>OX438684.1:7955568-9341620 GCA_949316375.1 Mythimna vitellina
TGAGAAAATATGGAAAAAACAAAATCCGACACCATCTCTAATGAACATGTCATTTTAAAATGAATTATGCTGGTTCTGGTAATGTTAGTAGATAGATGGCGCTGTCCTCTGACAGTTTAGCTAAAAGGTATCATCATATCACAACATGACTATTATGCGTTACAAAGTTCGCCGGGACAGCTAGTAATAATTAATATAAAAATGAATAGCTGTTAGTCTCGCTAAAACTCGAGAACGGCTGGAATTTTGCTCTTGAAATATTTATCGTAGTCCAGAAAAGGTTTAAACGGTGAGAAAATATGGAAAAATATCCGAATACATCGTCATCTCTAATTAAATGTCATTTTAAAATGAATTATACTGGTTTTGGTAATGACAGCAGATCATGTTATCCTTTGACAGTTTAGCTAAAAATTATCACAACAAAAGACATTAAATATATATATATACTACCAATAAAGAGGACATAGCAAACAAAATCGTAATTCGATACTTGTTACTTAGTGGTAATAATAAGTCACTCAGCTCAGTAGGCGTGGGCAAAGTGTGTCATCTTTTTGATTGGAACATTTGTATCTGAATCACTGAAATGTTCGGAAACAGTGATATGTATCATTTGGAACATCGGCTCACAAGATACAAACGCAACATTTGGAACAACGGCTCAAACACACACTGACACTGACTACAATGAAACATGATCATTTAGTAAGCGCCATATACACCAACAGTTTTACTTAATTGAATTTTGATTTGCGTATAATTTAAAGCAGATGTTTTCAGTTCAGTTCATTAAAATTTACACTACGAGTATTTACGTTTTAATTTTAATTTTGAAGAGATTGCAGGTCACTTAAATTAAAGAGTGTTTCAGTGTTTTAAATAATGCACTTAAAACTGCTCTTCCAATATTTCGGAACACTAAAATGTTTCGTAACAGTGAGTTGGTTCAGTAAAGAGTTACACACGCCTATCGCTCAGTCTAGTATGACACCCCCTATATTTACTATACTCTTTGATGACACCCTTACAGGTCAAGTGGTATTTTTATCCGCTTTATGCACTAAAGGAAAATAATTTTCTGAGAAAATATACCGAGTTGTGTATTACGCTATTGCAAATCTTGTTATGGTAAAATGAATGGACCTAAATTCGGTTTATTTTTGTAAATATTCTTGGTATTTACGTAGCAAAGACATTAAATATATCTTTAAATCTCTTTGATCACAACATTCATAAACCCGGCGAACACCGTACCAGATGTTCGCCGGGTCAAATAGTCAGAAATAAATTCAGTACTTAAATCTATTTGACGGGTAAAAAGGTTGATTTATTTTTAGGATTGTGGAGCCAGATGAAAATGATAAATATATTATTGAATTACCATAAAATTATATTAGCTTGTATCTTAATGGTGTGTTTTAATATGAGAAAGACAAAATAACGTGCGAGCAAATTGGATACTAACTATCGTCATTTAAACATAATCTTGAATTATGCAACAAATTAGAAAGTATGACTAACTAATATGATATGAACGAGTGGTTATCGTAAACTATGGATTTTACAAGAAATAAAACGCAGTTTGGACTAGCAGCCTGGATTTTGTGGAGCAATATTACTGGTTAGGAAAATAGTCATAGTAACTATTATTATTCGTAGTATTTTGCAAGTCTTGCTTGAAGCAAAATAGCAGTTATCTAATTATAAATAAGAAACAAATAATACGATCCAATGGCATCAGACATTTCCTTCTATTATTAGTAAAAGGTAACAATAAATTTGACAAGTTTCATCTACACTAATATTAAAAAGAGGTAAAGTTTGTTTTTCTTTTGTTTGTAGGAGGTAATCTCTGAAAGTACTGGTCCGATTGCAAAAATTTTTTCACCGATAGAAAACTGCTTTATTTTTGAGTGAGATTTATGCGGGCAAAGCTGCGAGCAAGAGCTAGTATACAATATAAGTCATACTGTTTTAGTTTAGACAGAATCTTAATCAAGAATTATTTGACACTCGTTACTTAAAGTTATAAGATAATTAATTTATTTTATTTTACAGAAGGCTTACAGACTAATAAACCAATGATAAATAATGTGATATTAGCAAATAGCCAATGACAAGCCTTAACAATAAAAAAATTGATAAAAAAGTAAAGTACATACAAGTTAATTAGTTAGCTATGAGAGAAGTAAACTATCATTAAAAAATGTTTATGGCATTTGCCGTGGTAAAATGGCCGGATAACGGAAAGATTTGCTAATTATAGATATTTACAGGCTACTTTATGAAAAACTTCTTATTTTCGTCCTTGGATAAATCTATATCTATATAATTATTAAAAAATCAATGCCACTTTTCGTTGTAATTTTATAACTCAAGAACGGGCTCACCTATCCAAACCAAATGTTTAGGCTTTGTTCGGACTATTTAGTAGATGGTTTATGTGAAGTTTGCACAAAATCGGTCGAGCGGTTCTTTATTTATCACATTATTAGGCGGTAAGATGTTCACCGAGTCAGCTATAAACAAAATGTCAAAATTTTATGATCTATGCGGACGCGTCTAACCGAAATGGCGCGAAGTCGGATTTGAGTAGGAATGGAATCTACTAAGTCTATTCAAATTAAGTGCACTGCTTATGAAAAAATAATTCCTTGTATATTGTTAATGCGAAAGATACACTTAATATCTTTCGCTGATGCAATCCCAGATTCGTGCGCATTGTCAAATTAGCGATGAGTTCAGGACAATCAATGAGGCCATTTGCGATATCCATCAGTAGACTTATGTCTCCAATACAATTTGTCGTTTTATCTCCAGAGGAAGGAAGTAGTACCGTTTATAGCGGTGCTCGCAGTCAATTGAGAGAATTGCTGTGCCCTATAATGTATGTAGGAAACGAAGAAAATTTTCTTAGAACGCGTTCAATACGGGACTTTTAAGTCTCATACAAGCCTGAGATGCGTATTCTAAATTGCTACGTACGAAACTGTTCCGTTCCTGTTCCCATCTGCCAAGCGTGGCGATTACGGCAACCCTGCCCCAAAATGAAAATCAAAACAAAAAAAAAATGACCCCTAGTGGCGCGACGTACAGGTCCGGTCTATCGGCTGGAATGACGATGATGATAATGACGTACGAAAGAACAATTTGTGAAATATTATTATTATAACCCAATATTCCTATACATTTTGTTGTAATTTGAGTAGAGCAGTGAAACGCCTGCCATTACAAATGTGAGCTCTAGCATATTAATTAATTTCACCAATATAGTAGTGATATGACCAGCAAACGCTTACCAAAATCTAATTTTGATCCCCTAAAGCTACAAATCCGGATTGTGAAGTGCACGTCGGCATCAAAACCTTGACTATTTACTAGTCGAAAACATTAGTATTTAGCCACAAACGTTAGGAAATTGCAACGAACCCTGCCAATGTTGACGATCGACAGTGATGTTGATGAATATATTGTTAATTTACAGCTACTGCAGTAAACTTTTGTAATAACATACTCAACTCAATCATCGTATAGATCGGTGTTTGAAAAAAAAAATGCATTTCGTAACGGCTAATAAAAGTGTTCGTTATTTCCCTTCCGCGCAAATTACATAGAATTAGAGAACGTTCCGTGTTTCTCTGAGTTACAATCAATCACATGGCGTGTTGATGGATGCTATCTCTGTTTACAATACTACCGGTTTACGACCAAATTACCTTCTATTACACGCTAAAGATTCATGTTTTACATTACAAATTAAGTCAGTATCTCTCAACTGTTTAAACGGTATTAATTGGTTTCTATTTCATCATTATTTTCGATGTAGTATGGTAAAATTTATTGAAGTATGGTAATTAACTTTGATTATGATATGATTATGGTTTTTGATTAAGTAGATATTAAGAAACGAGAAGATTTAGAATTTTTTGTACTAATAAGCGTCTCTAGCAATGGTTGTTACAGTTTTATTGTTTAAGTAAATGATGTTAAATTGCTATAGTAAAATGAAATGAATGACAAAAAAGTAAAACTTTTTTTGGTCATTTTACTAAAACCTAAAACCAGACTACAAAAAAAAAATGACGCAGGAAAAGTAAGAAACCAGATTTTCAGGATGCTGAAATAAACGAGGTAACTGAAACTGAACAGAACATAAACAAAAGCCGTAGTCTCACGTTATTAAAGTATTTCGGTTGGTACCTATAACGTGTGACTGAGGCATTTCTTTTTGTTCTTTTCTCTGAAATTTAAAATTCATTTTAAAAAAATCTGTTTCAATCCAGAACCATCCTTCGTGAATGATAAAATTATCAGATTTAGCAACAGTCTTGTGGTTGCGATTGCAGCATACCTAAACCCTACGTGTGTACCAAATGTCGCAAAATAATCCGGAAATTCACAGATATATATACATTGGCAGTGGCACTGGTAAATAGTGACCTGTTTGAGTGTTGCAATACCTATATCTAGCTCCGCATTTATTGACCCTGTATGTGTTTAGTCTCCGTTTGTGAAATCAAACGCTAAATGACGGCTGAAAATCAATACGCAAAAGGATAGAAACGTATTTTGAATGGCAGAACACAGTTGAACAGACAGCAGTCGGACATGGACTTTGAATGTAATGAGAAGGGAGAAAATCGATATGCTTTTGCAGAACTGTTCGTTAATATTATATTTACTGGGTACTGGTAATATTATACGTCAATGGCGTGAGCGGGAGAATATTATAATGAATAGCGAACGCGCTAATAATAAATAATAATAATGAAATATAGAATAATCTCTATTATCGTATAAGGAATCAAAACATGCGTATTTTTTAAATCCTACGTAATGTGACACAAAATTTCACATGGATTAACACACTAGAACCGGATTAAAGTCTTGTACTAAATATATTTTTTGTACAGAATATTGAATTTCCAATATTCATGAATCATTAGCACGCAGCTGCGTTATTACTTTATTTTTAATTACTGAAAAATATTATTATATCGAAATTCCTACATGGCAGGACAGTTAGTTTTTTTTTTTTAAACGAGAAAGCATCCCCATTTAAAATCAGTATTCAGTTAAGACTGGTCTAAAGATTGAAGTGGAAGGAGGATAGTAGCTCTACTCTCTGGGCAAAAACAGGCTAATGATAATTAGAATTTAGTTCGCTAAATATTACAGGTTGTTTCAGTACTAGTGAACGATCAGTTTGAATCACGCAGATGGGCAAACTTTTCAAGAGGTTCCATAAACAAGTACTTAGTTAATTTGCATCTAACCTAGTAGAGTTCCTTGCACGCATGCACGATCTGCGCGTGGAGATGCAATGCCGGGGCGAAACTCCGGCGAACAGAGTTCCGTTGGGATCTTATGGTGGAATGGCGACAGCGACTATCGCAACTCAGTGCTGGGCACTCCATAATTATGACGGTGAGTCCTCTCTTTGAGGAGTGGCTGGAAAGGCAACACGGCGTCCTTACCTTCCGCATGACGCAGGTCCTCACCGGACATGATCAGTTCAGGAGATTCCTGCACCGTATTCGTGCGGAAGAAACATCCGGGTGTCACCATTTTGTGAACCGCCCGGAGGACACGGTGGAGCACACTGACTCACTCCCCAGCTGCCGTGATCCCGATCCCGATTTCCGGCCACCGTAGATGCGGGCTCGCGGACGGCGTGCAATGGATAGCTCGCCGTCCAATCGTCCGGTAACCGTCCAGACCGAGCACAAGTCATCGATGGCACGTACTGTTCCACGCGCGTCTCATGGAGATGTCCGCAACTGTAGTTAGCAAGGTCAAAGCCTACTAAGGCCAAGGGTCAGATTTTGAAAGGAAGACTCGGCCCTGGTACGAAAGGCAACAAAAGAACAGGAGTAAGTTTTTAGTCAGTAAAAGTCTGACACTATCTCTCGCTCCGCCCAAGAGCGGGGGATGTTATACGATTTTCCAACCGAAAAAAACAAAACTTTGTAGAGTGCATTATGGTTCTATAAGCGAACATGTACATTAATTAATAACACATACCTAATAAGATTCTACCTTTTTTGGAAAATATTTTTATATTTAATATTATTATATTGAATTAAAAATCTTGTTTCTGGTGCAATTTAATTGACTACATACGTTACGATAAGTGCTTTAATAAAATATAGAATTTCTAACACTCCTTATTATAATATTGTGAAATCGACACTAGTTTTAAATTAGGTATATAAGGACTATGTTTAGTAAATAGATCCATGTGGAGCAAATAACATGCAATTAGAAACACGTAATGGGCGTATATGTACTCATTGAAACTAACTTTTTGTAAGATCTTTAAAATTTTATTGTCAATTTATTCGTAGTGTTGTAGCAATAGGTAACTCTAAAAGAAAATGGGTATCGTAAAGAATTTTAACAGAACTAAAACATACCCCTGTCCTTCAGTTGCCCTTTGCTTTTAGGATCACCGGTTCCTTTTCAGAAATTCCCTATGGCCCGGTTAAACTGCCAGGTTTACCTGACCCTGCGGTTTTGCTGACATCTCTTTGAGGTGCGCATGGAACACTACGAGTATGCGCCGCCGACGACTCGGGCTCCGTCCTTATTGGACGGCCGGACGGCGAGATACCTATTGCTCGTCGTCCGCAAGCCCGCCACTATGGTGGCCGGGGACCTACTTGCAACTCCCGACGCACGGGCGCTTCTCCTGTCGCAGTTCATTCCTGATGCGATCACACAAGGAAACTCCGAGCATAGCGCTTCGGCTATGCTCGGAGTTTCCTAGAAAGTTTGTTAGAGTCACCGAAAGAACCTTAAGGTGACTACAACAATAAAAGTTATGTAATTTTTTTTTTCAATACCAACGGACCTACAACAAAATAAGCAATATTTAAGAGATAAACAAGAATTTCTTGTGATGTTTATACATATAGGTATTTCTGTTTAGCCTGCAAAACATCAAAGTCTGATGAGTTCCAGACCATGCCAACCCACATAAATATGTGTCTATAAAAAAAGTGAAGAAAACCCACAATACACCTCTTCTTTGATAGAAAGTTAGGAAGGAAACCAAACCAAGTCGAAGAGAAAAATTTACCAATAATCAGAGTCGATCAATCAATATATACTTTGTTCGACATAACTTAGGAATGTCATCAGAACATCTACTGGAAAGTTTGACTCTCGAGGGATACGTCTTGGGGTCCGTCCCATATATATTACAACGTTTCGTAAAAGTTTGTGCATTCAATCAAAGTACTTACATACATTTGGCACTATGGAAGTTTAAAGAGTTCAGAAATAAAGCGATACGTAGCTTCGACCCGTTGTGACGCAACGAGCTCCGAGTTTTAGCAGTAGGAATGTTAAAGTTGAACACTATTTAGTCTATGGAGAAAAGTACACAAAGCCATGCAACGCAGAAGTTTCAATAATAAAATAACACAACCCACCGACAATCCCCTACCATCCCACTTAGCTTAAAACACTATTGTACTTTTAAACATACCACCAGCCAGCACTTTTTTACCAGTGGTGCGGATGAGGTGTCCATTTCAGTATCCGAAAAAACTATTTGGCTGCACGGAATATTAATATGTTCGTAAGAGCAAAGACTGCATGATTGCTGATGTACCCAACACGGCTGCATATAAATTTCTACCCCCAATTAACAATTCTTGTAGTTTACTATGGAAAGGCTTTTAATGGGTTCGCAGGCATAATTTATAAATTATTTTAGAATTTTAGAATTAAAACAAGGTATTAAGCGATTATAAGCGATTATTCTGTTCTGATACCCTAATCCCAATTGATTTTGGGTCTGCGCAGCATTACTTTTTCTTTACCTTGTCGACCATTACGAACCCATCATTAAATTGGATTTACTAGCAATTTAATAACAAAGAAAAAATAATCCGCCGAAAAATCTGATAATCGTAATCCAAAACACACACAAAACTCTAGTTTATTTTGAAGTATGTGAAAAAGAGGTAATTAAACACGCGTGTTGGAATTTCAACAGTAATGGAGTGACAGTGGTTGTAAGTCATTACAGTTACGTGTTTTGGTTTACTGTGTGTCAACACAGTTAACCAAAACACGTAACTGGCGATGATATAACTTAATATTTCGTGTTAACCAACATTTTTTTTAACCGGCTTCAATTTCAAAAAGAATAAGTTATAAGTAGGTGAATCACTAACTGTATAATTTGTTCTGGACAGTGCCGGCACAATTGGATTTGCTGTTAACGTAATGTGTTCTGTGTATATCCGGTTAGGGGTTGTCAGAAGCCCGGCTAGCAAGGGTAGTAAAATTTCAGCAGAACGTAGTAATTAATTTAACGGCGGCCAGATCCGCATCATCGATTTGCGTTTTGGAGCACAGTGTTTATTCGAAAATGGTCTGTTAATTTAACACATAGTATGCTGCACTCTATGACTTTTGGATGTTAGACAAAGACCAAATCAGTGTACCATAGCTCAGAGTGGAGAGAATACACGGTACCATCAGCTTACGTTTCAGTGACATGAGCAACGTGCCCTAAAATAGTTCCTTCATGGACCTGGATATCTATTTGGATGAAATATTAAAAAACTATATAAACTGCTTGAGAAATCGTTAGTATAAAAAAAAATATAATACCTACTAGACGATATTTATTTTATTGATGCTGATTGGTTAGCAACGTTGGAAATCTGTCCCGTAGAATCGGACTCATCGATAAAAGGATTTTTATTCTACTTTCGGAAAATTACGTACATAATAATACAGACTCATTCTTATTGAAAACTTAACAAGTGCTTTAGAGGAAGAAAAACCATATATATCATATTGAATTTTTTTTTCAAAAATTGCTAATTTAATTAAATAAAATCAACATCACCGTGTGCCATCAAACCAAAACAATCAAAAACACTAATTCGCAAATAAGTTACATTCTTCAAAAGTCAAACAATGACAATAATTAAAATAAAGTTGAGATATATATAATTTGGAGCATGAACAAAGTTGAGATCGAACCTCCCTCACAAATAATATTAAAGAAGTTCCTTACTGTGTGGGATAAATTGCGAAAGACGGTTTCTGAAACTTTTTCCAACTTGAATACTGATAAGCCTACCTGCGATGTGTTAGTTGCGTTTATTAAGTAGTCAGGTGGGAACAAGAGGCGATCACGGAAACAGCGGAGGGTACAACTTTTCCTTCCTAGTGCAGGATATCACAATTGGCGGATACAGCCTAAATTTACACTGCCGGTTTTGTTAATTCGTTTATTCTAGTGCGGGGAAGATTTTAAATGTTACTATTTCCTTTTTTATGTAGGCTGGTTTATTCAACGAGTTAAATAGTTAAAATAATTCAATATTACGTATATAATAACCACTACGCAAATAGATTTTATGTCTCAAAATCTATGTAAAACTACCCGTGAGATGCGAATCTCAGTAATTGCTTTATTAACTTAATTACTTAGCATGTCGCTTGTTACAGAAAATGCGATTATTCATCGTTGTTGTACTCTTCGGTGCAGCCGTGGCGAGGGACAATGACTGGCACCCAATCCTGCCAGAGTCTACTGTGACATATTCCAGCTACCACACTTCGGAGAGATCTTTAGACTCTAAGTAAGGTTTTCTCTTTTAAACTTTTGTAAGACGGTATAGAAAATGAATAACATATCGATTCGGCCTACAAAACGTCGTTATTGGCAAACATCCTTACTGAAAAAAGCTAAAAAGCAAGGCATGGTTTTTTTTTTTTTTTTTTTTTTTTTTTTTTTTATTGGGTGGGAAAATCATCCTAATGACATCCCCGCTCTTGGGCGGAGCGGGAGATAGTGTCAGACTCTTACTGACTAAAAACCCACTCCTGTTCCTTCGTTGCCTTCGTCCCAGGGCCCCGGGTTCCGCTTTCACACTACCCGTGGCCCCAGTAGGCTTCGACCCTGCTGGGCCCCTACGATTTGCTGACATCTCCTTGAGGCGCGCGTGGAACAAAACGCGCCGTCGACGACTTGGGCTTGGTCCGGACGGTTACCGGACGGTCAGACGGCGAGCCACCCATTGCTCGCCGTTTGCAAGCCCGCGCCTACGGTGGCCGGAAATCGGGATCGGAATCCCGGCGGCGGTTGGAGCGTAAGGACCGTTGCCTCACGCGATCGGCCGCCTCCTTAGCTAGCATTACTGCTTCGCAGAAGGAGGCGACCGCCTGCCACTCCTCCTCGCTCCGGAGCATGGCCTGAACCAAGGCCCGGCGCGAGAGATCACCGCCGCCGATTGCCCTCACGAGGTCACGGCGTTGCTCTGCCCAAGCGGGGCACACCTCCACCGTGTGCTCCACCGTGTCCTCCGGGTGGGCCACACAGTGGCGACACCCGGGCGTCGTTTCCGCACGAATCCGGTGCAGGAACCTCCCGAACTTACCGTGTCCGGTGAGGACCTGCGTCATGCGGAATGTGAGGACGCCGTGAGGTCTTTCCAACCACGCCTCAAAGAGGGAAGCAAGGCATGGTTTGAAATACTAAAGGATAACTATTTTACTTGATCAAAATGGATTGGAATTGTTAGAAATTCAACTTGAGCTTTTATCTGCAGCAGGATTTTTCATCTTTTATTAATAGACTGTTTCTCATTCTAGTCCACAAATGAAGATCTTGAATCGAAGGCCGATCTCATCGCAATACGGGTCTGGCAATAAAGTCAGCTTGTTCAGTTCTTCGAGCCAAATGACGGACACCTGCAGCATTCATAAGGTCTCCATGAACCAGGAACTATTCTACCAGTACATAGAGTACGAAAAGGAGATACCAGACCTTAAGGAATTTACTCTCTGCATGTGGACCAAATTCCACAACCATTCCAGTGATCATCCTCTTTTCACTTATTCTAGTGAGTATTTTATTAATTTAAGTGTTCTTATTTCCCCATATATTCTATCCTAAATATTAATTTAATCCCAGCGCTACATTTTCTGGCGCGCTTTTTATGCGGGCAAAGCCGCGGGCAAATGGAATAGCTAAGTATGGTTAACCAAAATAAATTATCCCATGTCATATTCACTCTCAGAACAACAACTGTATTGACACTAAAAAGTCTAAAATTCCTTGCCGAAATCTGTGTTTCCCGATGGCTACAACCCGGGAATCTTTAAGCCAAGAGTGAATAGGTTACTTTTAGGTAAGCGCGCTCCGTTATTGACCGCATCGTCGCTTTCCATCATGTGAGATAGCGGTCAAGCGCGAATCACACCACTTCATCAAATGTTACTTTTTGACTGTAAATGCTTAAGTTCTCGATAAAAATACCAAAATCACTATATATTTGAGGAGTTCCCCTGATTCCTCATGGATCCCATCATCAGAACTGGACTTTGAAAAAAATGGGACTAATCTGGAAACATATTTTTATTTCAATAACATTCACTAGATAAAATAAACGTGAGATGTAACAACTGTTAATATAATTTCTTTACATATAAAATTTATATACTCTAAAATGTATTTCGTATAACGCTCTTGGATATAAACTTTATTTCATTGAAAATTATTAGATCTCCTTTAAAATATAATATATAAGCCTTATTTTTGTATGTAATAACTATTATGATTAGGTCAGGTTAGAGTAATGACCATTAGAACGAAATGGCGGGCGAACGAAGCGATCATGCATGTAGGTTAGGTTAGGTTAGAACAGTGACCATTAAAGCGCGAAGACGAACGAGCGAAGCGAGAGTGCCGGAGAGGCGGCCGCCAAGCGCCAGATCTCCTTCTAATGTTTATGAATAATTTGGATTAGGCTAACTTTAAAATCACGTCTGGATTAGGTCAGGTAAGAATAGTGACCATTAGAACGCGACGGCAAGCGAATGAAGCCATCACGAGGGTTAGGTTAGGTTAAAACAGTGCCCTTCTAATTTTAGTGAATCATTTGTTTTATTAATTTTAATCATCATTAGGTTAAGTTAAAAACCACTATGATTTATAAAAAAGCTTTTGTTTTTTTATATTAGATTAAATAAGTTTTGCCTTTTGAGTGGTATATCTAAAGATTTTATAATCAATGTATGTCATGCTTATAAAAATTAGTTATTTAAAAATTATATCAGTCATTTCCTATATTACCTGATCGTTTTATCAAATCAATATCGTTATAGATTCAGTTGTTATATCTTGTAAATATTAGATATTTTATAGTTAAACCATATGTTACTTACCCCATTAGGACACGTATTAATAGGTACATATAGCCACATAATTTCTATTTATTCGCGAAATTACTATCTGTACGAACAAATATATTTCTTTAAGCGTGGATAGAAAGGATTAGGCTCAAAGCATTTGGTATTTATATACGGACTGATATTCGATATTCACGTCAAACTAAACCTCTCGATTGCTCGAGTTCGAAAAATCTTGGGATTTCGCCTCAAAAGATCTGTCCTGAATAAACTTGGTAGGTGAACTGAGGCGGTATATGTATATTTGTTACTTTATTCATTTGATCCGTAAAAGATATGAGTCTGCTTTACTTAAAAATATATAGGTACAAGTTTAGGCAGGATAGAGTAAACAGTAGCTTTCGACAATTATCTATTTTCAAGTACCTATAATTAAAATATCACAAAGAGAGATGGCAGAATCTCAAATAAAATTTTGTCTTAGATATTATATTAATAGAATCCTCGTCAGAGATATTCCAGTTTAAAATTGCTGAGATGACGTATGTTCTGCCAATACAGCCTACGTACCTCCTTATGAATTTAAATAAATCAATAAACGCAATTTTTGAACGAATATGTCATGTCATAATGTCGTGATTTTTATAAGTCATTAGGCTGGATGAAAGTTAAAAATAATATCTTGATGCCATGCTTTTCTTCTGGTGATGTTGCTATACTCGAATTGCACAACGATGTCCTATGTGTCATTATAACCACTATATTCTAAGCATAAACCGTTATTTTTATATTTATTATCAAATGTGGAAATGTATTTCCTAATTAAATTAATGCAATATATAAAGCAAAGCATATTATGTTATTTGATCAAGATTTATATTTGTGGCAACATTGAAAGTGCAGTTTAGCCAAAGTCAAGCCAGCAAAAAGAACTAAACCATAATTATTTATTAGCGTATAAATCTAGTCAAGTTAGTTTCTTATTATTACGATTTTTTGCGATACCTGGCCATTAGCTTGATTCGATAAAACGTAGTAAATTATTTCACCGGTATATATCATGCTGACATTATGTAGGCATTTAATAATTAATTTCATAAACAATTTCCCCGCCTTTGGTATTTTGTGGTCTTCGCACACACAATGTAATAATTACAATTGAGCAAGGATTTAATAGCTACTCGTATGTTCAATTTTAAACTGTTTAAAATCATACGGCTTATTGTATTATTAACATCATACATCGGCTTATTGTGTTGTGTTCAGCTTTGGATTTGATGTTATTATATCATTCAAAATACTACGCAAAATCAAAGCGAGTAACAACAACAAAATAGTGAAGTTGTTGAAGTTAATAATGAGGTGGTCTTTGATTTTGAATAAACATGTAAATTGTAAGAGGATAAATATTTAACAAAGATTTTCGTTTTGAAGTAAGTAATAAAAGTGATAAGCACGCAAAATATTTTATCTGCTGCTTAAAATAAAACAGTAAGATACCTAACACAAACAAAAAAAGACAAACTTGATTTTAGACAGGTTTCAGATTAGTGTTATTCCTGTCGGTATATAGAATCTGATTATGTAACTACCATACACTTAACACTCTTGCAGTGTCGTAATGTGTCAAGAGGGGTAAATGTACCGATCGCCAGTCACGAGATCTCGACACATACTTGCACTGCTGGTTTCATAAAGGAACTTATTTAAATTATGCAACGTGCTCCACAGGCGTTTGAAACGGTACGATTTATGTACCTAGCTATTTATAACTCAAATCACCATCAACCAAAAACCAATATATCAGTTGCCATGTTAAAATTATTCATAATTTTAGGCACAAATGCAAAAACATTTCAATGTACATTTATCAAAAACAAAAATTTATTTTCAAACATTTATTTCAGAAAGAAGGTAGTAAAAGGTATCTAGAGATCCACAGTTTTTACTTTATAATAATTGCATTGGAGTTGCAAACCAGCCGCAACAGTCCTCAGTAACAAGAAAGTAATTATCTACTACAAAGCTTTATTTCTACAGTTAATTAAAAGAAACTGGGCCAGTGCGAGTCGAACTCGAGCCCTGAGGGTTCCGTGCAAACTTACCTATGTAAAGAATTCAATTCCTGATTGGAGTCTCAAAGATTTTTTCCAAAACGCTAAAAATTAAACGAAACAACAAATTTTCTGTTTTCAAATTTATTTCTATACTTGTGTTTATAAGACCTTGCTTTATGCAAAATTTCAGGATTCTGGGTCAACGGGAAGTACTCTTGAATGTCGGTTCCCTTGAGTGTCGAAAATGCGTTTTTTGTCACATAAACGGCCATATCTTCTTTTTACGCTAACTTAGAAGTTAAGTTAATAAGTATAATCACATCTTTTAATTATGTTTATTGAACCCTGATACTTATTTGTTGTGTTATTCTTTGTACCGAAGATTACTTCTTTGACTACTCATTTTCAATTTTAATTACAAATAGTATCTATGTCAAGGCAAATAACAGAATGAAAAGTAAAGTTAATTAAAGATACATAAACAATAACAAAGGAAGGACATTAAATAAGCATTTAACATGTAAATAAAATTGCTCAACTTATATTGACATTTGTAAGAAAAGAGTAGCTTGTTAGAATAAAGTTGCTTTAAAACAGCAATGGCCGGTCCGAAATAGCAGAGTATTAAGAACCACTGAGTGACAGCCCGGCTTGGCTTAGCTTATCTCATTGTTATAGAGAAGCTTGAGGCTTTTTTTTTAGGTGGGAAATCATTCAAATACTTGTACCGACCTTGGGTGGAGCGGGAGTAAGTGTCAGATTTTTACTGACTAAAACCCACTCCTATGTTCCTTCGTTGCCTTCGGGCCCGTCTGTATCAGGGCCCGGCGCGAAAAGTTATTAAGAAGGCACACCTTTTCCGTATACTACACCGTTTCCTTCGGGCGGTCCACACAATGGTGACATCCACGCGTTTCTTCCGCACGAATCCGATGCAGGAACTTCCCAGTGAAAACCCTGCACCATGCGGAAGGTAAGGACACCGTGTTGTCTTTCCAGCCACTCCTCAAAGAGATCCCCTCTTTGAGGAGTGCCGCCATAATTATGACGTGCCCAGCACTGGGTTGCGACAGTCACTGTCGCCATTCCACCATGAGATCCCGCCGGAAATCTGCCTGCTATGTGGCGACTTGTCACAGCAACGGAGTTTTGGCCGTGCGTTGCATCTTCACGCGCAAATCGTGCATGAGTGCAAAGACTGTTGCCTCCAGATCCAAAGGTATCAGGCCAGCAAGGACCCCTTGAGGCCAGCTCCAGACCGATTCAGTTTGGTAGCCAGACCTCTCCACGAGTGTCGCAACCCCGCGTGTGGCTTGTTCGACCACCGCCTGGTACGACTCTCGAGAAGCTTGAAGCTTTGATAAGGAATCCGATCCATTAATTATATACTCATTATACGAAATGCCAGTAATAATTGCTATCGACCAATGTTAGAATCTATCATTTATACAAGTACCTATTAAATTTGAAAAAGATATTACTAAACGAACTTCTATAATACAGACTTAATACTCATTTAGTGAAGTTTTTCTGCAAGTCTGTAAAATCCTATTTACTGATTTCGGAGAAAGATTATCATTTTGTTTTGCATTTTAAAGTTCGTTTTGTTCTTTAACTCTGAAACATGGTAATCTAGAATGAAAAATAACCTTTCGTTTAGTTTCATGAGTCATTATATACATATGCCTATTTGATGCAGAAATTAAAAATACTAAAATGATTTTTTCCACAGTTGGAGAAAGCCCGAGAGAGATTGCTGCCTGGATATCAAACACCGAGGAGGCCAGTTACTTTAGCATGGCAGTGCATGGGCAGACCTTCTTCAGGCTGAATTATCCTTTAAAATTGAATTCGTAAGTTTAAAAAACGCTTGAGTATTTTTCTTTTGACGCTCAGATTTGAAAAAAAAATATAAAGATCACTTGAAAATTTATCTAGTTTAAATTGATATTGCCAGCATGATGTGCGCTCACATTTACCACGTCCATTATAATCAAAGTTGTACATAAAACCAGGACATGCAACAAAATTTTCGTAAAGCCTACTTTCTACACAAGCTACGTTAACTGTCAAAATACTTAATTCACGCTAGTAAGACAATGGTGGCATTAGGAGCGCGTGATTTGTACGCATCCTCATGTCGCCATACTCACTCATACGTCAATCGCTATGCTCTGATTGGCTGCAACACACGCAAAGTCATTAAATACTTGCATGCACATGACGGCCACGATTATCACGTCAAACTCGTGCGTGTTGAATAATTACAAAAATTAGGCGTACCCTTTTGATTTCGTAATTTGCTTTATATTGTTATTTGATTTATTGTACTGTTATGATTTATTTTACACATGTTTGCAGTTATACTTTGTGATCTGATTACTCAAATGTAGATCTGTTTTTTGGTTAGTAGGTGGCTGTATCTTGTCGGATAATACGTGCATAACTCACAAGTTTTTTCTATAAACAACACGAATAACATTTGAATTGTGAATTCCATTCGGTTTCTCTTTATAGAGTTCCTGCAGTCGAATCATTATATGCTGATTATACTGTCTGTCAGAAATAAATAAGGTTAATAAATAAATAATATAATCACTGCTGACTCAATCCGAAAGTTTAATTGGTATTCAATGGCGTGGGTACCTTTTATGTTTGAAATTCAAGTAGACTTCAAGAAAAACCGTTGTTAATTGTATTCTTGAAATGTTTTTTGGTATAATCGGGTTCCAATAGTTTAGTGAAACTTCCACGTGTTTTGTCGTAAACAAGTACAAACTTTTCCCAGAGAAAGTTCTTGAAAGTTTTCTTCTATTCAGAAATATTTTATTTTATTGTTTTACGATAAATGAGCATATATTTACATACTTATCGAATAAGGAAGTAACCACATGATATTACTGGTAAATTAAACGTTAACGCATGATATTGCAACGAGTATTGACCTGGGGAATGATTACGATAATATCTGGCTTTCCCTACACCTAGCTAACCATCTTCTAGTTTAACCACCGCTAACATACATGATTTTTAATTTTTTTATTTTATTTTATTGACCAACCAATAATTGTATAAGCTGTAACATATTTAATAAAAAAAACTATAATCTAGGTTAGTCTTACAATTGCTTATAGGTTAGCACCGCATGCTCCATAAAACTAATAACTATATGCTACAAATACCTAACTTAATATAAAATTAATAAGCTAAATAGAAACAAAACATTACGTAAAATTAACATTAAAATTGGAAAACAAATTAAAATTAAAAAGTAAATCAAATTAGAAATAGAATTAATAAAATGTATTTAGGAAGAACACAAAGTAAATTCATAAATTGCTACTAGTTATTTTGTGGAACTTGCCAAATGAATTAAAATGCACATCAACAAGATCACTATAACAATTTACAAAACCGTAACACGACAGTGGTTGCACCGAGTACTGTTACGCCTTGGGTTTAATAATATAATAGAGTTAATAATATAATAAAAGGGTAGGCTAACCTAACTTGCTTAGTAATTGGCGACAATCAATTTTACCCCGCAGTATTTTATGCAAGAAAATAGTATCAACGATTTTTCTACGTTTCTCCATCGATACCATCCGAAAACGAGAAAGCTGTGTCACATAAGACTGTTTTATTTAGCGATTCCGCTGGCATAAGCGAAATGCCATAGGATTCTCTTTTGTAATCGCCCTAATTTTAGATATAGCGTAGCATATTGATGACCTGGTGAAGGTTGCGGGAATCCGATGGATGCGAGACGCACAGGACCGTTCTTTGTGGCGACATTTGGGGGAGGCCTATGTCCAGCAGTGGACGTCTATCGGCTGAAATGATGATGATGATGATGTAGCATATTGAGGTCTCCAGATGATTCTTCGAACCACTTCCAAGATGCTTCGAACAATACAGTTGTACAGCAAAATCTTGGTACTACTGCGTCTAAAACCAGCAACATTTCTAATAACGAAACCTAGCATGTTAGAAGCCATTTTCATTTCAATTTCGACGTGAGTTACAAATGTCAGTGTATTATTAAAAATCATGCCTAAATCTCTCAATTGAGCCACCTCTTGGAATAGAATAGAATGTATTTATTTGTCAGAATATTGTACAAAGTTGTTATGTGGTTATATAATATGATCATAATATTCTACCGTTTCCTGGATATCATCAGCACCACACTGTTGCTACAGTTGCTGACATCTCCTTTAGGCGCGTGTGGAACAGTACGTGCCGTCGACGACTAGTAAATAATATCATAAAACGTGTTGATTTTGATATCCCATAACTTAAGGTTTATATTCTATAAGGAAAAATAATACTAAAATTTCTAGATATCCAAAAATGCATGGTTTCGAAGACATCATTAATTATAATCAGGTCAGCAACTGCAGGGTCGAAGCCTACTGGGGCCAAGGGTCTGATTCTGAAAGGAAGACTCGGCCCTGGTATGAAAGGCAACGAAGGAACAGGAGTTTATTTTTTAGTTTTATTCAGTAAAAGTCTGACACTATCTCTTGCTCCGCCCAAGAGCGGGGGACGTTATAAGATGATTTTGCTACCGAAAAAAAAGCAGTTATAGGAATAAATCTGGAAACAATAAATTTGCTGTTACGGCACAAAAACAAAATTCTGATTCGGAAAAATCTTTGAGACTCCATTCGGGAATTGAACTATTTACATAGATAAATTTATACGAAAGCGAGCGCGCGAGTTAAACTCACACTTGCCTAGTTTATTACAAACTGTGTTACTGAGGAATGCATTCGGCGTTATGCCGTGTATATCTAGTTTTAATTTGTAGAGTTGTGACATCGGTATTTAAATATTATAAAATTGTGTAATATCGATCAAAAGATCGTGTGATCATTTGACAGATATTACCTTCACAATTTTCCACCGATTATTTAAATAAAAATAAAAACGTACTCCAGCTAGCGACGTTGTTCAACGAAGAAAATTCCAAGGGCGGGAGACGATCTAGAAGAATTCTGAAAATTTCTAAAGAATTCACTATAAGTTCCTAATTGTTTGCTACACAGACCTGACCGAGTAATTGTTTACTTAATGTTTCCCAATCAAACTTCCAATATAGTATTCGGAATGCCATTTTACATCTTCTTCTTTACAAGTCAACGGTAATCTCGTTAAATTGTTTGGTATAGATACCGGCACAGATCTTGAACGCTGACTTCTACAGTTCTACTTGCGATGAAGCACGCAGAAGTGAAATATCAGGTCTCTTTAGTGGTATGAATTGAGATGCGGGGGCGGGGAGTGAAATCCTTGTACAGTGATTGGCTCGCCGATATTGTACGATGCGCAAAACGATCCCCGCTCTTTCGCCGAGCGCTCAAGATTCGTGCCGCTATCTATAGCTACGTTACATGCAGCGTTAGTGGTATTGATTAAGTCCTCCAGTATGAGCACTTTGAGTACCCCAAATTGTGGCTCATAATCTTAAGAGGGGCACCGCACTAATTTTGCATTATCCATTAGATTTGTATTTTTTATGTTTTTTTTTACATTACCTGGAAAGGTTATTTTTATTATTGCTCTAACAAAAGGTAACGGATTTTTAATTTATAGAGATCAATAGTAATTGATTCTTTTAAATGTTGATTTTCGAACCAGTCTACATGCCATTTTAACACAAAATCGTGCATTTGAATGTATTTATTCAACAAGAAACACCGCTGGGGCTAGGCTAGCCGTTTCCGTGTAGTTAATACAAACATGTTCTAAACTGGGTCATTTTTACTGCACTTGAAGACAACAACGTAACTTATGTAACGGATAGTTATTGGTATTGGACAATATCTGAACAATAATGAGTTCTCATAAATTCATTTCATGAATTCGTTGTATATGAACGTAGTTACTAAATAACGCCATGGAGAAATAATGGCCTACATTTCTAACCAAGAGTCTAATTAATATTTATCTATATAATTATATAAAAGGAGAAACTGACTGACTGACATATCTACGAAGAGCCAAAACTACTGGGACTAGGAGCGTAAAATTTTGCACAAGGTTTCTTTTTATATACATATAAAGTAAGCGAGCACTAAGAGGGGTTTTTCCAAAATTCACCCCCTAAGTATTTTCATGCGTGTGAAGCCGCGGGCAGGAGCTAGTTGTTTTATATATTTACACCAAACTACATAGAGGACTTAATGACTTAAGCATTTTTTACTAGACAACTTTTGGGTGTTGTAAAGACAAATTGTAAAGGCAACAATTTTGAAAAATACACACGTTATTTAAGAACAAAGAAATATATATAAACTATGAATATAATATAATTATATACAATACTAGCTACTGCCAAAGATGATGCGTTAACGTCGAAAATTATACTAAGGCAAAATACTTATTTAAATAAACTTCATGTACATAGGCGGACATTCAGTCCGCGGACATTCAGTCCGCCTATATATGTAAAAAGGCAATCTCTACCAGCCAACCTTTGGATTAAAAAAATACTCCTTGGGATAAAGGTAAGGCACAATTTCATGCAAATTCGTTCAGCCATTTGAGCGACAGCGACGTAACAAACATCAATACCCACACACACACACACGCACACATACGAACTTTCTTTTACCTTTATCATATTTGTGCGATTACTTATTATAATATTGTTTGCCTTCTATTTTGATATAAAGAAAGGTTAGCTTCAAATAACAGTAAGTAACTTCCCACTTCTTTTTATAAAGTATCCATCTCAATGTTTTGAATGGCAAGACTTATCAAGATGAATTTTGATATGAAGGAGCAGATTAGGCTACCTACCAAAAAGCCTTGCGCTTGTTTTGGTTAAAAGACATGGAAGACATATTTTATACACAGAAATATTTTGTAAATGGCTTGATAATTTTGCTATGCTTCTAAAATGTGTGTCGTGAATGTCTAAGATTTTGTGAGAAGATGGATAAAAAATAAGTTAACATTGATCATTTGTTTTGAGGGATAAAGTAAATGTATTTTCTTTTTATTTCTAAATTATAGTTAGTTTTTTTTCTTCTTCAATGTGTATGGATTTGTTATTAGGGTATTATTGTTTTTATTAAATGTATTTTTTTAGTTTGTAAGTTTCTACTGTACAGCGCCTTGGACATCCTCTGTAACGTTGTACAAATGCTTGTAAATAAATGAATAAATAATTGGGCATACTACTGACCGCTGTTGAATTACAAGGTTTGATACAGAGTTGAGCCACCAACTAACAGAGGTATAAATGTCGTAATATTACGGAGCGATCGTATTGGCATTACTGTCGCAAAACTATCAAACCCCTAGTTTCTCTGCATTTTGTCAATTTCTGATATTAATTGAGACAAATGATATTGCGGCTAGAAATTGAATGACTTCATTTTTAACTACCGATAGGCTCACAATTGATGGAGCATGGTTGCCAAGAAGTAACCCATGTAGTCTTGACTTTAGGTCTTCAGATAAAGCTGAAATGTTTCACGTTCAAACGTTAGCTTAGTGCACGCAGCGTAAAAAATACTTAATTATTCAAATACTTATCATCAGTGACGCAGTACTTTCCGTATAAGTTTTGCAATCAGAATCTAATTATGAATACAGCGAGATTCGTTATGACGTTACGTTTTTTTCTACTCGTCTAAAAAATTTATAAAGGTGTGCAATGGTAAAAAACAACAGTGTACGTAATGGCCTTAATCTATTAAATTTAAATCAGTTAACTACTCCTATTTAAAAAATATGATCTAAATGATACGGAAATATTCGGAGGAGCTGCATAGTTGTCTCAAAGATGACAAAAATAATAATAATAGTTTTGTGGAGAACTGATGGGCATTAGCGACTTCACGGACCCAATCTCCCGGGAGAATTCTTGTTCCTCATCTGCGGCTCGCTTTTATTGGCCGTAGTCAACACTGACGAGGAACAGAGCTCCTCTTGTGTTTATTGGCTGGCTTGAGTGGAGCTTCGCAAGAGCAAACGTACTCGGGAGAAGAATGTATAATCCAGTAAGGTGCTGGTAATCCAATGAAGCATATTTTGTGTTTAAAAAAAACTGTTATAAAATCTCAAATTCTTTATTGCATTTATAATGTACAAATATGCATACATCATAATATACAAGAGCAAAATTATTATTAATTCTATGTTTATTTCAGTATTTCTGCTCTCAGAATAAAAACTAAGCTTATCTAGTTTAAATAGACGTAAAAAACGGGTAGAAGAGATTTTTTTAATTGGCAAAACAATTATTACTATTTATCATGAACTGTATGCTCGCCAAACCGCTCAAGTGTTATTGTGACATCTACAACTAATCTTCACTTATATTTTGCAATATATGTTCGCAGTTACGCTCTGAATCTCTTCTAGAGCAATAGACACGTCAGATAAACAAGTCGAATGTCAGAATATTTTGATTCGAGTTTAACACTAGAAGGGTGGGCATCATACAATACTATATATATATAATATAATAATAGAGTAGAGAATTAGTTAGAATACTCCTGAAATTATTGCGTATTTTGGTATAAAATTAAATAAAAATAATATCAATTTATTATTTTTACTACTAATTAATAATTTTAGTACTTAACCTTTTGAGTAATTAGTGATTTAGATAATTAATTAATTACCATAATTAGAGAAACAATAGAAAGACAATAAGCGAGCGAACGCCGGCGTTCGCTTAGGTTTTAATGAATTAAACTGAGTACTTTTTTTTTTAAATAGTAGTATTTTAAATTTTCATACATTTTCCCCAAATAGCTTTTTTACAGATTATGCAGTTTTCAAACTGTATTAGCCAGCTTTTTTTTATTAATACCGTTGCGGTATAGAGCAGTGCTCAAAATAATAACATTTTTTCCTGGTTTTCCTTGATAGAAAGTAACGGTTGTAAGCTTCTGTTTTCATTATAAACGTTTCATATCTTGTAGTATGTAAAGCTCAACAAATCAGTGGTATTTCCCGTCTTGCACGCCGCATTGTTTCAACAATATTATTCTTTTCAACAATTAGATTTTTAGCCAAATTTAGAGACGTAAAAAATAGTCAGTTGTAGCGTTTCGGACTTTTTTCAAATAGGGTTGTACCAATTTCCAAACCACATATTCCGGTAGTGAAATATCGTTGAAACGGTAATGTACACAATGAAGACAATAACAACTTACTCAGAATTCAAAACAAATGAAACAAAAGTTCCCTCATTAGTTTGTAGAAAACTTTGTTTACTGCTTTTATCGCTGCCGACATATTGACGGTGTGCGGTCTTAGTAGGTATTTGTAAAGAAACCTCATATACTACATATGATGTAATAGTTATTTACATAGATTGGGGCTAACGATAACAAATTAGGCAAAGTCATAAAAATATGAAAAGAAACAAAACGACTGACCTCCTGGTGAGTTAGTGGCCAAACGCAAAACAAATATTAAAAAAAGTTCACCACAAATGGATTTCCAGTAGAAAGTCTTGAAACAACAAACAGAGTGATATATGAATATAAACCTTTCAAAAAAGGGGATTATTTGTAAAGATATGATCCCAATCTCCATGATAATATTTGTGGATAAAAGGTAATGTGTTTTTCTAAGAAGAACACAAATAAAGTTCGGGGCGACACAACTTCCACGTGCAAACAGCGCAAAATTATCCAAACAAGTTTTTATTTTACAATTTTTCCTAGACTGGGAGAGAAATAAGAACTTACAAATTTAAAACAATATTTGCAAGGAAGTGTATTATAATTTCGTGTGTTCATTTATAATTTTGTTTGGTTTAATCCGCACTCAATTCTCTTTACAATTAGTTTTCTTACTTTAGTTTAACCATTTACATAATGATTTTCGATGGCAGATTTAAAGGGCATAGTCGCATGCGTCCAGAAACTGTAAACTTGTAACGTAACATTATGTAGTAAGAAACAAATAAAACTAGGTAACATCACAAAGAAGATAAGAAAAATGTCGCATGGATGTGTCGGTAACCGGATTCTTCGCTTCCATTCAATTGACATCCCTGTATTATATAAAACGATTAACAATGGCGACCACGCACGACAATTTCTTTTTTTTTCCTTGCGGTAACTGCAATGCACACGCAATATGCGTAAAAGCACTTTCTAACAGTCATCGACCTCCGTTTCTATTATTTTTAGCAGACGGTGCTAAATATTGATTGCTTTATCATTGTTTCTTCGATATTCACTATGATAAAGCATATTGTGTGTTTATGTGATGTAACATTACACGTCTCTGTGACAGTTTAAATGTTTGTGAACGCACCCGTGATATAGTAATTCCTACACCGGGAAAAGTTATTGAAAAAAAAAAACTTTGGTTGTAGTTAGTATGTTTTGCTTAAAAAAGTGCCAATGAACAACTAAAACAAGTTAAAAAAAAGACAAAATTGAAAATATTTTTATTTCACTTAAGCCTACATGGGCACTAATAAAACTACAGAAGCTAGTGCACAGTTCCAAGTTGGTCGTTTCCCATGGAGAAACACGCCAAGAAACTTCAGAAGATTTTTAAAGGTAACGTAATTTCAAACGCGCATTTATAAAGAAACATTTTTGAAATGCTCTTTGCTTGTTGTCAACAGGGAGATTTTGGGATGTATTTCCAGTTATTGTAAATTTAACCTTGAAGCTTAACTGAATACTTGTCATATTCTGTCATGTTACAAAAATATTGACCAGCTCTGGTTCAAAAATTGATAGGTCACCAGTCTCTGTGTGTTGCTGACTGAACACATAAAGCATTAATCAATAGCCCCACGACTGCACGTAGCCTTTATTTTCGCTTTGTATCGGATTTCGGTGTCAAAGTGAGAGCACAAAGCTTTATGCCACGGCATAGCTGTAGGCTATCGACCTATCAAAACAAATGACTTTTTTTACTATTGTAAAACATTGTGGATTGAAAATGTTTTTTTCATCCCTCCATCTCGGAAAGACTATTTTTGCTCTTCGTTATCTGAGTGCAAAAGCTGTTTTTATCCGCTAGAGGATAAATTGAATTTAGAACATCGTGAGCACCAAGTTCGTGAATTCAAAACATCATTAAACCTATTTACTTCTTCCACCTCTATGGTGCCAAATTTATCATACACCTTTTTAAATTTGCTAAAAACTCAGACTCGGAATCTCTTTGGTGCATTTTTTTTAATATCCTTTGTGCGTTCCATTTTCTTTTCATGTCATATTGTTAGAATCTTAAGTTGAAAACAAGAAACTTTGAAAACTAGTGTAAATCCTAAAATTAGTGATTCTAGCGACGAAGAAGTTTATTTGACCCAACAGAATTGACTGAAACTGTGAATAATGCACAAATGAGCTTTCTCGCTTAAGAATCACACGAGAAGTATTTGAGATATTACGATATGTTGTTAACACATGGCGACAAAGGAGCCAAAGCTTTCTCAGAAAACGTTTTTTTAATTATTCGAGACCAAGAAATCAAGCACTCTATGGAGTACGTATTCAATGCTAAAAACAACAAAAAAGATGAAAAAGACATACATATCGACACCTATATTTAATTAGTGGAATTTTTAAAAAGAACCTCATCTGAAATTGATTCAGCATTTGAAATTGAAAAGTTTCTTAATTAAGCACCTGATTTCGTATATTTGGCGACAAAAGTAAGTCAGTTGCACATCTAGTATCTACTTACGTATATTAACCTTTCGAATACCGTAATTAGAGACAATAGAAAAATTATGAGAGAGCGAATGCCGACGTTCGTCTGAGGCTTATTGAATCAATCAAATACTTAACATAATCTAATACGCATTTAGTAGATGTGGATAGGCATAATTATGCATGCATATCGATTTTATTAATTTATCTACTCTTTACGTTACAGATTGTTCTTATTTGTATAAACGGAGCATGTTTAACTAATGACCTAACACAAATTAATATCAAAAACATTGAGAAACATTCAGATTACTTACTAGTAATTAATTTACCTAATACAAAGACAAAAAGAGACCCCAACTTCGTCATTTTTTCTACAATATCGTAAAGTGTGTCAACCAGCCTTTAGGTGCTAATAAAATTAGCAGTACCCCACGAGAAATAGCAACTTTTCTTGAACTTTCAGAACCCCCGTTGTACACGGGTCATTGTTTCCGACGAACTTCAGCCACACTTTTGGCCGATTCAGGAGCTGATCTTCTGTCTCTAATGCGGTTATAGAGGGATATATAGAGGATTCCATCCAAAATAAGTTCTATAAGTTCTATAATAAGACTTCGTAGGAGCCATTCATTACATTGAAAGCCTTTGTCAAATCCTTAGACTGGCCTTTCTACACCAAAAATGACCCATTACGACCCCTCTCTCACTACATTTACGCCAAGGGAATCCGCTGAATCGGTACAACTATTAAATATGACAATTAGTGTACTAAAAAACAGTACACAAGCCACTAACAACAATATTACAGTAGCAACTTTACTTTCAATTTTTCTTAATTATACCTAAGTATTAATTGTTATAATTTAAAGATTATTCTGTAATACATACTTATCATAATTTAGTAGTTAATACCTAAACTGAAATAAAAGTACCTTGTGATTGTAAATGTATGAAAAGTTACGTGTTGCACTCGAGTGCAAAGATTTTTCACTACGTGCCCTTTTGACTCTCTCGCTAAAGCTCAGGATTCTAACTTTTGAATCACTCGCCGCGTTCGTGATTCAATTTAAGAATCCTTTGCTTGCTCGGCCATCAAAATTGAGCACTCGGTTAAAAAGCTACTTTGTACCCTTGTATAACAAATGACTATTTCACAATTATATGCGGTTTGTATTTCATTGAGTTCCGCAATTAAGTAGTGTACAAGACACACATATTAACAATATGAAAATATTTAGGTATTGTAATATGTGTAACGAAATTGAACTGGATTTTTAATGTAAATTGTAAAAAGTTCGAGTAAGTACAACATTAAAAAACACTGCTTGAAAAGTCTCTCAAAACCTCAAACTCAACTAAGTGAAAATAAAGAGTCTTAACATACAATTTAAATCAAAATAACCCTTATAAGTTATGCAGACGCAGAGATCAAATCCTTAAAAGTATTGCAGCCACACTACTAGTTGTTTAAAGCTGAGAGCACACTGGTAAAATTCCTACGGATCTCGGTGAGATAATTTACACTCATTAGAGAAGTGCCAAGCCAACCGTTTGTTTACATTGAAGTTTCAGTCTTCAAATTTATTTTTGTCTGATAAAATATGTTGGATTTATTACCTATGACATTAAATATTTATGCTCTTTACCGATAACAGTTTTCTTCTTCTACACACTATTGTCCCTCTTTCATATGATTTCTCACATAAACCATCCCTCTTTTATTCGGTCTCCATCCTTCGACATTAATGTTCAGAATTTTGTAGTCACATTTATTTCATCCCGCCTCATCAAGTCATCACATACCACCTTCCCAAAAATAAGGCCACTACGGACTAAACGTGCTTAAATACCAATTTGATCCGTTATTTAAGTTTATTTTTATAGCTAAAATACAAATCCATGTAATACATTAGGTATATGATATTCCGTCATATCAAAATAATTATGTGCATATAAAAGAGGTCACCATTATGTGTGTTGTGTGTGTGTAACCCGGTGTTGCTCCCAATATCATCTCTGTAGCTACCAATAACAAAAAGTTTTACAATATCAAGACTTAAATAGCTGAGTCAGGTAAACATGTTTGGGTAACAGAAAAAAAAATACAGTTACATGGCAAATTACAGAATGTGCACGTCATTCAATAACTTTCTTAAACCACGGATGTTATGCAAGTACTAGACGTTACCAGAATTGAGGTGGATATTTACGAGTAATGGACATATGTTTGCACTGCAGTTGACATTTCGACTGAATGGACAGGAAAATTCCTACTTTGTCTCTAAGTCTGTCCGTCTATCAGTCACGGCATTTTTCATTTTTTAAAGAATTTTTAGAAGTATCCTCACGGTTACTTATTAAAAGTTATTAACGAAATATATAACCATAATTATGTTTTAATCCAATTTAAGCGCAAAATTTTGATGTCTAATTAGCAGCAACACGTGATATTTTCAAAAAAAATTGTCTGCAAGGATACCTCGTAATTAAAACAGTTTCGACTTAAACAGTTAATTACGACGTAGTAAAGTAATCGAGAGCTAAACTAATAAATTTCAACTGTGATTAGCAAGCTACAGAACTGAATTATGAACAGGTTACTACTAGAGTATATGTTTCATTTGTAGTACCCAATCATAAGTTATCAGAATAGTCTGCAATAAACAATTTTATAAAATTGATTTGTATGAAAAATATCAAATGAAACTATCAATATTGTTTGTTCTGGAACCAAAAGCAAGCTGCACAGTGAACAATATTTTTTATAAAAAATAAATTAATCTGTTATTTAAATTTGCAATGGCGATCTATTGTTGAAACACAACAATACAAGGAATTCAATGGTTGTGGTTGATACAGCTAAGCTATAAAAGCTTGAGAGGAAACATTAAAACCTATTTTATTTTTTAAATTGTATTTACTAGCTGACCCGGACAACGTTGTCCAGCCATATAAATATCAAAGAAAGAAATGGGGATATAGGCAGGCCTACCAAATATACACAAAAAAAAAAACATAAAAATCGATCAAACCATTCAAGGACGATAGATACATAGATATATTCTTTATTGTACACCAATAATAAAATTACAATAGGAACTTAAAATTAATAGGGTGTCACAATGGGCGTTCTTATCGCTAAAGGCGATTTTTTACAGACAACCTTTGGAAGGATTTGTCAGAGAAGCAAACACTGTGACATGTGATTTTTATTTAGATTTGATTTTTAGATTCTGTCATGACATAAATTCATTAAAGCAAACTATATTCCACAGATGGTATCACTCGTGCCAGTCGTGGAACGGAAAAACTGGAGAGTGGCAAATTTGGGTGAACGCCGAACGTGTTGGCAGAGGATTTAACAACAGAGTAAGCCATATTTCCATACTATCATAACAGAAAATACAATATTTGGCACACATAATATTCATCCAATCTCTTCCAGCTCGTCGGCCATGTCATAAAGGGAGGCGGTTTAGCAATATCCGGCCAGGACCAATCAGGGCTCTACATGAAAGATAGCAAAAAACCAGTTGCAAGTAAGTGTAGAATTATAGAACGTGTAACTTTGCAAGTAGAACCTAATAGCATATAATTTAATAACTGGTGTAACGTAACCATCTTGCAGGACAATACGGTTTGTTGGGTGAAATCACAATGCTCCAACTGTACCACGTGGCGCTGACGGCAGGGAAGGCTCACAAGGACCACAAGCACCACCACGTGCACCACTTCAAGCACGACGGTACTCCAGTAGAGTCTTCCACTGAGGCAGTGACTGAGCCTCCCGCGCCGCAGCCTACTCCTCTTGGAAACGGAAACTTCTTAATCGGCGGCCAACTCCAAAGAGCTCCTAACCTAAACTTGGCCGGAACTCAGCAAATGGTTCCCGTCCAGCTGCCGAATGGTCTTCAACTCCAACAAGAATACATCAACGGGCAACTTGCTAACAGGCTCGTTTCCGAACAACTATTGAACAGCGTTCAGCCTGTTTCTGATCACTTAAGTGGAGACTCCCCTGGGCAGCAAATATCTCTACTCCCTGTAACGTCCTCTCTTGGCCAGATTGGACAGAGTCAAGGTTACCGCAGGTCACCTCTTGGATCATCAAAGGGCACAACTGTAGTACTATCTGGGTCTTTGTTGAACCCAGCTAATGTAAAATATATTGACGATACAGTATCCCATAATCTTTTCAAGAGGAATTCAGGAAAACGTGATAAGAGAGATAACCCCGAAAAAGAGTTGAAAGAAGAACTTGCAGCACCAGGTTAGTGTTTATTATACTAATGAGGTTTGGTTTTGCGGGGGATGTAATTGGATGAGATTTTCACACCGAAAAAAAAAATAGTAATTTATGAAACTGTTGCTTAGTGAGGGGTATTAATACGGTTCGGGTTTGATAATATTACACGCATGTTATAATTCCTAATTATTTGCAGTTTCATACAAAACTTACTTTATTAACTATCAATATTAGACTATTTTTTCATTTATTTATTTTCTGAATTTATACGAGTAATACATTACTGATACTGCAAATCATAAACCCAATACAATTTCGCCGTGAATTTCACAAAATTAAGCTTAACTAAAACTTAAAAAAAATATCATATTATTATTTTCGATCAAAACATATGCAAGAAGATTACAAGTAATATAAAAAATACGCAACACTGACGAGTGAATGAGCGTAATCGGTAACGGAGCTAGCTGCTTACCTATTCAAACGTAGTTAAGGAATTTATTGAGAGTGATACAGGTTGTTCCTTTATTTTGAAAACATACCTATCTCATCGCTTAATCGACTTATGGGAACAAAAGCATAATTATTTTTTTTGTTTTTAATTTACGTATAAAAATTTTGTAAGAAGTATTGTTTAATTTTTATTTTATGTTTTTAATTTTAATTATATCCATTAAAGTTGTCGGTAAACTACTCGTATTTATAAGGTAGAGTATCGCATATTTTAGTGTTCTCTTGCAATGTAAGTTGCTGTACTTAGGAACTGGAAGTAAATGCTTTGCGTTGGTAACACTACGAGTAGGTATTTTATGGTTATTACTTACAGGTTTTGATGTCTTATAATTTTAATTAAAAAAAAAAATCAGTAGCTTAACTTTTTCATGGGTGGGTATAATTTTACGGACTTCAAACAGCTTATGGTAATCTTTTCTTAATTTCATTTTAATATTGTACGGAACAATAGCTTTGAATATGCGTAATATTGTAGGTAGGTATATATTTTGTCAAGTTGGGTCTTTAATGTTCTTCCATAGCTCACCAGTCCATAAGATATAATTGATTCGGCCAAAGATTTTTAAAGCATCGATATTATTTTATATGGCATTTTGTATTTTATCAAAGATATAATAAACTTTTATTTATTGCCATTATTTAACACCAAAATTCATTGTAATTATTTAAGTAATTTTTTTTCTAATAATAATCTATCGTTTGATGACATTTTACGTAAGAAAAATTAACATATTTTAGGGCCTCCCCAATACGGACTAGAAGAGGAGGTAGAGGTTTGGTACGAAGGCTAAGGCGGGAGCTCCGGTCCACTTCACTCTTACCTTAGTCTTCGTGCAGGGTTCCGTCGAGCAATCTGGGCAGCTGGGGTAATTTTAAACAAGAAAAAAATGTTTCGCTCACTGTCTTCCGCGATTTAACTTTGTAGCGTCTGTTAATAATCATGCAGATTAACTAGGTTAAGTGGAGATATCTGCTATTTTAAGACAAATTTCACACGTTAACGGATTGTGCACGATAATTTGCAGATTAGGTACCTAGTTAATGCGCATAGAACGGATTCCGTATTATAACGGTAACATATATATGTAGTGTTACTAATAACGTTAATGTCTTTCGAGTTATCAAAAAGCTTAAATCTAATATAATCTAATAAGTCTCTAGAAACGGATGATCAATATTTTCATGGAAACATAACTTGGTATGGTATTTATACCTACAAAATAGGAAGGCTTCCATTGTGCTTCCATATTATTATTATTAAAAAAAAAATACAGCGGTATTACAAAAAATACAAAATGAAAAGAAACCAATAGATAGCTGATTTTGAAAAAAGAATAACGTGCCTTTAATATAAAGTTTATTTGAACTTATAATCCCAAGACAATCCAAAGATATAAAATATACACTACACTTCAAAGCAACTTGTTTATAAAACGGCAATTTCATTAAATAAGATCTTCCTAATTAACTGTCATTCCGTTTTAATTATTTCCACCGAAAACGTAATAAGTCAAGCGAAAATGGAACCTAATAATAATCCGTATCTAAGGATACTACCATCTGTTACATATCAGATTGGTGCAACTAAAAACAAAAATAAATTGCAGCAAAATTAAAATTCACTACAAAACGCAAAAAAATATAAATGTTTCATTGTGTTTCCAGGAAAGAAAGACAAACGGGGCTTGGTAGCTTTGTCCGACGGGTCGATAGTTGACGAAGCTTTGTTGAGCCCCGACCTGATCGACGACAATAAAGAGGATGAAGCCTTTTTCCAGCAGTCCCTTCTCAATGGACTCGCCGGCTTTGTGGGAAACCTTCCAGTGCAGAACTTGCAAAAGGAAACTGTAAGTATTAAACAGTGTTTCATCTAAGAACCCGTGACCTGGACAGGAACAAGCTTATAGAACAAACTTAGTCAAAACTGTTGCATTGCTGTAAGCTTGCCTTCTGACTGGTCACTGGAGATTTTTATTCTGGTTTTGACTTTGTCAAAGCAAAGGCCGCAGTTATCCATGACATATTTTTCAATATCATATTCCTCTAAAGTAATTTATTTTAAACCTGAGAAACACTACAGTAATATAAAGGTTGTTGTAAGATATTTTCCTATTAGTCTGTTGGAATGGAGTTGTTATCTCAAAAGCTATAAGATACTCCTCCTCATTCATAATGACGCTCACACGAACTAAAACCATTTCAGTAACAATGTTGTTCCTTCACTAAGAAATAACAAGGATAAGGTGACATTTGTATCAAAGACCTTATGCAATATTTTCAGCTCCTAGCTACACATAACTTTTGCAATATTCCTTCTAGGGTCTTGCCAGAGAAACACTCTAACATGATTAAATTTGAAATTTCTTATGACGCAAATACGTAGTAAATAAAAATACCTACCTAGGTGTGTTCATAAAATTTTGTAACTAGTACGTGCAGGCAGTTTATTAACCAAATCTTTAATTAAATTCTTTCCAAATTTTCAGTTGCTAATCTTTGCTTACAGTTTGTAACTTTTGTTATCGTTTGCTTTTGAATTAGAGTTATGGAAATTATGTTAAAGGAAAACCGAAATTGTTTATTTCAGTTCACGTGGGGACCGCGTCACGCAAATATCTATAATTCAATTATTTGAGTGAGATTAATGTAAAGCTATTAAAATCTGCACTTTCAACATCAATCAATTAAATCTTCAATCATAAAGGCAATTAGCGAAATCTATCCGTAAAACCAAACGTATTTTCGTACGTAAACGGAATTAATATACCTATCAAATTGTCTCTCCTTCTCTCATTCCGCTTTTTTCTATTGTTCAGTATCTAATAATTTATTTTATATTTTCAGGTTGATGAAAGAGAGCCAGCAGAAGCAGAGGTGAAGGCAGTGATGCAGGTCTGCAGTGGCTGTACCCCGGAGCCCTTCAAGAAGGCTCTCGTTATCTCTTGGCGCGCCACCCCTAAGAAACTCTACAGCGGCGCACACTACTACAAGGGCCTACCGATATGCCGAGCCTTTTAATCTACCATGGATTCTATCTTTAATGTACAAAGACTAACCCACTTATTTATAGACGTTTTTCCAGTTCTATTGGGTGTAATGTGACATTCTACGAGCGACAGCGTTTGTCAAAACTATTAAATATTTAGGATTGACGTAGCAATTAGGTTATAATTTCCAATCCCATACATTTTCTCTAGCTTTTTTTTAAATACAATATGCTGTAAAACGTATATAAATGTCCAGTTTGTATTAACATAGAATTACTGTATTATAAATCTTTATAACAGCATGGAGGCAAGCTTTATCTACGACTAAGCATTGATTATAAAATTGTTTTTCTAATATAAACGCCATTTACTTTAAGTGTTAAAACTTTAAAATATATAGTTTTATCAAATATACTACAATTAATTGATTTGAGGCTGCCAGGTGACTTTAATCTGGATCGTATAAATTAGTCATTGGGTGTTGAAACACATGAAGTGTTTATTATTTATTGTAGTTATAAGAATGTATTAAATGGTTATTCGATTTTTTCTTTAGCTTTAAGTACACCTTACCAATTTGTTATCATTTTTGAAAATAAATGTAGGTATAAAGAACAGGTGTTATTGTTTAATTTACTATGACAGCTAATGCTGTTCAGTCAGCTGAAGATAAACTGATCAAATATTCATTAAATTTTCCAGTAAACAAACAAAATCTATACTAATATCATGAAGCTGAAGTGCTTGTTTTTTTTTGGTTGAACGGGCTTATCTTAGAAAATACTAGAAGTGAAGAATGATTTTAGTTATAGAAAGTCCATTTATCGAGGAAGGCTTAAAGGCTATATAACATAACACTATAATCAAAAGGAGTGGAGCAGTAACCTAAAACGTGGATAAAATCGCGAGCAACAGCTATTTCCATTGTAAGATTTCGTAAAATAAACACGACCCTAAAGATACTAGTATAATGTAATGGAAACTAAATATTTAAAAAACAGCGCCGTTGTAAAATTTTTTTTTTTTAATATTAACAAAACAAACTTCACCTGCCTAGTTTTATAGAACACGTCCACCGGTGAGACTCGCACTTACCTTGGTCTTGTGCACGTGCTGATGGTGGTATTCAGAGTCAATCTCGGGTTCGCTGAAGTAACTCTGATCCTAAGAAAAGAAAAACAGTAGATAAGACATGTGGAAGTTGCCTGAGAGTCTTCAAGAGAGGATCTAACTGAAATTAATCACAACAAGAAAAATCTATGACTTATTCTTTTAATAAACATACAGGGTGTTTGGCGCATCGTGTTTGAGTCGTATTTTCTTATAACAATAAAAAATAGATGAAAAAAAAAATCCACAGGTCATGAGAATTGTTTAGGGGACTGAAAGGATAGCAGATGACCCCTCCCGTCGACCATATCAAATTGGCACAGCATGCACCAAACACCCTGTAATCCTGTATAATGTTTAACTGTTTGTAAATGGAGTAATTGATCTGTATATTTTTTCCTATCATAGGAAAACAACGATTATTCGGGGTTCGAAGAAAAAAAAAAAATGTACACGTATACTATATTTAAACAAAAAAATATTTTTTAGTTTAAGTTCTGGGTAGTTCTTCAGGAACATATTTTTATATTTTTCAATGTCTATAGATAATATTTCTGTAACCAACAATGTAACCAAGTAACAAAATAGCGTGTTATTTTTTTTTACTTTATTCCTTACTGACACAAATGAGTTTTTTCAAATAATAACTTAATATAACATAAAAATATTTGAAGCTTGTTCTCCAGATTCATATAGCGCGTCCGTTTGCCATTTTCCAGAACAAAATGGTCGATGACGTATTTTGCCTTTGATACGTCAATATAAATTATAATTATATCGAAAGGAAACGAATTCTCCTCTTACAAAAAAGTATATCTTAGGTATAACTACGTTAGTGTATTTATAAAAAAGTAAATAAGAGGTGTCCGGCGTATGCAGATACCGGCACAGATCTTGAGCGCTGACTTCTACAGTTCTACTTGCGCGTAAGCGCGCAGAAGTGAAATATCGGGTCTCTTTCGTGGTATGAAAAGAGATGCGGGGGCGGGGAGTGCAATCTTTGTACATTGATTAGCTCGCCGATGCGTACGTTGCACAAAGCGATCCTCGCTCTTTTGCCGAGCGCTCAAGATTCATGCCGCTATCTGTAATACTGATTAATATGACGTAAGCTGCGCTTGACCGTACTTGGTCGGGTGATGATAATGGGAGTCTGGCTTCCCACACGGGGGAAGCCAGTCCTGCAATGGACAAACTAGAAGGCGGATGAGCGGCTGATGGGCTTAGATCCTGGTGTTACTAAAGTAAATATCTGATTCATCTGTGTTTGGTTCAGGTGGCATTCTGATTACAATGTCTACTAAAAACAAAATATTTTATTGTTTTAAAACTTCAATCTGTATATGATGCTTTTCGGTTACAGATTCTTGTAGAAAAATGACAATAATGAAGTCTGTATGTATGATGAGTTATGCATGGTTTAAGACAAAACCCTGATTCATCTGTGCCTGATCCATATGATCAAAAAACCATACCAATAATTAAATAAATTAGTTTTCGTCTTCTCTAGCACGAAAGGAACGCTATTTTTGCGTAATTCTCCATGTTCAATATTGCACCGTATCCAAGTCATTAGTTCTAGTCATATTTATTATATTTAATTAACTGTAACCTTTTAAATATTTAAAAATACACAAGAGTATAAACTTGTTCTAAATAAGACAATTTGATATGTCTTAGTTTTAGTTAAAAACTAATAATTATAATTTAGAATTGACAATAATAACTAACGGTATATTTATTACTAAAAATAAAGTAATAAAATTGAGACTTTTATTATTTTAATATCACTTCTGACATTAATTTCCCATATTAACAGTCATAAAAACCTATTTTTTCATAAGTCAAAGTCTCCATTTAATTACTGTTATTTTAATATTGCAGTTAACAGCAATGCCACATAATAAAGATCAAAAGAAGAAGAAAAATAGACTCACGAGGCGTAGAAAGATGAAAACCTAAGAAAAGTATGCTCTGAGTTGTAAACGGCAAAAAAATAAACAGATCTACAGATCTTTTTTAGTACCTAACGGACTTTAACGTATTACAAATATCAGGAATAGTTCAAATTTCTGTCATATAACAACATTCTTGCTTTCCTATATAATACAATTATATACTGGATTTAAAAAAATTGTTTTACAAGAATTATTGTTGAATTTTAATCAGATTTTTTCCATTATGTTCAATGTTTTTTTTTTCACCAAAACACATTATTATTATTATCACAGTAGTTGTCAAAATAAGACCATTTTCTTGAAACAGAGTCCATCTACATAATTTTTTAAATTTTTATTTCTGTTTCTGATTTATCTGTAACAAATTCTGATACAGAAAAAAATATTCGAACGTCAATATCTTGGAAACTAGTTTCTAAAATCGATCCCTTATTCAAATATATTTATTTGTTGTACCTATTTCCATACGAATATGTATAACTGAGCTGAAAGTGAAATCAAATTTTGGCCATTTGGATCAGTCGAAGTATCAAATTTCGAAGAAATTACCCTTCTAGAATATAACCATTACAAGCGTGTCTTTATTTGAAAAATACCGTCGATTTGCCAAGAAATCGCCACATGGAAACCATATCCATTCAAACAAAAAAAGGATTTTCAAATCAGTCCTAGCGTTTCCCAATAATAGTGGAACACAGGTAATAATTTAAAAAAAATACGAGTAGATGAATTGAGAATCTCTGCCCTTTTTTTTAATCGGCTAAAAAGAAGAAATCGATGTCTATTAGATGTTTCACGCATTGCTTCATATTTACAGCATATAAGTAAACCATGGCAGATGATGGCATGTCTTGTACAAGCTGCCTGATACTGAAGGCGAGTTAGTGTTGCTTGAGAGGAAGCTTTCTGACACGCTCGATGTACGGAGCTTCGTATTGATATGATTCTCATCGTATGCTGAACAGAATAAGATTATGGCAACTATATTCTGTTCCATTTTGAAACTAAACAATAAAAAAAGAGTAACAGACAAATTGATGAATTTAAAAACTATGGTGATACGTACTTGATCCCAGCTTGGTGGTCCAGAGCATGGGGGTGCGGCAGCAGGAGGCATGACAAGGGAACCTACGCCGACAGCACCAGGGAAGGCACCTCCTCCGATGTCTGTAGCTTCGAAGAGGCGTAAGACGGACCTGTCCCGGATGTCCCGGAGATGGGCTCTGCAAGAGAAAAAATAAGGGTAATTACAAATCCGCACAAAGTCCGCCGCGTCCGACCTAGCCGCGGCAATGATAAAGGTAAATTTTGTTAGGTAAGGTTAACCGTAGCAGTTCTACTAGAAACTGCAGAAAAGAGTTGACCCAGGCCCTAACAGGACACGGTGGGTTCTCCGAATACCTGACTCGTTTTAAGTGCACGGGGAACCCAGCGTACACGTACGACCCCGACAAGCAGGAGACAGTCCTCCATATCCCGATGGAACGCCCTGTATATTCCTTCCACAGGCATAACTTCTAGAGAAGAGTTGATAATAAACGTTACCAAAGAAAACTTTAGTTTTTGATATTTGATCGAAAGAGCAGATGAATTTTATATAGATTTTATAAAACATATTATCCTGTCTTTCAAAAGACGGAATAAATAGCAGAAGAGACTTATATTAACTAGTCAATACAAACATTATATTATTATTTATAACTTTTATTTCTGTTTAGTAATGGTCGACAATGAAAGTCTGAATAATAATTATAATTGACATTTTAAATAATTCATAAGAATTAATTTATTATTTATAAAATACTATTTAAAAAAAAAACTATTGGAATTCAATGCATCTACAGCCCTTAATAATGACCCTGCGAAACTTGTATGGCGGAGGCTTTTCGCATGGCAGGAGTGTGATTTTAGCCGGTAGGAGTCCGACACTACCCAGACTGCAATAATTGTAGGGCAGTTTGGGTGTCCATGAGGATTTCAAACTCCTGCCACAAAACAATTTTGTGGTCCCGTACCTCAAAAGGAAAAAAACTGGGCAAGTACGAGTCGGACTCGCGCACTGAGGGTTCCATACAAACTTACCTATGTAAACAGTTCAATTCCCGAATTTAGTTACGAAGATTTTTCCGAATCGCAAGAGTTTTTTTGTTGTGACGTACAAATTGACCGTTTTCCTATATTTGTGATATAAGACCTTTCTTTATGCCAAATTTCAGAATTCTAGGTCAACGGGAAGTAAGTACTCAATGACTTTTAAAAAAAATATAAATAACGTATAAAACAGTGCTTCTAAATTATTTTATTTTTTTAATTTCATATAAACTAGTGCTTGACTGCGCTCCCACCTGATAGTAAGCAGTAATGCAATCGTTGATGGTGAGCCGCACTAGTTTATTAAGAGCCTATTCACTCTAGCTTTGAAGTTGTTTCAGTCCTTCGATGTACGCGGTATAAACGACAAGGCGAAACGCTTAGTCTGGACCGTAAAGGTTTCAACAACGTAAAGGTGAATACTCCCCGTACGTCGGGTTGTCCGATGGTAGAAATAAGATGGCGGAATCAAGCCATGCTATTCCCGCGCACACTCTCCAAAATGCAACCCGTATAATGTAGAAATTAAAGAACATAAAAGCGTTTCATTACGGCTCCACCCCTACAATATCTAATATGTATATTGAATTCTCGTTTCTGGTGTTATCGAACTCCTTCAAAATGGCGTGACCGACTTTTATGGTTTTTGTCGTATATATTCGGTAGGTCTGAGAAGACGTCGTAGGCTATTTTTACCCCTATTTTTTCTTTGATAATTTATATGGTAGAAAAACGTTGCCAAGTCAGCTAGTATAATAAATATAATATTGTGTAGGTGCACAGCCCAACTTGTCCACTAACTGAACTTTTTGGTCTCTTCAAGAATCTTCTTATATTTACATATTTTAACATTTACATCCTTACATAATATAAAACTAAGAAAAACAAATACTCTCACTCATACGATAGTTACGTGGTGCGGCTGCTGCCAGTTTTTGTTTTTTAGAGATGTGAAGTGCTGTTTGTGATTATCGATATTTTGCACGATCTTAAAAAATACTATATAAAAAATAATGTTAATGATTAATTCTTAAAGATTATAGAACAGTTCCCCCATGCGTCTGTTTTTCTGTCTAATCGCGATAAACTCAAAAAATGATATGAATCGAGTTGTATCACTCTTCACAGGAGGTACAGATTTATATCGTTTTTTTTTTTTGCCATTTTGAGAATAAACTTTTAAAACCCATGGTGTTTCATCAAATGATTTAGTCTCTAACATGTATAGCGTTTAGCTATGTGTAGTTGACCCTTACTATGTACTCGTTTAAAAATAAGAGACCTAGTTATAGTTTCTTAAAACCTTCATAGTAAAGTTATATTGTTTTACAGAAAAGTTTATGAATGCCCCGTTACTTTAGTTTTTCTTGAACACTACGCGCCGTCGATGACTTTGGCTCGGTCCGGACGGTTACCGGATGGTCGGACGGCGAGCTACCCATTGCTCGCCGTCTGCAAGCCTACGGTGGCCAGAAATCGAGATCGGGATCCCAGCGGCTGGAGCGTGAGGGCCGCTCCCACGAGAGTGCAAGTGCGGCCTTCTCCTCTGCTAGCATTACTGCTTCGCAGAAGTAGCCTACTTCCCTCCTTCAGAACATGGCCCGTACCTAGGCCCGGCGCGAGAGACCGTTGCCGCTGATCGCACCCACGAGGACACGGCAGTGCTCTGCCTAAGCGGAGCTTACATCTACAGCAGTCCACACAGTGGTGACACCCGGGCGTTACTTCCGCACGAATCCGGTGCAGGAACTTCCCGAAATGACCATGCTCGGTGAGAACCTGCGTCATGCGGAAGATGAGGACAACGTGAGGTCTTTCCAGCCACTTCTCAAAGAGGGGACTTACTGCCATAATTATGGCGTGGCCAAGCCCCGTTGATGTAGTGGCCGCATGCGCTTCTGCAAAGCATAAGGTCCTGAGTTCGGTTCCCAATGTAAAGTGTTGTCTGTTGATTTGTGCCCGGTTGATGGCAGCAGGCTGTGCCTATATTATTATGGAACCCTAAATATACCAAGAGATGTGTCTAGGATTATTGATGCCATGTTGAAAAATTGTGTAGTTAATATAATATTTGTATGATAAGTGTATGTTTTGTAATTATTGTCTGTCGAAACCTCTTTATATTTATTGTTAGTTTAAAGGTCATTTTTAAAACCGCACTGGCTTGGTTTTTAGCCCGTTGCTGCTTATATACGGTTCGAGGAGTTCTATCCAAACAACATTTCAGAAAATCAGTCTTTATTGGAATTATTTGCGACCTAACGCGTCTAAACTGTCCACGGTGAGTGGTCTATTAGTACCTATTTTGATTACACTGACTGGCCTGTTGGTCTAGTGGTTACAGGCCCAGACTGCTATGCCGGAGGTCGTGGGTTTGATTCCCGCCCAGGACAAATGTTTGTGTGATGAGCACGACCATTTGTTCTGTGTCTGGGCGTAATTTATCTATATTTATAATAAATCTGTAGAAGTAAAAATTCTGTACATCGAAAATATCAAAAAAATAAATGGCAACGGGTGTTGTTAGACCGACACCGAACCCAAAAATGTGATTAAAAAATCTTTTTTCTATTGTCTGTCTGTTTGTTCAGGCATCAGGCAAAAACTACCGTTCGATTACGATGAAACTTGGTATAATTATTCTTAAATAACCTCGGCACTACACTGGATACTTTTTATCCCAGAAAAGTATATACAATAAAAAACAAACTTCATTTTGCGGTTCGATCCCTAGACCCGATTACTATACCAACCGAAAATAATAAGTTTGTCATAGGTTACGTCACCCGCAGTGGAGCTCACTAAGGGGCGCTGCACACGGCTATGATACTATAATATTTTATCTTAAGATACAATATTATAGTATCTTAGCCGTGTGCGTCATACAATTCAATGGATTATCACACACGACGAGGGTAATAAATAATATTTCATATTTTCGTATCTCAAAAAACCTAATAAAACCATTTTCGACTTCTACGCTGACGATGTCGCGGGCAAAAGCCAGTCTTTAATATGTATGTATTTAGAAATATATAAGTATGTTTATCAGTTGTCTAGTACTCATAATACAAGCTCTGCTTAGCTTGAGGCTAGACGGCGTTGTGTTTTGGAATATATATTATATATACTGATTCCCTGTTATTTGGAAATATCGATGTAGAGACTGTCTCATATAAGAAATAAATGGGACTAACTAGAATAGTAACCGGTTAAGATTCTATCCCATAGCCGCTACCTGTGAGAGATCACTAGGAAACGGATACCAGGAACTTTTTTACTTCGAAGAGGTTTTACTTCAAATATATTGGAGTTCAGATGAGATAAACAATAGTTGTATCGAAAAGTAAACACGTGGTTCCCCACTTGTTTACTTTTATGTTAATCTTTCCAGATTATCAAGTCCGGCTGTGTTAATTTTATTTTTCCTCTTTTAATTTTTCCGTAGAACCCCGGTGTCTGGATGTGAGCTTGATGGCTGACGGTAATAATAGGGTGGAAGCCTTTCCAAGATATGTACTAAACATCTGCTGCTCCCTTCTGGGATTGTAGGCATGATGTCATTTTTATTTATTTTTACTCAGATCGAAAAATCACTGAAAGCCAAAACGATGAAATATTTCCTCTTTGTTCAGAACCACCTAATCGAAATAAACCGGACGACTTGAAGAAAGCTCAGTACAAAAGCAACTACTCCAAGAAAATTACAAGTATTCTAGAAAAAAAAAACCAGATTCGAATAAACAAAGCCTAAAATATAGCCCAGAACTTGATTATTATACAGATTTATTATATATATAAGGTACCTAACGCATAATAATAATTACGCGCAATAATGATATTGATAATTATTTTGTTATTTTATTTTAAAAATCCAAAAACAGAGCGATTTGTTTTTGAATCAATATAAAAAGCCACCTAAACTGTTAAGAATTCATTAGATCGTACTTCATTGTATTATAACCATCATCAGTATATACCTTATATCTACATAAACATATAATCATAACATAATCATGAATAATCACTTTCAAACAATCACTGTGTAGAAAAGTGTAACAAAAAACCCTTTCAACAAAATAAAACATAATTACACATAAGGGGAAAGGTATAAAAATAGAACCGGTCTAATATACAGTCGTGCAGAGTAAAATCAAAACAAATAGATAATAAAACGCACTTACGGACAGCGATAGTCGTGGACATGGCTGAAACTTCGGCTGGGTCTCATAGTGAGGCGCGAAACAAAACTTTTTCTTGGAGCGACTGTATAACTGGCCCCAAGTCGGGAAAGAGACTGATTGCGAGCCTCCCTTCATAGGGGTGTGCTCCCCGCTACTGTCCGCCCCGCTCCCGCCAAAACAGTTAACGACCATGCGTACCTATAATCTAATCGCGATAGCTTTAGACAGAAATTAGAAAAGGTTATTTTAGGGTATACTTTGTATACAATATAATGTTATACAATATAATGTATATTGTGTTTTAAAACAGTTAAGATTGATGCTGAATTTATTATAATCAACTTATATACCAACTGTTATATGACGTTTTCTATTATACTGTACAGGGTGTTTGGTGCATCGTGTGCCAAATTAAAATAGTCGACGGGAGGGGTCATCTGCTATTCTTTCAGACTCCTAAACACTTCATAGGCCCTGTGGATTTTTTTCATCGACTTTTTATTGTTTTATGAAAATAAGACCCAAATTTTTCATTCTAATACAAATTAAAAAATATATATAAGGCGTAGACTCTGAATTTCAATTTTATTTAGATGTGTTTTGTATTAGAGTAATTTTAAATTAAGATTACTGACATTAGCTATCTAGTTTTTTCTTTTAATTTACTCACAAAGTTTTGGACTTAAATTAAAGCTGTTCATGTTACAGCTATTTACATGGCTATAAAAAAATAACCAAAAGCGACCGGAATCTTTCAATTACCCCAAAAATTTTCTGATTTATCCTCTTGGTAGTGATGTGCCACATGCCATAAAATCTTTTTATAACTTATTGCATTCGCTAGAATTGTGAATCTAGTCATATAAGACTAATATTCAAAATTATGTTTTAAAAAATATTTTTGCTTAAATGATACCTGAAAAACCTATTAAAAATGTTATCTCACTCTTATAAGGTAAAATCTGTCTCGTATTTCTCTTTTCGTGGGTTTTACTAGAATAAAAAAATGAAATTGCATTTTTAACATTTATTACATAATTTTTACAAATCTTGCTCAAATTGTATTGCCTTTGTTGTGATTGATAGCACTACATCTGTTTCATATTTCGACAGTTGAGGTACGAAGTCGTATTTCTTCCTTAATTGTATTGAAAGCCATTTCAATGTGTAGTTTGAATTTTAGTCTTATGCGACTCATTCACAATTCTAGCGAATTTACAAATTTGTAGCAGTTGATGTGCAGTAATGATAGTTGGAAAAACGAGAGGTACTAGTTCAACGCATTGGGCTAAATACAAAAGGCTTTCAATACAATTAAGGACGAAATTTGACTTCGTACTGTTCGACTGTCGAAACATGAAACAGACGTCGGGCCTGCAATCACAACAGAGGCCAACAATTTGAGCAGGATTTGTAAAAAATATGAAATAAATGTTAACAATGCAAATATTTTTTTTTTTTTTCTAGTAAAACCCACGAAAAGAGTGATATAAGACAGATATTACCTTATAAGAGTGAGATAACATTTTTAATAGGTTTTTCAGGTATCATTTAAGCTAAAATATTTTTTAAATCATAATTTTGAATATTAGTCTTATATGACTAGATTCACAATTCTAGCGAATGCACTAATTTATAAAAAGATTTTTAGGGCATGTGGCACATCACTAGTAAGAGGATAAAACAGGGGATTTTTGGGGGAGTTGGAAGATTCCGATCACTTTTGTTATTTTTTGATGTCCATGTAAATAGCTGTAACATGAAAAGCTTTAAGTCCAAAACTTTGCGAGTAAATTAAAAAAAACTAGATAGCTAATGTCACTAATTTTTAATTTAAAAGTACTCTTATATAATATACATCTAAATAAAATTAAAATTTAGAGTCTACGCCTTATACATTTTTTAAATTTGTATTAGAATGAAAAATTTTGGCCTTATTTTCATAAAACAATAAAAAGTCGATGAAAAAAAATCCACAGGGCATGAGAAGAGTTTAGGGGTCTTAAAAGATAGTAGATGACCCCTTCCATCGACCATTTCAATTTGGCATACGATGCACCAAACACCCTGTATAATATTAGTTGAAATGAAAGTTACGTTTATTTAAAAAAAAAAAAACAAATACCTATCTATGTGTTTAGTACTTACCTTACAATAATCAAATTTATCTAAGTTCTTATTCTAAAATTTTATATTGAAACCTTTATTTATTAAAATTGTTTGAATTTATCTCGAAAAATAAATACTGTGCACTCCTGCTTCTATGAACCTCTTTTGTCTAATGCAGAAGTGAATGGAGTATAGCTAGGTACGCACGGTTGTCAACTGTTTAACGGAGATGGAGAGTTATTTTGTTAGAAGATAGTCGCAGGTATACGTCATTGAACTGCTTGCCCTTTGAGATGCAAAGTTTCTACGTTGAAACTCATGAAAAAACTTTTTTTAAATTGCTTTTATGGTTTTAAGTACCGCGAGAGTACAGAAAATATAAAACACAAAGAAACCAATAAATAACTAATAAAGAAAAAAATAACGTCCCTTTAATATAAAGTTTATTTGAATTTATAATTCCAAATCAGTCCAAAGGTATATAACACTTCAAACAACCCGTTTTAAAAAACGGTATTTTCATAGGTAAATACCTATTTATACAACATGTAACATTATAAACGCAAATCTTAAAAATAGTATGTTTGGAATCAGCTACTTAATCGATTTAGGGTCTGCGCACACTTGAGACAAGACTGACTTAGACAAAATGGTCTACGACGTCGCAGTCTTGTCTACGACGTCGCAGATATGTCTACGACACCGCAGAGTTGTCTGCGACAAGAGAGTTTTAAGACGCCCATTATTGCCAACAGTTACACTAAATTACCTCTAGAGTCAACCTTTAAAACCACCAGAAAACCACTAACAAAAAATTATACCACACACATAAAGTAGCAAAAATTCCCACTAAAAATGTGTGTTGTACAAAATACAATAAGTAGGCATATAGGCTATTAGTTTCCTTTATTAATAAGTGTTAAAAATTAACAATCAGTTGATCAAAATACCATTTGTGGGTAAATTAACATTAGTAGGTAATTCAACATACAAATTATTCAATAACAGCTATGTTATTATTAGTTTTTATTAGTTTTTAGACGAATCATTTTTATTTGCACCATCATCGTCGGTATCAGATTGATAAATTATGGATTCTATGGTGCTGATTCAGCCCGAGTGATCGCATTTTTAGTAAGAAAATGAATTTTACTAAAGCCCTAGAAAAATCCAATAGCCACTAAAACCAATATTTCGCAACTAAAGGGGGGGTTAAAGCCACCAGTTTTAGTGGGAAATCCCCTAAGTTAGCAATACTGGCCGTACGTCGCAAGACTGTTTTGTCTTGATAGTGTGCGCCGTGACGGAGACAAAACAGTCTTGTCGCAGACGTCGTAAACAATTCTGTCTAGGACAGTCTTGTTTCAAGTGTGCGCAGGCCGTTAAGCTATTTACCTGACTGCAAGAAGGGTTGTTTTTCGCGCGTGTTTTGTATGTATATATTTTTTTATTATTTATATCAGAATCAGATACATCCATATTATGCTAGTAGTAGAAATTAAAACTATGTTAGTAAAATTGCTCATCAATGTAAATAGAAAAAAATAAAATCAATACATAAACCTATACATATAACTGTGCCCGCTTGCCGCTGCCCCAGACCTGCAGCTGTGCAAACGTGCCCAGTGGCCCAGGTAAGCGCTATCCAACATATATAAAAACTTTTCTAGTTTCTCTCATTTCCACAAACTGCTGTCCCGAGTGAGATTTTCCATGATACACCCAGTTAAGAAAGACCTTTCTTGCGTTCCCGTGAGCGTCCCTGACGTACCTGTTCCACCCCTCAATCACTGTAGACACAACACAACTGTACACCGCCGCCCGCCCCCCCCCCTCCCCCTCTCTTTTAATAACCCTGCGCTGCCCTCTGCCGCGCATGGTTATTAAGAGTATGTAATACATATTTATATAATATTCATTATAATCTTATAACTTCCAAACCACTGAATAGATTTAAATAATTAAGATATCATTAGATTCGTCTTGATAACTCCGTAATAAAAAAAATACCCAGCTGTGGCTCGGCATGTTGGAATTGTCATACAATGTTTTAATTTTTAATTCTATAGGTACCTTACTGTAGAACTTGCACACTATTTGAGTTTGGCTGAGGAACTAAAAAGTGTAAATTAAAAAACTTTACAAAAAAAAAATTATATAAATTAAAGTTATTAAAAAAAAGTTATTTATATAGGTATTATTTGCCCACAATTAAGATCTTAAGAAAACATTACTAACTAGATTTAAGTAGAATTTCAGTACTTAATTATGATTCTTCCTTAATTTTTCTAATTGTGTAAGGTTGGTGGAGGTGTAAGGGTGTAAAATATTTCCGTTACATGTTGTTTAATGTTATGGACCATGTAATACATTTGGGCATTTTCTTGGACATTAGATTAATGAAAAGCTACTTAAGGCAAAGTAAATAATTATAATTTCAACTTCCTTATTTATCACATTCCCTATTAATTGCGAATATTGCCATGAAAATTATATTTACACAGGTAATTTTCATGCGGGGAGGAGAACCAACGCGTGACACTTGTTGAGCAATAACAACCAGCGACGCCGACGGTTAGTAACGAACCTCAGTCAGCTACTCAGCTCTCTTATTTTTATTTAGTTTTACATTGAAAACAAAAAAGGGTTCAAATACAATTAAGGAGGAAATACGACTTTGTACATCAACTGTCGAAATACGAAATAAATGTCGCAAGATTTGTAAAAATTATGTAATAAATATAAAAAATGGAATTTAATTTTTTTATTCTACTAAAACCCACGAAAAGAGAAATACGAGACAGATTTTACCTTATAAGAGTGAGATAACATTTTTAAGAGGTTTTTCAGGTAACATTTAAGCAAAAATATTTTTCTAAATTTTGAATATTAGTCTAATGTGACTCGATTCACAATTCTAGCGAATTCACAAAGTTATAAAACGATTTTCATAATATGTAACACTTTATTAGCAAGAGGATAAACCAGAGAATTTTTGCGGGAGTTGAAAGATTTCGGTCGCTTTTGGTTATATTTTTATGGCCATGTAAATAACTGTAACATGAACAGCTTTAATTTAAGTTCAACACTTTGCGAGCAAATTAAAAAAAAATAAAAACAACTAAATAGCCAATGTCACTAATTTCAAATTTAAAAGTACCCTAATACAATACACATCTATATAAAATTAAAATTTAGAGTCTACGCCTCATACATTTTTTAAATTTATATTAGAATTAATAATTTGGGTACTATTTTCATAAAACAATAAAAAGTCGATGAAAAAAAATCCACAGGGCATGAGAAGTGTTTAGGAGTCTGAAAGGATAGCAGATGACCCCTCCCTTCTACCATTTCAATTTGGCATACGATGCACCAAACACCCTATATATCGGCGAGTTAACAATAGGAAAAGTGTAACGCAAATTCTAAGACATGTTCATTATGGGCAAAACAATTAATATAGAAGGTACTCATTAGAATTATTTTTAAGTTCCTGTATTACCTATATTTTAGATTTTATATTTCCTAAAAGTAAATATAAAATAATATTCAATAAATATTTTAAGGGAAGGATGTAGTGTTTGTATACTTGTCTTGAGTGCACGTACAGTTGCATACAACCGTGACGTAGGACGTGTTGACCCCAATACAGCCCGTGGCGGATTAGCCATGTAGCAAGAGTAGCAAATGCCAGACACAGACCCCGCTCATTCGGGGGCCCTACGCGTTTGGAGATCCTGCACGTAAACGCTAAAAAAAATCTAGTCAAAGTATATATAATATATCATATATTTAAATCCAAATATAGCTCATAATTTCATTCAATATAATAGTCTCTCTCTTAGATTTCCCTCATTACCTTACTTTACACATACTTTACTCAATCATAAATCCACGAGATTTATGCTGATTGAAAATAAGCGATGAGAATAATAGTACTAGGTCTACACAGTAACCCCTTGGTTGAATTTGCAAAAGGCCCTACGGCTTAATCCGTCATTGCTAACTGCTGGTGACGTTACGAGCCAGTGTGTTTACCCTCTGTGTCAGTAACGCTAATTCAATGACGTAACACTAATTGTAAGTGAATAATATGGGAAACGACGCACTACATTGGTAGCGCATTGGTATCAGTATCGCATGCATACACCAACACTCTAGTGAAGCAATGAGCTTCACTAAGGTGTTCGTGTTTTATCGTGACAGGTAATTAAAAAAAAAAACTGAAATTGATTCGGTAACCGATTCTGACCATACTTCTTTCAGTATACCGTCCGGTAGCCGTCCGGACCGAGCCCAAGTCGTCGACGGCGCGTATTGTTCCACGCGCGCCTCAGGGAGATGTCAGCAAATCGTAGGGGCCCAGCAGGGTCGAAGCCTACTGGGGCCATGGGTAGTGTGAAAACGAAACCCGGGGCCCTGGGATGAAGTCAACGAAGGAACAGGAGTGGATTTTTAGTCAGTAAAAGTCTGACACTATCTCTCGCTCCGCCCAAGAGCGGGATATATGTCATAAGATGATTTTCCCACCCAATAAAAAAAAAAAACTACTTTCAGTATGTGCGTTTATTATATTACATGTTGTTTAAGTACATAAATCAATTGCTCTCTATACATATAATAAAATACATAATGAAAACGGCTTGACTGATTTAGGTAATTCTATTTTTGTTATGTTCACTCTAACAAGAGGATTAAAAGAAAAAAAAAATGGTGAAGCCCTAAAAAAAACAGTCTTACGGGGCGGACGCCCGGACAGCCGCTAGTGGATAATATTTATTCTGTTTCTCTTGCGAAGGCAAATTTTGTAACTTCTTTTTTAATTTATAATAATTTTTTTTATTTATATCTGGGATACTCCGATCCAATCCAAGCGGCAAGTGTTATTTCAGCCTTTATGAATAAGTATACTACTACCGCTATCTATCGGCTGATTCATACCTGCCGATAGATAGCGCTCTACCTGTAATATAACACAGTGGGTATTCATAAACTCACTATGTTTTATTCGATTAGTTTTTAAATTGTAACTTTACAAAATTGTCACTATAAGTTACAGGTATATTTTCTTCTTGTGATAGGTATTCCCACAATATTTTTTTTTTAGTAAGTAAGTATTTCGAAAGGTTTTCTTACGGTTGCCAACAGTAGTTTTTTTCTTTTTTTCTTTTTGTTTGTCTCTGTCTCTATCTTGACACTGGGTGCATGGTTTGTTCATATAACCAGTGTCGAGAAAAGATTTTTTTGAAACTGAATACAGTCACTTAATTTCAACCCACTCGGCGCTTTTGGTAAACACTTGACGTTTGCCAAATTATCTTTGTAGACTCCGCGCACGTTAAGTGGGCGAGTGGCCGAAATCGGAACTAATCGTTTGCCGCCATCTTGACGTTTATGTATCAGGAGAAAGTGTTGTATTCTGTGTTTTTAATCGTTTTCAAAGAAAATAATCTTCATCATTATACCGAATGTGATTAAAAGTGCTGGCTGGTATAATATCTTAAAATTCAAACGAGCTTGTTATGAAAAATGAGAAAATATCGGGCCTACTGTAGCATTTTCCAAAGTTAGGCCCATTTGACAAATATTTTTTCGGGTGACCACAACAATAAAATTCCCCTACATATTCGCACCCGAGCGGTGCCGGGCAGGAAAACAGATTTTGTTGAAAATAGACTGCTACTATTTATTTAAATCTAAATTAAGTGACTATCATGACGATATAAATTCTGCAAACTTCATGAAATGGCTGAAGGAAAAATAGTGCCAAATCTACAACCGGATTGTATAGTAGTAATGGTTAATGCATCATATCACTGCACGTAAATTAACAAAGCTTAAAATGACAATGGACTCATCCGATTCTGCTGATAAAGACTAGCATAGATTCTGATGCTAAAAGTGCTACTAGATATTCAATAAAAGATTTACAAGGTTCACATGACTTTACTCTATTTACTTTCCTTCTTTCTAATACCGTAATCGGAGACAATAGAAAGACAATGAGAGAGCGAACGCCGGCGTTCGCTTGGGGTTTAATGAATTAGGTACCTAAGTGAACGTATTAGAACTAATCAACGGGTCCCAAGAACAAAATATATGAAAAGTTATCGACTTATGGTATGAGGTTTTGAAGGTTTATTATTGCGATTAGTTATTTTAATAAGTAAAAGAATATTAAAATATTAAAAAGAATATTAAGAATACAAACAAAATATTGTGGCATATAGTTCTTAATATAATACGTAATAAAACAGATTTCCCCTTCATTTTCGATACTATTTTGTTATTGGGACCCGTCGTAAAAACTTCTATAAATTACAATTTATTTGAGTTGCGAAAGATTCTTTTTAATCATATGAGGGAATATAGATTAGTTAGACTGGCAACATTGAGCGCGCTCCCAGCGACGCGCCAAGATAACGTGCGCGGGCTTTAGCACTGTACCTATACCTTGTTTACGTCATGTTGGTAAGTGGTCATCACCTACCAACATGACGTAAACAATATAATACGTAGGCGGTTCTAAAGTAGTCCAAATAACTCTAAAAACAATAGTGCGCATGTATCTAGATGGGAAGCCATCTTAACACAGATTCTATGTTTTATTAAAGTTTGAAGCGTAGACAGAGTATTCCTAAAGCCTTGGATATCTAAACATATTATAGTTACCAGCAAAAAAAAGAGGTGGAGTAACAATATTTCTGTCTTTTTTTGCGTGCCGGCTGAGCACATCATTGTGCACAACAAGTTTGACATTTGTGACTATTGTAGATTCACATATAATTGATTTTTTACAATTACACCCAGATAACCATAAAATACGTATCTTTTCGTGCTTAATTTGATATATTACATTTGTGCAATAGTGCAAAATGGTAAGGTGCAGTGTAATAAACAGGACAGGCCTGTTGGTCTAGTGGTTAGTGACCCTGACTACAATGCCAGAGGTCGTGGGTCCGATTCCTACCCAAGAAAAATGTTTGTGTGATGAGCACGATCATTCGTCCTGTGTTTGGGCGTAATTTATCTATAATATGTATGAATATGAAATACTAATATATTTCATAAAATGTTTATCAGTTGTCTAGTAGGTACTCATACCACAAGCTTTGCTTAGTTTAGGACTAGATGGCGTTGTGTGAAAGTTGGGGAATATTTTTAGTAATAGTTTGATGACGATTGACGAATTGTCTTTTCACTCGTAAATATTTATGATCAAATAGTTGCAGTGATGTACTAACCAAAGACTACAATATGTACTAACTAATCTTTATAAAGTGAAAAAAAAACGTGATTTGGGCAATATTTTTATTTTATTATCTAAAAAATCAATATTGTCACTTTTCTACGGGGAAATTACTCTTTTATGTGGGTAGTACTGTTTTTGCCATGTATACATATTAGTAAAACACATTACTACTGCATAGCTACTACTATACTATAATATATAAACTATACTATAAAAATATAAGATAGTAAAAATATCTCATTATACTTGCAGATTTCCAAATAAACCGCAAATAAGAATCATGTGGATTGCTGCTACGAATAGCCCTAATTGTGCTCCAAAAATGAGTTCCTGAATTTGCAGTCAACACTTTAATTGTAAGCTTTTAACCTCTCGAATGTCTTATGTTACACAGTGCAGTAAAGAAAGGAAGATAAACTTTCTTGTATCCCGAATGACCCCGATGCTGTTTCGGATACGATAATAAAAATAGATATATCGTTTGATTGCAAATATTGCATTTTATTACAATGGTTATAAAATTTTAACATTCGATTTTGTTACATTACAGAGTCAGTAAATCGAGGAAGCACTATGATGATGAAGAGCAGTGAAGCCACAACTGCAGAAACATTAGCGGGACCTCAAATACTGTATATCTATCTGTTATCTGTGAGTAAGGATTCATATTTTAATAGCTTAGTAACAAGCAAAAATGTGTATGTACGTAATAATGTTTCAATAATAAGTGCGTAACATAGTAACATTTTCGTTATTTATTTCAGTATTCATCACCAGAGTTTACGCCCAGAACATTGAAAAGAAAATGACAGAAAAACCAAGAAATATCAGAACAGCGCTTGAAAAAACTAAAAGTAGTTCGAGAAAAATATAGGAGATTAAAAAAGGATCATCAGATTTAGAACATGTTGGTGTAGAAGATTGTGAGCTATTATTATCGATCGATAATGTTAACAAAGGTTTTTCTGAAAAAAGTTCTAAATCCGTCTGCTAAACGAAAATATTCTCCTTTTCTCCGAAATATTGCGTTATGATTACATTTCATAAATCCACGTGCAAGCAAATTCGTAAGAAAAACTTTTAACTCTTGTCTGAAAAGTGTTGACGGTAGTCCTGGATTCACGTAAAGAATCTTTAAAATGTATCAAAGTCTTAGTGAATCGTGCTCAAGCACAGAGACTAAGACTTTATTTTGTGTACTAAGTATAGACGAGATTTCGATACGTCGGCAGGTACAATGGGATGGGAAAAAGTGCGTAGAGTTTGTTCATTTCGGGGAATCATTAGAAGGTGATACTGTGTCTGTTGCCAGAGAAACGCTAGTATTTATGCTTACGGCAATCAATGATTCCTGGAAAAAAATCCGTGAGTTATTTTTAGTAGATAGTTGTCATGGCAGATAGAAGGAAAATTTTGGAATACAGTGTTTATAGTTGTTAAATACCATACTACAGTATCGCTTATAGATCAAAGGAAAGTGACTGCAGATTGTTACGTCGACATTTGCTTGCTCAGAGTCTTAGAAAAAGTTTGCGAAAATCGTCCTCGAAGCAATGTACTCCTCCACTACGGTAACACATCCTCACATTCCGCTAGGGTAACAGAAGCCTATTTGAAGATTTCAGATGTGGAACTGATGACGCATCCGCCTTACCGCTCGGACCTTGTACCCTACGACTTCTATTCGTTTCCAAAAATTAAAGACAAACTTAGAAGCACACGTTTTACGAGCCCTGAATCGGCAGCGAATGCGTTCCATAAAGCCATTGAAGAGGTCCCTAAAGAAGACTGGTCCAACTGCTTGGTATAGTAGTTACAAAAATGCATTAATTGCGAGGGAATATACTTTGAAAAATAATAAATGTATTTTAAGTTATATCTAGTCTTGTAGCGACATCTATGGCGTCACATAAGAACTAATCCTGCATCGCGCAATAATTAATGTTCTTCACGCGATCGGTACATACAGAACAGCCCGAAATCATCTGTCGGGCAGTTGCCCACCAGACATAACACCCGTACACACCAAGGTCGGAGGATCCTTCCTTTTCAACGGAGATTTGCGGGACTTTACTCTCTGTTCCGCATACCTCCAAAGTCTTATCAGAATCCAGAAACTTTCAGTATGCCCTAAGTACTTATCACTGACATGGATGAATTTTAGACTGTGATTCTGTAATCAACATAGATCATGATTATTTAACTGATCCTTCTAGGATTGCTTTATATTCTAAACAAATAATAACATATATTGCCGGTTTTATTGCAAGAAAGTTGGTAAAAGTTATTAAATGTGAGGATTATCTTTTTGCTTTTATCACAGATAAATATCATGGAATCATTGCCAGGAGAGACAAATGAGGCCTTACTCGTATCTATCCTTCGACTGATTTAAATAGAGTCTGTGAAATGGCAGAAAACATATTCCGAACTCGTTCACACAAAGGCATTTCATTTTATAATGAGAAAAATTTGATGCCAAAACTTGTATTATCTTCTTTTAAGGAATTTACACGTGCCAATACGAATTTATTTATCAATGACCATTTCGATTGTCAGCCTATTATTAGGATTCACAGAACCCTCCTCATTAAATCAATCACAATTAATACATTTATCCATTACCATTTCGACAGTCAGCCATTTATATAAGGAATCGCAGAACTCTTTTCATTTAATCAATGTCAATGCATAACTTCGGAATTCGAATACACCATAGTACCTACTAGACAATGTTTTGAACCAAAATCAAGAATCAGAAATATCCATAATAAATTGTGTGCTTTTTCAAGGACAATAATTTGTGAGTTCATAAATAAAACATTGCTGTCACATTGGCTTTTTATTTCTTATTTTACCAGAACCCCCATATAAAAATATATATTTGCGTATTTTGTGAAGAATATTGGGTAAAATTTACATCACTTGGTAACCTTAAACAATGGGATGTACTTTTTTATTTCCCTTACGATGACACAGACTTCATCCATCTATAGAATCTATAAAGCCTATTTATATCCCGCTCGCACTACCTTATTCGTTTTGCGTATTGCGTTCTTAGCGAAAATCTGTTTACAGAACCGCTTTCCCCGAAAAAAGAAGCGGGTAAATATTGTTTTATTGTCTATATATTTATGCACCTATTTTAGTGTCAAGTATGTACTTTTGTTTTCGCCAATTGTTTAGCTTGTTTGTGCAATCGAATTTTATATCCAGGCAAACTGTCCATCCCAGGTTGCCTGGAAGAGATCGCAGAATGCGATAAGGTATCCTATATAATTGTATTGTTCTTTAATTTAATTCATTAAACTCTGCGCGAAAGCCGGCGTCCTCTCGGTTATTGTATTTCTATTGTGTCTCTAATTACCCTACTCAAAAGGTTTAGGCTCAAATTGTATCATTTTATTATCTTGTTGTACAATAAACTATAAATAAACAAACACAATTACGTTTGGTTGGACTAGACACTCGCTCAATCGAGTGGCAGTTTCACTACAGTTTCATTTCACAGAGAAGAATTTTTGTTTAGGACTCGTAACAATAGATGGCGGTGTTACAAAGATTTCAGCTGCTAATTTAGTTTGTTTAATGTCGGTAAAGTGGCGCTACTGGGCCACAATTAGCTGTCGTTCTGCATCAAATTTCCATGCCATTGTGAATTCAAAAGGCAAAAACGATTTGGGTTAATAAAAAAAATCCTATTTACTGTTTTGTACGAATATAAACTGAAAACATCAGATACAGATGTATTAGGATGAAAAACGTAGGATCAATCTAATAACGATTCTAAAATGTTAATTTAAGAACAATTATAAACCTCAGTAAAGAAATTAATAAGTTTCTCATCAAGCATCTTCAGTATGTGATCTTTCTGTAAAATAAATAACATCATTTCTGGTTGACGCAACTTCAAAATGCCGTCTTCCATACTTTTCTTTAATAATCTACATTTAGTTTCTGTTTCTAGACATATTGCTTTACTCTCAAACCTAGTCACACTCATAACATTCTTTCTGATATTTTCTACATCCCTGCATCTAATGCTGTGGAAAGTGGAGTAAAAAAGTTTGAAGAAAGTATGTTGTCAGCATGGTATGGATCATGACAACTGATTCCCAGATCTCTTTACGACACGAAAATATGCGCGATGTAAATTATTCTACCATATGAAACAATATCGGCCAAACAAGCTTATTTGGGTCTTTAATATTGCTGTTAATTTTGTTTTCAATGAAAAACGCTGGCAAACGTCCTCGGATATATGACATACCTAGATACTGTGATATCGAAAGGAGATCGCATGAGTTAGGTTGACGAACTGGCAAGTAAAATATACTTTTAAGGATTTAGTTGTTCTAGAATAGGTTTAAAAATTGAGTAGAACAAGGAAATGTCTAGTTTTTTAGGGTTCGGACATAACGATTGTAACAAGATATGCTAATATTGAATTCTTGAAGGAAAATACAAAGTTTTATACGAGATAAAGCATTTCATTGTAGGTAAAAGTTTAGGTCCTTAAAGCAAACCGTCGCAGAGTGCGACAAAGTGGTGGAGTCGCCGGGAACCTCAAGCATGCCAAGTGGGAAAGCTATTGCAGTAGGCAAAGAGTATACGCCGGAATATACAAAGTGGTTATGATAATACGACAATAAATGAAAACATTGACAATACTAGTTCATATGAACAATTGTAAGCTATCAAAAAAAACCTAACATCAAAATTAAAAAAATTAAAATTTCAAACAAACTAAATGACATAAAAATGGAAAGAAAATAGAACACCATTTATAAATTCAGTTCACTAACCTGTGATAGATTAGCAATAGCGCGGTCCTGTAGCGACTTGATCTTTTGGCGCCATTATTATTAATGCTCAGTAAAAATAATAACACTGAATCACAAATGTATTAACGAAATAATTAGGCACCTTTCACCCGCATGTTATTTATTAATCAAATTATTAATCACTATCAGGATCACTGTTCAGTCACGTAGCTATGTAGGTACCTATTAAAGTTACTAAATTTTTCGTGTTTCAATATGGCCACCATTAACTCGAATACACAAACTGCACCGCCGTAGGAGATTATTCCTAACGTTTGACAAGAGGTCCCCGTTTGCAGCCATATGTTTTAATTTATTAAAAGATAAGATAATTCTATCTTTTAAATCATCAACCGTATCAACAGCTGTTGAGTACACCTCATTTTTGATGTGACCCCACAAGAAAAAATCTAATGGTGTGAGGTCGGGTGACCTCGCTGGCCACCGCATTGGTCCATAACGGCCAATCCACTGCTGACCGAACACTTGAGACAAACGCTCTCTTGCTGACACCACTGAATGAGCTGGTGCTCCGTCTAGCTGGTACAACATCTGCCTGTACACATCAAGCGGAAGCTTAAAAAGACGTCCGTATAGCCATAGCGGCGTTTCCTAAACACTCTCCATAAATTAACACCATGTCCGTGTACTCCGAAGCTGTGTAATTGTAACGAGGCATAATTAAAACAAAAGAAAACACTAAAACAATAAAAACTAAACGTCTAACTTCGCACAATTCACTTACGAGTAACTATTAAACTAGATACCTATTAAAACGTTACGTGTCCTGTCACTAAAATAAGCGTCCAATATCGCACTAATTCGTCGTAGATAAGGATTACAAAACAAACACACGAGCTGCGGGCGGCGGTACACAAAGGTGGTAGGTACTCAGCGGCGAATCACTCAAAGTATGTTCTACGGCACTCGTGCGCTTAGAAAGCGATGACGCGTGAATCGTCACAGGATTGTAGCGACACACTGACCGTGACCTAAATTTGTTGTTGCAATGTTTCAACAAGAAAGCGAAGTAACAAACGAAACTAGATTTATCTCTTTCGCACAAACCAATTTTTCTATTTCATGAGTGCTTAGCTATTTCCGCGTGTATTATTTTGTTAGAGTTAGGACTCTAATGACAAGCTTTATGACTCTTACAATTTAAGCCTAAGGTATAATTTGCACTGAATCAAATGTAAAAACTATTATGGTGCTGGTTGGAAATGTGTCTTTAATCTTTTGTTGTGCATACCGATGCGGGGGTCGTTAACCTGTCAGTACTTCCCTATTAATACATACATCGTGTAGCAAATGTTAAAAATGAAAAATAATTTCCTGTGACTAAACTACTGGATATATTCAAATGATTTTTTATATGTAGTCTGAGAATGATTTGAGGTATGCGAAGTTTAATTTATTGTCGTATTATCATAACCACTTTGTATAAAAGCTGAGTGATTTTTTATATTATTTGAATACCAAACTTGTAGGTAGCACGGTGGTGGTAAGTATAATTCCGGTCAAATTTGTCTCAAAACGTAGAACTCGACTAGTTTCATCTCGCTATGAATAGCCCTTATCTGAGTAGCCGTTATATCGTTTCACCTACTTCTAGGTGAATTCTTAAATTTCAGCAGTGATCACTCAGTTAAACCAGTCACCAAAATATAAGAAAAGAAAATACCATGTTATATACATAAGTGAATAGTAAATGATTATGTTTATTATGATTTATTAAAAAGTAGTAGAGAACAAGTACCACATAGAGGGCGCCGTCGCTGTACCAAGGTTATGTAGGCTGACTGGCTAGATCACGCTGCCTGGCTAAAACTACAAGTTAACACATTTGTGAAACGTTAGTGTATAGGATATGTTTGAAAGATTATATTCAACTTAAGTTTTTACATTCTAGTTTTAGTTATATTCTAGTTTTTTTTTTTCAGTTTATATGTTCTGAATATAATTCATTTTTAATTTTGTGTTAGATATTTTTTTATCCATCTTTCATATAGTTTTGGATTTCGGACTAAATGATGCTTATAAGTACTTTTGTTCTGTTTTTGCAGTTAAAAATAGTTTTAATTAATTTAAAGTCTTGACTGCAACATCAACACGTAGTAAACAAGTTTATCATTACATCAATCATTTCACGAGGTTTTTTTTTTTTTTTTTTTTTTTTTTTTTTTTTATTGGGTGGGAAAATCATCCTAATGACATCCCCGCTCTTGGGCGGAGCGGGAGATAGTGTCAGACTCTTACTGACTAAAAACCCACTCCTGTTCCTTCGTTGCCTTCGTCCCAGGGCCCCGGATTCCGCTTTCACACTACCCGTGGCCCCAGATCATTTCACGAGGTTAAGTTTCGAGTAGCTTCACTCCATTTTATACAGTTTTTTTTTTAAATGGGGTATTATCTAAAGACTTCTCTTACTCTAAACAGGAGGGAGAGGACGTGTCAGACTTTTACTGACTAAAACCATACCTATCCTACCTTCAGTTGCCTTTTGCGTTCTTGGACCACAAGTATCACTTTCATACTTTTCCTCATGGCACTAGCAGGCATCGGCCCTACTGGGCCCTTACAGTTTGCTGACATTTCTTTGAGGCGCGTGGACCACTACGCGCTGTCGACGACTCGGGCTCGGTCCTTACAGGATGAGCAGACTGTGAGCTACCCATTGCTCGTCGTCCACAAACCCGCACCTACGGTGGCCGTCCGACCATTCGGTAACCGTCCGAACCGAGCCCAAGTCGTCGACGGCACATATTGTCCCACGCGCCCCTCAGGGAGATGTCAGCAAATCGTAGGGGCCAACAGGGTCAGTAATTATTATTTCATAACAAACATTTTTCGGAACCAGGTATGTACCCTTCGAAAAAATGTTGACAAATTGAGAACAATTTTAGTTTTAATTGACGAATATTAGACATGTACGTATATACCTGTTAATTGAACTGTATACGAGTATGTCGATATCTGATACCTCAGTTTATCACAAGTGCCCGGAGAGTTTGGTTTCATGGGTTTCAGACTTCTCTCGCTTGACATTCATGACTGTTCTCAACACTCCAGTTCATGCTGACACTCCACTGCAATGTAGGAAAGTACTGAAGACATAGTTTGTAATACCTTCAGTAGGTGTAAATTATACTGTAGACCTCGCAAATCAATAGAGACTATATTGATCAATTACCCAATTGTTGAAGAATATATCGTATTCGCAAAAACTCATAAAATAGATTCAGATTAATGTTCAAAACAAGCCAGTATGGCAACCAGAGTAACGAGAAAATGTACTAAAAAAACAAGTTACAAAAAATAAATGATAGAAATTCTGAATTCTCGATACACAATTAGAATTTCGTGTAACTTTATTCAAAGCTTTTCCGATAAATTCTTTTGTTTGTCTCTATCGAGTACGGAAAAATATGAAAAGAGAGGAACGTTGTTTATTTTTATTTATAGAACACAAATATTCACCTAAATGGTTTCGATTTCATACCAAGTACCGCAATAGGCTAGTACGCGTTCCTCGTGGAGCCGATCGGGCGGCGGCGATCACTTGCGCCGGGTCCTGGTTCAGACTATGGTGGTCCATGATGGTCCGGGGCGAGTAAGAATAGGATGCGGTTGCCTCCTTCTGCGAAGTAGTAATGCTACCGAAAAAGATGGCCGCAGCCGTGAGAAAAAGGACATACTCAGGTACCCGCACTGCAACTGGAGCTGCTCGGGGCGTTGGGAGTTGCTGGGCAAACCTCGGCCACCGTAGGCTTGGGCTTGTGGATGACCCTACGTAATCTCTTAGAGGCGCGTAGTGTCTCATACGCGCCTCCGGTTACTAGGACCGATGCCCGCTGGGGCCTCGGGGCATTCTTGAAAAGGAAACCTGTGGTCCCAGAACGTAAAGGGCAACTAAAGGAGCTCTTGCTTCGACCTATTAGTATTAGTTCCAGAAAAATGTATGGTTATGGTTACTGTAGAAAAGGCCACAGAACAAAAAAGTAACAAACTATTCATAATTTCTATTGTTCTTATGTAGTCAAGACAAGACACATATCCCTATTTAATTTCAAAATTATTCATGGAAGAAAAAAACGTGTTGCGCCGATTCCAAATAAAGTGGGACAAGGGCAGGAAGATGATGATGATGATGATTCATGTTTTTTATACTACAAATGATTGAGTGCTATCTCTATTTGCATATTTTGGCAACGTTCATAATATATACTGCTAAATTAGTATCTAGTATTTATAATATTTTTCAACGAATGTCAAGTATCAACATTAAAATGAATACCTAGTTATTGGTTAATATTATTTTTATTCTATATCTAAAAAGGTTGTCTACTCATTTACTTATACTCGTAAGTATTTTATTCATTTTTAGAGACACGAAAAAAATTAAAGGCTGCGGGCAAACAACATTGGATCAATCGGCGTAGGGTTTGAATGCGCTAGGGTAGGCCGTGAAAAACACTTCTTTTTAAGTTTTTTACATTTTGCAGGACCGAGTTAAATTGTAGTTCGATTAAAATATGATTGACTTTTTCATGAAACAGACATTTAATGGGGTAAGACTGGGTATAGTGGGAGGGTTGTATTGAATCGTCAATACAATCCTCTCAGTACACCCGCAAATCAGTTTTAGTCCACTCGGTTTGACTAAAACTGCTTTGCGACGTTTTGCGTTCAGCCATTCATTTACAAAATGTCTATCCGGTTGACCCATAGAAGTAAATCGAATTTATAGTTTTGGATTTTGTTTCTAGTTCTTAAATAGAAATATTACCCTCAAATATTTTCATGCCAAAATAATACCTAAGGTATAATTTAAACCTTAAACATTGTAATATCGACTATCTCAATGAATATTATATTGATTCATTTATTGTGTTTTAACAATTCGGTATCCCTCCACCTTCCTATTCAACATAATCTAGAGGAACACAAAAATAAGAAAAAGGAGAGATTGTGGGTGCATTCTTTAAATTTGAAGACCATACTCCCCCAAACTTCATACATAAGACATTGTTCGGACCAAATGCGCGGCGTGGTGGCCCGGCAAACTAAAACGCTGTAACGTTCGCAAACGTAGCCAATCTGCGTCCGCCTTTCATAGACGCGTAGTACAATAATCGGCCTCTGGCAGTCACCGACAACGCACAATATAGTAGCGTTGTGAATGAGAAGTTAATACATATGGAAAAGTGATATAACGCGCGCTCAGTCAACGGCCGACAGTACGTTTGGTCCAAACAATGCCATAGATTGCAGCTTTACGGTGTTAAGCTAGCGCCAGGTAAAGGGGAACACCCAGTTTTCTATACTTACAAAAAAATGCATAAAATGAACAAAGATGAAATATAAGACAATTTTACTTCAAATGATTAAAAATCTATTGCAATTTTAATGGTAGGCGGTATCCAACTATGGATCGTGTGTGACTATTGTTTGAGGACGTAAAATCAAATCCATAAGAATGGTCTGTCTTTGATATAGTCATAAAAGGCACAAACGCAAAGGCCATTAAATACCCGAAATAGACATAAACTAGGTACTAATAGTCCTTAACTCTATTTAGAATACAGTTTGGCCCCTTTTCGAGTCAAGTTACTGTTAAGCCCTTATTATTATTTATATTGACCTATTTATTTTCTGAAGAAATCGAATTTGGGTCAAGAGCATTAAAATATTCGTACTACTCAAGAATTTTCCAATTTCTCAAATTATCAGAGATCTTTTATGTTTACGTATTTTCAAAACAAAACTATTCCATCGAAAAAAATTTCCATCAACCCACTTTAAAAATTCAGTACCCACACATTCAAGTGCTGAATTAACTTCCTGTTTGCGTCATGAATCCTGATTTATTTTAAGAATTGCCTTTTCCAGAATATTGTGGTTTTATTTTATAAATATAATCATTATCTCTCAAGCCTTACTGCAAATAGCTTTGGGGTCGGTCGGCTTCCTGTCTAACAGGCTGCGGCTGAATACAAGAAAAGACAACCGGGATCAACTCCATTATGTGATATTCGAAGTATGGGGTGTCAATAATGTTCTAGATAAACTTAGAATAGTACCTACACATGAATTGAAAAATTCACATTAGTAATGGCCTAATTTCAAACTCACGACACCATGCAAGACACATATTTTGGGTACCAAAAAAAAAAAATTTTGCATTCGATTTATATTTGGCTTGCGCAAGAATGATCACAAATATCCGATTTTCGTACGAAACTCAAGTGGCTTCCAATACGTCTTCGCCGGAACGTACACATCTTGTCTCTGCTCTACAGTGTTCTGTTCAAACCTAAAACCCCCGCTTATCTTAAAGAACGTTTCAAGTTCCTTCATAACACACATACTAGATATCTTAGGTCACCGGAAAACTTGAGGCTCGAGATGCCAAGCCATTCTACCAATTTTTATGACAAATCGTTTGCAGTTCAAGCAGTGCAGCTGTGGAATGCTTTGCCCGTGTCGGTAAGGCAGGCTCAAACACTCTCAATTTTTAAAAATATGGTTAAGGATCACTACCTATCTTCTTGAACGCCGTCATTAAGGTCATCATTTCTTTGCTTTCATAATTATTTATTACATATATATATTATGTTATTTGTATTATATGCAATTTATTAGTTTATGTATTGTATATATGTAAATAGTACACCACGAACCTGCGTATCTTTTTATCTCCTCTATCAAATCCATCCAAAGGTTGTCTGTAAAAAATCGCTTTTAGCGATAAGACCGCCCATTGTGACACCCTATTAATGTTAATTTCCTAATGTAAATTATATGTTTGGTGTACAATAAAGAATATCTATCTATCTACCTAAATTAGCTACGGGGCCATCACGTCGCTGTATTTATATTTTTCTACTGTCTACTCTCACGACTCCATAGTCTTCCTGTCCTTGTCCCATTTTATTTGGGGTCGGCGTTTTACGTCTACTGTCTCGAATGTGAACTGAAATTAGTAAAGACTTGTACGCGCGTGTACAAGACACTGATAAGCTAGTCACTGTAAAAGCAGATCGAACGAATATTTTAATAGGCTAGTTGACGTATTTAAGGTACTTAATTGGATAAGGGTTAATGTTGTATTGTTTAAAATCGCTTCGTAAATATGCCATTATTTCTCGTAAAAAGTAAAGTAAGATACACATATACCATCTAGGAATTTTTGTAGACCTTTTTACGGTAGTACATTATTTTAATCTATCTCGTAGGGTTCAGCCAGCGTTTGCTATGCACGCGCAAAAAAATATGTTTATTTACAACATCACATTACAAACCTCTAAAATTACCTATTAGTGTTTTTCTACTACATTATATGTGTATTATAAATATTAACCTTCCTCTTGAATCAATCTATCCATTAAAAAAGAATCTACCGCTGGTATAGTGAGTTCAAGCGCGATCTCCTTACTTTGGTTTTCCCACGACGGCTGGCACGGAATAAAGTGTTCTGACAGTATAAAAAATAATTAAAAAAACAGGCGAATTACATACAAAGAGATTCACCATAGATTGATTCGGGAAGCGTTCTCGTCGCGGCGCGTTTACGACATTGTGACAGGGGACAAAAAAAAAAACAAAACTTCAGTTGACAGTTTGGCTGTTTCAAAACAAACCAACGCCTACGAAAGTGAAGCGATCGAGAAGCGCAGGGAAAATTTTGATCGCTAGTTTCTCTACTTTGACAGGGTATTAGATTTCAATTCTATTACGAGACTAAAGCAGCATCGATGTTGAATGAAAATACTACACAATGCCTGCCAGAAGTTTGATCTGCCATGAGCAACAAGCGACCGAGTACCGGGCTCCGCAGGGTACTGTTTCACCTTGACAACGCGTCCGCGCGCTCAGCGCTCAAAACGAAGGACTTCTTGGTCACACCGGCCAGAGTCTCGGGGTACCCTCCTTACAGTCCTGATCTGGCACCGTGTGACTTACCCATAAATAAAAAATCAGTTATAAGGGATACAGTTTTCGTCGCCTGAAGACGCGCTAGCAGCGTTCGAGAAGGCCGTGTAAGAGAAGAGATGTCTGCGGCGGACTAGAATTTTTTTTTAGAAAATTAGTTCAAACACATAAAACTTTATATAGAGGCTCATGGAGATTCTTTGAAAAGATTTAATAAAAATATTTTATCCATAGAAGTTAGTTTTTTAGTTTCTCGAACTTTCTGAGTGTCTAGAGAGTGTGACTACGGCTTTTCTTTTTGTTCTGTTCTTGTTTCTCCAGTCACCTTGTTTATTTCAGCATCCTGAAAATCTTTTTTCTTACTTTTTCAGCGTCGTTTCTTTTTTTTAACCTTTTTTTTAACACATAACTTTTTGTCCGCTTGAGGGCCGCCGCTTCACTTTAAATTTGAGCAATATTTTCGAAATGTATAAGTAAAGCCCTTTCAAATGATATAAAACACGGCGTATTTATAGTATTTTCTTTTTTAATTACAATACTTTTTGTCCGCTAGAGGGCACCATATTGAGTGTTGTGACACGTCTTGTAGCCTATGTTCAACGGACAATTAAACCGGTTCAGGAGCTATGAGGGAACAGATGAACATACATACATAGCCTGTCAATATCATAACCCTTCTCCGTAGTCGGATAAAAATATATATTTTCTATTTTAAGTATACCAACGTCGCATCGTTAATATTAGTGAACTATTTATTACTTTTTTTATGACTGAAAAAATTCTCGTAGTATAATAGGAATGCTAGTATCATACATTTCATTTCCCCGTTTCATCATAATCGTTTGTTTCAAGGTCGTTCATCTGGCATGTACGAATAAATACATCCAGCTTTATGTTTTCAAGCGCTCATATTTCCTCATTTAAATCCTACAACAATTACTGCAATTCACGGCTGTAATATTTATTTGTTATATTTGTATACAAGAGATTTTGATGTCCGAGCAAGTGAAGGATTCTTAATTATTCATTTTTAGAATCCTGAGCGTTAGCAAGACAATCAAAAGAGCACGATGTGAACAATCTTTACACTCGAGTAGAACACGTAACTTTTCATCACACTTTAGCGAGAAAATTACTAAAAAATCACAAGATACTTTTATTTCAGTTTAGGTATTAACTTCTACATTATGATAGGTCAGTATCACAGAATAATCTTTCTTCTAATTTCGGTCGAGATGATGATGATGATGATTATTTGTTGGCATCAGACGTCCACTGTTGGACATAGGCCTCCCCAAAATGTCGCCACAATGACCGGTCCTGTGCGTCTTGCATCCATCGGATTCCCGCGACCCTCACAAGGTCATCGGTCCACCTTGTGGGAGGCCTTCCAACGCTGCGTCTTTTGGTACGTGGTCGCCATTCCAGAACCTTTCGTCCCCATCGACCATCTGTTCTGCGAGTAATGTGCCCTGCCCACTGCCACTTAAGTTTGTCGATTCGTCGGGCTATGTCCGTAACCTTGATTCTCTTGCGGATATCCTCATTTCTGACGCGATCACGCAAGAACACTCCGAGCATAGCCCTTTCCAATAAATAATAATTAAGTATAATTAAGAAAAATTGAAAATAACGTTGCTACTGTCACTTGAGTGTAGTATTTTTGTTAGGTACTATAATGTTGGTGTTAGTGACTTGTGTAATGTTTTGGTAAACTATATGACTGTTATACTTAATAGTTGTACCGATTCAGTGAATTCCCTTGGCGTGAATGTTTGCGAGAGAGGGCTATGGTTAAGTGATTTGTAACGGCTCATTTTTTATCTAGAAAGGCCAGTCCAAGTATCTGACTGAGGCTCTTTCAGTATGTAAAGGCCATGTATGTAGGAGCCATTATAGGCTCCTACATACATGGCCTTTACATATTTTAGACTTATTTTGGATGGAATCCTTTATGTATCCCTCTACAATCGCATTGGAGTTCCAGTCTTCACGGCGCTTAAGGGACGGGATATCAGCTCCTGAATCGGCCGAAAATGTGGCTGAAGTTTGTCGGAAACAATGACCCGTGTACAACGGGGGTTCTGAAAGTTCAAGAAAAGTTGCTATTTCTCAACAATTGTTACTGATTTCTTGCGAATGACGAAGATGCGGTCTCTTTTTGTTTTTTTATTAAGTAAATTAATTAATAGTAAGTCATCTGAATGTTTCTCAATGTTTTTGTCATTAAGTTGTGTTACTTCATTGGTTTGACATGCTCCGTTTATACCAATAATAAGAACAATCTGTAACGTTAAGAGTAGATACATTAATAAAATTGATATGCATGAATAATTATGCCTATCAACATCTACTAAGTACGTATTAGATTATGTTAAGTTAAGTAGTTAGTTGATTAATATACTTAAGTAGATACTGAATGTGCAACTGACTTACTTTTTTCGGAATTGGGTGCCTTTTTAACAAACTTTTCAATTTCATATGCTGTGAAAACCTTAAATTTTTTTAGTAGATGACCAGTTGAAGTTCTTTTTAAAAATGCCATTAATTTAGGATAGGTGTCGATATGTTTGTTTTTTTCATCTTTATCGTTGCTTTTAGCATTCAATATTTACTCCATAGAGTGCTTGATTTCTTGTTCTCGGATAATTAACGCTAAGACCAGCAAGTCATTCTTATTAAACAGCACACGATTTTATAACCAGCTGCCAAAACCGGTAACTGAACTTAGCGAAAGAAAATTCAAAACTCATATTAAGCATGTCCTAAAAAACAGCGTATTATAAGGTTAAAGACTATGTCAAAGACACGCTTGTTTGGCAATGACTATTCTGTACATGTGGCCCCCTGGTAACTCAACAATATCGTGTCTATTAATTGCTCCATCTTTGTTTTAATAGATACTTTTTTTTAACACATCGCTTTTGCAATATTTTTTAAATTATTTAGACTTTAACTACTTTAAAAGCGTTCGTAATTTATTTTGTTAACATTTCATTTATTGATAGTTGTAAATATTCAAGTTTTTCTTGCTTTATAGGGTTCCGTACCTCAAAAGGAAAAAAACGGAACCCGTATAGGATCACTTTGTTGTCCGTCCATCTGTCTGTCTGTCAAGACTCTTTATCTCGGGAACGCATGGAGGTATTGCGTTGAAATTAAAACTATATACGATCCGATCCTTTCGCAATCCCGTGAAGCTTGAAAACATCAAACTTCTGAGTTCTTCTTCCCATTGACCTAGAATCTTGAATGTTTTTATGAAGCAAGGTCTCATAGCACAAGTATAGTAAAAAAACTGTAAACTGTAAATTTGTGGTTACGTCACAAAAAAAAACTTTTATTGCGAATTGGAAAAATCTTCGTAACCCGGTTCGGTAACTGAACTGTTTATAAAGGTAAGTTTGTACAGAACCCTCAGTGCGCGAGTTCGACTGGCACTTGCCCAGTTATTTTTTTTTATATAACCTCTTTTTTATTATGTGAATGTGAGATCACTGTAGACTCCACAAATTCTTAAATTACTTTTTTTTTACGACTTATTTTTTATGATTATTTTTATTGTGCTTTTGGGTACAATATTGACTGGTCTACACTGTTCTTACATAATATCTATTAAAACTGTAATATGGAAATATTGTAACATCAACCACTCTTTTTTTAAAGATTAACCATGGAGTTTCTTGCCGGTTCTTCTACATACGAAACGACCAATTTGGAACTGTACTCTAGCTTCTGACGTTTTATAACTGACCATGTAGGCCTACGTTAAAACAAAATATTTTAATTTTGAAAATTTTGTATTCAATAATATATGCCAGAAAAACGTTTTCTGATAAACTTTTGGCTCCTTTAGCTAGTCGCCACGTGTTAAACATATCGTACCTACTGCTTCAAATACTTCTCGCGTGATTGTTGAGGGAGAAAGCTCATTTTCGCATTATTAACAGTTTCAGTCAATTCCGTAGCGTCAAATAAACTTTTACGTCGCTAGAATCACTTTTTTTAGGTTTTTCACTTGATTTCAGCCTTAGGTTTTAATAATGACTAGTGAAAGAACATGACGCGCAAATGAAATTAAAAAAATGTACTCCAAGGAGGTTCCGAATCTTAGTTTTTGACAAATTAAGAAAAGCTGTAGGTATGATAAATTTGGCACCATGGAGGTAGAACTGTTCTAAATTTAATTTACTTTATCCTCTAGCGGATAAAAACGGCTTTTGAACTAATTTATCGAAGATTTTTTTTTCCGGGTGAGAATATCATCCCCCGCTCTTAGGCGGAGCTAGAGATAGTGTCAGACTTTTACTGACTAACAACCCACTCCTGTTCCTTCTTTGTCATTTTTTTCAGGACCCTGGGGATCTCTTTCGCATCACCCATGACCCCGGTAGGCTTCGACCCTGCCGAGCCCCTACGATTGCTGACATCTCCTTGAGGCTCGCGTGGAACAGTACGAGACGGGGGATGAAATAGTACATTTTGATGTGCAGAAAGTATGTCACTGCAGCCCTCGGCTCCATATTACACTCGCCTACGGCTCGTGCGAATTCCGCCTCGGTCGCAATGACAAATTTGCTCGTGTATCAAACGACATTTTTCGATACACTTACGAAATGAATAAATGGGGTTGACTGGCGACTGGTGGGGGTCGACAGTCACCCAGCTTTATACGATAAATGCAATAACATTGTGGTGGGGGCGAGCACGCGCACTTTTCTGCACTAGTGCTGAAAACAATTTATTGCGTGCCTAAAAGCAGTGTGTTGCAAAACTTGACATGAAGCTTATTTTATTGCAAGTCCATATATAACTTGAATTTTTAAGTTTGATGGTTTATGTAACATGATCAAAATACACTGAGAAGTGTAACCATCTGAACTGTTCATGAAATCCTTTGTAAAATATATTTAAATTAATTTAATAATACACGGAGAAAATATTCATAACTATAAGTACCTAGTTACCTACGTTTAATGACACACTAAGTTAATTTCGTACAATGCCGTTACTGTTTCCATTCAAACGGCAAATCCTGATTTTTAGGGTTCCGTACCCAATCATTTCAAAGATGTCGACGGCTTGCAAATGTTCGTATTCGTACACAAAAATAATTTTTCGTTACCTATTTTTCAAAAATGCTTGTGAAATGCTGTAAATTGATAAGTATTGTTTTACCAGTGATTTTAGATCGAATAGTTATCGATAGATACGAGAGTAAAAGTCAATAAACTTTTCTTTATTGGTACTTATAATCAGTTTATAAGCCACTTTCCAATTTTCGTGTCATATTTATGAAAAGCACACTGCAAATGGTTATGAATGGTACGTCACTTTGTAACTATCCCTTTCATAACCAGTATTTCAATTAGCTAATTTGTACATAATCTCTATAACACCTAGAGTCTGGCTAATGAACGACTTAGTTTAAGCTTTTCTCTGTATAATGTTGTGCAATTAAGAGTGTTCTTTCTAGTAGACTATCTATTTTCGTCCTGACCTTCCGCACGACGCAGGTCCTCACCGGACATGGCAAGTTCAGGAGGTTCCTGCATCGGATTCAGGCGGAAGAAACCGCCCGGAGGACACGGTAGAGCATACGGTGGAGGTGTGCCCCGCTTGGGCGGAGCACCGCCATGTCCTCGTGGAATGTCAGGCGGGCGCCTTCTTCTGCAAAGCAGTAATGCTAGCGAAGGAGGACGCTGCACGCGTCAGGGAACGAAGGTCCTCACGCCCTAGCCGCCGTAATTCCGACCCCCGACCACCAGCCACGGTAGACGCGGGCTTGCGGACGTCGAGCAATGGGTGACTCGCCGTCCGGCTGTTCGGTAATTAACCGGACCGAGCCCAGTCGTCAACAGCGCGTGGTGATCCACGTGCTCCTCAAAGAGATGTCAGCAGACCGTAGGGGCCCAGTAGGGCCGATGCCCGCTAGCTAGGACCGCGGAGAATTTCTGAAAAGGAAGCTCGTATTCCTAGAACGCAAACGGTAATCGAAGGACACAGGTGGGGTTTTAGTCAGTAAAAGTCTGACATGCCAGAAGTAAAGCATTTACTAGCATATTTACTACTAGTCACTCGTACAGATTGTGTGCCCGCAACAATTAGCATAGGCATCAGTCGCCATTGCCATGTATGGTGATAAAATATAATGCCAATATGGTGATTTATTGGCAATATCGTCCAATATCTTAAGTACATATATTTATTTTTAAATCGCTATTTTTTCACCTTGCGTTGTGATTCGTGAGCTATTTTTAGGGTTCCGTACCTCAAAAGGAAAAACGGAACCCTTATAAGATCACTTGTATGGCCATCCCTCTGTCTGTCTGTCTGTCAAGATTTCGGGAACTTGTGAGGGTTAGTTTAAATTAAAACTATATACTTAAGTCTGCGATCCCTTAAAGCTGTGAAAAAATCACACTTCACACAATCACACTTCTAAGTTAACGAATAAAAAAGATACGGCCGATTAAGTCGCAAAAAAACGTATATTTCTATACTCTTAAAGAAATTAAAATTCATAGGGTACTTCCCGTTGATACAGTATATTGGTTGTTACCTACGTCACAAAAAACGAAACTTTTTTGCAATTCGGAAAAATGTTCGAGACTCCATTCGGAAATTGTAGTTTGCACGAGTTCGACTCGCACTTGCTCAGTTTTTTTATTTACTGTAACGAAAACAATATACAATGTGATCACATTGTGATGCTGGTATATTGTTTTCGTCAATATATTGTTTCGGCAGTAGGTACACCCATGCAAACGTGCCTGGATAGTACAGAAATAAAATCGTGTGAAGCGAGAAATAATGCCATCTAGCGTAAAACTAGATTGAAATGTTGCTATCGGCAACATTACATTATACTGTTAATAGATGATGTCGCAGTGCTTCAAATGATTAATGCTTATTTTTGTAGTATCTTTTTGTTTCTTCAAACATTTAAATAATTTATAGTTTCTTTAAAATGGATCAAGTAATTAAAATTAAATATCAATTTATAAAAATTTGATTATCTATGTGTTAGTTTTCAAACTTGAGAGGGTAAGTTAAATATGGATTTATAAATAATAACTAGTAGGTTTTATAAATAATACTTAGACCAAAGAGTTATGACTTAGCTCAATTGATTGTTCGCTAAGTTAATTTCGATTATCTCGTTCCAGCGAGTTTCGTTTAATTTTATTTTTAACCAGGTGTATTGTCTACTTATTTTACAAAAATGAGTAGATATGCTTTGTTATTTAGATTTAGTAAAAATAGCTCAAATAATTGCTGTGCATAGACCGGTGTAAACGTAAGTAGTTTTTTTTTCTTTTATACAACAAAAAACTTCTATATAATAATCACTATTGGATATTATATATTTCTCTTTAATTGTTGCAGAGAAAAACAGTTGTTCTATGGGTATGACGATTTGAAGAAGAGGGTTCTTTCAAACACCATCAAAGAGCTGGCGGATTAAAACTCATAAACATGTTGCAGCGTCAACGTCGACAGAAGTCCATTTTCTTCGTACTCCTTTATGTACGAAGAAAATGGACTTTTGTGGGTAAATTATTTTTTGATAATGTAATATTATTTATTATATGTAATATTTTCTGAAATAATTTCGCTTTAGAAGTAAAAAAAAATGTGTGCCCCTAACTAACTTTTGAACTATAAGTTTAGAAAATATGAAAAATGTCTCAAAAGTAGAACTTTATAAAAACTCTCTAGGAAACTTATTTTGAAATTGATGGGTTGAACAGTTTTTGAAAAGTTGTACAAAATAATTTCTGATCTAAGTTTGTAATTTAACTTTCAAATAAAAAAGATTGATTAAAATCGGTTCACGCAATAATAATAATCTTTATTTTTTACGTTTAACACACACAGTAACAGTATATAGTGACATAAACAGATATAATAGTTGTACAAACACTGATCAGTGGAAATAAAATGAAAATTTGACTCGTAAACTAAGTAAAATAAATACTTGTATCTCAGGAGCCAGTTCCTCCGTAGAGATGATCAATAATAAATGATGTTAGGTACAATTAAGATAGCCATTATATAGACGTGTAACAGTATAGGGGAATAGTTATGCGATGATTGTTAGTAATGATTCGGTATAATCATAAGACAGTTTCTGCAACCAAGCAGATAACTTAGTTTTAAGTGAATATTTGTTTAATGTATAAATACTGACCAGATGGTGAATCTTAATAGAAATGCGAGCGCTTAAGATAACGAATTGCCGACCTGCGAAAGCGGTCCGACTATGTAGGGAGTTACTGACCGGAAAACCTCGACGTCTAAGAAGGATGCTAGAGTCTAGTGGAAGCTCGGAATGACGGCGTAAGACTACACGCAAAATTTGTTTTGCGTTTTTTGTTGATTTTGTTGAAATTGTTTGCAATTGCCGTACGGTGAGGACTTGGGATTCTGAGTACAGCTGGGTAGTTGGGTAATATCTTCGCTTAAAATGCATAACCTTAAGAATTGCCCTTTGTGCACGCTCTGCTTGAAGCAAAAGGCTTTTATAGGTGCCTCCCCATACAAGAATGCAATACATGAGGATCGATGCACATAAGCTTTGGTAATCTAAGGACAAGGTTGCAGGATCAGCAGCATGCCTCAATTCCTTGAAAGATAAATAAGCTTCCTTGTCCTCGAGCATAAAGCCTCAATATGTGAATGCCAGGAAAGATTTGAGTCAATGTACACCCCCAGATTCAATCTAACATTACCTCCGAAAACCCAACATAAATAACCCTTCCATTTTATATAAATTAGTAACCCAATTTCCCGAGAGATGGCGCTGTACTTTGGGCTACTTCGCGCTGTTAAGATTTTTCCTGAGTTGATGGGGTCGGGACGAGTAAGAGCTATTTTATTGTTGAACACTTATTGTAACGGACGGGAAACTACGGAACCCTACACTGAGCGTGGCCCGACACGCTCTTGGCCGGTTTTTGTTTGATGAGCCTGTTTACCTGCATTTTATTTTGTTTTGCTTTGGGTAGTTACTCAACCCACTTGAATATTATATTAAAAATAAATAAATATCCGCTTGTTAGTTTTGATATAATATTCCTATCGATTTCTTTTGTTTGTTATTCATAACTTACAAAAATTGTAAGTACTACGTGAGATTTGAACTTACGGCTCACTGATTTACGCATCTATCTGCACATGCTAAACCGCTAGGTCATCATGACTGTAATTTTAATGACGAAATTATAAACTTAAATCAGTAGCAGTTTTAGCAAAATATTTGAAAAGGTAATGTTAAATCAAATGCTTAATCATTTTAACACAGTTGTCATCTTGCACGATAAACAGTATGGTTTCACCAAAGAACGTTGTACAACTGACACTGGTGTCTCCTTACTAAAACACATTTTTAATAAGCTTAATGCTGTTTGCCTAGTCCGTAATGCTCAAGTTTCAAGAGTAATGTTTAATGAACCACACAATCAAACGCCTTAGAAAGGTAGCAGAAGATGCAAGATGCATTATCCTGTCAACCGTCATACTATCACTAACTTCCTTTTCTTTCATATCACTGTTCACACAATCCATCCATCTCCCTCTCCACCCATCCATATCTATACTCATAACTCTTTTAGTAACATGCGTTTCATCTCTTCTCTTTACATGGCCATACCAGTTTAAGCTACTTATATATATTAAATAAGTAGCAACTACAAATAATAACAACTAAATAATGCAAACAATTGTGGCCAAAAGTTAGCATCTGCTGCCGAACTAGGTTTATGGCCAGTATCTCAGCAAGCAGCGCGTCAAGCCCTCAAGTTAGGTGAAACTTGTGAGCTTTAAAACAAAATAAACAATTTTACCCAAAAATATGCTTAACATTACGGTTATATCTAAACTAAATACCTAAAGAATTTTAAAAGGAATAGGTCCTCTGGGTGTGTAAGTATAGAATACCTAAAACGTATAGGTAATGTATGAAATAATATTTATTTTATATTTTGCCTAGGTATTCTATACAATACCCAATGGGCAGCCGGAATGTGTGTAAAAGACGAAATCAAGGAAGGAGGTGACGTAATAAGGTAGGTAATAATAAAGTCTGGCTATACTTAAGTAACTTATATTGTAATTTACTTACAAGGTCTCAGTTCCTTATGCACGCCATAATTATGGCGGCAGGTCCCTTCTTTGAGGTATAATAACCAAAAATAAAAAAAAGTTTGTCATTATTGGTTTTCAGCTGTATCCCGAGGAGAACAATTTAAATTTTAAAGATTGTAAGGGGGATTCTTATTTGAAACTTGAAACAAAACACAAATACACAAATTCTCATCAAAATAAAGAAAAAATACTGTCCTTATTATTTATTCAAAACTGTCCTTTTGTTGTCGTTTTTATGAAAACATCGCTCGCGAACGAAGTCGCTAGTGAATTGTCAGTTATTATAATATTATATTAACAGAGTTTTTCCCACTACTGTTATAAACTAGAGCGCCTCACCGTCAGTGATTGCATCTCTGCTTACCATCAGGTGGGATCGCAGTCAATTACTGGTTTATATCAATAAAAAAAAAGTGACCAAGGTTAACCAAAAACTGAGTGGCCTTAATAAAGGACTGTTATTTATAAACGCGTCCTAGTGGATGTTAAAATATACAGTAGACACACGTAGGTGGTAAAAATTTAGCGTTTAACTGGCCTAGTGCAGCACGGAGTTTCAGTTAAACGTGAGGCGTAATTTAATGGCTTTAAATTATAATGACACGGAATCCCTACTTACTTTACTTAATTTCTAAATAAAGACTTGTTTCTATCAGTTGTAACCTTGAGTTACAACTGATAGAAACAAGTCAAAGCATATTCATGCATAAACAAGCATAGTTACATAATGCATACTCTCATAAACAGTCGCGAGCAACCAAACTCTCACACATCACATACACAACACACACACGCACAGACACACCATAACACATACACAAACACACCATAACACATGCACAACACACACACACACTCACGCATATACACATAATATATACATTGATTACATTGCATCCACCAATGAATTGTAACGAACTCACTCGCCGCGGGAGGAAGACCTGGAGTCCTGAAAAACAGGGCTACCCTAGTTTAGGCTCCAGTCCACTCCATTTATTATACAGTCTGTACTGTGTTACATCAATGTGGAAAAATTAATGTTTTTTTTTATCAAAAGTACCTACGAACTAGAAAATAATAAAAAAGAATTCTACACTAACCTGTCATCTTCTAATTCGTAGAACATATCTTTCGAAGAATCATGAATGTAGATCTTGACCAGGGGACTATCCATGTACTGCATCGTTAGTTGTTTGGGAAAACTTCTTACAAATAATGCTTTTACAGTATCTATAGAAGTTATTTCGTTCGGCAGCAAGGCTCGTTTCGTTTCATTCCGGTATTGAAGGAACACTAACCCTGCAACAAAAAAGTTAGCTTTAGATTATATTACTTGACATAGGGGATAGGACAATAGTTATAATAGTCGAATATGATCTTAAAAATAAAACAATATGCCTATTTTCACTGACGCCTTTTTCAACGATCCATATGAATTTACAAACGGCATCAGCAATAAGCAGAACGTTAAAATTCCAACGGTACATTTATATCCACGGGTAGTGTGAAAGCGGAACCCGGGGCCCTGGAACGAAGGCAACGAAGGAACAGGAGTGGGTTTTTAGTCAGTAAGAGTCTGACACTATCTCCCGCTCCGCCCAAGAGCGGGGATGTCATTAGGATGATTTTCCCACCCAATAAAAAAAAAAAAAAAAAAAAAACGGTACATTTATATTAGGACAATTATTTTGATACTGCTAGTGTACATGAAACCATATACTAACTAGCGATTACTGTATATTTTTAACCGACTTCTAAAAAAAGGAGGAGGTTCTCAATTCGGTTGTAATTTTTTTTTTTGTTTTTATCTACCCTTATTAGGATATGCTTCCAGATTGGTCGATTTTTTTTTTCAAAATCTTTTTCTGATGGTGGTTTCCATGAGGAATCGAGGGAACTCCTCAAATATTATAGGTAACAACAATATAGTGATTTTTGTAATATTATTTGTGTGGAGAGTGATATGAAAGAAAAAGGAGTTAGTGTAGTAGATTTTTGTATTTTCATCGAGAACTCAAGCTCAAATTTTGACTGTAAATACAGTCAAAACTTAACATTAGATAAAATTTAACTGGTGGAGAAAACTAGCAATGGCCAATGATCATTTCGATAGTATCTTATAGCCAAAGTGCATCACATGACAATACTAATAAGCCCAAACACGGCTAGGATACATTGATTAATTACAGAGTTCCGGTGCCTATCTCCCGGCTTCATCATCATCATCATCAGATCACTTCGAGGAATACCATTTTCAATATAACTATTCAGAACCATTTATTTATTTGTATTGTCATAGTCGCTTAACTATCTTCATTGTGATATCTATGTGAGTGTGAAAAAGAACAGAAATAGCCAACGGAACTTCCGTTGGCCATTACGTTGTTTTTTACTGCATGACTGATAAACTTGCGGTAAAACATAATCTCAATTTGATTATTAGATCATGTTTTAACACGAACCAACCATTCCTTACGTCATATTGTAGGATACTCCTCCAAATAATAATAATTTAAAAAAAACTAAATTAATATCAGTATTAAATACGCTATAACTGTTGATTTCATTGTTTTGCAGGAGGCAGTATCCAGTGGAGCAAATTATTTATTTATTTAACAATTTATGTACACTCACTAATAAAACAAAAGAAGAAGGAAACAGTACAAAGGTGATGCTTATATTTAAGGTGGTGGTGAAAGGAGAGTTGGAGAAAATAGAGATGTAGACACTATGTGTAGAAAGAAAAGGAAAATTGGTACACACAAAATACATAGTTAACAATGAAATAATATAACATCCAACAAAGATATACTATTATAGTTATATACATACACATAATAAAATAAATATCACAAAAATACATACTAAATAATTAAATAGAATAAAACATAATAATAAGCAACTATGACGAAATAGAAAGATAGTGTTCTTTCACTCTTCTTTTAATAACTGCATTAGTTAGGCAGCCCCTAATGTCTGGCGGTAGTGAATTTCACAACCGTACCGTGTGCGCAGTGAAGGGGTAGGAATAGAAATAGGTAGAGTGGGGAGGGGATTTTAAGAGATTCTTTAGATGCGATCTGCAAGGTGCATCAGAATGGCGTGAGTAGGAAAAGCGTTCCCGCAAATAGGAGCCACGTTTTAGGGTTATGAAGGATGTTAAATAGAAAACATAACTTCCGAGAGTTCCTGCGAAGTAGACTCCGCGAATTGGTAGGTTACTTCCTATTACGACTCATTTTTTATTATGATTATTTTTATTGTATTTTTTAGTACAATATTGACCAGTCTACACTGTCCTTACATAATATCTACTTATGCTGTAATATGGAAATATTGTAAGAACTACAATGTTTTTTAAAAGAGTAACCATGGAGTTTCTTGCCGGTTCTTCTCCATAGGAAACGACCAATTTGTAACCGTGCACTACACACGTGTACACTTCTGACGTTTTATAAGTGCCCATGTAGGTCGTATATTCAAATTCAATTTTCGCCAATGCGAATACAAATGTTGCCTTTCAAACAACGTGCGCGCAAAATGTCATACAGGTTTGTCATTTCGTGTCAGCCGAGTTTAAACTGAACATAACAGAGCCGTTACAGATTGATTGAACGAAGCTTTAACACATATAAAAAAAAACATTCGAAAAGATTTGTTATGATTTGAGGTTAACATGTTGTTTCACAATTTGTGACACTGCAAAATGTCAATAGCAAGTTGTGTAATAGAAAAATATTAAAGTAAATATAAAATTGAAAAATGTTATCAGTTGTATTGTCTTCTATATCTATTCAATCAATATATTATTTCCTTTTGTTTGTCAGAAACATTCGCCAAATATTCGCCTGTTTCTTGCGAATATGAATGGAAATGCCAGTATCAAACATTGGCCAAGAGCGTGTCGGGCCACGTTCAGTGTAGGGTTCCGTAGTTTCCCGTCCTTCACAATAAGGTGTCCCCACTTATGAGTTACGGAACGACAGACAACGAGCAAGAACAACGAGAGACCAACCGAACAATTCGACAATATAATAGCTCATACCCGTCCCGACTCCATCAACTCAGGAAAAATCTTAACATCGCGAAGTAGCCCAAAGTATAGCTGCATCTCTCGGGAAATTGGGTTACTAATTTATACAAACTATGTTGTTGTGTGTGGGTTATGTATGTTGGGTTTTTGTTGTTAATTTTGGATTGCGTGAACCGATTTTAATAATTCTTTTTTATTTAAAAGAAGATACGTTCAGAATAATAAAGTATGTAAACTAAGTTAAAAAAATTCTTGCATACATTCTTGGTTAAATTACAAACTTAGTTCAGAAATTATTTTGTATGACTTTTCAAAAACTATTCAACCTATCAAGTTCAAAATAATTTTCCTAGAAAGTCTTTATAAAGTTCTACTTTTGAGACTTTTTCATAATTTCTAAACTTTTTTTTTTACTTTTGAAGCGATTATTTCCGAATATATTAACATTATCAAAAAATTATGTTAGTAAACCCCTATTCATTTTTAAATACTTGTCCAACAATATATCACACGTTAGGGTTGAAATGAAAAAATAAAATCACTCCCCACATTAAGTGTAGGAGAGGTACGATGATAAACATTCTTTTCCACTTTTTATTTTACCACTGTGTCGGCGTGATCGATATACATATTGATACCAAATTTCAGCTTTCTAGTTCTAACGGTAACTGAGATTATCCGCGGACGGACAGACAGACAGAAAGACTTGCTTAAACTATAAGGGTTCCTAGTTGACAACGGAACCCTAAAAACTGCACAAATATTCGCGAGTGAGAGCCAATATTTGTTACATCACTAGAGCGAATCACTTAAATACAGGGGTTAGATTTTTGTTGGAATGCCATGCGGCACTTTAGAAATTACACTGACGGGTCGCGAGCCTGGCTGATCCGTCAATAAAATGTTTTGGCGAGGACCCATTGGTAAGTTTTTACAGTCATCAATAAAGTGATAAATCTTGATTGCAAAAGAGCCTCCATTACTCGAATTACATGAAAGCAATTTTAGATTTCGGTACGCGGTACAAACGTTGTTTATACCACGTACATCGAAGGACTGGAACAATTTGCCTGCTGCGGTCTTCCCGTCCAACTATAATTTAGGTGTATTCAAGGCTAGAGTGAATAGGCTCTTAATAAACTAGTGCGCCTGACCATCAATGATTGCATCTCCGCTTACCATCAGGTGGGATCGCAGTCAAGGACTGCGACTGGAAGGTTGAAGGATCAATTAAAAAAAAAAGATATTATTCTTGTAAAACGGTAGCGATTAAAAGGTTCTTATATCTGTTTACCTTTTGTTTTTGAAGCGAACACTAATCCAACCCACATAGAAAATTGTATCAAGGACGGATTATCTCCTACTACGTCGATACATATAAAACACTTCAAGATTATTTATTGTTTTTTTGCTAATTGGCTTTCTAATGTTAGCTTAATACCTTCGAGCGTCATAATAGAAATACAGCTTGAATATCATAAATTAAAATTAAACATTTTTTCAAAACAATCTTTTAATTAGAAATCACCATCATCATCGTTTCAGTCAAAAGACGTCCACTGTTGGATATAGGCCTCCTCCAAGCGTCGCCACAACGACCGTTCCTATGCATCTCGCATCCATCGGATTCCCGCGACCCTCACCAGGTCTCCGGTCCACCTTGTGTGAGGCCTTCCAACGCTCCGTCTTCCGGTAACTTTTAATTAAATGCGCTGAAAATAATAAAATACTCTTTTTCTTTAAAACTTTTTCTATGAGATTCTAAGGTCATTACATTACACAATTTATCTATCTATATGATTTATCTAGTTAAACAAGTATAAGTAGGTATATATACGTGGGGCATACTAAAAGTCTCTGGATCTTGCCACTTACAATAAAATAATGAAAAACAATCATAGAATACAAAAATTGAACTCTTTGCGAGCATTTTACGTTTTAATTTGCGAGACTCTCATTTGTTTTTCATTGTTAGTGGAGACGCCAAACTATGCTGAGTGTGCAAAATATGAGGACCGCAATCTGGGAATAGTTTTGGACCCAGAAAAGCATGCAGATAATGATTCTGGAAGTTGCCAGGAGGTTTAGTGATAGAAAGAAAGAAAGAAAGAAAATATGTTTATTTGGCACACCATGATTGATTTTTAACAAATAATTGATTTACAACTACCATTAAACTTAAAAAAATAAATAAAAGGAGAAATAAAATTAACAATAAAAAAAATATGTCTCACGGCTACGCCTAATAGGTCCAATTCAGCATAATGCCAGACAACTACGCAGCAGTTGCCTGACGCTGGTTTTCAACTGAACCTTAGAGTGCAGATACGGATGATACATTTTTTTTACACCTCACCCCCTGTGTTGTCAAATAAATTAAATGAACTTAACTGAACAAATCTTTAGCATCATTTTATTGAATGTTTTAGTTACTAAAATAATCAATATAAAAACATTTTATAAAAAAAATTGCAACCGTATTCCATGTAAAAAAAAACCCACTAAAAAGTGCAGTGTTTCTATAATAGTTTTGTCTCTTCGTTATTTAACACTAACTTCCGAAATTAAAGTCATTTTTCACTTTTTAGTGTTTTTTTACATTGAAGTCGTATTTTTTTTTTTGTTTTTTTAAAAGATTTTTGTTTTATGGTTTTTATTTATAGTACCACCAAAAAAGTACCCCTCAGCCAAACTTAAATACTTTATAGCCAGAGTGCACCTCATGACAATTCTAATAATCCCAAACACGGTTAGATTACATTAATTTATTACAGAGTTCCGTTGCCTACCTTCCGGCTTCATCATCAGATCAGTTCTATATATCCCCTTCCCCTCTTCTTTCAGTCGGTCATCGACTACAAGAATAAATAAAGCAATTTTAGTGGTTACGTCAGTTCTGCTGTGATCCTATGAGGAGTTCTGTTCCATATTTTTGAAGGTCATGAACAGGTCATAACAATATTTCTATGGGATTAATTTGAAAGAAAAACCTTTCAAATAAAAAAAAAATCAAAGTCACTCCGCAATTGACTAAGAAGTTGGTACATTAAAAAAAAATACATTCAACCGAACATAGAACCTTCTACTTTTTAGTCGGTTATAAATGATTCCAAAGCTAAAATTTTGTAACAATATCCGATTGTTACTTATGATTAAACATACTCGTACCTATAGATCAACAACTAAAAATAAAATAATAATAAAGTAAAAATAAAAACATGAATTGATGAAAAAAAAATGTTAATACGTAAAAGTTTTGAACATAATTATGTTAACCAAAGAAAATAGTCAATCTTTTTTTGTTTTGAGTCATTATTAATACATTTGTACATTAAAATACAATTTAACTGTAATTTTTGGCAAGAACAACAAGTCTTTATTTTATTTACAAGGCTGGATCAACGGTTCTGGCAATGGACGCTTAGTTAGTTGCCGTGGATACAATTTACCGTCTTAATATTCTATAAATTTCTGTCGTTTTCATTCTGTTTTGATTTTTGTTTCTTTTTCTGTTGTTTAATTACAGTAAGGGAGCCCAAGTGGGGATTATGCGAGTTACTCGAGCGCATCAGAAAATCATATGCGGAGAAACCTTGCACCCTGTAATGTACCCCTATCACATACGAATCCTTAAATAATGTGGCGGGGCGGCGGACGGTCCTCAAAAAACTCGAGCGCGTCAGATTAAGACAAAGTAAGTTGAGGACATGCAGAAAAGTGTATATTTTAATAATCTGTCAATTTGAACGTGGCATAAGGAAATAGGCGAGTCACAAAATTGAAAAAAAAACTTAACCTCGAAATACTCGAGCGCGATTGATTATTTTTATGTTGAAAGAAATTCTATCAGGGTTATAAAAGCCATATAATTAGACAGTTTTCATGGGGCGATGTAGCTAAAACCATCGATAAAGGATGAAGCGTACAGATGCTGAGAATTGTGTTTTTCCTACTCCTCGCCTAGAGTGAGAGATAAAGAAAGGGAGAGAAAGTCTTTCCTTCTCAATCTTTCTTTATCTCTCACTTTTTCTAGAATACTTGACATAGACATTTTGATTTTAGAAGCTCTTCGCAATCAAGCATCTAAACTTAACCTGTGGATATGTATAGGTATATAGGGAATAACGGAAAGGTTTGATTATTTTTCGATATTTACTATACTACTTTATGAAGAACTTTTTAATGATGTACTTGGACAAATACTCTATAAATAAAACCTAAATGGAGCGAAATCACGTGCGAACACGCGTTCGCTTGGATTTTGAGTGGTAGATTGAAATATTTTCTTATGTAATGCAATAGTGTACTCATTGTTGTTATCCCATAAATAAATCATTTTTTTCATAGCTTAATAAGTTATAATCTATAGGCTTAAGCAAAATTCAGCAGTTTATCCATACATATGTATTGTGCTGAAGCTCAATCCTTTGGACAAAACATTCGTCGTATTTTGCCAGCGTTACACTCTCAGACTGATTGTGATTGGACTCGAAAGCTGCATCGTTGGCTTTTGTGCAAAAAGCTCTACGATATTTGTAAACTCCGTTTTTATGTTTCGAACAGTTACATAACAGAATTAAAAACCAACCTGTTCTCAAAAACAAAACTACTGATAAACTTCGGTATAAATAAATTTTTTAAAACATCTGTTTCGGCTTAAACTTATTAGAAGTAATTTGTACATCAGATGTTTTACATTTACATTATTAAGAGGAGAGTCTTTAATAAACACCTTTTACAGTTTTAAATTTTTTTAATAATACACCGCACTGAATTACACAAAAGAAATAATGAAATAGATGTCCCAACAGTTTCACCGCGAGATATTAGCAAACCTATCCTTAATTTAAGGAAAAAAATCATTGTTTAAAAAAAATGTGTAAATCCTGCAAATAAAAAAGATCGATTTAGCTCTTTTTGGGAGATATCAATAGAGAGAACAACTTTTTTCTTGGATATTTTTGCAAATATCTCGCGGCGAAACTGTGGCCACATCTACCAAGGTTCTCCATTTTTTTTTGTGTAATTCAGTGCGGTGTATGTATTAGGAATTTTCTCTTAAGAGCTTCAGTACAAGCATATCTATTGACAAATGCTGACCAATGCTTCATCTTATTGATTACACCTTATTAGGCGATGAAAAACAAAGACGGTAAATCTGCCCTGTTTATTGCAAACGCAGTACTTACAAAATGGCGGTTCAGAGATAAACCCGGTAAACATGTTTTTTGATATCTAAACAACAAGTTTTATTTATATAATTTTTGAAGCGTAACGAAAAAATAAGAAAAACATCAAACTTTCTATCGAAATAATTTTTTCTTTATTTTACCATCTGTTTTGGACAAAATGCGTAGTACTACATTTTCATCTACTATCTGAGCTTGAGAGCATGATAGTATCACTAAGGCCAAATGCAGTACATATTTGTGTTTATTATCGCAAAATTACCTAGCAAGTGTTTAACACTGCGTTTCTAGTTATTAGCATAGCATAATAATCAGCCTTTTAATGTTCCCACTGCTGGGACTCAGGCCTCCTCTCTAGGAGAGGGAATGGGCCGTAATCCACTACGCGGGCCCAATGCGGGTTGTCTTGTTATTAATCATGTCTTATTTTCTTAACTGGTACTAGTTAAAAGATTTGTTAATCTTTTACTTTAGCTACCATCAAAATCAACAAGTGGCTATAAGAAGAAATAAAACAGAATTTAGGTAGGTACTAGGAAAGTTGTTTGTTTTTTTATAAAATGCAACGATGGAAGAGGAGTGGGTTTTTGGTATGAAAGGCAACAAAGGAACAGGAGTAGGTTTTTAGTCAATAAAAGTCTGATACTATCTCCCGCATCGCCCAAGAGCGGGGGATGTCAATAGATGATTTTCTCGACAAAAAAAAAAAAACTATTGTTCGTGACTCTCATCCGATCGATGAAGAACCCTATGGAAGCAGTAATAAGAGTTCGGGGAGGGAATACAAGTTATTAAATAAACGTTTCTTAGCTTTTTTTTTCATTTACGTGTGTTGTTTTATCAATTTCCTTCAAAGTCCATACAGGGCAAAAATGACTTGTCAAACAAAATACGAAACTTATGAAAATTTAATTTGAATTAAGAACATTAGGATTTGAAAACCTCTTAACATTCATTATAATTATTAAACGACATTTGAGATAATTATATTCTAAATATACACATTTTTCTGTTTTGTAATCCGTAACATAAGCTTGCAAGGTGTTTCGATTTTTCTAGTGAGAAGTGTATATTAAATTTATTTATAATGACTGTTAAAATAAAAAAGATTGACTATTTGTATTATTTTTTTTGGATAACATAATATACTGAAAACTTTTACGTAGGTATTAATATTTTTTTCAAATATTCATGTTTTTTTTTTTTTTTTTGTTTCCGACCTGTACTATAAGTATATTTAATCATCATCATCTTCCTGCCCTTGTCCCATCTTATTTGGGGTCGGCGCAACACGTTTTTTTCTTCCATTCTATCATGTCAACCGTCATACTACCACTAACTTCCTTTTCTTTCATATCACTGTTCACACAATCCATCCATCTTTTCTTTGGCCTCCCTCTCCCGCTCCACCCATCCACATGTATACTCATAACTCTTTTAGTAACATGCGTTTTATCTCTCCTCTTTACATGACCATACCAAGACAAACGATTCCCCTTCAACTTTTCAGTCACTGGCGCCACTTTCAAACTTCCTCTAATATATTCATTTCTCACTTTATCCATTCTCGTCACACCACACATCCATCTCAACATTCTCATCTCCGCTACATGCAATCTTTTTTCATCCGTCTTCTTCACAGCCCAACATTCTGATCCATACAGTATGACAGGTCTTATCACGGACTTGTAGATTTTACCCTTCCTCAAGTTGAAGGGTAAAATCTACAAGTCCAGGGCATCCGTGGGTCACAAATTGTTCCAGTGACCTGTCGCCATTTCATCCGTCCTGTATTGATCCGATGTGATACGTCTCGGTCTACCTCGCCATCTCCTTGGATAAGCGACCCGAGGTACCGAAAGTCGGAGCAGATTGGTATGGGCGTTCCAGCGAGAGCTAAGGGCATAGGACCGGCGCGACCACCGAAATCGCAGAACAAGTATTCCGTTTTGGTTCTACTCAATTTCAGGCCAACATTCTCCAGGCTGTGCCACCACACCTCCAATCTGTTCTACTGTACTATAAGTATATTTAATCATAAGATTAATATGATTCCAAAGCATTTGTTCATTCTATTTACTTAATAAATCAGTGAGTGGGTGGGTTGTAAAGAAAAAATGGACCACTGCTTTTCAGAGTCCAAAACTACTTATTCACAAAATGCGTTCCTCATATTTTGCACACTCCACTCCTTCCAGCGCCCGGTCTATATGGCTTCCTTTCAAATATTGTGTGTCGCTATCAAAATGAATTTAACTCGTGAATATTTTCGTTTTATGTATTTTTATGATTTGCGTTGTGGTTTAAGTCTGACTAACTGATGACGCATTCTCCTTATATCCCGGGCTTCGCGAGGGAATATACGAGTATATATATATATATATAGATAATTGCGAGGGAATATACTTTGAATAACAATAAATGTATCGTAAGTTATGATTATACATAACTCTAGACTGACTCTAGATATAAATATCTAGTCTTATTTATCAGAATTCAGAAACTTTCAGTATAAGTATAAAAGGAGAAACTGACTGATATATCAACGCACAGCCGAAACCACTGCCACTAGGAGCTTAAAATTTTGCACAAGGTTTCTTATTATCACGTAGACGAGCACTATGAGTGGATTTCCCGAAATTCACCACATAAAGGAATGAAACAACGGTTTTATTTCTCCGAAGTTGATACAGAGAAATAGACTTTTACGCGGGCCAAGCTGCTGGCAAAAACTAGTATGATATTAAAGATGGTCGTGAGATTGAAGTACTCGTAATTAGTTCGAAACTTTAAAAATTAAAATCAATCAGACCCAAGTTATTCAACTTACTTGTTTTTCTACACATGCATGCTGTACCTACCTACGAGTATATATATTTCTAGTATTCACGAGTAGTATTTTCTTATCTATGTAGCTAAATAAATATGTAGAGGAAAAGTGTCAACAAAATGATCTCCCTAGGGAAAATGCTTACTATGTCCAAAATATTAAAGCTGCATTAAGCATTGAAGAAACTATAGATAAATCGTTTATGTACATCAGTATGTCATTACTACGCCATTCTTTTTTTTATTTATATTTTCCGATTTATTAGGCATTTTCAAGAAGTTACCAAAGGCTAATTTTGTATACCTGGGTGATTATTATGCCATCCCAGTTTAAAAAAATTGGAATATCCAACCACTGATCTTTACAAGGATTGTGCTCTTTGTGCTAGCGTTAGTCTTGAGAGAGCACTCCAGTGTCAGGCTAAATACTCTTACTGAAAAAGAAAACACACGGAGGAGGCGTTTTGATGTATTTAAAACTGTACCCTGCCGAACTTCGTTTGCTCAAAGATTCCAAAGGCCCAAAACATTTTAACATCGCGAATAAAAAATTAGCCATGACAAAAAAAAAGAATGTAAACAGAATCTAAACAGTTGGCTCCTGTCCCTAACCTATGACGAAACGGAGAAGCTAATTACCATACTGAAATAATGTTTATAGTGGCTTCAAAATAATATCTCTTTTTTAAGTACTGGTATACAATGATAGATATATATATAAATGTGTGTTTTTGAACATATTCATGAGTAGTTATTTATTTATTTATTTTTAATCAACATAATAAAACGGAGAAATATATAATGCTTCGCCTGTGTGAAATTGGAAAATTGTCCCATGGGAACATACTAGCCGGGGTACAAAGTGTCCTTTGTGCTACTCCGAGATATGGCTTTCCCTCGTGCAAATATGTTCAACCGCTCGAACGTGAAGAACTTACACACATAAATACAAAAACACTCACACCACTCACCACACAAGAAATACCATACACCACACATATACCAATCATGCCGTTATCTACTTACTTTTTTAGCTTAATTTTTGCATCATTTGGTTATGATTATGAGGATATTTAAATGTCTGCTAGTGAGGGTGGGCGCTGATACCTATATATACAAGATATTAAGTTAGCTTATGTATCAGCTGTAGCACTTAAATATCACAATTAATTTAACTTTCGGCTTAATTTACTGTAATTCGTAAAACTTGTGAACTTGAAGGTGTAAATAAATAATTTTATTTATTTAATCATATTTATTCATTTAGCATATTATTTTGATTCCGATCTGCAAAGAGTTCTATAGGGACGAAAGTTTCGAAATACTTTAAGACAGTTCACACCAGCTTTTTCCTTCTCAGCTGAAAACAGGTGTGTAATTTTGTTTCTTTGCGCCAATAGATATGCAAGAGAAAGGTAGTTTTGATTTGGGAATCCATACATTCGGGATTCTATGTCCTTTAAATGATCAACCAATTCATTTCATTTATTTATTTGTCATAGCTTTATGATACGAACCACGTATGATACGAACCTCCCGAACTTGCCATGTCCGGTGAGGACCTGCATCATGCGGAAGGTGAAGACGCCGTGACGGCTCTCCAGCCACTTCTCACAGAGGGAACTTACCGCCATTATTATGGCGTATCCAGCGCTGGGTTGTGACAGTCGCTGTCGCCATATCGTCATGAGATCCCGCCGAAACTCTGTCTACCATGCCACGACTTGTAGCGACAGCGAAGTTCTACCCCGGCGTTGCAATGCCATGTGTAAATCGTGCATGGATACAAAGAATGTTGCCTCTAGAACCCATGACGCTTAGCCAGATAGCGGTTAGGGATCACTCCATTTGCTACCTAGACACTGAGGCCGAAAACGACACGGACCTTGACCGTATTGTTTTTATTTTTAGCTCTTGTTTTCAATTGATATTGTAACAGGCACATAAAGCTCTCTGTGTTTTTTGTGGCATATTCACTATCACAGCGTCCAACGCTATAGATATTGCAACCTCAAAGGGCTTTGTCGCTTAGCAACGAAGGCCTTTGAGGATTAAAGCTGCTCTTTTTGTGCTATTTTTCCAATATGTACCAACTTACCATTCTGCCATAATAGGTACCATGATTTTGCTGAATGCACCCGTGCGTAGACCGATAAAGTGGTCACCTTCCGTCTTTCGTCCTTGTTTCAGCGCTTGATATAGTGTAAGTGTTAAAACTGCGGTTGCAATGAAAAACATTCTTGACTAAATAATCAACAACATTTATTTGGTGGTTCAGATTCTATGTATATGTTATATGAAGTGACTTTTGACAGCGGTAAAGATAACAACAATCTACTTATTTGACTAACATTAATATAAATTTGATTAATACTTTTGTGTATTACATATTTAAATAAATAAACGTAAAACAACTAATAATAACTTGTAATTTGACTGACTAATCTAAAAAATATTAAACTATTGTTACATTTCGGTAGCGCATGACAATCCTTTCTTAGACCTTACAACCGCTTAAAGCGATATCACTTTATCTAGGCTTTCATAAAAGCTTGCTATAGATACAGGCTATGGTCAGAGGTTCAATTCCCGAAATGGTAAGGAATGTTCACATTCGCCTAAAAAAATACTTTTTTTTCTACATTTAACACGTTTATGACATTGTCGCCGAACTGTTTCGCGTTAAGAAAATAGGGATGTATATCTCTTTGGCAAATCTGCTTATCACTTGGCTTCTCCCAGCCCCTTGAACAATTAGACTATAGTAAATTAAATTGTTCACATTAGCTAGTTGAAGTAAACATTTTCAGAATAACGACGGTTTTTTTAAATAAGAAATTTACACTTAGATTTTAAAATAAATACTTAATATTCACATTTAGAAATAGTGTGTAACAAAAGTTTGCTTTGATATTGTTCAATTTTTATCCCAGTATGAACACACGTTTACTTTGCAGTTACACTGGGGCCCAAGTCTGCTATTTTTATAAATTTGTCATTTCAACACGATCCCATTGTCATTTTGCGAAAAGTTCGTAATCTGCTAATTCATAATGGTCGATCATAGATTGGTCAATGGTCTCGTACTAAAGTTGTGGTAGAATGATAATATCAAGCTTATTAAAAGCAATGACTGCACAATGACGTTCTAATGGTAGGTCACTGATCACAAGAACTGTAAAAATTTTAGCAGATTACCGCATACGTCAGATATTCATTTGTCAATATGTACGAGATTACTATTCTATGCCACTTCTTTCAATGGAGTGTCAGTGGTTGACCATTGGAAAGTCATAATGATGCCATTATATTAGAAGATTGCCAAACTTGTCAAAATCAACAATTATGAAATCAATGATAGACCATTCTGACACTATTGTAATAGCAGACCTGACGCCCTGATGACTCACTATTTTCAGACTACAGTCTTAGTTTTACTTCATGTCCGGACATGATTAAAACATAATTCGTGTCGTACCATTAATATCGAAAAGCAACGTTCAATGTTCGAGTGGAAGGTTTTCGTTTTTGTAGTACTGATTTCAGTAAGTGTCTACTATAACTTTAGAGTAGAAACTTTTACAGATTTTAGATTACAGAATTTATCAAAGGTCTTATAGCTTGACGAGGCCACAGCCCCAATTTTTATTGATTTATCAATAGTTCAAAACATTAAAATTGTGTCTAAAACACTTTATACTTATTACATTGTACTAGTAATTCTACGAATAGATACATTTAAATAGTTATAAGAAAATATTTTAAATATTGATATTATGAAACCTTCGCTGACATCTGTGGCTATCATAAGTGTTGTATAAAAGACTTTCGTCAGAGTATAGTGTAGAGAAGCTAGTCGCCAGTGCCACAATCGGAGAACCCGGCGTTTGTGTTGAAGCATCTTGCAAGGCTATTGACAGAAAACGGATCATTAGTAAACACATACACCAATACAGGAAAGGTATTATAATAAATAGAAAAAAGATACAAATAAAAGCTTTTAAGCCACGGACACGAAGTCATCGGGCAGCGAAGCCTGCCGCTTCGCTGCGCGGCGGTGGCGGCGGAGCGGGCGCGTCGCGTTCAAATGTACCTATAGATTTATAATTATGGAACTGGCCACGAAAGCAACGGCGAGGCGTTCACGCGATGCGCGCCAATCAAGTGGTGCCCGAGCTTCTGCGCTGGCCTAGTGTTGTGCGAGGCATTCTATTTTTTACTTTATATTAATGTTTCCAAATGCAAGCGGATGTCATGGAGCAAATTATTTCATCGATTTTTGATAGGGCACCGATTTGGAACAGCAAAGATTTATCTTTGTTTTTTCTAATAAAGTCATAAAATTTATCGGGGCATTGTCCTTGTTCTTTATAATTTCGATAAATCTCGTCTTTTTATTTCCTTACCCGTTTGTAAGTATATTTTCTCCACAACAAATCTAAAATTACGAAGAAATTCGTATCACAAAGATATCGCCACTGTTTCTCCACTTTATTCGCGAACAAGCACATAAATCTCGCGTAACACAACAGGCGCCACCACCGCCGCCGCTCCGTTGCCCGATGACTTCGTGTCCGTAGCCCAGAAGGTTTTCACGGTCAGTTTTATCTCTTGGTCCATCTGAACTGTTACTTCATTTCCAGACGAATCTTTTCATGTATTATAATGCACCTAACCAAAAAAATGTACAGATTGTCAGATAATCTCGATTGAGGACATCTCATTTCAGCTCACATTACTCCAGCTCACTAATTTATTATATCAGTGCAGCAGATATGGCGAACGTGTAAGACGTCCATGCAATATTTCTGTATTAAAAGAGACGGAACCGTTTCAATAAAATCTTGGGCGTGAAAGATAAGAGTGGTATCACTAAAAGGTCCCGTCTCCTTTCTAACAATCAAAAATAACATTATTTTAAATAATAATCATACATAAAGAACACGTATTAGACTAGTATAAGTTCAAATAAAAAGTTTTCATTAAATCAATCTCAATCTTGCATGCTCTTATACTTATACAATGTTTAAACTTTACACAAACAAAGAATATCTTATTTTATCTTAGAATAGGTCAAGTATTAACTCCCTCTTAATGAAAAACACAACACAAAACTATTCGTTTTGGGTTGTGTTTTAAATGTGAGTGTGTGAGTGTGTCTTCGTAATGTTAAACTATTAGTTTTGTGTTACATCGAGATTATTTGAAGTACCTATTCGTGTTTTCACATTATATGAAGCTTAGTCTGTAGGTATTCTCTATGCTAGACATCAAACGTAATCGGCAGTGCAGTTTTGAGGTAGGAAAAGGCTTATCGACACAGAGAGATATATTTATGTGCTGATTTTTAAACAATTAAAACAAAGAATTAAGTTCTCAATTTCGACATTTGTGAACCGATTCGAAAAAATGTTTTCTTTTCAGATGACGTGGGTAAAAAAAACGAATACTAAAAAGTAGAAAAAGCAATCAATAAAAAAACGTGTAAATTATATTTTTAAATATAATAGAGATATCGTTGAGTTTGGAAATGTGATTAGCCACATTCCCAAACTCTTCCAATCCAATGTAAATATAGGTACATTGGAATGTTAATCCAATGTACGTATTTGGATTTCGTCGCTACGGCCAGCGCTGCGCTCAAGGCTGTTTTCTTAGAGAATAGCATTGCATTTCAACAATCAACCGTATCGATAAAGAACGTGATGACACAGTGGTGACCGAAGTTCTACTGTTCAAAAATATATATCTTACAGCGTGATCTGCAATTGGGGGATGTAATATATAGTAAATATGTGGGGCATACTGAAGATTTCTGGATCTGGCCAATTACAATAAAAAAATGCAAAAACAATTATAAAATTCGAAAATGGAACTGTTTGCGAGCATGTTACTTTTTAATTTGCGAAGCTGTCATTTGTTTTTCCATTGTGGCGTCCTTTCGAAGACTGTGTGTCGCTATCAAAATTGAATTTGATTCGTGAACATTCACGTTCTACAATTTTTTATGATATTCGTTGTGGCTTAAGTCAACAAGAGAGTTGCCAGAGATTTCAATTGGCATTTAGTGATGAAGCGCCATGTTGCAGCTCTGTGTATTCGTGATTTGGAGAATTTAGACGTAGACGTGACCATCTCTATGACGACGTACGTGAAGGTCGGCCGGCGACTGCTGTTACAAACTCGAACATTGACACCGTACAACTTATTGAAACTGACAAAAAAATTACTTTCCAGCTAATTTGTGCCTTGCCATTGTAATGAGCCAAGTGCAAAACATTTTACATGTGCTTCTGAAGGTTCGAAAGCTTTGCACCCGATGGATACTACATAACTTATCGGAAGACCAGAAACGACTGCATGTCCAGTGGTGCCTTAAAATGATAAAAAGTTTAATGGAGGCTATCCTCCATTCTCATGATATTTTAGACAGCCAATGACTATTCATTGGCTGTCTAAAATATCATGACAGGTAACGAAATCTGGGTGTACTGCTTTGGAGCCGAAAGAAAAAGCCAGTCTACAGAGCGGACTTTGTTTTTGAAAATTTGCCGATGAAACTTATGAAAAGTCAAAGTGTTGGTAAAAAATGGTTGCTTCTTTTTTCTACAGTATCGCTTAACAAGCAAAGGACAGTGACTGCTGATTGGTATGTCGAAACTTGTTTGCCCAGAGTCTCAGAAAAAGGTTGCGAAAATCGTGCTCGAAGCAATGTACTCCTTCACCACGATAACGCATCCTCACATTCCACTAAGGTAACAGAAGTCTATTCGAAGGCTTCAGATGTGGAACTGATGATGCGTCCGCCTTACAGCGCGGACCTTGCTCCCTACAAGTTCTATTTGTTTTCAAAAATTAAAGACAAACTTAGAGGCACACGTTTTACGAGCCCTGAATCAGCTGTGAATGCGTTCCATAAAGCCATTGTAGAGGTCCCTAAAGAAGATTGATCCAACTGCTTTGTACAGTGGTTATGAATATACTTTAAACTAGTAAAAACTGGGCATGTCGGACTCGCGCCCTGAGGGTTCCGTACAAACTTACCTATGTAAAGAGTTCAATTCCTGATTGGAGTCTCGAAGTTTTTTCAAATATCAAAAAATTATTTGTTTTTGTGTCGTAGCACCTTGCTTTATGCAAATTTTCAGAATTCTAGGTCAACGGAAAGTACTCTAGAATTTTGGTCCCTTTGAATGTCGAAGTATACTTTTTTATGACATAAATGGCCATATCTTATTTTTCGTAAACTTAGAAGTTTGTTTTTTTCACAGCTTCAAGGGACCTCAGACCTAAGTGTATGGTTTTAATTTCAACTCGATACGTCCACGCGTTCCCAAGATAAAGGGTCTTGACAGACAGACAGAAAGACAGACAGACGGACAACAAGTGGTCCTATAAGGGTTCCTTTTTTTCTTTTGTGGTACAAAACCCTATAAACAATAAATGTATCGTAAGTCTTATATCTAATCTTATCAGAATCCAGAAACTTACAGTAAACGCTAAGTGAAAAGCCGGCTCAAAGGAATTGAGAGTAAACCTGCTGTGTTTGCATGAAATTCCGTTTCAAACTGCTTTAGTTCGGCTATTCCCGGAAACTGCACTACGTTGTAAACTTTCAAAGCGCACAAAATTATGTTTATTGTAGCATAAATATTACTACTAAATAGGTACTGAAATATAAATTATGTATGCACGCACGTAGTACTCTTCACAATTTAGCTTCTCTTTATTTACAACCTGTATTGTTCAATTCTTCTTATTTCGAATCGATGATTTTCATTTCTCTTAAAATGTTTGCCGTTTACATTAAACTTTTAACGTTTACTTTAAATGGGTACGTTTACGTGTCACTGGCGCTTTTAAGGTTCACCTAAATGCAGTTGCAGGGACCCTTTAGATAAGTGGGTCATCGTCTATTCAGGAGCACCGCACTCACACTTTGTTCTTTGTTTCATTGTTTTCACTTGGTAAACGCGACATACTATTATCACATGTTTTGTTTCAAGCCCTAGCTTTTAATTTGTGCTAGGTATACTTTTTATCCATGTTTCCTAAATAACATTTTCTTTTTATGCATCTACCATATTGTCTCATCACGACCCTAAGTTGACTGGATGCCTAAGTCATTAAGTCCACCTTTTTGCTTTGTGTTGCACGAAGATTATAAAAAAAATATATATATAAAATTATGAAATAAATAAAAAGTACCTATGCGTAGAACGCGTCCAGGTGGCCCCTACTACACTGCACTAAACGCTGGCAATATCCAGTTTACAATAATATAGCGAAGCCAAATACGAACTTGACATTGGTAGGCGGGATGAATTTCAGCTACTGAAATGGTTTCACGTTATTGGAGCAGTAGATTCAATTACATATGTTTTTTTATTGTGCCTTTTAACAGTACCTGCCTATGTTAAATGCACACATGCTCGTACTGCCACCTGCGCCCGCATAGAGTATGTGTGCATTTAACTCTGGCCAGATGTTCAATTGACTAGACCCACTGACCTTTAAACCCATTTTCTTTGCGAAATATTGATTGATTAAAATGTGCTATGTACATTCTGAAGAATACTTAACCAGCATTTTTTTTGTGTAAAATGTTCCTAAAATCCGTTTGAAAGAAGTAGGGAATACAAGCGAAAAAATATCATGTTATTAAAATTTTACAAAAGTATTAGTCATACGAAAAAATCATATGGATGTTATAATATAAAATATTTTTTTTAAATGTCATGACCCAGCCGTTACCGAGCAGTAGGCTTCAGAAAATCACTGTTTTATGGCACAACGCGAGACGTAAGGTAGAAACCGCTTGAACGTAAGGGCCTGCGCATACTTGAGACTAGACTGTCTTAGAGAGTCCATCAAGACAAAACAGTCTAGCGGCATACGGCCAGTATTGCCAACTTAGGAGATTTTCTACTAAAACTGGTGGTTTTAACCCCCATTTAGTTGCGAAACATTGGTTTTAGTGGCTAGTGGATTTTTCTAGTGCTTTAGTAAAATTCAATTTCTTACTAAAATGCGATCACTTGGGTGTAAATCGATACCGACGATGATGGTACAAACAAAAATGATTCGTCTGAAGACGAATTAATACATAGCTGTTATTGAATAATTTTTATGTTGATTTACCTATTAATGTTAAATTACCCACAAATGGTATTTTTGTTCAACTGATTGTTATTTTTTATCATTTATTAATAAAGGAAACTACACACATTTTTGAAGTGAGAAATTTTGCGATTTTGTGTGTGGTATAATTTTTTGTTATGGGTTTTTTGGTTGTTTTAAAAAGTTGACTCTAGTGATAATTTAGTATAATTGTTGGCAACACTATATGTACCTCCTCTCTAGTAGTCTCGTCAGATCAAAACGGTCCTGTCGCAGACAAGTCTGCGGTGTCGTAGACCAATCTGCGACGTCGTAGATAAGTCTGTCTAAGACAGTCTTGTCTCAAGTGTGCGCAGGCCCTAACTGTTGCCCTTATTGTAAAATACTTGCTACCTTCTGCAGCTACTGCAACTATTACTTAGTGATAAAGTAGCAGTTTGCTGGTGAAAGATTTTTTTTTAAACCAATTCAATAGTTTTTCAGTTAATTCAATTTAAAAATACAAGTCATAACCCTTTATAATTTTAGAACTTATAATAAAACAAAATAAAAAGAAATCTTTTATTTCTTGCAAATAAAAACATAGTGAGTAAACAACTAAAGTTGCAGTTGTTGTGTTCGGTGCAAAGTAATTTAAAAATTAATCCTAATATAATATTAATTGCTTATTATGCAAGAAGCCTTCCGCAGGTCAAGGCTTCCTCCACTGAACCCTATCTTTCTCTATCTTGTGCTGTTTGCATCCCGTTAGAACTAGCTGTTTTTTTAAAAAAAACCGCCCATCTTGTCTTGTCCATGTGGTCACAGGGGAAGACCCCTGTGTCGTTTTCCACATAGGCCTCTCCAACGAATCGCCCTTATGGTCCATCTCTCGTATAACATTCTTGCCACATACCCCGCCAATTTCCATTTCAGTTTTTTAGCATAGTCCAGGGCATCGGTGGTTTAGGTAACCTTTCTTATTTTTGAGTCTCAAATTCTATTTTTTTATTTTGAATAAGCTTCTTTCTAGACCCCGTTGTTAAGTTCTAATTTTTCTTTTTATTACTTCTGTGTTTTTACAAGTCTGGCTGGCATAAGTTAGACAAGGTAAAAGACAACTTGACATGGCTTTAGTTTCTAGGTTAATTGGCATATTGCTTTTAAAATTTTCCTCTCGTTCCAAGTAACTTAAATTCTCCTTTCGATTCCTGAGTATTTATTGTCGTTGTTGAAACTGATTTGTTTTCCTAGGTACACATATTTGTTCTTGAACAATATTTCGTTGTTAACTAATATCGTCTTTTCCGTGGTATTTTCACCGATTTCTCGGTCAATGGTGGGCGAACTTAAATTTTTTTTTTGGTTGAATGTTTAAGCTTTCGAGTTGGTCACATAGAAATTTTTTAAAACTTCGAAAATATGGAACAGAACTCCTCAAAGGATCACAGCAGAACCGTCGTAACACGTAGCTTTGTTTATAGAAGATTTGTTGATAGAAGAGGGGGAATATATCGAACTGATCTGATGAAGCCTGAAGTTAGGTACCGGAACTCTGTAATAAATTAATGTAATCTAACCGTGTTTGGGATTATTTGAATTCTCATGAGATGCACTGTAGCTATAAGATATTTAAGTTTGGCTGAAAGGTAATTTTAGTGGTGGTAATAAATAACAAAAAAAAAATACAATCGACTTCAATGTAAAGAAAACACTAAAAAGTACAAAATAACTTCAATTTCGGAAATCGGTGTTAAATAACGAAGAGACAAAACTATTACAGAAACACAGACTTCCGAAATTAAAGTTGTTTTGCACTCTTCAGTGTTTTTTTTTTTTACTTTGAAGTATTTGTGTAGTTACCCTACGGTCTACCTGGATCGATTACAAAGGAATATATATTACAAACTAAAATGTACATTATTTTCATCGCTCATAAGTTCATATTTTTATTGACAAGTAAAAGGGGAAAAATGTACCGAGTAAGGAAGCGACCGCTTCCCGTTCCCTTTCGACTGTAACAAACCAGCCCGTGAGGTCGCTGCCACCGATCGCCTCCACGAGATCATGGCAATGCTCCGCTCAAGCGGAGTACACCACCACTGTATCCTCCAGGCGGTTCACACAATCGTGCTGGGCGTTTCTTCTGCCTGAATCCGTAACAGAAATGTCCCGAACTTGCTATGTCCCATGAGAACCTGAGTCTTGCGGAAAGTAAGGACACCTTGGCGTCTCTCCAGCCACTCCTTAAAGAGGGGAGTGCCCAATGGTCAACCAAGTAACGTAGAAAATGTTGCATCAATAAATATTATGACGGTGTTCAGTGTCCAGAAGGAGGTAGTTTGGAGGGTGTGGGATGGTATGGCATTCCGCCCAGTTGTCTATGACTTGTAAGCTGGTAAACCTATTCACATACAATTCTCATTTTATCTTGATACGTACCCAAGGGTCTTTCCAATGTTTTGCTGGGAGTGCGAACCACGGGTAGAGAAGATCGTTGTTTTCCTCCTCGTCGAAATCCAGTTGAGGCAGTTTCAACCTCAGACATGATGCCAGGATCCTCGTCAAATAGCAGGTTGTTGGTTGGGGGGCCATAGCGACCAATCGGAGGCTGAAACAAAAAGTCTTGTTTAGCAAAACGTTTCAAATATTCAGAAAAAAAGTACTTTCAACCAACTTCCTAGTCAAGTAGAAATTCTACATACAACAATAAATCTACATCTGATACCTAATATTAATAATGATGAAGATTTTAATGAATTGTATTGGATACGGTACGTAATTTTATTGGATGCGTAGATGTGAAAAAATTTAGACTGTAAAGTTAAATTTTTTAATGTGTCGATGTCGTCAATTTTTAGTCTTTTAGCCTGAAAATATACCTAAACTTTTGTGTAATGTGGGACACCATAGCAAATAATAACCTTGCGTAAATTATCTCCCTAAAGTTCAGCTTCTATGGCTCGAAAACAAATAACTTGATTATTGTAAAGGAAAACTTTTTCTATGCAATTGTAAAATTAAAAAAAAAACAACATTTCAATTTGTTTTTCCTTCGGGTGCTAGAATCACTAGGTTGGGAAATCATCCAATGATTTCTCCCGCTCTTGGGCAGAGCGAGAGGTCATGTCAAAGTTTTACTGAATAAAATCCACTCCTATGTTCTTTCATTCCTTTGCGATCCAGGACCCCGGTTTTCCTTTCTGATGCGAACCCATGGCCAAAGTAGGCTTCGACCGTGCTAAAACCGTAGGGGCCCTCTACAGTTTTGCTGACATCCCCTTGAGGCGCGCGTGTAACACTACGCGTCGTCAACGACTTGGACTATTTATAATTAAACTTACAAATATTTATATTTACTTTAAAATATTTAGGTATATTATAATCAGTTTAAAAATGATTAAAAACAAAATAACCTGCATGCTTAATTCAAGTGTGTTTCTCCACTTGAGTACTGATGGTATGTAGTAGTGTGGGTATTCCATGCATCATGGCATCATCAACATCTATTATTTCTGCTAAATAATTGGCATTACGGACAAAATCGTCTTTCTGTATTACTGTCATTGTTGCCCCTTGTATTGGTTTATCAATATTATTAAGCGCAGCTCTTATGTATATAAATTGTTAGGTAGCATAATAAGCACATGCATAATCAGCCTTTTAATGTTCCCACTGCTGGGACTCAGGCCTCTTCTCTAGGAGAGGGAAAGGCCCAGTGCGTGTTGGTATTGTAATTGTTAATTATAAGGTATATAAGGTATTAATATAGGTTATTAAAGCAGGCAGATTTATAGAAAATTCTGTGTACAGCCAATATTTTTCTATTGAATAGTATTATGAAAGCTAATATTGGTTTCACGAAACAGTCCCGTAAAACTTGTGCTACGTCAACAGATAACAATAACAATTTCTTGTGAAAATCACTTATTACTGCTTGTAAGTTATTTTTGAAACATGACAATTGTCAGGTAAAACTGTTGATAGGGCTGAAACATTTTTATCGTTCTCAATATAGAAAATAATCAAATAATTGTCGAGAAGAATTACCTATAAACGTACTCGTAGTATTATTATTAGAATTAGAACCCAATATAAACGTAATCATTATTTTGTATAATAAAATAATAACGTACTATAAGGATTGTGGTGTAGTGTGTTTTATGGCCAACATTTTTATATCAAAATCGAATAAGGATGAAGTGCAACATGTAATATTCTTCATAATAACTAGAAGATATACAAACCCGCAAAATATTACCACTAAAACCTTATTTATACAATAGTCATCTAAGTATTTAGTTTTCGTGAAAATTTATTTGGGACGTTTTATCACATGATGCTTCATAACACCAAAAAGCGCTAATATGCGCAAAATTGACTGTTTGCATATATCAGGTGCATACGTCACCTTGAGCAGGATATAAGATCAAATTTAGAACTCAGGCAAGCTAATCTAACTACTAAAAGTCTGGTTAAAGTTGAAACCATTTGTTTTTTCTAGCATTATGCGTAAATAATTATGACAGTTATAGAATAGAATAAAATCATTAATTATGAAATTAATTACAGTTAAACAATCTAAAATATCATTTTCAAATATATAACAAACTATACAGTTCTTATGTAAAAAGAGTATTTAACTCTGAACATACCTAATTTAAGGGTTACAATTTGTTAAATTTCCGTACTGTTGAGTTCTAATGCAATTTTCTCAATGTTTTCTATATTGAATTGAAAAAACTTAATTGCATATAATATTAGTATGAAACTTTAAGAAAAAAATAAGACCAACAATGTACAATTTACTACATTTCACAATTTTCAAAAAAGTATTTATGATCAGGTCTTGTTCTACGATAATCCATAGTGCGGTGGCTGGAAATCGGGGTCGGGATACCGGCGGATGGAACGTGAGTGCCGTTCTCTCTAACGCGTGCGGCCGCCTCCTTCGCTCGCACGACCGCCTGCCATTTCTCTAAGCTCTGGACCATTTAGACATAGCGAAACAGACTTTGATAAACTGCACTCTCATGAATTCGAAGGGGTAATTTGATTGATGTTAGGAGAATCATAGGAATAAATACAACTCACCTCGAGAACAACCGGTCAGTTGCCTCGATTACATTGCGATGTAGTTTTCATTTGCAATGTGGTGCCATTGTATAATTTTGGTGGCGCAGCAACATAATTGGCGCGCCAACACTCAATTTTAATATGTGAGTTGGGAGGCCGAGAGGCTGCATTGTATTCAGGAACTCGACCGGATAATGATAACATCAATTAGCGTTTATCATTGAGTCGACGGATTTATATGAATATACAGGAATGAATATGTGATGAATATCAATATTCGACCCCTTCGAATGAAATCAAGTGCACCTCTCAAACATTCGAGGACTGCATGCTAATCTCGATACGGTCCACCACCACCTTGAGACTGACAAGCCCCACTTATTTTTCTTGATCTGTGTGTACGTCCGCAATGACATCTGCTGCCAGTGTCTCCGTCACCTTGAGGACACCAGTTTCTCTACTTTATGGTTGTTGGTGGACACCGGTGTGGACAAAATTATCTATACCTGTGTCTACCGATCGCACAACGGTGACCAGGAGACGACTCGACTGTTTTGCCACCTCAGTGAGGTCGCCGATGAGGCTCTGCATTGGCGCCCTGATGCGCAGTTTGTCGCTCAGGCGGATTTTAACGCCTGACTCCAACACTGGCTTTTCTCGTATCACGAAGACCGACCACGCTGGGAGGGAAGTGCGAAACTTTGCAGCCCAAAAAGGGCAGTCGTGTCAATCCTGCCAAGTATTGGCCGATTTCAATAACTTCCATACTCTGCAAAATTATGGAGCGAGTATTGAATTCGCGCCTTATGGCATTTCGAGAAGAATGAGGAAGCGATTGCCGTTTCCTTAGACGTCTCGAAGGCCTTCGACAGAGTATGGCACGCTACCCTCTTGAGGAAGCTTCCAGCGGTCGGAATTTTCCCTGGTCTAATTAACTGGGTAAAAGACTTCCTAAGTTAACGCTCTCTCCGAGTAGTTATCAACAGATGCTCATCAGAGCCCATGACGACTAATGTCGGAGTTCCTGAGGGGTCTGTTCTCTCTGCAACTCTCTTCCTGCTGCATAACAATGATCTGCTGATGTCCGGTATCTAAGGGTATGCAAATGATAGCACAATTGAAGAAAGATACCTGCCAAGTTCTCGGCCTAGTAAGGAGCTAATCCGATCCGAAAGAGAGGCTATGGTTGAGCGTGCGAATGTGTCACTTCAGGCCGACTCCAAGTAGGGTGAAGCCAATCTGGTGGGACTCAACGCCGTCAAAACACAAGCGTGTCTGTTCACGGCCAAAAGGAGCCCGTTCACCGTGGCTCCTGCTTTTCAGAACGTATCCCTGAAGTGCGAGTACACGTTTCTTCAGACCTTAATTTTGGGCGGTACATTGAACCCAAAGCTAAGGTAACTGCTAGGAAACTCGGTGTTCTTGCAAAGGTCCGGAGGTACTTCACACCGGGGCAGTTTTTAACGTTATACAGAGCACGGATCTAATCGTGTGGAGTGTTGCAGCCACATATGGGCTGGCGCTGCAAAATGTCACCTGGTCAGCTTTGGACTTGGTGGAAAGGCGTGCGAAGAGGCTAATTGGTGATCCAGATTTTGTTAAGTCCAATTTACAAAGCCTTGAGTACAAGCTTAGGTTATACGCCTTAGCCTTAGCCTTTCGGTATTTTACAGGATGTATTTTGAAGTGTCCGCGGGAATTGCATGACTGGATTCCGCCATCTTATTTCTACTATCGGACAACTCGACGTACGGCGAGTATCCACCCTTACGTCGTTAAAACGTCTACGGTCCGGACTAAGCGTTCCGCCTCGTCGTTTATACCGCATACATCGAAGAACTGGAACAATTTGCCTGCTATGGCTAGAGTGAATAGGCTAATAAACTAGTGTGCTTCACCATCAGCAATTGCATCTGCTTACCATCAGGTGGGATCGCAGTCAAGCACTAGTTTATATCAATTAAAAATAAAATCTCAAATGTGTTTATTTATAACTGAGGTGTTTGTTTTTTGAGCTAGGATGGAACGCTCGCATAACCATTCTGTAGGTTTATGTTTGGGTAAATTTTTGCTGTAAGCTCTTCTACGGTGGAAACAATTGTACCTCTGTAGAGATATACTCATAATTAATTATATTTATATCCAGTTCCGGGAAAACACCATGTCCTATTTTAAGCAACGGGTCTGAGAACTGCCCGGCAGCAACATCTCCCCTCTACCGGATAAATCTACCCGAAATAGCCTGCTAACAATACTGTAACTATATCTTGTAACGATCTATTTAAGGCTCCGAAACTCCCTTTATGAGCCGTAGTACTCTTATGCTAAACAATTAATTTCGTTTTACGGAGTACTTCTGCCATATTACTTTGTTTGGGAATATTGCAGAGTGGGGTTTCGGTTTGTATCAAATAGAGAGGCAGTTTAAACGTGGAGTGTGCAGTTTTACCTCCTGCAAGCAGCGTAGCAGCAATTCCGGACGATGCAACCAGTAAGGCGATATCACGATTGCTTCTCACTTTCGAATGTATCTGTATCCTATGTTATGGTCCTTGATCCTATCATCTGTTTGACATTTGAGTTTTGAAACATGTGTCAAAACAAAATGTAATTTTTATCAAAAGCATTAAGGACTCTAAAGAGTACTAATGTCAACTTCGAAACAAATAACCCCCAAAATAACTTTCTACCCCTTTTTAACCCCGTTAGAAAATGAATTTCACTAAAATACGTAACACGTCTTCAATCAATTCAGTTAAAGAATGTGGACCAATGAATCACGATGTCCCATAAAAACTTAAAAAGGGAGGCATTTTTCAACACCTAAGGGTATGAAACGGGGGTCCAAAGTTTGCATAGAGAAACCTAAATTTACGTGAGCGATCCTCTCTTAGTGCTTGCCTACGCCATAAAAGCAAACCTCGAGCCAAATTTTACACTCCAGTCCCAGTACCTTTAGCTGTGCGTTGATATGTCATTCAGTCAGTTTCTTCTTTTAAATATGTATATTAAATAAGTTCGTAAAATAATACAAACTGTTTTCTTAAGCCATTCACTAAGACGCAAAAAAATAGTGTTTCATTTTTTGGATGTTGTTCAAAAAGATAAAAATAGTGTACCTATCATAGAACCAAGAACCAAGTTTCGAACTTGTATCGCTGGGAAAAACTTTTCAAGATGAACATTTTGCTATTTACTTAACTTTTGCCGAATTTGGTATCGTTCGAAGTTCGTTAACGGGTAACCAATTTTTTGTACGAAAAAAAGGACCTTTTAGCGCCCTGTGGCTCTATCCCATGGGTCGCTAAAAGAACCAATATATACACCACTGAAAAGAACTTTTCAAGAAGAACATTTACACAATTATTACCAATTATTAGACTGACGAAAATTTTGTGAGCCGGCGTTCATATACCGGCAGGTATATGAACGCATTATCTATAGACTGCAGAATTATCTCACGCCTTTTTTCATGTTACAAATTCGATTGGATTATTTATACAATTACTAATTTTATTTCAAAATAATAATTTTAGGATGAGAGTGCTGATAAAAACTACTAAGCGAATTAGCGAGAACCTTAAGCTCGGTGTTATGTTACAGTTATATAGCGTAATGCACACCAGTTTTAAACCCAGATGCAAAAAGAGGGGTGTTATTACTTTGACCGCTATATAATATGTGTGTGTATATTTGTGAGACTATAATCTTAAACAGAAGAACTGATTTGGAAACGGTTTTTATATATGTACGCAGGTTTTGTTTTGATGTGATGATTTTGTTTTATCAAAATCGGTTTAGCTATTTACAAGTCTATCGAATGTTTGCATATATTCAATACCAAATGCGGTCAAATGAAAGAGTATAAGATGTACCTGCATTACAAAACTGTATGATAAAATGTAAATGGATTAACTTTTTGATTGCTTGTAATGAGGGGCATGATTTGAACTCTACATTAATTGGATCAGAGTTTTTTTTAATTTTTGTTTTTCATTTTATATTATCCTCTGTTTCACAAACATAACGTAATTAGAATACTTGTTACAAATATCTAGCAGAAGGTGTGAAGATACAAAGCTCTTCGGGAATAACACTGTCTTTGTCTTGAACTCAGGCTGCATTGAAGTTTCTAGTTTTAACTCTTCCGCTAGTAACACAAACATTCTTGGCATCAACTTTCTGGGGTTCATCCTATGATCCTTTTTGTTAGGCTCAGGATATAATATGAGATGAGAAACTGCTTCATCTCATTGATGAAAAATCTGCTATTAGGATTAGTTAAGCACATAAACATCGAAAGTATTAGTGATGTCAACACCCAAATTGTGTAAATTTACAAATAATACCTTCTCGTTCATGATCTTGTTTGGCGTCTGACCACGGAGCTTGCAGATTGTTGCATACTCTGGTGTATTCATCGGGAGAAGGGGACTGGGCTAATAAAAAAGTATAAAAATAAATAAAAATCACAGATAACCTGACCAACAATTGTTACATAATCAAAACCCAGTAAGTGCTTCAAATTAGAGTTTAATTAGCAAAAAAGAAATCAACTGAATTTGGCAATCAAAAATGAGTTACGAGTCTCTTTTTTTTTCTATTATCAACTCTGAGACCAAAAGGGTTTAAAAGTCGTTAAAATTGTACTCTTAGGCATACTGTCCACGGATGCTTAGCTTCATAGACGCGTAATATTTGTCATTATACGCCTAGTGTACGCGTGTGTGAAGCTCTATGAAACTCTGTAGACAAAGCGGCCGTCGTGCCGTCGTGTCGGACACGCAGGTGAAGGACAAGCGTATAATGACGAATACAAGTTCATGAAGCTACGCGTGCGTGGATAATAGGCCTTAGGATGTAACTACGCCCAGGGCCGCGGTATTGTTTGAGAGAAGCACCACGGCCCTGGGACGCAAAGAACAACTAGAGAAACATGGGTGTATTTTTGTCAGTAAAAGTCTGACACCACCTCGTTCTGCCTATATAATAGCCCAAAAAAAAAAAATTAAAATTTCCCCATCCTCAAAAAAGAGCCGTCGATAGCTTTTGGTATTGTAGTAAATTTTGATCGACGTCGTAAGATCCATTCTAATATAGCTCGACATTTTTATTAGATTATATTATATGGCAAAAATTTCTAAGAATTTACGCAGGTGGTTACAATTTCAAGGTTCACGTCATAATATGAAAGTTAAGTCTCTTACTGGATTTTGATATGATACAGCTGTAGGTACTTTGAAAACACAATTTACTAAAATAAAAATCATTAAGGCAATGAAAAAAACTAAAATAAATCATTGTTTGTCTGAGAGTTCCTCTTCAGTAACTTTTATGCTTATCTATCTTTTGCACATAAACTTTTAGCTAAGTATACTTGTACCTAAGTAGGTAAAAGTATTACCTAGTTAAAAGTAAGTACTATCGAGCCGTTGATAGTAAGTACTAACTAGGTCTAAGCTTAACTTTTCCAGTCTGTTAACTTGTTATCGAATATGAAATAAATTCTCTATAATATTAGTTTCAAATGTACGAAGGGTGATCCAAAGTAAGTGATAATTGTGTATTTTTAGTACAGTAAAAATATTGTAATATTTTGTTGAGTCTTTGATTGATAAAATCAATTAGGTACATAGATCACCATTTCTGGGGGCCTAAAAAGGTCACAATAGGCGATTCATTTAAAAGCAAATCATTTCTCGAATTTCTGCCTATTTATGATTTTTATGCAATTTTTCTAATATTCTTAAAATGGTTACACAAATTAGGCGAATCATACTCAATTCATTTTTAGCAGAATCTTAGAAAGACTTTGCTACGAGTATCTTGGATTACATGTAAATTACAGTTACTAAAATGAGTCATTACATCAATTAAAATGGTTTCATTTTGGTAATAATTTACCTAAGCTTGTTTATAATATTCTATAGATGATAATTGCTCAGCTAGTTTGGCATCCTTTTCTTGCGTCCAACACAACACAACATTACACTTCACAGTGATTCAAGTATCGGTACGGATCTTGAGCGCTCGGCAAAAGAGTGGAGATCGCTTTGCGCATCGTGCACTTATGGCAAAGAAAATTTACACCTATTTTATTTTATTTTTTCTTTTACTTGCTATCTTCCTGATTCTGGTTGAAGGCAAAAGTTAAAAAAAAGGTAAATAGTTTAAATAAAACTCGCTGTGTTTCTCTGTCTGTTTTTTCCGTTTACTTATTTACCAAGTATAAGATTTTCATACGGTTTTCACTATCTTTTAAAGAATTTCTACCGGAAGGTTTTTTTTTTATTGGGTGGGAAAATCATCCTTATGACATCCCCGATGCATATTGTAGCAAAGACGAACATTTAAAAGATTTGTAACACCCCTACGAAAAATTCCTAACATTATTTTTGAGAGAAACTATCTCAGTGTGCCTATTATGCGTTCTCGGCTAAACTATTTTTTGGTGACATATTCGTAATAACCACTAATAAAAATAAAATCGATGGATTAAAAATAACGAGTCAATTTATTGGCACGGAAGTGTACTCGTCGTCGTTAGGTACATGCAGCAAGTGCAGGGAACCAATCACGAGTGACGTGTATGATGCGATTCGCGGCAAGCCACTGACACTTCCCGCCCCCGCGTCTCACTTCATACCAACAAAGAGACTTGATATTTTACTTATGCGCAAGTAAAAGTCAGCGCTCAAGATCCGTGCCGATACCTGTACACAATAACATTTCAGATACTCCCGAATCACTTTTGTTTTAGACGTATCTATGTAACAATATTTACTCAACTTTTGTTTATTTGTATGAAGATCCACCTAAGTACTTTTTTTTCTGACAGTCAATAGATCGTGCCACAGAACACTAATATCCATAGATTATACACTCTAATATCCGTTAATCGTGCGCTCGTGTCCGTCTGTTTATCTATGGGTTTTGACACATGATTTTGGAGCGCGGCGTCAGGCGTCTATCGATGGTTAATTATTTATTGCATTTTCATAAATATTTCTCTGACACATGACACGTATTAACACAGTTTCACGCTTTTTACCAATGTTATGTATTTATTAATTTCCAATGTTGGTTTTATCAATGTTGGAATTTATTATTTTGTTTCGATACCTACATAGTTATATTTAAGCTCCGTGAATGTGACCAATACCAACCCGTGTATGGTAACAGAATACCAGCGCTGCGTTATTTGGCCTTGCACAGATTTTACAAATTATTATTTTTTTCATACCTAAGTAATTCTGTATGTATGTGCGAGGTACGAATAAAAGTTTTTTCCTTTTCTTTCTTTATAATAATAGGGTTTAAAGTATGAATTTGCCGTTTTATTGTAATTAGTACTTCGAATTGACATAGAACTTTCAAGTCGGTGAAGGTTTCTCTCGGTTTAAGATTTTTGAGTGAAACTTTTTTCACATGGTACCTATGAAGTTCTTCTTTTAAAAAATGTGCATCATTCGATTATCGACTTTCTGTTGTTTTTTTTTTATTCAGCTTAGACAAGAAAGATGGATACTTCGAAAATGTTTTGTGATTTTTTAATACGTGGTCCGATTCGAAACTAACGCGGCAGAAACAGCGCGCAATATCAATGTTGTGTTTGGAAAGGGGACTGCTAATGAACGCACCGTGAAATTTTGGTTTAAACGCTTTCGTGATGGAAACTTTGATTTGAAGAACGAAACACGTGAAAGACCGCCCACACTGGTGAATAACAATGAATTAAAAGAGATGGTGGAAGCCGATCCGACCCAAACTATCTAGGAATTAGCGGCTTGGTTTAACGATACCTTACCAACAATATTTACTCTCAAATCAATAAAATAAAAACATATGAATAAAGGGTGCCTCTGCCTCATAATTTGACTGATCTGCAGAAAGAAACGAATGTTGAAACTTGCGTTGCCTTGTTGAATCGATACAGAAATGAAGGAGAATTTGATCGATTTGTGACATGTGATGAAAAGTGGATTCTTTACGATAACCATATGCGAAAAATGCAATGACTGACCCCAGATCAAATGCCACAACAGTGTCCTAAAGCAAAGCTTACCAATAAAAAGGTTACTTTAACTGTTTGGTGGTCTCAGTATGGTGTTATTCAATATAGCTTTCTCCGGTCTGGTCAATCAATAACAGCAGATGTCTTCTGTTCCGAACTCCGAACAATGATAGCAAAACTAGCAGTGAAACAGCCCCGACTCATGAATCGATCTTCACCATTATTGCTCCACGATAACGCAAGACCTCATACAGCACGAGAAACGTTTTAACTCTACAGGATCTGCAATTAGAAACCATTGGTCACCCTCCGTATTCGTCAGACTTTGCTCCAACGGACTACCATTTTTTTCGTGATTTGGACAATTTTCTACGTAACAAAAAGTTTTCTTCTCAGAAGGCAGTACAAAATGCATTCACACAGTTGGTCGAATCTAGATCACCAGAGTTCTATCGCAAAGGCATTAACGACCTTCCTATTAGATGGCAGCAATGCATAGATAATAATGGTAATTATTTTGATAAATAAATATGATAAATGAAAAAAAAAACGAATTTCAATTTTTCAGTACAAATTGGCAATTTCATACTTTAACCCCAAGCTACTCTAAACTCTCTACTTTAAATTATTTAAGAACAGTGTACCTTAGTATTCAGGGTGGATACTTAGTACTATTTAACCATTTGAAGGGTGATATCTAAACATTAAGCAATTCATGTTAGGATTTTTATAGCTTTAATAAATATATGTAGGTGTATATTGTAAATTCTATAAAATTTTGTAATTATTAAAAACATTCAAAATTTAAGCCACTGGGAAGTAACTAAGGTAGGTACCATTTCTGATGACATAACCCGGATGCGTAAATGCTCAAATGCTCAATCATTATATACAATCATACTTTTTTTAAGTCTGTATAGCCCTATATAGCCGTGGGTGCTGGCTGTATGGCTCGCTGCTCGAAAGCTTGAGGAAGTGATGATGACGTCACGAGGTAGTAGCTGCACGAAGGCTGCGCTGACGTTCTTTGTCGAGGGTCACCAGTTTGGAGGTATGTGGAACAGAGAGTAAAGTCCCACAAACCTCCGTTGAAAAGGGAGGATCCTCCGACCAGACGGGATGTTATGTCTGGTGGGCTACAACTGCCCGATAGATGATTTCGGGCTGTTCTGTATGTTTTAATCGCGCGGAGAACTTTGATTGCGCGATTCAGGATTAGTTCTTATGTGACGCGATAGATGTCGCTACAGACACAATGAAAAAACAATGAGAAAGCGAACGCCGGCGTTCGCTTGGGGTTTAATGAATTAAATATATAATATCCGAGAAATTAATTGTAAGATAACAGTAACTTCTTATGATTCTGATAATTAACTCTAAAGCGATTCATGATAAGTGAACCATTTTACGAATGTGCTGTTAATTAGACCGTCTGTCAAAAAATCTTTCAATTCGATGAATTGCAGAATATGAATCTGAATGAACTGCAAAAGCGTGTCATTTTGCGATTTTTAACATGATTCTTATTATTATCCTATAAGATTCTGCTAAAGTGACCTTTTTAAACCCCCTGGGAGTTATCTAATTTAAATGTGAGCAGTGAAACTGATTGTAAAAAAATAAATAAAAGAATGTGAGAATAGAAATGTAAAGAAACTGTTTATGCCATATTCACATGAATACCAGGGGTTTGTGCGCCAAAGAAGGGACTTAGGGTTTATTTTTTTTTCGGTGGGAAAATCATTTTATGACATCCCCCGCTCTTGGGCGGAGCGGGAGATAGTGTCAGACTTTTACTGAATAAAAATCCACTCCTGTTCCTTTGTGGCCTTTCGTACTGGGGCCGAATCTTCCTTACAGTATCAGACCCTTGGCACCAGTAAGCTTCGACCCTGCTGGGCCCCTACAGTTGCTGACATCGCCGTCGACGACTTGGGCTCGGTCCAGACGGTTACCAAACGGTCGGAAGGCGAGCTACCCATTGCTCGCCGTCCGCAAGCCCGCGCCTACTATGGCCGGAAATCGGGATCGGAATCCCGATCCCCTCGATCCCAGTTGGGGCGTGAGCACCGTTGCTTCACGCGATCGGCCGCCTCGTTTGCTAGCATTACTGCTTCGCAGAATGAGGCGACCGCCTGCCAAGGGACTTAGGGTGGATGCCCCAGGGTAACTCGAGAAATTCAAATTTTCTAAAGTCTTCTTCTTCTTCTTCTTCTTCTTCTTCTTCTTCTTTTCGTGTCGATGTACTCTAACTAAATTTTTTCTGACCAGTATTTGGCAACCTCTACAGCTCTATTATTGGCCTCGTATAGATCCTGAAAACTGCAGGTGGTTCTGCAGGATGGACAGCATAGCAAATGACGCATGTCCTGTGCAGCGGCTCCACACTGGCACTGTGTTAGAGATGGGTCGAGGAAGCCCCATTTGGCCAAATTGTTTTTACAGCGGCCAACCTGGGTCCGCAGTCGGTTAAGAGATTTCCAGATTGGCCACTGCAATTCGCATCCAGGGGGGAGATATTCTGACGGGGTGATGAAATGTGTAGGAGTTGGATGCTTCTGCTTCCATAGCGCGCATCTCTCGTCCTCTGCACTGTCTTTTGAAGAGGTCGTAAGTTGCATAAAGCTTTTACGACTCTTTAAACGTGTAGGTATAAGTTGATGTTTATGCAGGGGGTGACAGCCGTCCCGTTCCTGTTTACTCTTCTCGATACGGCTAGCTATCTCGCGGCGAACTTCTGGAGGAGCTATACCTGCTAGAGGGTACAACATTGCAAGAGGGGTAGGTTTTAAGCATCCAGTTACGATGCGACAGGTATCGTTCAGCGCTATGTCCACTTCTCTAGCGTGAGCGGAACGATGCCACACTGGGCATGCAAACTCTCCTCATTTTCTAAAGTATTTTTGTACTTTGCAGGTCTGTGTCAAGTTGTATGTTGATTAAAATGATTAACAGCCATAACACGTACTATATTACTATTAACGGCAATAACAGTTACTATATTACTATTAACGAATTAAAAAACATGCTACATACTGGTGGTCATAATACTCCCTTATTGAGGAAAAGTGTTTTGTGTATGACCGTCCATATTCCATAAAATTCCCGATGATTTTAAAATCTCCGAATTTCTACGAGTAAATGATCTAATGATATCTATATATTATAGTTGTGGAATATATTATTAATGAGGATAATTTATTTTTTTTACACTTTGACATTATTATTGATCTCTATTATTAGTATCTTTTTTGACATATTTTGTAATTACCAATGACATTGATTTTTATTATTATTATCTTTTTTGACATATTTTGTGATTTTAATACAATAAATTTGTATAACTTTTATTTGACATATTATTTTGTAATTACTAATGCAAACAATTTTTATAATATTTTTGACACATTATTTGAATTTGACATAATTCACATCATTATTAAATAGGTACATTAATTTATATTCAAATGGTAACTAAATTGTAATCAAATGTTATGTGTCCATTGAATTAAAACTAAATAACACTGTTTTGCATGCCTAGTTTAAGGTAGTTAGTAATGAATCCTTGTATTGTGCATGCGTTTTTTTTTAATTAAAATAAACCAGTGCTTGACTGCGATCCCACCTGATGGTAAGATCATTGATGGTGAGGCGCACTAGTTAATTAAGAGCCTATTCACTCGAGCCTTGCGATTGGCGGCGGCGATCACTTAAAAGGAATGGGAAGCAGTCACGTTCTTGTGCGAAGCAGTAATACAAACAAAAAAGGTGGTGGAATTTATGAGGAGGCAATCCTGGCCCCGCCGAGACGCTCCCGGCTACCGTAGGCACGCGGTTAGTTTCACTCTGCTCTAGTTTTATACTAAGTTGCCAGAACGATCAGACATAAGTTATTTTCACATGGATGAAACCTAAGGTTCTCAGTAGAGTATCATCTACTCTGAATACCTTTGTGCTTAATATAAGAATACCAGGTAAGAACGGGAACTAAAAATAAAAGTTACTTAACTTTAGCTGATTTTTATACATGTTTTGTAGAATATTATTTTAAAGTGGTATCATAAGTGTCACACTTTTCATGAACCAAAAAAAACCTTCTTTCAGATGTTTTAAAGCTCCACAAAAAATAAATAAACTTTACTTATTTTTACATGTGTGATTTTTAAATATGATACTAAGGTAACTATTACAAAGCTATATTTCATTAGTCAGACAAGTTGTAGTGACGTTGTCGTGAAGTATCCATAATAAATTGTAATATTATAAATGTGAAAGTAACACTGGTCTGTCTGCTATCTCCTAACGCCTTAACGCCTGGGGGTGTGTACCTAACCTTTGTGCCTACATCGTATGTAGTAGGTACTGAATATCTAGAGTGGAAGCCAACAATTATGGTAAAGTATCTAGTCAATAGAAATAATTTCGTTACAATAAATAGTTTTTAATTCATTAATATAAATCAAGTAATATGAAGACACCCATTAAACTATTTTGACCAGTGGAAATTTTAAAGTGTATTCCAATTAATACAAAATGACAGATCGCTTCCTTATAATCGAACCAGTTGATAACCAACATAATGGGTATATAATACAGATTGTAATTGGTTATAAATCGAAAAGCAGATAAGAACTTTGAAATATTGAAATAAGACTAGTTGACTTACTTCGATGGCCACATGCTCGGGGTTGTGGTGAGGGTATAGTAATAGTTGATTGCCGGCGAGGGTGTGCCGCCGGGGATCGTCCCGCCGCGAGCTTCGCCCACGAACCGGTCCTCTTCCAGTCTCACTGTCTGACAAACCCCCTGTGGAAATAAAACAGCCATCAGCTCATATCGATTACCGGTAAGACACTAATTTAGCCTCTAGGTGCTGGTTCGTTTGTGTACACTGTACAGTGTCCCGCGAACTAAATCATTAGGTCTGTCGGCGAAATGTTGTACATGCTCCTATTTACCTGTGTGTTCAACTTATCTAAATAAGTAAGTTTACAATATAGTTGACTTCTTATACCATACTTTATATTAATTTCAAACAGCTCAATGAAAAAAAAAATACAACCGAATTCAATGTAAAAAAAAACACTGATAAGTGCAAAATAACTTTAATTTCGCAAGTCGGTGTTTCTATATTAGTTTTGTCTCTTCGTTATTTAACACCGATTTGCGAAATTAAAGTTATTTTGCACTTTTCAGTGTTTTTTTTTAATTGAAGTCGGCTGTGTTTTTTTTTGTAATAAAATGGTACCACCACTAAAATGTACCCCTAAGCCAGTCATCGACTACACGTACAAAAAAGCAATTTTACTTATTACGACGGTTCTGCTGTTATTCTATGAGGAGTTCTGTTCCATATATTCGAAGTTCATGATCAGATCATAACAATATTTCTATGGGACCAACTCGGAAACATAACCTTTCATTAAAAAAATAATAATATTCGGTCCATAATTAACCGAGAAATCGGTGAACACACATAAAAAACATTCAGCCGAACATAGAACCTCCTCCTTTTTGAAGTCAGTTAAAAAGTACCCCTCAGTTAAACTTAAAGTCAACGCGTATACAAATAAACAAAGCAATTTTCCTTATTACAACGATTCTGCTGTGATCCTATGAAAAGTTCCGTTTCATATCTTCGAAGTTCATCATCAGATCATAACAATATTTATATGGAACCAATTCGGAAGTATAACCTTTCAATCAAATAAATAATTTTCAAAATCGGTCCACAATTGACCGAAAAATCGATGAACGTACACATATATACTGCCGAACATAGACCCTCCTTCTTTTTGAAGTCAGCTAAAAAACTACTCCTTACAAACTCTTAGTTTAAATATAACGCGCGATTTGATCATTTCTATGCAAAAATGGTCAAACCGCGGTTTTTATTACTCTGGTAAAAAATATCTAACTAAAAAAATCGGTCAGTGTATGTATGATAAATTGAAAAGTATAATCGTGATAAGTGGCATCCTGTTAATCAAGACTATCTTTGAATCAAGCATTTAGAGATTTTTACTGACTTAATCTATTGATATTTTATTTAAAAAGCTTGTAACTTTTATTTAGTTTCACTTGTCCCGATGTTTGTATGTCTGTAATCAAATCTTGTAAATTAAATTTGATCCACTTCCTGGTTACCAATCGAGCTGAAATTTTGCATGCATGTGTAAATCAGATGACAATGCAAAATTATTATGACATGGAGCTGATCTGATGATGGAACCGGACGGTGGCCATAGTATCTCATATAATCCTATCGTGTTTTGAGCTTTTTGAAATGGTCTTGATGAGTATTAATTATATAGGTAGGCATATACTGCGGTATACAAATGATTTTCATTGAAAACTTGTTGAAAACAGCATCAGAACTGGTTATTAACTCAATACCTTCCCAAATGAAACTACAATTAGTATTATGTTAGTGATGTCACATTTAGATATGAGTATCCAGCTTATTTTGGTGTTTTATTATCCAGTTTAAATTGGCGAACTTCGGTGTTGCATAAATTAAATCACATGGGTTACAACAACAGGTGGATAGACTAAAATCTAAAACTGTCCCCCAACACGACGCCCAATGCTCAATCTACGTATCGTGTCACAACGTTGGCCAGAATCCCGCAATTAGTCCCCAAAATTTTCGAACGCAGTCACGTGACGAGGAACAATTTGACAGTGGTCGCGTGAGTCTTGTATGGGGGACATTTTGTCCCATGATGTAGCTGAGTTTAAAAACAAAAATAAATAAAAATGCATCATTAAAATAGAATATTTATTTTTCTAACATTTCAACATACATATTTATGTGAAAAACATTTAGAGTTTACAAAAATAATTTGCCATGTCATTTCCGAACTATGATGATGTCAGGTCTAACCCGACGCGACCATGTACCAATATTTTATATAAAACTACTGCCTATCCAACCTCTTATAGCCACAAGATGTTTAGTATAACATTCCTTTTTTAAAAAGGTATTCATTATATGAATCTTAACTAATAAATAGTACAGTTTAAAAGATATATTATATATGTTACCGGAAATTTGTATAATTCAGGTATTCTGTACAATACCTAGCCAATGTATAGAATACTCAGGGCTTCCAAGCAATGTATGATTATTAATATTATTGTCCATTACATAGGTACTTTACCTAGGTAATGTATACTATTCCTGGGGATTGTATGGAATACCTGCTGGTCCATATTTCTCTATGATAACCGACCTACCAATAAAATGATGGGCAAGTAAAACTTGTTCTGTTACTTAAAATCACTGTGTGTAAAATACGAAAGCAGGGAAGGAATTGAGGTAATTTTAGGGCACCCCGACAGAAACAGGATCTGAGTACTTATACATGCTATGATTTCCGCGAAATTAAAAAAAAATCTGGCCGTAAGTAACATAATTCAATTTTCTTACAATTACTCAGGTTCTATTTCTGTTTACGAGGTTTAAAGTAAGGCTTCTATTTCCGGTTGGGTATAAAAAAATAACCACGAATGCAAAGCCGTCAGCTCCGCTTTGCTCCGTTCCTGCTTTAGCATTCTAACCTAACCAGTCCGTGTCGGAGTGCCCTAAAAATTACTTCACTTCCTTTTCTGCTCTCATCTTTTACACGCATTACCGGCTGGGCATTCATTATTGTATAGATTACCTAGGCAACGTACAAAATAAATAATATTTCATACATTTCCTTATACGTTTTAGGTATTCTATACGTTACCTAGATATTGTATAGAATACTGGATTATACAGATTGCCGGTAACATATACAAACTAAAAATATGTACTAAAGGGTAGAAAAAGAACTCATTGGGCATATAAAAATACATTCATATCATTCATCATTACACGCTGTTATTCCGAACAACTCGATTAATTTTATCAAAAATAGATTTATTTTTTATTATAAAGGTGAAGAAGCGACATTGATACAACACAGCTTTGAATATACAACACAATATAAATATATTACAACACTGCTATATGGATACAACAATACTTTGAATGCTGTAAATTACATGATTTGGTATTTATTAAATTTGATTTTAAACATTATTAAACATTGACATAGAACGGTCACACAACATTATCACATCATCATGATCACATTAATTGATACTAGGCATGCTTTTTAAGTTCTGTCGTTTGCATCGAAGATCGTCATGTGACGTATCGAGTGGTAAAGGCTCTATTAGGCATCTCAGGGACAACCATTCAGAAGATCTTACATGAAGCGCTTAGTGTGAGAAAGCTAGTTTGCCGTTGGATACCGCATCTGCTTTCCGACGATCACAAGGCGGCCCGCGTCAGATGGAGTAAGAAAACTCTGCAAAGGTTCAACCGAGGAGAGTCAAATCACCTCTACGACATCATCAGTGGTGACTAATCCTGGATCTATGCCTACGATCCTGATTCCAAACAACAATCTCACGAAGCACTTCAAAGCAGATGGTGGCCGCGTTCGTTGGAAAAACCGGCCATGTTGCGACTATTGCACTTGAAGATAGTAGAACGGTAATGCAGAGTGGTATACTGCAGTTTGTTTACCACAAGTCATCGCGCAAAGCGACGCATCATCCTGTATCACGACAACGCAAGCTCACCACACAGCGCTCGTCAAACGATTGAGTATTTGAAGGAAAAATAGAAATTCTTGACCATTTTCGAGTAATAACTGGTTTGAGCGAATGGAAAAGTGTATTAAGCTACGTGGTGAATACTTTGAAAAACAATAAAAAGTTATAGTACTTTAGTTACTAGGTTCTAGTTGTGTTTTTTTCTACAAACGTCAAAACTTAAAAGGCATGCCTAGTTAAAGTGTAAACTATAATTTTATACTACAATGTTCTTTTGAACTCGCTTTGCGCGTTGTATCATACTCTCTCTTTCTATGTATGTCGCGATCCTGCCGGGACGAGGGATTTCTACTGTGCTTTGAAATTGAAAGCCACGTTCTTGACGTCGAGTGCAGGTTTTAACTGGAAAAAAAGAAACAAATATTTGAAGCATTGTCAAATTTTCTGATTTTGGATTGGCTGAAGCCAATAAAATCCTTCGATACAGTTTTTAACTTCAATTAACCCTTCGCACGTATACGCGTATGTATTATAGTATAGTATATTGTTATATTATTACGTAACTACAGTACGACTCTTAAGCGTTTTTCAGGAACATTCAAGATGGACAGACGTATGTACAAGTGGGCGCGAGGAGTACACTATTCACTAGTATTCATTCGATAGTGCCACTTATAAGGATCAAAGTAGTAGACTTATGCTAAGGAAAAATGCTAATTAAAAAAAAAATATTTTCTCTTCTGCCTACTGAGTTAATTTCAATTGTTTACAACTTTGTATTATTTCATTATGGTTTAAACCGCAAAGAGCTACTAAAAACTTGACGAGGGTGCTTTAAACAAAACAAACAAGGTACCTACGGTAAAACTGTAGGGTTTATCCCTACCGCATACCTTTATTTACATTTATTATAAACTCACTACCCATACTCTTCAACTAAACTGGTGACCCCAGATTCCTGTGATTTCGATTTATAAATCAAATATTAAGTATCATACATATTTTCGTATTGTCATCGACAACTTAAGGCATCTATAGTCAGAAAGCATAATTTTTCTCTTAACCGCAATATACTTAGTACAGCGTTTTTCTAACGTCACTATTCTTTCCCGGAAGTGTGGGTCTGCAAGGTTATGAAAATAGTCATGTACGACACTCACTTTTTGATCTTATATTGTAGCCGAAAGGTGGACGGTACTAGGCACGAGATTTTCCTAATAAAACAATGTATTTTAGGGTTCCCTATCCATTTGCATAAAATTTTAAGACCTAATATAACTTAGCATAGTTTTGTTTGGCATAAATATATTTTTGCATAATATAATTTCGCATAACAGCTTACGCATAATTTTTTAAGCATAATTTCTCTAACTATAATAATGATTAAGCATAATTTCTCTAACTATAATAATGATTATAATATTCTAAAGCATAAATTTATTAAGCATAAAGTTCTAAAGCATAACTTTTTTAGTTTAGTGGTTTTTTTTTCTCTGTAGGAAGCATAAAGCAAGCAAGCATACAGCATGCAAGCAAGCATACAGCATGCAAGCAAGAATGCAAGCAAGCATGCAGCAAACAAGCAAGCATACAGCATGCAAGCAAGCATGCAGCATGCAGCATCCAAGCGAGCATGCAACATGCAGCAGGCAGGGTTTCTGTCACGGATCCGGCGCTGCGGGCCTCTGGCGGCCCCTCGCCCCTACGCGCCTACGCGATTTTAAATTACACTCTAGGGGTAGGACAAACAAGACTACGTGGAGTCGGTTTTGCAGCAATTCGGTTCTGTCACTAACTTTTGTTGCACAACATATTAAATTTTTAACCAACAATATTATTTAATTGTTCGTTACTAACGTTATGCTAATAGTCATTAGGCCTACTAACGTTATGCTAATAGTCATTAGGCCTACTAACGTTATGCGAATCAAATTTATGCCAAAACCAATTTAGTCTTTAAGATGATTATGCCAACATAAAATGTATGCTTAAAAAAATTATGCCGAAGTATTATTATGCCAAAACAAATTGTGCCAAAATCGTTATGCCGAAGTATATTAGGACAAAGAACATTATGCGAAAAGAAGGGATCCCGTATTTTAGCTGTGTTTGGGCTTATTAGATTAATAATACGATGAAGTTACTCTGAATATAAGTGGTTTCAACGTTTATATTATAGGTATAAAAAACACTAAAAAAGGTTTAGCCCTGAGGTATCACAACTAAAATGTGTGAAATAAAAACATTTTACAAAAAAAAAGTATAGTAAGTAAGTTTAATATGTTATATATAAGTTCGTAGTTTAAATTCGTACAAAAGTTTATGTTGTTTCGTTTGAGTCGCGAGATGAACAGACCATTCCAATTTATTCGAGGCAGTCCGGTTTGTTCAACTGATTATTGTAAAAAATAATCTTTAAGTTATATCTAAAGGGTTGGTTTTTGAATTTATATGAATTATTGAGAAAAAGGATGTTGAAAGACAATAAAGTAATCCTACAAGGTTTCCGTACATGCCGACTTAGGTACGGAAGCCTAAAAACCAAACTTTCGCTATATAGCTTAGCTTTTGCTATATTCCAAAATACAAAAAGAATAAAAATATAAGGTCTCAGAAATTACAAGATATCGTGTAGTGAAGCTAACAGCAATCCGAGTACTCTACTCACTATCGCGTGAGTTTTGACTTAATATATAGCATTTTCTTACAGTGGCGCAAATGATAACGTCAGCACCTTACATTATCCTCTTCTATACTCCATCGGTTTAAGCGTTTAACTCAAAAAAAAACTACGTGACTCAGGTGTTAAACCTTTTAATCCAGTAATAATTCTTGTGTTTTAATTAAACTAAATTCATTTTATGATCGTTTATTTACAACAGCGATACAAGCAACAATACCTAAATTTTATCAGAACCTATTGAAATTATATTATCCAAACACGAAAACGTCAAAAGTTTCATTTAATTTAATAATGATTTTATAACAACTATTTTTATTCAAAGGCCTTTTTTTTTGTTTTAGCCTTTTTTGTATTTTCACTGGTTGACACTCTTTCTTCAGAAATAATAAACAGCATTATCCATAAATAAAATGGAGTATATTTTCGATGGGGATCCATTTTCCATAATTTTGGGCATCCATTTCGGAGTGGTAATCACCATCACCCTTTTTAGCCTCAAATATGAGCTACCCTCCTTCAACAATACCACTGGACGAACCTTAAACAAAAAATAAAATAAAGTTCAACAAATGATTTCGTCCATACTCATTTTTAGGGTTCCTTACCTCAAAAGAAAAAACGGAACCCTTATAAGATCACTTAATTGTCCGTCTGTCTGTCAAGACCCTTCATCTCTCATTTCTCTATCGCGTGGAGGTATCGTAGTTGAAATTAGTTAATACTCGGTATTCGTAGTAAATACTCGGTATGTCCCTTGAAGTTATGAAAAAAATTAAACTTCTAATTTAACGGAAACAAAGATACAGCGTTTATTGCGCAAAAAACGAATATTTCGACACTTTCAAGGGAACCAAAATTCATAGAGTACTTCACGTTAACCCAGAATCCTGAGGTATAAAACACAGCAGTGCTATTCTCTAAGAAAACAGCCTTGAGCTCAGCGCTGGCCGCAGAGAAAAAATCTAAATACGTACATAGGATTAACAATCCAATACATTGGATTTTTACGACAGGTATAGGAATAAATCTGAAAACAGTAAATTTGTTGTTAAGTCATAGAAAAAAAAAAAACTTTTTTTTGTGATTCGGAAAAATCTTCGAGACTTGATTCAGGAATTGAACTATTTACATAGATAAGTTGTTACGGAACTTTCAGTGCGCGAGTCCGACTCGTACTTGCCCAGTTTTTTTTATATTATGCAATTTAATTAAGTAAAGTACCTACAAGTTGTTAATTTATCACAGATAACATTTATCACAAACTTGGAAAATAAAACTAATGGCGTTTCATCAAAGGCTCTAAATTATAGCTATTATTATTAGCTTTGTGACACCCAATTAATTTTAAGTTCCTAATTATTGTAATTTTATATTTGGTGTAAAATAAAGAGTATATCTATCTATTATAATCTTACCAATGTGGCCATAATTGTGAGTGGAAATATAAGGCGATTTCCTTGCCCGCGTGGATGTTTCGACTCCACAGGCAATCCTTGTGTGTGAGCCTCTTTGCAGGATGTTACCGTGATATCTTTAGGTTGAAGATTTGATGTATCCTGCAGAAATCAATAATATTTACAAAAGAAATAATGAAATATTTATTCATAAAATATATTAATGTTGTTATTACCTTCAATTGACCCAAATTTCATTCAAATAATATATTTTCTTTCCTCCTTTTCTATATTTTGCAGTATCATTTAAATATCTTACTCACCATATTGCAATGTCTGGTTTGCAAATGAACATCTATATACTCTTACAATTGCGTTTACGAGTATTTGAAACCTAATTTTTTTCAACAAATCATGTATCATATGTTTTTTAAATTAGGTAGACTATGATCTTTATTGACACTTTCAAAAACTATGAATTGTTGGCATTTCATTATAATAAAACATGTGTACTTTTTTCCTTACAGCGGCTAAATCCATATCGTTGAAACTCAATTCCGCTTGGTTTCGTTGCCAATGGCGGAGGAGACCGAAATTAATAAGATTTTGTGTACTCTTTAATAACTCTGTACACGTTGGTTCACACATTTCCACGATTACAGTGTTATTTCTGCAGTGCGTCTCTCGAACTCTCTGCCACACACTTCGCGACAGCCTTTCTCTAGATGTCTTCAGGAGGAAACTTAAAAAGCACTTCTTTTCATTATTGAAATAATATATATATATAATATAATTGCATATTATATTTAGTTATGTAGGTTTATATTGTGAGTTGAGAAAACTCATTGTTGAGTTAAGCTCGCCTTTGTACATGAACTCTCTGTATCACCATAAATATAATTATGTTATGTTTTTTTGTACAATAAAGAATTAAGAATTGCTGGGGATTTTTTTCATAATTTATTTTTGTTCAGATATGACACGTGTCTGGCCAAGTTGCTTCTAGTATATTTGAACACATTTAACACTATCTGCTTCTCAAAAAACGAAAAAGGTCCCCTATTGGAGCGTTTTTATTGGGTGACGTTTCCAGGCTCGGGTTCACTCAGTTCTCGTTAAAATAACTAAAAAAAAAATAAACTAAACAAAGAAACAAGGTAAATTCAACACAATCGAAATGCGACCTCAAATACCGAGAGAGTGACTAAACGTAAGGACTGAGGACTAAAACTGCGTAAGCAGATGCCCGCGACGCGGCGACGAGCACCTGTCGCGGAAACCAAATTATTACCTATGCAGTGTCGTTAGTTCAACTTTAACGGTGTGCATGTAGTCGTTTCGATGGAGAACTTAATATATTTTTCGTTACAGAACAGGTGCGGGGCCCGGCTCCCCGCGACGGATGCCCGTGTGGGTCGCTGCGACAGAACACTTTTGTGTGTGGACCGCGCGGTCGTCCGCTTTACTCAGTTTCGGCCCTAATACATGTGACTTAATTCATCGTTCCTAAAGAAACCTTCTAAGAACCCCGACTGTTTAGGCGCTTTACAATAGACAAATTATAAAATATTAAAAAAGTTTCACATCTCTTAAATTAACAAAAGAGAAAACTGTCGGTAATACGAAAATGAATTTAATTTGATTATTACGTATTTTGAATCATGAAAGTGTCATCTCATAAACATCATCATAAACAATCATTTTTATGATTTGTTTACCTTTAGTTGACTACCTAAACCGATGGAGAGTATTGCGGACAGATAACGCAAGTAACATTAGGTATTAAATAAACTCTTATCTTAGCAACGCATTTTAATTTTTGACAACCACGCGAACGACGAGCACAGGTACTATTTAAGGAGTTAATATACATATTTTCATCATGACAAATAGAAATACATTGGTAGAAGGAACAATCTTATCATTTTTAAATCGAAAAGAGGAAAGATGCAGTAATGAACCACCTCGCAACAATTTGTTTTTCAAAACAGGAGAAAGTAATATGTTTGACTGTATGTATTTTTATATTGTATGTTCACCAGTTTTTCGATCAACTGTGGACCGATAATGATTTTTTTTTTCTAATTAAAAGTTTATATTATGTGCCGAGCATATTATGTCCCGAGTAGATCCCATAGAAATATCGTTATGATCTGATGTTGAACTTTCGGCACGCAATAATTATGGCGGTAAGTTCCCTCTTTAAGGCGTGGCTGGAAAGACCTCACGGCGTCCTCACCTTCCGCATGACGCAGGTCCTCACCGGACATGGTAAGTTCGCGGGGTTCCTGCACCGGATTCGTGCGGAAGAAACGCATTGGTGTAACCATTGTGTGGACCGTCCGGAGGGAACGGTAGAGCACACGGTGGAGGTGTGTCCCGCTTTGGCAGAGCAACGCCGTGTCCTCGTGGGGACGATCCGCGAAGGCGATCTCTCGCGCCGGGCCTTGGTATAGGCCATGGTCCGGAGCAAGGAGGAGTGGCAAGCGATCGCTTCATTCTGCGAAGTAGTAGTGCTAGCAAAGGAGGCGGCTGATCGCGTGTAGCAACGGTACTCACGCCCCAACCACCACCGGGATTCCAATCTCGATTTCCGGCCACCGTAGGCGCGGGCTTGCGGACGACGAGCAATGGGTAGCTCGCCGTCCGGCTGTCCGGTAACCGTCTCCGACCCGAGCCCAAGTCGTCGACGGCGCGTACTGTTCTACGTGCGCCTCAAGGAGATGTCAGCAACTGTTGGGGTCCAGCAGGGCCGAAGCCTACTGGGGCCTAGGGTCCGACTCTGAAAGGAAGACTCGGCCCTGGTACGAAATGCAACGATGGAACAGGAGTGAGTTTCTTGTCAGTAAAAGTCTGACACTATCTCTCGCTCCGCCCAAGAGGATTTTTCAATATAAAATACCATTTTTTTTTTTTCAAAATGCTCTCTGAAAATTCAGTTTCATAAAATTTATAATAAGCTTTAAAAGAATATAGTAACTAGACTAGAGTAAGAGAGAATAATAATTATGAAGCCTTTTAACTTTTTAACAATAATTTTTTTACATTAATTTTATTTTTTACTTAAAGCGAGAACTCTGTAAAAAGTTGGCGCTACGGTGATCTGTTTTTTTGGGAGGTAAATCCAATGATATTGTACTTGAAAATAAATTATTTATCGATTATGTGTAAGTACCTATTACCAATACTCGATGACGTATTTGATTAATAAGTTATAACTTGTTAATTATTGAAATTAAGCTACATTTTTATTAATAATGAGCTTTCAATGTCAACATAAATGAAAGAACTATAAAAATAAACTTTTTATCAATTAATCAATAAACTATTTTATTTTACTCTTGACAAACTTATTATCTTATAACCTTGTGTTAAACGCACACTAAGGAAGCATATTGTAAGTTGCGGGATTATATTGAAGAAAAAAAACTTGGCTCTATGCTGGTCCAGCTTCACTATCAACTAGGGCGCAGAAATTGATTTTTTTGGGAATTTATTTTGTAATATAATTTTTTATATATATATTGATTCTACAATATTTCCATATCACAATATTAATAGATATAAAAGGCCAACGTAAACCTGTCAACTTACTACCCAAAACACAATAAAATTAGTAAACTATGAATCCGCGGAATCTACAATGTTCACACATTCACATTACAAAAGACGCTTTATAAAAATAAAAATCGATCAATAAATGAGATGTATACAATAATAAATTACCAACGAGGTTAAGATGATTTTTTAGGCGGTAAATCATCCAATGCTAATAAGCTATTAGTTTTAAATATTCATTCTGACATAGTTACTATGTCGAAGTACCCAATCATTAGTTCCACCATTAGTAATAGTACTAATATTATGGTTGCTGGCTCCGATATTTTAAACTAGCTAATAAGACAATAGTTGGTACTGTAGGCAATTTAGGTCAACTTAACAAGAAAGTATCTTCTAGCATTCAAGCTAAAAAAGCTAAGCAAAAATCGTTTAATTTGTTCCTTCAAAACATTCAGGGTTTTTCTTCCAAACAATTGGAAATTGAATTATTTCTTAGAAAAAACAATGTTTGACATCATGTTTTACTGAGCATTGATTATAGGATTTTGAAATACTAATTAATAATGAGAATTATAATGTAGGCAGTTGTTTTAACCGAAAATCAATGTTACGTGGGGGTTCATTATTCCTAATTAAAAATAGTATTAAATTTCAAACTCGTAAAGATATAGCTGCACTGTCTATTGAACATAGCATAGAATTGTCTTGTGTTGAGCTGGATAGGCATGTCATAGTGTGCGTTTACAGGCCCCTAATTATCAAAACTACTCTATTTTTGAGTCAGTCATGGAAGATGTTATGGCAAAACTTGCAACTGGTAACAAACTAGTAATTATCTGTGGAGACTTTAATGTTAATATTTTAAAAAATAATTCAGATAGCAGTCGATTATTAAATCTCTTCAAATCATTCAATTTATCAAAAGTGTTTATAGAACCAACTCGAACTACGACAACTACTGCTACATGTATCGATAATGTTATTTGTTGCTGCAATTATTTAGAAAAGGCCATTGTAAATTATCTGCACTCTGATCATAGCGGCCTAATAGTAACTTTTGAATCCAAGATACAACAACAACAATTTAATTTGATACAACAAGTGCCAATAACATCCGGTAAACTAAATAAATTTAACAGCAATTTAATTAGCAAGTTAGGTGATTAGAACCTTGCGGTGAACAATGGTAATATGTTGACTAACAATTTTTTTTTTCAGTAGTTCTAACCAAGTTTAATAAGAATTTTGAGAAAAAAATAACTAAAAGTATCTGCCCTAAGTTTAGATTTAGTGACTGGGCCACTAAAAGAATCAGAATAAGTAGGGAAAGACTTTTTTAACTGTAAGACCTTAAACCTATTTTTAACTCTGAAACTTTTAATAAGTATGTTGCTACCTATTTAAAAATGTTTAAAAATACTTGTAAGGCTATAAGGCCTTAAACAATAGCAACAAAGTTAAATCAGCAGATAATAGAATAAAAACGGTTTGGAAAATCATAAATAATGAAACCAACAGGAACAAAATACATAACAATGATTACAACATTGAAGACACATCATGGTGTTATTCGCGATAACAAACTAGTTGCAGAAGAATTTGTAAATTTCTTTGCTAGTATACCAATTAAAACTACTGAAACCCTTAATTCGTCGCCATCGCATGCTTTTGGTTTATTACAGGCAACCGTTGCAGTCTGCTCGACTGAATTTAACTTTAAGCACTTAAACCCCGTATCTAAAAGATCTATAGGGTATGACTATCAAAGTTTGTACCTCAATTATTGAGACTATAGCACCGTACTTAGCTTTGATATTTAGTTTGTGTATAGATCAAGGAGTCTTTCCGGATCTAATTAAATATAGTAAAGTGATGAGTGATGGGATTAAATGTGAAAATAGGTGTCCACCTATTTTTAGATAGGACCTAAAATTGATCGATTGTTGTCCAACAAGGATCAATTTTAGGTCCTTTTTTTATTTATAGTTCATATTAATGATTTACCCTATCTGTTGCAAAACAAACTAAATATGGTGTTATTCACCGATGACAATTCTTTGATTTTCAAGATAAATAGTAGGACTAATAATCTTGACGACGAAAATAACGCCCTATTGCAGTTCCAAAACTGGTTCACTGCTAATAATCTAGTTTTAAATCGGAAAAAACGAAATGCATAAGATTTTCCTTACCGAGTGTCAAAAGTAGTGATTGTGACATAGTATTGAACAATGAGAAACTAGAATTTTTCAATAAAACGGTTTTCCTGGGGATTACGCTTGACTCCAGGCTACAATGGGGTCCTCATTTAACATCTCTTACAGGACGGCGTAGCTCAGCTACATATGCTGTTAGAAAAATCCGCCAATTTACTGATGTTTGATACCGCTAGATTAGTTTATTTTAGTTATTTTCATAGTATCATGTCATACGGTATCTTATTATGAGGACGGGCTGCAGACATTGACTCAATTTGTATTCTACAGAAAAGAGCCATCAGAGCTATTTACAATCTCCGCCGGTACGATCCTGTAAGGAACTGTTTAAGGATATTAATAACATGACGTTGCCAATATATTTATGAAAACATCATATACGTTAGATTTTTTTTTTTTTTTTTTGAAAGAGGCGATAGATATCATTATGTTACGAAAAATAGAGACCAATTAGTTCAACTGGGTTTCAGACTGGCTAAAGTAGCCTCTCCTTTCATGGGGTACTGTTTGAAATGTTATAATAAAATCATCATCATCTTCCTGCCCTTGTCCCATCTTATTTGGGGTCGACGCAATACGTTTTTTTCTTCAATTCTATCCTGTCAACCGTCATACTATCACTAACTTTCTTTTCTTTCATATCACTGTTCACACAATCCATCCATCTTGTTATAATAAAATACCTCCCTAAATATTAGAACTCAATGAAACGAAATTTAAGTCTTGTATTAAACGCACACTCTGCAGGTAGGCATATTATAAGTTGGAGGATCATATTCATGATAAAAATGATTGGCTCAATGCTGGTCTAGCTCCACTACCACTAGGGTGTACAAATTGATTAGCTTGAAAATTATTATTATTCACTTTATTTATTTAATATACATATAAATTACATTTTTAAATATTTTTTAACAAAATCATATTAAAAAAAACATTGAAAAATATAAAAAATAGTAGTCCGCCGGTGTCGGGAGCAGGGTCCAAGCTACCGGTGGTTAGGGCTCCAGAGACAAGAACCTCCTCACAATGCGAGCCGTATCGAGGAGTACTGCCTTCTGTATCAGGCCCTAGATCCAACTGGGTAATGACAGCTTCGACAGATGGTCGTCGAAGCTTTTGGCTATAAGGCCATTGGCGGTCACGACAGTCGGCACAATGATAGCCGAGTCTACATTCCACATGTCGACAACCTCGTATCCTAAATCGAGACTAAGTCTTATTATTATTTTTAAATGTTTTTTGAAATTGAAAATATAGGTTGAGACTAGTCATCTCTTAGCTGCCAGTTGCTATTTTAATATCTATATTTAGTTTTTATTGTTATTTTATTTACATGGTTCTCACATGATAGTAGCGACAAGAAACATTTAACCGAGATATTTGTAATACATAACATGATTGAAAAGAGTGTCCATGGAGTTTCTTGCACATTCTTCTCCATAGAGATCTACGCTTTGGAATGTGCGATTAGCATCAATTTTTTCTGATTGACGGACTTCTTAACATTTCAAAAGTGCCTGTAAATGGTTTATTTGAAATAATATGCTTTGAATCTTTGAGTATATGAATGACTTTTCCAGCTCTAGGGCGAAGTGAAGTTCAAAACAAAGAAAAACTTTAAAATAACTTAAAAATCTTTCAATCACTTATATTATAATGATAGTGGAAAGATTTTCCCTTTTCTTAAATGACTGGAGCCTTGCAGTAGCCACTTTTGCAAAAAGTGGTATCTTGGCTGGCTCCTGACACATAGCAGGTATTATCGCGTCTATTGCGGGGAAATACATCGGCTAAACGTTTAAAACGACTTACATTTGTTGTGTGTTTACAACTATCAGCAGGTTTTAGCTCGGAAACATCTTTTTTGTACCTTGAAGGTGGTTTCCTTTTCGGTAGAGTTTCATTATAATTTTATCATATACCTACGTCAAATGTGATTCTGCTATGATATAATAACAAGCAGTAAGAAGCTGTATATGTGTTGATTATGGTAGATAATGTGTGTAGAGCATATGCAGAAATACTCATTTTCTTACATAAAATATCAATGTGTTAATCATTCAATGACTTCTCTGCTCTAGAGCAGAGTGGGTGGGCAGATCAGCCTTTTATTGACTAAAACCCACTCCTATGTTCCTTATTTGCCTTCGTTCCAGTTCCCCAGGGTTCTCTTTCGCACAGCCCATAGCCCCAGTAGGCTTCGACCATGCTGGGCCCCTAAAATTTTGCTGAAACCTTCTAGAAGCGCGCATGAAACACTACGTGCCGTCGACGACTCGGGCTCGGTGTGGACGGTTACCGTACGACCATGCTTGTGGACGGGATCCGCAAGCCCACGCCTACGGTAGCTAAAAATCGGGATATTGAACCCGGCGGCTGGGGTGTTAGGAAGTCCGTCCCCTCATGCGTGCAACCACCTCCTTCGCTAGCATTACTGCTTCGCAAAAGGAGGCGACCACCTGCCATTCCTTCTCGCTCCGGACGATGGCCTGTACCAGGGTCTGGCGCGAGAGGTTGGTGTCACCCATCGCCCCCACGTGGACACGGCGGTGCTCCGCCTGGGGCACACTTCCACCGTATGCTTAGGGCGGTGCGAGAGAACGTGTCAGACTTTTACTAACTAAGACCCACTCCAATTTTTTTATTACTCGCATTCTAGGGCCCCGAGTTTTCCTTTCAGAAGCGAACCCCAGAGGCTTCGACCTTCCGATTTTGCTGACATCTCCCTGAGATGCGTGTGGAACACTACGCGCCGTCTATGATTTGGGCCAGTCCAGACCATAGATAGGAGAATACGGGCTGTCTGCGGAACCGTTTACAAAATTTATGTTACAATAAGTCAGTGCCTAAGAGACAAAATACATAAGTAAGTGTCCAAGACTGCTCTGTCGTTCACTTACCTGAACTTTTCTCAAAGCAAATGCTAATAGCCGGTTGGGCCGCCATTTTGTCTAGTTAATTATTAACAACCTATAAAGTTCCGGTCAAAGACTGTCCCTGCTATATACGACGGTAGGGGAGGTGTACCTCCTCTGTCTGCCTGGGAAACGTTTCAATTGTCCAGAAAGTGCCCCACGTCTCCCCTTATTCAGAGGTGCATTCTGCAATTCCATTCTCTTCGCTTCAGACTAATTACTCGCCTGCTGACAGCTAAACGTCCCTTTCTTCATAATATAATGTCTAAACAACATATTAGATCTTGTTTACATTTATTTTGGAAAATCTTGATTGTACTGTTGTTGGATGATGGATTGATTGATACTTAAGTAGTAAAAAATTTATCGGAACACGATGTCTCCAGTTTGACCTACTACCACAGACACTACTACATATGCAGCAATAGTTACGCAGTCGCGCATATATCCGCAAATCGTAAATCGGACCATACTACACAATCAATTTTCTAAATCTTACAGCTCTAAAAACAACGTGTATTTTCCTTGCACCGTACAACTTACGCACTCATAAACATCGATGTGCTGAGCCAAAGCAATTTATTTTACATTTACGCTAGTGATTGACATAGAAAAATTATTGATTTCTCCATTTTTTATTGTGCTATTTGTTTTAGATCCCAAAAACAAATTAAATAAAAATCAATACGTCCAGAAATTAATATATTAATAGTAGAACAATAAAAATTGTATTCATAAAACTAAAAACTGTAATTATTAAATTCCATTAGGCCACTACACGGCATTTTAAAACTTCAATATCTCACTTATGTCACTTAGCCGGTTATTCGCACATTTTCAAAGAAAAAGCTAATTAATTAATTATCTTAGTAAAACATACGTACTATTAAACATTATTACCAAATTTCATAGCACGTTTATCGTGTTAATAATGTATATTAGTGATGATGGCACCCATCCACCATCACTGGTGAGAGAGGGAGAGGGAGGCCAAAGAAAAGATGGATGGATTGTGTGAACAGTGATATAAAAAAAAGGAAGTTAGTGATAGTATGACGGTTGACAGGATAGAATGGAAGAAAAAAACGTATTGCGCCGACCCCAAATAAGATGGGACAAGAGCAGGAAGATGATGATGAGTGATGGTAAGCAATCGTTGATGGTGAAGCGTACAAATTTATGAGGAGCCAATTTACTCTAGCCTTGAAGACATCCAAATAACAATCGGACGGGAAGACCGCAGCAAGCAAATTGTTCAAGTCCTTCGAAGCACGCGGTAGAAACGACGGGGCAAAATGCTTAGGCCGGACCATAAAGGTTTCTACAATGTAAGGCATCTTTCGGGAAACTGAAAACATAAAATCTGCCTTATTTTAAGCAAAATTCGTTAATATATTCTGCCAGAATCATACCCATTATTATAAAACATTCGAAGCTTTTGAAGATTAAGAAGGACGTGAAAATATCAAAATCAGAATAAAATCAAAATATCAAAAAATACTGGAATAAAACGAAGATAAGGCATAGCATATGATATCCGAAATCAAAAAAATTAGTCCATCGGCTATTAACTTACAATTTAACATAGTTACTTTACTACAGTTGCTTATTTATTTCTCTGTAAAATAATCAAAATAAATAAAAATACCTTATTTCACTTCGGATATCCAACCAATCGATATTATGGTCGATAGTCTACAATAGTGGATCTAAGGCCCATCATTAACTCGCCGCAACTGATAGCGGCCATATTATGAAATACGCCCCACTGGCAAATGTTATTTTTACATTGCTTATCATTGGTTAAAGAGCAATGTATTTACTGTGAAAGTAATACAGTCGCTTTGATATTTGAAAACAGTAGTAACAGCAAGGGATATTATAAGATTTGTGGGATTTCCTGATTTTAAAGACAAATATAGTAAGTATTAAACTTGTACTTACATATGGTAGGAGATTCCGTGATGACCAGGCTTTTCTTATCGCTTCGGTTCTTGCACGAAAGTACTGAACAAAGCGACATTTTAAACCTGATTACGATCACGTTCGCGAACTCGCAAGTTTATACTAAAAATTAAAAAAAACTAAAACCCGACTACGATAAAAATAAACCCGATGGTAAAAAGGTATGAAATAAAATTTTCTAGATGCTGAAATAAACAAGGTTAGGTTAGTTTTTTTTTTTTGTCATAGTCGGGTTTTAGTTTTTTTACTTTCTATTATTTAAACTATTTTGATGTTATTAACATCGAAATTTTTTGACCGCTTGAAGGCGCCACATTGAATTTTGATGATATTTTTAATTTATCCAAGTGAAGCCCTTTCAAATGATATCAAAAACAGTGTATTTACCTCAACGTTTTTTTACCACTTGACTTTTTGTCCGCTAGAGGGCACCATTTTGAATTTCGTGACACGTCTTGTAGCCTACGTTCTGCGGACGATTAAGCTAGTTCTAAAGATACCTCATTTGTCCAGTTCCGATAAGAAGTTCAGGAGCTAAGAGAGAACAGGTGAACATACACACATACATAGTCAGTCAAAATCATATCGAACGGGCGACACGCGGGGTTGCGGCCCGGCTGAACGCATGCCAGAGGGTCATGGCCATACGGATGGTGCGAGGATACCGGACGATTTCCCGCGAAGCGGCGAGCGTCCTTGCTGGCCAGCCACAATGGGATCTGGAGGGAACAGTCCTTGCACGTGTTATATATAATAACGAATGTCATTATATATGACGTAGTTAAATCACGAATTTTAATATTTCCCGAATATTGTTTGTTGTATTGTATACATTGGTAACATTTATGCAGTTCAAATCAAATGTAAAAGTCAAGATCCAAGAGACCAAGACCAAGATCAATTAGTAATATTGTTGTGTATACAAAGTTGAAACTCGAAACTTAGGCTTATTGATGATAATCCTATAAATTATTTCATAATTATTAATGATCATAAGGCTATGTCTCTCATTTTAAATTGATACTCTTATTTTATTGTTATAACTTGTTTGATTCGATTAGTACAGAAATGTCTGTCGGTATTATATTCTTTGAAATAAGAACTAATAAAGTGTTGTAAAATTGCTTAAATGATCTTATACCGTTTTAAAACTGTTTAAGTAGATAACAATTGTAATGAAAGACCTATAAAATAAGTAAAATTATTGTAAACTGTGATTGGTGGAAAATGGCGGGATATTATAATTTGACTTTTAAAAAAGGTGCCGGCGACAGTTTACTATAAAAGGGTTTCTGACCTATGAAAAAATCACTGGTTATCCAGCAAAACTCGCGTAAGCAATTAAATAGGGACTTAACAACCATAAAAGCCTGGTCCGATAGATTTGGTGTTGCAGTAAATCCCAATAAATGTCAGGCTATCATCATTGGGAGTCCTCGAAGCATCGCTAAAGTGGCCAGTGCAACATTGCCACCAGTTCGTTTCTACGGTACGATCGTCCCATTTAGCAACGATGTAAAGGATCTGGGCTTGCGCATCGATAGTACTATGAACTGGCGTGCTCAAGTGGTTGGGTTTAGTCAGAAGGTTACAGAAACGTTGCGGGCTCTGTTTCGGTTGAAAAACCTGCTACCATCGAGAACGAACACAATGCTTGTGCAGACCTTGATTTTTCCTATCATCGATTATGGTGACGTGTGCTACTATGACCTGAATGCAGATCTCCTCAACAAGCTTGACCGTCTTCTAAATTACTGCATTCGATTCGTTTACAATCTACGTAAATACGACCATGTTTTTAGCGCATCAGTCGCTTCTAAAATGGTTACCTACCGAATGGTGCTGATTTTCTTCACTGTTCTTTCTTTGTTCAAGCTATTTCTTTGTGGAATGCGCTCCCCCAGGAGATTAGGATGGCAACAAATCGATTAACATTCAAAACCAAAGTTCGCGAGCTAATTCGTAAGAAGTTGGCAGTAGTGTCATCACAGCGTTAATGTTTTCAAATTGTCGATTTAAACCAATAGTTTGACTTTATTGGTGTAGATATATATGTAGATAGTTTATAAGTTTGTGTTTGTATTGTATACATTGTATGATATTTGTGGTTTATTAGTATCTATTCTTGTACCTATTCGCCTTTTCTCTCTCTTTTATTGCACCTACCACTATTTATCTCTGCATCACCCTAAGGTTGACTGGTAGAAAATGCTTAAGGCATTAAGTCCGCCGCTGTACGTTTGCGCATAAAGTATTAAATAAATAAATAAGTTAAATAATATGTATCTTGATTATTGCTATTATTGCTATTGGTTGCATTGCTCCTGTGTATGTGTCTTACTATGGCTTTTATTTCTAATTATGATATACGGTATTAGAGAATAATTATTCAGTTTACTATTATGAAATGACCCAAGACATGGAACATAAAATTTCTTATAGATGTTATTGTGATAAACCATAATTAATGATGTTGTAAAATGTGCCTATAAAATACTATAATTGAAGCTACCATGAGTTTTCTTGCTTGTTCTTTCCCATGACGACTTAGTTTTTAAAATAGCAACTAGTTATTCGATTAATTGAAATAAATATTTAGTCTTGTCTCTCTGTGCTTTTCTTCATAAAAAGCTTTTCGCTACACACCAGTCATAGGAACTTTGATACACAGTAAATAACCGTTATTCATCTTGACAACTTAGCATGATATGTAGGTAAATATAAATATATCAAATCAATATAGTTATCCTCCTCCAAAATTTTAACACAATATATATCTATATAATCTTCACCATCTCCAATTATTCTAACAAACGCATGCACGATCTACGTATGGAGATGCAACGCAGGGGCGAAACTCCGCTGCCGCAAGTCGCAGCATGGCGGGCAGAGCTCCGGCGGGTTCTCATGGTGGAAGGGCGACAGCGACTGTCGCGACCCAGTGCTGGGCACGCCACAATTATAGCGGTAAGTCCCCTCTTTTAAGCGTGGTTGGAAAGACCTCACGGCGCCCTCACCTTCCGCATGACGCAGATTCTCACCAAACACGGTAAGTTCGGGAGGTTCCTACACCGGATTCGTGCGGAAGCTACGCCCGGTTGTCGCCACTGTGTGGACCGCCTGGAGGACACGGTGGAGTACATGGTGGAGGTGTGCCCCGCTTGGGCAGAGCAACGCCCGTGTCCTCGTGGAGGCAATCGGCGGCGGCGTTCTCTCGCACCGGTTCTTAGTACAGGCCATGGAGCGAGCCTCACGCCCCAACCGGCGCCGGGATTCCGATCCCGATTTCCGGCCTTCGTAGGCGCGGGCTTGCGGACGGCGAGCAATGCCAGTAACTGTCCGAACCGAACCCAAGACGTCCACGGCGCGTATTATTCCACGCGCGCCTCAGGGAGATGTCAGCAAATCATAGGGGCCCAGCAGGGTCGAAGCTTACTGGGTGAAAATGAAACCCGGGGCCCTGGGATGAAGACAAAAAAGGAGCAGGAGTAGGTTCTTAGTCAGTAAAAGTCCGACACTATCTTCCCCTCCGCCCAGGGGCGGGATATGTCATTGGATGATTTTCCCATCTAAAAAAAACCCTACTCCGTCGGGTAATAACTGACGACAATTTGCCTGAATGTGCGTATTGTGCAAGTAGACCCCTTGCCACTTCTCTTGTTTTTTTATATTTCTATGGTCCGGACGGACACCGGACGATCAGACGGCGAGCTACCTATTGTTCGCCGCCAGCAAGCCTGCGCCTACGGTGGCTGGAAATCGGGATCGGAATCCCGCGTAAACTTTAACCTCGGTCGGAACAGTTTTACTGATTCGCTTCGGAAAAACAAGTTTTGTTCAAACAACGAGTTTTAACTGATATCCAATTATAAGCATTACTTAATTCTAGTATTAACAAGGGCATATAGTAAAAACTAGTTCTAACTAGGAAAAACGCGTTCTATGTAAAAACTGCTTTCAACTGTAACTAATTTACCTACTTACGAAATACAATTCCGCATTAGACAAAAACTAAAAGCAACTGTTTGTGCTTAGAATGTAGTGGTTTTACTTATATATATGACATCGCAGTGCAATTTGAGTATAACAACATCACTGGAAAAAAACATGGCAGCTGTTATCCAGCCTAATGACTTATAAAAAAAAGAACACGACAAAATGTTTATTTAGTTCGCAGATTTTACAAAAAGCCGTATATATTCCTCGTAAAGAAATGCTAGGTTTTTAATTTCATTCTTTATCTTGGCGTGGCAGTTAAAGTAGTGGCTCGAAAATTACTGGCTCAATATTATAATTGTTCCACAGGATCGTGACCTACATGGTAAATGGTAACGGTAACGTTAAATCCAGATTAATAGCTAGTTATATGTACAAAATATAACGAAGTAGTGCGTTCATATAACCTAACATCCCCGTCAAAATATCCTTATACACTGCCTTAGCATTAGTAGTAGCATTGCTCACTATAACATTAGCTATATTCCAATGAAAGTCCCGTAAAATTTTGTTCAACCGAAATCTTGTTCCCACGAGAAAACGAAATATCACCTAATTTACTCTTCGTAACATGAGCTATCTTAGAGTCAAAGTCCTGTTAAAATCGGTCCTGCCATTTCGCAGATTAGTCAAATGGCGCGATGACGTCACGCGCGAACGGAGGTAAAACCGATAGAGAAAATTACAAAAAATCTCATTTTTTGTAAGTATCCTATCATATATGAAAGTATATAATTGCATATTATGTAGTTAGTAAAAAATGTTTTGATGTTGAATGACAAATAATTTTTTTTTGCAAATAGGGTTTTAAAACACTTTAACACATCGTATTTTTCGTATATACTCGTAACTAGATAAAGCCGACGTTTCCGAGCTACTCTGAGAAAAAACACCGAAATAAACTGCCAGGTCAAAGTCTCTTTTAAAGTCCATACGGGTCAATTTCAAAATTGCGTGACAAAAGTGTCATGCTTTTTGAGACACTTAAAATTAATTGGTATAAATAGAAACCCGTATTTTAATTTTTTTAATATTAAAAACTCTGTGCTATGTCACAACTCCAAAATGTGAGTGTGTATATTTTGAACAATTTTAGCATTCGAGGTTGATCTCACCGGATTATTTTTTTAACACTCCATAGACACTACAATTTGGAATACATTTAAAAAGTTTAACAATGATAAGTACAGTAAGCTTTATTTTTAATTAGCAACACGTAAAACATCAAAGTGAAAAAAATTGTATCAGTTCATAAAAGTCTGACTGTTTATGACGAACGATTACCTTAAGTATTTAATTTTTATTTATTTTTTTAAAGTGGAATACTTAAAAGCACTACTCCTTGGATTATTTAGGTTAAGTAAAGAGTAAGTTTTTTACGTAAAAAATTATCTATATTATTTAAAAAAATGATATTTTCGCATTTTTCTATTTCATAATCACAACACAAAACGACCGAAAGATGTTTAAAAGTCTCGGCAACAGGCGCAACCTTTTCCCATAGAGCGGAAGAAACTCCCATGGTTTGGAATTGCTTCTGCATCCAATTGATTTATTCCGTTTTATTTCCAATACAATCTTTGGTATTATAAAACTAACATAGCTTTTTATGCTTCACTCCACAGACAATGTCAACTGCACGTCACACTCAATTTTTTCTGTTACTATTAAGCTGTTTTATATTTGGTTATTTATTTAAAAGTAATGATATTGGTCAAACTAACACGTAGAATGTAAAATAAATTGCAAAGAGTAACTTATTTTCGAAATTTTGTGCCACAATTTTGTAACTGACCCATACTTCAAACATATTGTGTTCCAAACAAACTTTTGATTTTATTTATACGTATAGATACATATATAATACAATTTCCTACCACTTATTATTACAGCAAACCGGAATAAAATATATTCATGTTTGTAATACCGAAATCACGATATTGGTTCGTCAACATGTACTTATCAAATAACGCACCACGTTTTATAAAATTGATATTTTCTTAATTAATCACCACCATACTACAAAAACAAAATCAAAATAAACCATTTATTTACAACAGCATACTCCAAATTTCACAAAAAAATAGGTATTCGCAAAGCATACAAATTGAATTCGCGGAAATTTACAAAATACTGTAAAAAGATTCAAGAAAACACAATCAATAATGGCAGTAATGAAAATTGTTAGGTTGCCGGTTTATTTTAATTTAAAATTTCTTGTCTCTATTAATCTCCAATTTTTTGCACTCGTCAATAACTATTAAGAATTAAAATATATATTTAATCGTTTTCATTTCGCACCCTTAAAATAAAAGTGGCACTATATCGAAAAGGGAAGTTTTCAATTTGGTTAACTTTATAAGACGAAAATGAATAACTGAAAAATTTTCTAATAAAATGTTTGTCAATCGAATTACAAATAGAGTGTTGTATTGGCTAGATAAAAAGCTAAAAATTGCAATTTTAAAAAATGTTAGTATAATGCCAGAAATGTAAAATAATATTCAACATTTTTATTACTGATTGAATAGTAATTCAAGGACATATTTGGAAAGCGCTAAAAATGTAAAAAACATGGTACTCACAGTAAACATTTAATTCCGATTTGGGTGAATCTGAAGTACTTTCTCTGGCACCACAGCAAGTCCAGCAAAAGCCGCATTGCAATAGCTTAGAACAACCTGGGGGCGAATCACGTATTTAACAAAAAATATCAAAATCTATTCTCAGTGTGAATAATTAGGCCAAAAATATTACTAGATTAAAATATGCGCAAGTTTTCTTAATACGTACTGTAAAACTTCAAATATATTTTACAGAAATATTAAATTTAAAAACGAATTTGTTTGAAGAAAACACTTTTAGAAATTTAGATTTTAACGCACTTTTTAAGTCACTTGTAATGTATTTTATAATATTCACTAGCACTCTCAGCAGTAGGAACATTAAAAATTATTTATATGCTTATGTCAAATTAAAAAATTAGTTTTTTTAAACACTTGTAGAACACTCAAGTAAAGTTATTAACATGCCACTAAGGTTTGTTTTTAATAAATATATCAACTTACCATCTCGTATCGCGTCCATTGTAAGTAACTGCCGCGCGTGCGGACGGCACGCCGGTTGGAACCTGTATATATTTACGAGCACAACTTAACGCCTGTGATAGCGCACGGCCTCATCTCTAGTTTACGTATTGGTAACTGATAGCACTACATGAGATGTGTTGTCCAGTCGACATTCAACATTACAGTGCCGCGACAGGTATTCGACTCAGTAATCAAGTTAAGATTGACATCATGCCACTTGTAAAATACTTCGATATTTTAATATCGTTTCATCATAACAAAGTCACCACTACCTATAAATTACTTGCATGAACACGAAGTAAGGTGATTCGGACGGGCCACATTTTAATGATATCTTTTATTTTAATTAATACACTGCCATGAATATGGCAAACTAAGAAAAAAAAAAAAACTTTAACTTAGATTTTGCAAATACGGGTCGTATTTGCAAACCTACGTACTAAATAACTGTAATGATAATTTCACCCCGTTGCCTTACCGTGATTAATCAATAAAAAATTAACCAGCACTCATAAACTCATAACTAAAGTGATGTACTCAAATAAAAATCATTGATGATGACTATGAATGACGATATACGTCATTTTTAGTTTCCAGGTCGATATTTTTTACTATTGATATGCAGTCATTAAATCTCTACCGCTAAAGAACGTGGCAAAAGTTGTGTGTCTTCCATTTAGCAGAACGCAATCAACATAAAAAGAAAAACTGGGCAAGTGCGAGTCGGGCTCGCGCAATGAGGATTCCGTACAAAATTACCTATGTAAATAGTTTAGATTTATTCCTATACCTGTGCTACAAGACCTTGCTTTTTGCAAATTTCAGGATTCGTCACCAAGAAGTACCCTATAAATTTTGATTCCCTTGAGAGTGTCTTGAATTCCCTCGAAATATACGTTTTTTGCAACATATACGGCCTTTAGTATTTTTAAGCTCCGACGAAAAAGAGGGGTGTTGTAAGTTGACTTGAAATTGATTGACTTCTCTCGCTCTGGGTGGAGCGAGAGGGCGTGTCAGACTTTTACTGACTAAAACAACACCTGTGTCCTTCGGTTGACCTTTGCGTTTTAGGACTACGGGTTTCCTTTTCAGAAATTCCCCGCGGTTCTAGCTAGCGGGCATCGGCCCTGCTGCGCCCCTACGGTTTGCTGACATCTCTTTGAGGAGCGCGTGGATCACTCCGCGCTGTTCACGACTGTGCTCGGTCCGATCAATTACCGGACGGCCGGACGGCAAGATACCCATTGCTTAAAGTCCACGAGCTCGCGTCTACCGTGGCTGGTAGTTGAAATCAAAATCTCAGCGGCTGGGGCGCGAGGACATTCGTTCCCTCACGCGTGCGGCCTTCTCCTTCGCTAGCATTATTGCTTCGCAGAAGGAGGCCACCTCCTGCCATTCCTCCTCGCTTCGGACCATAACACCGAAAAGTTTGACGAGATAGAGATAGTTTTTTTTAGGTACAATTTATACAGATCTGTCTAAGTGTTCAAGGTTATCAGCTCGCTTGTTAGCTGTGCTAGAGATTTTGAACACTTAATGGGTACTTACTTTACTCTCAAACATATGTCTGAATTAATGTTTAAATTAAAATACGCATGAATATGCTAGTGCCATTGAGCTGGTCTAATGATGGAGCTCGAAGGTAAGAGACGTAACCTTGGATTGCCTATTAGTAAAGCTCATTTAAACTCGTCTTAAGTTGTTCTGTTTATTTCTCACAATGACGAGAACCTGATGATAGAATTCAAAGATGTGATGGAACCCTGGAATACCTTGTAGTGAACCCATCGACAAGGACCCAATGATAAAATTAAAAGACAGCTGACGATGTATAAACGTTCTACATATATCCTTTGTTAGTTAATAACATCTGACGGTGACGGTGCCGTACCATAAAGATGTGGCTCGAAGACATGTAGAGTGCAACATCTGTGCCTGTAAATGATTGAAAACCTCTCGCACCGGGCTCTGGTATAGGCCATGATCTGAAGCGAGGAGGAATGGCAGCAGTCACCTCCTTCTGCAAAGCAGTAATGCTAGCGAAAGTGGCGGCCGCACGCATGAGGGATCTGACATCCTCATACCCTAGCTGCCGGGATCCCGACCTTGATTTCCTGCCACCGTAGCCATGGGCTTGAGAATGACGAACAATTGGTAGCTCGCTTTTCGGACGGCTGGTATTAATCCCGACCTAGGCACAGATGGAATTATACGTGTGGTTTCAGTCAATAAAAGTCTGATACACCCTCCCGCTAAGCCCTAAAGCGGGAGAAGTTATTGGATAATTTTCTACCTTAAAAAAAGTAGTTATACCACTTTAGGTTTCACGATTAAATTAAAAAACGGTGAAATAAAAATAAAATTAAAAACCCCGCAGCCGTTTTCACTTTATTAATATTTCACCAGGACACCATAGCGGCGCGACCAGTCACCACTACCAATAATATGTATACAGCTCTATTGAGTGTTACTCAACTGGTGTGCGTTTGGTTGCGCGACCAATTGAAACGAAACGAAATGAAAACCATGTAAAGTTGTGGTAGGGCAGTATAGGCCTTCATATAAATGCAAATCATGCGTAATTGTGTAAAGGCAGTATGGGCCGTTATATAAATGAAAACTATGTATTGTTGTTGTCGGGCAGTATAGGTCTTCATATAAATGAAAATTATGCAGTTGTGTTAAGGCAGTATGGGCCTACCTATAAATGAAAATCATGCATTATTGTGGTTAGGCAGCATGAGCCTTCAAATAAATGAAAACTATACGTGATTGTGTTAAGTCAACATAGGCCCTAACATAAATGAAATCTATACCTGATTGTGATTTTATTTAGTATATAGATCGTGCTGAGTGTCCATCAGTACTCCTTCGAGCAACCAGATGCTCGGTGGTGAGTAATGACCATGAGTTAAATCTCGCATACGATAAAGTCTTGAAGAGGCCTCATGACTAATGTTAGTCAGAGGAGATATCCCGTTATGTTAGGGAGTTTATTGATATTTGTATCGTGTGATGTAGCAAGAACACACTCGTGTAAAATAAAAACCTTAACACTAGTACTGTAGTTGTTGGATGTAGTGTAGCACTGCTTGATACTCTGATTTGAATAGTCGTGGATCGGAAAAGTTGTTTCATTAGTAAAATATTCCCAAGGTTCAACAACAACACAATTGCGGTCACCCGAGTCAGCAACGCTCATGCTCGGCTACATTTCACCTGGGCACCATGGCGGCGCGACCAGTCACCGTTACCAACAAAATGTATACAGCTCTATAGAGAGTTACTAGCCTACTGGGGCCAAGGGTCTGATTCTGAAAGGAAGACTCGGCCCCGGTACGAAAGGCAACGAAGGAACAGGAGTGGGTTTTTATTAAGTAAAAGTTTGACACTATCTCCCGCTCCGCCCAAGAGCTGGATTTGTCATTAGATTATTTTCCCAAGTAATAAATAAAAAAAACCTGGTGTCCGTTTGGTTGCGCGACCAATTTGGTGGCGCGAGCAGCTCGGACGCCAGTCCGGCCGCCAGTGACGCCATCACCCAAGAGTATGTAAGATGAAAATCTATCTTATGAAATATATCCTTTAAAGAACCTATACATATTTTAAAGATGAGCATCGCTAACTCGGGAGATCGCAATTGAAAATTAAAGTTAAATTAAAAACTTTTCACATTGCGGTCCCCCGATTCAGCGATGCTCATCTTTACTTTCAAACATAAGACTTAATATTTAAATTAAAATACTCATAAATATGCTAGTGCCATTGAGCTGGACTGATGATGGAGCTCGAAGGTAAGAGTCGTAACCTTTGATTGTAAACCCATCAAGTTTTGGCTCATTTAGATTCGTCTTAACTCGTTATGTTTATTTCTCATAATGACGAGAACCTAATGACGAGGGCCTGATACTAGAACTTGGAGGTGGCTGATGGAACCCTGGAATACCTGTAAGTAGTAGTAAACCCATCCGAGTTTGGGTTCGTCGTTAATCTTTTAAATTGTAGTAGACGCACTGACACAGGGGATAAATACATTGGCTCGTTACATCACCATCAGTTAGGTTCAACACGTCCGTCCCCGTTAACGACATGAAACTTAACCGTCCCCGCCCGTGAACTCGAGACAAGTATACTAACACTACATCCCTGCCTTAATATATATTTATGGAATATTATATTTTCTTTTCAGAAAATATAAAAAAAAAATCTAAAATATAGGTAATACAGGAACTTAAGAATAATTCTATTGAGAACCTTTTATATTATTATTTTGCCCATAATCAACAACTATAGAATTTGCGTTACACTTTTTCTATAATTAAGGTTCATATTTCGATATCATATAGAATGACTTTTAATAATACCAGCAAGCATTATCATTACTCTGATTTTCGCAATTTTTTAACCTCTAATATTATTATGTGCATCTGTACCGATGGAGACTAGTACTTTTGAATTATCATAAAAAATCTACATTACCTCAAACGATTTTTTAAATTATGAAACTTTCATAAGCTGATAACGCTCCTTGTTGTTAATCAAAAAAGGTTTCTACCAAAACTTTTTTGAACCTACCGAATATTTTACTAACGAAACAACTTTCCCGATCCACGACTATTCATGTCAGAGTATCGAACTGTGCTACACTACCTCCAACAATAGCAGTTCTTGGAGGTAGTGTGTAGTGTTAAGACTTTTACTTTACACGAGTGTGCTCTTGCTACTTCACAGTATACAAATATCAATAAACTACCTAACATAACGGGATATCTCCTCGGACCAGCACTAATCATGAGGCCTCTCAAGACTTTATCGTAACTCATGGTCAATACTCACCACCGAGCATCTGATTGTTCGAAGGAGTATTGATGGACACTCAGCATGATCTTTATACGAAATACAATCACAATCACGTATAGATTTCATTTATATGAAGGCCCATGTTGCCTTACCTCAATCACGTATAGTTTTATTTATATGAAGGCCCATGCTACCTTACCACAATAATGTATAATTTTCATTTATATGATGGCGTATACTGCCCGACAACAACAAGACATATTTTTCATTTATATGAAGGCCTATAATGCTTTTACACAATTACACATGATTTGCGTTTATATGAAGGCCTATACTGCCCTACCACAACTGTACATGGTTTTCATTTCGTTTCGTTTCGTTTCGTTCCGTTGCGTTCCGTTCCATTTCTTTTCGTTTTGTTTCCATACATTGTTACCGAAATCGAATCGTTTACTCGTATTTTCTGACATTGAGATCAGTGGCATTTGTTTATTTCTGTAATAAGAGTACAAAGCGGGCATCCCAGCTTCCACAGTCCCACGCCCAAAACGAACAACAACTCTGCTGCAGAAATCCACTGCTTCAAAATCCCACCAGCAATAGATATTCAAAAAATACATTCAAACTGACGCCACTATTTTAGAAACATTAAAACCAAAAGTCAAGTGTCTCCGATTAAGAGACCACTTAAGATCCTTTTCTCTTTCAACGCTTGATACCTAAGTTACTATAGTTATATGAGAATTGTTCCCAATACGTTCTCTTTAGAAGTTGTAGCTATACGGGCACAAAAAGAAACCCGTTAGCTTATCCGTATGCATCAGATGACATCATGATATTTACTAGTCTATAAATAAAAATTTTCTTACTTTTTCGAAAGAAATCGCCATCCGCGCCGTTAATTCAAAACATGGCGGCATTTTACACATTGTATTGGTTCTAAAACGTTCGTAAATAATCACTCTTTATAAGTAATTCACAACGACTTAAGTACAAACTAGAAATTTAATAGTTTTTATCACGTGTTTAAAAATTTATGGATCTTTCAGATACCACTACAAAATAACACTATTGATTCATCATCCAATTTTTTTGATCGACGCGGCATTCACATGCCTCATTCGAAAAGGCCGTAAAATAATAACAAAATAGTACATAAAATCACTTACCAAACAAATAACGAACTCCCGCCACTTTAACTTTTATCACAACCACATAAAAATCTTGACTTGCATTCCATTCACTTCAACTGTGGAAAAAGTTATAAGGGACAACGCCGTCTATCAACAATAACATGAATTCAGTAATCTTTTATATTCCCGTAATAATAATTGAGTTTTAAATGTATATTCCTTTTTAATCTTTTTTTCTTTTAGAAGGGATGTAGCCTTCTATAAGATATTATCATTAAAACGAGTAGGTAATTACAATGCCAGCAAAGTCTCGAAGGCAATCTATTGAAGTTATTCTAATCGTTTACAGATCGATCAAAATTTTAATGCTGGCCATATCCACCAGCGTCAAAATGATAAAACCCCTTGATTTTATAAATAAATCTACTTTTCACGAATTCTTTTTTATTTCAGTGGTGCTTATTTGGAATCAAGAAAACACTTACTTTTTTGGCAAAACTAATGAGGAATTGATCAAAAATTTGTGTATTGTCTACTGATGGCCTCATTTGGGCAATTCCTTTTGTGCAACATTCTTTGTTTAGTAACAATTCGAACTTCAACAACCGTATTTTCTTTTTTTTTCAATTTCTTTTTTATTATGAACTTACCTTCATATTCTTTAACCATATTTTAATTTCCGATAAAATGTATTATGCATCGATATACATTTTTGCTTTAAGGGTTCCGTGTTTTCCTTTTGAGGTAAGAACCCTAAATATGACGAAATATGAAAGCTATATATAAACAATTTTTGACTACAGCACACCAACCAATAAAAAAAAAAAATCTACAGCACATAGTAATAATGTGCTTAAAAGCGGCCAACCCGAGGTACATTTTCATACAACCGCTCTTACGTGATTATGATGTTATTACACAGCTTCCTCCAGATATTTTGGATACACAGATATTATCTAGGCTTCTATAGAAATCAAAACATAAATTGGAGTAAAACTTATCCAGTAAAGACCTCTGAAAATCTGCTATTTTACGTGAACTTTGGCCCTACATAATCTACACATATATTAAAAATATGTATATTTATAGAAGCCTTGCACATTTAATCGAGATTCTGAATGACGACAATTTATTTCAAAAACTATTAAAGGTTTAAAAAAAAACACGTATATCCTAAGTTTTGTGAAATATTCGAGTAAAACACGGAATTACCGAATGCCGACAGAGTTTTCAGGCGATCTCTCTTTTTTCGCGTAGCCTCTTCAACAAACATTACGTTGGATTGCATTAGACGAAGCAACAAGCTTTTAAACCATGCTCGACGTTGACGACAGGCGAGTGGAAAAGGGCCCTCTTAATTATAACGTACATACCAGTCCACTTACTTGACAATTTTTAGACACTTTGTACACATGGAACGTTAGGTTAGTTTCTGAACCACTGCACCAGTCTGAAAACTTATTTCACTGTATATTAATCGCAGGAAAAGTTGGGACAGGCTATAGTCATAGCTAAAATGATGAACAGGAAATTAACTTCGATTTTCACACAACGCGGCAGGTTTACCAGAGGTATTCTCTCCCAGTATTTAGCAAAGATAAATGAAACTTTTGTCATACATTGCTGGCATATATATATTTATTTCTTTTCGCCAAAAGCAAAGGCCATATCTTAAAGGACTGTAAGCAATAGCAAAAAAAATGTCTACAAACCGTAACCAAACGAAGTTATAGACTACTTAATACCGCAAACATGGTAGTCTGCGCCATTGTTCGAATTTTTTTATTCAAATCAAATCAAAAATGTTTATTTGTCAGATAGTACAATAGATTTTACAATTTTGGTTTTAGCATATCTTGTCATACTATAGCATACAAAGATTTCTATATGAACGAAGGCTCATTTATTAACCTATTAATTAGTAAATGTAAATCAATTAATAAAATATAAATATTATTGTAATAAAGATTGAAATAGTACTAATTAATAATAAGTCCTGTCATTTATATTGAATAATTATGTCATTGTTGGATATGGTAGAGTAATGCCTATTTTTATGAATTATGTTACTAGCGACTTATCCTCTAAATATTCTTTAACACTGTAATCATTTGTCTCCAATAACAGTCTAAATAACACTTGTAGCGATATCTATGGCGTCACATAAGAACTAATCCTGCATCGCGCAATTAAAGTTCTCCGCGCGATTGGGACATATAGAACAGCCCAAAATCATCTATCGGGCAGTTGCCCACCAGACATAACACCCATCTGGTCAGTAGATCCTCCCTTTTCAACGGAGTTTTGCAGGACCACCAATACCACTCACTACTCTCACTGGAGCCAACAGCATTACTTCGACTCACTGAAGCCTGCAGCATTATCTCGACTCACTAGAACATCATCACCCCGACTTATTGGAGCATTTTCCCGGCTTACTGGGACCTTTCGAGTATTATCCAGTGTAAGTGTCCTTGTGCCGAGTATATCTTGTGTGCTTCAAAACCTACGACCCCAACTCAACGAGACCAATCTGCCAACCCTGGCTGAAATAGGCCAACTCCAGTAGCCTACGAGAGGCTAACTCCATCTCAAAAGAGGCCACATCCAGGGCCTTCATGAGGATCATCCAAGTCGTCACCTGTCTACTGTGCAACGGTATTGAGCAGCGCGCTGCAGGCGCATTCTATGGACCTGCTCGTATCCAGCACCGACCAGGATCCTCCGTGTCCCCGCAAAAGTTTTTAATTTTAATTATATTTATAGATTTGACGAATATATATAACATAACAGGAATCTGTTACTTTGTATCGATATAACTCTGTGCACAGACCGTAGTCTAAACATCCTTCGCCCTCGTATTTGGTTACTTAGTATTCGCGATATTGATAAGTCATAGCTAGGTATTGTATTTTATTCCACAACAAAAATGACGAAATCAGATTCGAAAAAAAGACCTTATAGAGGTAAAAGATGAGTAAATTCCGCTCAACGTCATCCTAAAATTTATTAAGCCATTCGATGGTTCGAAGGAAAAATTAAATGCTATCTTCAATTATGATAATGCGATATCCTTATCGTCATCATCTCAGGAAGAAATTGTCTTCAAATATATTATCAGTCAACTAGTGGGCTCATCAGACTAACCATGAAATGGTCAGTCAATTCCACCTGCGATTCGAAACTTGCTTATCTAGATTACTTACAGAAGTAACAATTTCCAACAACAAGAAAAGTGAACTTGTTGGTAGAGTGGCTGCGATAGAGGACTTAGCGCTTCATACATTCAACTTAGAGTTACATCCTCGTATTGCTTACAATGTAAGATGTAGAGATCCAAAAAACTTGAACGACGCTGTCAACTATGCAATCTCTGAAAAAAAGATTCAGCAATATTCATTCAAGCAAAATATTAATTTTAAGAAAGACAATAATAAACCTTCATCTAAGCCACATCTACCTAATAATAAAAATTTACCTTCTTCATCGAGAGATTCGGCGGTATGCAGATACTGCACGGAGGAACACGAGAACCACGAATTGAACCCATCATAGAATGTTCAGTTAAAAACCCAGAAGTTAAGGAAGGGATAATTTTGGACCAACTTATTTACAACATATTATCCGATTAATTGTTAGTAGCTAATTCGATAGTGAAAATGAAAATTAATAATCGAATAAATATATCGATTTTGAACGTATCTGAAAAACCTATTTCAATAAATCCTAAAGTCTCTTTGACCTTAATCCCGATAACAAATAATGAAATATGTTTATCTCAAACTAAGGTCAAATGTTATGAGAGAACAAATTTTGTCCTTAAACAGCTACGAACTTCTCATTTAAACTCTAAACAGCCTAAAGTTCATGGTATCTGTAGTCAATATGCAGACATATACCACCTTCCTGATGATGAACTTACTTCAACTAGTGCCATCAAGCCCGAAATTAAAACAAGCTCCTCACAACCTAAAAATGTAAAATCTTATAGATTTCTAGAAGTCCATAAAGACGAGGTCTGAACCCAGATTAGTAAGATGCTGGAACAAAATATAATTACACCATCAACCTCTCCATGGTCATCCCCCATTTGGATAAGGCCCAAAAAAGTTAATACTTCTGGAAAAAAGAAATGGTGCATAGTGGTTGACTATCGCAAGCTCAACGACACCACTATTGGTGAGAGCTATCCGATTCCCCAAATTAACAAAATCCTAGATCAGCTAAGGTAAGAGTAAATATTTTACAACTCTCGATTTAGCGTCAGGCTTCCAACAAATAAGAATTTCAGCTGAAGATCTTCCTAAAACTGGTTTACTGTGTACCCGAAGGTCACTACGAATTTATTAGAATGCCATTTGGCCTCAAAAATGTCCCTGTTACCTTCCAGAGGCTCATGCACACAATCCTGTCAGGCCTGCAGGGTGTACATTGCTATGTTTATTTAGACGATATTGTCATTTACTTCTACGATCTTACAACCCATGTCCAGAAATTATCCCACACATTTGAAAGATTGAGAAAATTTAACCTGAAACTGCAACCAGACCAATGTTAGTTTTTCCTTTGCGAAGGCAAAGGAATTACTTATCTTCGTCACACTGTTAGCGAAACAGGCTGAAAACCTAACCCTGAAAAAATAAAAGCTGTAAGTGAATTCTCTATCCCAAAATGTCCAAAAGACGTAAAATCATTCCTAGGTTTAGTGTCCTATTATAGTCGCTTCCTACAGAATTTTTCTAAATCAGTAAACCTCTTACATCCTTGTTAAAAAGGATATACTATTTGATTGGACAAATAGTCAACAACTTGCTTTTTAAACATTCAAAAATAAGTTAATCTCAGCACCCGTCTTAATATACCTCGACTTTACTAAACCCTCCATCCTGACGTATGATACGACAGATTACGCTATTTCAGCGATACTCTCACAAGTCGAGGTAGAAAAAGACCACCCAATCGCTTTTGCCTCACACACACTAAATAAAGCTGAAACGAATTACAGCGTAACCGAAAATTAAAGCTTCGGTACTTGAATTAGCTCTCTCTGACCATACGGCTCAATTCCTTAAATACCTTATACTGTCTGTTCTATAAAGCAATGGCGTATACTTAGACGTGGCTATAACAACGACAATGTAAATAAATTTAAATCGTATATCGCGATATCTGAAATTTGGTTTATTCTCGTTAATTTTCGAATTTTAGCGCCACCGCTCTTGGTACCTTCCGGGAGAGAGCTTGTCTGTCGGTTAGTGTTAGAGGGTAGCTGTAGCGAGCACACGTGTGCGTAGCGGAAAGAAAGGTGTCCACGGTACTATCACATCTGCGTTAATGTCTATGTCTATAATACTATCACATCAGTAAATAAGCAGAGTATCGTATGTCATGGAATATTTTTTGTATTATTTCGCATTATTTAAGATTATTTGACTTTATTTACATATTTTATATAATATCAATACTTCTTACATATATATCAAAATTCGACGTTAGCCTATAGCAATCTTTCAAAGAATGTTGGAGATGGTAGCATAAATACCTTTGTATTATATCAAAGTTGTAGTGACAGTGATGATAAAATAAGGAGAGCCACTTTTTTATTAGGGTTGTGTACCAAAAAGGTAAAAACGGGACCCTATAACGGGCCTTAACTCCGCTGCCTTTCCGTCTGTCACCAGGCTGTATCTATATCTCATGAATCGAGATAGCTAGACAGTCGAAATTTTCACAGACGATGTATGTTGCCTGCCTTTTAAAAAATATTAAAAATAGTATAAAATAAATATGTAACTGGGGTTCCCCATACAACAAACGTGATTTTTTTACCGTTTTTTGTTACGGACGGTAGGGAAACCTTTATGCGCGAGTCCAACTCACACATGTTCCACCAAGTGGCAGAAAAATATGTTCGATATGTCCATCAACAATAAAAAGACAAACTAACTATAGTTGCTGTGATTGTTCGATGCCAATTATCCTTCAGTACTGCAAGCCACTCTGTGATCATTGTCAAACAAAACTGCGATTTTGACACTCTCTAGTTTTTAATTCAACCAATGGATTTATCTTATATTTCTTACATTGATTACTGTAATTGTTAATTTTTAAAATATTAAAAAAACCTTTTTTAAATTTGTTTTTGGATTTTTTTCCATATCATTAATGTCTAAGTAGAAATTCAAAGACCGATATGTGAAGTCAATAAACACTGATTATTTTTGAAAAGAAAATTAGTTTTTATTTATTTAAAGGTCATTTAACACAAGAAATAAGCAATAAATCTCTTAAATACAAATCAAATAGGTGCTTAATTTTATCCAGTAAAAATATTTGTTGTTGAAATGGAGTCTCGCGTACTACCACGACAGCATAATTGTAAAAATTTAGCCACGCCAGTCGCAGAGGAAACATTACTCGCAATTGTTACTAGTTTTCGCGGGAAGGTCAAAAGTCGGACGGCTTAAGTTACTCATTAACAACATTAATTTATACCCCAGTGAAAGTACCGTCAAAAATAGCTCAACCGAAGCAGCTGCTTCAAAGACGTAATCGGTAGTTTACAATCCCGCTCCCGCAGGAAAATAGCCTACTTCCTAGTTACTACATAACATCATTCCTTTTATCTATCAATAAAACAACTAAAACCCCAAGCTAATCTCTCATGATCGGCTTTTCCTAATAATCAAGTTACGTAGGCTACCATTATCACATTAACATCGTCAAACGAAACGTAGTCGTAGGTATGAAATTAAATTATACCTAAACCCGTACATCAAATAAATCTATGCTATAAAGGCCGTCACACACGGTGAAATGCTCGTACAGTATCTACACCATGTGGATGTTGCATTTTACGTTGCCATATACTTAATTCACAGAAGAATTAAAAAAAAGTAGGCTCAAAAAGTTCTAGGTGCACACACTAATTTTCGAATTTGCTTTGGATTTCTGTGTCCCCCGCCATAAAGGATGTCAAGTTTAAAAAGTATCGATATGTGAGTGAATTGGGTCATTCCATCAAAGAATGCACTAAAAAGGCAGAGAAACCAAAATGCGCTACTTGCATGCACTTCAAAAAGCCAAGCAATCATAATACAAGTGCAGCAGACTGTCCGGCGAAAATTATGGCAAAAAATAGGCACATAAACTCTATTGATCATAGAGGCGCCTAGGAGCGCCGTAAATTACGATTTTTCTTGGAATTTGTTGTTATTTTTATTAATATTTTAATATTATTAATCATTTAATTGGTGATATAGATAATTTCTCTGTATCTCAATCACAAGCTTGTGACTTTGAACACTGCAAGCAATATCTCTCTTCTTACACTAGTCCATTAACCACAATAATCCAAAACATTCTTAGTATTTTTAAAGAGTTCGATAATTTTAGTATTCTTCTAAAACGTCTAGACATAAATTGTGACATTATTGTTTTAACTGAATGTCGACTTGCTAAATAATATAACATACCACAAATTTCGGGATTGTATGTATAAGAATAACTCAACTTCCAATCAGACGTTGGGGGTGATAGTTTATGCAAAAGATCACCGAGATGCGTCTGTCGTAAAACCAAACATGCACGACTGTAGCAGATTGTTGGTTAGAATCGGAGCAAAATTTGCGATATTAGCTGTACATCGATCTCTCTCTTTTACGAATATAAACTATTTACTGACTCTCAGTGCGGGTTGGTGGATGTCACATGTCTTCGAATCCAACCCAACCCGCACTGGGCCCGCGTGGTGGATTACGGCCCATTCCCTCTCCTAGAGAGGAGGCCTGAGTCCCAACAGTGGGAACATTATAAGGCCGACTATGGTATGCTATGCACTGACTCTCTAAACGACACCTTGCAGAACCTATCAACCTTCAAAAATACAATTTTAACTGGAGATATTAATATCAATATTCTTCCGGGAAGTACGGATGCTTCCGCTGAGGAATAAATGAATCTATGCGCGTTCCATGGTTGCTTCTCGCTCACACGCTTCCTTTACATCAAAGTGACTCCTGCTTGGATCATATATTGCTCAAGGCTAGCCAACTTCCCTGCACTTACCCTTTTAACTAATTCAACAATAACCGATCACAAAGCTACCCTACTCATTCTTAATTATAAATTGCCTATGGTGATTTCTCGCACAGTCTCTAAATTAAATTTACATAAACTAGAAGAAAACTATTGATTTTGCCCCAGTCTACAATTCCGTTGATCCGCAGTTTTGTATGTTGTACCTAACTAAAAAAGTGCTACATGCAATCTAGAAGAACACGGTCATATCTCGGTTAAATAACAAATACTGCAAAATAAAACCATGGATCACGGCTGGATGTTGTATGAAAAATAGAGATAAACTGCATATAAAAGAATCATAATTTGAATCTAATATTTACTTTAATAATTTGCAGTACACCGCACACTACCCCCCTTTTTCTATTTCAAGCTCTTACAGTCCATTCTATTGTTGTATGGAAGATATCGCTGTCAGCGATAAGACCGCGTTTCTACAATGGATAGTGTAAAAGTTTTGTTACTATTTTTGTGTACAATAAAGTTTATTCTATTCTATCCTATGCTATCCTATCCTATTCTATTCTTAAAGTTAATCCGAATAATTTAATATTGCAGCTGTCATATATGTAGGCGATATCGAAACTTTTATAACGACCTCCTAAAAAAAGGAAAACGCAATCACGATGACATTGCACTAAAAGAGAATGGTACGAATAAAAAAATGTGACATATATGTAATTCAAAACAGATTCAGACTTCTTCAGGTTTATTACTGGCACATTCATCACTGTTAACATATAAACAAATAATTTCTTTGTTAATGTGGGCACGTGTCTAGCTAAAAAACTTCGGGGACAATCGGAGTACCTAATAAGCTCATTGTTTGCATCTAGCACTAGCTTATCATCCTTTGTGTTACTAGATACTGACGAGACGGAAGTAGAAAGGATTATTATGGGTCTAAAAGATGAACATCTCTAATAAAATTACTAAGCTATTCAAAGACCTTTAAGTACCATCGTTAACTTACATTTTTAATAAATGTTAACTACAAATGTGTTTCCCAAGTGGTTAAAAAAAACTGTTGTTGTCCCAGTTTACAAATCAGGGAGTATAGATCATGTGACTAATTATGAGCCTATTTCCTTACTGCCTGATGGTATAATATTTTAGACATAGAGTCTAAAATATTATAAACATCAGGCTGATAAATATTTGGGGGATAAATCTATTCTCTCTAAGCAGCAGTTTGGATTTAGATAAAATGTATACAGATGATGCTGTACACCATCTTACTAACTATCTAGTACAAGAACTTGATAAAGGCAACCACGCCGAGGAATCTCTCGGACACAGTCTCTGTTCCCATTTTGTTGCGCAAGCTTGAAGCCATAAGCATTAGGGAAACCCAGATGAAACTATTTAGAGCTATCTAGAAGAACGTATGCAATATGTAAAAGTTTGGTAATGTTATCAGCGATGATGATAAAAGCGAAGCTTTCGGAATTTCCCAAGAAAGTATTTCAACGACTTCACTATTTTCAATTTATATAAATTATCTCTGTAATCTAAATTTAGATCACGGCCAAATCGTTTCTTATGCTGACGACACTGTTCTTTTGTTTTTGGCTGATTCAGTCTACAAGTTTGCGCAACACGGATTCAATATTATTAATAAATGACTTCAAAATAATTTACTAACTTTGAATGCTGACAAGACAAATTACGTCAAGTTTTCGATACGCAAGAAAAAACTGACACTACCTCAACATTGTATGCTTATAACTGCCAATCTAGCACTAATAACCAAATATTAAAATATCAAAGTAAAGTAACTTGGAATTATAAAATAATATAAACAATAGAAGCTGGAAACAATAGAATTCGTAAATTGATAATTTTTTTTTGAAAGTTATGCTACATTGCAGACGAAAAAATAGCATAGATAGACAAGTCAACTTTGTTTTATGTCAATCGATAGTAACATACTGTATTACCACATGGGGTGGAGCGGGTAAAGCATTGTTACTAACCGTCGAAAGAGCCCAGAGGGCAATTCTCAAAGTAGCTACTTTCCGCCAATTCCTTTTTCCCACTAACCTCCTATACAAAGAATTATATAATATTCCACAACTAACACACAACGCCGTATAGTCCCATGCTAATAAGAGCTGGTGTTAGGGGTACTAGACAACTGATTTAAGAAAAAAAATAAAAATAAAGCAAAGATTTCAATTTTATATATTTTTTTTTTTTTTTTAATTGATATAAACCAGTGCTTGACTGCGATCCCACCTGATGATAACCGGAGATGCAATCATTGATGGTCAGGCGCACTAGTTTATTAAGAGCCTATTCACTCTAGCCTTGAAGACACCTATATTATAGTTGGACGGAAAGACCGCAGCAGGCAGATTGTTCCAGTCCTTCGATGTACGCGGTATAAACGACGAAGCGAAACGCTTAGTCCGGACCGTTTTTTTTTTTTTTTTTTTTTATTGGGTGGGAAAATCATCCTAATGACATCCCCGCTCTTGGGCGGAGCGGGAGATAGTGTCAGACTCTTACTGACTAAAAACCCACTCCTGTTCCTTCGTTGCCTTCGTCCCAGGGCCCCGGGTTCCGCTTTCACACTACCCGTGGCCCCAGTAGGCTTCGGCCCTGCTGGGCCCCTACGATTTGCTGACATCTCCTTGAGGCGCGCGTGGAACAAAACGCGCCGTCGACGACTTGGGCTCGGTCCGGACGGTTACCGGACGGTCAGACGGCGAGCCACCCATTGCTCGCCGTCTGCAAGCCCGCGCCTACGGTGGCCGGAAATCGGGATCGGAATCCCGGCGGCGGTTGGAGCGTAAGGACCGTTGCCTCACGCGATCGGCCGCCTCCTTAGCTAGCATTACTGCTTCGCAGAAGGAGGCGACCGCCTGCCACTCCTCCTCGCTCCGGAGCATGGCCTGAACCAAGGCCCGGCGCGAGAGATCACCGCCGCCGATTGCCCTCACGAGGTCACGGCGTTGCTCTGCCCAAGCGGGGCACACCTCCACCGTGTGCTCCACCGTGTCCTCCGGGTGGGCCACACAGTGGCGACACCCGGGCGTCGTTTCCGCACGAATCCGGTGCAGGAACCTCCCGAACTTACCGTGTCCGGTGAGGACCTGCGTCATGCGGAATGTGAGGACGCCGTGAGGTCTTTCCAACCACGCCTCAAAGAGGGGACTTACCGCCATAATTGTGGCGTGCCCTAGTCCGGACCGTTGAAGTTTCAACAACGTAAGGGTGGATACTCGCCGTTCGGCGGCTTGTCCGATGGTAGAAAGGAGATGGCGGAATCAAGTCATGCAGTTCCCGCGCACACTCTCCAAAATGTAACCTGTAAAATACCGATAGGCTGGCTACTCTGCGCCTGTGCTCGAGGCTTTGTAGATTGGACTTAACCAAATCTGGATCCCCAATTAGCCTCTTCGCACGCCTTTCTACTGAGTCCAAAGCTGCTAGATGGCATTTTGCAGCACCAGCCCATATGTGACTGCAGTACTCCACACACGATCGGACCTGTGCTTTGTATAACATTAGAAGCTGTCCCGGTGTGAAGTACCGTCGGACCTTTGCAAGAACGCCTAGTTTTCTAGCAGCTACCTTGGCTTTGGACTCAATGAACCGCCCGAAATTGAGATCTGAGGAAATTTCAACTCCTAAGAGTTGAAGGCGGTCGGTGCACTCTAGGGATACATTCTGAAAAACGGGAGCCAAGGTGAACGGGCTCCTCTTAGCGGTGAACAGACACGCTTGTGTTTTGGCGGCGTTGAATCTTACCAGATTGGTTTCGCCCCACTTGGAGACTGCCTGAAGTGAGACATTCGTACGCTCTACCATAGCCTCTCGTTCGGACCGAATTTGCTCCTTACTGGCCCGAGGACCTGGCAGGTACCTCTCTACAACTGTGCTATCGTCTGCATACCCATAGATACCGGGCATCAGCAGATCGTTAATATGCAGCAGGAAAAGAGTTGCAGAGAGAACTGACCCCTGAGGAACTCCGGCATTAGTCGTCATGGGCTCTGATGAGCATCCATCGACAACAACTCGGAGAGACCGTTCACTCAGAAAGTCTTTTACCCAGTTAATCAGGCCAGGGGAAATGCCGTACGCTGGAAGCTTACTCAAAAGGCTGGCGTGCCATACCCTGTCGAAGGCCTTCGAGACGTCCAAGGAGACAGCAATCGCTTCTCCATTCTTCTCGAGGGCCTCGCCCCACATGTGAGTGGTATACACTAGTAGGTCCCCAGTAGACCGATTTTGGCGAAACCCGTATTGTCGGTCACTGAGGAGATCGTTACCTTCCAGGTATGCCAGGAGGCGCGAGTTCAATACACGCTCCATAATCTTGCAGAGTATGGAGGTTACTGAAATCGGCCGATAGTTGGTAGGATCGGCACGACTGCCCTTTTTGGGCACGGGTTGCACGTTGGCAAGCTTCCAGGACTTGGGCACTATACCAGTCCTAAATGAGAGGCGATACAAGCGCGTCAATACAGGAGACAACTCGGGCGCACATGCCTTGAGAACTATTGCTGATTATACTTAATAAATAGTATTTGCTTAGAAACGTAGTAATTTATTAATATTTTGCAAAAAATAACGAGTTACAAAAAAAATATATTATAAACTATACACACGTTAAAACATTAATGTTCATTGTTGTCGTCGTCATCGATTTCATTGATGTCGACGATGCGATGCCTGCGTAGAGACTCTGGCAGGAGGCGTCTGGACACCAAGCTAGGGCAGGAGCCCCTTGAGGGCAGCCCCAGTCCGATCAAGTTTGGGATCTAGACGTCAGAAGTGCTTCTCAAATTTCCATCATTGGCTGTCGAGGCCGAGTCCCAGGCACTTCGACCCGACGCCGATGTGAATGACGTCGACTTCATGTGCGTGGGAACCCTCATGATGGGAGATGCGGTATCCCGTGGCAAAGTCGTCTTGGTGGTGTCTTTGGCCATCGCTAACGCCTTAAATACAGTATTGGGAGTAAACTCCAGTATCATCGGGTGCCGACCTCCCTTCGTCGTGTGATCGAGGCCTACCTGAAGGACAAGTTCATTATGGCCTGTTGGTCTAGACTGGCCTGTTGTTCTAGCCTGGCCTGTTGGTCTAGTGGTTAGTGGCCCTGACTGCTTTGCCGGAAGTCGTGAAATCGATTCCCATCCACAGCAAATGTTTGTGTAATTTATCTATAATATGTATGTATTTAGAAATATTAAAGTATGTTTATCAGTTGTCTAGTACTCATAACACAAACTCTGCTTAGCTTGGCAATAGACAGCGTTGTGTGATAGTTGTGGAATATTATTATTATCTACCCCTTTCACCAGGGAGAGTGGAAACACCGAGAGATGTCATGCGGTGTTCCGCAGGGATCGGTACTAAGACCGCCCTTTTGAAACGTCGGGTATGATTACGTGCTGCGCAGCGACCTCTCCGACGGGGACAGCGTGGTCTGTTACGCAGACGACACGCTGGTCCTGGCGCCGGGAGAGTTGTACTAGGCGGCAGCTGAATTAGTGACACGCGGGGTTGCGACAGTCGTGAAGTAGATCCAGCATCTAAAACATTTTAAATGTATACCTGAAGATTCGGAAGCTTTGAACTCGATGGATACCACATGACTTAACGGAGGACCAGAAACGACTGTGTGTCCAGTGGTGCCGTAAAATAATAAAAAAGTGTAATGGAGACAGTCATTGGCTGTCTACAATATCGTGACAGGTGAAGAAATATTCGTGTACTACTTTGAACCCGAAAGAAAAAGTCAGTCGGCAAAGTAGGTCTTTCCTTTTGAAGATTTGCCGACGAAAGTTAAGGAAAGTCGAAGTGTTAGTAAAAAAATTGTTGCTTCTTTTTCGGCAAATCAGGACATTACACCACAGCAATGCTTGAAGATCAAAGGACAGTGAATGCAGATCGGTACGTCAACATTTGCTTGCCCAGAGTTTTCGAAAAGGTTCGTGAAAAGCGTCCTCGAAACAATGAATTCTTCCAGTGAACCGATTACTTTTCCGAAATGTTTTTGTTCGAATTTAATTTATAGACCGACTTCTTTTTTGCTACATGCATTATTTGACATATTTTTAGATCATTGAAGTAACACGTGCCATAAGTATTATTTTACGGAACTATATTCCGCCGATTTACAAAATAACTTCTTGCTATTGGACGAAGCCTCTTTTGAACTTTTTTCACTTGCCAAATGATTTATTGGCCATATTTTCACTCACCAATACAACATTTTATGGAATTTTGGTCACCAATATATAGACGGTTACTTGTTAGCATTTTCAATGTTGAATTAAAATAGTGTCAAAAAAGTCAATATATTGTGCTTCTAAATTTAAAGACGGAAATGAATCGCTGCAAAACCGACTTCACACAGTCTTGTCTGCCCTAGCCCTAGAGTGTAATTCAGCCCGCGTAGACGCAGAGGGGTAGTGCGGCCCGCGAGTTGAGGAGCAGGTGCGTTAAAACCATCTGCAATGATAAGCTCGCGTGGGGCCGCCTAAACCCCGCAGCGCCAGAACCGTGACAGAAACAATGCTTGCTGCATGCCTGCTTCCATGCACATGCCTGCTTGCATGCTGCATGCTTAAAGCAAGCATCCTTGTTGGCATGCTCTTTACTAGGACTAATTAAAAACTCTTTTGTTCATAATCAGCTATATTAAAAAAGTGCCACTACATTTAAATAATTATTTAAACAAAATATAAGGTTAAACTAATCTAAAATCAGCTCCTGTTGCCTCAATCATACCTGTGTAATAATTACATTTCTAGGCGTTTGGTGAAATGAAAATATGGTAATTAAAACAGTGACATAATGAATTTTCGGAAACATAATACTTCGAACAAATGTTATTTCGGCTAAGTATAACATCGGTGAAAAGTTTTTCGACCAATTGTAACGTCTCACATAACGCATTCTCACATTCCGCGGAGGTGCCAACAGAAGCCTATTTGAAGGCTTCAAATGGGAACCTAATGACGCATCCTCCTTACAGCCCGGACCTCGCACCCTTCGACTTCTATTTGTATCCAAAAATTAAAAGCAAACTTAAAGGCACACGTTTTACGAGCCCTGAATCGGTGATGAATGCGTTCTATAAAACCATTGAAGAGGTTCCTAAAGAAGGCTGGTCCAACTGCTTTGGACCGTGGTTTCAGCGAATGCAAAAACACATTAATTGCGAGGGAATATACTTTGAAAATAATAAATGTATCGTAAGTCTTATATCTAGACTTATTTATCAGAATCCAGAAACTTTCAGTATGCCATAATAAGTATATCGAATTATTGGTCTAGTAGGCCGATATATTTACCGTCCGAGTGTCTTCGCAAGATTCTGCAATACTTCGGTCACATTGCAAGGAAAAACGGTGGCAACCTCGAAAGGCTCATTGTGACCGGCAAAGTGGATGGGAAAAGGCCTCACAGGCGCACACAGGTGAAATTTACTTTAAAGTTGTTTAATATTATATGAAGTGCGTTTTCACCTATATATTGCTTAATTTTGTCTAAAATGATCATTTAACTATTAATTATGTTAAATAAAGCTGTATTGGTACTATATTTATACGAAAAAACAAATCGTTTGTTGTATGGGAGTCCCATCAAATATTTATTTTATTCCGTTTTTTAGTATTTGTTGTTATAGCGGTAACAGAAATACATCATCTGTAAAAATTTCATCTGTCTATCACGGTTCATGAGATACAGCCTGGTGAAAGACGGACAGACACCCGACCTTTTGGGTACGAAACCCCAAAAAAAGATAGAAGAATTTTTGGAATTTTTATCTTCTGGTTCTTTTAAGAGACAACATCACTAGGATAGGACTTAACTGGCCTTTGTGGTTTTTTTATTATTATTATTTTTATTTATTTTTTTCGTTGGGAAAATCATCTTTTGACATCCCCCGCTCTTGGGCGGGGCGGGAGATAGTGTCAGACTTTTACTGACTAAAAACCCACTCCTGTTCCTTCGTTGCCTTCTTCCCAGGGCACGGGTTTCGCTTTCACACTACCCATGGCCCCAGTAGGCTTCGACCCTACTGGGCCCCTATGATTTGCTGGCATATCCCTGAGGCGCGCGTGGAACAATACGCGTCGTCGACGACTTGGGCTCGGTCCGGACGGTTACCGGATGGCCTTTGTGGTAGTTTTCGGAGGCTTGTAATGTGAGGATTTGATGGTATTAAAAATTGATGAAACAAAACTTCTTGCATTAGTAAGTAAAGAAAGAGCTCAGGGATTTTAACAATATCAGCAAACACTTAAACAGCTTGAACATAACCAGATCTGATCTTCAATGCTCAATATTCAATTATTTATTGCATTCCACAATCTACGTGGTTAGGTGGTAGGTGAATGTTTATAAGACAAAATTGTGGACCCTGTTGTGTACAACAAAAGACAATATATAAGATGAAAAGGCATTTCAGTTGCATACGTCAACTCAATTGTTTTTTACTTATTTCTCAAGTTGTTCATAAACTTTAATTGCGTTCCACAAAGTCTTCTTGCAGCCTTCGCACTTTTTCTTGCGAATAGCAATTGACTGATGTATCTAGACGGTTACTATATTAACTTCCAAACTGTATGCCATTTCTGGAATCTGTTTGCGATTTCAGTTTATACTATAAATAAAGTGAAACAACTGTTTTTTGATATAATTTAGTCATTCGTTTTCAAAGTGTGTTATTTCACGAACTGTTGTAACTAAGCTCTGAAATCAAACTTCGTAGTTATTAGGTTCACCCATTAAGTAAAAACTCAATAGTTCTATGCAACTAATTGGAATACTATGCTGGGAAAAGTCTGAAAACTGATTATTAATATTTTTAAAATTCGTATACATTGTCGAGTTTTGTTCAATTTTTGTTTGGGTGACACAAATGGACGCAGCCAAATTTAGTATTATATGAAAGCTACTGAAATGCCCTTTATAAATATTTATAAAAACGGCTTGATATCGATTGATTATAAACTTTTTCAATCAAAAATAAAATGATAAAGTTTAGTCTTGTGTTTGCACCAATATGTCTTTACAGCCGTAAGTAATGTAAACATTTTAGTTATTTAATAATGATAACACCTGAAAATATGGAATCCATAAGGTTTCGCTCGTTATTTTTAATAAATAAAATATTCAAACAAATGTTTACAATTGTAAAACGTTACTCCATAATCAATCTCAGTTTAAATCAAACGTGTGGACAGCTAAATAAAAAGTGTCAAACGTTTTACAGGTTACTAATAGGTGGCCTCATATGTCTAGTTGCTAATTTAGGTTACTATGTTTTAATTAGATTAACTTAATTTTTTTCAATTTCGACCATGAATTACGGGAATTTTCCTCTTTGAGACGTGTTCGGAAAAACCTCACGGTGTCCTCACCTTCCGCTTGACGCAGGTTCTCACCGAACACGATAAGTTCGGGAAGTTCCTGCACCGGATTCGTGCGGAAACGACGCCCGGGTGTCGTTTGTAATGTGCTTTAATTTTTTACCTATTTATTTGTATTCAACAAGCTGTGAGCCCGCAACCGCGGCGGACCGGCGGGTGTAAAGCGTTTCGTGAGTTCTCAGCCTTACTCAGATAAACTCCTATAGCAACAGTAGGTTCTCGTAAGTACAGTGGCGAACGCGTGCCGGAAGACGCTTTAATGAAAGAGATCCCACAAGTTGGACCGACAATTAAGGGAGGCTCATGTCCAACAGTGGACGTCTTTCGGCTGAAATGATGATGATGATGATGACTATATACCTACCCATACACAGAATGTATTTTTTAAGTAAACGTAGATGGCCAAATCCAAAACCATGACGCTCGGGTTTGATTTGGATGAAAACTGAAGCTGGATTTTTGCAAATCAATATTCCTATCCAGGGTTTGGACTCAGTTTGAAAAAAAAAAAAAACAAGAGTTGTATTTTTTGGCAATCCTATAAGTTCCTAGTGATGACAAATAGCATACTAAACGATAGAACTTTTTTAACAGAGTAATAATAGTACTCTCTTATGTTTTCTACATTATGCTTTTACTTTTAACCCCGAAGAGATAAAGAAAATAGAACACTATATTGTGCAATTGAATCCACTGCGGGTGTGTGTCAAAAAAGATAATATTGAGCATCATTTCGAACAAGGTTTGGGTCACATCGGATGATCTAAGATCTTACGTTAAAATATTTCCTTAAGTATGCCGTATGTAATTACTTTCTAAAATGCGTTTCTTTTTAGCGAAAAATACGAATTATGTAAAATTATCAGTGAGTTTAATTCCTGACTGGGAATATTAACTTTTCCAAATTACAATGATGCACTTTTAATTTTCTTGCCCGAAGAATCGTCAAACTTAAGTGGCAGTGGGCAGGTCACATTATTTGTTTATTTCTTTATTGCACACTTTAACTTATTACAGGACAAACATTTATAAAAAAAAATAAGTCATAAAATAAGACAATAGGCGGTCTTATTGTACAGGGAAATTTCTACCAGACAATCTTTGAAGAGACTGAACGAAAGGAAAAGATTTCGGGCTGTCAGTGTACAACAATATAAATAATGTAGAACAAAAGAGAAAAGATAATAAAAATACAATAAAATATATATACATATAATATATAAATAGGTACATTACCAAATAATAAACTAATAAATATTAAAATATACAATAGAGAAAAGAATAAAAAAATTAAAGTGATAAGTCCTCCTACACCATCTTTTTGAAAGACAATAGCGTTTCGGCACGCCTCACTTCTAAGGGTAACGCATTCCACAAACGCACTGCTTGTATCGTGAAAGATTTATCAAAGAACGAAGTGGAATGCATATGAATACTAAGCTTTAGATACTCCGATGACCTCTAGGACCTAGAATGTGTGTCACAGAGGAACTGAAAGCATTCTTTACGATAAAAAGGAGTCGAAGGATTAAAGAGCACATTGTAAAGCAAAGAAAGTATGTGAACATTCCAGCAAAGGCGAATGGGAAGCTATTTGAGCTGAGTGCGAGATTCAAAAACGTGTGCTTGTATCCCTGTGACAAATAAACGATTTTCACATAAATTTTGTTTAATCAGAACACAAGAAATACTTATTGTAATAAAAGGTTTAGCACCCCTGAGTCACATGGTTTTTTGTTTACCTTTAGTTAATTACCTAAACCGATGGATAACGAAAGGTTTTTTTAAATCAGTTCAGTAGTTTTTGTGTTTATTCGATACAATGAAAATAAAAACAAATACAAATCATCCTTCTTTATAATATTAGTATAGATTATGCTCAAATCTAAGCCTCATTAAAAGTTTGACCCGCTGTTTATAGGCAGGAGCCGCATCTTTTGATCGCATCTTTTGAGTAGCGTAATTAGAGACACAATAGAAAGACAATGACCGAGCGAACGCCGGCGTTCACTCGGGGTTTAATGAATATCACATGCTGTAAAAGGCCATATTCATTTATATTAAATATACAATGTATTTAGGTATACTTAATTGGATAAGGATTAATTTGATTTTTTATTAATTTGATTTTAATTGCTTATAATCGCTTCGTAAATATGCCATTATTTCTCGTAAAAAGTAAAGGATAAAAAATGATTATTGTGGGTTATTCCTAAGAGATAAGACATATACCATCGCGAACTTTTTTAGACCTTTTTAAGGTGTAAATACTATAGTACATTATTTTGATCTATCTTGTAAAGTGTTTTTTACATTAGATTAGAAACCTCGTGTTTCTCTACTATATTATGCATGTATTATACACATATACCTCCCTCGTAAATCACTCTACCAATTAAAATAAACCACATCAAAATCCGTTGCGAAGTTTTAAAGATCTAAGCATACATAGGGACAGACAGCGGGAAGAGACTTTGTTTTATATTTTTTTTGTCGTCGATGACTCGGGCTTGGTCCTTACCGGACGGCCACATGGCAAGCTACCCATTGCTCGTCGACCGCAACCGCTGCCGACTGTGACCTGACTGCCTATTGATAGAGCAGACTGGCTCCAATTGAGTCATGTTGAATGTGATGACACCATTACGCAACTCCAGCTACTTCTCAAACTTACCGCCATCATTTTGGCGTTACCCAGCGCTGGGTTCCGATAGTCGCTGTCGCCATATGGCCATAAATCCCACCGGAACTCTCTCCGCCATGCTGCGCGGAGTTTCGCCTCGGCGTTTCATCATCATGCTCAAATCGTGCATATATGCCACCGATAGCTTCCGCAGTGACATCGCCCGCACCAGTGCTCCGTAAAGGACCTCCTACAATGGGCAGTAGTCACTACAGAAAGCAACCCCTGCCCGCTCCAGTTTGGGCACGGCAAAATATGTAAAATAATTTTTTTTTTAGTAAATAACAAATGCCCATGATTACGCGAATTAGTGTTAATACACACAACAGTATCCTACAGCCAGTAGCAAAAAGCAAGCAATGGCCACCTACCGCAACCACACACCTAAATGTGATTCGATGCTGATAATTTATGTGATCCATGATTTGCATTGCTCACTCATTGCCACATTGTGATTGTAAGGCAATACGGCAATAGGTAAGTATCAGTTATGATAGTGTCCATAAAACTATTACTTTTAGTCGATTGGCTGAGCAAATGTGTAGGAGAAACTCAAACTTCTAATATATTCTTATCTCATCACATCATATTAGATACGAGTACATGCGCAGCAGATAAACTAATATCATGTCAGTGTTTATAATTATAATTAAGTACCGTAAAATGTAAATGGCATCTTTACCAAACCCGTAGTAACTTTTACCATATCATAGGTATTTGATACAACTCCAATGTTAGCAAATTAACTGTGAATAGATGTTTTATTGTAATGCTAGTAATTTTATGATATTATCTGGCCCCATCTTCACATTTTTTTCTAAGTGATAACACAAATAGATTTTTTCAATGTGACTTTTGCAAGTCGGCTGCTATTATAACGTTTTCGTAGTAGATGTAAATTTTAGTTTGCAGAGGTTTAACTATATGTCACTGGTTCACATGTAAAAAATGCTTGAGATTACTGTTGTAATAGCTATTGCTGATATTTCGTCGATTTATTGAAATATTTACTTGGGTATTTTTGCTTGAGGTTAGGTAAAATTTCCACTGACTGGAACTTGGCAACTCTACCTATTGTTAGGGTTGATACAAAAGTCAAAATAATATTGCAAAATATTCTTAATGATTAATTATGAATTTATTATACTGAATGTGGGCAGGGCAGCATAACATTTTGATTTTTTTTTTATGAGAAAGAAAGAAAGTAAATATGTTTATTTGAATATAATATATATATGTATGAAATATTGAAAACTTAAATTAAAAGTAAAAAATAAAATAGAAACAACAACAACAATATGTATCACAACTGTTATTTAAAGCAATTGTTTCAGATCAAAAATACCTTATATTAAAACTAAAAATCGTAGAAGACTCGGTTCAAGGTCATAAAAATTACAGTGCCGAAATTATGGATTTAGGCTATTGAACCTTGTGCATCCTTTAAATTAAGAAAAAAACAAATAATTGAACTTTGTCAAACAATTGCTCTGTCTGTTTTTGATAACCCCGCTCTATATATACATATAATATATAAATAAAAGTTTTTAGTATGTATATTACTATGAACTCAGTGGCAATTATACCTAAGGTCAATTTAGTCTATATTTGAATCTATGTTGTCGATATTCTCGTTTTGATACTAAAGATAGTCTATAAAACTAAGGAACTTTACCTACAACAAGCATCAAACATGTAAAGTTTACGAAAAAATAAGTGTAGGTAAAGCTGCCAATTTTGTGGCAATTTTACCTTTGTCCTTTATGTCTTCCTACAGGTTTCATTTTTAGGTTTTAAATTAAAAATATTATTCAAAACAGTATCTGAAGGTGTAATAAGTATATAAAAATTGTATGCTTATTAATTCAATACACGGTTAAAAATTGGAACAACAACTTGTGATGAAATATGGTCAAGTTGCCACGTTTTGCGCTAGTAAAAAATGTACGTAAACAAGAACTATAAATTAACATTTAAAAACATAGACAGTTTTATACGTATAGAAAAAATAATTTGTTGATGAAAAAGAACACGATGAATCGAATTCATTGACATAATCAAAACTCCAAATTAAAAAGGCAGCACTTATTCATATTAGCATAATTATTATGAATTGGTATACCTGCAACAGTTTCCTTAACACATGTTTTGTACTTCACTATTGTCGCACGATCCGCGTTTAGAAATTAATAAAAATACTGGTTAGCTATTTTGGACAAAAATTTAAGAAACACAACAAACTTTGTTTACACAATAAACACATTTTAGAACTTATTAACGACACTACTGATGAATGGACGAACGACACCTCCGTTATTTTTCTCACCAATGATTCACTTGAACTAGTTTAAAAGCAGAAACACGGCACTGACGGTACTACTGTAGCCTAATCTGGAATGACATAAACACGTGTCAATGATGACGACGTAGCACGCGCAGAGTTTGTCTAAAACTACGATTTGTCGTGTTAACATCAAGCAACGGCTAAAGGAACCGCGTTGATTGCACCGCCCGTAAAACAAACCCAGATGTACGGCAGTGCGTAGCTAGAAATCAACACGAGTATCTAAAAATAAACCATCTACACAAGCGCAATGGTGTCAAGAGTCGGCCGTCCCTAGTAACTGATAAAAGTCAGTTTCTTTGACCGGCCGTACTGAAAATAGTGAACTTGAATGATTCGAACGCTGAAGATTATAATATAAATTTTCAAATTTGTCACATTTTTATGTGTCACGTTAAGATGACTAGTTTTTACGTTGTGTGTTTTAACTAAAAAAATATATTTTCCCATTTGAAAAGCAGTTCTTTTCATCAATCACATAATATGAACACACATTTTCAAAATATCGAGCGTCAGACAAAAATTTCTGACATTAATTCTTATTTAAACTTAGCAATGACTAAACTTATGTTTAATTTACTTATGAATTTTGCTTTGCCATTAAGGCTGAATACAGACTTTATGACTCAAGTCTGAGATCAGCCTTAATCACAAAACACACGACAGTTTTAAGACATACTATTAGTTTACAAAAAAACATGAAAACACGCAAACTATAAAGAGTCTCATAGACAAAGTTGTACCTACAAGTTGTACTACCACCTACTGTGTGTGTACCTACAAGAACTGCACAGTGACAAGTCTTTAGATTGTCAGCTTCCCTTTTGTATGTATGTGGGTGCGCACATCAACGACAAAATAGTCTAGCGACGTACCTTCTCTAGTAGATAATATCAGTCTTTCACTGTACATATATGGGATGCACCCAAAATTTACATCTGCGTCGTTTTGAAGTACGCGCGTAACTAGGATGCTTAATACAAATGTATCGATGAAGTCCATTTTGATACTGAAAAGGAATTGAAGCCAACGGCGTGCGCCGCATCATCGTAGTAAACAAAATAGTTGTTTTAGGTGCGCTACGTTTCGTGGACAAAAAGGTTTTGTTTTAATTTTGAAGCAGACTTGTCTCTATGAGGAAAGTCTGTCTTAAAACTGTCGTGACTCAAGTCTGCGCTCAACCTAATAAGTACATTTTTACTTACTAAAATTGCCCGAAGGAAGAATATAATTTGCGTTAATATTCTCTGATAGCGATGGTTTTCTGATGGGCCACAACTTTTTATCTAGACAAGGCCCTTGTCAGTTCAAGAAAACTATCGCAGTTTTCATAAGGCGAAAAACAGTGTATCTGTACCTAGGAACGCTGTGAATACTACTGCCAGTTTGTATAATGAGGCATACTAACACTATCTACGGGATATATTAACTATACAAATACGAATTGCACTTGGCCAGTCTAATATAAAACAAGTTTCGCTACGTTTAATTGAAAAGACTGGACTAAAACTGAACAATTATATGAATGATTAAAAGGTCTCCAAGATCAACAGGAATTAATGTACTTTTGTCTGTGCTCAATAAAAGTCATCAACGTTCCGCTAAGAGCACTTTCGTGGAGAGCAACACTTTTTTTTAAAACTCAATCACGTTCTATATTCTCAGTTGATTGTACAATAATTTTATAATTAGTAGTGTCGTAGTCACACATAAAATACTAAACTTGAAAAAATAATTCTAGAATTTGTCTTCATCAACTAAAGTATCGATTTTAGCATCGTATATTTTAAGTGAACTAAGTATAGGTGTTTGTTATTTTATATTTTTAAAATTAGATCAAATATAGATAAATTGGTGCTACAGACATGTAGGTATCTATCAAATGCCACTTATCACGTTATAATGTATGAAGGTAATAATATTATTTGCTATCACTTACCATCCATTCGTCCATCGCCATGCCAGTCTTCTTCTGAAACAAATTTTCGTTGTTTTAGTACATAATATTCTTATATCGCATTAAGTTTAAAACGTAATCAAAACGTATCTTAGCGCAACATATCCTATAATTTGTGCAACAGTCAGTATTTGGTGGATTTGAGGCATTAATTTGACTAAGTTCAATGAAGTGAAATGCCTGATGTTAGTATTTTTTTTTAACTTAATCATGCTACAAAGAACAAAGCTTAAAAATTCTGAGTTCAACTCCATCTAGCAAGGACATAGCCACGCTCGGGCACGTATCCGCACGTAAGGTTTCACCTTAATAACAACGAATTTGATTATCATATACTCGTATGTTGTGGATATTTTTATCTTTTTTCAAGGACAATGACCCAGTCTCTTAACTTCATTTTACATCGTTTATCTTTTCCCATTCATCCCCTATTTCTGAATTTAGGAATGAGAATAGTAGTTTAGTATTTGTCAAACTGTAGCCTGAAAACCTGCCAAACTAACTTGCCATGCATGGCGTCGTTTTAAAAAATTGCTCAAATCGAAAATTGGAATTATTTCCTTTCGAATGTCATTATAAAAAACATCTTGTCGCACTTTAGGCGATCAACCTTAGTCTAGTATTGAAATACTTGTCAGAGTAAGCACTCTGACAAGGTCCACCAACCAACTAAAGCTAGTTGGTTTGTAGAGTAAATTTATTAATTTCTTTATTGCAATACAGGGCAATTTCTATCAGACAATCTTTGGATGGACTGAAATGAAAGGAAAAGATTTGGAGCTGTCAGTGTACAACAACATAAATAATGCACAAAAAAAATGATAATAAAAATACAATAAAATATATATACATATTATACATAAATAGGTACATTACCAATTATAAACTAATAAATATTAAAATATACGATAGAGAAAGGCGAAGAAAAAATAAAGTAAATGATTCCGTTTTTTGGCTGAACGCGGCTCTTAGAGCCATGGACATTAGAGACATAAATAGTGCGGGGATACCCATGGTACGAAGCAAGAAGGAATGGGAAACGGCGGCCTCCTGCTGCGAAGCAGTAATAATAGTGAAGGAGAAGACCGTCACCGTGAGAGAACCGACATCCTCACGCCCTAGCCGCCGCCACAGGAAACGCGCCGAGCGTCAGAAGTTACAGGGCAGGCAAAGTTTAATCTAATTTAATAATAAACTTAAAAAAAAAAAAAAAATTGTTTAGTGATAATTGGTTAAACAAGATTTTTTTTAGGTGGGAAATCGTCCGATGACATCTCCCTTCCTTGGGCGGAGCGCGAGGGCGTGTTAGACTTATACTGACTAAAACCCACTCCTGTTCCTTCTTTGCCTTCGTTCTAGGACCCCGGGGTTCTATTTCACACAGCCCATGGTCCCACTAGACTTCGCATTGGATGATTTTCCCACCGAAAAAAAAAATGGCTTCGACCCTGCTGGGCACCTACGGTTTTGCTGCTATCTACTTGGGGCGCGCGTGGAACACTACGCGCCGTCGACGACTCGGGCTCGGTTAGGATAGTTACCGGAAGGCCGAACGGTGAGCTACCCGTTGCTCGTCGTCCGCAAGCCAACACCTTGCTTGCTGGAATTCGGGGTCGGGATCCCGACTTCTAGATGTGAGATCCGTTCTCTCACGCGTACGACAGCTTCCTTCGCTAGCATTACTGCTTCGATGAAAGAGGCAACCGCCTGCCATTCTTCCTCGCTCGGGACCATGGTCTGTACCAGTCCATGGCGCAAGAGGTTGCTGCCACCGATTGCCTCCACGAGGACACGGAGGTGCTTCACCCAAGCACCTCCACCGTATGCTGCATCTTGTCCTCTGGACGGTTAGGTTATCGAGGTATCATGATATAGAATTTTTACAGTTGTAATTACGCTTATGAAATCAAGGATTTATATAATTGATCATATTTAAAAAAGTGTAAGATTTTAATTTCTTTTAAACTGATTTTGATATAAAATTTTCATAATAATGTAAATTGTGTAATATGTCAAAGAACATCAAAGTTGATCAATTTATGCAAAAATCACAGCCAAAATGTCATAAGGCTCTTAAGTCAACAAAACGAAAATATCAAACCAACGTTGAAAGACTGTTGCAAGAAGCTGAACCAACATTTAGTTGTTGCTACCATTTTTTCTTGAATCATAACAAAAGTTTAGTCAAACCTCAGGTAAATAAACCATATCTAACAGCATGGTTTTTACGAAAATACGCAGGGGTACAAGCCTATTACCACCAGATGAATACGGGACGTAGTCATCTAGACAACGCATTTCTACTGACAAATTCTTTGAAACCATTCATTTCTTTTGTTTAAATAGTGGAGTATTTTAAAGCAAAACATATAAAATGCATTAGGAAAACTTGTATCAAACAAGACGAATTTAATTTTTTTACGCTGCATACATGCAGCAAAGTGCATGCGGGTGCGGTGCGTGAAAAGAAGCAAATGGGTATATGTAATCATCGGCAAGATGCACGCAACATTATCGCTAACGTACCAATAAAATAAACAACTGCTTACCATTATCCCGTCCCTTTCGTTTTTTCTTCCCACTAGAACTAGATGACTTTGTCTTGTCAGACTTATCTTTACTTTTCCAGCGACTTAACATGGTTACTTATTCACAATATGAAGCACATCACATCTTACACAACACATTTTTCTATCTACGCACTATAACTCGAAACACATTGTAGTTTATGAACCAGTTTCTCATTCACTAAACCACACTGAAGAGTAAATCTGCACATCTTCATAAAATACTCAAAAATTCACTAATCTTAGTAACACTTTTAGTATTGAGTTACCTACTAAGGTTTATTTAATAAGATATGTATGTATTCGTTTATCTCAATTCCGGTTATTTTCGTTGAATTGTCTATAATTATACGAAAATTAGTCTTTGATTTGTTTTTGAAATTACTTCTAGTTATTTTAACACTTTTTCACTGTTTTAAAGCTGAATATTTACACTATACCTGGGACAAAAGAAAAAGGGAAATTTTAGTTAGTTGCTATGGGTAGGTTCTTGTGACTCTTTTTCATAATGTAACGATTAAAAAAATTAGCTTAGTACTAACAGGGCCCAATAAATATAGATGATCATAAAAAAGCCAAAAACAAGAACAATTCCAATTCAAATGATGACGTTACAAAGTTATGAACTAAATATTTACCCTTTCGAATACCGTAATTAGAGACACAACAGAAAGACAATGAGAGAGTCTCTAATTACGGTACTTACTCGAAAGGGGTAATTAATATTATTCAACAATATACAATACTTTTGACAAGCTGACAACGTAGTCGCTAGCCACAAGGATTACCGTGGTTGCCACCGAATATATCACAGAATTTATTTGCAATTATATATTTTCGTGTTTGATCTTCGCCATGATAATGATACAAAGCAATGGAAATAAATAGCCTACAGTAATAAAACGAACTAAAGAAGTATGGAATAAGAAGGCTTGGTGCGCCGACCACAAAATAATTTGATTATTTAAATAAATTGTCAGATGCAGACCAATCCCAAAGCAATGTGTAAATTGATTATTTATTTAAAGGTTTCATTACAAAAAAAAACCAAGCTTTCATAAAAGGAAGCTTTGTGAAAATTTTCATGGTTCGAATCTACTGAGCCTAGAGTAGTTTAGGCTATGCATGGATATCTTAATCAGTTTGTTTCTCCTTATATATAAGGTCCCATTAAAATAGTGGGACAAATTTTAACACAGCGTTCAGTACGTCTAACCAAAGATATTCAAGAGAAAAAAATAGTGATTAAAGTATTTTTATTTTGACCTATATAGGTCCCATTAAAATAGATGAACAAACTTTTAGAAATCATTCAGACCACCAAAATAAAGACAATCGTAAAAAATAAATAAACTGTACATACTTACAATGAAAAAAAAAAACAGCTAACGAAAATTTACTAAAAATGTTGGTTACCCGATGCATAAACACATCTCATAATACTACAAAATACCTACGCGACGTCACCGGCCGCCGCGTTCATTGATCAATTCGTGCCTTCTCAGTCTAACACAGCCTCTCGCAGGCGCCCGCGTCGCGCGCTTGCCGTAAATGACAATGATGACGCAATTTCAGTTTTCGTCGTGCTACCGAGACTGTAACATGTTTCGCGAACGTCGAATGTAAGTGTGTGAGTGTTATTACGTACCTAGATAGTTATCACAATCGACAACAATGCCTTATTACGCGTACACCAATCAAGAATACTTGGAAATAGCATAAGACAAGCCCAAATCCTTTACCATGAAAGATTTGGAAGGCGGCCGAGCCTTGAGACAATCCTGGGAGCAGTACAGCGCCATCGTGATTAAAGCACCTTCATGCCACCAGCGGTTGACGCAGGAAGACCGCGCTATGCAGTGCATCTTGAAGAAGACATTTTAGACTTTAGACCCCACGGCGAGCACGGCCGATGCTGGTAGTGTATTCAATGTCAGTGATTTTTACGTGTGGAAACTCCTTCGTGATGAAGGCCTCCACCCGTATCATTACACTCGTGTGCTATCATTACACTCGTGTGCAGGAACTAAAAGTGAAGACACTCTTTTAAAAGTGAAAAGACACATAATTAAATGCGCCCGCAAGTGCATTGAACAAAAGAGTAGGCATGTTCAACAATTAATCTAAACCTACCGGCGTAGAGTAAGTAGTATTTCAATTAATTACTGTAAATAGGGCTGATTCTGATTTTTAAACACGCCTGAATCAGTGTTTAACTGTTATCGAACTTTAAAATAATCAAAAATGATTCATATCAGTACACTGTTTCCACTGCGCGCTTGTTTATTTACAACTTACATACTGCAATAGCTTTGATACCTTGATAACAGTTCAGCACGCAATTAGACAGTCCAAAGCCTGGTAAAGTGTGTTGGGAAATTAGAATCTTTTCTTAGGCACCTAGAGGCACCGGTTCATAATCATGTGTGTTCGAGGAAAGTTTATACACACTCGATGGTAGCCTGTTCTTGAGTTGCGCGTAGTTACTATCTTCTACTTACCCAGACTAGCAACACTATCCTAAAAATGCGGTGTGTAGACAACTGAAAGTAACTATTACGATTGAGTAGCGTAGGTAATTAGACGTTCGCTCGGGGTTCAATGTACTAAGCGCGCGACTCGCGGCGCGAGGCGCGAGTTTAAGTACCTACCCTTATTGGATGTGTTTATTCTTGAGTGCCATTTATTATTTTATATAGGTCAAAATAAAAATACTTTAATCACTGATTTTTTTTCTTAAATATCTTTGGTTAGACGTACTGAACGCTGTGTTAAAATTTGTCCCACTATTTTAATGGGACCTTATATATAACTAGCTTCTGCCAGTGGCTTCGCCCGCGTGAAAGTAGGTTTTTCCATACCAACGTTAGACCCCCGTTTCATTAATTTAGGGGGTGAATTTTGGAAAATCCTATCTTATTACTCGCCTACATCATAATAGTCCCAGTAATTTCAGTTGTGCGTTGATATGTCAATCAGTTTCTCCTTTTATATACACTCCTTTAAGATAAACGGATAGAAGATAATCATCATGTTATTGGTTTATTTTTGCTTTTCATGTAGCTTCATTTTTAGGGTTCCGTACTCAGCTAGGAACCCTTATAGTTTCGCCAAATCTGTCTGTCCGTCCGTCCGCGGATAATCTCAGTGACCGTTAACACTAGAAAGCTGAAATTTGGTACCAATATGTTTATCAATCACACCAACAAAGTGGTAAAATAAAAAGTTAAAAAACAATGTTTAATTAGGGTACACGTAAAGTGTGACGTTTATTTGGTAGATTCTAGGTTCTAATATAGGTATGTGTGTTTAATGTAACATAAAATATTATAAAAAAAAATTATAAGAGGTATTCCTCTTATAATTTTTTTTTATAATAGAAGCAAAAGAGGTTTTTTGTTTGTTCTTCTTCATAGGAAACGGCTAATTGGAAACGTGCACTAGCTTCTGACCATGGAGCAAAATAACTAAGTGCCCTTGCCTTGTATGAAATAAAATATTTAGAAAAGAATTGAATGAAATTGAAAACTAATTTTTTTTTTTTTTGTGTGTGGCCTCTCGCAGGTCAACCTAGGAGGTTGTCGGCTGCTTAACTGGTCTTGCCTGTGGCGGCCTCGATTATAGAATCAAAGCCTCCAGCCAGAGCTTACTTAAAAACTAACTTAAAAATTAAGCGGCTACACGCTAAGGGCACCCCCTGTGGGGTACGGACCTCGGCTTAGGGCGTCGCTGGGGGGGGGCAGCAAGGGACGAGCTGGATCGAACAAGATTTTATTATTATTATCGGGGATTTTTATACTACAGGCTCAGCGACGCGGGCTGGCTCGAGCAAGGGACGGGGAGGACGTTTACGGGATTGTCGCGGCGGGCCTCGGCGGCGAGGACGGAAGGACGGCGGTCTGTATGGTCTGCGAATTGTACTTGTTTCCTTACGGCTCTCTTGGAGCAGGGTAATGGGGTCATCGGGGGGTGAGAAGAGTATGCCGAGGACGGCGAATCTTGGAGATGCGGGAGGGTTCGTATCTGGCGGCCGATGCGATAAGGGGGTTGCGGTGTTTCACAGCAGTATCGAAGAAACGCTTGCAAAGGCGTTTCATGAACTGCTGGATGGTGTGGATTTTGAGATCTAAATGTAAATTCTCATTTCGGACGTAAAATTGAAAACTAATCGCAATGATGATAATAAATAGGTACTTACCTATACGATTATTCAATAAAGTCATAAGCTACTTTTTAACTCTAAAAACTGTTTAGTTCCATCACAAGGAATATGCCACGGAAGCGAAGCTCTTGGAAATAAAAATGACTTTCTTATCATATCGTGGCGCGACGCAGGGTTGATATTAATATCATAAAAAACCCGACTACGTAAAAATTAACTTTAAATAAAAATGAAAACCGTATTATTATTAGATGAAATGATTTTAGTCTAGATTATTTTGATGGGCCCCGACTTTTAGAGAGGACATCTCCGAAATGGTTGGACCGATTTTGACGGGACTTCCACTGACGGAAAGCTTTTTTATGTGGATTGAATATTCACATTAAAAAAACATTCTAATTACTTCTTTCGCTCTAGGGTGGAGAGAGAGAGCGTGTCAGACTTTTGCTGAATAAAATCACACCTAGGTTACACCCCCCAGCTTTTATTTCCCCTGAATCCGGTGCAGGAACCTCCCGAACGCACACGATGCGCGGTAAGGGCTTGTGTCATGCGGAAGGCGAGGACCCTGTGACACCTCTTTATCCACTCCTCGAAGAAGGACTTAATTCTCAGGGCGGATATATAGAGAAATATATGGATAACATTTTTTACACGATTTCCCCAAGAAATTCGTTACTCCCTGTAACGAAGTCGCGAGTAAAAGCTAGTAGATAATAAATAACATATTACCTACTCTGTTTTTTAATATGGTCATGATTTACCATTTTGAAATCCTCGATTTTTAATATATTTTTTTTCTTCTTTAAACTATATGATAAATGATATTTATTTTGCAAATAGGTTTTTTAAAAACACTTTTACGCGTATTTTTTTTGTCAATTTAAACAGATGAAGCCGGTGTTACCTGACTACCCTGAGAAGAAAAACCAAAACAACGTCAGGGGTCAAAGTCTCTTTTAAAATCCATACAGCAAACATATAGAGCTATAGTGTCTCACAATCGTTACGTTCGTTTTTTTAACGTCACCTATCTAAGAATACTTGGGTTATCAAGACGAATCTAACGATATCTTAATTACGTAAATTCGTTCAGCGCTTTGGAAGATATGGTATGAGGTAATAAAGAATATTATATACCTACATACAAACATACAAGATACGCACAAAAAAACATAACCCTTCTTGCAGTTGGGTAAATACTGGCTGGATTTTCTCCACGTTGGCACCAATAGATTGTTGTGTTTCTTGTTTCTTGGGGAATATTCAGATGTGTATTAAATACCCTTACGTGGTGTATTGGCTGAACTGCCGCGGGTTTTGCACGGTTCGTTAAATCGGTTTAGTGAAAATAACAACTGAAATAAGAAATTTATAAAACGTAAATAATAAATTTAAACAATAATAGGGCTTTAAATACCCACAATTTACCACTACTATAATTCCCTTTCATTTTCTATTAGGTACAAAACCCATGAAGCAGGTTTAACTCTGACCGAGAACAAACCAAAAAGTATCTAACAATGGATTGTCTACCTGTTTTCACTATAACTACAACTTTTATAGTGTTTTAAGTTGTGGATGAGATGACGTAATTATAGTGAATAGTAGGGTCTAATTCTGACAAAAAAAATCTGATTGCTATATTAAATAATATGAAATTTAATGATTTTCTAAAATAAAAAAATGGATTGATTATGTAAACAAGCACCAACGAAATGTGAGGAGTGGCAGGCGGTCGCCTCCTTCTGCGAAGCAGTAATGCTAGCAAAAGAGGCGGCCGATCGCGTGAGGCAGCGATCCTCACGCCCCAATCGCTGCCGGGACTCCGATCCCGATTACCGGCCACCGTAGGCGCGGGCTTGCGGACAGCGAGCAATGGGTGGCTCGCCGTCCGACCGCCCGGTAACCGTCCGGACCGCGCCCAAGTCGTCGACGGCGCGTATTGTTCCACGCGCGCCTCAAGGAGATGTCAGCCACTGTAGGGGTCCAGCAGGGTCGAAGCCTACTGGGGCCAAGGGTCTGATTCTGAAAGGAAGACTCGGCCCTGGTACGATAGGCAACGAAGGAACAGGAGTGGGTTTTTAGTCAGTAAAAGTCTGACACTATCTCCCGCCCCGCCCAAGAGCGGGGGATGTCAAAAGATGATTTTCCCACCGGAAAAAAAAAACACCGAAATGTGACGCAGTCAACACACTTACACACTCAACACTAAAAAAATGAAGCCGCGGTGTACCGGGCCAATTAACAAACAACGAAAAAAAAAATCAGCTGAACCAGTTGATCCGATTGAAGAACGGCTTCGATGAGAATGAGAAGATTGCGATTTCTTCAATCCCACTTTTCATTAATTGTCAGTCAGATCAAAAACATTTAACCTACCATCATTTAAAATTTCACTTTCACTGACAACAGAACACTTCATCTAAATCCTAGTATTCATAAAAATGCAACTTTAAGCTTATTATCAACTAGCTTTTATCCCCGGCCTATGTCACTCACGAATAAAACAGCTTTCTAGCGGTGAAAAATTATCAATCTGACCAGTACTTTCAGAGATCACCTCCTACTATCAAAAAAATAAACTTTACCTACCTCTTTATAATATTAGTGTAGATGTAGATGAATAAGTACCTACCTAGTAAAACTTTGCATTTGACCCGACAGGCGGAGACATATGATTTTGTAAGTATATGATAGACAAACGTTACACAGTAACAAAAGTTTGATTGAAATAATGTCGCTAATTGTAGAATTGAGGAAAAGGAAACGATCAATTGATTGCGTGATGAAGATGTTTACGAAAAACGATATTACGGCACGAAAGGGCGTAACGACTAAGATAAATAAGTAGATCAGCTACAAGCTGCGCCATATATGATAAATTGAGAAAAGGCTAGCAGGGTGATTAAGGTATTGTATTATTAATCGGGCCTATGTCGGCAATTCCATGTCCAAGCGCGGATTTTTTTAAATAAAAATTTAAAGGAGAAATAACTTAGGGTAACGATCGCGAAAAGAATACCTACAGATACTCTGTCTATTAATTTTATTAAAATTTGTCCTTTACTGCTTTTGCTGAAGAACAAAATAACGCGCAATAAGTAAAATGACCCAGAAAAAACTTCTTCCTTTTACAATATTCTTGTCCTCTGTACGATAATTATGTCCTAAGGCTGCAGTCTTGTAAAATTTACTCGTGGCAAATTATTAGCGCATCGTTGTATGCTTTTTTAAAACAAAATAATGAATCAACATGAAATATTATATTATGCTACTTATTTTTTTTAAGTCGATTTAGGTGTATTATGTTTGGTAGCTCTTTCGTAACCAACATCATTTCGAGTTATGTTTGTGCGCTTCGTTTATGGCAATAAATAATGAATTTACAAATCTGTTCAATAGTTAATTAGCTCAATATTATTATCTTTAAAAAGCCTTCATAAGCTTTTTCTAATTATTTTTCATTTTCTTAATTTTAAAGTCACAATTTCATCAAAGTTCTCTATTTTTGTCTCATAGTAAACGGTTTTTTTAATAATAACTAAGCATCATAGATATGTCATAATAAGATTATTTTGAAGCCAAAAGTTCAGTAAAGCAAATACTAAAACAGTTAACACCTAAATCACCATTCTTTAATAAAATAATAATTTTAAAAGACGTCCAAAAAATGTGTTTATAAACTAGAATTGCAAGAGAAATTCCTCAGTGGCCGTGGCACGGCCAGAGCGTTCAGAAATGTGGTCCTCGCCGAATTTACGATGTTCCTCTTGCTCTAACGTTGCTCTTACTCAAAAATGGATTACGGATTGAATGTTCCTCTACTTTATTATTTTTTGTATATAATTGACCTTTTCCCCGTACTTTCTTGACAGATTTGTGTAATATAATGTACCAATAAATAAATCTAAAGTCGTTTTTGTATTATATATGATTCATCATTTCATCATCATCATTTCAGCCGAAATACGTCCATTGTTCGAGACTACCAGGTCGACCACAACTTTGAGTGTAGTCTCCGATCTTGATAGGAGTAGGTGCTGCATGGATGTTAACCATGAATTTGGTTTTGTCTATGTTCATTTTAAGTCCCGAGAGAGGCCACCGAGCATTGTACTGAGCTCCTCCGTGGTCTCAGCCATAACTACTATGTCGTTGGCAAACCGAAGGTGAGTGTTGTACTCGCCATTGATATTAATGCCTAGAACTCCATTCCAGAACCTTGAACCTGCCTTTGCCTGTTCACGGCCACTATGGAGGATGCCCTCCATAGTGGCCGTGAACAGATACGGAGAAATGACGTCTCCCTACGTCACACCCCGCTGCAAGAATATAGGTTTCGAGGTCTGTTCGAAGCCTGAGGTCGACCTGACATGGTGGCGTTTTTTACAAACACTTCAGCACTTCGAAGTACTGATGGTCAAACTGGCGAAGTTGGAGAACTGCAGTACAGACCAGGCCTCGATCGAATCAAAGGCTTTCTCGTAGTCCTCAAACGCTAAGCAGAAAGGCTGATTATACTCCTCAGTCTTTTGTATAACCTGCCGCAATGTGTGGTTGTGGTTCACGGTGTTAAAACCTTTTCGGAATCCGGCTTGTTCAGGAGACTAGAAGTTGTCGAACTTGCGCGTGAGACGGTTCGTGATGACTCTGGAAAACAGCTTGCAGAAATGGCTATGAAGTGAGATGGGCCTGTAATTTATAAGCAGGACAATGTCACTCTTCTTAAAAAGAGTAGCTCTGCTCCATGCTGGTGGCGTTTTCCCTTGAGTATGACGGAATCAAATAGCTTCTGAAAAGCTTTTAAGACCGGTTTACTACCCGCCTTCAGAAATTTGGCCGTAATTCCGTCCTCACCCGAAGCCTTGTTGTTTTTCAGCTAGTTCAGAGCCATCCTAATCTCGTACAGGCTGACGTCTTACGATAGGTATCTTCGGTATAGTGTCAAGTCAATCTAGTTTTTGCATCATTTGCTAAATTTGCAGCGGGTTTAGTGACAGACGTGTATTATGTTCTGTTAATAAAATGCCTCAATCTCTCCCAGATATATACTGCCTAATAGACAGATCTCGTGTAAATACTTCTAGATGAAAAGCATCACGTTCGACACACTCAAACGCGACAGGCTAGTTGAGTTTCTTCATGACAGCGGTATTAGGGGCAAATTACTAGACTGGTGTAAATATTAAATTAAAGTATCTATTTAAATATTTAGTTTTGCAGTACGCCACGTAAAATCATAGATAATGATGAGTACTAGACATGAGTACTAGGATGATAATGACGAGTTTTGACATAATGTCGAGGGAGGGGAAAGAGTTTCATCATATAATCAAATTGGCCTGGTTTGTAATTATTTTATTAGGAGTGACAAGTCTTGATAACATATAGGCGTAATAAGCGTAACATAAGTAATAATCAAATAAATACGTACGCAAAACTTTTACTTTCCTAAGTACAGCAACGTCTCTTGCCATGTAGGCAAGAGAACACTAAAATATATGATGCCCTACCTTGTAAATAATTTACCGACAACATAGGTTATAATCTACATGTTACCTGCAAACTGTATAATTGAGGTATTTTACGCAATACCTAAGCAATGTATAGAATACCTATGGCGTTCAGGCAATGTATGAAATATTATGTAACCTAGGTAATGTATACCGTTCCTAGGGATTGTATAGAGTACTTGCTGGTCCACCAGTAATATGTAAAATAAATAGATTTTGGCCCATATTTATCAATATTAACCAACCTGCCTATTAAATAACGGGCAAATGATATATTTATATTATTTATTATTTTTAAATATACTTAAATTTTCCATTACTTAAAATCAATTGGAGCAGTGGTAGCCGAGTGGTAACGGCCCCGACTTACGAGTTGTAGGTCGCGGGTTCAAACCCAACCAGGCGCATTACTTTGTGTAATTTATTTCATCACCACTGCTCTCAAAACGGTGAACAAAAACATCGTGAGGAAACCGGCATGTCCTAGAACCAAAAATTCGAAGACATGTGACATCCACCAACCCGCACTGGGCCCGCGTGGTGGATTACGGCCCATTCCCTCTCCTAGGTCTGAGTCCCAACAGTGGGAACATTATAAGGCCGACTATGCTATGCTATGCTATGCTAAAATCAATTGGTGTAAAAGACGAGAGCAGGGAAGGATTGACTTAATTTTAGAGTTCCCCGACACGGACAGATTAGGTTAGAAGCTTCTGCCTAGTCTTCGTGGGTATTTTTTTTTATAACCACCTGGAAATAAGGGTCTTACTTTAATCCCCGCGTATAGAAATAGGACCTGATTTCTTAAACATAATAAAATTAACGTGAAATTAAAAATTCTTCGGGCTATAAGTAACATCTGTAGCCTTCTAACCTAACCTGTCCGTATCGGGTTGCCCTAAAATTACATCACCTCATTCCCTGCTCTCGTCTTTTACACACATTACCGGCTGAGCATTCGGTATTATGCACCTAGGCAAAGTATAAAATAAATAATATTTCATAGATTACCTAGACGTTTTAGGTATTCCGTACATTGTCTAGGTATTGTATGGAATACCGGATTATAAAGTTTGCCGGTATTATTTACATATAATAAAACAGTTAAATTGTTGACCTGCAATCCTGCAACAATTCTCTCACAAATTCTTTTTTTTTACTATATCCTCCTTGGATATGTTTTAATCGAAAATTTAATATTGTTGTTAATTTTAGTTAATCTCACTTATGTGTCGTTGATTGTGATGATGACGGCAAAACGCTAATGAATTTTTGATTTGCATCATCAGTATTATATATTACTTGTATAAATTCAGAACATATTTTAATGAAACAAAAATCCTTATGTATGACAGTGAATAAAGTAAATATGGTAAGAAACTGCAAATAATTAGGTATTAAAACATTCGTGTAATATTATTAAAACTGAGGCGTATTAATACCCATCATTATGCAACAATTTCACAAATTACTATTGAATAATACTTAGTAGAGCAACTTTCCGACCGTGTCAATTTTTTTTAAATATTACACTAGATTTATGATGAATGCGGGGACTGTGGGGAGCTACGGGGAGTGCGGAGACTGGCCAGTCTAGTAATAGTGGCACTAGAAGACGTAAGCCTTAATCATGCCCTAAGTTATGCTTTTATTACCCAAGAAAATGTGTCACAATTAATACTATCATTATTCATCGAAAATAGCAATATAAGATTGAAAATGCTCAATAAGTAATAAAAAGCGCCATCTCCTGAAATAAAATAATATTAATTATGGTGTTCGTAATGTCCACCCCAAGTTTTCACAGGTGTGACTTGTTTGCGGTAGCGCCATCTAGGCAAGTTCGGAGCAAGCCAGGTGACCGAGAGCAAAGGTAGATCAACCCTTATTTGTTGGGTTTAATGCCACGCTATCCTGAGGGCAGCACTGGACTTGAAACCCATTTAATTAAATAAAATGATTGATTTATGATATATATTTTCCAAAATACAAGTTTTTTTTTGTTGTAAATATCGAAACATAAAAGTTTTAATTATAATCGAATATCAAAATAACATATATTTTAACTGTGGTCATTTCACTTTGACAGTGATAGTGATTTGATAAGTCGATGTCGCGAAGAGGCAGCGGTAGCAGTGTGAGTGTTAAAAAGAATTTGTGTGCTAATGGACCTTGGATTTTGTTTAAATAAATAAATAAATAAAATAAATACTCTCCAGCGTTTGATGGTCTATTAATAGTTTGCACGTGTTATTGGCAAAATTGTGGTGTCTTTTCCACAAATGCCATTAATGAAGAGTTGAAGTTGAAGTTGAAGTTGAAGTTGAGTGTTAAAAAAAATTTGTGTGCTAATGGACCTTGGATTTTGTTTAAAAAATCTTTGTGATTATAATTGAGTTGCAATATGAAGCTACCATGTTTAAGAACTCTAGTGCGTTTCGCTGTTTTTTCATTTAACTTGCAACATAACATTTTTTCGCGCAAATCTTTAATTATTTATTAAGACCGATCTAATGTAAGTATATTGGCCTAGAAGTATTTATTGGCAGGTGTAAATTATAGCATACTCTTACGCTCACAGTCCAGGGATCCATCTTGGCAAAAATATTGATTTTGCTAAAGCTCCTTTTTTGTCGGACAGCCAACAACACGGTGATTTTACTCCGCTTCCGACATTTATTAATAATTAATAATAACTATATGTACCTATACAATATAACTTGGTAATGAATTAAGCTACACGAGTTCGCAATTTATGTTGATTCGCTTATCACTACATTTTTTTTTTTTTCAATTCTTGATAGGTTCGCGCTTTACCGCTATCTCACCTGATGGAAAGCGACAATGCAGACAACGATGGGGCGCGCTTACCTAGAAGTAACCTATACACTCTTGACTTAAATATTCCCGGGTCGTAGCCATCAGGAAACACAGATTCCGGCAAGGAATTCCGCTCCTTAGCTGTACGCACAATGATTGTGTTCCCAAAACGTTTTGTGCTTATAGGTGGGATGTCCACCATGTAACGGTGGCGCATCGCCGTACGCGGAATGAGGTTATGCAATTCCGACGCACACTACCCTAAATGCAACTAGTAGAAAACTGACAGGCTTGTGACTCGGCGTCGATGCTCAAGACTTTGAAGGCTCGACTCGTTGAGTGCATCATTGCCAATGATCCTACTGGCTCGCCTTTCAATTGCCTCAAGTACATCAAGCTGTTATCGGGCAGATTCGTCCCAAAGATGAAAGCAGTACTTCATACATGATCGAACTTGAGCTTGATAAAGTTTGAGCAGCTGTTCCAGCGTGTAGTATTGTCTGACCTTCGCGAGGACTTTCGGAGGAGGATCCAGCTATTTTGCAGCCAGTTGAGCCTTTGCTTCGATATATGGCCCAAGATTGAGTGTTGACGTCAACGTAACACCAAGAATCAAGATGGTTGGTTACTGGCACGGTTGCGCCCCGCCCCGGAATTGGCTCATTTTAGCCGAAAATTGACACGCCTGGGTTTTAGCAGCATTGAACTTGACCAAATTAGCATCGCCCCATTCAGAGACTGCCTCCAAAGACAAGTTCAAGCGCTCAACCATATCATCTCGTAGAGACTGTATTTGTGACCCACTAGCTTGCACGCTAGATATGTAACTCTCAGCAACAGTGCTGTCGCCTGCACTGACTGATCCAAGCACACAAAACAGCAGGTAAACCTAAAGAAGGAAGCTTAATGATAAGCCTTCCGTGCCAGACCCTATCGAAAGCCTTCGAGATATCGAGGGAGACGGCAAGCGCTTCCCCGTGCTTCTCGTTGGCCTCACTCCAGATGTGAATGGAATACGCTAGAAGATCACCAGTTTATTTATTTATTAAACAAACATGTAGCACCCACGGGCTACATGTTTGTTTATCATGACTTTAGTTTTGTCCATGTTCATTTTAAGACCCACTCTTTCAGAAGCTCTACTGAGGTCATTTAGCATTGTGCTGAGCTCTTCCGCAGTCTCAGCCATGACTACTATGTCCTACCTACTATGACTTAATATGAACCTACATATACATAAATATATATTATTTATATAAGGAAAAATGAAGGGATTGACCAGCCACCACCAGCACCACCACCAGACCACCAACCACCACCACCACAAGTTGACCGATTTCAGCGAATAGTTTATATGTTACTTGTATAATCAATAAAAAATCTTTATAATCCGGTATTTTCTACAATACCTTGATAATGTATAGAATATCTAAAACGTGTAGGTGATGTATGAAATTTTTTTTATATACTTTGCTTAAGTATTCAACACAATACCGTATGCGCAGCCGTAATGTGTGTAAAAGACGAGATTAGGGAAGGAGGTAACGTTATTTAGGGCACCCCGACACGTACAGGTTAGGTTACAAGGTCGCAAATTAAAACAACATAATACAGGTCTGCGGTTCATTGAAGTTGTGAAAAAATCAAACGTATATGTTATCGAAAAAGATACGGCCGTATATGTCACAAAAAAACGTATATTTTGGCACTCTCAAGGCATTCATAGGGTTACGTCCCGTTAAAGTCAACCCCCAGCGCACATCTGCACCCGGTCCAACTCCGACAACTGCAACTGTAATCAACTCCTTAGTGACTCGCGTTTTTAGATTAATCTACGTCTTTGAAAAACTTAGGGCGGTCGCTGGCTTCAAATGCCTCATGACAGTTTACCTTGCACTCGCTCAATCAATTTTAGGATATTGCGTGATCTAGAGGGGAGGAGCCCACAAAACCGCCATGCTTGGATTAGAAAGGGCACAGAGGGCTGTATTAAAGGTTCTCTGTAGGAAACCTATCCGCTACCCAACCTCAGACCTTTACTCGGAGTTTAACGTGCTTACGGTTAGGCAAATATTTATTCTGCAAACTGTGCTGAGGAAACATAACCTTGAACCTTATGATCCAAATTTTAGTACTGCCAAACGCCTCTCAGACAGATTCTGCAAAATAGTACCCTGTAGAGTAACAGTAGCGAAAAGGCATGTCACAAGCATCAGCACCAAGAGTTACTACAAAATAAACAAACTCGTAAATATTTGCAAACTAAAACAAACTGACCTTAAAAAGAATTTGACTGATTGGTTAAAAACACTTTCCTACAGTGATACTGAGAAAATTGTGGAACCTTAAAAAGTATTAATACACAACACATATACCTACACACACTACACACTACATACTACACACCTATTGTTATGTCTGGGACATTGTTTTCTTAACATTAAGATGGGCTTTGATAGTTGTGACATAGTTTATAACTTTTGCAGCTGGCATCGTTATCCATGTCATTATTGTCAACTGTTTTATGTTCCAAAATAAATATTTTGTTTTATTTTTTTAGTAAATTTGTTTTATTAAATTATTATATTAAATTATTTTGTTTACGTTTATAAAGTTCTGTTATAGTATAGATGTTAATTAATACAGTATTGCAAATATTGTAGTTTCTGCAATATAATATATACCTACTTTGGCCCCTGCTATCAGGACAAACATGCTCCACCAAAAAAAAAAGACAACTCAAAAACACTGGGTAAATTTTAGTCTATTTTATATTCAATTTTAGTCATTTTAAATTTAATTCAATTGAATTTGTTACCTAAGTTATAAAAACTATTTGTTTTTTTTTTTATAAATAACCAACATACTCGATGCGTTTTATTATAACTAAGTAAATAACTGTAACAGATTTTGTTATCATATCATTCAAAACTATTTATTTTGTCAAATCTTCTTGGTGGAATAGTAGGTACCTACTATTGTCCATTGAAAACTCTGTAAACTCTGTTTGGTACCTATAGGTACATAGATAACCTACCAATCCTAACAATTAATTGTTGTTATATAAAGCTCTATTATCAGCTTTAGTGTCAATGTTATATGAGTGTTTTGCTTTTGTATCTGACAATTAATTTAAATGTAGTATGTAATGCTGTTGTGGTTGAAAAATAAAGGTGTCTATAATTTACGGGAAAAGATATATTTAGCGCCACCTCACGGGCTGTTTGTAAACTTTGCAAGCAAATGCATGTTGTGTAAGTCGTTTACGCAAACAGTTCCTAGAGGGCGCTTTTAAAGTTTTTAATTGCATGAAGAGTTTTTTAACTTGTAATGAAAACCCCTATTTAATTAAGGAATAGGACCGATTCTTCACTCTTATATTATAGTCAGGTATTTTTTACCGGACAAATAAAAATGACGATTTCACATTTTTGGCATTGATGAAAGTCTAAGGGTATAATACATCAATTAAAGTAATCGCGTTTTAACGTTTGGCTCGCATAATCGCGTTTAGCCGCTGCCACGAGTGTCACTTGTAAAAATACAACAAAAGAAAAATACAAACAAGTGACACTAGTGACAGCGGCTAAACGCAATTATGAGAGTCAAACGTTAAAACGTGATAAGTTTTATTGGTGAATTTCGCCCTTAATTTATTCTTCGGTTTAAAAAAATCTGACTATTGAAAAAGCAGCTCTTAATATGTTTTTACTTGTTTTGTATGCAGCTCCATCTAAGGAAGGGTAAGTGCACTTGCAGCTTGACCCGATTGAAAGCTCAATAGTTAGCCGAACGATGGGCAGATGGCGCCACTATCGTTTTTCTAAAAACACTAGCTTTTCTTTGGTTGTTTTTCTTTAACATCGCTAAATACTTGATATTATGGTTGAATTTGTTTTAGAAACGAGTGATTTGTTGATATATTTTTTTTACTCTCATAATACTTTTGGTGTTCTCTCTACCGATATTAACGCCATCTAACGTTGTGACTTATTATTATTCCGGAAGCCGACTCTTGATATAATTCTAGGTTATGCCGCGCTAGCTGCTGCCCAAGTGTGAAGCCGCTATCGATTAGATTATGTTTCGAAGCATCAGCACAGCACTCTCACGGGACCCGACCCTGAGTGGCCGGATCACAAAAACGCTTAGATTTAGAGCAGTACATGTAAATATAAATAACACAAGGGCCATAGTGGCGAAGGGTTGTCCCAAAGGGGGTGTCCTATCGCTTTTAATATGGAACTTAGTCAGAAGATCTCGTCAAAAGACTCAACACTAAAGGTTACTTCGCCGTAAGATATGCCGATTATATAACCATTATAATAAATGGCACCCATGAAAATACACTATGCAACCTTCTGCAATTGAGCTTCACTTTTTTTTGACTAGCCGATATTTTGACAATTCAAAAATGCCTGTAATTGGTCTATTTGAAACAAACGTCAGAAAGGTTTATTTTTTATTTTTAAAAAATTTCAGTATATTTCTGAAAAAAACATATATATATATACAATTTCATAATTGTAAAATAAAAAAATCGTCAATAAAAAAAATAGTAAAAATAATAATAGTAATAAAAAAGGACATTTAGAAGAAAAATAAAAGAAATGACAACAATTATAGTGAGTACTGAAGCAGGTCAATCCCAAGCCGTTTTGTACTCAAGATACTCTTTTACAGTATAAAAAGCCTTCTGGCAAAGTTTTCGCTTAAGTTATTGGCGTATTACATGTTAAATTAGTTATTAATTTAATGTTGTTTGAACCAAATTAAGACCACTAGAGTAATTATTACAAAGTTATATTTCATTAGTCAGAAAAATTGTAGTTTCAAAATAAAAAAAAATCAAAAGCATTTTATTTGCAACCATTTACAGACACTTTTAAAATGTCAAGATGTCAGTCAGTCAGAAAAAATGATGCTAATTGCATATTCCAAAGCGTAGATCTCTATGGAGAAGAATGTGCAAGAAACTCCATGGACACTCTTTTCAATCATGTTTTGTAATTACAAATATCACTGTTACACGTTTCTTGTTGCTATCATGTGAGAACAAAGTAAATAAAGTAAAAATAAAAACTAAATATAGATATTAAAATAGCAACTGGCAGCTAAGAGATGACCAGTCTCAACTGACAGCGCCCGTTCACGGACATGACGCTAATATTAGCACCACTCAGCTCAACCATTTTGAAGGGCACCGAATGATCCAACACATACGCTACCATCAGTGAGACATTTGAGTGAGCATGGCAAACTCTCAACTGCCATGCTCATTTATGTCAAACAAGTCCAATAGTAACATAAAAACTATAAAATAGCTGCATAGTGCTCAAATTTACAAACTATGAAAAAAATGCTTCTACATTATACAATACGTATAATATATTAAATTAAAAAAAAAAACATTAAAAAATAATAATAATAATTTCCAAAATAATCAATTTGTGCACCTCGGTGGTAGTGGAGCTGGACCACCATTGAACCAAGCAGCAGTAGTGACCAAACATCCCCTAAACACAAAAATTATTCAGCCGAGAGTATGAGGGCAAGAGCACTACGCATGCGTTTCAGAGCTAGAGAGACGTCGACGTTTGGTTTAAAAAAATTAAAGCCAATAACAGTTTTTTTTACGAGTGTACATGCGCTAAAGTTCGCAGTCTATGTTCAGACTCGTCAAGTTACGTCGGCTGTATCGTACGACGCGTAATGTTCCACACACGCCCCAAGAAGATGTCAGCAAATCGAAGGGGCCCAGCAAGGTCAAAGCCTACAGGGCCCATGGGTTAAGTGAAAATGAACCCCCGGGACCCTGGAATGCTAGACAAAGAAGGAACAAAAGAGTGGGTTTTAGTTAGTAAAAATGTGACCTCCGCCCAAGAGCGAGAGAAGTTATTAGATGATTCCACCTTAAAAAACGACGAAATATCAGTCGTATTGTAAACAACAAAAACATGTGCTCTAACAGACCCGTTCGCGCTTGCGCGTAAACGTAAAGGGCACATACACTAGACTATAAAGCGAACATTACAAGATAGGTGTTGCTGTCAGTTTTGCCACGGTAATTTTTTTGAGTAACGAAAAACCTACCATCTAAAGCGATGATTAACGTTATTTTGTACTGACTGACAAAAACCATCAAGTATGATTGATGGAATTAATTGACGCTTGCAAGACCGTGTACTAGACGCATAACAGATTGTGAGTTAAAGTAAGAGGAAACGAGTTACTATAGACGTCTCACTCGTTTTGAAACGCATGCGTAGTGCTCTCGCCGTCATACTCTCGGCTAAATATTTTTTGTGTTTATGGGATGTTTGGTCACTACAATTTGTCTGACTAATGAAATATAACTTTGAAACGGTTACCTTAATAACATATATAAAAATCAGACATAAACAAATAAGTTAAGTAACTCTTATTTTTAGTTCCCTTTCTCACCTGCCCAGGTTCCCCAAGGGGGAGCTCCACAAGCATACAGGTATCTATAACACATAAGACGCTACTGAGAATATAAGGTTTCATCCATGTGAAAATAAGTTATGTCTTATCGCTCTGGGATCTTATTCTATAGAGTTTCATACAGATTATTTTTGATTTTGGCCAAAAGTTACAATAATTTGTGTTCGCTATGCAAAAATATTCAATTGTTATTTTTAAAAATCTGGCTATTTTGTGGTTTCGTAAGATAGACCCTAAAAGATTAATAAATATTGCTCAATATTATTGACCGAGTACGCAAGCCCACTTTTGTCAATTATAAGGCCGAGCAGCCGTCAATGTTCGAAGTTTGAATTAGAAAATTCGCGATCCATCGCTATTTATTTAAATCTTTGTCTATAATACTCAGAGTATCACATTTTATTTCTTCGCAAATGTGGTAAAAATGTCGTACATCTGGCGTGAGCATGTTATTTGCTCCATCCACTTTAGAGTAGATTGTTTTAATCAATCAGGAGTTTGAATACGAGTATATTTAAAGAAAATTGAACGATGTAGTTATATTACAAGAATATGCTGAAATTCAATATCGATAAATATTATCGGCCATCCCGTTCAACTCCCTAATTGCATGCGTGTGCATTGAATGTTCCCAAATAACAAGTGTTTACAAGTGAAGGCCCCACCCATTCTATTGATTTATTAATTTATAATAAGCATGTTTTTTCACATTTATGTGTGCTATTAGAAATTGATTTAGTGTAACTGCTTTCTTCTTTCTATTGTGTGCGTGTGCAAATTTTAAGTGTGTGTCGTAAATACACTATTTGTGAATGTTGTAATTATTTTAATGGGAGACAAGCGGCAAAACTAGGACTCCTTACTAATCGGCAATAAAGGCCGGATATCTATGGTGGTACCTAAGGGAAGGGTATACAAAATCCTAGATGTTACTTCATTTAAGTAAAGTTCCAAATTCAGCTGCAGCTGATTTGACAATAAGAAAAAGTGGTATTATTTCAAGAGGAGACGTTTATTAAATATATGAAGCTTGGGCTAAAAATAATGAAAAAAATTAACAGCAATCTGAATTATACAGGCTGAAAGAGCGTAATTTCAACATAAGGTCAATAATTTACAAAGTCGGTTAGATTATGATGGAACTTATAACCCACAAAATTATCTCTCTCTTTTGAAAGCGTATAGTCCAATCGACCATCGACAGACCAGCCTGAATTAAATGAACACATACTCGTACTATAAAGCCTGTGCCCGCATAGAGCCCCCCTGGCCTTTAAAATCATTTTCCTAGCGAAATATTGATTGATTTACATATGCATTACCAACACTGACCACGTTAACACTTAACCAGTATTTTTTTTGTTCGGGAATAGGGAAAACAAGTGAAAAAATATCATGTTGTTAATTTTTTTATTTTGGCAAATTTATATATTTTTTTCAAACCTATTGATCTAGCAGTTACCGAGAAGTAGGCTACTGAACGTCACTGTTTTATGGCACATTAACATTTCAATCTATAAAACTGTAATCGAAAAGTAAATATTAAATAATGAAATCAATTTTTTTGTAGTGAAGTCAGTTATTCTTGTTTTCCAACAAGTTTTTTTCGGGCGGTAGTTAAAATCATTCACGTTTATATTATGCTCATACACAGGAGAGCAATTTTATAAAAAGCTGCCAAAGGTGGTAACTGAACTTAGCGAGCGAAAGTTCGAAACCCATATTAAGCGTGTTCTAACAAAAAAAAAGCGTATTATAAGGTTAAAGACTATGTCGAAAACACGCTTGTTTAGCAATAACTGCTTCTGCACATGTGGCCCCCTTTTTTTGGTGGGAAAATCATCTTATGACAAATCCCGCTCTTGGGCGGAGCGGGAGATAGTGTCAGACTTTTACTGACTAAAAACCCACTCCTGTTCCTTCTTTGCCTTCATCCCGGGGCCCCGGGCTTCGCTTTCACACTACCCGTGGCCCCAGTAGGATTCGACCCTACTGGGCCCCTACAGTTGCTGACATCTCCCTGAGGCGCGCGTGGAACAGTACGCGCCGTCGACGACTTGGGCTCGGTCCGGATGGTTACCGGACGGTCGGACGGCGAGCCACCCATTACTCGCCGTCCGCAAGCCCGCGCCTACGGTGGCCGGAAATCGGGATCGGAATCCCAGCGGCGGTTAGGGCGTGAGGACCGTTGCCTCACGCGATCGGCCGCCTCCTTTGCTAGCATTACTCCTTCGCTTCACTCCGGACCATAGCCTATCGGTGCTCTGCCCAGGCAGGGCACACCTCCACCGTATACTCCACCGTGTCTTCTGGACGGTCCACACAATGGCGGCACCCAGGCGTTTCTTCCGCACGAATCCGGTGCAGGAATCTCCCGAACTTACCATGTCCGGTGAGGACCTGCGTCATACGGAAGGTAAGGACGCCATGTGGTCTTTCCAGCCACTCCTCAAAGAGGGGACTTACCGCCATAATTGTGGCGTGCCCAATGTGGCCCCCTGGTAACTCATAATATTGTGTAAATGTATCTATTAACTGCTCTACATTTGTTGTAATATTACTTTTTGTTTTTTCTTCTGTCACATTGCTTTTGCAATATTTTTTATATTATTATACCCCAACCACCATAAATTCGTTAGTTAACGTATTATTTATTAATAATTGTAATTATTTATTTTTCTTGCTTTTATTTATATAGCTTCTTTTTTTTACAATGTGACTGTGAGAACACTTGCACTGTAGACTCCGCGAATTCTTAAGTTACTTCCTATTACGATTCACTTTTTATTATGATTATTTTTATTGTACTTTTTAGTATAATATTCACCAGTCTACACTGTTCTTACATAATAACTACTTATACTGTAATATGGAAATATTATTGGAACAATATTTTTTTTTAAAGATTATCCATGAAGTTTCTTGCCGGTTCTTCTCCATAGGAAACGACCAATTTGGAACCGTGCACTAGCTACGTTTTATAAGTACCCATGTAGGCCTATGTGAAATAAAAAACTTTAAACTTTGATTTTGAAAAGCGCTTGCCGTTTCCCTCGATATCTCGAAGGCTTTCGATAGGGTCTGGCACGAGAGCCTGCTTTCATTAGTAACCTTCCTATTATCGGTTTACCTGCTGGTTGGTGTGCTTGGATCGCAAACTTCCTGAGTGACCGGTCCATACGAGTGGTCATCGACGGTTGTTCGTTCGGTCAAATGGCCATTAATGCCGGGGTCCCTCAGAGTCAGTGCTCTCGGCAACATTGTTCTTGCTGCACATAAATGATCTGCTTAAGCCCGGTACCTTTGGGTATGTAGACGACAGCACTGTTGCTGAGATTTACATATCCGGCGCGCAAGCTGGGTCACAGATTCAGTCTCTCCGAGAGGCCATGGTCGAGCGCTTGAACTTATCCTTGGAGACAGTCCCTGAATCGGACGATGCCAATTTGGTCTAGTTCAATGCTGCTAAAAACCCAGGCGTGTCTATTTTCCGCTAAAAGGAGCCAATTCAGCCTTGTTCCAACTGCCCGGGGCGTAACCGTGCCGATAACCGACCATCTTGATCTTCTTGGTGTTACGCTGAAGTCAACACTCAACTTTGGGCCATACATCTAAGCAAAGGCTCAACTGGCAGCAAAAAAACTGGGAATCCTCGCGAAGGTCAGACAGTACTTCACGCCGGAACAGCTGCTCGAACTTTATTAAGCGCAAGTTCGATCGTATCCATATACGATCAAACGTCGAATGGATCACTGCTTTCATCTTTGGGACGGGTCTGCCCGATACCAGCTTGATGCACTTGAGGCAATTGAGAGGCGAGCCAGGAGGATCATTGGAAATGCACTCGTTGAGTCGAAGCTTCAATTCGTTGAGTCGGTTTTGCATTTCGTGGAGTGTGCGTCTGAATTGCATAAACTAATTCCGCCTAGCCCGTTCCATCATCGGACCATCAAGCGTACGGTAATGCGCCACAGGTACATGGCGGACATCCCAACTACACGCACAAAACGTTTTGGGAACACATTAATTGTGCGTACAGCTAAGGAGTGGAATTCCTTGCCGGAATTTGTGTTTTCTGATGACTACAACCCGGGAATCTTTAGAATAAAATAATGCTCGAAACGAATAAATACATCGTCCGACGATGAATGCAGACTGATTCGTGTTTGAGTCAGTTTATATTTATTAGGTCATTTCTTTTTTAAATTGCAGTTTGCGTACTATGCACTGACCTCTATATATTACCACTGGACAGGCTACTCATTTGATAGCTAATTTTTTGTACCTACTTGAAGCGCCACCCGCGATCGTCCCGAGAACTAATTTTGACGTCATTGCAAATACCAGCAGAAAAGTCTGAAGTATTTTTACATTTTTAACTAATTTCGTTCGAATTCCTGCTTCAGAAATTGTATAAATCCTATTTAAAAAAACCGGCCAAGAGCATATTGGGCCACGCTCAGTTAGGGTTCCGTAGTTTCCCGTCCATCACAATAAGTGTCCCCAGTTAAGAGTTAATGAACGACAGACAACGAGAAGAACAAATACCACCAATGCCAACGAGCGACCAACCGAACAATTCGACAATATAATAGCTCATACCCGTCCCGACCCCATCAACTCATGAAAAATCTTAACAGCGCGTAGTAGCCCAAAGTACAGCGCCAAAAAACGCCGAAGGTAGGCCTGAGCAAATAAGAAACAAACAAACCGAAAAAAACCGACTTCCAAAATTAAAGTTATTGTGATCCTTTTAGAGTTTTTAGGGTTCCGTACCTCAAAAAAAAAAAACGGAACCCTTATAGGATCACTATGTTGTCCGTCCGACTGTCTGTATGTCTGTCTGTCAAGACCAATATCACGGGAACGCGTAGAGGTATCGAGTTGAAATTAAAATCATAGACTCAGGTCTACGGTCCCTCCTTAAAGCTGTAAAAAATTAAACTTGTAAGTTAACGAAAAAAAAACGATCTAGCCGTTCATGTAGCAAAAAATGAATATTTTGAAACTCTCAAGGTTATCAAAATTCATAGGGTACTTCCCGTTTTCCTAGAATTCTGAAATTGACCGTCTGTCTGTTTCTACAGCTTCGAGGAAGCGCAACTTGAATATATAGTTTTAATTTTAACTCGATAACTTTACTTGGCTCTTGACAGACAGACATACAGCAGACAGACAAACAGACACAGACAGAGAGACTGACGGACACCAAAGTGATCCTATAAGGGTTCCGTTTTATCCTTATGAGGTACGGAAAACTAAAAACGCCCTAAGTACACCTCAGTATCAGTGGCGGCTGGTGGGTCATAGAAGTGGTGGTGCACTTTATCAGTATGTATGTCGAATTCACAGGTACACAAAAAAGCATTATGGATGCGCAATATACCTACTACTGTCGTTAATGTAGACTGTATTTGCGAAATTACTTGATCAGATAATTGCGTGAAACCTTTATTAACTTGTTCGTTAAATTTTATTATATTGGTTCTGATAACAGAATCTAATTGGTTACGAATATCTATGATGCCCAACACAGACAAATTTTGTAAATGTACTTGCGATGCATCATGTTCTTTTTTATTCACTTACTGCGTCAAATCACTAATACCTGATTCCGTCCAAATCAATTCACCGACAAAAACAATACAAGGAAAACAAAACAATGTATTGAGCCGCTCACATCCACACAGCCATTTCTTTCTAATGTATATTTCACTTTTAAAACTCCGCGTAAATGTTATGTTTTGGATTTACACTCCTGTTTCAAATTAAGAAATGGCCTAGATGGTGTCCCACCAATTTAAAATCTAAATTTTATTTATTACACACAACCACAACACAATAAATACGTAAATCCTTGCAAAATGTAAACAAACACAAAATTACAAACAAAAACACGTGCGTCTGCGATGAAGGGTTGCCAACCATACTTTATAATTACGTATTTTACTTTATTTTTGGTAAATATACTTTATACTTTTACATAAAAATAAATATATGAGAATACTCTTTTTAAAATCTATACTGTAATACATAAAAAGAAACACTAATATGAATATATACTTAACTTTTTATCGAGGCTTCTACCTTGAAACACGAATACGTTTCCAAAAATGTAAAAATACCTCATAGAAAACCGTTAGTGTATTTAAGCAGCACATACAATTTTTTTTTCAAGAGAAAAAGCCAATACGTAAATAAAATTTTGAAAAATAATTTTATTCAAATAAATTTTTCCTACTAAAAAAAAATGATACGTAATTTTTATTAAAAAATGGCAACCCTACTGCGATGTTGCAGTGAGTGAGCCGGCCGGCTCGGGCGAATTTCGTAAAACCTCGTGCGCTCTCGGTAACCTTCGGCTCGCTCGAGCGGCGCACGGGAGCGGTAATATTTTGCAGTACATTTTTTACTAAACTATCTCTGTCTCACGCGCCAGTCGTCTTTGTTCGTGTTTCATAAAAGTTGTATGAGCGTTCGCCGTGCGCTTTGCCTGGCGCACGAGAAATTTTCTTTACTGCAAAAATAAACCTTAATACTTTTAATATAGAGTTGAAATGGTTTCGTCATAATTTTGCTAATAGAATAATGAACAGAAAGTTAAACAGATAGGTACATTATGCATTTTATGTTTTTTCTGAACCTGGCAGTTCGGCGCACGAGTGCACTTAACGTACAGCCGCCCCTGCTCAGTATACCTCAAAGGTGGTGTGAAAACGTGTGCATATTACGACGATAACCTCTTTCAACTTTTTGAATCATTATATCTCAAAAACGGTGGCTCTTAATAAAAAAAGTGTTGAGACTTTTTTGTAGATAATTTTCTGATCTACAATTTTTGTCCGAACTAATTTTATGGTAAAACTTACCGTTTTGCTGAAATACGCGAAAAACTCGTTTTGTGACCCTTGACCCTGAGTATTTTTTTTTGCATGTGTCGGATCGATGAGGACTTTTTAGATTTCATTTATGATGGTGTTTTAAACAATCCTACCAATTTTTCAGCTGGGTTCGATTTTTGTGACCTAACCCCTATTTTTTGGTCAAATTTGACTGGATAAATTTGTTGTGGAATCGGATGGTATCGTACAATCTTAGCTATAAGTATCACTCTATTTAGTCACATTGGTACCAACCTATTTTTGTTTTTCATATGTCCCTATGTAATGAAAAAAAAAAATACTAAAACAATCAAAATAACCTTAATTTCGGAAGTCGGTGTATTGTTTGCTTATTATTTAACACCGACTTTCAAGATTGAAGTTATTTTGATCGTTTTAGTGTTTCTTTTTTTGTAGTGAAGTCAGTTTTTTTTTGTGCAAGCTTTTTATCACACACTCTTTTTTAGTTGTGAACTAGTGACACATTTATAGCCAGAGTACCTATTTCTAAGGACAATTCGAATTAACTGAAACACTGCTAGGATAAAGTCAAAAATCAAAGATTTTTATTTCACATAGGCCTACATGGGCTGTTATAAAACGTCAGAAGCTAGTGCACGGTTCTAAACTGGTCGTTTCCTATGGAGAAGAACCAGCAAGAAACTCCATGGTTACTCTTTTAAAAAAGAATTTGTTTTTACAATATTTTCATATTACAGCTTATGTAGATATTATGTAAGGACAGTGTAGACTGGTCAATATTGTACTATAAAGTACAATAAAAATAATCATAATAAAAAGGAACCTAAGAATTCGCGGAGTCTACAGTGTTCTCACATTCACATTATAAAGATACAAATTTATTATGAAGTTCCCATCCATCTTCCGGCTCCACCATCAGGTCAGTTCGATAGTACCTAGCCAAAGTGCATCTTATGACAATTCTAATAAGCCCAAACACGGCTAGATTACATTGATTAATTACGGAGTTCCAGTGCCTACCTTCTGGCTCCATCATCATCAGATCACTTCGATGATCATTCGATCTCATTTCCAACATAACTATTCAGAAGTTCTACTTAGTCATCAGTTCCACTTCATCAAATGTATTTTGACTGTAAATGCTTAAATTCTCGATGAAAATACCAAAATCACTATGGTTGCTAATAATTGAGGAGTTCCCTAGATAGGAATCTAGGGGACCCCAGGAGGGGGGGGGGTCCATGAAGATCATGGATCCCATCATCAGAACTGGAATTAGAAAAAAATGGGACCAATCTAGAAGCATATACTCTTAAGAAAAAAAAACGTAAATTGGTCCATAAACGACGGAGTTCTGAGATAACAAATATAAAAAAAATAAAAAAATAATGATGATGAAAAAAATACAACCGAATTGAGAACCTTCTTTTTTGAAGTCTATTAAAAAACAAAAATTTCAATAGATCCTTGTTTTTTTTTTCATTTATCACAAAAAGGGTTTTCGTGAGAAATAACAATAAACAGTCGTTCAATTTTCCATTTGTGGCTATGATTATTTATTTCATGTTTATTGAAAGAAAATTTAAATTGTGCTCATGAACAGAATTATGTCGTGGCCAGATCTTAAAGATGATCACTTCACGATGTGATCGACCATATCATGAAATGGTGGCATTTTATGATAACCTTTTCTGCTGGCCACATTACAATATGGGCCAGCTAAATCAATGAACACTCTGCGGTTAACGAAATGAACAGCTACAGGCATGATTATTTCATAGTATGGTCAAACATGGGTGATCATATCGTAAAATAGTTATGTTGTCCACCGGTAGAGGTGCAGATTTCGTGACGTAATATAGCGACAGACATTTTTTAGCGAATAAGAATTTTCATATGGAAGATAAAAGTGTAATGAAATATAATTACGATACAAAGCTGCGTTATTTCATTTAACTAATACAAGTCTGCAGTCAATCAGCAGTTTGAATGCGACATTATATGCGATTTCAATTGGAGTAGTATTTAACTGTTCCTCAATTATTTCTGTTTTCTACTACAAAATATGCTTCTGTTCCATCAAAAAATATTAAATGTGCATTAAAATATGCAATACCGGGTGGTACAATAAAAAGAGTCTCAAGGCCCTTAATAAATGTAAAAAGTCCATTAATCCTAAATGCATGATATGGCCAAACGTGGATCGAAATATCAACAAACGTTGACGTTTAAACGATCTGGCATGTTTTTGTTGGCCATATCATGAAATGCAACCATGTCATGATATGGCCGGTCACATCATGAAGTGATCAATTCTAAGATCTAGCCACGACGTACACATATAAAAAAAAAAGAAAGAAACGACGAAAGATTGACTGACATTATCAATGCACAATCGAAACTAATGGGACTAAGAGTATGAAATTTTGCACGAGGTTCTGTTTCAAGACGTAACCAAGCACTAAGAGAGGGTTATCGAAAATTCACCTCCTAAGGGGATAAAACGGGGTTCAAAGTTTATATGGAGAGACCTTCTTTTACGTGAGCGAAACCGCTGACAGAAGCTGATCATATATAAACATAATAATTTAACCAATAATTTGCTTTTACCAACAAATTAAAATTTTACTGTGTTCTCAATTTAAAAACTTTTGAATTTCAAAGCTGTGTTTTACACAATAGTACAGGCCTTATACAGTTCTAAGCTGTAAATCAGCTTGCGTGCTGCTTGAGTTAGATTACAACCTTTATTTATTGAGTCTCAGTCGCTGACACGACATTGACTCGCTTACGGATCACATACGATCATTGTTCAAGGGAGATTATTCCAGTGACTGAAGACTATTGCTAAAAACTACTGTACACTTCCTCCTCTTGGACGATGAATGGGTTCTAAAAACCGAAAATAACGCAGCCATCCGTCCCTGAGACGCAAACAAAGCTTTCATTATTTCCACTGGTGCCTGACGCTTAGCAAGTGTAGAGCACTCAATTGAGTACGGTCTGCGGCGAGGGCCTGTGAAAATGCGAAGCTAATCCATGAACAGGAGATAAATAATCCCCCGTCTTCTTCTAATACTGTGCCTTTATAATTACACATATATAGGGTGCCATCTCCGAGTGCCAACCCTACTAGCAAAAAGATCGTATAAGCAATTACTCTTACGATTATACAGGGTGGCCATGAAGTCGTGGATCAAACACAACTAGGGGTTAGATTAGGTCATCAGCTGCAAAAAATTGTTCTACGGGAGGTCTTTAAGGTCAATCCTTGCAGAGTTATAATTTATTATGTGTTTTTATGAGAAAATTAACTATTATTACTAATTCTCATTAAAATTCGAAAAAATCTATATCCTGTATCTTTTTTTATAATTTTCACTAGATTAGTACTAATGATTCCATGCATAAGACATGCTATTTATGGTTGTTTATTGGGAGTGTTAAAGATAATATTAAGCTTTACGAAAAAAAAAAAACTCAAATCATAAATTTTTATTTACTTCGAACCCTGGCCCCGAATTTGCTAGGGTACAAGTCATTATCAACAGAGGTGCATTCCTTAGGTTACGTAAGAATTTTATTAGACGGTGCAGATCATATAATGAGTGATTCATTCGGAGTTACTTTTTCCAAAACTAAAAAAAATATGAATAAAACAAATTTATCGGGTAATCTTTATTATAATACAAAAGAACCATTCCTTACATTTACTTTTTAAAGATTATTTCTTTCAAATGTTGTCCGTAACTGCGATTAAGCATTCTGGAGTTCCAGTTTTCGATGACCCGACCGAGCGTTTCCAGTGGTATTTGGTGAATAACGCGAGTATTGTTGGCTTCCAGTTGATCAATCGTACGCGGCTTATCCATATAAACTTTGGACTTTACATAACCCCACAGAAAAAAGTCTAAGGGTGTGATGTATCACAGGATCTATTCGGCCAACTGACTGGTCCGAAACGCGAAATTAACTGTTCACCAAATTTTTCTCGCAACAAAGCCATGATTTCACGTGCTGTGTGGCAAGTGGCGCCGTCTTGTTGGTACCAAAAGTTTTGAAGATGACGGGCTTCAATTTCAGGAAACAAATAGTCCGTTATCATGGTACGATAACGGTCACCATTGACAGTGACGTTCTGGCCGGCTTCGTTTTTGAAGAAATATGGAACGATGATTCCACCACCCCATAAACCACACCAAACTGTTGTTTTATCTGGATGTAATGGTAGCTCTTGAATCTCTTCAGGTTGCTCTTCAGACCAAATACGGCAATTTTGTTTGTTAACATATCCGTTGAGCCAAAAATGTGCCTCATCGCTAAACAAAATTTTCGTTGAAAACAGTGGATTTTCTGCAAGCTATTTTTTTTTTTCAAGCCACCTTAATCGCAGTTACGGACAACATTTGAAAGAAATAATCTTTAAAAAGTAAATGTAAGGAATGGTTCTTTTGTATTATAATAAAGATTACCCAATAAATTTGTTTTATTCATATTTGTTTTAGTTTTGGAAAAAGTAACTCCGAATGAATCACCCATTATTATGGTCAGAGGCAGGAATTTTGAGCATTTATTGTAAAATGTTTTGTTTTATTAAAACAATTATTTCACAATCGTTGTTTTGTTTTTTTCGTCCTAGACAAATATTAGATCCACTCATGGTCATGTGTAATACCTTTTCAGAATTCCTGTTAAATGCGTCAAAACTTGTAATACAGGGTCACTTTTCGGTAGAGTATTTCCTTTTCACAGTGGAGTCCGAAATAAATAAAAAGGTATGATATGAGAATTATTTTTTTCGTAAAACTTAATATTATCATCAACACACCCAATAAACAACCATAAATAGCATGTCTAATGCAAGGACTCATCAGTACCAATATAGTGAAAATAATAAAATAGATACTGTAATTAATTATTAAAAAATAAAATAGATACTGTAATTAAATTAAAGGAAGTAATTTTTTTCCAATTTTAATGAAAATTAGTAATAAAAGTTCATTTTCTCATAAAAAAGTAAAAAATTATAACTTTGCAAGGCTTGACCTTAAAGACCTCCCATAGAACAATTTTTTGCAGCTGAGGACCCAATCTAATCCCTAGTTGTATTTGATCCACGACTTTTTGACCACCTGTATATCGAAAACCACTCGTATAAAAGATTCTATTATTCCAAAAAGTGTTCTTAAAGCCGTTTTCTTGAGTTTTTAATATTAAATCCTATTTAGCTCTATATTATGTCTAGTAAACGTGGGCTCGATATTCATATCTCTCGATAGCCTTTATACAGCCGTAAGTCTTGAAACAGTTGTTTAAAAGCAACTGAATTGCTAATTTGTCTTAAAATAGCTTTGACTGGCCTGTTGGTTTAGTAGTCAGTGGCGGTGATCTCTCGCGCCGGGCATTGGTACAGGCCATGGTCCGGAGTGAGGAGGAGTGGCAGGCGGCCGCCTCCTTCTGCGAAGCAGTAATGCTAGCAAAAGAGGCGGCCGATCGCGTGTGGCAACGGTCCTCACGCCTTGACCGCCGCCGGGATTCCGATCCCGATTTCCGGCCATAGTCGGCACGGGCTTGCGGACGGCGAGCATTGGGTAACTCGCCGTCCGACTGTCCGGACCGAGCCCAAGTCGTCGACGGCGCGTACTGTTCCACGCGCGCCTCAAGGAGATGCCAGCAACTGTAGGGGCCCAGCAGGGTCGAAGCCTACTGGGGCCAAGGGTCTGATTCTGAAAGGAAGACTCGGCCCCGGTACGAAAGGCAACGAAGGAGGAGGAGTGAGTTTTTAGTCAGTAAAAGTCTGACACTATCTCGCGCTCCGCCCAAGAGCGGGGGATGTCATAAGATGATTTTCCCACAGTAAAAAAAAAAAAAAACAGGACAAATGTTTGTGTGATGAATACGGTCATTTTTTCTGTGTCTGGGTGTAGTTTTTCTATAATATGCATGTATTTAGAAATACATAAGTATGTTTATAAGTTGTCTAGTACTCACAGCACAAGCTCTGCATAGTTTGGAACTAGATGGCGTTGTGTGCAACAATTTCATTTCAAAACGCTTTTAAAATTATCTATTTCAGCCCCAAAGATTATCTGAATATTATTTGAAAGCCGTTTTACAGCGTAATAGTAATAAAAAAGTTCAATAAAATCTTTTACAGCACTATAAGCGCCATTATGTTACAGCAACCGTATTTGTTCTATTAGCAGAAAATTAACCATAATTAGTGGACAAATGTAAAAAAATGTGAGTTTCCAACGAAAAGTAAATAAAATTTATACACGATTAAAACAATCAACAACATTGGCATTAACCACAGATGCAGAGCGATCACATAGTATAAGTGCGGGTTCTGTAGGAAATATTCTCTTCTACTGGTTATGGATTTTGTAAACCAACAACTTGTGAAGTGAGTTTTGATTCTGAAAATAATACCATAATCAAGACTCTGATTCTGACAGTAGTGATAATGACAATCATAGTACGAAATCGGAGGAGTGAAAATTTAAATAACTAGCTGTTCACTCGCCTCTTTGGTTACTGCTCTACTCCTATGGGTTGTAGCGTGATGTTAGGCTTCCTCGTCATGGGCTGCCCAACAAAAATATTTTTTCAATTGGAACGAGTAGCATCAGTACCAAACTAGTAATACATAGTTCTAGAGGTTAGCGCGTACAAACAAACAGACAGACTTTCGTTTTAACCAAAGAGAGATAGTGCTATAAAAGCTATATTCACGACAAATTAGCCATGCAGTTGATTTTAAAGAACTGTTATAAGACTTACGGTTGTATGAAGGCTATCAAGAGATATCTTATATATGGTTATCGAATAAAAGCGATATCCACGTTTACTAGACATGTTATAAAACTTAAAAGCGTTGAATGCTAAAAACTGCGGAAAACTGCTTTTATACAACTTTTCGGAATAATATAATGTTTTATACAAGTGGTTTTCGATCTATAGTCGTATACAAAGCACAGGTCCGATCGTGTGTGGAGTAGTGCAGTCACATATGGGGTGGTGCTGCAAAATGCCATCTAGCAGCTTTGGACTCAGTGGAAAGGCGTGCGAAGAGGCTAATTGGGGATCCAGATTTGGTTAAGTCCAATCTTTAAAGCCTCGAGCACAGGCGCAGAGTAGCCAGCCTTTCGGTATTTTACAGGTTACATTTTGGAGAGTGTGCGCGGGAATTGCATGACTTGATTCCGCCATCTCCTTTCTACCATCGGACAACCCGACGAACAGCGAGTATCTACCCTTACGTTGTTGAAACTTCAACGGTCCGGACTAAGCGTTTCGCTTCGTCGTTTATACCGCGTACATCGAAGGACTGGAACAATTTGCCTGCTGCGGTCTTCCCGTCCAACTATAATTTAGGTGTCTTCAAGGCCATCAATCAATGATTGCATCTCCGCTTACCATCAGGTGGGATCGCAGTCAAGCACTGGTTTATATCAATTAAAAAAAAAAAAAAGTTTAAAAGAGTAATTGCTTATACGATCCTTTTGCTAGTTGGGAATGGTGTGACGAATAAGTGATTAATCAGGGTTACTTCTCATTTAGAAATTTTTCGTATCCTTTTTTCTTCTTTCTTCGTATGTTATTGTATATGTACAGTAAACATTCAAAAGTTCTTCTTGTTATATAAATTCAGCCGTCTATTTGAGTACTGTCAACCTCCTACAAACAACAAACAAAACAAAACAAATTACAAATTAATTCTCAAATTAGTCCTAAGGAATAGGTAGATGGAATAATGCTAAAACGTACTACACAATATGGGTGTGCGATGTTTCAGATAATAAAATATCACGCCTAGTGATACACAGTCAGAGACTCACCGCAAAAATACATTTAAAAAATATATAAAACTCTCATAGTGAAAGCGTCTGCAGAAAATAATGTAGTCATGTCCTTAACTTTTTTTTAAAAAGAAAATTCATACGGAAAAGAGCGTCGCTTCGTCGGGATAATATGGTTCGCCGTAAAAATATTTTCGCAGCCACATAATAGAAAAGATTATGTAAAGGTGATAACTGACAACACAGTTAAATATCAACATATCAACATTATTAAGTTAAATCTGTTGTTATTATTACATTACGAATGATTTCATGAAACAGAAGTGTATGATTACAATGCGCCTGTAATGTTTGGTTGCCTCTACGACATAATTAAAACGAGCCTACAGCTATATGCTATCGAATGGAGTCAAAAAAGCTAACTCTAAATTAGTTAACACGAATATATTATTGTTAATATAAAGTACTCGATAATTCAGATAAAAAATTGTCTGAATGTTTTGATTTTTTTATTTTATTTATATTGATTTTATTACTTTTAATTACTTCAAATAAACATAACATATGGAGTATCGTTTTTGCCTGACAATATAGTAAATCGTTACTACATATTAGAAAACTGATTCTTTTAATGTAATAAAACGTTACATGAAACACAAATAATTATTATCTTTACAGTTCGCGCCATGAGTTGAACCTGAGCACGCCGGCACGGCATCCATGGTTACGAATCGCGGTTGTAATCAGTGGTTTGGCGAAGAGTAATCAAGTAAGTGGAAAATCGAAGTTTACCACAATTTTTTTCTGAAAGCTAGCTAGCTCTACTATTCTTTTATGATATAACTTCTAACAAGACGTAGTATTCGTATATAATGGTAGAAAAGTGTTTTTGTGGCATTCTAGGTTATGTGGTTTATTTTATTTTAATATATTATTTTTGTTGACGTCATAATGTGTTTTTACTTATTTTTAATAAAGTTAACTCACAGCCTGTAAGCTATCTGAGCTCCAATGTTCTTTTGTGATATAACCTAAAACAAGCTTATTTGTATTAAATTTGAGAAACCTATTTTTTCTTGGAATTACAGGTTAAGTTATTGATTTCATTATTATTAATTGTATTTGTTGACGTTATGGTATATTTATAATTGGTTCGTTTTTTTATTACGGATTAATTTAATTTGCCGAATAATTTTGAATTTTAAATCATTAAAAAAAGTATTTTCCTTTATATATGTTCACAAAGTATTTTAAATATTCTACTAGTGTTAATTTTCCTTGAGTGAATTAAAATTTAAATTCACCTACCGTAATTTCGTAACCAACGAGTATCCACTTAAGCGTATGCTATAACTACACAATAATAATACTGGGAAGTCAGTAAGAGCAGCCATTTAATTAATAAATGTCTGCGCTTACCAAAACACTGTGATAACTAGTTCGTAGCTACGGTACACTTCACCACACAACACGAAAAAATTAAACAGTAACGCACACTGAACTCACGTAAACGGCTTTCTTAACGGCAGCACGGTTTATTTATCTCTCATAAAGTTATGGAGAATATTTCGACGAAACGTATCTTGCTCCCTAGGACCGCTCGGATTGGGGACAAATACGTACTGATACCATGCGGATTATTCAAAGGGGCGAACGGGTAAGCGGGTTGAAAAAGAACCCCCCGCTACCCGCCCGCAGACGGCTGACAGTGTGTGCATCTGAAACTGTGTGCTAGTCTGGGGATCTTTCCTAAGATTTTCAAACAGACACCCGCTCCCCACATACGGTTGACTCAAAAATGTTCCTGCAAGTTATTTGAATATTTGTTAATCTTATGGTCTTGTTATGTGAGGAGAAATAAACGAAGATTATTATTATTATTATTATTTACTATACCATTTTTTTAAAATGTAATGCACCTATAATATGAAAACTGTCCTTTGAAAGCAGGAATTTTCTGATTTATTTTTTGATACAGATTTTAGTAGTTTTTGGATTTTAGAAAATTACTTATATTATTAGTCCTTAAATATTTTTAATTATCCTCTCATGTGGAAATTGTTACAGCGAACAAAGTCCCTGGTTTGTTTATTAGTTTATATAACAGTTTATATATCTCCGATATCTGAATAAATAACTAATGTATCTCTGATATCAAACAACTAATTAATATTATTAAATAGTTGTGATTCATTAAAAATACTTTTTTCAAACTAAAAGTACACATAATAAACTCATATGATATGATTCATTAGTATATTATACATAATTTACATTAAAAAAAACTATCTGCTATATAAATAAAAATCAATGTTTGTATGTTTATTCTCTATGCGTTCCTAAGCCATTAAAGACACTTTGGTAGTGTGTTCTGAGGACGTCCGACAGGTTTCTAATAAAAAAAATCTACATAAATATAAATGAAAAATGATTTTACGTTCTTAGTGAAACTTGCTTCATAAGAGAGAATTTATGTTTTATTGTAATGAAATTTTGGTAGACTGTTCTGAGGACACCCGCGACAGTTTCTGGCCCAATCAATCTATGAAAACATGTACTACTCGACCGATTTAAAAAATGCTTTCACCATTAGAAAGCTTCATCTTCATCGAGTAACAGAGACTGTAATAGATCTGGGGGCACGGTAGTGCCCCCGCCAAGACAAGCCAAGCGAAGCGCAAGGGCACTACCTACATTTTCTCGAAGTGTTTCGTCGTTTTTTTGAACCCTCATAGACTTGGTTTCCGATATACCAGATAGTTCATATTCTCAGAATATGATAATAATAATAATAACTATTTTTTATATTTTTAAATGTCTTTTTTAAGAAATATTTAAAAATGTAATGAATATGTGTAAGTAATTTAATAAATGGAATAATAATAATAATCATTTATTATCAGGCAACTAAGGCCCATAGATAACATACACAAATAATATTACAAAATAAACTAATACATAAGTATAAAAGAAAACTATAACAATTATTAAACTAGGTACTATTGTACACGAAGATATGATGTCAATAATAGACTAATTAAACATACAAAATCTCAATCGAATAGCTCTAATACTTTAGATTTTATAGATATCTAAAATACACCGATTTGGTCACTGACACACTCACTGACACACCTGATCATCAAAATGTTTGGCTACTTTCTGAAGTGCTAGAAAACTGAAATTTGGTATGTTATCTAAGTTTAGTATACAACCAACAAATTCAAAAACTTATAACTTTCGCCCCCCATCCCCAAAAATGGGAGGGTTTTTTTTTTATTGGGTGGGAAAATCATCCTAATGACATCCCCGCTCTTGGGCGGAGCGGGAGATAGTGTCAGACTCTTACTGACTAAAAACCCACTCCTGTTCCTTCGTTGCCTTCGTCCCAGGGCCCCGGGTTCCGCTTTCACACTACCCGTGGCCCCAGTAGGCTTCGACCCTGCTGGGCCCCTACGATTTGCTGACATCTCCTTGAGGCGCGCGTAGAACAATACGCGCCGTCGACGACTTAGGCTCGGTCCGGACGGTTACCGGACGGTCAGACGGCGAGCCACCCATTGCTCGCCGTCTGCAAGCCCGCGCCTACGGTGGCCGGAAATCGGGATCGGAATCCCGGCGGCGGTTGGAGCGTAAGGACCGTTGCCTCACGCGATCGGCCGCCTCCTTAGCTAGCATTACTGCTTCGCAGAAGGAGGCGACCGCCTGCCACTCCTCCTCGCTCCGGAGCATGGCCTGAACCAAGGCCCGGCGCGAGAGATCACCGCCGCCGATTGCCCTCACGAGGTCACGGCGTTGCTCTGCCCAAGCGGGGCACACCTCCACCGTGTGCTCCACCGTGTCCTCCAGGTGGGCCACACAGTGGCGACACCCGGGCGTCGTTTCCGCATGAATCCGGTGCAGGAACCTCCCGAACTTACCGTGTCCGGTGAGGACTTGCGTCATGCGGAATGTGAGGACGCCGTGAGATCTTTCCAACCACGCCTCAAAGAGGGGACTTACCGCCATTATTGTGGCGTGCCCAGCACGGGGTCGCGACAGTCGCTGTCGCCATTTCTCCATGAGAACTCGCCGGAGCTCTGTCCGCCATGCCGCGACTTGTTGCGGCAGCGGGGTTTCGCCCCGGCGTTGCATCTCCATGCGCCGTTCGTGCATGAGTGCAAGGACTGTTGCCTCCAGCTCCCATGGTTTCTGGCAAGCAAGAAGGCTCGCCGCTTCGCGGGAGATCGTCCGGTATCCTCGCACCATCCGTATGGCCATGACCCTCTGGCACGCATTCAGCCGGGCCGCCGGCTGCTTCCGCAGCCCCGGCGCCCACACCGGCGCGCCATTAAGGGCCATGGACCGAACGATCCCCGCGTAGAGCCTCCGGCAGGAGGCGTCTGGGCCCCCAAGGTTGGGCAGGAGCCGCCCGAGGGCAGCCCCAGTCCGATTTAGTTTGGGAGCCAGACGTCGGAAGTGCTCGTCGAAATCCCATCGGCTGTCGAGAACGAGTCCCAGGTATTTCATCGTTGACCCGACGCCGATGTGGACTCCTCCCACCGTTAGCTGGGAACCCGGTGGTGGCGCGTTCCGAGGGCCGTGAAAGTACATGGCCTCGGACTTGTGCAATGCCACCTCGAGTCCCAGCTCCTGGATCCTGCCAACGACTGTCGCGACCCCGCGTGTCGCTAGTTCGACCGCCGCCTGGTACAACTCTCCCTGCGCCAGGACCAGCGTGTCGTCTGCGTAGCAGACCACGCTGACCCCGTCAGGGAGGTCGCCGCGCAGCACGTAGTCGTATCCGATGTTCCACAAGGGCGGCCCTAGTACCGATCCCTGCGGAACACCGCACGACATCTCTCGACGTTCCCACACCCCCTGGTGACCAGGGTAGGTTATGTACCTGTCTGACAGGTACGCCTCGACCACACGACAGAGGTAGTCGGGCATCCGGTGATACCGGAGTGCCTTCCCAATGCTACTCCAAGTTGAAGGCGTTGGCGATGTCCAAAGACACCGCCACGACACACCTGCCCTGGGCCACTGCATCCCCCGTCGTGAGAGCTCGCACGCACATGATGGCGTCCACCGTGGAGCGCCTCCTGCGAAAGCCGAACTGGCCGTCCGCCAGATCCGGCCCCACCCGTGTTAGGTGTGCGACGTCGCGGTCTGCAATGACTCTTTCAAAGAGCTTGCCCACCTCGTCGAGCAGCACAATGGGCCGGTACGCGGACGGAGAGTCCGCGGGGCGCCCCGGCTTCGCGATAAGGACCAGTTTCCCCGTCTTCCAGCGAAGTGGGAACTGGCCCCTCTCCATGCATGCGCTGAAGAGCCCTCTTAGTCGAGGCCCGAGAGCCTCCATGGCCAGGACTCATGCCTTCCCAGGCAAGCCGTCGGGTCCTGGGTCGGTAATTTTGGCACTCAGCCTTCGTACCGCCACTCTCATCTCTACCTCGGTCACCTCTGGAGCGTTGTCGTCGTCGTCGCCATCGTGGTCCGCGTCGGACACCGCTGGTGGCGGAGCCATGGGCGGGGGAGAGTGTTCCCCTCGCGTAGGGAACAGAGTGCTCACCACACCCTCCACGAGCTGGGGCCGGAGACTCTGCGTCAGCGGGGGAGCCCAGGGGCGAAGTTTGTCCCGTACCAATTTGTACGGGCGTCCCCATGGGTCCCCATTCAGAGTCCCCAGCCACACGTTGCGGGCCTCAAGTTTGGCCCGCCTTATCTCCGCTCGGAGGGTGCGCTTTGCCGCTCTGTATCCCTCGTACAGCTCCGCCTCTCTGGCCTCCGCATCCGGTGGACGGGTGCGGCGCCTGCGGTATCTGGCATACCGGCGTCGCGCGGCATTGCACGCGTTGCGCAGTGCCGCAATCTCCGGCGACCACCAGTATACCTGGCGCTGAGCACGTCCTGGAGGGACTCGGGGCATTGCCGCGTCGCAAATTTGCGACATGGCCTCCCGGAAACACTCTGCCTCGACGTCTATGTCGACAGGCCTGTCCGGTGCTTGCACCCAGGCCTGTACCGTCGCGGCTTCCAGGAGGAGCTCCCGGTCCATCTGCCTCAGCGCCCACCGCGGGCCACAAGAGTTTTGTCGGACCGGCGCAGTCGAGGTTTGGGCGGAGACGTCGAACCGGATGTATCGGTGGTAAAAATGGGAGGGTGGAAGTTTGTATGAGACGTCAAAACGTTAGGGTACTTCCTGAAGTGCTAGATAGCCGAAATGTAGTATGCCCCCAGATAAACTTATAACTTTGGCCTCTATCCCCTAAAATTGAGGGGGTGGAAGTTTGAATGAGACTTTCACCAATTTTATGAATCAGGACATGAAAGTTTACACGGAACTGTAGACACTTAAAAAAAGAACTGAAATTCCACCAAAATCATTGAATGTAAAATGTTGCCCAGACGACCACATAAGGTTTGCCCTGTGAAAAAGATATCGGATCTCATGTAGAGCCAAGCTTTTGAAACTACACGGCCTAACTCTACCGACCCTAACTTGAGACCGGTCTAACTCTACCGGCTCTACATGAGATCTGATATCTTTTTTACAATGCAAACCTTATGTGGTCGTCTTGGCAACATTTTACATGAAATGTTTTTGGTGGGATTGTATTATCGATCTATATTAATTTTGCTGAAGAACCGATTACTTAAATGTTACCATTTAAGGGATCGTTTCGGTTTCGGAGTATTAAAGCTGAGCTTTAATACTCCGAAACCGAAACGATCCCTTGAATTTCGTGTTCTATATTTATATCATACTTCCAAAATCTGTTCTTAACTAGTTTCTCAAGTATGTAATTAAGTAAATCAATATACATTGACGACTAAAAACATTAATAAAATTTTAATAAATATTAAATAAGTGCTCGGCTGTCATTCGTACAGCTGCGATGCTGAATTCCAATGCCTGCGCGTGCAAGTTTCGAATTATCTCTTTAATCCTTCGTCCAAATAATATGCAGTAAAAAGTGACAAAACTTATATATACTTATTAATTATGCTGACAACCCTGCTTATTTTTATAAGGATCAATAAATTGTTGATTATTATATGACCAGTTAAATTCACATCATTCTATCGAATGTTGGGCTTCTTTTTCACGTTTCCTAAATTTTCTATAAAATCTTTATAATAGATTTATATACACACATATACACAGAAGAGGATACATTATTAAAAAAAAAATATACAGATTATTTAAAAAATATCTTCCGGCAGACCCGTATATTGAGAGAATAGAAACAATGTTGACAATAGTGTGCAGAAATAAGAAGAGTTGGTGAAATCTTAAATTACAGTAAAAAAAAAAACATATAATTTAAATATGATTGGATACTTATAAAACTTTATATTAAAAATAAATACATAATATATATAATTATCACACTAGAGAGGAATGATAGTGGTCTTTTACTCAAAGTTTTAAAAAGTGAAATAGTTTTCAAATCTCGAAAGCTAGGCGGAAGAAAGTTCCACAACCTTACTGCATAAGTGTTTGGGCCAAAGAGATTTTCGTTTTCAAAAGCAAGAAACCGTGGAGACATTTGAGGCGAATTAAAGGAAAAATTTACTTTCTGACTGACTTCATTGACCTGCGCACGCCATGAAAGATTTTAAGTCAATAATAATACCCACATATTTTGCAGTTTCGGTGTAGTCAATACGGACACCATCGAGAACTAAATGCTGCAGAGAACAAACAACTGCCGTATTGCGAACGAATCTACTGCCTATGATCATGGCGTGTGATTTAGATGAATCGCCCTTGGGCTAAGTCATTTGGCCTGCAGCAAATGACAACCCAAGCTGCAAGATTGATAGAAATACTATAAATAGATTACTCTGGATGAAGATAGAAAAAAGAAGAGGAAAGAGAACGGCTACCTTGTGGAACACGCTCAGTGAAATAACACCAGTTAGAGAACATCTCTTCATGGTGGACACGCTGAGAGTGACCCCGAAGATATGAATTGCATCAAGTTAAAGCAGAAGAGAAATTTATAGATTTAAGGTTGTAATTTACTTGGTAGTAAGATGTTAAAATTCACTGAGTTAAAGGCAGGACAATAAGAGACTTGTTCTCCATAGCCCAGCGGATATCGTCAGTTACTTTTAAAAGCGCAGTAACATTACTGAGACCCGCGTGAAAACCTGATTGGAAAGGAAATATCATCGAGTTTGATACTAAGAAAAGATATATAAATGTCTAAGAACTAAGTGCTCAAAAACTTGAGAAAGAAATAGAAGAATAGAACTATTTCTGTTAAAGTAGGATTGTTAATTTGTGAAGGAAAAATATAAGCCTGTTTCCAGAGTGACGAAAAGGAGAATGAGGTAAAAGAGTGATTGAAGATATGAGTGAGAACAGAAAGTAATGAGTTAAGGATGAGAGTAATCATTTTAGAGCATAACTTATCATAGCCAACCGTAGAAGAAGTAATCGTGAAAACAGATTTCTTAACATCATTGTCATTAATATCGCAAGAAAAGAGATAAGAGATGTTATTTAGATGCAGGCGTCTGCAGCAGTTACGCAGCGAAAAAAAAAAGCTCTGAAAGTCTATTTTTACACTCTTAGCTTAATCCCTACGAGCCATAAGCTCTTTAATTTGAAGAGTTACCCAAAGTGCTGGGTTATGCCTTACGTTAAGACGTAGCAAAGGGGCATGCTGGTCATACAAGTCGAGGACGGTTGTGTTAAAATAATTCACCTTTTTATCGATGTCATTAATTTCAACCAGAGGGGACCAGTCAACATCGCTAGCGTCGCACTGCAATGCGTCCAGGTCAATACCCTTGACGTTACGAATATATAAGAGCTAGGGCTTACGCTTAGAAAAACGGTGATATAATAAATAAATTAAATCGTGCTAAGTAGAGGAAGCTGTAATTTGACCGTGGTTAGACACATTGTTGGGAGATGATAAATGATATTTATTTTGCAAATAGGTTTCAAGAATACTTTTACACGTCATTTTTTTCGTCAGTTTAAACTAGATGAGATTTTTTTTTATTGGGTGGGAAAATCATCCTTATGACATCCCCGCTCTTGGGCGGAACGGGAGATAGTGTCAGACTCTTACCGACTAAAAACCCACTCCTGTTCCTTCGTTGCCTTCGTCCCAGGGCCCCCGGGTTCCGCTTTCACACTACCCGTGGCCCCAGTAGGCTTCGACCCTGCTGGGCCCCTACGATTTGCTGACATCTCCTTGAGGCGCGCGTGGAACAGTACGCGCCGTCGACGACTTGGGCTCGGTCCGGACGGTTACCGGACGGTCGGACGGCGAGCCACCCATTGCTCGCCGTCCGAAAGCCCGCGCCTACGGTGGCCGGAAATCGGGATCAGAATCCCGGCGGCGGTTGGAGCGTAAGGACCATTGCCTCACGCGATCGGCCGCCTCCTTTGCTAGCATTACTGCTTCGCAGAAGGAGGCGACCGCTTGCCACTCCTCCTCGCTCCGGACCATGGCCTGAACCAAAGCCCGGCGCGAGAGATCGCCGCCGCCGACTGCCCCCACGAGGACACGGTGTTGCTCTGCCCAAGCGGGGCACACCTCCACCGTGTGCTCTACCGTGTCCTCCGGGCGGTCCACAGAGTGGCGACACCCGGGCGTCGTTTCTGCACGAATCCGGTGCAGGAACCTCCCGAACTTACCGTGTCCGGTGAGAACCTGCGTCATGCGGAATGTGAGGACGCCGTGAGGTCTTTCCAACCACGCCTCAAAGAGGGGACTTACCGAAACTAGATGAGATCGATATTTCCTAGCTGATTACCCTGAGAAGAACACCAAAATAAACGCAGGGTCAAAGTATATGAGGATCATGCAGATATAGAAGACAATCATAAGAATAAAGAGGATGTATTATTCGGAGCACTATTCTCCGAATAATACATCCTCTCCATTACTTGAAGATTGAAAGAAAAATAAGTTGTGAAAGGAGTCTATGGGAGCGATAGTCATTTTTAATTAGGCAAGTGTTAAAATCGCCTATTAAAATAACGTGCTCACACATGGGGCAAAGATTATTAAGAATGCAGTCAATGCGATGGTTAGGGCTGTTGAGTAGAGCAAGCAAGACTTGGGTGATGGACAGAAATTTCGACAAAAAGTATTCAGCCGATTCAAAATATAGAAAAGAGGATGAGCTAACCACCTTGTGGGCTGTCCCACAAGGTAAGCGCGTATGTATACGAGTATATCTACGCCTCCTCCTCCTTTGCTGGTCTTATCGTTAAGTATCAAGACGAAGCCGGATAGTGAAGAGAAGAGAAAAGAGAAGGCTTCAGAAATGATTTAGGACCAGGTCTCGAAACCTATCCTCCTGCAGCGGAGTGTGAGGCAGGGAGAAGTCATTACACCGAAACTGTTCGCGGCCACGATGACTACCATGATAGCCATGTCTACTACCTACTCCTACGAATAAGTAGTAGACATGGCTGAGCTCCTCCGTAGTGAGCTCAGCACAACGCTTCGTGATCTCAGTCGAGTTTCCGAAAGAGTGGGACTTAAAATGAACATGGATAAAACCAAAGTCATGGTAAACATTCATGTAGCATCCACTTTTATCAAAATCGGAGACTCTACACTTGAAGATGTGTGTTTGTACCCCAGGTAAACGTAGTCGTCACGTTTACCTGGGACAGATGGTCCAGTTAGGTAGGTCTAAATTTGAGGAAGTGGTTAATCTTCGAATCCAACTCGGTTGGGCAGCGTTCGAGAATCTGCATGGTATTGTGGCGACCATAGAGGCTACACATATATTGCTGGCTTGCATACTGGCAGCATATCAACATACCTTTTAAGGTTTATGTTTACTAAAAGCTTAGGATTTCATATTCAGATGGAAGATTGTTTCTAGGTGTCAAATAAGTAACAATATTATAGGCGGACGTAATTTTATAATAAAATGTATTTAAAAGTGCCTTCATACAATATAAATATTTATAATAAATGGGCAAGGCTATCTATGCTCGGAATTTATTTCCGTGGTCATATCAGAAATGAAGATATCCTCAGGAGAATCAAGGTTAATTAAGTGTTAAGGTTATACTTAAGTGGCATTGTGTAGGACATATTGCTCGCAGAACAGAGGGTCGATGGGCATGAAAGATTCCGGAGTGGCAATCACATACCAGAAGACGCAGCGATGGAAGTCCTCCGACAGGGTGGACCTAGTGAGGGTCCCGGGAATCCGATGGATGCGAGACGCATAGGACCAGTCGTTATAGCGACACTCGGGGGCGGCTTATGTCCAAAAGTGGACGTATTTTGGCTGGAATGATGATGTTGATGAATATTTGTGAAATTAAATAATAGGGGTTAAAGTATGAAATTGCCGTTTTATTGTAATTAGTACTTCGAATTGACATAGAACCTTTATGGTTTGAGATTTTTGAGTGAAACTTTTTTCACATGATACCTATGAAGTTCTTCTTTTAAAAAATGTGTAACATTCGATTACCGACTTCCAATTATTTTTTTATTTAACTTAGACAAGAAAAATGGATACTTCGAAAATTCGAGTGATTATTGAATACGAGTTCCGACGCGGAACTAACGCAATCTATCGCAATATCAATGTTGCATTTGGAGAGGGGACTGCTAATGAACGCACCCTGCGATTTTGGTTTAAACGCTTTCGTGATGGAAACTTTGATTTGAAGAACGAACCACGTGGAAGACCGCCCACATAGGTGAATAACAATGAATTGAAAGAGATGGTGGAAGCCGATCCGAGCCAAACTACCCAGGATTTAGCGGCTTGGTTTAATGTTTCCTTACCAACAATATTGACTCATTTGCGTCAAATCAATAAAATAACAAAAATACGAAAAATGGGTGCCTCATGATTTGACTGATCTGCAGAAAGAAACGCGTGTTGAAACTTGTGTTGCCTTGTTGAATTGATAAAGAAATGAAGGAATATTGAACCGAATCGTGATATGTGATGATTGATGGATTCTTTACGATAACCGTAAGCGAAACATGCAATGGTTGACCTCAGGTCAAACGCTGCAACAGTGTCCTAAACCAAAGCTTACCAATGAAAACGTAATGGTAACTGTTGTTGTTGATGGTCTCAGCATGGTGTTATTCACTATAGCTTTCTCCGATCTGGTCAAGCAATAACGGCAGATGTCTACCGTGCCGAACTCCAAACAATGATAGCAAAACTAGCAGTAAAACAGCCCCGACGCATGAATCGATCTTCACCAATATTGCTCCATGATAACTCGAGACCTCAAACAGCGCGAAAAATCGTTTTAATTTTACAGGAACTACAATTAGAAACCATTCGTCACCCTCCGAATTCGCCAGACCTTGTTCCAATGGACTACCATTTTTTTCGTAAGTTGAATAATTGTCTACGTGATAAAAAGTTTTTTTCTCAGGAAGCAGTACAAAATGCTTTCACACAGTTTGTCGAATCTAGATCAGAGTTCTATCGCAAAAGCATAAATGACCTTCCTATTAAATAGATTGCTGCTATTATATAATAGCAGCAATCTATTTAATATATATATATATGCTATTATATATGTATAGATAATAATGGTAATTATTTTAAATAAATATGTTAAATTAAAAAATAAAACGATTTTTTTTACAAAACTGCTATTTCGTGCTTTAACCCCAAGTATTAACTTTGTAAAAAGCCTAAAAACGCTGAGCTGGTAGGATATTGGTCAAACATCAGCCTATCGATAGCAAAAAATTAAAAAACTGTTTGCTACTGAGAATATATTTTATAAAAATGAGCTTTCGAACACAGACACAGAACTTTATTGTACAAAACGATCTGGCTAGCCTTTACCTAGCTATGTAAATGCTAGCCAGATCGGGGTTGGCTACCAGTGTAATCGGAAGCAGATAAATGCCATTTTTTACATGGCGCAGTCACCTATCTGACTTCCACAACCCAGTAACTGAGCAACACGACCCTTTGACAAGACTGGTGTCGGGCTTTCAAGCTTTTGACTACCCACACCAACCCTGAATTACGGCTTAACGTAGGCACAAATCCGTGGCCCGAACTCTGTAAACTTTGTTTAACCTCGAAGATCGATACGTGCGGCTAACTTTATTTAGCAACAAACTTGATAGCTTTTGTACGATATCAATGTAACTTCACCCTATTTGGCTTGAACTCAGAAAGTACGCATAATGTATTTATCGCTGTCTTTTAAAACTTCAGTTCTTCGAATATTAAACGATATACGAAATATCTCGTCAGTCTTTGTAGCATGAACGTATAGGTTAGATTTTACTGTAGCGGTGCAAAATACCTAAGCTAGCAAAATAATAATTATAAAATTTTATATTATGATACTGCATAATAAACTTTAAACAAAACAATTTAAAAAAAAAACATCACAATATAAGACTAAACAAAATTTAGTGCAATAAAGTAGCCCTAGACCCTATACTAGGATACCCTATGTCGTGGGGTCTAATTTGTAAAAATGTTACAATGCTACTGTAATGTAATGTACTGTATAGTTATCGGCACGGATCTTGAGCGCTCGACGAAAGAGTGGGGATCGCTTTGCGCATCGTACACTTATGGCAAAGAAAATGTACACCTATTTTATTTTATTTTTTCTTTTACCTGCTATCTTCTTAATGCTGGTTGAAGGTAAAAGTTAAAAAAAAACATAAATAGTTTAAATCAAAGTTGCTGTGTTTCTCTGACTGTTTTTCCATTTACTTATTAACCATGCAACAGATTTTCATACGGTTCATTATCTTTTAGAGAATTTCTACCGGAAGGTATGCATATTGTAGCAAAGACATTAACACTAACATTTTACCTACTTTTGAAAATAAGCTTTCTTTGTTTGCCTGTTATGCGTTCTCGGCTAAACCACTTTTGGTGACATAATAACCACTAATAAAATAACCAATAATAAAAATAAAATCGATTGATTAAAAATCACGAGTCAATTTATTGGCATGGAAGTGTACTCGTCGTCGTTAGGTACAAGCAGCAAGCGCAGGGAACCAATCACGAGTGACGTCTATGATGCGATGTGCGGCGAGCAAATCACTGGTACTCCCCGCCCCCGCGTCTCACTTTATACCACCAAAGAGACCTGATATTTTACTACTGCGCAAGTAACAGTCAGCGCTCAAGATCCTTGCCGATACCTGTACAGCTTGTAATGTTGCAACGTTGCAATGTTACTTGCAATGTTTAATGTTACTTGTACAATTGTACATTGTATTCAAATCAAAATGTTATACTGCTATTTTGAAATATTAATGAAAACGGGTGTAAAACAAATTGTATATTGAATAGTATCACTGCAGCAAACACACGTTTAATCACTTGTCACATTCATTTTGCGTCAAGTTCTGAGTTTTATTTATAACCGTTTGTTGACTATAATGTAACATTCTGTATATGACTTGTAAGAATCCCTTAGTAATAATTTACTACGACTATGACCTTTAGTCTCGCTTTGCTCTCGCTAAAATTGTTTCAAAACTTTATATTGATAAAGCTGTTCGATTCACAGACAAGCATTTGCGCTGTCTGTGAATCGAACAGCTTGTCGACTCCGCCGGACTGGTCAAGACATTTTCCGATAGTTGGATAACGGACACACTCCTCTGAAATTGCGAATAAAATGTTATCATTTTTTTTAGTACTTGACTGGTAGGGCAAGTATGCTGTGTGTTGTGTTTTTTATGAACCAAAAGTTCTTAGAATTGATAACTTGGCCCAAGTAAAGTTATTTTTACTTGCGCCTAAGTTCTTATTGTACGTGTATAAGTTTGTCCTTTGAGGAACTGCTGAACACAAACATAAATAATAATAATCACTTTCATGAGGTTATTATAGAATCATCTCTATCAGATCTTAAAAGAACAAAGAATAGGATGCAAAATTTATTTTTCTTTGGAGAGGTTAGATTCAGCCATTTTTTAATTGAAAATTTTAATTTAAATTTTTTAATTTAATTTTCTTTCCGGGAGATTGACCTCATCAATTTGCCTACATCGATTGTTATCATCTTTTCAGCTGAAAGGTGTCCACTGCTAGACAAAGGTTTCTCCCAAGTGTCGCCACAATGGCCGGTCCTGTTTATCACGCCTCCATCGGATTCCCGTGAAAATTTACCAGGTTATCGGTCCCCTTATTGCAAGGCCTTTCAAAGCTGGGTCTTCAGGTATCTGATCGCTACTTCAGAACATTTCAGCCCCATCGACCATCTGTTCTGCGACCAATGTAGCCAGCTCACTGCCGCTTAAGCATATCTTAACTCTTAATTCGATCATGCAAGGAAACTCCGAGCCCTCTCCTTTGCTCTTTGGGTGACTTAAAACCATCTGATGAGGCGCATTATGAACGACCACGTTTCAGAGCTAAATTTAATAATCACATAGACACAAAATAAGTAGTTTCCTAAAAACCTTGTTTAAGATTATTCTTAGTAGGGTTATTAAGCTTAACCGAGGCTACACATATTAAAATTAAGTAGCTTTAACCAACGGCTTCTCGCACGGAAAGTCGCTGGCTGAAGCTACTCCTTCTAAAAATTATCTTGAACAAGGCTTTTATACACCAATAACCCCGTGGATTTTAAGATCAGTTGCGTAAAAAGTACGATGATGGGGCAATTTATGAGACGTTCTATTCTGTAGTTTACTTGGAGGAAAGTCTGAAGTAAAGTGACTATCACATCACATCCAAAGAGATTTCTTTCCAAAGAGATCTAAATACAGCTGATTAGCTGTATTTAGATTTCACGCAGTACAAATATTTTGACTAGTTTCTTTTACGTTCAAGTGCGGGATCCCTGAACGCGCGGGGCCGCGTGTTCTGTAGCATTTCCTGCTCTTGCAACATGGATAATACGCCACTGAGTGCCGTCAAACCTTTGCAAGAATGTCGAGTATCCTAGCAGCTACCGTAGCTTTGGAGTCAATGAACTGCCCAAAGTTTAGGTTTTGGAAATTTTGACTCCCAAGAGCTGAAGGCGGTCGATGCATGCAACGATACATTAAAAAAAACAGGAGCCAAGGTGAACGGGCTCCTTTTGGCAGTGAACGAACACGCTTGTGTTGTGGCGGCGTTAAATATCGCAGCTAAATAAATAGCACATGTTTAATTGTTAAATAAACATGCATCATAGATGTATCGCATACTTATTATTTTCATAAATAATCAAAAGCATCAACATCGTTTTTGCAGCGTACAGCTAGGATGAAAGCTTCATTTTTTTAATATGGCCTCTTTTTGTTGTGCCATCTTTCGTTGGCCAGAGTCTACCTAACTTTGATTTGTTTCATTAAACCCTAAGCGAACGCCAGTTCGCTTACTCGTTGTCTTTCTATTGTGTCTCTAATTATGGTATATTAATAATATATATATTAATCTATTCAGAAATATATTTAACTAGCTTCTACTAATATTATAAATGCGTATGTACCGTATGTTATTCAGACGCAAAGAATAACGCCATCCCATATCTTCCAGAGGGAAGAGATGGGAAGGTTTCCAGAGGGAAGGTGTCGGTGTTATGGGGTATCTAAGAACACACCAGAGAACAGACATACAGACAGGCAGACAAACAAACGGACAACAAAATGAGCCGTTTTTTCCTTTTGCCCGGCAGTCTGTTAACCCTTAACTCCGGTAGCGGTCAAGGCAACGGCGAGGCAAGAGGTGCTAAGAATCAACCAATTACAGCTTTCTTTACTTACCACGATCTTATTTATCTATCATATCGCATTCGTGTTCCTAAGCGTAAGCCCCAGCTCTCATATATTCGTAACGGCAGGGGCATTGACCTGGAGGCATTTAAGTGCGATGCTAGTGATGTCGACTGGTCCCCTCTGGTTGAAATCAATAAAAAAGGTGAATTATTTTAACACAACCTTCCTTGACATGTATGACCAGCAAGCCCTTTTAAGACGTGACAAGAAAATAACCAGCTTTTTCTAAAATAATTGACACAATTGGATGTATTTTTATTAGTCTATCTTTTTTTACAAAAAATAGAATTATTTTACTCGTTTATATGTGCGTCGGATGTGTGAATAAATAATATTTTCTTCAAAGAGAATAAATGAGAAATATATCGCAGGCAGGGTGAAGAATAATAAACTTCTTCAACCTATTTTTACATTAACTACCACGAATGATGGTGACCGAAGACAATGAGCTTATCAAAAACAAAATGACTCGGGTCCTTAATAGACGGAATCCTTAAGCTGGCACTGAAACGTAGTTGCTTACAATGGCCCTCATTAGAAGACTTAAAGTCGCCCCAAGAGCAATAGAAATAAAATCGGTAAATCAAAATTAGCTCAGTTGTATTGCCGACATTTTAGACAAATAAATTAAAAACTTAAATATAATATTCTGAATAAACATATTGTGAATTTAATTTGCCTTCGTACTAAATCATAAAAGATATTTTATGTTATCAGAGAACCACACTTTAGGCAGTTAGCTATAGCCTGCTGCTGTCAATAGTTAAGTTAATCAAGCTAGACAGAGAAGACTAAAGCATTGCAATCGTACAGAGCTTTTTCGAACTTTATGCAGAGCAACTTTACCGCAATACGGTACGGTCGGTGTTAGTTGTAAGCTAACTCGAAGAGTTAAATAACAGTCTGGAAACAAGAATCTACTAAACGAGTGTTAAACGGTTCAGCGTTTTAAATAAACAAGACTGTGATTTCTGTCGTAAACTAGCTAGCCGCGAAAGAATTTTTATCAGATTTTTGTATTAACAAATTCAAAAATGTTAATGCAATTTCTGGTTCATCCCGGCAACAATCTGTTCCGCTCTATAGGAGCGTATACATTTACATAGGAACCTACTTGGGGTGGATTCGCCCGAACAATTCTGTACCCCTGTTGACCTCAATTGTAGGCAAGCTCGTAAAACGATAACACAAAGGTAAATGTAACAATTTGTGTTAAAAAAATAATGTTTCCATATTTCTATGTTAAAATACTCTCATTATCTATGGTATGTCCTGAAAATATGAAGCAAGATTTCTTCGTTAATAATCTAGTTTTAAGGGACCATATTGAACCGTAATTACTAGTAAAATTAAAAAAATATTTATATTAATTTTATTGTTTAACATCATCGACATGTGATTTAGTTAGGCAACCTATTTGAAATGTATCAATATATATATATATATATATCTATAAAAAAACAGATGATGAATTATATCATCTGAGTTATATCGATTGTCCCTAGGAATACTCTTAAATCTGAAAATTTGCATTTTTTTAATTTGTATTTTAAGCTTAGCTTAGGGGTATTTTTAAAAGTGTATACTAAAAAACCGATAATTATCAGTGCTTATGGCTTTTTTGAAATCGGAACGCAACAGTTAAGCCGTCGTATATGAACGAAAGTTAAGTATCGCGTGCATACGTGGTGGTGGCACATGGCCCGAATGAGACGGAACTACCGTGTATAATCTATGGAACTACCGGTTTCGCGAGTATTCGCCGCACATCGACACATGCTGCCGCAGTCTGATCGCGGTTTTATTTAAATTTTACAGTAAGTTAAGGTATTAAAATAAATTTTTTGGTATTTTTCAGTATTTTATAGGTAATAAACCGGATCTGGTAGTTTCGATATTTTTTGGCGTATTATGTATTCAAATAATATCGAAAATCCCGTTTCCGATTGTATACGTGGAATTTTATGTAACGTAAACTATCAATTATGGCAGTTCCTATATATTTTGGTAAGTATTATGCTCAGAAAGTGATACTGATTATAAGTACCGCAAACGCATGTAACCAAACTGTGAAATTTTGATTACGATTACGCACTAGTGCGATAATGTAGTTAAAACCTTCTTGTAAAAACCCTCTTTGTTCTCTCAAAAAAGGGTTTCAATACGAAAAAAAAAACACTTTCTTATTCCAAAACGCTATTTAAATTTAGTTCCACTACATACTAAACTAACTAAACTAGTTTCTGAACTATCTATGGTAGTAAGGTCTAGACTGCCGGAATCCCTAGTCAAATTATGGTACCAACTTCGATACTAATATACTTAAGGTTAGCTTTGATTATTATTGAGTTATTCTATCGAATAAAATCGTTCAAAATGGACATTAATACGATTGACTTGATCGATCGGGAAGATTTGCATACTTTGATAACGTCTCGGCGATCTTTCAGACTTTGTTATCGAAGGAATTCGTTTAAATTGAGTAGCTAACGAAGATTTTACATGTAAGTAAAGGTCCACAAAACGTTTTGAAGAAAAATCAGTGGTTCTTTTACAAAGCACTTTTAATCAATCAATTTTAGTTCAATGTTTTATGCTCTTTATAAGGAATTTCATTTACCAATGCATCACTATCGTAGTCAATAACATTTTTCATTTGTTGTTCCAATTTTCACTGTCGCTCATAATTACGTACACAACAACAACACAACGGACTCAACTTACGTATCAACAAATCAACATGTAGCACTTTACAGTTACAGGAATAAGAGTAATTAACAAATTATTAGTTAAAGGACGCAAAACATTATAAACATTTATGTCATGCTACGTTTACACGCTTGCGAGTGTCAGTATGTTATGAACAGGCAATCATGGTAGATGATGTCCACGTCTGCCATGTTGTATCGGCTTTTATATTTATTACCAACTTCAAAAAGGAGGTTATGTTATGGTCGACTGTATTTTTTTTATATGTATGGTCACCGAATAATCGGTCTATTGTGGACCGATTTTAATTTTTTTGATGAATAAGTGTGCCTATATTAATTTGAATAGGTTTCATAGAAATATTTATTATAATAATCTAATAATGAATTTCGAAGATATGAAACGAAATTCCTCATAGCAGGTGATGATAGAAATCATAATTCATAATTATAGCAGTCACGGAACTCCTTATTAAAACAAAGTATCCTAAACGTGTCAAAACAAAACAAAAAGTGCTAAATAACTTTAATACAAATATCGAGGAGACAAAACAAAAAATAAAAACATAATAAAACACCGAATGGCAATTCATACCAAAGACTTGCAAATTGCACTTGCTTACACTTGCCAAGCGTGTAAACGCACCATCAAATTGACGCACGTCACCGACGTATGCACGTCGTTCTACTTACGTCCGCTGGAGATGTTTAAAATACGAAAATTTGATCACAAAAAGCGCACCAAAAGTACGAGTTGAGCTTTATTCAGAATACTGTTACATAGTCAAAGAACAGTTTACGACATATTTTAGTATTTATAAATCATTATTTTATCATTTGCTATAACAATATTCAAAGACACGGAACGTTTGCTTCAAATAAAGATCGCATGAATGAATGAAAGAATGCCATTTCGTGTTTCTTACCTGTGGATATTATTAAAACCACAGTCTTTCGATGGCACAACCTGATCGTCGAATATTCTTCGTTTTGTAATCAGAACATATTTTACTCAAGCCTAGACCTTTTAACCCTTGGTTAAATGCAGTAGGTACTAAAGCATTTTTTTGTAAAAAAAAAAGGTTTAGGTTTTTCGTTAATTAGTATAAATTAGTGCCTGCTTATTTCATGCAATTTCGTGTTAGTACTTGTTCAATAAATATGTCGTACATTCAAATTAAAAAAAACGTTTTAAAAAAAAATGCAACTGACTTTGTTTCTATAATAGTTTTGTCTGTTCGTTATTTAACGCCGACTTCAAAAAACAAAGTTATTTTGTACTTTTGGATACGGTTTTTTTACATTGAAGTCGGTTGTATTTTTCTTGTAAAAAGTTTTATTTGTCACTTTCTAGCTGTGGTAGCACAACTAAAAAGTACCCCTTATTAATATTATTGTGGAATATTATTTTACTTGTTATGACAGTTCTGCTATGATCCTATGAGGAGTTCCGTTCCATATCTTCGAAGTTCCTCATCAGATCATAAAAATATTTCTATAGAACCAACTCGGAAGCATAATCTTTTAATCAAATAAAAAATATATTTTTAAATCTGTCCACAATTGACCGAGAAATCGGTGAACATACATAAAAAAAATACATTCAGCCGAACAGAACTTCTTTCTGAAGTCGGCTTTTTTTATTCTTTATAGATAAGCAACCTCATTTTTATTTATATTAAAATTTTATAGTTAGTCTATAACCGCCATTATGAGATGCGTCCGCATAACAAAACAATGTATTCACAAGTGTATCTATTGAAAAACACCGTATAATACACGTGATTACTGAAGATTACCATCCTTGGCTCGGGTCTAAACACCGCCTCAGTGGTAATCACTACCTTTATTATTTTATTTATTTTTTATTTTCAGGCATTAAATAACCCATAGTAATATTATAGAATTAAATAAAATTGTTATACTATAGTAAATAAATTAAATTAAATACATAAGATTATATAAATTACTGAAACAGTGATAAAATTATTAATAAATTATTGAATCACATTAATTAATTAATAAAATTATTATCAATATTACTTCCATTGAAATATAAAATAGTGAGTGACACTAGACGATAGAATTTTAAATTACTTTGAACGCAACACTACGTCTAGTCGTCGTAGGGCAAGTGGACATGATTCAACATCGACAATAAGTGCGTGCTAAGTGATGGAATAGTGATTAAGATTAATAATTTTACTAATAAAAATCTGTGATTTGGTGTACCTAATTGTTTTTATTGAGCATTCATAATAATGGCGCCAAAAGATTACGTCACAACATGACACGGCGCTGTCGTCACAGGTTAGTGTACCGATACCTCTATTCACTAAAAGAAAATCATTTTCCGAGTAAATATAACTGCTTATTACGCTATTGCAAATCTTGTTATGGTAAAATGACTGGACCTAACATCGGTTTATTTTTGGTAATAACGAAGTAATTAATTAGAATTCAATCATTTTTATAAATAATTCCAGAACATTCGCTGATTTGATGATAACGCCATCTATTGCTGAAAAGCTTAAACCTTACCTTTATCACAAACTGAGCCTCTACCACGAGAACATAACGTAATCTATTTTACGACCGAAACCGAACTGTTATAGGGATGGAGCTTTGTAGGGTGTATAGCTCCATCACTCTTTCGCTCGCACGACTGAGATTTTAACATTATCATGGTACGGGCCCTGGCCACCTACCGAGCGATAGTTAAATAATTATAAATTTTGACAAATTTAATTCGCGTGTTTGCTATTCAAAGCCAGATGGCGTCACTGAGGCATAGGATGACAGTTTTTCAAGACCTTTTTTCTGATATCCGCTCTATTTTATCTCTTTAGAATCTCTTTGATTGCAATATATATTATTCTATTAGGTACACTGTTAACAAAAGCCAATCTAACCATTATAAAATTAATAACCCAACGTAGCAATTGCCAAACGAGTTTTCTGATTTTAGCAAAGATGAGAACTAAGTTCGGCAAAAAAAGTGTTAACAGTTTTATAATAGAGTATAAAAAATTGCACTTATTCAATGCATTCAAAATCCAACTAACCCAATACGTAATAATCAATAGTAAATACTAAAAAAAAACTCATTCAATCATTAAATGGGTATTTAATGATTGAATGAGTTTTTTTTTAGTTGAGAAACCATATCAAAAATTAATGCGGTTAATATTTTAGTAGACTGAATGCTTGTAGAGCTATATAGTAAGTCAACTCGTTATTGTAAATGTAAGTATAGTTTTTTTAAGGTGACTTCTCTCGTTCTAGGGCAGGGCGCGAGGGTGTGTGAAACTTTTACTAACTAAAATCTAATAATATGTTCCTTCTTTGCTTTGCGTTCCAAGCCTTCGGGTTTTCCTTTCGGAGGCGAACCCATGGCTTCAGCAGACTTCGGCCCAGCTTGGCCCCTACGGTTTTGCTAACATCTTTTTGAAGCGCGCGGAGAACACTACGTTGACGACTCTGGTTCGGTACGGACGGTTACCGGACTGTCGGACGGCGAGCTACCCATTGTTCGTCGTCCGCAAGCCCACGCCTACGGTCGCTGGAAATTAGGATTGGGATCCCGATAGCTGGGGCGTGAGGAAGTCCAATCCCCTCATGGGTGTGGCCGCTTCCTTCACTAGCATTACTGCTTCGCAGAAGGAGGCGACCGCCTGACATTCGTCCGCGCTCTTGACCATAGCCTGTAACAGGGCCTGACGCGACGCTGCCGCCTATCATCCGCACGAGGACATAGTGGTCTCTGTCCAAGCTGGGCACACCTTCGCTGTATACTTCATCGTGTCCTCACAATGGCGACACCCGGGAGTTTCTTTCACACGAATCAGGTCCAGGAACTTCCCGAACTTACCATGTCCGGTGAGGATCTGTTTTGTGCGGATGGTGAAGACGCCCTGACGTCTTTCAGCCACTCCTCAAAGAGGAGACTTACCGCCATGATAATGGAGTTTCGCCTTGGCGTTGCATCTCCATTTACCAATCATACATGGGTGTAAGTGCTGTTGCCTCCAGATCCCATGGCGGCAGACCGGTAAGCAGGCTCGCCGCTTCGCGACGAAAGTATTGGACGCGTGAAATAAACATTCCCTAACTTATATTGTGCAGTGATGAACTCAATACTATTTATTGGATTATTAAAGATAAATATTGTTCTCGAGTAAGAGACTTTGTGTCTTTTTTTATAAAATAAATATCTTAGTTTAATGATCTCGACACCCGAATAATCATTTTGTTTTTGATAAGCTCGTTGCCTTTGGTCATCATCTTTCGTGGTAGTTATTGTTAAAATAGATTGGAGATGTTTATTATTCTTTAACATAAGCCTGCGATGTTTTTCTCATCAATTCTCTTTGAAGAAAAGATTATTTATTCACACATCCGGCGCATATAATTATAAACGAGTAAAATGATCCAATGTTTACTTACTGCCCAAAAAGATTGACAAATAAATAAAAATACTGATACTACCGACCCAATAATGGATTTTGATTTAATAATGGATTCCAACTCAAATATATCCCGTTCGCTTCATGTTTTTTTTTTGTCCATTGATTATGGTTGATATTTGCAGAGCACGGACCACGCCTTCTTACATCTATCTAAGCTGCGTAAACATGTTTTTCACACTAATAATATTTCAATAAATGCCAATGGAATTTACAAAGATTTTCATTGCTAAAATTACTTAGATAACCATCAACTTTGCTTTTCTACATGGGAAGAAAGATTTTAATTTGTTATAAAAGTCGACGCATAGTTCAATGTCATCATCACATTAAAAGCAGCTCAATTTTGCTAAAATACTGCCTCTAGTGCTTTGCACTATAAACGAGTGAGTCCGATTAAATCAAAGCTTACTAGAGTATAGCATAAACTCAGAACTGTCCCTCCGTGTACAAACTTCAGTAAAACATACGAAGGGACAATTGCAAATTAGCAACAACCAAGATAATCCGTTTTCCAAGTTAGTATTGTGACAATGCGTAGGTAGGAACGTTTTCACCCACTTTGAAACGACCTAGTTCCACACGTATTACTAGCATGCATTATTAATATATAGATATGGTTCGTGCTTAGTTGATGAATAAAATATTGAGTGTGCATAGCCTGCCTGACTATCGATTCAACTCGGAGAGGACGCTAACACTGTTAGGGTGAGCAGAGAACGTGATGAAGAGGTGCCAGAACGAATTATTCACAAGCTTTGTGTCCCATGCCCATGACTTGTAAACAAATATTCAATCTCTGTTGGAGGTTGAATTTACAGATATTTTTATTAAGTTATATTAGAAGATTATTAGAAAAGGAAAAGATTTTTTGTACAAAGAACATTGCTCTGGCACCTTACGTATAGTTAGTTGTCAAAATAACGACCAAAAATTATTGCAATGTTAATGTGGTAAATCTTTATTTACTGTGTAATTTTAATTTAATTTAATTATTATAATGAATTTTCAATACACTTTCTCGAAGGCTCTCATCGCATTACGATTAGGCTCAACATGCCATGTATAACACACTCGTGTTTTTTTTCTTATTTATCACTAAGAAGGGTTTTTTTTCTGATTTCGTTACAGGTTTCAACTCTCTTTAAATGCGGCGGTGATTATATTTTTTTTTTTTTCACTGTAAAGATGCGCCTGTTTTTCGGTCCCTATTATTTAATGAAAATTTAAAATAAAGTTCGTGAACATCATAAGTAAACACGATTATTTACAATAATACGCTTTTAGCTTAAAAAAAAAATTTGAGCAGTTCATTTGTTACATTTAACTGTTCAAATTTTTTTTTAAATATTTGTTTTAATATTAGGATGTATCTACATTAAATATTTTTATGACAAAAATACTTCTGGTTCCCTTATTTTTTCTTTGTAAGTGTATCAGAAAACGTCGTTTGTCACTGCAGCACTCGGCTCCATAAAACGAATTCCGCCTTGGTCGCAATGACAAAGTTTTTCCACTTAAAGGTATCAAAATGTACTAATTTGAATAGGTAATCGCATCGGTTGTTTCGCATTTAGTTTGTGCATGTCGATAACTTATTTCCAGACACTGTATGGTTTAGACAAGTACAGTCACGTGTAGTGGCTTTCGGTATTTTTAATATGGTCCCATTCAACCTATTGAATAGCCATATTTTATGGAAAAGCCATTCAATAGGGTAAGAAAATAATACGGGGGGTGTATTTTTAAGTTTTCGTATTTAAGTTTCTATATTATAATTGTTATCTCATTGTGTGTACCTGTGTGCCAAATAAACGTGTTTTCTTTCTTTCTTATAAATGATTTAATTGATTCATTCAATTTGACACTGACCTGCAAAATGCAAAAAACTTGACGAATTTTGAATTTCCGTGCTACCTTAGAGCATCCCCTTCATTCAGTATATACCTAATTCGATAGCTCCTTTTTTTAATTTTCCTTTGGCTAGCACTAACTCTGAACGTTTTTAAAATTGCTTTCATAGTGTGAGGCAGTTCAAAATCCGAATGATAACAAAATCGGGGGATAGAGACTGGTGTTGCTGCTACATATCTGTCATCCAAAATTTAATTAAAACACTGGACAGCTAAAAGGTCAACGAATGTGGTACACTGAGTGAGGACTATGACTATGAGTGGAAGAATTTCATCTTCGCCATTTTGAGGTCATTTTGCTGCGTTTTGTGATTTCCACTAATTATAAGCTTTAGACTCAGAAAAGTTACAACGTTTGCTTAAGTTTTAATCGTCAGGTCTCTATCGATGCATTTATAAAACCATAATCCAAAATAATTATGTACAGTAAATATGGGTGTTCAAAAAATATAATAATAACTATATAATGTCATCACAGCGTTAATTTGTTGGATTCGTTTTTCATAATAACATTTTTAATTTATATGTATGTATTTGAGTATACTGGTACCGACACTCAGGCAAGGAAAGGATCCGAGACACCCTTATATGGACCGGAACCCTTTATAGGACTTTCACCAAGGGTCATCCAAGCATTGAAACGGGCTGCGTTAGAGATATACAGCACACACTAGCGCAACACAACAGGCCAGAAGCATGCAAAGCTATTTCTTAATGCCATATATAAGGCTTGGACCCAAAAATTATGGAGGTACAGCAGATCACAGTTCCGGACAATCACAGGAGTCTTCACAGGGCACTATGCCACCAATAAACAGCTCCACAACATGGGACTAGCTAGCGACCTGACTTGCAGGATCTGTGGAGATGCAGAGGACACTATGTTACACTTGCTGTGCAGCACTAGGCTCCAAAAGACTAGGTTATCTAGGCCAACTATTCCCAAAACCAGAGGACTACAGGCTCAGCCCCGTCAAGGCATACTGGGACTCATGAAAGAGGTACACGGAGGGCTAGGGATTGAGTAAACAGGAGGGGCATAGCATGCACAAAAGATCCAGAAGGGACGAAGTGCTCTGGCCTAAGCCCAGCCCCACAATAAGATAAGATAAGACACAAGTAATGGGTCGACTGGTAGAAAATACCTAAGGCATTAAGTCCACCTTTGTACAGTGTTTCTTGATTCAATTTTGTACTTATTTTTTTATTTTGTATTTGAAATCAAATTATTTCTCTACAACTATCAACTTTTCTTAAATAAGTGGTATATTTTATATGCTTTTAACATTATGAATGCATGAACTTTACAGCGTTTCTATAAGGTCGCAGCTATTTGTATTTTTTTTTACTTAATAAAAAGATGCTATAAATACTAATATCACTCTGATGTATTCTTTTTTACGTTTCTATTTGATACGTTTGCAGTCATAGGAAGTATAGAAAGGACATGCAAGGCAAGGTTCATATTTTAAAAAGCTTAATTTTTTTTACCTATCCGGCTACAATATCTACAGAGAAAAAAGAAAAGCTTTTAAACAGATAAAGGCAATCTTTTCTAAGTTTTAAGAATATAATCATCATTTTATGAATAGAAGATTATGGAGCCTGCGGCCGGATTACGGGAAGCCGCGAGGTTAACTTTCGTCGGGCGCAAGATTGACGCGGCTGCCACTAGTGATACCGAAAGCCTATCTGTAATTAGGTCGTCAAGACCCCCAGATCAACTTAAAACAAAATACCAATTTGCACTCCAGCCACGTATACGTAAAATCAGATCCCCGTTCTCTGCCCTCTTTGAGGCGTGGCTGGAAAGACCTCACGGCGTCCTTACCTTCCCCATGACGCAGCTCCTCACCGTACATGGTAAGTTCGGGAGGTTCCTGCACCGGATTCGTGCGGAAGAAACTCCTGGGTGTCACCATTGTGTGGACAACCCGGAAAACACGGTGGAGCACACGGTGGAGGTGTGCCCCTTTTGGGCAGATCATCGCCGTGTCCTCGTGGGGGCGATCGGCAGCGGCGATCTTTGGCGCCGGGCCTTGGTACAGACCATGATCCGGAGCGAGGAGGAATGGCAAGCGGCCGCCTCCTTCTGCGAAGCAGTAATGCTAGCAAAGGAAGCGGCCGATCGTATGAGGCAACGGTCCTAACGCCCCAACCCCCGCCGGGATTCAGATCCCAATTTCCAGCCACCGTAGGCGCGGGCTTGCGGACGGCGAGCAATGGGTAGTTCGCCGTCCGACCGTCCGGTAACCGTCCAGTCTGAGTCCAAGTCGTCGACGGCGCGTACTGTTCCACGCGCGCCTCAAGGAGATGTCAGCAAACCGTAGGGGCCCAGCAGGGTCGAAGTCTACTGGGGCCAAGGGTCTGATTCTGAAAGGAAGACTCGGCCCTGGTACGAAAGGCAACGAAGGAACAGGAGTGGGTTTTTAGTCAGTAAAAGTCTGACACTATCTCCCGGTCCGCCCAAGAGCGGAGATGTCATAAGATGATAAACCCACCGAAAAAAAACCCTGTTCTCTGCAAAATCAAAACTCTTAATGAGAATACTAACTCGATGCATGTACCGGTTCACCACTAAAAACTTTTCATAAATAAGTTAAAGTTTAAAACTTAGTTAGCTTATGAATTTCCATGTTGTTTATGATGTATGTTCCGGGTAGTTATAAGTTGATTTGGGTATGAAATTAGTTAGTTAAAGTTTGCTGACGTTAAAATGTGGTTGATGATAGCTGACTCCGTTGCCGCGGTCTGATGCAGAGTTTACAGGTTTTAAAGTATAAACTTTGTTTTAAATTCAAATGTATAATTGGAGATATAATCTCCAATTTTTAGAGCGAGAAAACATAGAATTATTAGACCATCCGCCGTACAGCCCCGACCTAAGCCCTAATGATTTCTATACTTTCCCTAAAATAAATAATAAATTGCGTGGACAGAGATTTTCATCACCTGAAGAAGCTGTGGACGCCTACAAAACGGCTATTTTGGAGACCCCAACTTCCGAATGGAATGGTTGCTTCAATGATTGGTTCCATCGTATGGCAAAATGTGTCAAATTTTGCGGAGAATACTTCGAAAAGCAATAAATACATTTTTAAATAGTAATGTTGTGTCACTTCCTTGATTCCCGAAATTTTCAGAGCCGCCCTCGTATCAGATACCCTGTCTTACTTCTCGATATTTATACAGGTACCTTCCAACCATGCATGAAATTCCTTTGGAATAACGCAAGGTTACAGTTCACAAGGTGACTTATAATTAGACACAAGTAAATGTAATGTGCTAAAAGTACTGGTACTGTCTCCCAAACTAAGCGAATGCTTGTGTTTTGTTTGGCAGTGTTGAATCGTTTAGTGAGGCTCTATGTTTACCATTTACAATAATAGTGCAATTAATTAATAAATTAAGTGAACGTAGTCGCTGGGTACATGAAAAAAATAGTTTCAATTTTTATACATGTATTTATTACGTAGGTGACCTATGTATTGTTGAGTGGGTATATTGTAATGGGGAGTGAGTGTAGGTGTTTGTGTATAGATGAGTGTGAATATGGATGGTATTTTTTTAATAATTTTATGTGTGTACTGAGTATGTGAATATTGTGAATATTGCTTTCCTACCTAGATAGGTAGGAATATCGTGTATTTGTGTGTGTAGGTTACGATATGTATGTCAGTAATTCTTCAGTTTTTTACAGTCTTTATTTTGAAGCCAGTCAGTCAAACTGGTTTTAAGTTTGTGGGTGGTTTGTGGGTGTGGCGTTTAGTCCTGCGATATTGATTCTTATGTATGTCGTTGTATAATTTGATGCTCATACTATTAAATTGTTTTCTGGCAAAGGAGGGCATACAGGGAATACGTGGACAAACGGGAATTCCGCTATGTCGAGCTGTCGAATTGTTAGCACTTTACAGTTTGCGTATTGTTTTTCTTTTGAGTACATACAAGGCTTTTTAGTCATTACTTTAAACGCAGCTTTTTGTGCTCTTTCCAGACCTAGAAGAAGAGTCTTGCCGGTGCCACTCCAAACTGGTATACCTGGTTTAACAGATATAGGGCTAAATAGATAAGTTTTAGCTTTTCGGGAGGGACACAGTCTCTTATTGATTTAAATAATGTATATTAGTCTCTTCACTCTGGAGGTTACTGTGTCTATCTGCTTGTCCCATCTCAGTCCACCATCATTGTATATCCAGGTACTCGATATGCTCAGGTGCTCGGTCGATTTGTTGGCATGTGCAAACATCCCGAGAAAAGCATTCTCATTGATTCTCATTGGGCATTTCTTATCTATGGTCATATGGCCATAGACAAGAAATGCCCCATCTTTATAAAAAAAAAACAAATTCGAAATTTTATGACCGAGAAAAGTGTTACTTATCGCAAGGCCTTATGGCACAAATTCAGGAATATATTAGGATGTACCTAATATATTCCTGAATTTGTGCCATAAGGCCTTGCGATAAGTAACACTTTTCTCGGTCATAAAATTTCGAATTTGTTTTTTTTGCAAACTCAAACAACACACGTGCCGAGCCAGTAAATACACTGACACTTATTCATCGAGAAGATTCTTCAGACGATATATTTTCAGAAAAGGAACAAGAAGTAAACACCAAGACAGTTTCATATCCAATTCAACAAACCAGTAAGAAGAAGAAACATAAAAAGACAAGCAAAGGAAGTATTTCTAATAAACAGGTAGAAGAAGATAAAGATCTTATCAACAGTGGTCAGAATATAACTAAAAAACCCATGGAGGAAGAAAAAAGTAACGAGACAAGGTTTTGAGTTTAAAAGATTATGGTTAAAGCTGAAGCAAATAATTATGTGTGCAGGTAAATTTGAGGATAAAATAGATTTACTGTCTGAAATCATATTGGAAGAATGTAACTTGTTTATAGCAAATATGTTTAGTGACTGGCGTGTTTTTAAAATAATTGTAGCTTTTTTGATGTATAGTAGACCTAAGAAATTATTTTTATTGATGGATAGCAGATTAACTTAATACAGTGGAATTCATGTAGTTTAAAACCAAAACTGGTAACCTTTGAATCTTTATTAAACTTAAAAAATATACACATCGCTATTATAAGTCTAAATTTAACTGGATATAATATCTATAGACACGATCGAAATTACTCGTATGAAATAATTGCCATAATTACCCATAAATCAATACAAACCCAACTTTTCCCCACTTATGAGTCTAATTCGGGTTTAGATACTTCTACGAGTCAAATTAATTAACTGTTAAAATCTAGAAATAATTATTTCTATTTACTGCCCATCATCCGTCGCGTGAATGCTTCTGATGGGACACTCTCTTTTCACTAACTTCAAGAAAGACTATTATTGCTGAAAATTTTAATGCCCACCACTCAAATTGGTCCTATAAGACAGACCAGAGGGGACTACAGCTACTGGACTCGTCATTGGAAAATGGATTTATAGTATTGAACAATGGGATCCCAACAAGAATAACATTGGTGAATAACTTGGTAGTCAAATCAGCTCCGGACATAACTTTTTTATCAACGGACATAGTCATCATCATCTTCCTGCCCTTGTCCCGTGTTATTTGGGGTCGGCGCAACACGTACACGGACATAGTATTAGATCTAAAATGGCATGTTATTAATGAACTTAGGTAGTGATCACCTCTTTATTAAAATTTCGGCATTTTATAATAATTCCACGTATTTTACTGAAAAACACAGCTTTAAGAAACCAACTGCCAACTGGGTAGGGTATCACAATTATATCGATTACTCACTGCACAATTTAAATAGTTACGATCCAAGACAGATACGATCATAATATAGTCAGAAAAGTTAATTTAGCATGTGATACTAATATACCTAACTTTCTTACATGTCAACCTAATAGGAAAATTCAAACCAAAAGAGTATTGGACGCCGTCACTATCTAAAGCCGTTGCTGAAAGAAGGTTGGCATTGAGTACGTTTAGGAAAAACCCAACTCCAATAAACCTAAAGATTTTAGAAGACAGAATAGAGAAAGCCAGACTATTGATACAGAAAGCTATATCCGAAAACTGGAAAAAATTCTGTAATGGTATCAATGAAACCACATCAGTTTCCAACATTAGGAATAAAATGCGATGATGTAAAAAAATCTACTGTTTCTATTCCTGAAGAAAAGTTGAATGAGATGCATTGTTTTCTTGCTTCGAATTTTGTTTTAAACTCACCACTAGATAAACAATCTAGAAACGAATTGTTAGACTCATCGTTTACTATTTCAGAGCTTAAACATTGCTGTAAGAAGTCATTGCTTGTTCCAAATCAGTGGAGCACTATTTTAGTCATATCTATACCTAAATAAGCCAGCAATAGTGGTGAAATCAAAGTTAGACCAATATCCCTTATGTCATGTCTTCATAAATTGTTTCCATACTATGATTACTAGACGGTTAGAATGGTTATTGAGAAGCACAAAAGTTTATCTCCATATACTACAAGCTTTAGGAGGGGCCAATCATGTTTAGATGGCCTAACAAGGCTTATCACTTTCATCCAGTTAGGTTTCACAAATAAAATCCTTACTGTGGCTTGTTTTGTAGATGTAGATAACGCATACAATAACATTCTAATTGATAGAGTAGTTATTACACTAGATGAATTAAAGGTCGGTAATAACATTTGTAAGTACTTGTGGTAATTCCTAAGTGTGAGATGTCTCTTAGTTAAGAAATATAATAAGGTAGACATAGTGAGTGCTAGATGGACTAGTATAAGTCTTACTTAAAGTGACCCGATATTGCCTCTATTTTTTAATAAAGCAACTTATAATATTTGCAACTCAGTTTAAGATGTTATTGTCTCCCAATATGCCGATGACTTTGTGATCTATCTTAATGATAAGGATATTAACGTCTGTGAAGAAAATCTGCAAAGAGCTCTCAATGCAATCTCAATTTTACTTCATAATTTAAGATGAAAAATATCAGAAACTAAATCGAATGTCTGCGTTTTTAGAGAGAGGAAAAAACATGAAATTAGCTTAGAATACAATGATAAACTTTTACCATCTGTAAATTGTATTTAATATTTAGGAATGTGGCTTGACAGAGCATTGTTATGGAGTAAGCATATTAATGAAGTAATTGAAAAAGCCACAAGATTTTTAAGTTCTGGCTGGTGCAGGTTGGGGCATTCATCCTAAACATCTGAGAACATTATTCATATCATTGATAAGAAGCCGAAAAGGCTTTGGTAGCTTTTGATATGACAGTGCAACTAAAGTTAATTTATCCAAACTCGATAAATTTCAGAATCGGCCATTAAAAATTATAGGTGGATTCATTAGAAAATAAATAAATAAAAGTAACTGTCACATTGTTAGACAAATTATATGCTCTCAATCACACTGGTTACTGGAGAAAACTAATTCTCATGTGTCCATAAGGTCGCTGGAGCTCCATGCGATTTCAGAATTCCTTAATTGCCTATGCGGTGACAGTGAGCAAAATATCGTGATAATATCTGATAGCAAAAGTGTTCTTTAACACGTGGCTATCGACACCCAGATGCACATCGGTGCATCTGGGTGTCAGAGGCATATCGATAGCCTACAAAATTTTAAAATCCATATATGATTTTAACTTACGGGTAATAAATGTGGACTTGCACCGGGTTTCAGCGCACATAGCACTGGCGGGAAACGAGGAGGCTGACAGATTAGCAAAATTAGTTATTACAGAACGCAAAGCAATAACCATATCGCACAGAATTACTGCCAAATTTAAAAGATCATTTTTCGAAAAGTGGGACCAACACTTTCAGAAAAAGTCAAAGAGCTTTGGTACAAGATCATACAACATCAACCCCCTCGCACTCCTTTGTTTTTAGACACCAAAATGAGCAGAACACTCATAGTAGTGGCTTTAAGGCTTCGTTCTGGACACAGTCCTACCAAAAAATTTGTGGGCATATGATGAAAAAAATAGATTCTTCAAATTGAGACGTGTTTGGAATTATTGATGATGTCCAGCATCTTTTGGTGGAATGTGTCAAGAATCAACAATCATCAACGTGTAGAGCAACTAGCGAAATTGCGAAAGATCAATGAAATTGATATAGATTTTTTTTCGAAATTCTGGCTGATCCTAGAAGTGATGCTGCTAAGATCACATTTGACATGGCAATATGTCGGTAGCTCAACCTTGGTAGTAAAATTTCATCAATTGTGCTGATTATTGAGTTAAGATGTCATTGTAAACTTAGGTTACGATGGGGCTGACATACTCTTTGAGATTACAAGTCCCTAAAAAATAAAGAGAAAAAAGAAGGTGTTCATTTAATCCAGAGTAGCTTCATGCATGTTTTGAAAGTGCCTGATACCACTATTTCCAACGATGATCCTGCAATATCTTCAGAAGAACTTTAATTTTATTTTAAATTATTATTATAAATTAATAACACGTTATTTTTATAAAAACTATATATATATTTTTTTTTTTGCGCCTTTGAACTTTCTATTCCATTTTGAATAAATTTTTCTTTATTATAGAAAAAATTTAAGAGTAAATTCCAGTCTTCGTTTTTGGGATTTACTTAATTGTTTTTCGTAGTGCAATGGCGAATTCAGAATTAACACTTTGTCGTGTATGAATTTTATTGATTGTGGCTAGGGAGTGGCCTCTGGAAAATTAAATCAAATTTTGTAAATAGTTTATCTCTGGTACTTTTATAAAACTGGATCAAATAAATGGCTCTAACTGTGAAAAAATATCTTGCCATAAATATGTTCTTAAGAGTAAAAAATACTATGTCGTTTTATTATGGTATCATTGAAAACAAATCCTTAATACTTAGTAACAATTAAGTCAGCTTACATTTATGTACCCGACAATAATTATAAGAAGTAATTATGACATAATTGTTTTTCCTGTTATCTATCTCCTAAAGTGAAGGACATAAAGATAACGAGCTTTCGCAGCCAAAAAGGTATAAAAAACTTAGTATTTTGTCATTAAAGTCACTTTATGAAAAAAAAAGAGATAATTGGTTTTCGAAGTATAGCGGCCAATTGTTCTCGAAAACGTCATAAGATCTTCTTCCTGCCCTTACCTTATATTACTTGCGATCGGCGGCAACATGTTTGAAAATTTCATAAAATGATTAAATAAATTGGTTTAACTTTTTTAATAAAACATAGGGAGTTAAGGACATGATTTATAAAAAATGAGTCGGAGCTTTTTAACAGCATAGTTGATGACATTATCCTCCTGATCGTCTAAATACTCTTCGTTTCCTTTCGTGAGTTACAAATAAATAAAAACTGGACTCGAAAAATATAAGCCCAGAACAATGTCCGTCTATCCGTCAGACTTGCTCTCGAACATACTGTAACCTAGTAACTTTATGGTTACTGAACAGTTGTCAGACAGTGTCTCTGTCCCTCTACTGACTTCTAAACTAGAAACCATCACCCTTCCCTCAGACGGTTCTTTATCAATAAAACCACACAAATGCACCAACCTCTCCATCCTCTGTTCATGCCCCACTGTTACCAGAGCATCAGTAATACGATATCTCGGTATTCAATTAGACTCCTGTTTATCCTAGAAATCACACTTACAGGCAATGACAGCGCGAGTACGAAAACTAATTTACCTATACAAAAAACTAAGAGTATCTGCCAATAGCAACATCCTTAAAATCGTTTACTTGGCACTATGTGAATCGATATTAAACTATTGCATCACGGCATGGGGAGGGGCTGCCAAGACCGATATTATTTAAGTAGAGCGAGCACAAAGAGCAGTTATAAGAGTTACCTTAAAAATTCTTTTAGATTCCCAACACGGCAATTATATGCAGAGTTTGAAACATTAACGGTCCGACAACTCTATATCCTCCGCACAGTCATGAGAAAGCATGCAACCCTTCCGTATACTATAAATAGCAGCCCAACATCCAGAAGAAGATCTAAACCGCCATGCCCCACAACACACACAAACACCCAAAATACATACAAATGTAAAAATATGATTATAACTTTTCTACTAACCCTAGATTATGACGAGACAAAAACACTGGTAAAGCCCTCATCCACATAAATCTTTAATATAATCACCATACACACGCGCAAACACCATCACACTCATACCATCACTTACACACACACAACGTCACACTCTCCCTCTCACACACACACTTTCTCACAAATACTACTCCAGCATGCGTACTCACACATACATAAATTATTGTTATTTACACGTTTGGTAACCAAACACTACATTACTGCGGTAAATTTCTTGAAGGCTGTCTCGAACCTAAATAGCCTTGAGATGTCTATTTCTTGGCCTAGCGCACACAATTAATCGGTCCTCTTGTGCAGTTGTGCACCTTGGCCCACTATTTCTTAATCTTCTCATATTTATACCGATCTCTTGGCTCTCCACTAGAGTACTCATTGGGCCGTAGATAGAGATACTCTCAGTGTTCTGGTAATACTAGGCTGACTTCTTCATTTTGTTGTCGTTGCACAGAATACTGTGAGCAATCCAAAAAATTACTTATGTAATAACAGTTCGGTTTGTAAGGAAAGTAGGGTTTTATCTTTCCTTTTGGTCCTCTCGACGACCTCAGTAGAGCTTCCAAAAGAGTGAGTCTTAAAATGAACATGAACAAACCCAATGTCATGATAAACAGCCATATAGCACACACTCCTATCAAGGTCAGAGACTTCACACTAGAAGTTATGGACGATTACGTTTAACTCAGACAGACAGTCCAGTATGGTAAATCTAATTTGAGAAGTTCAAAGTTTTCTTGCGTGATCGAATCAGGAATGAGGATATCCATAGGAGAACCAAAGTTACTGACACAGCACTAACAATCGCCAAACTTAAGTGACTATGTGCAGGGTGTTCCCTGTACATAGCCACTTACGTTTGGTAGTCTCTTGAGGTTTTGTAGGTTCTTGAGTGGCGCCCGCGTACCGGTAGACGCAGCGTTGGAAGGCCTCCTGCAAGGTAAACGAATGACCTGGTAAGGGTTGCGGGAATCCGATGGATGCGAGGTGCACAGGATTCACTGTGGTGATTCTTGGGGGAAGCCTTTGTCCAACAGTGGACGTCTTTAGGCTGAAAAGTTGATGATGATGATGATGATGACTCTGCGTAGAGCGAGAGGGCAGGCATGTCAGACTTTTACTGACTAAAACCCTTCAAAGTGTTCCTTCAGTTGCTCTTTGCGTTCTAGGGCAATCTTTCGAATACTCTTTCAAAGTTTCAAACATTTAAGGTTACGTCTAAATTATCTTCATATTTATCTATCAGTAGTTAACTCAATAAAAACCCCCTTTGTAGATAACCATATTAATGCTCAAAACATTTTTCATTCCTTCGCATCACGTGACCATGCCATAACAACTGATCAACCGTTGTACAGAACTTCGAAGGGACCCTAAAATTTTACAGTAAAATATTGTAATTTTACCTTACTCAAATAAATGTTTTAGCTGGCTATAACAAAGAATCGCTGAAAACACGCAGGTTTAAGTACTTCCTTGTTTTTAAAGAAACGAGCTTTACGCAAATCTGAACTAATATTATAATACCCAGTGTTTAAATTGTTTTTCCTTCGAGTACTTCAAGACTAAAAACAAAATATTTTTTTAATTTTATAAAAGTCCTTGCATGTCATAAGCTACATTTTTCAGGAAAAGATTACGTTTTGTTTTGGGGTAGGCCACGGGTGTGTAGCCAGAGGAACAAACTAAACTTCGCAATAACTTGTCAATTTCGATGAAATTATTTTCACTACTAATAAATAATATGTTCTAAGTTTTTTTTTTTGTGATAAGATGTACCTATGGTTAAAATAAATCTTATGAGTAATTTTAAGTGGAATAACAACCTCGAATTTACTTCTTAATTAAATAAATGAGCAAAGACTTTAACCAATATGCTTAGGTCCTTAGTTAATCAGCTGAAGCTATTCAATTAAACCGTTCCTCTCAGAAGCAATCAATAATTGAAACCATTCGCTAGTTGATTTTTCTTTTAAATTGTACCTGTGGCGTAGTACAGCACTACTGTGATAGGAGAGACGCAAATGAAAGGCTTCTATGGTTCAATATACTATTATTCTATTGTTTTCTAACAATATAATAATAGTATATTGCACTCTTTGTTACAATCTCTCATCCATCTATGTTCGAATACCATAAACCTTAAAAGTATAACTTGCCAGTTTGCACGTTAATACTATTAGTGTGGCCTCCATGGTTACCACACTACTACAATGAAACAGCTCTACGTGCGGCAACGTATAGCGTAGGTCTAGACTACTAACAGACGGATGACGTAATCGCAGGTCGATACCACCTCTCCCGCACCACCTCCAGTGTTGTATATTGAAAAGCTTCCTGCGCAATGCAAACACTGCGCAAATCGATGCTGTTCTCAGAATACTTAATCGAGTTGGGAAGTGAGGACCCGAGGTCACAGGACACGTGCGGATTTTATTCAGTTTGCGTACGTCTGTCCCCTAAAAGCTTAATTGGACAAGTTATTATTTGAAAAAATGTTAACATTGAAACTATGTATATAGCATTCAGAATTAGAGCAAACGGAAATGGTTGCCGACACAAAAACTAACAAAACTTACTAGGTTATTTCTGTTCTTTTTGAGACGAAAAAGTAAATACTTTAACTGAAATGCTAACACAACATTATATTGTGTAGATACACGAGTATTTCATTTATTCGGTCATTTGCCATAGACGGCTTTGACCTAATTTATTTATTTAACACTTTATGCACAAAGGTACAGAGGCGGACTTAATGCCTTAGGCATTTTCTACCAGTCAACCTTTGGGTGATGCAGAGAAGAATTAAATAGTGGTAGGTGCAATAAGAGAGAAAAAAAAAGATATACAAATTAATCACAGATACAATACAATAAATATAATATATATTACATAATATATACTTAATTTAATGAACTAAATATATATAATCAAAAAAAAAAAAAACATAAATTGGTCCAAATCGACAAACAGAGAAACATTAACGTTGTGCTGATACTACTGCCAACTTCTTACGAATATGCTCGCGAACCTCAATCTTGAATCTTAATCCCTAATCCCTAAGCCCTAATCGCGAGCTTCTTTTATTAATTGACATAAATACTTAATTGGAGCAGTATGATCGTCATAAGAACCAAGGACAAAAAAACAGTTGAAGTTATTTTTCTATCTCGTCCAATAGAACGATAGTAGATAAACTGAAATTTTAAACTCAGAAACTTGAAGCGTACATTTGAAATTTAACTAGTAAAAATCTACAAACAACATAAAAAAAAAACAATCAACTTGTTATAGCTACGATACCATAAGAGTAAAGTAAATCTATATATATAAAAGGAGAAACTAACTGACTGACATATCAACGCACAGCCGAAATTACTGGGACTAGGAACATGAAATTTTGCAGGTTTCCTTGTATGACGTAGCGAGCACCAAGAAAGGATTTTTCAAAATTCACCCCTAAGGGGATGAAACAGGGCTCCGAATTTTCTATGGACAAACCTAATTTCGCGCGGGCGAAGCCGCTGTCAGAAGCTAGTTATAAATATAAGTTTAGCGGGCGACATTGTAATCTGAACCGCAAAAATTTAACAATTTAAACGTTTAACATACTCCAAAACCCAGTAGTTAACGTGTTATTTTAGACTCTAAAAATGTAGCATGTTTTTTTGAGAAATATGAAAGTAACTTGTCTGTTTATTACGTTTTCAAGCTTCAACTGCTAAACCTACTTTAATCATTGAATGTTGTTGTGATTATTTCCGACATACACGATGGCAAAACCGCAGGAAGAAGCAAATATTCAATATTGGACTAATTTTCAGCCGAGACGACAAGAGACGCAGTTTGCAGACACATCGTCATCATTGTACGTAAAGATTGCGTATTCGCGGTGTTGCTAACTTTGGGCATGCCATAATCACGGCGGTAAGTCCCTTCTTTGAGGAGTGGCCGGAGCGGCAAAACAGCGTCCTTACCTTCCGCCTGACGCAGGTCCGCATCGGACATGGCAAGTTCGGGAGATTCCTGTATCGGATTCATGCGGAAGAAACTCCCGGGTCTCACCATTTTGTGGACCGCCCGGAGGACACGGTGGATCATACGGAGGAGGTGTGCCCGGCTTGGGCGGAGCACCGCCGTTTCCTCGTGGAGGCAATCAGCTGCAGCGACCTTTCGCGTCAGGTCCTAGTTCGACCTATGGTCCGGAGCGAGGAGGAATGGCAGGTGGTCGCCTCCTTCTGGGAAGCAGTAATGCTAGCGAAGGACGAAGCCGCACGTGTGAGGGAACGAACGTCCTCACGCCCCAAGCGCCGAAATTCTGACCTCGACTACCGGCAACGATAGACGCGGGCTTGCGGACGTCGAGCAATGGGTAGCTCGCCGTCCGGCCGTCCGGTAATTAGCCAGACTGAGCCTAGTCATCACCAGCGTTTAGTGATCCACGCGCTCCTCAAACAGATGTCAGCAAACCGTTAAAAAAATGTTGACAACTTATTAGAATCTCCTTTAAAAGTTTATTATCTTTACAGAAGATTCTTTATGTGTAGCGGTGAAATATTCATTTTAAAAATTATTGGCTTGTTTCTGAGGCAACCCGCTGAATTGCTATTTTAAAATAATAATAATAATAATATTTCACAACTATCACACAACGCCGTCTAGTCCCAAGCTAAGCAGAGCTTGTGTTATGAGTACTAGACAACTGATAAACATACTTACATATTTCTAAATACATACATATTATAGATAAATTATATCCTGATTGTGCTCATCACGCAAACATTTGTTCTGGATGAGAATCGAACTCACGACCTCTGGCATAACAGTCAAGACCACTAACTACTAGACAACAGGCCAGCCAAAATATCCCACCAATCTTGCTAGTTTTTTAGCATCAGTCGAACTGCCGCTAGCTGCGTCGAAAAAGTTGACAACGTTAATTCCCGCGATAGTAGTAAACACATTCACAAATCGATAGTAATAAAATAGTACCGGCACTTAAATATTCTGAAATAATTTCTGTGCACACAGTTTCAAGGGTTTCGCATTGGATATTAAAAAATGCAGACTTGAAGCGCGCATGCGTCACCTTGGGTGTCCGGCAGTGCCTGCGGCGGATGCTATCGCGTTGCACGTCGCTGTAATTTAAGAGCAGCGCTACCAAAACGTCAACTTTTCGGTCGAGGAAAAATCTTATAAAGAAGGAAGGTAAGTAGATGTATGTTATGTCTAGAATAATTATTAATCTGACTAAAATTCGCCCAATGAAAGAATGCTGCACTGTTGTTTAGTGCCAGGAAAAATACGTACATGGTCCTGGTGGGATAGGCCACAGCAGCGAAATACTAGTGTTTATAACTCCAGTATTCTACACTGCGATTACGGAAACCCTACTCGTTTAATATGTACATAGGTATTTATAAAGCTTTACCTGAACCATTGACTTATAAAAATAAGAATTTAATACTATTGTACGAATTATTTGAACAGTAACTGTAGAAAGATCTTTCGAAATTAAATATGAAATCTGCTTTATTAGCTTTTCGCTTTCTGGAATGCTACAAAATGGCCATGAACGTCTGTGACCATGACCCTACAACACCAAGGGCAAGTAATCGATTGATTTCTTAACTAACTTACTTACGTAACTTAAATAAGACAGAGGCGCAGTGTCAGGAAAACCTCCTGTAAGTGCGCTTTCGAGTGGAAGCAATATTAATTTTCAGTCGTCCATTTTATATAAACTTCATCGTATTGATTTACGGGCTCCAACCGCGCGTTGGGTTGTAGTCAGAGTGCGGAATACAGTTTCTTTAATGTTAGTTTTCTTTTTTTAAATGTTACTATATGCTGTAATAGTTTCGCACTGATTCAATAACAAAATTTAGATTGTCTTGATATTTCTTTCGTTCATAAAAATTAAAACAACGAAATAATGTTATTATGAATTGAGTTTTTATCAATATTATTTTTTTATCATTGATCAGATTGTGATGAAACTTTGATACGTAAAGTTCTGAGGACGCTCGAAATGGTTCTTGATCCAAAAAACTTACATAGATATACTTTTTTTTAATTTATATAAACCACTACTACTTAAATAAAAATAGTTCTCGGGGGAGGGGATCCGGGCTCCGCAAGGGCCAGACCGACTTTAACGAGACTTTCACTGACGGGTAGCTGATGTTAAAAGGAGGTTCTTTTTTTCTTTTTAAAGTGCGTTGCCCCACACTAGAAAATACTCCTGTATCATGGGTGGGTTCACACATATGTAAACTGATATGTACACAAGACATCCAGACCCGGTCACACACACACCTATCTGTAGGTCAAATATTTATTCCGTGCGGGAATCGAACCCGCGACCCGCAGCGCAGCAGCCAATCGCTCAATTATTACGCCAACTAATTGAATTCACCTCAGATTATGTCTTATGAGTTCCGCAAGTCACATATCGCCAGGCGATAGATTCCTTGCGTCTGTTTACATAGCAACATAATAGTTAGAAGATTTTTCTTTACGAAAATCTCTACTTGTAAAACACGATCTCGTGTGACATTGAAAAAACGAAACCTTTATAGGATCACTTTGTTGTCCGTCCGTCTGTCTATCTTTATGTCAAGACTTCTATCTTTACTTCTAGAACGCGAGGAGGTATCGTTTTGGAATTAAAATCATATACTCAGGTCTCCAGTCCCTTGAAGCTGTGAAAAAATCAAACTTCTGAGAAAAAGATACAGCTTTTTAGGTCGCAAAAAATGTGTGTGCGTGTGTGTGTATTTCGACACTCTCAAGGAAATCAAAATTCATAGGGTACTTCCTGTTGACCTAGAATCCCGAATTTTGGCATGAAGCAAGGTCTCATAGCAAAAGTATAGGAGAAAATCTGAAGACTGTAAATTGGTAATTACGTCACAAAAAAAATTGCAAGTCGGAAAAATCTTCCTAACTCAATTCGGGAATTGAACTGTTTTCATAGGTAAATTTGTACGGAACCCTCATTGCGCGAGACAGACTCTCGCTTGCCCGGTGTTTTTTTTTTTTCAAGTTATACGAGTATCGTAGAACTTGATTTGGTTAAAGCATGAAATTGCCGATTTATACCGAAAAATTGTGGATTTTCCTTTTTTTTTTAATTTAATATATTTATTTAACCAAAATAATTACCATTATTATCTGTACTTTGCTGCCATCTAATAGGACTCCAACATAGCTAGGTAAGGGCTAGCCAGATCGTTTTGTACAATAAAGTTCTGAGTCTGTATCCGAAACCTCATTTTTATAAAATATATTCTCAGTAGCGAACATATTTTTTTTTATTTTTTCGCTATCGATAGGCTCATGTTTGACCAATATCTTACCAGCTCAGCGTTCTCAGGCTTTTTACAAAGTTAATATTTGAGGTTAAAATACGTAATTACAGTTTTGTAAAAAAGAAATCGTTTTATTTTTTAACATATTTATTTAATTAAAATAATTACCATTACTATCTATACATTGCTGCTGTTTAATAGGAAGGTCATTTATGTCTTTGCTGTTGAACTCTGGTGACCTAGATTCGATAAACTGTGTGAAAGTATTTTGTTCTGCCTCCTGAGAAGAAAACTTTTTATCTCGCAGATAATTGTCCAAATTATGAAAAAAATAGTAGTCAATTGGAGCAAGATCTGGCAAATACGGAGACTGACGAATCGTTTCAAATTGCAGAACCAGTAAAGTTAAAACGGTTTCTCGTGCCGTATGAGGGCTCACGTTATCATGGAACAATAATAGTAAAGATCGATTCATGAGCCGGGGCTGTTTCATTGCTAATTTTGCTATAATTGTTCGGAGTTCGGTACAGTAGACATCTGCCGTTATTGCTTGACCAGATCGGAGAAAGCTATAGTGAATAACACCATGCTGAGACCACCAAACAGTTACCATAACTTTTTATTGGTAAGTTTTGCTTTATTAATATAAGTTTCAATATGCGTTATTTTCTGCAGATCAGTCAAATCATAAGGCACCCATTTTTCATACTATTTTTTTATTTTATTGATTTAATGCAAATGATGGTTAGGTAAAGTTAAACCATGCCGCTAATTCCTGGGTAGTTTGGCTCGGATTGGCATCCACCATCTGTTTCAATTTATTGTTATTCACCCGCGTGGGCGGTCTTCCACGTGGTTCGTACTTCAAATCAAAGTTTCCATCACGAAAGCGTTTAAACCAAAATCGCACGGTGCGTTCATTAGCAGTCCCCTCTCAAAACGCAACATTAATATTGCGAGCTGTTTCTTCCGATCCTGATTTCAGGCCACCGTAGACGCGGGATTGCGGACGGCGAGCAATGGATAGCTCGCCGTCCAACCGCACGGTAACCGTCCGGATCGAGCCGAAGGCATCGACGGCTCGTACTGTTCCGCACGCGCCTTAAGGAGATGTCAGCAAACCGTAGGGGCCCAAGCAGGGTCGAAGCCTATTGGGGCCAAGGGTCTGATTCTGAAAGGAAGACTCAGACCCTTTCGTACTCGGACCTGGTACGAAAGGCAACCAAGGAACAGGAGTAGGTTTTTAGTCAGTAAAAGTCTGACACTATCTCCCGCTCCGCCCAAGAGCGGGGATGTCATAAGATGATTTTCCCGCCGGAAAAAAGAAATGCAGTTATGCCTTCAATTACTTATGCCGAATTGATTTTTTTTTACACGGACACAATGAATAATCCACCAGGTCACCCGTTTAAGAGTTATAGTAGAGGGTGTCACAGACAAACACACACACAGCGGTCAAGTTTAAAACGTCTCTCTTGGCATTGGGGGTTAAAGACTGCGTTCCATCGTATTTTTGTTTGTTAACAAAGACTCTGTGGAGGAAGAGCAAAAACCGATATTGCCATGATAAAACGAAACAAAAATAGAAAAAACACGTAGGTGGAAGCTTATAAAAATCTTCCTATGGGAACGTTATAGTAATGCTCAGGACACTCGAGGAAACGGTTGTCTCAACAATTCATTTAGCCGGTCGACATTTACCGAGACCTCAAAGCTTAGAGACAGTGTTTAAAGAGACAATGTGTATGTGTGTACAAGTTCAGTGGTAATCAGTGCTTTACTAGGTGCGCTTAAGATAGCATAGACATAGAACATTGAGGATGGTTACTTTAAGTTTAATGTAATAAATTAGTTTTAAGTTCATAAATTTTGAATACCAGAATCTTTTGAGCATTCCTCAATTTGAATCCTTCGTTAGTTTTTTGGTTCTCTGGAACAAAATGATTGCATGTAAACATAGTTTGCACGTCGGTTTCGAGGCCAGCAGGAAATCGTCCAGTGTTGTTTTTATGTGTGTTATTTTACGTAAGTTCATTTGTAATACGATTAAAACTAAGTTATCATTTGGTAACACCACATTGTACCAAAACACCCGAATGAATTCAATGGAATCATTTTTAAATGTTAATTTATCGGTTATGCTAATTCTATCCACGATAGTTGTTTGGGGTGGTTATTACATTTTCTATTTCCATCCTTTTCCTGCACATACCTATCGCCCTTGTGTGAGTGAGAGGGACTGAGCACCCCGTGCAATCGAAAATGAATGATTATACAATGGGAATCCCGCGAGTTTGTAATGGCCACCTTATAACTGTTCTTTCTGTACGTGTCGCGTCGTTTCTACAAAATTCGACAATCGAGTGGAATTTAGTTTTATGTCTTGAAAACTGTGTCATCGTGCGTGCCAAGCTGTGGCGAGGACAACCAAGCATTGAGCAAAACTTCCTTTTAAAGAAAGAGTCGCTCTGACCTATTTTATCCCACGAGTCGTCAATCTCACACTGTGCACCAGCCGAAATTTAAATTGTTAGCTATCTTTCGCCTGAACAGCAAACATTTGTTTTGAATGTCTTTTTTTAGGTGGCAAGTCTGAGGTCGAAATTCCTCTCTCTCAGAGAGAGGAATTATTCGACACATTAGGTTTGGATAAGACGCAGGTTGCAGTTATGAATAACATCCTTTTAAATCCTAATAGTGAAGGAGTTTGTCTGTTGTTCAGACTTTTATCATAAGAATTTATTTAATTGGTTAAATCGGACTGATATATACTTGCAAGTACAAAAGTCCAAAACAAAGAATTAAAAAAAAAAGCTATGAAGTCTAATGACTCCCGCTCTTGGGCGGGCGCGATGGCGTGTCAGATTTTTACTGACTAAAACCCACTCCTATGTTTCTTCTTTGCCTTCGTTCCAGGGCCCCGTGGATTTCTTTCGTACAACCCATGGTCGCAGTAGTCTTCGACCCTGCTGGGCCCCTACGGTTTTGTTGACATCTTGAGGTTTTGATTATTTCGCGTCACTTGGTAGGGGTGTCCCTACGGGTCACTGTTTATAGTCTCTAGCCACACGTTGTGGACATCCAACTTGGCCCTCATTAACTCCACTCGGAGGGTGCACTTTGCCACTCTGTTTCCCTCGTACAGCTCCGCCTCCCTGGCTGCCGCATCCGACAGGCGGATGCGGCCCCTGCGGTGACTAGCGTGCCAGTGTCGCGCGGCATTGTACGCGCTACGCAGTGCCACAATCTCCGGCACGACCATTACATCTGGCACCGCGCAAGTCCTGGCCGGACTCTGGGCATTGCCACGTCGTAGATTTTCGACATGACCCCCTGGAACCACTCCGCCTCAACATAGATGTCGACAGGCCTGTCTAGTGTTTGCATCCAAGCCTGTACCATCGCGGCTTTCCGGATGACCGGATGTATCTGTGGTCTGAGTACGTCTCCACCCCTTCCATGACACGCCAGTCGATGACACGCGGTGATAGAGCAGGGCTAGCGAACGCTATGTCCACCACAGACTCACCCCGCATCCGCACACACGTGGGGACAGAACCCCGGTTTAAGACGGCCAGGCCTGTCTTCAGAGCACAATGCGACCCCGCTGGTTCGTGTAACGGGAACTCAATAAACGTTACAAAGTATTCCTGGTTTTGTTTGTTCGTTATTTAACACCAACTACCCAAATCAAAGTTATTTCGAACGTTTTAGTGATTTTTAGGGTTCTGTCAACTAGGAACTCTTATAGTTTCGCCAAGCCTGTCTGTCTATCCGTCCGTCCGCGGATAATCTCAACCGTTAGCACTAGAAAGCTAAAATTTGGTTTGGTACCAACATGTATTTCAAACATGCCGAAAAAGTGGTAAAATAAAAAGTGGAAAAAAATGTTTTATTGTAATTTTTTTTAATTCAACCTAACATAACTATATATTGTTGGATAGTTATTTAAAATAAATAATTTTTTGATAATGTCAATATTTTCGGAAATAATCGCACCAAAAGTTAAAAAAAATGTGTGTGTCCTTCTAACTTTTGAACCATAAGTTTAGAAAATATGGAAAAAAATCTCAAAAGTAGAACTTTATAAAGATTTTCTAGAAAAAATATTTTAACTTGATGTTGCTTGGGTTGAACAGTTTTTAAAAAGTGTATAACTTTTTAAAAACTGTTCAACCCAAGCAACATCAAGTCAAATAATTTCTGAACTAAATTTGTAATTGAACCGTATATGCAGCAAGCATTTTTTAACTTAGTTTACATAGTTAATTATTCTGAATGTATTTTCTTTCAAATAAAAAAATAATTTTTAAAATTAGTTCACGCAATCCAAAATTACCAACGAAAACCCAACATACATAACCAGTTTGAATAAATTAGTAACACGATTTCCCGAGAGATGGCGCTGTAATTTGGGCTACTTCGCGCTGTTAAGATTTTTCCTGAGGTGATGGGGTCGGGACGAGTATGAGCTATTATATTATCGAATTGTTCGATTGGTCTCTCGTAGGCATTGGTGGTATTTGTTCTTACTCGTTGTCCGTCGTTTATTAACTCTTTAAGTGGGGATACTTATTGTGACGGATAGGAAACTATGGAACCCTACACTGAGCGTAGCCCAACACGCTCTTGACCGGTTTTTTTTTTAGTAGTCTACTGCTTTTTTTTCTTTTATTTTTTAATGGAGTTTTTTTTATTTCTTACTTATCAGTTGTGATACCCCTCAGCTATACCTAAATAGGGTCCAAGTACTCTAGTAACATACCAATAGAGTATAACGATTAAAATCAGTTAAAACCAGAGTACATATGTACATCATAAGACCAAACACTGTTAGGCTACATAGTTTAATGATGAAGTTCCCGTGCCTACCTTTCAGCTCCATCATCAGAGCAGTTCGATGGTACCCAATAGCCAAATGTATCTATGACAATTCTAATAGGCCCAAACACAGCCAGGATACATTGATCAATTATGGAGTTCCAACGCCTACCTTCTGGCTTCATCATCATTATCAGATCTGTTCGATGATACTATATTCATCAAAACTATATACAACACTAGCTACCCGCCCCGGCTTCACACGGGTTTAATACTGATACTAAATACACTACAGAATGTCTTTATATACAACGTTCACAGCTTTTTTGTCATTAGACAATACAAACATGTTTTCTTTAGATGTTACTCTTAGAAAAAAAAGAAGAGCGACCATGTGAAAAACACTCAACGCTCAAATGTAAGCCTGCAACGTTAACGCTAAAGATACCTTTACTGGAAATTGTAGGCATTTAAATTCTTTGTGTCTGCATTTTAAATCTGTAATACTCGTATCTTTGAAAATATTCATTTAAATTACATGCTATATAAAGGGCCATTATATCAATATTAAATGCACAATATATAGGTACTTAATTGGATAAGGATTAATGCTGTATTGCAGATAATTGCTTCGTAAATAAACCATTATTTCTCGTAAAAAGTAAAGGATAAAAAATGGTTATTGTGGGTTATCCCTATGAGATAGACATATACCATCGCGGACTTTTTTGTAGACCTATTTAAGGAGTACAATACTGTATTACATTTTTATTACTATTATTAGATATACATACCGCTGCTGCTATCATTACAGACCAATCCAATGTGATAGTGTAGTCAAAATATAAATAAAAAATTATTTTGAACCAATTTGATCCAATTCATAACATTAATAAAAACAAAATAACTTAGCCACTAAAATAAATATTAAAAATTCATATAACATACAATTAAAATAAAATATAAAGAAATTAATTATTTATTATTATACATTTCCATTATAACATAAAAAATGTAATGCAACTTTTGCGAAGTCGCTCAGTGAACATGAGAATATATCAATTCTATCAGCCACCAGGTTTAGTGTGCTCATTGCCCTCGAGAATGGGACGTTGGCCACCAGCTTGGTGCGACCGCGCGACAGTGCGAACAAATCCGGCCATCAGCGACGTTGAACGTACCCATCGGGAATGCACAATCCCATCTCCCGCAACACACCCGAATTGTATGTGTTGCCCCGGAATACTCCTAGAATATACCAACGCTAGATCCCTTCTTGTCTCCAACCTGTTGTATCCCACCGTACCCAAAACGAACAAGGTTGGATACATCAAGGAATAGAAGGGGTAAATAAATTATTTATAACGTAGGCGAGTACAGTACTAAGATCAGATTTTCCAAATTTCACCCCTTTAAGGGATGAAAAAGTCTGGGTAAATGCTCCACCCTAGAGTGAGAGAAACAGTCATTAGATGATTTCCCGCCTTTAAAAAAAGGGGTGAATGGCAGAAGTTATAAGAGATTTTGTTCGTTTAATTTTAGGTCTGTTCCGATATAATTTCTGAATAATATGTTCAATAATTTACTGTTTTAATAATTTCTATAAAATCCAATTTCCTTACTGACTGCTGATAATAGGTCTTTACCTATGAAATTACCGTTTTATGAAACGGGCTGCTTTGAAGTATTATCTTTGGATTGACTTGGAACAATGACTATACAACCACTTGACTGCTATCCCTTTCTATCTGTAAGTACTTTTTACATAATGCTGAAGTGCTGTGACAACTTCAAAAGAAAGTCGATCAATTATTTATCGATGATTCCCAATGGTACCTAAATAAAAAATGTCTTAACGTTTACATTTTAGATTTCCAAATATTTCGGAACTTAAAAAAAAAAATGAATTAATGGAGCTCATAGGACCCCAAATCTTTTATCCGGAAAACTGACTAAATTAATCCATTTAAGAAATCAGTGATAGCCTGAGGGGCATGATCCAACCTAGCCGTGAAATTAAAATTAGGAACTTTTAATAGACATACTTTCTGTCAATTAAGTTATCTGATTGATGTACTAAATCGGCGAATAACTACCGGAGATTTATTGCGAAGAACGGCATGGTTGATATATTATATCAGGCTTGTCATCTTCCGGGAGAATCAATTCGTTACATTATCTCTGGTTGTTCTCGTCTGCCTAAAGGAGAGTACTTGCATAGCCACAACTTGGTAGCCAGGTTTATTCATCAACAACTAACTCTGAAATACTCTTGTTCAATTGGCAGTGCCGCACTACAGATATGTGGCTTGCTTAGTTCTCGATAATGGTCATATCACTTATTACTGGAATAGGCCCATCTCAAGACTATTTTAGCCAATAAGCCTGACGTAGTGGTGTTGAACCGATATGAGAGGCATGCAATGATAGTTGATATAACCGTCCCCCATGACGAGAAACAAGTGAAAGCCAAAAAAGATTAAGTGTCTTGACGAGGCTCGCGAGGTTATCGACATGTAGGATGTGGACTCAGCAATCATTGTACTGATTGACAGTCATGTCAGCTAGCCACGAGCTTCGACCAACATTCTTTTTTTTTTAGGCAGGAAATCATATAATGACTTCTCCCGCTCTCGGATAGATCATAAGGGCATGTCAGACTTTTACTGACTAAATCCCACTCCTGTTCCTTTTTTCTAAAACTTACTTAAAGTATACGCTCAAAGCAAAAACATTTCACTCAGCACATTCTTATTTATTTTCTGTATTCATTACTGAAAAATATTTCACACGCAGTTGAGTAATTAATTTACACCGCAGCAGCAAGTTTGCTTGCTAGAGGTGTCCGTAGTACTTGAAGCCTTGCACATTAATTAGTGTTGCGAGTAAAAGCTTATTAGAATTATTTAGGATGTGTTTGCTTGATTTCAATAGAAAGCTACTTTATTAATGAGTGGCATGGGCTATATTTTCTGGCAAAAAAACACGTTTGTTGTATTGGAGCTTTGTTGTTATAGTAGCAACAGAAATACATAATCTATGAAAATTTCAACTGTCAAAATTGATAGTTAGACAGTTGAAATTTGACGGTTTGTGAGATTCAGCCTGGTGACAGACAGACGGACGGTCAGCAGAGTCTTAATAATAGGGTCCCGTTTTACCCATTGAATACGGATGCCCCTAATAAGGTAGCCCGAAGTGTAAATAAATGGCCTATAATACCGTATTGATGATAGAACAAAAAAAATAACCTACTACGACTTTGCAGAACACATCATCAATATCTATCTTTTGTGTATTGTCTGTTTATTTTTGTGTGCATCAAATAAATGTTATATTTATCTATCTATCTATCTATACAAAGTGTCACAACACCATTGTGTCTTACTGTTACAGTTATTTCACAATAACTGAAAATGTGAATTTATGCATCGCCTCTACAAAAGGTCTATTTTTATTAATACCAATGTGTAAAACATTGGTATTAATCATGTCAAAATAAATTGCTTAATTATCAAGACTTCAGGTTCAGTGCCTGTATATGTTACGGCTAATAGCCAAAGTGCGGCTACACCTAGTTTTAGCGGGCTACAACCAGGTGCAGCCGGCCACATGCCATGCATGGTTAAACTTGGGTGTATCCTAACTATCTTCGGACTTCAAACTAAGTTTAGCCCTCATCATAGCAGATAGAATTAGGTGCAACCGGTTTATCATCGGCTTAAACTAGGTTTTCAGTGCATTTAAGCATTTTGGTTTTGTTTTGAGATTCTTATCTTGCGTAACCCCCGCATACTAGACATCTTACCCCAAAGAAGCCGTCAGTCCGAAACAAGATTTAAAATTGTGTTGAACTATATTATGTACTTAAATGAAATTGAGTGTCTAAGCATACATAGGGGTTAAAGTATGAAATTGTCGTTGTATTGTAAAACCAATTTTTACAATAAACGAAATACAAATTGCCAATAATTTTAAATTGTTCGTTTGGTTAGGTCAGTTTATTATAATATGGGGAATTTACTCTATTGGTATAGGTTAAGGTGCGGCAAGGATGGCCCGTGGGCCACCCATGAGCCGCCACCATATTTGTTTTTGTATGAGTTATATCAAAGTAAACAGTAAAAATTAAAAACTTGTTCTCGAGAAGCATTACGTTCACGCCACAATCGCGGTGCTAAGACCCCTCTTTTAAAAGTGATTGAAGAGGCGCAACGGCATCTTCCCTTCCACATTACGGAAGTCCTCACTGGATATGGCTAGTTCGGGAGGTTCTTGTTTCTTTCGATAACACGTTAGAGCACACAGTGTAGGTGTATAAGTGTCCCCACTTGGGCAGAGCACCGCCGTATCCTGGTGAAAGTGACCGTCGGTGACGATTTTTTGCGCCGGGCCATGGTTCATGTCATGGTTTGGAGCGAGTGGGAATGGGATACGGTCGCCTCCTGTGAAGCAGTAATGCTAGCTGAAGACATGGGCTTGCGAACGACGAGCGCAGTCCACCCCTGCGATAAGGACCGCGCCCAAGCTGTCGATGGCGCATAGTGTTTAACGCGTGCCTCAAAAAGAGGTTAACAAAACCGCTGGGGTCCAGCTGGGCTGACGCCTACCAGTGTCAACTGGTCGCGATGCCGCTGGTCAATCCGGTCCGGTCCTAGAACGCAACGAATGAAACATAGGTGGGTTTTGGTCCGTAAATGTCTGACCGAGAAGTCCCAGCCCAGAAAAAGACCTTTACGCGAGCCGCTTAAGCCGATTCCCGAATTTGAGCTCCATTCTCAATGCAGAATTGTTATACTAAAACAAACAAAAATTACAAAATAACCTTTAAATCTGGTAGTCAGTGTTTCTGGCTTTTTCGTTTACTGACACCGACCGGACTTGAAAGTTATTTTACAATTATTAGTTTTCGTTTTTTTTAAATCGAAGTTTTTTTTTTCACTTTTTAGTTGTGGAACTCCACGGCTAAAATTAATTGGTGGGCAAGTTATCTGGTGAGTTACCTATTGAATTAACGGTAATAAAGAGGGGTATTACCGTTAATTCAAATAGGTAACTCATCAAATTTTAAGGCATAATCTAATTTCGCATAACGATTTTGCATGACTTTTATTAGCATACACTGCTGCATAATAATACTTTGGCATAATGCAAAGGTTAGCATAACTATCATTTAATCTAATATATTTTTGGCATATATTGGAGTTACATAAATTTTAAAGGCATAATATTTATTCGTCTAATAATCATGAGCCATAAATATAAAGTCTTAATTGAATGTATGTAGCCAATAATTGTAAATTCTTCGTTATGTTAGGTTAGTTTATTATAATTTGGGGAATTTACTCTATTGGAATAGATTAAGGTGCGGCGATAGTGGCCCTTGGTCCACTCATGAGCCGCTACCATATTTGTTTTTGTATGAGTTATATCAACGTAAACAGTAAAAATGAAAAAATTGTTCTCGAGAAGCATTACGTTCATGGCTAGGATTTTTTGTCTGTTCAGATATCAATTCGTGATTTGCTCGTCACTTACTTTTATAATTAAGCGAGCGTTACATTTTTAATCCACGTTGCGACGTAATTCACTCACCTAATATTACTTGTTGTAATATTTCTGTTTTTTTTTTCGTATATGCAACCGTTTATGTTCATTTTAACACCTCCTTTTGTGGTTTGGACCATATGAACCTTATTTTCCATTTTTTTAATTATATAAATAACAAGTTGTACAACACAAGGTGTAAGCAGCAAACAGTAAACACCGTCCCTAAATAGTTTGTGACACCTACAAAAATGGAACATAATAAAATAATCAGTCTCACGCCGTGTAAAGGGCCTTGGAGTAATAATAATCAATAAGGTGAAATAGTGCATACAACTAACCGTTTTGAGTTATTTATTAGGGTTCATTAGTTTTGTGGTGGTGTGATGTAACCATGGAGACCAGACTGTGTGACCATGAAGGCCATACTAATACTACTAACTTGCAAACTGGAATGTTTTACTTTTAAGGTTTATGGTAATAAAAGCATAGTTATAGATATTCAAAACAGAATTGATGAGAGATTGTCAATAAAAGAGAAAGAAAATTGTAAATGTCAATCCGCACTGGGCCCGCGTGGTAAATTACGGCCATTTCCTTTTCCTAGAGAGAAGGCCTGAGTCCCAACAGTGGGAACATTATAAGGCTGATTATGTTACGATATATACAAATGTATGTAGTTTTCATTTGCGTCTCCTCCTATCACGGTTTTATTCCAAAGAACATTATGTGTTTATATCATGATACGTTTATTATGCTAGCAGTATTTATGGCAACAAGCATTATGGCAAAACATTTCTGCCTAATAATATTTTGCGTAATGATCATTATGTTGAATTTCGTTATGCCAATGTGAATTATGATAATATATTTTATGCTAATCAGTAGTAAACCTTGAATTGTCGAAATACTAATAATTACATGGATTATCTAAAGGATTATCACTGTAATCACCAAATTGTTCCATGAAAAAAGTTATGAACGAATTGATATCTCTATTAAGAATCATGAAATTAGAACATAGTTAGTGAATTGAGGGTGTACTAGAGTGAACTTTAGACATCTTCATGCCCTTTCAGAGCGTACTGGCGTTATGTTATGAAATTTTATTAAAAGTAAACAGCATGGCTGATTGCAGTATTTTCCGAAGATATGCTATTTATTAAAGTATTTTATGGTGTATCTCCGAAGTTCGTCATTACATCTTCACAAAATATAAATGAAAGAGTCTAGGGGACAAATTCTGTCTAACAAAACAAAACACCAAAATCGGTTAATATTACCTAGAGCGATCAAGATGAAAAAAATCAATTAGATGACTTGAGAACCTCCTCTTTTTTTGGAAATCGGTTATTTTCAGACATTTACTATGTTAAAGATTTATTTGAAAATTAAAACCCGTATTTTAATGGGTGTTTTTAATGTCTTAATTAAACATGTGTTCAGTACCGTGATCACATGATCACGGTATTAATCATACTAATATCGGTATTGATACCGGTATTTAAAAGTCCTAGTTGGTAGGTACATTTTTTGATTTACGATATTTTGAGTGATTACTTATTTTATATAATTATAAATGTCGCTTCATCATTCCTGTCTTTCATCGAATCAAATGGAAACCGCAAGATAAGTATCTCAATACAAGACCAAAATGCTTAACTGCACTGAAAACGTAGTTCTAGCCGATGATAAATGGGATACTTCTAAGTTTAACCATCGGTGTGCGGCTGCATCTAGTTCCAACCGCTATGATGAAGGCTAAACCTAGTTCCAACCGAAGATGGGTAGGATACACCTAAGTCTAACCACATGTGGCCGGCTGCACCTAGATGTAGCCGCGCTTCGGCTATTAACCGCAACATATACACACTATTTTTTAATTAAGGAAAAAAACTGGGCTAGTGCGAGTCGGACTCGTGCACTGAGGGTTCCGTACAAACTTCAAAGGTAAATTGCGGTTTACGATTTATGACATATTAAAAATAAACTACTTACTAGATCTCGTTCAAACTAATTTTCGGTAGAAGTTTCAATGGTAATGTACATCATATATTTTTTTTAGTTTTATCATTCTCTTATTTTAGAAGTTACAAGGGGGGACACATTTTACAACTTTGGAAGTGTCTCTCGCGCAAACTATTTAGTTTAGAAAAAAACGATATTAGAAACCATTAATTGAAAGCTACTTTATCAATAAGTGGCATGGGATATATTTTCTGGCAAAAAAAAAACACATTTGTTGTATTGGAGCTTCCTTATATATCTATTTTAACCGGTTTTTTTTTAGTATTTGTTGCTATAGCAGCAACAGAAATACATAATCTGTGACAATTTCAACGAAATGAACGATGTGAAATTTGACGGTTCATGAGATACAGCCTGGTAACAGACAGACGGACGGTCATGTGCAACATTCGATTACCGACTTTCTGCAATTTTTTTTTTATTTGGCTAAGACAAGAAAGATGGATAAAATTCGAGTGATTTTTAATAAGAGTTCCGACGCGGAACTAACGCGGCAGAAACATTTACCTTTTTATTGGTAAGCTTTGCTTTGCTAGCAATAACGGCAGATGTCTACTGTGCCACCCTCCGAACAATGATAGCAAAACTAGCTGCAGTGAAACAGCCCCGACTGATGAATCGATCTTCACCATTATTGCTCCATGATGACGCGAGACCTCATGTAGCACGAGAAACCGTTTTAACTCTACAGGAACAGCAATTAGAAACCATTCACTTTCATTCAGTTTGTCGAATCTAGATCACCAGAGTTCTATCGCAAAGGTATAAATGACTTTCCTATTAGTTGGCACCAATGCATAGATAATAATGGTAATTATTTTGATTAAATAAATATGTTAAAGCGCCGTGCATGAAATCAACTCATTTTGAACTTTTTTGATCATGGTTTGTGAGAAAAATAAGAAGAATTTAAACCTTCTTTTTTTAGATCATGAAAGTCAAGTCCTTATTCTCTCAGTTGCCTTGAGGATGTTTTTAAAATAATATGTGTATTAATGACAATTAATTATATTCAAACCCTTTTCTCGCAAAAGTAACGAGCGAGTGATGTTTGGATACGTTCTACATCAAACCACAAATTATTTATAACATATAATATGATCTACTCTCAAATGGCTTGAAAACATTATTGTCTTCAATAGGCAATAGAGTAGAAAAAAAAATTTCAAAAACACAATTCTTGGAAAACATCTGGACAAGAAGTATTTTTTTCTATACCTAAGAAACTCTTTTAAGAAAATTTAAAAATTGCACAATAATGTTAAGAAATCCCTTTAATAGAATCTAAAATTTATTTTTATAAATAAACAATAACTTCATATCGTAAATTACAAGCAAATTTAACTATATTATCGACTGCGCAAACTCGATCGCGTCAGTAACGACCGGGCTCTCCCAGCGTGAGCACGTGTCACTGCTTCGCAGCAGCTCGCGAACATTACGTGAAAATATTCCCAAGATTGGACGCCGACTACCAGATTTTGATCCATTAAGTATTATTGTTTATTTTAAGTACTTTGTTTGTTTATTAAGATTGTTCAAATTTCTTTCGAGTTCAATATTAATTAGAGGTTGTATGTTTGTATGAAAAGGTTAACTGCGGAATTACTTTATCCAAATACAAAAATTATTTCACTAATGAGATCTACAATGTCTAAAGGCAGCTATATTATCATCCAGTTTTATAGACTATGTACAGTTGTTATAGACTATGTACAGTTGTTATAGACTATGTCAATGTTGATATTTTTTATGATTACTTTATTTAAGACTTAAGGTCCAAATTCAAGGTCTAGTCTCTTTCGAAATTATTTAATAATCCTTTTTTTTGTAGATAATGGGTCGAAAGAAAGAGACGCACTATCAATTATCATTATCCTTTTACCGTCTAAATCAAAAGAAATATACCTTAAATCATACGACGACCTTTGACGACGACTCAGAATATTATATTTACTTTCCTTGTATTCGCAATAAAAAGCACAGTGTTTACTTCGGGTTTAAGATTCATTTAGCCCTTCGAAATATTGGCGACCTCGCTACGCTCGGACGCCAAACTCCTTTTCGGGACCTAGTAACTTGATTCACCCCTTGGGTAACAATGTATTATATGATTTATGGTGACATTGCACTATTGCAAACATTAAAATATTTGCTAGTTATAATTTAGTAAATTTTGATAAAAGTGACACAAAGATGGCGATTTGTGTTTCAGAAAAGGGTTATTTAATTTATTTAATAACCATTTTTGCCTGATTAATGAAATTTATAGTAATACACGTAATGAGAGATGCCCTTTACAGTAAATATGAAAATCTTTTAAATGTTCATAAAAAATTACATCTGTTTTAAAAACTATTGTGATTCTAATTTATTTATTTTTATTGAATTTGTTGTGACTGTGTGGACTATGTTGGTCTTTTTATTTCCTTTTTCACATAGCTTTTAATGACAGCCTGGACTAGGTATTGCTTTGTCAACTCATTAATTTCTGACTTGAGCTTTACGTTTTTTGACAAATGCTTGCACGGGCTGAACAGATCCAAAAAAAAAATCTCAGACACTAGTTTACAATGTTCTCATACACCTTTACTGGGATTATATATCTGGATTTTAAAATAGAAATCTCGTAAACTTAATTTTATACCACCTGCTCGATAATGCCCTTTTATATGTCATACATTCTGCTCGATAATGTAGTATGGACGATCCCTACGCAATAATGAGATTTGAATTAGGAACGACAAATACCATTTTAAAAAAACACATTGTGAATTAAACAAGTTTATTCATAAATCAAACTGGCCATTAAAAAAAGGAATAAAATGTGGTTACTGACGAGTCTCTAACAAAAAGTAATGAAAGATCGGGAGCGTTATAAAGAATAAAAAACTATAGAATCTTGAGGGTAGTGAATTATATTTGTTTCAAATCTTAAAACTTGTCGAGTAATAGTTACGATTAACTTGTAAATAATATTTATATATCTCTAATATATATTTTGTTTTAGTAAATTTTCTCTTAATTATCTCACAGATAACTAAAAAACTGGGCAAGTGTGAGTCGGACTCGTGGCCTTGAGGGTTTCGTACGAACTACAATTCCCGAATGGAGTAATATATGTAGCCAATAATTTTAAATTCATCGTTAGGTTAGGTTAGTTTATTATAATTTGGGGAATTTATTCTATTGTAAAGGAGAGGAGGCCTGAGTCCCAACAGTGGGAACATTATAAGGCCGACTATGCTATGCTGTTCTATTGGAATACGTTAAGGGGCGACAAAGGTGGCCCTTGGGTCACCCATGAGCCGCCACCATATTTGTTTTTGTATGAGTTTAATCAACGTAAACAATAAAAATGAAAAAATTGTTCTCGAGAAGCATTACGTTCAAGGTTGGGATTTGTCATCTGTTTAGATATCAATTCGTGATTTTGCTCGTCACTTACATTTGTAATTACGTTACATTTTTAATCCACGTTGCGACGTAATTCACTCACCTAATATTACTTGTTGTTATATTTCTGATTTTTTCGTATATGCAACCGTTTATGTTCATTTTAACACCTCCTCTTGTGGTTTGGACCGTATGAACCTTACTTTCCATTTTTTTAAATTATATAAATAACAAGTTGTACGCACAAGGTGTAAGCAGCAAACAGTAAACACCGTCACTAAATAGTTTGTGATACCTACAAAACTGGGACATAATAATATAATCAGTCTACGCTGTGTAAAGAGTCTTGGGGCAATAATAATCAATAAAGTCAAATAGTGCCTACAACTTTGCGTTTTGAGTTATTTATTAGGGTTCATTAGTTTTGTGGTGGTGTGGTGTAACCATGGAGACCAGACTGTGTGACCATGGAGGCCACACTATTAGTACTAATTTGCAAACTGGAATGTAATACTTTTAAGGTTTATGGTAAGAAAAGCATTCTTATTGATATTCGAAACAGAATTGATGACAGATTGTCAAATAAGAAAAATTTAAGCTAATACATGATAAAATTATAGTAAATTTAAATAGAAAAAATTGTAAATGCCAATCCGCACTGGGCCCGCGTAGTGAATCACGGCCCATTTCCTCTCCTAGAGAGGAGGCCTGAGTCCCAAAAGGGGAACATTATAAGGTTGATTATGTTATGTTATGTATAAATTGGAATAGATGCCTTTTCATTTGCGTCTCCCCCTATCACAGTTTTATTCAAAGAACATTGCGTGTTTATATCATTATACGTTTATAACATGATTTATAAAATTATTTTTCATTATTATTATTATGTTAGCAGTATTTATGCCAACAAGCAGTACGGTAAAACATTTCTGCCTAATAATGTTTTGCGTAATATCATTATGCTGAATTTTGTTATGACAATGTAAATTATGACAATATACTTTATGTTTATCATAAGTAAACCTTGAATTGTCGAAATACTAATAATTACTTGGATTATCTAAAGGATTATCTCTGTAATCACCATATTGTTCCATGAAAAAAATTATGAACGAATTGATTGAACCCTATTTAGAATCATGAAATTTGAACATAATTAGTGAATTGACGGTATATACTTGAGTGAACCTTAGACATCTCTTACCCTTTCAGAGCGTACTGGCGTTATATTATGAAATTTTATTAACAGTAAACAGCATGGCTGATTGCAGTATTTTCCAAAGATATCATCATCATCATCTTCCTGCCCTTGTCCCATCTTATTTGGGGTCGGCGCAACACGTTTTTTTCGTGTCGAAGATCGTCATTAGATCTTTACCAAATATAAATGAGAGTCTAGTGGAAACACTCTGAATAACAAAAAAAAAACATCAAAATCGGTTAATATTACCTGGAGCGATCAAAATGAAAAAACAAATTAGATGACTCGAGAACCTCCTCATTTTTTGGAAATCGGTTATTTTCAAACAGTAACTATGATATAGACTAATTTGCAAATTAAAATACGTATTTTAATGGGTGTTTTTAATGTCTTAATTAAACTTGTGTTCAGTACCGTGATCACAGTATTGATCACCCTAATATCGGTATTGATACCGGTATTTAAAAAATCCGGTATTTGAAATCCCTAGCAGGTAGGTACATTTTTTAATTTACGATTTTTCGAGTTTTATTAATTACTTATATAATTATAAATGTCGTTTGATCATTCCTGTCTTTCATCGAATCAATCGGAAAACGCAAGAAAAGAATCTCAAAACAAGACCAAATTACTCACTGTACTGAAAACGTAGTTCTAGCCGAGGATGGGTAGGATACACCTAAGTCTAACCACATGTGGCCGGCTGCACCTAGGTGTAGCCACGCTTCGGCTATCAGCCGTAACATATACAAACTATTTTTTAATTAAGAAAAAAAACAGGGCAAGTGCGAGTCGGACTCGTGCACTGAGAGGTCCGTACAAACTTGAAAGGTAAATTTTGGTTTACGATTTATGACGTATTAAAAAAAACTACTATATAGATCTCGTTCAAACCAATTTTCGGTGGAAGTTTGCATGGTAATGTAAATCATATATTTTTTTTTTGTTTTTTATTCTCTTATTTTAGAAGTTACAAAGGGCGGGGACACATTTTACCAGTTTGGAAGTGTCTCTCGCGCAAACTATTTAGAACCCATCCATAGATATCCTGTCCATAGACACGTACAGGACTGAAGAAAATAAAACGAGTTTCAGTTCTAAGTATGGGGAACACCCAACATTTTTTTTTTTTCATTTTTATATGAAAATCTTAATGCGGTTCACAGAATACATCTACTTACCAAGTTTTAATAGTATAGTTCTTATAGTTTCGGAAAAAAGTGGTTGTGACATACGGACGGACAGATGTCGAATCTTCAAGGGTTCCGATTTTTGCCATTTGGCTACAGAACCCTAAAAATGGGATTCTGTCAGTACCCGCTACTGATCATGTTTCTGTCAAAAGTAAAAAAAAACGAAATCCCAAAAGTGTCCACGAACATTTATCATATTTGGCAAGTTCATAATTGAATTAATCATTCATGACAATTGCTACTAGAAAATACTATGCGCCGTGTTTTGCCATTTTGATCGCCATTCATTCATTCATAATCATTAGCCAATACAATATTTATATTAATTGAGTGAAATTTTGGGATATAAACAAACGCTAATAACTTTGCTGTTTCTGAATATTATTTATAGAAACTTTACTTAAATAATAACAAGACTCTTTCTAATAAGACCTTTAAATATTTCTACTAATTAAAAACTAGTGGTAAATTACTTATAAATGATACAATTCAGATATTCCATTCAAGAGATACCACGATATTAAAAATGTATAGGAAAATATGAAAATTGATAAATGATGTAACTCTTCATATATCATCAATCGATTAATCCTTAAAAGTAATTATGTAAAGTAATATTATTTGGACAAATGGTATGAAATACGCAAATGCACGCACGGTAGTTTGGAGATCGTTTCACCGAACAAAATACGAGATTGTCGCACTGTACTTACTACTTATTTATTCAAAGTTTTTAGTCGTCACTCTGAACTAATTTTACTAAAGAACCGATCTTTTAAACGGTTAAGGTGTACACTTTAATACTCCATGAACTTCGTGTTCTCTATCTGTCATGGTTCCACAATCTGTTTTTAACTGGCGAGTCTCAAGAAACCGTCTTTGAGACTCATCATCCTCTCATCATTAGCAAAATATTTAAATGCCTTTCACTAGTTATGACCTGTAATAGTTTGACCGACACGTGGGTATTTACTGAAGACACAGTAATGACTGGACGAGCAAGTGAAAACAGTCATGTAAACGCTACCATTAGCGGTAGCAATATCCTCTTAGATAATTGAGCGTATGATAAGTACCCTTATAGAATGTGAGTGTAAGTAAATACATATCTTCAGAACGGCTTCACCTTGTTACCGTACTGTTTTTGTTGTGTTTGTAATAATCAGGCAGTAAGTTTAGTATGTAAGTTGTAAGAAATTTTATATTTCTTAGCAGTGACTCACCCCGGCTTCGAACAAGTGCAAATTATATACACCAATCTTTCTAGACGAGGACGATTTCTATTTCTATTAGTGAGAACCGTACCAAAATCCTTTGCATTGTTCAGAAAGAATTTGCGGATAAACAGAAAGACGCGGAAACCGTTTTAGTTTTATATTTAGTATGAATGTCTATAGATAAAATTGTATTAAATTTACTAAGTAATGGATTAAACTTAGCAGGTACATTTTAAAGAAACGAAAGATTTTTTTCAAAATATCTATTAACACAAGCTTTATTTTAAATAAAATCTTAGTCAATATTAATAGTAAATAAAAAATCAATCAAGTAAATAAAAAATCATTTTAAATGGTTCGTTAGGTTAGATTAGTTTATTAAGATTTGGGGACTCTATTGGAATAGGTTAAGCACCATATTTGTTTTTGTATGAGTTATATCAACGTAAACAGTAAAAATTAAAAACTTGTTCTCGAAAAGCATTACGTTTATGGTTGTGATTTGTCATCTGTTTAGATATCAATTCGTGATTTTGCTCGTCACTTACTTTTGTAATCGCGCAAGCGTTACATTTTTAATTCACGTTGCGACGTAATTCACACACCCAATAATACTTGTTGTATTATTATATATATATTCCTGATTTTTTTCGTATATGAAACCGTTTATATTTATTTTAACACCTCCTCTTGTGTTTTGGACCGTATGAACTTTATTTTTCATTTTTTTTAACCATATAAATAACAAATTGTACGCACAAGGTGTAAGCAGCAAACAGTAATAACCGTCACTAAATAGTTTGTGATATCTTCAAAAATGGAACATAATAAAATAATCAGTCTCACGCCGTGTAAAGGGCCTTGGAGTAATAATAATCAATAAGGTGAAATAGTGCATACAACTAACCGTTTTGAGTTATTTATTAGGTTTCATTCGTTTTGTGGTGGTGTGGTGTAACCATGGAGACCACACTGTGTGACCCTGGAGGCCACACTAAAACTACTAATTTGCAAACTTGGAATGTTTTACTTTTAAGGTTTATGGTAAGGAAAGCATAGTTGTAGATATTCGAAACAGAATTGATGAGAGATTGTCAAACAAGAAAAGTTTAAGCTAGTGAGATATTTTATTTAGATAATGTAAACAGAGTGCTTCTAAAAATATTACCATAGTAAATTGAAATAGAAAAATTGTAAACGCCAATCCGCACTGGGCCCTCGTGGTGTATTACGGCCCATTCCCTCTCCTAGAGAAAAATCTTTACCTTTTAAGTTTGTACGGAACCCTGAGTGCACGAGTCCGACTCGCACTTGCCCAGTTTTTTTATTTATTAAAAAATAGTGTGTATATGTTACGGCTATAATATATCTTGGGACTCATAGCAAAACTAGCAGCAGTGAAACAGCCCCGACTCATGAATCGATCTTCACCATTATTGCTCCATGATAACGCGAGACATGATACAGCACGAGAAACCGTTTCAACTCTACAGGAACTGCAATTAGAAACCATTCACTTTTTGCTTTCACACAGTTTTTCGAATCTAGATCACCAGAGTTCTATCGCAAAGGTATAAATGACTTTCCTATTAGTTGGCATCAATGTATAGATAATAATGGTATTATTTTGATTTAATAAATATGTTAAAGCGCCGTGCATGAAATTAAGTCATTTTGAACTTTTTTAATCACGGTAAGAAGAATTTAACCCTTTCTTTTAGATTATGAAAGTCAAGTTCTTATTCTCTCAGTTTGCTTGAGGTTTTTTTTTTACTAATGTGTGTATTAATGGCAATTACTCATATTCAAAAACCTTTTCTCGCAAAAGTAATGAGCTAGTGATGTTTGGATAAGTTTTACATCAAACTACAAATGATTTATAACATATAAAATAGTATCAGTAACATCGTTATATGGTCTACTCTCAGATGGCTTGAAAACATTATTGACTTCAATAGGAAATATAGCAGATTTTTTTTGTTTTGAAAAAACACTATTCTTGGAAAACATCTGGACAAATAAGTATTTTTTTCTACATCTAAGCAACACTTTTAAGAAAATTTAAAAATTGCAAAATAATCTTAAGAAATTCCTTTAATAGAATCTAAAATTTATTTTATAAATAAACAATAACTTCATATCGTAAATTACAAGCAAATTGAAGTATATTATCGACTGCGCAAACTCGATCGCGTCAGTAACGACCTGGCTCTCCCAGCGTGAGCACGCGTCACTGCTTTGCAGCCGCTCGCGAATACAAAATAATCTTAAGAAATCCCTTTAATAGAATCTAAAATTTATTTTATAAATAAACAATAACTTCATACCGTAAATTACAAGCAAATTTAACTATATTATCGACTGCGCAAACTCGATCGCGTCAGTAACGACCTGGCTCTCCCAGCGTGAGCACGCGTCACTGCTTTGCAGCCGCTCGCGAATACAAAATAATCTTAAGAAATCCCTTAAATAGAATCTAAAATTTATTTTATAAATAAACAATAACTTCATACCGTAAATTACAAGCAAATTTAACTATATTATCGACTGCGCAAACTCGATCGCGTCAGTAACGACCTGGCTCTCCCAGCGTGAGCACGCGTCACTGCTTTGCAGCCGCTCGCGAATATTACGTGAAAATATTTCCAAGATTGCACGCCGACTACCACATTTTGATCCATTAAGTATTATTGTTTATTTTAAGAACTTTGTTTGTTTATTAAGATTGTTTCGACTTAAAATGTCTTTCGACTGAAGTCGAATATTGAAATATTAATTAGAGGTTGTATGTTTGTATGTAAAGGTTATCTGCGGAATTAATTTACTACTATCCAAATACAAAAAATATTTCAGCTATATTATCATCCAGTGTTATAGACTATATACAGGATGTTGATATTGTTTATGATTACTTTATTTAAATTTAAACTTAAGACTTTAAGGTCGAAATTAAAGGTCTAGTTTTCGAAATCATTTAACATTTCTTAGATAATGGGTACACAGAAAGAGACGCATTATCAATTATCATTATCAATGCATCATTCAAAAAAAGGAAACGACATGTGGGGCTGATTTGAGCGAGGCAAATGTTGCTATTTTTTAGAAAATTGTTAATGAGAATGTTGGAAATGACTGTGAATACTATAAATGTCGACAACATATGTGAACTTGATCTAAACATGGTAATTATAACCTTTATGTTACGCACTGGGTGTAAAGTAATGTTAAACCTACTTTTAGAAATTCCTAACTTTTTTAGTTGTACTATACATGGTAGTCAGATGATCGCGACAGTTTTTAAAGAAAGTTTAAAGTAAAAATCATTACAATTTTTTAGTCATATAATCAAAAAATAATAGCTAAATAGCCGGCCAGCAACAGAAAAGAAAAATAGGCGTTAAAGCGACCATCAGCTATGTATTTATTTTTTCGAGTTGTAGAGTTCTGTTTATACTATTATGGCTCTGCTATATGAGTACGAAGAATTTACGGTTTTCAGATTTATTCCTATACCTGTGCTATAAGACCTTGCTTTGTGTCAAATTTCAGGATTCTGGGTCAACGGGAAGTACCCTATGAATTTTGATAACTTTGAGAGTATCAAAATACACGTTTTTTAAGACATAAACGGCCGTATCTTTTTTATTCGTTACCTTAAAAGTTTGGTTTAATTTCAACTCAATACCTCCACGCGTCCTCGAGATAAACGGTCTTGACAGACAGTCGGACAACAAAGTGATCCTATAAGAGGTCGTCCGGAAAATAACATGCCGCCCGCGACTTAAAGACAATGCGCTTCACATAATTTACTATTACATATTTTTGACGTATGGAAAGTGTTTTTTTTTTACAAACATTTTACATAAATAAATATAATTCTATCATTTGTTTTGGATTTATCTTTTTATTAAATGTCTAAATTTTGTCCACATCCAACACAAAATTAAATTATTTTGGTCTACATTGTGATAAATATAAAGTATACACACGTCTCAAACTTTTATTTACAAACCTTTCTTACTACTCGTATATAGTTTTGTAATTTAGAATAATATCTTCTAAGAGATCAAAATTGTTTAAGCGGTCACGAAGCTCGATTTTTACGCGTGTGTGCGTGCAATTGCATGAATGATGCACACAAACATATCATTGCAACGAATTTGCCTAAACTCTAGCGAGTGAATTTTATGCACGGCTTCTTAAATTAAAAAAGAAAACGCATTTCAATTTTTCAGTACAAATCGGCATTTTCATACTTCACCCCTAATATTAATGAAATTATGTACGTAATAAAATGTATTATATTATATTTCTCTGTGGTAAAAACTAAATGCTCGCTACACTGTGTAGGTTACGTGTTATTCAAGTAGTTATCTTCCAGCTGGGCCGATGCCTACCAGGGTCAACGGTTCGTTCATGTCTGACCGAGAAGTCCCAGCTCAGAAAAAGACCCTTTTGCGAGCCGCTTAAGCCGATTCCCGAAATTGAGCTTCATTCTCAATGCTGAATTTTTATACTAAAACAAACAAAAATTGCAAAATAACCTTAAAATCTGGAAGTCGGTCTTTCTGGCTTTTTCATTTTTTGACACCGACTTCCGAACTTGAAAAATATTTTACAATTATTAGTTTTAGTGTTTTTGAAGTCAAAGGTTTTTTTTTGTAATAATCTTTTTATTATTCACTTTTTAGTTGTGGTACCCACAGCTAAAATTAAATGGTGGGCAAGTTATCTGGTGAGTTACCTATTGAATTGACGGTGATGCCCCTCTTGGTATCAAATTTTAAGGCATAATCTAATTTGGCATAACGATTTCGCATGACTTTTATTAATTAGCATAATAATACTGCAGCATAACAATACTTTTAAAGGTTAGCATAACTATCACTTAGTCTAATATATTTTGGCATATATTGGAGTTACATAAATTTTAAAAGCATAATATTTATTCGTCTAATAATCACGAGCCATAAATATAAAGTCTTAATTGGGTGTATGTAGCCAATAATTTGAAATTGTTCGTTAGGTTACGTTAATTTATTATAATTTGGGGAATTTACTCTATTGGAAGAGGATAAGGTGCGGCGAGGGTGGCCCTTGGGTCACTCATGAGCCACCACCATATTTTTTTTGTTTATGAGTTATATCAACGTAAACAATAAAAATGAAAAAATTGTTCTCGAGAAGCATTACGTTCAAGGTTGGGATTTGTCATCTGTTTAGATATCAATTCGTGATTTTGCTCGTCACTTACTTTTGTAATTACGCGAGCGTTACATTTTTAATTCACGTTGCGACGTAATTCACACACCCAATAATACTTGTTGTTATATTCCTGATTTTTTTCGTATATGAAACCGTTTATACACATTTTAACACCTCCTCTTGTGGTTTGGACCGTATGAACCATATTTTCCATTTTTTTAAATTATATAATTAACAAGTTGTACGCACAAGGTGTAAGCAGCAAACAGTAAACACCGTCACTAAATAGTTTGTGACACCTACAAAACTGGGACATAATAAAATAATCAGTCTACCGCCGTGTAAAGGGCCTTGGAGCAATAATAATCAATAAGGTAAAATAGTGCATACAACTTACCTGTTTGAATTATTTATTAGGATTCATTAGTTTTGTGGTGGTGTGGTGTAACCATGGAGACCACACTGTGTGACCATGGAGGCAACACTAATACTACTAACTTGCAAACTGGAATGTTTTACTTTATGTTTATCATAAGTAAACCTTGAATTGTCGAAATACTAATAATTACTTGGATTATCTAAAGGATTTTCACTGTTATCACCAAATGGTTCCATGAAAAAAGTTATGAACGAATTGATAACCCTAGTAAGAATCATGAAATTTGAACATAGTGAATTGAGGGTGTACTAGAGTGAACTTTAGACATCTTCATGCCCTTTCAGAGCGTACTGGCGTTATGTTATGAAATTTTATTAAAAGTAAACAACATGGCTGATTGCAGTATTTTCCGAAGATATGCTATTTATTGAATATAATTATATAATAAAGTTTTTAGTCGTCACTCTGAACTAATTTTACTAAAGAATCGATCCTTTAAACGGTTAAGGTGTACAGTTCAATACTCCATGAACTTCGTGTTCTTATCTGTCATGGTTCTAAAATCTGTTTTTAACGGGCGAGTCTCAAGAAACCGTCTTTGAGACTCATCATCCTCTCTTTATTAGCAAAATATTTAAATGCCTTTCACTAGTTATGACCATGTTATAGTGTGACCGACACGTGGGCATTTACTGAAGACACAGTAATGACTGGACGAGCAAGTGAAAACAGTCAAGTAAACGCTACCATTAGCGGTAGCAATATCCTCTTAGGTAATAGAGCGTATGATAAGTACCCTTATAAAATGTGAGTGTAAGTAAATACATATCTTCAGAACGGCTGCACCTTGTAACCGTACTGTTTTTGTTGTATTTGTACTTATCAGGCAGTAAGTTGTTACTTGTAAGAAATTTTATATTTCTTAGCAGTGACTCACCCCGGCTTCGAACAAGTGCAAATTATATGCACCAATCTTTCTAGACGAGGACGATTTCTATTTCTATTAGTGAGAACTGTCTCAAAATCCTTTGCATTGTTCAGAAAGAATTTGCGGATAAACAGACTGACGTATGTATGTGTATAGATAAAATTGTAATAAATTTATTAAGTAATGGATTAAACTTAGCAGGTACATTTTAAAGAAACGAAAGAATTTGTTCAAAGTATCTATTTACCCAAGCTTCATTTTAAATACAATCCTAGTCAATATTAATAGTAAATAAAAAGTCAATAGTAATAATATTAATCTAGTTTTTTACTGTATACGAAACTTACGTGCCATTCATAACTCAGTTTTCTGCATTAATTGGATCGCACAACCCATAAGGGTAAATTAAATGGTTAAGAAAATATAGACTTCTAATTTTTAAGTCATTTTCGACGCAAATATTGATTCTTAAGAAAAATAATAATTGAGCAATAACAACGAACTAGGTTTTTCTGTCGTTCTTTATATACATATATCAAGTACGATATATGTGAAAATAACCTAATAAAAACAAATACTTACCAGTCAAGATCGACTTCACAGAGTTATATTTTTAACATATAATTTAAAAATCAGATTTCCTTTAATTTATAAGTCAAGTCAAAGTCGAAAGTTTTTTATTTCACATAGGCCTACATGGGCACTTATAAAACGTCAGAAGCTAGTGCACGTAAGTAAGAACTACTTATTTCAATTTCTACTTAGTTTTTCCTGTGTATAAATTTAGGTTTATTCGATTGGGATATAAAGGCAGAGAATAGTAAATTTTAATTAATTTTCTTAATTAACTGTAAGTAAATCTTTTAATTTTAAATTATGAAAAAAATGAGGCCTTCACAATGTGTGTATTTCTTAACTTATGTTCGACGTACCACATGGGATGAATTTACAAAAATTGTCCACAAAAATAATCTAATACGTAAAATTTATTTAGCTTTACGCGTCCATGCGAGAGTCATAGAAGTTCAGATATGTACCAATTTTTACCTCTTACGGTCCAGTAGATTTAGAACAATACAGCTGTGACAGATTAATGGACAGACAATTCCACGAGTAAATATATATTTTAATATCTAATGCCAGTTAAATATTGAATACATAAAAATCAGGTATTTTGAAGATTGCATTTTATAAAAAATCAAATTCCTAAGAAAAACCTACCCTTTGTAGCCTTTAACTACAGAATGATAAGCATTTAACTACAGTGCAGTGTGTATCAAAGTGCCCTAGAATAGCTGTTCATGAGAGTTCAAGCACAAGGTCAACGGAGTACACACGCTGCATTGTCGCCGTCTCGCTCTCTCAAAGTTACCGCGGAGACACGCCCATACACAGAACTAGGCAACACGTTAAATTTAGATATCATTGGCGTCTAGGCAAATTTACTTTCGTACCTATTCATCATTATTGTTATTTACCTTTGAACTCAACTTGAAATATTGAGAAGAGCCTCTCAAATTTAAATAAGCTCTAAGTCAGAAAGAAGTCCAAAATATGACTGATTAGAAACATTTCAGCGTATTTCATATGTAGCAAAATTTAGCTGACTAATTATGTATTATATCGTAGCACGGAAATGTACTAAGGACATATTTTTATGACAAAAACGATATCTTAATGCTTGAGACTCAACGAAAAACCATGTAACGGAAAACCTTATATTATTATACGAAATTATTGAAACAATTCAAAATTGTCATAAATTGAGCGTCACTAAAAAGTCCAATCCCAATATAAGGAAATCTAGCGCTCGTATCATCAGGCCCATTCAAAGGGTTGCAGCGCTCTAAGTGTTCAAAATTTGGGCAAAGCTCTTCATACTAACGTTAGTTAGGGACGAAATATAATTTCAAATGCTAACATGAGGAGAGTATGTGGTCCGCCAACAACGCGGATTAGTTACTATGTTGCCACCTATGTTTTGTCACTCGTTACGGTGGTTGAAAATGCCTGAGGCATTGAGTTTATATTTTAGCAGCAGTTTTTTATTGTTCATATTATTTTCATCTGTCTTTAAAAAAAGAATGCTGGAAATAAGCATATTTCCTTTGGTCACGCTATAACTTATGAATAACCTTACCAACTTCATCCACTTTTTTAAAGTTTTCTTACACTTTGTAGAACACCCACTCACTTTGCCGGCTAGTCTTCCCGTCCGATTATAATTTAGGAGTCTTCAATGTTAGAATGGATAGATAGTTAATAAACTAGTGTGCCTCACCAACAATGATTGCATCACTGCTTATCAAGCGGGATCGCAGTCAAGCACTGGTTTATATCATATATATATAAATAAAAAGACTCTTAGAATTTTTAAATTTTAGAAACAACGTAATAAATGCTAGTCTCTTAGATTCCGCTTGATTAATAAATTGGTAAATTATTAAATAAATAAGTTACTTTTAGGCAAGCGTGCTCCATCGTAGACCACATCATCGCTGAAATGAGGTGAAATAGTAGTCAAACGGAAGACTATCAATAACAACAATAAAAACAAGTTTTAAGAGCAGTGGTTATGAAATAAACAAACTTGGTCCTTACATCCGTGGTTTTTTCCTTACTGGTAATAGCCTAGACTAACAATTTGTCAGACAATTCACTAAAGTTTTAAAAAAAAGATCGAATATATGAAAAACAGATGGAACACCGCTGAAGTTAGTTCACGTTAGCAAACTATATGAATATCCCTATACTATCGCATTGTACTATTCGTCAGTTATAAACACAAAATGTATAGGTACCAAAACAAACGCAATATATTACGTCATGTCGTAACACTACCAAATCATCATCTCATAATACTGTAATAAAGTTAAAAGTAATTGAATATAGCTTACAAAAATCTCACTCAACAGAAAACCGTAATAGCTAAGTAATTAACAAACCGTAATAGCTAAGTAATTAACAGTAACAACAATTGTGGCTTCAACGGCAATGTTTTTGCTCTCAAGTTGAAGAAGGATTAGCAAAAGCTACAATTTTAGATACGTTGCTTCGTATCTATTCTAGTTTAGCAGATAATATATGAGATTAAACCAAAAAAAAGCACTGGTATTTTTCGAATCTGTAAACTATACACTAACTGAAACAAGGCCATTCCGTCAAACTCTGCAGTCGTACGGTTTAATTTCGTAAAAGTCTTTAGGGTGAAAACCTTTAATTATCTTTGTTATTGTTTGTAATAATCATTATAAATCCGTACTGAATATATGCTTTGAATATTACAATAATGAGATCTTCATCCCCCTGCCCTGCCCAATACAAAATTACCCTAAATGAAAATATAAAGGTCTGGGAATATAGAATTCTTTAAAGAGAGTATAGAAGAAATGTAGCATTAAGGGATTCTTCTATAAGTAGACACTATTATTTTAAACAATTATAGGTGTAGTTAAAAATCAAAAATTATGAAAAACGCATTTTATTTATTGTACCTGCATAGTAAACACTAACGTAGTGGCGGCCAAAATATTGGTAATATTATAAAGATCCCCTTTTAAAAAATCACCGCTTGTAATACCACAATTTTAAACTAATGGTATTGAGTACAGATAATTAATAGGAAGTACTGTAATAAACACCTTAGTCAAATAATTAATCGAGTCAGTTTGCTATCGAGACTACGTTTAATTGTTTAAAGTCTAGATCATGAACTAAATATTGGAGTTGGTGATGCGAATTCAGAGTAAACACTTTAGTCAAATAATTAATCGAGTCAGTTTGCTATCGAGACTACGTTTAATTGTTTAAAGTCTAGATCATGAACTAAATATTGGAGTTGGTTATGCGAATTGAGGAACGCCTTGTTACGGCACCCTATTAGGTAAAGCGAAACGCCTTGTTGCGTCGCTAATTCGCCACCATTGCCGCGCAATTACCGTTAAATCTGTATTTCACATGGGTGCGTAATTATAAAAAAAAATTTTATTTTAACTCATATTAAATATTTTTTGTTACTTTTCACCCGCGGAGTACATAATTTTGTGAACTACTTGTACTCACAAATTCCAGTGTGTAGAATTATAGAATATAAATAATGAAAATATTGTCCAGGTGCTACATAGTTGTTTTAACGTGTATTTAGTTTACAAAATGATTTTATGTTTTTTTTCTATTGAATTGAATTATTACAACGTTTTTTTACTTACCCAAATACCAGTAACCACAAGCAAAGCACCAAGCCCAAGATGTTACTATTTTTTTAACTTTTTATTTATTCAAAAGGGTTTATAATATTTATTTTGTTTCATTAGTTTAGGTGTGCACTGTTTAGTTGGTTTGAATATTTTGAATCGTTTTTTTTTTTGGTATACCTATGCTATTCCTTGCGGCGCCTCTTACTCGTGTTTTCGGCGCGAAGATTTATCGCGGACTGCTGTGATCGAGGCCCGGGTATCATAGCATTGTTCAAAATACATTGCGCTCGAAAAGAACAATCAAGTCATCAATTAAGTAGTTGATTTTGTCCACTTTCTTGTTTTGTGTGTTTTGATATTTTTGAGTATGTATATTTTTTTTACCCGACTGCCAAGTAAGGGTTAAGTTTTTTCAAAGTTGAGCAAGCTGCGAGGAATGTAAGGCCGAGTAGAACGATGCTTTTTGGCTAAATTGAGTTTTTAGAGATTCATTACTATGCGACATTTGTGTGTGCCAGTACTATAGGGCAAAGGCCTCTCTACTATCCTTCTCTATATATATGGCTATATGGGCGAATCTTTATGCAGAGAGTCAAACTTCGATATTAACGTCCTATTACTGTTATTACTTGCTCATTCAGTATATATAAAAGAAACGTTATTTTAGTTAACCTTGGACATTATTATCCTTTTCCTAATAAGTCAACGTAAAGTTAATCCTCTTTGCGTAGTATATTTACAAGTCGTCTTCATATTATTCACTACACTTCACACTCTTCCCACACAATGATTTCTTTTGCTTTTCCTTATTATTGTTAACCATTCCCAGAAAAGGCCCCACATGGCCCGACATGTCTGTACCGTGGCAACTAATTTCCATATAAATTCGCGGTAACTGGCGTCATTTTTAGATTTCCTATGGGATTAACAATGTCTATCTTATTCTGGTGAATAAAGTTATCGTCATTTATTAATATTAGACATTTAAACCCGATTTTATTTAGTTTTTTAATTAAGTAATTTCCACATAATTTAATGCAACAATTTGAGAAGTTTATTTAGCTAAAATTAGACAAATATTCAACTTGAAATATGTACTTAATTCAGTCTAAAAACAAGTATCTCTCACGTTTTATTTTACTATAATAAAAATAATAGACCAATATGGTAGTTAAAATGTTGGTCTACTGTTATACTGATCTAGTCTTATATAAACTGCCGATCGAAAACGTGAATGCCCTAGAGAACTTCGCCTTGAAATGTTTCACTGACACAATCGATCGGATTTCGTGGAAATACTCCACGTGCTACGCGGGTGACTACGAGTACTAGCTACGGTGCTACGGTGCTACGAGCGCCTGCTAACCAAATTATCCTTCTCCCTCTTCAAAGTAAACGAAATGTGGGTCAAAGTAGCTTTCATTAACAATACTGTTTGGTTTATTTACTAACGTTTTATGTTAAAATTACCTTTCTTTGACATTCTTTCGTGTATTTATCTTACACTTACAAACAATGTAAACTGTTTAGGTTATATCTGTTCATGCATGAAAAGCGTCATGAAACCAGCATTGTATTAATGAAAAATTAATTTTTTTTTCAAAAATAACTATGAGTCGGTAGTTAGTTACGTATTTTTGTGCTACTTTATGAAAAATTGATTATCTAAAATTGATTAATCAGCATCTATCTTTTTTATGGTGGAAAATCATCCAGTGACTTCTCATGCTCTTGGGCGGAGCGAGAGGGCATGTCAGACTTTTACTGACTTAAACTTACTCTTACGGGGTTACCATGGCGTTCAAAGTATGATTGTTTCATTCTTATTTCAGAGTAGGTAAGAGACAGAGTTATACAGATTGTCTAGCGCTATCTCTTACCCACACTGGATACAAGAATGAAATAATCTTACTTTAAACGTCATGGTAAATGGTCCTGTTAGTTCTTTGCTTTTGTTCCAGAACCCCGGGGTTCTCTTTCACTTTACCCATGGCCCCAGTAGGTTTCGAACCTGCTGGGCCTCTACCATTTACTGACATCTCCTTGAGGTGCGCGTGGAACACGACGCGCCGTTGACGACTTTGTCTCGGTCCGGACAGTTACCGGACGACCTGACGGTGTGCTACCCATTGCTCGCCATCCGCAGGCCTACGCCTACGAAATCAGCAGCTATCTAGGAGTTACTAGTTTATCTATCAATTTCTAAACCATATCTATTAAGAAACCAACTCCTATTTGTACACATGTAAATAAAGTTTGTTTTAATTCATTAAACCCCAAATGAACGCCGGCGTTCATTCTCTCATTGTCTTTCTATTGTGTCTCTAATTACGGTATTCGAAAGAAAAACTTTCTTCATCTACTGAAATCTGAACTGAAATGTTATATAATAATAAATAGTAAAAAAAATGTAAGGTACCTAACGACAAAGCTTGAGTCTCACGACACGTGACCCTAGTGTGTGTTTCAGGAAATAAACCCATCTTAATTTATTTTCTTAGACAATGCAATTCTTTTTATACTCTCTGGTCTATTAAAAATTTTTCGGGATAAAAATATATAATCTGTAGATTATATTGTCTATTTATCAAAGAATCCCTTAATAAAAACAGACTAGCTGATAGTAATATCTCATAGAGATAGAAACCTATATATCTTAATTTTAGCAATAATAAAAACTAAATTAAATCTCTTTTGCCTTTGGAAAAACCGGTGTGATGTTCAGCTACGCCATAAATGCTTAACTTTACCGGAATGGAAGAAGGTATAACCTGCTTTACTAAAACCAGTCTTGCTAAATTGACTGTATTTCATAATTTACTAATAAATCAACCCCAATTTATTTACGGCGAGCAATTGCTGGTTCGCCGTCCGACCGTCCGGTAACCGTCCGGACCGAGCCCAAGTCGTCGACGGCGCGTACTGTTCCACGCGTGCCTCAAGGAGATGTCAGCATATCGTAGGGGCCCAACAGGGTCGAAGCCTACTGGGGCCACGGGTAGTGTGAAAGCGAAACCCGGGGCCTTGGGACGAAGGCAACGAAGGAACAGGAGTGGGTTTTTAGTCAGTAAAAGTCTGACACTATCTCCCGTTCCACCCAAGAGCGAGATTTGTCATAAGATAATTTTCCCAGCCAATAAAAAAAAACCCCAATTTATTTAAATATTATTTTCTGTAATCATGTAATTGGGTATTGTGTCAAAACAGCATTCTTTGACCCCTCGAGTCTATTCACTAACGATTTACGATGTTAAAAGTTATATACATATATCATATAGCTCCTTTCGACTACTTATTAAAGGGCCTATTACACTACGCGATATTCAGCACACGATATTCAGACTTATTTTTGTTCCGAGTGAGACAGTCTGACCCTTATTACACTACGTGTTATGTCGAATCATAGACTAAAACTGTCTGAATATCGAGTGTAAGGTAAGATTTTCCAAAATAAAAAAACGTTTTAATAAAATAATTTATTAATGTATGCAACAAAAGCCATAACATCAAACTTTTTAATTAATGTAAAAGCCTAATTTAAACCGAAAATGTCTAAACTTCTGCCTCACCCTTTGGAGAAAACAGGTGTGATGTTCTGACGTCATGAAAGCTTTATTATGAAAATTCGATTAAGTAATTAACTATACGATAGAGCACCATCTTATCCAAAAACTAGATAACCTAGATCTAGCCTTGAAAAAGCAGGATTTTTGTTTTATCAATTTAAACTGCTGCCCTCGTTAATATCAGCTAGGTTCAATTCAACAGGGTCAAGGTCACAATTGACCTATATTATCTATAGCTTTCATAAGTAAAAAGCTGCTTAAGTTATCCCACTATTCAATAACTAGATCATTTACTTGATCAGTGTAATTTTAAATGTATCATAAAATAATATTCTGTGTTATCTTTAACTAGGCCACAGCAAAGTAGTAAATTCCCCAGTTAGCCTTGTTACCAACCCCTCATTCTTATTACATCTTTCAGGGTCAATATAAAAAGTCATTATACAATTTCATGAAAAACCTTGATGCTTTTTAATATTGAGGGAATTAATGAAAAATAAAAGGCATCCAAAGAATTACTTTCTACGAATACTTTAATAACTGTAAATAAAGTATTTTTCCCCCAAGTCTACGATAATAATCTTAAGCTTGTTATTTTTCTAAGTGTATTTAAGGTATTATTAACCTCAATTAAGCCAAGTATTAAGTATTTGTGTACCTATTTTCTTTCTTAATTACTGTGTAAAAAAGTGAAACCATACCTACTTCAGTATCATACGTTAAGTTCATTTTCTGAAAAAAAAACCCTAATCCTACCTAAACAAAATTCATTAATATTAAATTCACATTTTCACATATCCAAGAAGTTTTGTAAGCAATTATGAATGAATAAAACTGTGAATAATAATATGAATGAGTTCCATTTAAGTATATTGTAAATTTTATTTGTGTTTCCTTCTACAGTCGTAGGCCAAACGATACATCCAGGGTTCAAGTACCGCTAAGTAGAGTGTAATGCTGAAAAACATGAATGAAGTCTAATACCGTCCATGCTTAAAAATAATTCCCGCCGTAGTAGCGCATGAATGAAAAATTAAGCGTACGGAGCGCCAGTGAATCCAGATGTAGTAAATTTGAACTGAGTCTTAATATAGTGATAGTATACAGTCCATTGGGTGATTTATTAAACGACATGATAAAGTTCATCGTCGACCGTAAAGCTTTAGAGTTAAGGTTGATTTTAGCATACGTCGACTGCTAGAGTTACGTTGCAAACGAATAAGGGCTTAAAATGCAGTGCGCAGGTTCGCAGATGCAGCCCAGAGCTCGCGGCGGTAAGGCGTCGCGGCGTGACGTGGCAATAAATCACGAGAGCGGCGCCCCCGCCCAGCGCGACCACGCTGTACGTGAGTAGAAAACATGAAACCCCATTCAATAAATTATAATCCCAATAGTCATTAAAGTTTTCTTTTTATCACTATTGGGAGAGATGTTTTTGTTTTAAATTATTTTATGTTCCTAGTGTAGCGAGTACCTAACCTACTTTGGTGTTTGTTTATCACAGTTAAAAGTAAGTTGGAGCGGCTGAAGCGCGTTCGGCGTTTTTACGCCGGTACAAGATCGGGGGCGCCGTCTGCGCCCACGGACGCCCTCTTTGAGACTGAGCATTCTGAACAGTTCTGCTTGTGTTTTTGCCGTAGATACGTACTTACGTACCTACGGCACTTACTTAGCTAGATGTGTTGGGCCCGTTGCGCAGAGAGGGGAGGGGCACCTGCGCACAGCAGACTTGTCGCCAACCCGATCGATTGAGGGCGATGACCTTGCGCAGTGGAATACCAAAACGCCTCTCTCTACCATATCTTCACACTAAAATTTAGGTAAATACATGGGAAGAACTCCGTGAGGCGATCGAAATGCAGCGTGCGGACGCAAGCGCGCTCTGCCGACAGCCGCGCGCCGTTCAACAGCGCCACCTACCTGCAGACACCCACCCTTAGACAGTTTGTAGTGGGACTCCCCCACAATCAATAATATTACACCGGCGGTGAATGCCCCACTCCAAGCCGAGTCAGAATTCTAGGAAATAGAGGTAAACACGAGCGAAAAGCCACGGCGCGGAGGTTAACGCCCCCACTTCCCATACACGAGGTCGCGAGTTCCAATCGAGGTCAACCTGTACACAGTATAAATATGGAACAGTATAGACACTAAGCCTAGTTGATAAAATAATTACCTGCGCTCCATTGAAGGTTGTCACTTTTATTGTTTTTGATATAGTTTGTTTTTATAAAAAAAAAAAATATGTAGTGATCCATCAATCGAATTGAAATAACTAGTTTAAAAATGAAATTTAAATAGGTAATCTCATGGCGTGGTATCGATTATCCTCGGCAAAAGACTATTGTTTCAAATACAGGAAACAGTTTAATATTGACACAAAACAACTTGTACATATATCTTTAACTTGCCATTACGGCGTAACCTTTTACAAGTTTTGGCGGGAACGTAGGAAAGCTGCGGTTGGACGAAGACGTTTCGTGCGCGCTCTACGGAATGGGGCGCGCGCTACTCGCAGCAGCTGGCGCGCGGGCAGAGCTCAGAGGCTCATGAGCGGTGGTTTTCGGGTGTTTGCCACGTATTTCCGGTTTGAACCGTACTGCGTTTCAACCTGAAAATGTGTTTGATAGGTACCTATAATTAAAAAACCATTACATAAAATATATCTTTATTCCTCATAATTTAAATTACAAACTATTTACTGAAAATTGATATTTTGATCTTTTTAGTATTTTGTTTTTTTTAGTGGAGTCGGTAATTTTTTTTTTTATATGTAATTTTTTTTTATTTCACACTTTTTAGTTGCGATACACTTATAACCAGAGTGCCTATTTCTCATGACAATTCGAATTAACCCAAACACCGGTAGTTCCTGTATCTACCTTCCACTGTCCGGCTTCATCATCAGATCAGTTCAATAGTACTTTATAGCCAAAGTGCATCTCATGACAATTCTAGACTAGGATACATTGATTAATTACGGAGTTCCTGTACCTACCTTCCATCATCTTCATCAGCTCACTTCGATGATATCATTTTCAACATAACTATTCAGAACCATTTATTTATTTGTATTGTCATCAGTACTGGATTCTGATAAAAATGAGACCAATCGGAGAGCATATCCTACAAAAGGAAAAAAAAAAAAATTAGAAATCGGTCCATAAACGACCGATTTCTGAGGTAAAACACATAAAAAATAATACTACCGAAACCTCCTCCTTTTTTTGAAGTCGGTTAAAAATACTTTCGTCTACTACGAAACGTTCGAAACTCTTTATTATTAAATTTTATAGTGTAGAAATTTCTCATTCTTATGAACAGTTTTTTTTAATAAACTTAGGAAACCAGGACAGGGTACTATAAAACCGATTTTGTCAAATTCTTTGTAAATTAATTCAGCAACTTTGCAGTTTTCTTTTAAAGAAACTGCAAAAAATTTCATCAATTGATTGAGAGTGACATTTTTATAAAGATCGCGGAAGTAAACTTAAACGTGATCACTCGTATTGACGCGGCACTCGCTACTGACAGCAAAGAGAGAAACGCTTAGGAGTCTCGTCGTTGCGTATGTTTGTGCGAGTGTGCCGTTTCGAACATTTGTAGGTAGTTTCCGTACTGTTCCATGTCTACACTGTGACCTGTACCTGGTTTTAACTTAATATTACTTTTTTAAAAACTGTATGTATTTTCAAAAAAATATTTTGCTACTAAACAATTACTTTTAATTTCAGAATGTGTTGGCAATTCAATGATTTTTAACTGCGTCTATAAAATGAAGAGGTTCTCAAGTCCTTTGAATGTTTTCTTTTTTTAATATTCTTTATACAGACCTCACAATTAGTTTTATGCCTAATATTGTGATTGAAAAAAATGATTTTTAAACATTCTCAAAAGCCAATAACGTCAATACAAATATTTGACGCCATTTTTTTTTATTCAAAACCTGTAAGATGAAAATTATAAATCCATTAAGTATTATTATTACGGACATTTTAAAATTTGACATTTTAATTTATTGATCATTTTACATTTATTTTATTGTTTCTATTATTTTATTTTATGGCTCATTGATATTTTTATTTAATGTAATTTTAATTTATTTTATTGATATTTATTAAGTTTCAGCTGATTGTATTTTTTTATCCTAGTTTTATTATATATTTTTATACCTAATATAGAAATAAGAGCTACAAACAAATATTGGGGACCTAAAGTTGTCTTATTATTAGTAAATTATTATTATAAAGTGCTGATGAGCAACGTCTCATAAGAGCATAAATATGTTATAGTGTTTAAATTTATTATTAATTTTTATATATTATATTATTTTAATATATAGAGCCACGAAGACATTAAAGCCCTTATAGTTTTATAACCCAATCGGTTTCCTCGTTTGGTAATAAAATTTCCTGATTTAGAAAAGGCCTGCTCGTTTGGAACACTTGTCGCAGGAATATGCTAAATATTCTAAAGCCATATTGGATAAGTGAGGAAAATATTTGGTATGTAGCATGCACCATAACATAATAATAATAATAAATAATAAATCTTTATTTGAAACTAGAAATAAATAAAACAATTTATTTATGTACGATGATAGCTGCAATAGTTTGAAATTTATGTTTTACAACTAATAATTCAATAATTTAATATTTGTCATTTTACGAGTATACTTTACACTAAACAATATTGAATCAATCTTGCAAGACAAAAAACCATTTTCATACATAAACACAATGTACTACTTACATTAAAAAAAAACAGGCCAATTTCAACATCCATATTATTGTTAGTGACTGAAACTAACTACATTAGTACAATATTCATATACCTATTTATCACAAATAAAGAGTTTTAAGTGGATTTTTATTTTATACTGCAATAGTGCTTGCACGCATGCGCCAATACAGGTTCATTTACTTTAGTCTCAAAGTCACATAGAGTAGTAATCGGAAACGTTCGGAGAGAGACTAGGTAAAGTAATGGTTTTATGTATTCTCCAAGGCGTGGTGTCACTTCACTAGCTTCAAACCCCGGGATGTTTCGGAGAATACAAAACTAATCAGTCGGACCCAGAAGTCGAATTCATGACGCCACGCTCGACGCGCTTACGACCAAGAAGCCTATGGGGAAACCACTTAAAGCGAGTAACTGAAAGAATTTTTATTTTATAATTCATTATACAATGCAATAAATTAGACAGATGCACAACCAACAATATTTTCCACATATTATGAAAGAGAATGTGAAATTAAAATTCAGTACATGCGAACTCTTAATACATGTTATTACAAAAAAGAAGTGAGACCAATACATTTAAAACTAGACATTTAAATTATATTTAAATTCAATCATTTCAATAATAAATTAAAATCATGCCAACTTTAAAATAAAGTCAAATCAAAATTAAATAAATTGAGATCAAATCAAAATTAAACTAAGATAAAATTAAACCAAAATCAAATTAAAATCAACATTATGTAGATACTATAATAAAAAATAAGATAAACATTAACAACACAGTACAATTATAACAGGTACATCGAAGGACTGAAACAATTTACCTGCTGCGGTCTTCCCGTCCAACTATAATTTTGGTGTCTTCAAGGTTAGAGTGAATAGGCTCTTAATAAACTAGTGCACTTCACCGTCAATGATTGCATGTCTGCTTACCATCAGGTGGGACGCAATTAAAAAAAAAACTACTAAACCAATCTGGCTAAAATTTTGCATACGAAGTCCATATAGGCTATAAATTAGGGGATGAGCAATATTCCAAAATGTCGGTGACCGACATTTGCCTTAAGTTCGATCCCTAGCTATAGAAATAAATTTTGTATTTTGTCGTCTTTTTTGTATATTATATACGACGGTACATCGATTACAATAATTAAATGACTTTTGTCATATTTTTAACATATTCCTGTAAATTTCATATTTTTGTAAAAAGTAACCAAAACATGTGATGCAACCGAAACGGCGGAACTAAAAATTTCATTTTTTTTTTTCATTTTCTTACTTACATAATATTTTAAACGAAAATCATCACGCTATCATCAACAAAGGGTCGAGTAGTCAATCATTATGTTTAAATATAAGAACACCTATTTAAGACAGGAATTAATAAGCACCGTAGCGCAGTGGTCTCGTGCCTTGACTTGCACGTTGGTTATGGTTCGATTCCAGTATATTTTTTTTTTTTGGTGATAGTTTTATTTTCTTGTACTGTTTTTTTTTTTTTTTTTAATTGATATAAACCAGTGCTTGACTGCTTGACTGCGATCCCACCTGATGGTAAGCGGAGATGCAATCATTGATGGTCAGGCGCACTAGTTTATTAAGAGCCTATTCACTCTAGCCTTGAAGACGCCTATATTATAGTTGGACGGGAAGACCGCAGCAGGCAAATTGTTCCAGTCCTTCGATGTACGTGGTATAAACGACGAAGCTTAGTCCGGACCGTTGAAGTTTCAACAACGTAAGGGTGGATACTCGCCGTTCGTCGGAAACAAGAAATTATTACATATTTTTGCGTTCTTTCTTCTATTTTATTAACAGTCAGACAGCGCTATTTATCGATCCTATTTTTTATTTTCATATTTTTACACATATAATTGTTATAACTTCAGTTAATCAAGGCCTAACAACCCAAACTATTATTATACCTAGCCTATATTGTCCCACTGCTGGGCAAAAACCTCCCTCAATTCTTTCCAAACCCAACCTAAGGCAAGAAAAATAAATTTTACATGTATTTAATAATTGACTGTAAAGTGATACGGCCAAAGATCATTTACGATTGTTAAAGGCATGTCTTTTCCACATTCATCCATCCATCCGCAAACACATCACAATCAGGTTGAGCAAGAGCATTTAGCGTGGACATCGCGTTAGGGATTGGCCCTGTGCTCGAGCGACGGTATTACTCCCAGATACAAGGAACAGTCTGTTCTTCATGACAATTGATTGCTAAACTCAGCGCGCTTCAAAAACCAAACACGCACGTTATCCAGCCGAACATCAGTATGGCAATTATGTTCCTTCGAAATTTACCTCCGCCAAAATTTAGGTAACGGTACCTGGCCAAAACTCTGCAGAGAAATATCATCGAGACAAAAATTCTTATAGGAGGTAACTTTTTCGAAAAACTCACAGCCCTAGCAGGCATTGACTCTAGAGGGCCCCATCCATTTGCTAACATCTCTTTGAGGCGCGTATGAAGTAACCGTTACTCGCCGACTGCAAGCTCACATTTGCGGTGGCCTGGAATCATCATCATCATCATGGTCGTGTAGATGTCCTCAACCTCATGGTTTCAGTTACCTTCTTTATTCCTATTACTGCTTTGCCGAAGGAGGTGGTTGCTTGCCATTTCCTATTGCTCCATATCACGCCTGAACCAGGGCCGGGCGCAAGAGTTTACCGCCGCTAATCGCTCAAGCCAAGCGGGGCAGACTTTCTCCGTATGCTCCTTCATGTCCTCCAGGTGATCCGCATAATGGTGAAATCTGAGCATTACTTCCCGCTGAATCCGATGTTAACCTGTGACAGGCGGAAAGAGAGGACACTGTGGTGTCTTTTTAGCATTTCACTCACGCTATCCAGGTTTTCAGAAAAAATATTCATGTAAGAATATAAAAATAAATTTTCATTGACATGTTTACTCCCATTTAGAGATATTTAATCAATAAATTAGATATCATTTATTCAAAATCCTCAGTCTTATTTTTGCGCCAGAAATTCGCAACTACTGGTTTGAAACATCTTTTTGAACATTGGATAAGTGGTGATCAAAATTATACTTAAAGGGGTATCCTTCAGTATTTTTATAATTTGGGGACCTATAAAGATTCCTTTTTTAAGTTTAATATCAGAGAGTTTGGGAAATACGGTTTTTAAATATGGAAAAGTCTATGTAAGTGCAGCACATGCTGCACATGGAGTGCTTTGGTTTATTTTCTGTACTTGAATGCAAGGCAATCGCGGGTTAGGAATGCAAGAATATTTTATTCCCTGCAGCCCAGTTTGTTAATATGCTTCTACAATTCTCACATATTACTGCAAGAACCCATTTTTTTTGAGTTGGAGTTGAAATTTGAAGTATTGGAAATACGCCTGTTTTACTGCTTCCGTATTTCATCTTTGTCAAACTAATTTTACCACAAATATAATAGCAAAAGTTATTCGAATTTAATTAACACTTTCTTGAGGACATTTTAACGATAATTCTTATGTAACTAATTTTACTGATTAAACACAACAACAACAATTAATACACTCGAAACCCTGAATAAGATTGTTTCAAAACTTCTTGTATAATAAAAAAAACCCGACGTGATAAAAATATTTTACATACTATTTTGTGATAAGAACATTTTTTTTACGGGAAAACGAAAAAAAAAATGTAAAGTCGTGTTATTAGTTACGTTTGTGCATTTTTACGAACTTGACGCGGACGAAGTCGCGGGCACCATCTAGTTAGATATAATAATAATCACGTATTCGATATTTTATCGTGTTTAATTTTGTTTTTTAATGTCTAGCTGATCATCATCTTCCTGCCCTTGTCCCATCTTATTTGGGGTCGGCGCAACACGTTTTTTTCTTCCATTCTATCCTGTCAACCGTCGTACTATCACTAACTTCCTTTTCTTTCATATCAATGTTCACACAATCCATCCATCTTTTCTTTGGCCTCCCTCTATCTCTCCTCCAAATAATTTAATATCTTCAAATAATTCATTATTCTGTACGTAATACGACGATCGGCGCGCGTGCTCCCACATTTGTGCGACAAGAAGTGACAGCGAAAAGAGGTTAGGCGCGCACTCCACGACTTCGTGTTCGTGGTACTACGTAACAGATCTTATTACTTATATCCATGCAATCATATGCGTCATTACGTAAATCAAATTAAAATTTAGTCTCCAGGACGAGGCGTCTCGATTTTAGTGTTAAAAGTTTAAAACGATCCAACAAGCTACTATAAGATGCATAAGTACGGAAGCGACGGAAATGCATGGCTTTTAAAACCTTTTTTTGAACTTTTTCAATCATATCTGAATACTTACTATAAAAGGGATTCCATACAGGGATTGCATAATTAGCGTCATATAGAGATATAAGTAGGTACTCGGGCATGAAAAACTCATGGTAGACCTCATCACAAAACTGTACATACTGAAAGCATTGTTTACAATTCTATTAATATGAAATTCATCCAACAAAACGCCTAAGTTACGCACTAGTGTTTCTCTTTTGAGGGCTGTTTTACTTAAAGAATATTGGTATGAATATCTTAAAATCATCTGCGTAAAAGTATTTTTGAGTGTTTGAAACACTTATTGATCATTTATATCATTTATAAATATTAATAATAAAAGTGGACCTAAAATAGATCCCTGTGTTACCCCAGAAGTGACATATGTAGTGGTAGAATTAAAACCATTTATAACTATCCTCTGAATTCTATTGAACATGTAAGACAAAAACTATCTTAAGAGGTCGCCAAGTATTATATTAATTGCAATTTTTTGCAAGGGCAATTTTTTTTATTTTTTATTTTCAACTATCATACAACGCTCTCCAGTCTCACGCTAAGCAGAGCTTGTGTAATGAGTACTAGACAACTGATAAACATACTTAAATATTTTTAAATACATACATATTATAGATAAATTACACCCAACCACAGAACAAATGATTATGCTCATCACACAAACATTTGTCCTGGGTGGAAATCGAACCCACGACCTCTGGCATAACAGTCAGGACCACTAACTACTAGACCAACAGGCCAGTCAGTTTTGCTATCATTATTCAGAGTTCGGCACAGTAGACATCTGCCGTTATTGCTTGACCAGATCGGAGAAAGCTATAGTGAATAACACCATGCTGAGTTTGCAGTGAATAAGACCTTTTTATTGGTAAGCTTTTCTTTAGGACACTTTAATATTAAGTATAACACGCCAGTGAGCAGCATTGAGTTGCAGCTAAATTCATTCTTATTTTTAATCGTGGTCAACTTTGTCGAAAGCCTTCTTGAAGTTAAAATATATAGCGTCAACTTAGATGTCTCATTATAAAACGTTTCCAAAGCTTCCTCCATATCTAAATTAATCTCAGTGTAATTTGCTTTAAAATAATTATATTTTTACGCATTATGCATCATAGAGACATGATGCACTTGGGGCGAAATGATTACGCAGAAGGGTGGGTAGTAACTATCGATCTGCAAAAGTCAGTCTGTGAGTGTCACAGAGGCACAATGCAGTTGTCGTTACTAATAATTAAGTCTAGTATGTTTCCACTTAAATTTTTCATGGTGTTAAATTGGTACGCGTTATATAGACAGATCAGTTTCTGCCAGCGGCTTCGCCCGCGTGAAAGTAGCTTTCTCTATACAAACTTTAGGCCCCCGTTTCATCCTTTTAAGGTGCGAATTGTCGAAAATCCTTTCTTAGTGCTCGCCTAAGTCATAGACTCAGGTTCTCACCGGACACGGTAAGTTCGGGAGGTTCCTGCACCGGATTCGTGCGGAAACGACGCCCGGGTGTCGCCACTGTGTGGACCGCCCGGAGGACACGGTAGAGCACACGGTGGAGGTGTGCCCCGCTTGGGCAGAGCAACGCCGAGTCCTCGTGGGGCAATCGGCGGCTTCGATCTCTCGCGCCGGGCCTTGGTTCAGGCCATGGTCCGGAGCGAGGAGGAGTGGCAGCCGGTCGCCTCCTTCTGCGAAGCAGTGATGCTAGCAAAGGAGGCGGCCGATCGCGTGAGGCAACGGTCCTTACGCTCCTACCGCCGCCGGGATTCCGATCCCGATTTCCGGCCTCCATAGGCTTGAGCTTGCAGACGGCGAGCAATGGGTGGCTCGCCGTCCGACCGTCCGGTAACCGTCCGGACCGAGCCCAAGTCGTCGACGGCGCGTACTGTTCCACGCGCGCCTCAAAGAGATGTCAGCAAATCGTAAGGGCCCAGCAGGGTCGAAGCCTACTGGGGCCACGGGTAGTGTGAAGGCGAAACCCGGGGCCCTGGGACGAAGGCAACGAAGGAACAGGAGTGGGTTTTTAGTCAGTAAAAGTCTGACACTATCTCCCGTTCCGCCCAAGAGCGGGGATGTCATAAGATGATTTTCCCACCCAATAAAAAAAAAACCTGCATAATAAAATATTTAATAATTAGTTCTTTTAAAACTATCTTCATAACGAAGTAGGGGATAGGTGTACGAGATGATAAGTGGAGGTTAGATGATCCTTTTTAATTGCAAGAAAATTACTAAAGCCATCTGTTTTTTTTCGACTGTACTACATTTTCCCCGTTGGCCTCTTACTACTCAATCATAATGGCGGCGTGAGTGACAACAAAATTTCTTGTGTTTAAATACAAAAAATCCGTGACAGTGATCTCGGGTAAGGTTGACTTTGAATTTATGTCAAATGTGTTCTGGGTGGTCTAATGCTAAACCCATTGTATTAGAACCTTTGATAAATGTTACAATTTGATTTTTAATGGCACGGTTACTGTTGATTTCCTTATAGGTAATGTTATCAAACACGAAATAAAAAAGCTAGTGTTGGGGTAAGATGGTCAGATGGTCACGTACATAGTGTACAAGTTGATCCGTACGGATCATCTTTAACCATTTGTATTTTAACAGATTATAATTATAGATTCATGTTTATACTATTTAAGTATTATTCATAGGTATCTTATTCAAATTTATATTTTTCTAACTAACTTTGGGGTTTGATCACCTATGTATATTATTTTGTTTTAGTATGCCTCGTAATTATAAAAGAAAAACTAATCGTGGCGAGTGGTCAGAAGACTATTTGACACTAAAAAGACGACCTAAGGGCACAAATAAGGTAGCTGTTAATAGTTAAGAGGAAAAAAAAAACAATTTTTACAGCAGAACAGAAACTTGAGCTCGTGAAGCATATTACAGATGTGGAGACGAAGATGTACGGATTAACGCGGCAAGATGTTTTATCGCTGGCATATTAACCGCAATTCTAGTTTTTTATTTAATTTTATTAAAATCTAACTGTCGTTCCCAAAATAAGAGCAAGTTAATCCCCAGAATTATCTTGCCCCTTACGTTGGGATCATCTTGCATACCGGGGTGTACAAGATGATCTTTTGGTAGAGTTTTAAAAAAGTGGCACATATAATAAATGAGCTAAAACAATACTAATTTGAGTATGACAATACGTAGACTGATAAAATTACAAGATATATATGATTTTACATATCCATTAAGTTAAATATTGGTTGAACTACAACAATATTCCCTTATGGGAATCAACTCGTACACCTTTCCCCTATAAGATATTTTGGGTTTGTTAGAATAAACTTTAACGAACAGGCCGACTAAGTAAAACGCAGTTTAGTTGTTTTACCCCCAAAAGGACAAAATCAGGTCAGCACCGACCATGATAAGTTCGGGAAATTCCTGCGCCAAATTCATGCGGAAGAAACAGGTGTCACCATTGTGTGGATCGCCCGTCGGACACGGTGGAGCATACGAGGTGTGCCCCGCTTGGGCAGAGCACCGCCATGTCCTTGTGGGGGTAATCGGCAGCAACGAGCGGAGCAGTATGGTTTTAGTCAGTAAAAGTCTGACACGCCCTCTCTCTACAACCAGAGCAGGTGAAGTCATTGGATGATTTCCACCCTTAAAGAAAAACGCATTGCTCGCCGACCATGGCCTGGTACCAGGGTCCGGCGCGAGGGGTCGCTGCCGGGTAGGCCGCCGTCAAGTTCGAGTCATCGACTGCGCATACTGTTCCATGCGCGCCTCAAGGAGATGTCGGCAAAGCCGTAGGGGCCCAGTAGGGTCAAAGCCTACTGGGTCCATAGGTTGTGCGAAAGAGAACCCCGGGGCACTGGAACGAAGGCAAAGAAGGAACTTAGGAGTGGGTTTAAGTCAGTAAAAGTCTGAAACGCCCTTCTGCTCCGCCCGCAATAGCGGAGCGGGAGGACCACGCCTCTATCCTGTAGAGGATCCAGCAGTTGAGACTCGAGGTGGCACTGCACAAGTCCGAGGCGATGTACTATCAGAAATGTCCAAAACTAATCGATTTTAAAACAAAATCCCTTGCACAGATGACCAAGTCTGAACTCCGCCTTTTGCTTCAACTAATAACAGTGGAATAAAAAAGGATGAAAAAAGTAACGGCAATCTTTTTTTGCAATCATCTGGACATCTGGTTATTTGGGCTATTAGCCCAAAGAACATATGATATACCTACCTACTATAGGAACTAAAGGACTGCTGCTGGGTATCTCAAACTCGTTCTCTATAGCCTCGAGAACAATGTAAACAATAGTACTACATTATTTGATGTTTAAGTACCTAACTTAGGTTAATTCAAGCGTTATTTATACATTAAAATTAAAAAATCGGAACAAACACGAAATTCATTGATAATGAAATGTTAAGTTTCTTTAGGAGAGATCCATTGTCTGTAAATTTCGTTCAATCCGCAATAACAATTGTACTTAACTCAGAATATATCCTAACAGATATCCAAATCAGACTCGACTATGCCTATAGAGGAGACGAAATTCGTTTGCGTTTATTGCTTTTCTTGTATTATTTTTGACGTTTAAAAAGGACTGATTCTCAGCAACATTTTAATAAGTAATTTTTAATTTTGATTATTTGTGTCCAGATTAAAATCTGTTTCTGAACACACAGCAATGAAATTACCTTTTTAGCTTGTAGCCGTTTGGCATACTATAAAATTTACTATTATATATTATTATTATTTATGTCAAATTATCAATATGTTCAAAGCAAACATCTAGTTTCATTTGGGAAATTCATGTGCTGCGGCAAATTTTGAGCTATTAGATTATTGCGTATTACTCGCCCTGATTTCCCATTATTCTCTCGTGAGCATAATGCAAATTAGTACTAAATAACGCAACGTGCGTACAATGTATATAACTAGGGTCTTTAATTATTATGAACGTTAACGTACACCGTATTTTGCGTATCTCTAACAAATAGGGGTTTCTTTGTGTTGCCATTTATATTTCTGTTTACTGTCCTTGCTGACACATCCAGACGTTAATAAACATGTTTTTCTTTGTTCATATTACACCTACTTATTTTAAGCGAATCCTTCAAGTCTTCAAAAAAAAAAAACGGTAATAAGTTAGTAGCCACTTCTTTCTTATACCTGTTTTATACACCAATTTATCTTAGAAGGCGCACCTGTGTCTTCGCTATTATCTTCAATATTCATGTTACGAAACTCTTTCGTTTTAAAATGTTGTTTACTTTTTGTTTTCCGTGCCAAAATTAGCTAAACGGAAGACACATTTTGTCAAGACAACCCCTTACAAAAATGTTTCTACACATTTTTCACATACATTTTCTATAGAGCGTTCGTTACCTACTTATTTTACATCACTAATAAGCTCTAATTAAAATACAAAAACCCTATAGTTAAACAGAACACGTTTTCACAGTTAACTTTCTATACTCCTTGATTTTAGTCCAATCGTTCCATCGCTTTCCCGCTCTTATTGTTAATTTCACTTCGCACTAATCGCAAAGTTTTGTGCGCATTATTAAAAGCGCGGGTAGAAACTAGGGGGCGACCACAAGCTCCTATAGCAGTACTGTTTTAATCTTACTTATACTTTTCGCACACCATGACGCCTTCAAAACAATCTTATTACCATATTAACACAAGAATGTTTTCTTAGCGTTTTTGTGTCGTCACTGTTAAAAGTTCATTCTTTTCGTACTCTAACGTGATTTTTGACCGCTAGCAATATTATTTTTACGTCAAATAAGTAGGCTTAAAAAAGTTGCTCGGACGCAGCGGATTTATTATTGTTTTCCAAATAACTATTTAACGTGTTATTCGTGACATATAAAGTAACTGAAACTTATTTCCATGCCTAAACGTGTCCAGTTAATTGTTTAATCTGGTGATTTTAGTACATACGTGGGTAATAAATTTATTATTGTATTCTTGGTTGCGAACATATATGAAATTTTTGAGTTTCTGAAAACATCTAACACTGAGTCCAATAGTGCACGAACAACAAAACGATCAACAAGTTATTTCACTGGAATACACTTTTTAACTTTACATTAATTCCATAATGTCACTGTAAAATAAGTTCCAAGTATAACATAAACATTTTACTTCGTGGGTTCAATTATCCGCTTCGAACACCAACCACATGAAGACAGATTACTCTAAATTTAAGCACTTGAAAACTGTTTTCGTACCCAACAAATCAACACTGACAAGATTTTTTTTTCTGTTTACCCCATAGGGTAGGCAATAGTCGTTCGACCATATCGCCTCGTCTTTCGTCCATGTTTTCTTGCATAATAATTCGTCCGTAACAGTTGTTTATTTTTGTTTTACATTAGAATGAGAGTGTAACACATTCTAATGTTTTTTGAAGTATTTGGCAGCAAATGTATCGATCCAGCCCTCTCAGCAAACTTCGCTGAGGTAGCTAAAACTACAAGAAAATTCTCAGCTCCATTTTGCCGAGATCGCGCCTATTTCAAAGATTCCACATATTATTCCAGTTACATACACTTGAGATACAAAACTACACCAATTTTACATTACAATATCCACTAGGAATCAATTTGCGAATAATTAAAACAGCCACTGAACTTCATTTGAGGAAATCCCGCCAAAAAACTCTGGTTAATGTAAACAAACGTTTCGAATTCCGAATGTTTTGGTCCACACAAACGTGCTACTAAATGTCAACCTATTCGCCCGCAGCTTTATTTGTTTTTCTACTTATTAATGTAAAATCTTGAAGGTTATTTCGTCCTTTTTATGAATGAAGCTTAGATCCTTTTAAAAATATATTTTAGTAAGGCATCTTTTGAGTAAATTATTCTATTGGTTAACGACGAACTTCAATGTAGCGATCCGAACAACAAACAAGTGAAAGAGACAACGCTATACAGATCAATATAGCGCGTATCTTTTCTGTTTTAGCAGGGAATAGACAATTTATTTTAAATCGTTCATTCTTTTTCAGCCTTTAGCAGGAATACAAACATAATGAGCGATTAAACTGGTACAAAGTGAAGTACTACTCTGTCAAGAAAGTACCGGGAAAAGATCAATAATACACAAAATGTCTGTTATTCATCCAAATTTATTTTATCACCTTCAAAGTATGCTCCTTTAGAAACGATACACTTGCGCCAACGAATAATCCATTCTTCAAAACATTTTTTAGACGCTGCTTCCGGAATTGAGTTCAGTTCTCGCCGCGAATTCTCCTTTATGTCTTCTATCGATTGAAAACGGGTGCCACGAAGTGGTAATTTGAGTTTAGGAAAAAGAAAAAAGTCAGCAGGAGCCATATCTGGTGAAAATGGTGGTTGCTGGATGGTATTTGTTGAGTGTTTGGTCAAAAATTCGTTCACAATGATAGCCTTGTGCGAAGGCGCATTGTCGTGGTGCAAAATCCAAGAATTTTCTTTCCACAAATCTGGCCTTTTTCGTCGAATTCGCTCTCTTAAACGCCGCATAACGCTCAAATAATATTCTTTATTTATCGTTAGACCTTCCGGTAAGAATTCAGAGTGCACAACACCGCGATAGTCAAAGAAAGCAGTCAACATGACTTTGACTTTTGATCGACTTTGGCGTAGTTTTTTCGGTTTCGGTTCAGTTGGAAGGCGCCACTCCGAAGCTTGTTGACTAGTTTGCATGTCAAACTCGTAAACCCACGTCTCGTCACCAGTAACAATGCGTTTCATGAATGTTGGGTCCGAACTGACTTGTTCTAGCATGTCCTCAGCGACTTTCATGCGATTGAGTTTTTGGAGAAAATTCAGATCTTTTGGGACTAGACGAGCAGCAACATGTTTCATACCCAAATGATTAGTTAAAATGGTACGGATCGACTCGTGAGATACAGAAAGTTCGGCGGCTATCTCTCTCAGAGTTGAATGGGGATTTTCAGTCACTATTTTCTTCACTTTTGCGATGTTAACTTCATTTGCAGACGTTGACGGCCTACCAGAGCAAGGCAAATCTTCCATCACTACTCGACCGCTTTTGAACGCTTTGAACCACTCATAAGCACGAGTTTTTGATAAAGTCGATTCACCGTAAGCCTTCTGTAACATTTTCAGTGACTCCGAACACGAAATTCCATTGGCGATGCAAAATTTTAGACAAACTCTTTGTTCGATATTTTTGTCCATTATGAAATTCGCAATACACACTATATATGATATTACTAAAACCAGCACTGTATTTAATATAAATAACAGATGCAACTCAAACTCCGCGCCAAAATGGAAAACAGTTGTGCCAATCTAACAACTACAAAAAAAACAAAAATTTGAATTTGGTACCATAAACAAATCATCCATTCCCGATACTTTTTTGACTGAATGTATTATTACTTTAAGATGGAAACAAAACTCTCCTGCAAAAGATTACTTTATAACACTTTATGGTCGGCCCCCTAATCTATAAGGATCGTTTTGTATCGTTACAAAATTTTAGTACTTTATAGGGTGGTTTATGGTTTTTAGATACTTAGCCATTATTTGTACAATAATGTAGTAAGGAAATAATTTTATTAAGACCGAATAAAATAGTGCCCGGGCTAGAATACTGAAAGCTAAAGGCAATGTGAGTCATAATTTTAAAGAAAATAATCAGTATCCAAAAGCAAATAACTCGATTTATTTTTCTCTAAAATTTTCTACGTTCGCGCAATCGTTGTCTTTTTAACCGACTTCAAAAAGATTCTACGTTAGGTTGAATGTTTAAATTATTTTTCACCGATTTCTCGGTCAATTGTTGACAGATTAAAAAAAATTTTTTTTTTATTTAAAGGTTATTCTTTCGATTTGGTCCCATAGAAATATTGTTATGATCAACTTCAAAGATATGGAAAGGAACTCCTCATAGGATGACAGCAAAACTGTCTTAACAAACAAAGTTGCTTTTTGATACGTGTAGTCGATAACTAACTGAAGGAAGAGGGGGAGGAAATATATCGAACTGATGTGATGATGAAGCCGGAAGGTAGGCACCGGAACTCTGTAATAAATCAATGTAATCTAACTGTGTTTGGGATTATTAGAATTGTCATGAGATGCACTCTGGCTATAATGTACCATTGAACTAATCTGATTATGGAAGGTAGGCACGAAAACTCTCTCGAATATCCCAGCCGTGGCTTGCTTATTAGAATTTTCTTGCAATGTTTTAATTACTTACTATAGAACTTGCACACTTTTAAGTTTGACTGAGGGGTACATTTTAGTATTGGTACCGCAACTAAAAAGTGTAAAACAAAAAACTTATTACAAAAAATATTATACCCGACTTCAGTGTAAAAAAACAACAGTAAAAAGTGCAAAATAACTTTAATTTTGGAAGCCGATGTCAAATAACGAAGAGATAAAACTATTATAGAAATACCTACTTCCGAAATTTTACAACTTTATAGTGTTTTTTTTTTAATTAAAGTCGGTTGTATTTTTTTGCTTTATAGCATTTTAGAGAATGAAAGTACAACGATACACAGCCCAATTTAACGTACAAATAATTTTTCAGTTCAGTTTAGAGAAGTGTGTTGACATAATAAAAGGAGACAGTCATCCAGTCTCATTGTATCCACAATAACAGGCTAGAGATAAAGCCATAAAAATAAACTCGCTGCATTATGACATTACAACAAAAACCTTCGCGGGTTTTTTTTAGGTGAGAAATTCATCCAATGACATCCCCCGCTCTTGGGCGGAGTGGGAGGGCGTGTCAGACTTTTACTGACTAAAAACCTAATCCTGTTCCTTCGTTGCATTTCATACCAGGGCCTTTCAGAAGCAGACCCTTGGCCCCAGTTACCTTCGACCCTGCTAAGCCCCTACGAGGTATTAGGGGCTAAGCTCGTGGCATGTTTTTCAAGGCCGCATGCAGTTGCGGACTCGCAATTTATCAAGAACGTTGAAATGAGTTTTGATTATTAATTATACGATTATTAATACGTTGCTAATTTTGCTCGAATTATGGAGTCGCACGGTAACTGTATATTATAGGTAGCATACGGTGTAAATACTAATATTATAGGTACAATTTAAAACCGCAACGACCATTTAATATTCCTGCTGATTTAACAAACATTTAAACTCATGCAAGCGCAGGAAAAAAGCATGGCTTTTAAATAACACTTCAAAACCGAGACCACGTCCTGACAGCAAAAAAATGGGAGTTAACTTTAAGGAAACTCTATAAATCGTACTCTTATAGTAAAAACCAACTAAGAGCACCAAAATTTCACACACGCAGTTGAAAGTTTCAAGTCTCAGAATAACCTTATATTTAAGTAAATATTACCCACTAGTATGTATTAATTAACTATATTAATGTATAGGTTATGAAAATAATAATCGGAAAAGGCTCTATATTTTATCCATGAAAGCGAAAATTAGCTGTAAAGTGGGTCCATGTAGTCACTCTTTCCTGAATGTGGAAAATATACCGAAAATCAACGTTGCACCTATTTGAAAGTTCGTTAAAATATTTTATTGAATCATGTCCATAAATTACTAGTATTCATGAAGACAGAGTAGATTTCATAAAATTTGCGCCTGGCCAGAATTTAAAGAAAAGTTTTTAGTTAGTTTTTGCTGAATATGTTTTTTTTTTAAGGTAAGAAATCGTCTAATGACTTCTTCCGTTCAAGGACGGAACGGGAGGGTATGTCAAATCACGAGTTTTTCTTTCAGAAGTTGATACTTGGCCTTAGTAGGCTTCGACCCTGGGGGCCCACCCTACGGTTTTGCTGACATCTCATTAAGATGTGCATAGAACACTACGCTCCGTCAACGACTCGGGCTTGGTCTGGACGATTATCGGACGGCGAGCTATCCATTACTCGTCGTCCGCAAGCTCACACCTACTGTGGCTGGTAGTAGGCGTCTAGGTGAGCGAGGCCTGGTGATGTCCGTTCCCTCACGCGTGCGGTCACCTCTGTCACTAGCATTACTATCGAGAACACGTGTTGTCGTGCTGTGCCCCAGTTCAGGCAATGGTTCGGAGTGAAAGGGAATGGAATGTGGTCGCCTCCTTTTGCGAAGCAGTAATACTAGCGAAGGAGATGATCGCAGTCGTGAGGGTACTGTCGCGACAGGAGACACCTCGCGCATCGAGAGTCGCAGGGCTTTCCTCTGCCACTAATAAGCAATAGGTAGCTCGCCGTCCAGCCTTCTTCTAAGGACCGAGCCCGAGTCGACGACGGTGTATACTTTTCCACGCACACCTCAAAGAGATTACCAAACCGTGAGGACCAAGATCAGACGTAAGGGACGATGTCTGCTATGCACGGTTTCACTTCCAAAAATATTTTGGAAGGGAACCGTGGTCCTAAGTCGCAAAAGGCAACTGAAGAATACAGGTGTGATCCATTTTAAAGCGAGAGAAGTCATTAGATGATGTCCCGCCTAAAAAAAAACCGGGCAAGTGGAGTCGGACTCTCCCAGCGAGGGTTCAGTACAAATTTTTTTTCATTCTTCCTCATAAATTGAAAACTATATAACTAAATATCATAAGTTTAAGTTTGTGCAAATGAAGCCTTTTCATACGATACCCCACATGACATGGTTAACTCACTTCAAGATTTGGGCCCCTGTGATTTAATTAAATACGTACAGTTTTCAGATTTTTCACTGTAATTGGAGTATAAAATAATATTACTTACCAAATTTCATAGTTCTAGGTCAGCGGCAAGTACCTTATAAATTTTGATTCCCTTGAGAGTGTCGAAATATACGTTTTTTGCCACATGAACAGCCGTATTTTTTTTTCTGTTAACCTAGAAGTTTTATTTTTCACAGCTTCAAGGGATCGTAGACCTGAGTAAATGGCTTTCATTTCAACTCGATACTCCGCGCGTTCCCGAGATTAAGAGTCTTGACAGACAGATAGACAAACGTACAACAAAGTGATCGAATAAGTTTACTTTTGAGATATGAAACCCTAAAAAGAGCCTCTGCCATTTGGTTAAATGTACGGTTAATCGCGAGTTGGACTTCGCTTAACGAACTCTGCTACGAACGATCTTTTGTCTCTACAGTTGTTAGCTCTTAATTTAGATTAGCGGTTAATTCGACTGCACGTTTGGCGTAGTAGTCGAAAGATTGGCTGCTGCGCTTCATGTAGCGGGTTCGATGCTCACATGGAACAAATATTTTGTATAGCCTACAGATTCTTGTTCTGCGCATAAGGAAAAAAAGTAAGCGTAAATAACTTACTTTTTCTTTTTTTTATTCCACATCTATCACACAATGCCGTCTAGTCTCAAGCTAAGCAGAGCTTGTATTATGAGGACTAGGCAACTGATAAACATACTTATATAATTCTAAATACATACTTACATATTATAGATAAATTACACCCAAACACAGAACAAATGATCGTGCTCATCACATAAACATTTGTCCTAGGTGGAAATAGAACCCACGACCTCCGGCATAGCAGTCAAGGCCACTAACCACAAGACCAAGAGGACAGTCATTACTTTGGCTAATTCATTCCATTAAAGCTAGTGACAAAACGTCCCATAGCTTACAACACCGCTCAAGTCGAAAATTGGCGGTTTTCATATTTGAATGCCTTTAGATGGAGCTGCTCATTGCGCGTCTAACCATTGGTCACATGATATAGATTTCAGCCAATCAGAACCCATAATTCGAAAAATAGTGACAGCGTGCAAGTCGGCTGACCTCTCAACACCGCACAGTTTTTTTCGTTTCCTGTAAAGTTGGTAAAAGTGACTTATGCGGTGTTGTTAGCTAAGGGACGAAAAGCTACGAACATACATTTACTATAGTAAATGTATGTTATTTGTTTTACTTGTAAAATATACAAGCTAGTACCGTTATTAATATCCTGCAGAAAACAATATCGAATTGGTTTAGTTTGTTTTACTAGAAGATGTTTCCTCAATTTTCAGGCAAGCAAGTAAAGCCAAAACCAATTTTTGCCGTTTATTATGTTCGTGACGTATTTATACCCTAAACAACTAAGGTAAACGGCCCAGTAACCGTGAAGTTATGAACTTCCCTGACTTTGCATGCGCGCTAGGCTAAAACTAGTAGACTTATAAAAATAATTTTTATGTGACTAGTTAGATAATTTAATATACTTTTAGTATATTATACTTCTATTAAATTTTAACAATAAAACAAAAAAAGTACAAAAAGGGCTAATTGTACCAGTACCCGGTAGAGTTGTACTAGTTAACGTTAAATTGTCCCGGAATCCGGTAATTTTAACCGCGAATTTGAACTCTATTACTTTCCGTTAAAGTTCACAGAAATAAAATATTTTCAAATAAAAAGAGTAGTGAAAACAATTAGGGTCTGTAAATACAAAAAAAAAAACATGATTAGTTTTAATTTTTTTTAATGTATGTTAAACAAATTATAGGTTAACACTAGGAATATTTTAGTTTAACCTTGAGTAACCTTTGCAAAATAGTAAAAACATCTTTAAAATAGAAAAAAACAAACATAAGTTTTTATTTTAGTCTCAATATTAAAAATAGAACTAGGTAACTAGTCAATCAGTCATTATAAATAGGTAAAACCAGGAACCTTTACATAAGGTTTTCAATTATCACAATTTACAATGTATGCACTAAATGCTAAATAAATTGCAACTAGAAAATTTGGTAAAATTTTATAGTCTGTGCGGAAAGAAAATCGTCATTGATATCGTTTTTGTTATTTTGAGAACACTGTTACGTCATTATAGGACAGTAACATCTTGATATTTTGAAACTATGTTAGACTAACTCCTGCCTCGTGCCTTCTAATTCGTGTAAATTCAGATAATACACTAGCTGTGTTGTTAGTTCCATTTTACACCACGGCGGTTCTCTTTCCGTATAGACTCTATTATAGTTACAATGCAATTAAACCCATAGCTTTACATCCCTTATTCATCAAACGACACATTACAATAAATACAAGTAAACGTTATTTCATTTGGCAAAACTTCGGCGCAAATTGAACGATACCAGGTCTTACATCGCTTTCATCACAGTTAAATATTCTTCGGGGATCTTTAATTTCTTTTTCAAGGTTTGTCATAATAAAATAGTTTTCCAATTCTTTACACCACGCTCTTAAACTGCTTTCCTGAACTAAAGCACGGGTTTGCGCCAGATTTTGGGAAACTCGCTGGCCTACTTCAGGGTGCCGCTTTATGAAGGCTTCAAACCAATGACGACTTGGTCTACCATTTTTAAAAGGATTTTTCGCTTCAAATTTTTAATAAGTAAACTTACAACAACTGCGCCTTGGTTACAAGAAATCCACTATCTGCCATAAAAATTAACCATCTTCTTAAATGATCTTCTTCTTTTGACAAAACTGTAGCAGGTCCTTTGGAACATTCAATAGAATAGCGGCCGCGTATTTTGTCGTACAATGTTGACCGTGGGATATAGGAGCCTCCATGGCCTTTAATATGGCCTTCTGTTTGTCAGTCATGGCTGGCTGAAAGTAAATTAACACGTTATTTACTAATTTCTGATTTCTAATCAATAGGTATAAAAAATTAAAAATACAAACTTTCAAAACATATTTAGTAAAAATTTTGTGGTAATTCAATTATTTAAAAACAAACAGCACCAAGCTTTTTCTCCCTTTTTTTAATTTCAGCTGATGCCAAGCAGTAGTCATTTCCTGTAACTAAAGCGCAGATGTTGCATAGTATTAAAAAATAGAGCAAGAAAACCCATTTATAAATGATAGACCAGGTTGTCACTGGTTTGAAGTAATCATAAAGTAACACCCAGAAGTAGGCCAAAGGTCGGCCCAAAATTAAACTAGTTTTAAACAAAATCTGGTTTTAGAGCAGCAGAGCTGTAACGCAAACTGTACAAAAATTGGGAAATCATACAGAAAAACGCAAAAGCAACCAAATTCACGTGGTAAGAGAACAAATAAGATGCCTAGTAACTACAATCTATTGAGTCAACGGAAAATAATCCTTAACTCGAGGCAATAAGAACCGTGACGGATTTAAATGCAACTATTAATGTACGTTCCAGTATCCGGCAGAAAATATTTAATATAAACTAGTTTCAAAGGAAAATGAGACCTATTTCAAAGTAATAAGAATACAATAACGGGTTTCGGTGCAACGTATGTTACCGGGATGATAGTGTACCAGTATCCGGTAAAAAAAATACTAATTTACCGGGTACTAGGTCAAGTAGGGGTTTGTGAGTACCAATAGATGTAACATGCAAAAACATTTACTTTTCGATGAGATTTACCTTAATTTATAGGTTAAATCGTTAAATAATACACACAATTTTTTATAAAGATTAACACTCTTACCTTAATTTTATCCGTCGAAGTATGGCTAGATGATCTCTGCGACGGGGTGGTCTCGTAGTTCACTGACAGAACTTTGAACTTACAGACAATTTTATTATAACGTATTTTTAAGTTTGTACAGTTTTGACGCCATTAAACTTTTTGGTGAGTGTTGACATTAAAATTGTATGAAATAGTACTAAGAATAAATTGCCATTAACAAACTTTAATTTGATTTTGGTAGAAAGACGCAAAAAGTAAAATACTGACTAGTTAACGGGGACTGGGACATTAACGGGAATACGTACTTCTACCTTACATCTAAAACTTGTTAAAGTACAAAATTTCGTTTTTGAAGGATACAATTACCAACTCATTACCGACCCCAAATAACACGGGATAAGGGCAGGAAGATGAATGAATTACCAACTCATAACAATGAAAGTTGGTAAGCTTTTTTTCCTGAAGACTATTCGATAAATTCTGTTGGTTATTTGCTTTTTGCCAAAGCTGTTGTTGTAACCAAGTGTCATAGCTAATAACCGGTTTTACCTGTAGATTCGTCTTGATGAGACGAATTGATAGCTATACATATTTACCTTAATTTGGGTAAAAAATTGCAGACAGTTGGTTAATGGATTAAGGGTACGAAATACAGTTTCCTTTTTAATATCATCTTTCTCCTTTATGATTTTTGAATAAAAGCATAATTTAATGCAAAATGTATGGCCATTCATCAAGTTACATTAATACCGTTCAAGCAACTGCTGTTGACTCTCGTGGAAAGGCTCCATTCAACCGGCATATATTAGGCAAAGCTCCATTGCCCTTAACTTACATGACACATCACAAGCCACAAACGTTCGGTTAAGCCATCTAACAAGATCTTTTAACAAAAAAATTCTACACCTAAACATGTTTTGAAGCCGTCTTCCATATAAAAAAAACAAGGGACGGACATCTAATATCATTAATGTTTTATGGGGTTGGTACAGTTATTACATAATCACAAGGGTTTAGCCGGATATATATATGACAAGTTGGCCCCCAATGGAGGTATCCATTGGAGTATCAAAACTTATATTTTAATATCGTCTTGACAAACAAACACAATCTATGTAAATTTTGCGATCAGCTTTCGCTTTGACCTTGAAATATGAGAAATAATTACTGTACTCATGACTATATTCAAAGTTGTAATATCTCAAAAATTAATTAAGCTAAAGAAAAGGATCCAATGCGACGCTGCAGGTTACATGACAGAGTATATCATATACTTTTTTTAACTTTTATATAATTTAATATAAAAATAAGTCGGGTTTTCCTTCCTGACGCTATAACTCCAGAACGCACGAACCGATTTCGACGGTTTTGCATTCGTTGGAATGGTCTCGGGCTCCGTGAGGTTTATAGCAAAGAAAATTCAGGAAAAATTTCAACAGAAAAGCGGGACAATCTTTTTTAGTGGCGAAACGGAGTTCGCCGGGTTTGCTAGTTTTTTATATAAAAAATACTTAAACAATTTTTTTTGTGTTTTCTGAAACGTACAATCACAAAAATCATATGTTATACTAGTTTATATGCACTATTTGCTCATTAAAATTGTGTGGGAAACAAATTGGTGCAACACTTCGAAAAAAAAATGTGATTTGCGCCATATAGTATACCACAGAACAGAAGAATATTCTTCTGTGAAAGAAAAAAAACAAGTTCAGTCCAGCAGTGTAGAAAGTAACTTTATTACTACTTTGCTGTCTTTAAAAATTATGCCTTCCTTATTCCCAGGGATGCTTAGAATACGGCGCGTTGTGGGTCATCGCGCACTTCAAAGAGATGTCAGCAAAATAGACGAGGCCCACCAGAGCCGCTGCCTGCTAGGGCTGCGGGATTTATCGAAAGAGTTACCGCAGCCCTGGGACGCATACGACAACTAAAATAACATAGATGGGTTTCCAACCAGAGAGAAAAAAGATATTTGACGAATTCCCTTTGATCCATTCAGGTCAGATATCCCATTTTTGAGGTAGGAATCAACACTGATTTTTTTCACGATGTAATGACATTCGTATAAAACTAAACACATTTTTTATCTGAATACTAAATTAGTTTTTATTATTAAATTGTTTTGACGGACTGGTTACTGTTCGTAATAAAAATTCAAAATCAATTTTCATGATTTTTCAGCGACCGACGTTATTTGTATATTTATATTATTTTGTCGTTAAATAAAATAACACGGGACAAGGGCAGGAAAATTATTATTTATTAAACCCCCTAATCCTTTGATTACAGCTGTGTTCCACAGTCAAAAGGATTCTAATTAAATTGGCAATCATCAACCCTAACTCTGCCGGAGACTGCTAATTAAATTCGTGACCCTAACTAACAACAAACTAGTACAACAACAAGTATTTTCAAACTGAATTTGGATTTTAGAGAGGTTAGTTACATAGTATTTAAAAACGTTCGTATTAAAATAACTATGTCCACTTTATACATAGCGGCGATTTCAAAAAGAAAAAAAAAGAGCTGGTAAACTTTATTAACTTCTCACACATTAATTTTACAGCTTATAAAGTTGTATTACCTATTCAACTACTCAAACACTGCAAAAAAACGCAGTCGTTGCAAAACTTATCTTGGTATTATTTATTTTACTAAGGTACGATTTTTTTTAAGTTTCATTGTACCTAGGTAGACTCATTCGAACAAACACTTTTTCATCCCCCCATCTCAGAAAGAGTATTTTTGCTCTTCGATATCTGAGTACAAAAGCCGTTTTTATCCGCTGAAGGATAAAGTAAATTGAATTTAGAACATCGTGTGCACTAAGTTTGTGAATTCACAATATCATTAAACCCATTTACTTCTACCTCCATGGTGGCTAATTTATTATACCACTTTTTTAAATTTGTTTTAAACTCAGAATCGGGAACTCTTTAGTGTATTTTTTTTTAATTTCCTTTGCGCGTTGCTTTTTCTTTTCACGTCATATTTTTAAAACTTGAGGTTAAACAAGAAACCTAAAAACAAGTGTAAAACCTAAAATCAGTGATTCTAGCGACGAAGAAGGAAACTGAAACGGTTTACAAACGATCGATTGGTCCATGAAACGTTGGTCAACATTTTCTTTAAACCATACAAAGACTAAAACAAAGATCATTCTTCTGGTTGACCCAATTAACTACGTACACATCCAAGAAGCGAGTACTGCAAAAGAAGTGTGGGACAAACTGTCGTCTGTTTTTGATGACTCTGGGCTAAGTCTGCCTATCCGTCATAGCCGTCGAGTCTACCTACTGCGTAATCTATGTAACACCTCACTCTGTGCATATTCAAACGTAGAAGAGTATGTGAGCAAAATAATAGTAACTGCTCATAAGCTCCGGAACATAGGTTTTAAGATTGATGATGAGTGGCTGGGGACACTGCTGCGGTCTGGTCTACCTGAGTCTTATCAACCTATGGTCATAGCTATAGAAAGGTCCGATACTAAGATAACTTCTGATGCTATAAAAGCAAAGTTATTCTAAGATATAAAACAATCTGAAAATAATACTGAAGCATTTGCAATGAAAAAGGAGTCAAGGGGCCAAGATGTTACACATGTAACAAGTATGGACACAAAAACCCCGAGTGCAAATCTAAACCAAAGAACAATACACAGAAGTCTGCGAAGTCTTCATATGCTGCTGTGTTTATGGCATCATCCAAAGACTATGATGATGCATGGTATGTGGATTCAGGCGCGTCCGCTCATATGACAAAACACAAGAACTTGTTTCTGACTAAAACAATTCCCAGTGTTCAGAATATAAGAGCTACATATAAAAAAAATATTAACTGTAACATGTGCAGGACAAGTGAGCTTAGATGTCTATAATCACAAAGGACAAGAAAACAAAGTACTGCTTGCCAATGTACTGTATGTCCCAGATCTGGCAACCAATTCATTGTCCGTGAGCCAGATATTCAAAAGTGGTGGCCAAGTGAAATTTAACAGTATTGGTTGTGTTATTATCAACAGCAAGACCCAAATTGTTGCCTCAGCAAGTCTCATCAAAAACATGTACCGGCTAAATATGCCCAAAGAATATGCATGCATGTCAGACGTTGAAGAACAAGATAATTACTTATGGCATCAACGAATGGGGCACTTAAACTTCTGTAGTTTACAGAAAATGACATCCAACACTGAAGATGTAGTTCTTTCAACGAAACCAGAGAAGGTCACATGTTTAACTTGCAAAGAAGGTAAACATCAGTGGCGTGCCTAGGGTTTCAAAATAAGGCAAGCCCAATAAAATTTTAACCGATTTCAAAAAAAGAAAGTTCAGTTTTCGACTGAGTATGTAGGTACCTATGTATCATCGCAATTTTCTCATAAACTACTGGTTAGGTACAATAAATTAAAAGTGAATTCATCCATCTTCTTCTTTCCTCTTCTTCAATTTCACTCTTGCTTGTCGTGCGGTGAATGTGGTAACCAAACCTCACTGAAAGCATGCTAGTGCTAGATTGAATATAATAAACTAATCTATAATTGCATACCTCCGGTGGCTTTAAAAAAAGCCGTTTGGTTTGCTTCATTGCTTGAGGGAACAAAGTTATGGTAAGTAGTTGCTTGCTTTGTAACAGGACTAACGGGTTACAGACAAAAACAAAACAGAAAGTTACAAAACGAAAGTTAAAAAATAGCTAGATAGAATGTAATAAGGAATTTAAATAAATTATTTATATTCTAATTGGAATCGTCTATCTTTATTAAGAAATGATTTAATTACATCAGAGTAAAATGTTGGTGATCGTTTTAATTCTACCAACAACTGTTTTTCAATAGCTATCATTGATAATTCGGAAAGACGCTCTTGACCTTGTGTATTTCTCATGGATACGTTTAAGAGACGAAAAAGCACGTTAAAATAGTTACAACAAGATACGCTAACTTTAACAGCTTGAATAAATATGCAGCACCAGCAATACAACTTAATAGTGTGCGAACAGCCAACAATCCAACTAGTTTTATACACTGATCTATTTTTCGTTTATGCGATTTACTAGTCTGAGAAATACACAGATTAGGCGTCGTTTTTAATGAAGAAATTAACTGTTTTTTCTGAGCAAAGTTTAAAGATTTTACCTTATCTTCGCCAATCAAAACTAGAACGCATTTTAAATCCTCACAAGGTACAATTGCCTCCATTGTTGTAGGTAAGTCACCAAAACAATTGTATCACTGAGAATCTAAGAAAACACGAAAAACAACAAAAAACAAAAATCTATTTTCCACTCAAGTAAATAAAACTGAAATGAGTTGCAAACAGAGTTGCAGTGTTGTCATTTAGGCAAAAAAAAGTCGCCAAGTATATGAAAAATCTAGCAAGATGTCGCAATTTTTTTATTTTTAAGATATTGCTTGAATATTTAATTTTATTGTTTTAAAAAGTCGCTAGTTTTATTGTTGCTAAATCTTAAAAAAAGTTTCCAAACTCGTTAAAAATCTCCAAGATCTCACAACGTTGCTAAAACGGCAACACTGCAGAGTTGGCAATGTGACGAGGTCACGCATACGCGAGCAACTTCATACGAATGCCCGGCTTAAATCTTCCATATTGATCGATTTGTAGACGCAAAAGGTCCTAACTCGTTATACGGCAAGTCGCCATAGGTGTGAAAGAGACAAATATAGTATTTGAAAGCCCGGCAAAAGCCGGTGCGTGTAAGCGAGATAGCTATATGTAGATGCTGCAAATGCGAAACTCTGCGCGCGAACAATCGCGATGTGTAGTAGTGTGGCATAGGTAGATACTTTGTATTATTTTGATAAGAATTAAGCGCGCGAACTTTTAAATAGTTCGGGTTTGATATTGATTCTCTATCGAGCATTTTAGTAAGGCATGCCGGGCTTTTCGGCATGTATGAAGAAACCGCCACTGGTAAACATACACGACTACCTTTCAAACATGAAGCCTCCAAAGCTACAAAAGTTCTGGAACTGGTTCACTCTGATATATGCGGGTCTATGGAAACGCAATCACTTGGTGCTGCCAAATACTTCATCACATACCTTGATGATTACTCAAAAAAAAGTTCTGTGTCCGAAACAAATCTGATGCCATTGAGAAGTTTAAATAGTTCAAGAATGAAGTTGTGAACCAATTAGATGCTCGTATAAAAACTCTTCGCACAGGCAATAGCCTGGAATACGTGGAAATTTCTCAGATTTTATGAAAAGTGCTGGCATCATTCGTCAGACAACCACACACTATACACCAGAACAAAACGGAACTGCTGAACGAATAAACCGGACACTTGTCGAAAGGGCAAGATGTCTGTTTTTGGCAAATTAGCATTCAATTTGCCAAAATTGTACTGGGCTGATGCCATACATACCGCAACTTATGTCATCAACCGTTCTCCAATTAAATCTATATCATTCAAAACTCCAGAAGAAATGTGGTCTGAAACCATCAGTAAGTCACATGAGGATATTTGGTTGTCAAGCCATGGTGCACTTACCCAAAGAGAAAAGGAGGAAATTTGATCCAAAGGCACACAAAATGATTTTCATTGGATATTGTGAACACACAAAAGGTTACAGATTCATAATATCTAATACTAGACGAGTAATTAAAAGTAGGGATGCTGTATTTATGCAATCAAGTGTAAAAAGAGGTTTTTTCCTGCAGAGCTGTCGACAGGGACACCTGAAACAGAAAAATATGATACAGATGATACAAATTCAGATTTTTTTATGATACTGTAACAGAAAACAGGTCTACTTTAGAAAGCGAGTACTTACCGGATACAGACATCAGCTCCCCTGAGATCAGAAATATTAACATTAAGACCTAGAAACAGAAACATGCAAAAGGTATAAAATCTGGAAGATAAAGAGAAAAATACTTACCTGTCTAGACACGAAGAGACCCCAGTCAATTCAGCGTACATACCTGAAACATACAATGAAGCTATTAGGTCAGTAGATAAAGAAAATTGGATAAAATCTATAAATGAAGAGTTAGACGCATATCGACGAAATCAAACATGGAGATTGGTAGGGAAGGAGCCAAATGCAAAAGTTATTGGATACAAATGGGTGTTCAAACTAAAAGAAGAACCAACTGGCCCTCGGTTCAAGGCAAGACTTTGTGCTAAAGGATTTTCACAAACTCACGGAATAGATTTCAAAGAAACATTTGCTCCTACCATAAGCTATGACTCAATTCGTTTATTGTTGTCAGTGGTTGCTCACAATAATCTTGAAGTCATCCAGCTTGATGTCAAGACTGTCTTTCTGTATGGTGAGCTAAAAGAAACCATATTTATGAGTCCACGCGAAGGTCTGGCCTGTGACAAAAAGATGCGTACCAGTTGACCCGTACGTGAAGTTACAGAAAGAGGATGATGAGCCTGAAAAGAGAATACCCTTCAGAGAAGCGGTGGGCTCCCTCAAGCATCTGGCTACAGTGAGTCGACTAGACATAATGTTTGCTGTCAGTCTGGTAAGTCGATTTCTTAATTGCTACAATGAGAGTCATTGGAATGCTGTTAAAATATTTTAAAATATCTGAAAGATACAAAGTAGCACGGATTGTTTTACTCTCAATCATCAGTGTTCAGAAGTCACTGGATATAGTGATGCCGATTACGCAAATGATATAGACACAGGACGCTCGGTGACTGGTCATGTTTTTATGAAGAATGGTGCAGCCGTGACTTGGTCCAGCCAAAAGCTGCAAACAGTTGCCCTCTCAACTACCGAAGCTGAGTTCATGGCAGCTTGTGCTGCTACAAAAGAGGCTTTATGGATAAGGCAATTATTAAATGATTTAGGTTTTTGTCATTAAAAATGTAAATTTTCATAAGCGTTGCAAGCACATTGACATTAGATACCATTTCATTGAAGAAAAATATCAGGTTAAAATTATATCATAACTCTCAAATATGTAAACACTGTTATCCAATATGCAGATATATTTACCAAAACATTGTCAAAAGATAAGTTTCAGTTCCTAAGGCTTAAACTTGGAATGTTTCCATATGAATCTCTTTGCCAAAATTAAGATTATGTATGTAATTTAGTTGTTAAACGTTTTAATTTTCCAATGTACTTGACATTCAAATACAAATATGCAAAACTTAAGTAAGATTTTGTTACATTTATTTTGTAAAAGGCTTAAATGCAGAGGGAGTATTAAACTTAATTTTAAATTTTGCACCTTTTATGTGCGGCTCTAGCTTGACCGCCTTTTTTTTAATCTCTACTCTACGATCCGTACGTGACATGCAAATTGTGCTAGGTGTTATTTAAAGTAATTTACAAAACACAGTTATTACATTGAAAAAGACTTTAATTCAACAAAATGATATATCACACAACTTCATTATAACATCTAAAGTATTATCTAATATAGTTTTTTTAAGTTTACTTTATCAGCTTACCAATAGTCGTTTAATATATGGTTTGGTTCTACTATTACTTTTTTACCTTTATACAGTATTTTAAAATTAGGATTACCATCTTCTAGGTCCTATAAATAAAGGTCTTTGTTTACAGCTTGTTCATTCTTAAGTAGCATTATGTCACCGGTACTGTATGTTACAGGCTTGGTATACAAATCATATTTACTTTTTCTGACCTGTTTACTAATAATTAATTTTTGTCTTGCGTCATACTGTGATTTTTGGAGTCTATATTTGAGTTGTTGTAATAGTTGTACTATTACGATTATCCACAACAAGCGGTTCAACATCTGAAGTTAATTTACTTGGTAAATTGCTATGTTTTCCAAATTCGAGTACGTACGGAGTGTATTTTGTTTCTGTATGTACAGTTGTGTTAAAAGTAAAGCACCTATATGGTAGCCACAAACTGAAATTTTGGGGTTAATTCTCTGTTTGTATGCGTAGGAATGATAGTAAATTTTTATGTGTCTGTGTGTGTTTTCTAGGCCTCCTATTGTTTGATAATGATATCAAGTAGATGTCTTTTGAGTTATTTATAATGTTTTACATACTTCTTTTATTACTTCTGAATCAAACTCGGTTCCGCGATCTGATATTATATTTCTGGGAATGCCTTATCGCAATACAAAATTATTCATGAAAGCCGTCGTCACTGAAATTGTATCTATATTTCTAAGCAGATAAGCTTCTACATACTTGCTAAGATCACACTAGAGTGTGAGTACATACTTATAATTATCACTATCCTTACTTACGGGCCCAACTAAATCTATAAATACTCTATCGAACGCCGCATTTTTATCGTTTGCATTTGTCGCAGCGATTTACAAACTCTGTGACGTCATTTTCTAATTATGGCCAGAAATAACGGCGTTTTATATTATTTATCATTCGTCGTATACTGGCGTGGCCGCTACTTGGTAATAAGTATTGTAGTTATTTAAAAATACACGTTTCGTTTCGTTATCATTTATAACTTTTACACCTTTTATAATATATAAACGTGGTTCGGACCAACTGGGTATTTATACTTTGAATGAACTGTCTTGTTAAGTCAATGTTCTTACTACTTTCTTTAATTTACACAATATCAAATTTCATTTGGTTGCAATAATTAGCCAACTCTCGTACAAAGGCATCTCGTGCGCATTGTAATCGGTATGATGGGTTTACTCTTAATATGCAAATTGTTGAATGGTAATTAAACAATGTATTTGACTGGTTATTCCATTCTTTTTCATTGAATAACCTTAACTCAGTGCAATCCTTTGGTTTTTTTAAACAACTCCATAACTCTTGGGTGATCAGGCCAGTCGTTTGTAGTTTGGCTATGCTAACTTTAATGGACATTAAGGGACGCTAATGAATCGTTAACTGACTCTGATAGTGTACTTTTTTAAATTTATAGGATCAATTTAAGTAATCATTAAACGTCTCTGAATGCAGCAGTAAGACTTGTTTCTTTAATTAATAACGTTATTTTTGTAGCTCTCGGTCTCAAAGTGTTTTAATATTTATTTTATTTGAACTTGGTCCCTGTATTAGTAAATTTTTTATTATATTTTGGTTTAAAAAAAAAATGTCAATAATAGTTTTTTTACAAGTGTACATGCGCTAAATTTCGCAGATCCTATGTTCAGACTCGTCGATTTACGTCGGCCGTACTGTACGTGCTGATTTTTTTCTTTCAATTCATCGCTTGTTGTTGGGATACGTGACAAGGCATCTGCAGCTGCATTGTCTGTACCTCGAACATATTCTATTATGTAATTCTACTATTAAACGGAATTTAGTCAAACGACTAGATGGATTTGCTTGATAAATAAGTAAACTCTTTTTTTTATATGCTTGATAGGTTCGCGCTTGACCGCCACCTCACCTGATGGAAAGCGACGATGCGGTCGACGATGGAACGCGCTTACCTAGAAGTAACCTATTCACTCTTGACTTAAAGATTTCCGGGTTGTAGCTATCAGGAAACACACATTCCGGCAAGGAATTCCACACCTTAGCTGTACGCACAATTAATGTGTTCCCAAAACGTTTTGTGCGTACAGGTGGAATGTCCACCATGTACCGGTGGCGCGTTGCCGTACGCCTGGTGGTCCGATGATGGAACGGGCTAGGCGGAATTAGGTTATGCAATTCCGACGCACACTCCCCGAAATGCAACCGGTAGAAAGCCGACAGGCTAGCAACTCGGACCCGATGCTCAAGACTTTGGAGCCTCGACTCAACGAGTGCATCATTGCCAATGATCCTCTTGGCACGCCTCTCAATTGCCTTAAGTGCATCAAGCTGGTATCGGGCAGATCCGTCCCAAAGATGAGAGCAGTACTCCATACACGATCGAACTTGTGCTTGATAAAGTTTGAGCAGCTGTTCCGGCGTGAAGTACTGTCTGACCTTAGCGAGGATACACAGCTTTTTTACTGCCAGTTGAGCCTTTGCTTCAATGTATGGCCCAAAGTTGAATGTTGACGTCAGCGTAACACCAAGAAGATCAAGATGGTCGGTTATCGGCACGGTTACGCCCCGGAAAGTTGGAGCAGGGCTGAATTGGCTCCTTTTAGCGGAAAAGAGACACGCCTGAGTTTTAGCAGCATTGAACTTGACCAAATTGGCATCACCCCATTCAGAGACTGCCTCCAAGTACAAGTTCAAGCGCTCGACCATAGCCTCTCGAAGAGACTGGATCTGTGACCCACTAGCTTGCGCGCTGGATGTGTAACTCTCAGCAACAGTGCTGTCGTCTGCATACCCAAAGGTACCGGGCTTAAGCAGATCATTAATGTGCAGCAAGAACAATGTTGCCGAGAGCACTGACCCCTGAGGGACCCCGGCATTAATGGCCATTTGACCGGACGAGCAACCATCGATGACCACTCGGATGGACCGGTCACTCAGAAAGTCTGCGATCCAAGCACACAAACCAGCAGGTAAACCGAAAGAAGGAAGCTTAATAATAAGGCTTTCGTGCCAGACCCTATCGAAAGCCTTCGAGATATCGAGGGAGACGGCAAGCGCTTCCCCGTGTTTCTCGATGGCCTCACTCCAGATGTGAATGGCATACGCTAGAAGATCACCAGTTGACCGATTTTGGCGAAAGCCGTATTTTCGGTCACTTAGGATGTCATTAGCTTCTAGGTATGCCAGGAGTTTAGTGTTGAGTACACGTTCCATAGTCTTACAGAGAATGGACGTTACTGAGATTTGGTCTGTAGTTAGCTGGGTCAGCACGACTACCCTTCTTGGGCACGGGCTGTACGTTAGCTTGCTTCCATGCAATCGGCACTTTTCCAGCCTTTTTCAAATGAAAGCCTAAATAGGCGTGTCAGGATCGGAGACAGTTCAGGCGTACACGTTCTCAGAACAATTGCCGGTATCCCATCTGGACCACTAGCCTTGTTCACGTCCGTAGCACCCTGCGGACGTCCTTCTGATGGATGCGAATATCCGACATACTCGTCTCGCAACCATCAGGATTAAAAGAAGGCCACGCGCGTCGCCAGGATCTAGACGCGAACATTCCGCGAAGAGTGAGGCTAACACTAGGCAAAAACAAAAACTAATGGTTTGTTGTCGGTTTTGATTATAAATTTTCTACCGTAAAGATATGGAAACATTTTACTGACCATACAATAGCGAGTTACTCTTTTTCTATCGTGGGATACCTTATTTCTGCTTTATTCAGTGTTTGAAATGCTTATGCAATTGGTCTGTTATCGCCATTGCAAAGCACAGATCCGATTGCGTACCCGGACGTATCTGTTGGTAAAACAAAAGTATTGTTTTGAGATGTTAATGACTCTTGATCCCTAATCCCTAACACTGATGTGACTATTCAAAGCTTACATTTTTTCGACACAGCACTGATTTTTTTTAAGCGGTAAAGATATTACGGCTAAATCTGGTATAAATTTTCTGTAAAAGTTGACAAACGTTATAAATCTTTTCGTTTCGTCTGCGTTTTTGGGTACGAGATACTTTTTTACTATGTTTACTTTCTCTAAATCTAGTTGAATTCCTTCAGATGAAACAACTTGTCCTAATAGCTGCATTTCTTATCTTAAGAAATTGCACTTCATTGGATTAAGTTTCAAGTTAACTTTGCGCAATTTAGTTAAAATATCTATAAGATTTTATTATGAATTTCCAAATTACGTCCAAAACAGATCAAATTATCTAGGTGATAAATCTAATTGTGAAAAATACATTGAACCGCGGATAAGGAATCTAGAATATCGGTTATATTCGGAAGGGGAAATTAATCAAGAAAATCTATAACCAGCCTCCATTTCTTGGTAGCGTCGTCTGATTTTTTTGGTACCAATATAATAGGACTTGACCACTCACTTTTTGCAGGTTTAATGATATTTTCAGAAAGTTTTTTCTTAACTTGTGTTTCCTTACGCTGTGAAAAGGACTGTACTGTCCAGTATAAAATGAATCAGCGTTTTGTCTTAACTGTATTCCTTGTTCGTAAAGGTTAGTGGTTGATAATTTATCATTTGGAAGATCAAACACATCCGAATATTTTGCGCATATGTCTTCGATTGATGACGTTTCTTCATTGTTTAGATGACTTAATTTAAAAAAAGAAAATATAGTGCGTACTCTTTCTCTATCAATTTTACTGTCCTGTCCAAAGTTACAAATGACGTAGTCTGATAACAAATGTATTTCTGGTCTAAAATAAAGCATGAAATTGCCGATTTGTACTAAAAATAACATGTTTATTTAATCAAAATAATTAGCTTTATTATCTATACATTGCTGCCATCTAATAGGAAGGTCATTTATACCTTTGCGATAGAACTGTGGTGATCTAGATTCGACAAACTGTGTAAAAGCATTTCGTACTGCCTCTTTTTTTTTTGTAGGTGGGAAAATCATCCAATGACATCCCCGCTCTTGAGCGGTGCGAGAGGGTGTGTCAGACTTTTGCTGACTAAAAACCCACTCCGGTTCCACCTCGAGTCCCAACTCTTGGATCCTGTCCACGACTGTCGCAACCCCAAATTTCGCTAGTTCGACCGCCACCCGGTCCGAGTCTCCATGGCCAGGACCTAGGCTTTCCCAGGCAAGCCGTCGGGTCCTGGGGCGGTATTCTTGGCACTCAGCCTTCGTACCGCCACTCTCATCTCCACCTTGGTCACCTTTGAAGTATTGACGTCGTCGTCGCCATCGTGGCCCGCGTTAGATACCAGTGGTGGCGGAGCCATGAGTGGGGGAGTATTCCCTTCGCGCAGGGAACAGAGTGCTCACTACACCCTCCACAATCTGGGCCCGGAGACTCTGCGTCAGCGGGGGAGCCTAGGGGCGGAGTTTTTCCCGCACCACCTTGTAGGGGCGTCCCCACGGATCTCCGTTCAGAGTCCCCAGCCACACGTTGCGGGCCTCTAAATTGGCTCGCTTTATTTCCACTCGGAGGGTGCGCTTCGCCAATCTGTATCCCTTGTGCAGCTCCGCCTCTCTGGCTTGAGCATGCGGCAGGTGGAAATAAACTGCTTCAGCACCCAACGCGGACCACACGGGGTCTGTTGAACCGGCGCGGTCGAAGTCTGGGCGGAGACGTCAAACCGGATGTACTGGTGGTCTGAATTCGTCTCCACTCCCTCCATGACGTCGTCATCGCCAGTCGACGACACGCGGTGTCAGAGCAGGGCTGGCGAACGATATGTCCACTACAGACTCGCTCAGCATTCGCAAACACGTACAGCCAAGTTCTTAGCATTGAAGTCCCCGCAAACGACCACGGGGAGGGATCCAAACCCAGCGACGACGGCATTCAGCTCTATAAGGGAGATGTGAAGATCAGCGAGAGTTCTGTTCGGGGACAAGTAGACGCCTACCACTGCATTGTCCCCGAACCGTGCTGCCACGCAACCGCCCCCTCGTGACGGCCTCGAGGGACGGAGTACCGGCGGCGGCCGACGAAATTAGGGTCACCGAGCCGTTCAGGTCCTACACTCAGTCTTCCTTGGGCAGGACATAGTACGGCTCTGAGACCACGGAGATGTTGATTGACCACTGCGCCATGCTCTTTGTACTGCCTCTTTTGCGTAGAAAATTGTCAAAATCACAAAAAAAAAACTGGTAGTCCGTTAGAGCAAGGTCTGGCGAATACGGAGGGTGACGATTGATTTTTAATTGCAGTTCCTGTAGAGTTAAAACGGTTTCTCGTGCTGTATAAGGTTTCGCGTTATAATGGAATCATAATGGTGAAGATCGATTCAAGAGTCGAGGCTGTTTCACTGCTAGTTTTGCTATCATTGTTCAGAGTTCGGCACAATAGATCTGCCGTTATTGCTTAACCTGATCGGAGAAAGCTATAGTGAATAACACCATGCTGACACCATCAAACATTTACCATTACCCTTTTATTGGTAAGCTTTGCTTTCCATCACGAAAGAGTTTAATGCAAAATCGCACGGTTCATCAGCAGTCCCCTCTCCAAACGCAACAATGATATCGCGAGCTGTTCCTGCCGCGTTAGTTCCGCATCGGAACTCGTATTCAAAAATCACTCGAATTTTCGTAGTATTTATTTTTCTTGTCAAAGCTGAATAAAAAAATCGAATTTTACACATTTTTCAAAAGAAGAACTTCATAGGTACCAAGTGAATAAACTATTCACTCAAAAATCTCAAACCATAAAGGTTCTATGTTAATTCGAAGTACCTATCTACTACAATAAAACGCAATTTCATACTTTAACCCCTATTATTTCAATACACATATTGATTCCCCAGTATCAGACACCTTGTACTAAGAATTCAATCGAGCTGTTTTGTTACATGCAAATATAAAATGGTTATCGAAAAAACTGTAATGGTTTAGCAATGTATCTTTCTGTAGGTTGGGGAGCTTGATTCCCGAGCCTTAGTATCCGACGCACACGACGACTGAGGCTGACAATCTTAATTTAGCGTTCCCGTTTAATCTGGTTTTTAATACAAATTTAACTAGCTTTCTACAAATTTAACTAGCTTTTTACAAATTTAATTGCTTTCTTCGGTAAGTGAAGAACTGTTAAACTCTATGGCATCTATTAAACTTTTGGTGACATTTTCGTCACTGTTAAATAATGCTATGGCAGTCCCTCCATATTGTCTACTTCTGTTCCAGCCTCGACTGTACACTTAGCACTTGGTTGAGAACTACATGATTTAGTGCAAAAAAAAAACTTGGTTAAAAATCCTGTATGACTGTAATTCCTGTATGACTGTAATTCCTGTAAAACTTTTGTTCTAAATTGTTTCTGTTTAATTTGTATATGGTTTCACGTTCAATCAAATTCTACGTTTTAACAATGTTGCTTCTTGTAACTTTTGTTTTAGTACAGTTTCCGTCCTTTTAGGATAACTTTGTTTTTTCAAATTACTTTCTATACTTTTTAATTGGTCATAATATATAACTATCCAAGGTCATTTGCCATTATTAACAAAAAGTAAGTGCACATGAGCATTCTCTAGATAATTACATGACAGAACATAATATTAAAATATATATATATAATGGATATAGTAGATATACTTTTAATATTTCACTTGACGTCTGAACACAACTCACAACACTTATCACTGACTATATCTTTTAGCACTTACTACGGTTTCTGGCCTCTGATACCCCCTTCTTAGTAAGCGCCTCCTGGCGCTGCTGCACGAATCTCCGTGTTTGATCTTCGGAAAGAACGCGCAAGGTTTTGTGCGAGTACCTCATTCTACGTCCAGGAGTGAATGGAATGACATTTTTGGTACAATTTGTATACTGCGTATAGTCCGGCGGTTCCTAGTAAGGTGCAGATGATGAACATCACGATACTAATATTCGATAAGTGGTATCCTGCATAGAAGCCGAATTTGAACCACCCGATGCACTTTGTGATATAAAAACGTCCTCTTTTTCTATATTCGATTGGCACATTGTAACCAACATATTAATCCACTTTTAAAGAATATCACTTGTACCATAGTTCAACAATGTTCCCAATTAAGTCACGCAACCGAACTCGGCAACCGTCTCAGATGACAGGGTCGCCATGTAGGGTTGTTAGTTCGGGATGATGAGTAAAACAAGTGCCTTCATTGAAATCTCGTATAATACTGCCCATAGAGTACGTACACTCGTTAATATGTATTGATTCTTAATATTAGAATACAGATGAGCACACATACATAAGTCTCACACACTACCTACATCAGCTTAATAAGGTATTTTTTATGTCTTTGATAAACGATTATACTTTCGACGTTTCATTCTCAAGATTTGATTAGGTATTACTATGTAGTTTCACTTCTCAATGTACTAGGCGTCGCACATAATTTTTAGAGCTGTGGAAATGAAAATCAAAATTATAACATTCAAATTGGTTGTGAAACGATACCCGTCGACAGTAGCGCCATCTCCGGTAAACTTCATTTTTTTTTTATGTGCGGGCGTCGCTACTTCGTCTGTTTCGATAAAATATATTTACGGTGCGAAAAAGTAGTGAAAATGGAAAAAACGAAAAGGGAACGCAGTGACTCAGAGATTCGACGAAAAATAAAACGTTTGGAGCGAAACTTACGCGAACGAGACTCGTCAACGGATGACGAAGGTCAGTACCTACTTTAGTATTAAGTGCATATCAGTTCCAAATTTAATTAATACTAACCATTTATGACCAACTAGTTGATTTGTTATAAAATGGCACTACAAACGAATGAATAGGCCTAAGAAATACATATTTTTTTTATACCGTTTGTTTCGTAATTTCTTGACGGTCCGCGGGACGCCATTATTGACACGTAAGTGGTAAACTTTATTTTAAATGTCATGGTAGTGTTTATGTTCGTATCTACGAGTAGTAAGAAATAGGTTCGTTTATTTGTTACATTTGATAATAGGTACCTAGGTCCTAGCTATTGGCCGGTTATTAAACATGTAGAAGTATCTATGATATTATTTTTAAATATGAAAAGTGAAATAGCATTGAAATATAAGTTTCAGTTAAAAGTGCCACTAAAACGTTAAAACGTCAAGCATGCTCTTTACAAAAAATTATGCTTTTCGAAAATAAGTAAAAGTAAGTTTACTAATTATTAAATGTAAAAGGAAAGGATTTTCATTTTAAATGTAATTTCTGGACTACGTAACTTACTACGCTCGTAATATGCCCCACAAGTGTTTATAATCGCGACTCTTCTGAATAAAAGAGGCGTAACTACGAACACAGGTTATCTAAAGTAAATTCTACGTAGAGTAAAAATAAAGATATTATACGATTTGACACTTTGGAACCAGCCTTTATGAGTAACAGAACAAATGTGTTGCAGCAAATTGAGATTGCAGCTCATAGCTGAAAGCTATCTATGAAGTAGAATAATGTCAGATCTTCGTTTGACCAGAACCCTTCGCTTAGACGCCGTATCTACATTTCCATTTCCTTTAGTAGATTGTTCTCCGCACCGTTTCTGTAGTTAACTGACGTTGATTATTCAGTTTGCTTATGTAATTACACTGAATATAGACACCTTGTTAGCATAAACTTTGAATACGTAGAGAATACACGTACTCGCTGGATAGGGTGACGTCGGACGTTGGAAAAGGTGAAACTTAAGATTTACATCGTTAGCTCGCTCGCCACTGCTTTTCTTGCAAGATCGCATCTACTGACCTAGGGTTGTCAAGTCGTATGACTTATTAACAATGCAAGCTTTTACTCGCGCCTCCAGGGACCCCGACCCCGATTTCCAGCCACCGTTGGCGGGGACTTGCGGACGATGAGCAAAGGTAGCTCGCCGTCCGGCCGTCCGGTAACCGTCCAGACCGAGTCCGAGTCGTCAAAGGCGCGTAGTGTTCCACGCACTCTCTCGCTCCGCCCCAGAGCGAAAGAAATCATTTCATGATTATTTTAATAAAAAAAGTTTTGCTCAAAAAGTATAAACATGGTAAAAATATGTGATGCGGAAGTGCAGTGCCGCTGATGTGCGGCGGTATCAGGTAAAGGTGGGTGTAGCGGCTAGACTGTCGTCCTTTACTAAAAATCTTATACATGTAAATAAAATTGTGATAATTACAAACAGACACTTCAATTACATTTATATGTACTATAGATATTGTACCTAATAAAAAAAATACAAATGTCATGACGCGTCACGGTATGAAATTTCCCACAATAAGCCCACTACATGGTCCCTCGTATGTCGGGTGATTATGAAGAGGCTACATCGTCTATCCAGGTGAATGATGTTCCGCTACTCACGTCAAAAGACGGCGAAAGGCACAACTTCATCCCTATTAACCCGGTTTATGCTGCACTCCTATTATTTCCAGGTATATGGACGACAATTGACGGCTATTGTACGTGGTCATCCGTGCCTCGATGTTCGATGCTCGATTAATCGAATGCAATGCCCCATAACACGATTTGCATTGTTAGATGGTCTTTATATATTTGATTTAAACTAGATCAATATGGTTTATTGTATTTATTATTACAATAATATAATAAACTTCACTTCCTGCCCATAAAACTGTATACCCCAAAATCAACAAGATAAAAATTTGAAAAAGTTACAACATGTCGATTAAGTAATCAATCTTAAACTTTGACTCAATTTGCAACATACAAACTTTAAAAAAAAAAAAACCGACTTTACTTTAAAAAAATACACCAAAAGGATCAAAATAACTTTAATTTCGGAAGTCGGCGTTTCCCGGTATTGTTTGTTTCTTATTTAACACCGACTTCCGAACTTAAAGTTATTTTGATCCTTTTAGTGATTTTTTTAAAGTGAAGTCAGTTTTTTTTTTTTGTAATATGTTTTTATTTCACACTTCTTAGTTTTGATACACTTATGACGAGAGTGCCTATTTCTCATGACAATTCCAATTAACCCAAACACTGCTAGGTTAAATTGTTTTATTATGAAGCTCCTGTAAAGACAATCAATTATTTTTCCCCTGCCCTTTTCCCTTATTTTTCGCACCATATTTACTGCAGTTTTCTTGGTAACTCAAACAGTCTTCGTGTAACCAGTTGTAACACAGTAGTATACACTGACTAAAAACTCACAGGACATTGCCAATCTTATCGTATGGAAGTTGGACCAAGTGCTGCCCACAAGTTAGTTTTCATGATTTAATGAAAAATATTTACAAGTGCAATTTTTTTTAATTATTATATTTTAAACAAACCTTGTTTTGACAATTACGAACACAACAAAAAAATAACTAGACAAATAAGTGCCGCCGTTTAAAATTAATGCGTTTACATACCTACACGTACTTTCGGCAATTCATTTATAATTATATATGTTATAGAACCTATCACACGCTCATAGAAAGACCGGTTTAAACCTAAGCGGATTTCACTACCGCTATTAGTAGTAGCGTTTACTTGCCAAACTATTTCCGTTCGCTCGCTTGTTCAATCACTACTATCTTCAGTGAACATATACGTTTCAGCCATACTATAATCGGTCATGATCAGTGATATTAATTAATAACAATAATAGTTTTAATTTGGTTTTACTGGGGCCAATTTTTTTAATATATATATTTTATTTATGATTCCACTGTAGCTACTTCCACTCCTGGGCAACACTTGATCCAGACCCTGTCAATATCCTTTGAAATGCGTCTTAGCTTTGCCAACGGGGCACGTTATCGACTGGGGCACGTATGCCTGGTTTAACCTAGGTGTTAATAACTGTTGTATTGTAGCAGTTTATTTTTTTAAAACCACTCTTTTAAAATGTAACTCTTAAACGTTCAGAAATAAACTTATTTTGAAACTAGTTTTACCTCTTTATGATTATCAGAACAAAATAATAAATTATTAGTAAAATTATAGTCTCAACCTGATTGCATTAATTATTGTGTTTGCTTATCCATTCTTTTATCAATTGAATAAAAATATAATTCTGCATACTCTTCTCAGTTCTAGAGAGCAGTGATAACCGAGTGTATAGTAGCTTCAGAAAACTAAATGAAGTGTAAAAAACCTCGTTTATCAAGAGCTGCAAACGCGGCGAGAAGGCACATCAATCGTATTGCTTCAATTATGCTAGCTCGTCTAAGCGAAGTAATATTAGATATCAAGTAGGATTTTTTTTTTTTAAATGAAGCCATTCATTAGTGTGTAATTTGCAACTAGCATCAGTTGTGTGATGAGAGTAATGAACATGTAAACAAACTGCGGTTGATCTACTCGTTATTGTGTTTAATGTGTAGCTCGGATAGCTCGGGGTAAGAGCAGGTGCCGCCGGCGGCAGGATGTTGGGCGGGACGTTGGACGGGACGGTACACACGTCATCCACCCTCCACCCCGGCACGTTGCTCGCCCCCACTACCCCATCACGTCAAACGTTCCATTCAAACATGAAATACGAGCGAGTACAATATTACTCCTCACACACAACGTGCACACGGTGCTAAGTTAATAAATGGAAACGTAACAAAGTGAGTATACGAGGGCGGCTTTGAAAATTTCGGGAATCAAGGAAGTGACACAACATTACTATTTAAAAATGTATTTATTGCTTTTCGAAGTATTCTCCGCGAAATTTGACACATGTTTCCATACGATGGAGGAATCAATCATTGAAGCAACCATTCTATTCGGAAGTTGGGGTCTCCAAAATGGCCGTTTTGTAGGCGTCCATAGCTTCTTCAGGTGATGAAAATCTCTGTCCACGCAATTTATTATTTATTTTAGGGAAAGTATAGAAATCATTAGGGCTTGGGTCGGGGCTGTACGGCGGATGGTCTAATAATTCTATGATTTCTTGCTCTAAAAACTCTTTTGTTCTGTGCGCGGCGTGAGAACTCGCATTGTCGTGATGGAGGATGATGCGGCGGTTGCAGTTCTCTTTACGGAGTTCAGAAACGACCTGTGGCAAACAAATGCTAGCATACCATTCTGCATTAACCGTTCTTTGTCCCTCAAGAGGAATAGTCGTAACATGGCCGGTTTTGGAGACAAACGTGACCACCTTTTTTTGCAACACTCCGTAAACGAACAATTTTTGTTGGCTTTAACTCATTTTCGAACACCCAAACTCGTGACTGGTTTTTTGTTTCGGGTTCGTACGCGTATATCCAGGATTCGTCACCTGATAAGATGTTGTATACAGCATTTGAGGATCCTGCGTGGAATCTTTCGAGAGTTCTGACGTACCAAGTAACGCGAGCCGCTTTTTGCTCTTCACAGAGCGAATGCGATACCCATCGGGAAAACAACTTTTTTACACCTAGTTGTTCGGGGATCATTACTGAGCTTGACACGTCTACGTTGAAATTCAGCAAACCAGCGATAAATTATGGTTTTGAATGGGGCTTTATCACCAAATGCAGAAATCATCCAGTCAACACACTGTTTTTGTGATAAACCACTACGAAAGTCATAATAAGTCATCGCTCTTGAATTTTCTCGAGTCAATTTCATTTTCTCAACGACTGAACAAGTATGACAAAACCTTGTGACTTTTCTTGAATCTTTTATTTGATAAATAAATGGTATTCGATTTTTAAAACCAAGGAGTTTTCAATTAAAAAGATTTTAATATGACAGGAACAGTGGAAATATTTCATTCCCGATACTTTTAGTGCAGCCTATGTATGTATATATACTACTCAGTAGAAAATGCTTTCTAGTCAGCACCTTCGTCGCTGGTAGTTCCACGCCGTGCCTCCTTTGCGTAAACGGAGGAAGCGTCTGGCTGTGACTGACCACCGAGGTGTCGCGGAAATGGCGGCACTGTAGGAACAGCCATAGCCAACATGGCCACCCAAAGCAACGTACAGTTTAACGGGCACCTACCTGCAATCGTGGGACACAAAAGTACAGGTTTCACTCCGCCAGTCGCACCTCCTTACTGGAACGAAACGACTACACAGTGTGCACGTGATCCCGTAATATGAGGTATGTATGACATGCAGTCAAAAGTTAGCCAAAGCTCTTACTTGTGCTAATATAATAATAATAATGACCTACCTAAAAGCAAAAGGTACAGACACTAAAAACTGTCGGTATTGACCTCAGGATCAGCTTCATACAAACTCTTTATACATTTTGGCAACTGAAAACTACTTCCTCCACTCTTTTTTGACTGCTTACGTTGAATAACATTTATATAGTGTAAAAAATAAGTACGGTTTGATATACTATAGTATATTCTAATGAACAAATCATTTTAAAATGATACAGCGTTGTTTGTTGTTGTGATAACATACGGCTCCAAAAAGTGGCCGCTCACAATGGGCGCTTTATTAAAAGACTTAGAGTTACCCAAAGGGCAATGAAAAGGAATATGCTCGAAGTTTCCTTGTGTAATCACAACAGAAATTAAGATATCCCGCAGGACAACCAAGGTTATCGAAGTGGAGTGGCGACCACGTACCGGAAGACGCGTTGGAATGCCTCCCGCAAAATGGACCGATGACCTGGTGTAGGGTCGCGGGAATCCGATGGATGCGACACGCACAGAACCCGTCGTTATGACGATGCTTGGGCGAGGCCTATGTCCAACAGTAGACGTTTTTCGGCCGAAATTATGATGATGACAATGATAACACCGTTGTTTTATCATAACATTAACCAGAATCATACATAAACTAACACCTTTTCCTTATAGGGTAGGCAGAACAACTGAATTGCGACCTCAACATGTCTGTTTCTGTTTTTTGAAGTTCATATATAAGTTTATTTGATGTATATCTTTTACGTGCATTCTATTATTGGTGAGCCAAATAAATAGAATAAAACAAAATAAATATATCTGGATATAAGAAATACATTGTACATAACATATTTCCTGTAGGTAATTTCCATTTTGACCTTAAAGGACCGTTTTGTGTGAAAGTAAAACAAATGAAGTAGATGCTTTCGACATGAATCACAAGCACATAATTATTAGTTATGTTTGTGAATGTTTACGAACTTGACGTAGACGAAGTCGCGGACAACAGCTAGTAAAAAATAAAGTGGTTGTCCCAAAAAAAACTATAGCTGTAATTTTTTTTATATCTATTTTCTAATAAAAAAAAGTCAAAATAAAATCATATCTGGCAAAAAAAAGTTAATTTTTGTAGACCATGCAGTGATTTTTATTTTGTTTTAGGAACAAGAGTTGGTTTGCCAAAGATTGACTGATTTTATACCTCTGACAAATAAATAACTACAAAATCTTAATTAGGAACTGTAATTACGATTTTGTAGTTGTAAACCAAACTTCCAACACTCAACAGTGATGCATGCCTCTTTCAAAACGTGTCACTATCAAGTTTCAATTTGAATCCTGCCAACATCAAATTGAGTACCTATATCAAACTAAACAGAAGTGTTAACAAAACAAATTATTAACATATTGTTTAAACTATTATAAATTTTCTAATCGAATTTTACCAAAGGATCGGTGTAAGCACCCTTGTAGACCGTAAACTTGGAAATTGATCGACTAATCAAAATTCTATTACAAGTTGACTTAGTTTCCAGTGTTCACATTCTGAGGGTTTCGCTGAGTTCGAAGAGCAATTTCTATGGATTACTCCGTAGCCCTAGTATGTAGTTTGTTACATGTCTATCAAACCACAATCGCATGACTTTAAGTTAATGACATAACTTTATTTTCGATACATGCGTATTGATAATAAAGTCATGTTACTAGCACACGACAATAATGTTTTAAATGAATTTTATTTATTTGGGACAAAAAACAGTAATACAATACAAAATTAATAAACTGTAGTTTTATCAGAAAAGTAAAAAGTATAACCAAAGTCAAAGTCAAAGATTTTTATTTCACATGACCTACATGGGCACTTATAAAACGTCAGAAACTAGTGCACGGTTCCAAATTGGTCGTTTCCTATGGAGAAGAACCGGCAAGAAACTCCATGGTTACTCTTTTAAAAAAGAATTTGTTGATACAATATTTTCTGTTTACAATATATTGGATTTATTATGTAAGGACAGTGTAGACTGGTCAATAAAATACAATAAAAATAATCATAATAAAAAGGAACCTAAGAATTCGCGGAGTCTACAGTGTTCTCACATTCACATTATAAAAAAGAGGCTATATAAATAAAAGCAAGTAAAATAAATAATTACAATTATTAATAAAAAATACGCTAACAATATAAATAATAATAAATAAATAAAAATAAAAAATATTGCAAAAGCAATGTATATATTACAACAAATGTCCCAACAAAAACCCACACCAATGTCCACGAAATAACACGTGAAATAGGATAACGGACGCGCGTTAATTAAGAGTAATTTAGAGTTGTAAATACTGTTACAATTATTATAAGAGAAGCAAATACATATGAGTCTATTTTAAGGGCGGTGAGCCAGCAAATGACAAGACATTTTACTAAATTTAGATTGAGAAAGCGCGAAAATTTCTAAATCTATAAAATATGAGTTGTAGATTGCCACTAGTTCGCGGACAGGCGCCCGCACCCCAGCATTCGTCCTACAACGTGCAGTAACAATCGAGGTATGCGCACCTCCCGCCGGACAATAGTTCTAGGTACTACAGCTCGTTTAGAGTAGAGAATTGAACACTGCTGGAGTATATACATAAAAAATAATTTCAATCGGCACGTGAACAGCGTGTGAACACACGTGCACACCGAAACACTTTGCCAGGATTTTGTTTTACTACGGATTCCTTTAACGGCATCACGGATAAATGGTTCATCCACAGAATGCGGAATCAATGCCTTAGGCCGCCGAGGTATCTCCTTTCGTGCCCAGTAGGTGATGCATAAAGATTGGATTGGCGGAAATAAAAACTTAAATCGCATCGACAGCAGTTCAAGGGCTATTGTACAGTAAGCAACGTAAAATAGGATGAAAAAACGTGGACGAGGAAATTGATGATGAAATTAATAAGTGTAAATATGTGTCACCTTGACAAATACCAACGAAATAATTTCTTCTTTAATTTACCTCATACTAACTTTTTGGGACCGCGTCCTTTTTGTACATGATGTAAAAAAAATGAAACTATGAAACTTAGCTAGGTACTTAGTTATACGTCCACCCAGAACGGTGAGTTAAGGGGAAAAAACTATCGAATTTGAAGTTTGTTTGTCAACATGTACAATAAAATACCAATCGAAAAGAAGCAAAAACCATCTCTAGTTTTAAAAACCGGCCAAGAGCGTGTCGGGCAACGCTCAGTGTAGGGTTCTGTAGTTTCCCGTCCGTCACAATAAGTGTCCCCACTTAAGAGTTAATGAACGACAGACAACGAGCAAGAACAAATCCACCAATGCTAACGAGAAACCAACCGGACAATTCGACAATATAATAGCTCATACCCGTCCCGAACCCATCATCTCAGGAAAAATTTAACAGCATAAAGTAGGTAGCCCAAAGTACAGCGCCATCTCTCGGGGAATTGAGTTATTAATTTATACAAACTGGACGGGTTAATAATTTTTTTTTTTTATTTGAAAGAAGATACGGACCAGGATAATAAAATGTGTAAATTAAGTTAAAAAAATGCTTGCTTAAACGGTTAAATTACAAACTTAGTTCAGAAATTTTTTGTACAACTTTTCAAAAACTGTTCAACTCCAATCCAAAATAATTTTCCAAGAAAGTCTTTCTACTTTTGATATATTTTTTCATATTTTCTAAACTTATGGTTCAAAAGTTAGAGGGGTCCCCCCTCTAACTTTTGAACATTTTATCTCAGAATACTTTCCACTTCATAGTTATCTGCCACGGGTAGTGTGAAAGCGAAGCCCGGGGCCCCGGGATGAAGGCAAAGAAAGAACAGGAGTGGGTTTTTAGTCAGTAAAAGTCTGAAACTATCTCCCGCTCCGCCCAAGAGCATTCTGAGCATCACTCATAGGATGATTTTCCCACCTAAAAAAAAAAATGGGGCCAAGATAATTTTTAAACGTTTGAGCGAATCTAGTCTTACATTTGGGAACGTTGTAAACTTCATCCATCTTTCGCCTAGACCCGAAGTCAGTTTTAATTTTGTGCTGTGAGATAAATTAACAGTTAGACGAAAAGTTTGCGTACAGAGAGTACCTTATTTTCTTTATTTATGAGATCCGTAGGATATCTTTTGTATTTAAAAGACATAACTTTAAGTAGTGCACGTTGGCCCCTTTCAACTATCAACATGGTAGTTATTGATGTACTACCCCATACTGTTAAACAGTAACTAATAATAGACTGACGAAGTGAATTATATACTATTTCTGAACATTTTAAAGATGTATATCAGTTTTTGAACTCAGCCACTTAATTTATTGACTTGTTCTTTCCAGTCAAGACAACGATCGACCACCACACCAAGATATTTAGTTGTATTAATGGATGGTATTAATAATACTGCAATAATTGCAAGATATTTTACATTCGTTAACACATTTATGTACCTATAAATTTATGATGCCTGGTGGAGCTGAGTTTTGCTTGAAGTGCTAAAAGAAAAGTAAATAGTTTTTTGTGCATTTGAACTTAATAAATTGTTATCAATCTATGGTGCTTACCGTAAGCAATCCTTAATTTGCTATTCTATTAGGTCAGGGAAAAGGAAGCGCGGCCGTCCTCGGCAAACCTGACGAGGACTGGTGTTGGCAGAAGCGACAGCCATCGGACAGAAATGGAGCAAGGTGAAGCGTAGAGCTCAAGACCGGTCGCGATGGGTGGACTACTATCGACGCCCTCTGCCCCAGCTAGGGAACATAGGATCTTAAGTCAAGTAAGTCATTTGTTTTAACATAAAAATAGAGGAGGGATCAAAGAGTTCGTTGATTTTTGCATAGTAGTAAAACCTTATTTTTATGTTTAATTTTTTTATCTTTAAGCATAGCCGGGTATAAAGCATGCAACTGACAAGTGTAGACGGCCATGTTTCAGAAACACTGTTCGCGGTAAACTTGATGATAAACAAGTAGTAAACAGTTTATAACTCACTGAGACCACTATCTCAAAACAAAACTATAATACTTAACTACACTGAAAACCGAGTTCTAACCGATGGTAAATAGGACACACCTATGTTTAACCACTGATGTGCGGCTGAAACTAAGTGTAGCCGCACTTCGACTATTAGCCGTAACATATACATATATATACATACATAATTAATATACACCATTAATAGCAAATAAGTTTGCAATAATTTTATGTTTTATATTTTATTTAGAGACAGTAAGTTTATTATTATTCACTTTATTAATTTAATATTTAAATATTTTTTTAACAAAATCATAATTATAAATAAAAACATTTAAAACAATAAAAAATAGTAGTCCGCCGGTGTCGAGACAGGGTCCAAGCTACCTGTGGTTAGGGCTCCAGAGACAGGAACCTCCTCATAATGCGAGCCGTATCGAGAAGTACTGCCTTCTGTATCAGGCCTTTGATCTTGATCCAACCGCGCAATGACAGCTTCGACAGATGGTCGTCGAAGCTATTGGCTATAAGGCCGTTGACGGTCACGACAATCGGCACAATGACAGCCGAGTCTACATTTCACATGTTAACAACATCGTGTGCTAAGTCGAGATTTTAATTTGTTTCTCTTTCTCAGCTTTCACGAGATTCTCGTCATGTGGGATGGTAACATCAATTATCGTTGCGCGGCACGCAAATCGGTCTATCACTACTATATCCGGCTAATTGGCTACAATAGTCCGGTCAGTAATGATAGACCGATGCCAGTACAACTTGACATGGTCATTTTCGAGAACAGGTTTGGACACATACCTGTAATACGGTACCTCTTGATACACTAGGTTGTATTTCAATCAAGTCGTTTTAAATAAGCTGGTCGCGGATTTGGTGTCTAGGATAGATAATCTCGAACAGGGCGCTCGAAATAGTAATGTTGAGATATGCAATATACTGGAACGGCGTATTGAACATCTTATTAATTTACTGATAAATATTGGCTCTCCTGTTAAGTGCAATATACAATAAAACGATATAATATCTATTCATCGAGTTCCATACGCACATCAGCATGATAACAAGCCTAAAAATATTATAGTGAAATTTGCTTCGAGGATATTGATAAATGATAATGATAAATGATATTTATTTTGTAAGTAGGTTTAAAAAAACACTTTTACACGTCAATTTTTTTTTGTCATTTTAAACTAGATGAGGCCGGTGTTTCCTAGCTGACTACCCTGAGAAGAAACACCGAAACAAACTCAGGGGTCAAAGTCTGTTTTAAAGTCCATACAGTTAATATGTAATGGTCAAATCACATGAGAACAGTGCAGATTTGTCTGAGATGGTCTTTTGAAGAAAGAACCATACAAATTTGAGTGGACCTGTCCAGTCAGTGCAAGCATTTGTCAGTATTCGCAAAGCTCAACCCAGGACTACTAAGGAGCTCAACGACTTGACGAACAATACCAAGGAAAGGACATTTGGGTAGGCCGCAGAATATACTCAAATTGCCAGACATACGTTAAAATTACTGAAAAGGAAAAAAAAAAGGCAATCAACATTGTTCTCACGTTCACAATAATAAAAGTAAATATATAATTTACAAAATGTAATTTACTTAATAAAGTAAATATTGATGTCAAAAATAAAAATAAATAAAGTCAAATTGCAAAATAAAAATAATCTACAATATCAAATTGTAAAATAATAATAATAATAAAGAGCACAATTGAAAATAAAAATAAAAGAGAAAAATAAGACAACAGTTGTAGTGCGTACTGGAGCAGGTCAATCCCAAGCCTTTTCGTCCTCAACATAGTCCTTTATAGAGTAAAAAGCCTTTTGACAAAGTTTTCGCTTTACAAATGTTTTGAATTTATTAAGGCTTAGTTGTTGAATGTGAATAGGAAGTTTATTATAGAAGTGTATACATTGGCATCTAAATGAGCCCCCTATTTTTTTTAGCCTGGTTGTAGGAACCACAAATTTGTGTTTGTTCCTAGTATTAAAATTATGGATATCACTGTATTTTTTAAACATTTTTATATTTTTATGTGCATACAATATATTCTCGTAAATATACTGTGAAGGTACAGTCATAATATTGATATCTTTAAATTTATCTCTGAGGGAGTATCTGGGACTTAATCTATAAATCGAACGAATAGCCCTTTTTTGCAATACAAAAATTGTTTGGATATCGGCGGCATTTCCCCACAGTAGAATACCGTACGACATAACACTATGGAAATAGCTAAAGTAAACTAAACGGGCTGTCTCTACATCAGTTAAATTTCGAATTTGTCTTACAGCGTATGCTGCAGAGCTAAGTTTTTTTGATAATTTGTCTATATGTGGGCCCCACTGAAGTTTAGCATCCAGAGTTATGCCCAAGAACACTGTATTATCTTCAGGACTCAACTCTTTACCTTTTATTAGCACACTAGTTTCTACTTGCCTAACATGAGGCATGGTAAACTTAATACATTTCGTTTTTTTTTCATTAAGATGTAGGTTATTTACATCAAACCAGTGTACTATTTTTGAAAGTGCTATATTTATATCGTCAGTAACCGGCTGCTGACGTTTAAGTTTAAACAAAAGTGAAGTGTCGTCTGCAAACAACACTATATTATGGTTATTCTCTATGAGGTAAGGTAAGTCGTTTATATATATAAGAAACAAAAATGGGCCAAGAATTGAGCCCTGGGGGACACCCATTTTTACTACAGATCCGGGAGATCTTTTTCCGTTTACATCAACTCTCTGAATCCTTTTACTCAGATAAGATGTAAGAAGATCCAGGGAGGAGTCCCGGATTCCGTAATGGTGTAGTTTCCTGATCAATGTTTCGTGGAGAACGCAATCGAAGGCTTTTGACAAATCGCAAAAAATGCCCAGGGCATCGCATTTGTCTTCCCATGCATTATAAATATGTCCTAAAAGTTCAACACCAGCATCGGTTGTTGAACGACCCCTTGTAAAACCAAATTGTTTGGTGTGCAATAATTTAAGTCTGTTAAAAAATCTTTGTAGTTGCTCTAAAATAAGTTTTTCAAATACTTTACTAAAAGTGGGTAGTACTGAAATGGGTCTATAATTCGTGGGGTCAGATGTACTACCCGTTTTAAACAATGGAATTATTTTACTATTCTTCATTAGATCAGGAAACTCACCGCGATCAATACAATTATTAAAAATAAAAGCTAAAGAAGGAGCTACTATGTGGATTATAGACTTAACAACGTCCACAGAATTACCCCATAAATCTGCAGTCTTTTTTACATTCAAGGAGTTAAACGTCTTAATTATATCTACGTAAGTCACATGTTTGAAATTAAAAACAGAATCGCAAACATTAACATTTTCTTTAAGCAGAGACTCTGCAGCAGTGGGTGACGAGTTCAGAGATTTTGTTGTTGATATAGGAATCTCTGAAAAGAATTTCTCAAAAGCCGCGGCAACCTGTGAGTCTGATGTGATCACATTGTCATTAATTACAAGTTTATAGTCACTAGTTGGTCTTTTAGACCTTCCAGTTTCACTATTTATAACATTCCAAGTAGTTTTAATTATATTATTACTGTTTTTAATTTTGGAACTCAAATAACGCGATTTTGCTACAGAACAAACTTTTTTAAATAATTTTGAGTAATTTCGCACATATGAACTAAATTCAGCAGTATTAACAAGAACCCTTTCATCATACAGTTCGTAAAGCCGAGTTCTACTTTTATGAATACCGGTGGTAGCCCATTCACAGAATGAAACGTTACTATTAACCGAAATAGTCTTAGGTATAAAAGTAGAATTAAATTGATTACAGTACATGTTAAAGAAACCTTCATATTGGTGATTAAGATCATCATATGTAGACAAGTCTGGTAAATTATTGATGAGCTTAGTTTTAAAGGTTTCTAAACGACTTGCAGTTTTAGGGTTAACAGTGATATTCTTTTTGGCCACTATGTTTTTTTGGTTTTGAAAAGTAATTAACTGTCCACAATGATCAGAATCTAATAAATTTATAATTTCTTTGTGAGTTGGTACAACATCCGTATAAACATTATCTATGCATGTGGCAGTAGTAGGAGTTAATCTTGTGGGCTCCAAAAATAAGTTAACAAGATTGTAGGACTGAAATAGACTTAAAATTTTACTTCGTAAACCTGAGTTTTCTAATAAATTAACATTAAAATCACCACAAGTGATTATGTACTTGTTTGAATTGCAAATCTTGTGGAATACTTCATCCATTACCTTTTCGAAGCAGTCATACAATCCAGAAGGGGGTTTGTACACACTTAATATAATAAACTGCTCTAATTCAATACAGGCTATTTCAACTGACCGCTCAACAGATAGGCTCACAATATCCTTTCGTTCTTTGAACTTAAGGTTGTTGCTTACTAAAATTAATGAGCCACCACGTATGGCATCAATTCTACTAAATGAACTACCAACCTGGTGATTACTAAAATTGAAAATGAACTGATGGCTCTTAAGCCAATGTTCCGTTAAGCATAGAATATCAATATTATTGCAGTTAAGGAATAAGTCTACTTCAAGTCCTTGAATATTTTGATGCACCAGGTTGATACTATTTAATGATTTTAAAACTTGATTGGAAATATTTTTATTCTTCAGTACATTCATGCTAGAGATTGTCTCTGTTGTCTCAATTTCTAATTTAAATTAATATTTATGTCAAGATTTGGTGCCAATTTATTGGCAAAATCATACAACATGTCATTGCGTTGCTCAACAGGAGCAATTTGTTTAGCCAAGTTCTTGGCTGAAATAAAAAAATAATATGATAGCGATAAAAAAATAATATGATAGCGCGACAACTTCCTGAGTACATCGACTTTGCAAGGGATTTGCAACACAGCAACTGGGAATATCAGGTACCTCACTGCCCCTTATACATGCACGTACACCTAATCTTAAAATACAAACAATTGTGTTGTGAATGTCGGGACGCTACCAAGAAACATGATTTTATGTTTATCTGGGTTAAGGACGGAACCATACTTGTCCGTGCAAAAGAAGTTACTAAGGCCCTTGCAGTTCGGACCTCACAAGACATCGCTAAAATCAAGACTTGCTCTGCCGAAATTTAAGCAAAAAAATTGTTGTAATTATGCTTTGCACAACAGATACTTTTGTATTATTTCCTTATTTGCATAAATTTCTATCATATATTCCCTTAATACAATAGTTTTAGTTCTGGAGCGAGAAACATTTTTTGTATTCTTTCGTAATTTTGAATGTGTAGTAATTAATTACCTAATTTTAATATGTTCTGCCTACATAACAAACAAAGTAAAAAGCTCTCTGATGATATTGCTATGCGCTTTTTATTAGGCGTTGATAGCATTTTGCACCCTACTTGCCTGGACTGTGAAATAAGGTTCTCACTGTTTCTGAACTACAGATCTATGTTCTGTCATGTGTTTTTCAGGTTTTGTATACAGTTATATTATTTTATGTTGATATTGAATAGATTGGCTTTTGAAATTGAATTAATTAATTTTATGTCAAATAATCCGTTCGATGTGATGGCATTGTGTATTTTGCTAGCCATTAGTTGCATATCAAATTATGTTTATCAGGACCTTGAAGTAACGTTTTTGTATTGCAAACATGATTTAATAATATGTTACCTAAATTGCAGGGAAATCCGTACGAAACTGCAAATGCTTTAAATGAATATACCTGCTAATTCTTACGACATAATAATCTTGACCGAGACTTGGCTAACGCCCGATATAGCTGTCAGCGAGTTTATAGACGAGCGTTATACTGTACACCGATGTGGCAGGGATCGCGCTGCCACCAAAAGAGAAAGAGTTTAATTTATTGTGTATAGATTTCTGCAGCATCTAAATGTTTTATGTCAATTTTAGGGTTCCGTACCTCATAAGGCAAAAATGGATCACTTTGTTGCTCGTCTGTCTGTCTATCAAGACCCTTTGACTCGGGAAGGAGATATCAAGTTAAAATTAAAACCATATACTAAGGTCTGAAGTCCCTTGAAGCTGTGAAAAATCAAACTTCTTAATAAACGGAAAAAAAAATGACACGGCCGTTAGTCGCAAAAAAACGTATATTGATCTAGAATCCTAAAATTTGACACGAAGCAAGGATTCATAGCACAAGTATAAAAAAATCTGAAAACTGTAAATTAGTACTTACGCGTACGTCACAAAAAGAACTTTTTTTGCGATTCGGAAAAAAATTCATAGGTAAGTTTGTACGGAACGGTTTTTTCTATACCATTAAATTAAAAATTACAAACATAAGGTTTGAGAAATAAAAATAATATATTATTATCATTACATATTTTTTTGTAAACTTTGATCACGTTAAGTCGTTTACTATACAAATGTTCTTTAGACAGGCTACTGAAAACAGGCATCCAGTAGCAACGTCTTATCAGGTAATGTCAAACGTGATTTACGTCAGTAACCAATCTGTCGATTGGTCATCTTGGTAGATTCGTGAAACCTTACGCATTAAAAGACGATGAAAACGATATTTTAGCGCTATTTGACTGCTTATTTATATTACATAGTATTACTGAATACTAGCAATGCTCACGAAATAATAATGTAACCACTCCGGCATTTCGTATTCCCGTCCTCTATATATAATACCTATATAGTATCTAGTTAAATAGATCCGCAGCAGTCGCCGCACTGTGCGAGATAAGTAGGCCGCAGCGCAGAAACTGACGCAGAGCGCTTTAAACTTTGAGCTACATTAACTTTTACAATAGCAGATTCCGGGTTTTGTCTGAATTTCGCCAGCTAAATTGTCTCTTTAACACCCATTGTTTTTATAGTCACACCTAATTGATTTCACGCGCGGTTCTTCGAATGTTTGAATGCATCACAGATGATGTCAACCGTACTCATATAAAATAAAAAACGCAAATATGTACTAAATAATAGGAGTTGGCCCAAGCTTCAGGATATAATGGACCATTATCTCGGTTTTGAATGAAGGTGAAGATTGGTTTTGAATGATTTTTTTCGATGTTAAACAAAACAGAACCCATTTAACTGCAGACATTATTAATTTTTAGTTGGAAAATCCAATCCAATGACTTCTCACGCTCTTAGGCGGAGTGCGAGGGCGTGTCAGACTTTTTCTGACTAAAACCCACTCCTGTTCCTTCTTTGTCTTCGTTCCAGAGCCCCGGATTTCATTTTCACTTAACCCATGGCCCCAGCCGGCTTCGACCCTGCTGGACTCTTACGATTTGCTGACATCTCCTTGAGGCGCGCTTGGAACACTACGCGCTGTCAAAGACTCGAGTTCGGTCCGAACGGTTACAGGACGACTTGATGGCGAGCTACCCATTGCTCACCGTCCGCAAGTCTACGGATCGGGACCCCGACAGCTGAGCGTGAGGCCGTTCTCTCGCGCGTGCGGTTGCCTCCTTTACTAGTATTACTGCTTCGCAGAAGGAAGCGACCGCCTGCCATTCCCCCCTTTTCTTTCTTTCTTTCCATCACGAGGGCACGGCGGTGCTCTTCCCACCCCTACCGTATGCTCCTCCGTATCCTCCAGGCGGTACACACAATGGTGATATCCGAACGTTTCTTCCGCTCGAATCTGGTGCAGGAACCTCCCAAACTTACCACATCCGATGAGAACCTGCGTCATGCAGAAGGTGAGGACTTACCGCAATAATTATGGCGTGCCCAGCACTGAGTTGCTACAGTCGCTGTCCTCATTCCATTATGAAGTCCCACCGGAACTCTGCCCGCCATGCCGCGACTTGTCGCGGCAACGGAGTTTCGCCCCGGTGTTGCATCTTCACGCGAATCGTGGATATTATAAGGCATCGTTCGAGGTGTTCTAAGTTTGTAATTCGGGAGACAGCCTCTAAGTATAATGACACTAAATGGTTTATGTAACAATAAATTCAATTGTTTGGTCTTAGTAATCAATTTATGTTATAGAGTGCCCAGAATTGTTATACAACGAGGGGTGCGCGTGCCTATTTAACACTAGCCATGTGCAAAACTAACACTGACGTGCGCGCATCTCTTCGTAGCCTTGTTGAAACTACAACATTCACTCGACATAAATATGTCGACAGCAGTTGTTTAAAAAGAAGCTATAGATAATTTGTCCAAAAAGCAATAATAAGGAGTCCTAAGCTCTAAGTTTTTGCGAACATACAAAATACATTCTAAAATATAAAAGTGAAGGCAAAGTCAGTATTCTTTTTCTAAGGAAATCGCGAGGACCCATTTTACAAATAATCCGAATAGTTTGTCTTTTGCCACATTGAAATTGCTACATCAGCTGCTGATCCCCACAACGAAATTCCATAAGATATAACACTACGGAAATAGGCACCGTAAGCTAACCTAGGTGTGGCTATACCTACAGTACGTTGTAAACCCCGGTATGGTTACCGGGGTTCGAGTGTCGCAACGTAGTAACGAGATTAAATAGTTTTAATCTCGTTACCACGTTTGGATGCTGGACGGGTTTTTTAATAAAATTCCATCCACGTCCCCCACACTACTAAATATATGTAGTTACCAGGCCAGGCAAAGTTCCATAATTGATAATCCTATTCAACATTTGCCCATTCACAATGTTGGTAGACGGAGTTTCAGCAATAGCCTGGCAGAGTGCGCTACGTTAAGCTTGAATGAATATGAACGTTCATTTATAAATACAGAAGTTCGTTAAAATCTCTATAAGAAATTCGTTATAGTCTCACCGGAACAGTTTTAGTAAGCAATCGATAAAAAACGCTTGGCTACAGATTCTGACCACAGTTTGTTGTGAATTAAGGGCGCTATCACAACAAGACAGGCTATTGTACATTCCAATTTCGAAAGACTAATTATACATCGAATAATGCAGCATCTTTCCAGTTGCAGTTATTTGCGGATAGGTATATGATTAATGTTTTTTTTTTTACAATAGCTATACCTAATAATTAGATTTCTTTTGAACTAATTTAATTTCGCTATAAATTTTACATGATTTAGAAAAACTATAAATGTATCGTAAGTCTTATATCTAGACTTATTTATCAGAATTCAGAAACTTTCAGTATGCCCTAAGTCAGTGAACAATTAAAAAGAACTGAGTGAAGCAGGCCTCTACCAGCAACAAATTTGCCATGGAACATTTAAATTAGATGTATGACTAACGGTAGGTTGTTCTGATAAGTACAGAATGACTTACATAACCATGATGGACGCTTTAAGGTCTACATAAGGTCATCGGGACTATTTTAACAATGCTAATATAGACAAAAGCGAACATGTGACTTTTAGAGACATTTTGGAGAGGCATAATGCTGGACACTGAAACTGACATTGTATTCTTCACTAGGGCAAATACCGGCCCGATATCAAGAGGGTTGACCGCTTCACGTTACGCCAAAAAACTGCTTGAAGTATGTGTGAAGCCACTTGTGTGGCTTATGGTAGTTTTTTTTCCTTAATGCACGATAACACCTGATCGCATGTCGCTAGACCAGTTTACGACTACATGAAAGACGTTGAAATCGTCGCGATAGAGGCCAACTCGTAGTACTTATTGAATGCACCTCGTAGATGTCACGTAAATTAAATTTTTAGTATCTATCAACTTGTTCCTTATAATGCTTCTCAGTGGGATTGAAAGGCAAGACAGTCTTTCAATGCACAAAAAGAGTAAATTGTATAAAAAAATATTCTACCTTACAATAAACACATCAAGATATATAGAACTGTAGTACTTATATAGATTAACTCGTTTTGCACAAGTTACCGATACCACTATAATACGCCCCATGTTTATAATGTATAGGCATTCGCTTTTTGGCCACCATTCAACTGATACAATCGCTTTATCACCCGACTACACCACCGCCGCCGCGGCACATAATAGGGGAGTGTGACAACGTATACTGATGTGTGAAAGGATAAAATTGATTCCGCTAATATTATAACAATAGAATTATGAATAAAGACTATGTCGCCGAAACTTGGTGTACATCAATATTTTGGCGCTGCTGTCATTTGTTTTTTGCTACGATTATTGTGTTCACAATCATTCTTCTCACAAAGAATTATAACTCGAAAATATGGACGTTTCAAGTAAACATTGATATATTTATATAAGTACTTCGTCTTCACAAATCTTCTTTATCATCACTACATAGTATATAACAAAATCGCTTTTCATGTCTGTCTGTATACATAGATCTTTAAAAATACGCAACGAATTTTTTTTAATAGATATAGTATATTCAAGAGAAAAGTTTATATGTATAATACAAGCACAATATAGTAGAGGAACACTGATTATTTTAGAACTATCGAACTGATCTGATGATGGAGCCGGAAAGTAGGCACAGGAACTCCGTAATTAATCAATGTATCCTAGCCGTGTTGGGCTTATTAGAATTGTCATGAGATGCACTTTGGCTTTGAGCTACTATCGAACTGCCCTGATGAGGGAGCCGGAAGGTGGATGGGGAATAAAATAATGTATCCTAACAGTATTTGGGGTAATTCGGATTGTCATGAGAAATAGGCACTCAGGCTATAAGTGCATCACAACTACAAAGTGTGAAATAGAAAACTTTTTACAAAAATAAATAATAAAAACTTAAACGATCAAAATAACTTAAATATCGGAAGTTGGTGTTAAATAACAAGCCAACAATACCAGAAACACCGACTTCCGAAATTAAAGTTATTTTGATCCTTTTAGTGTCTTTTTAGTGAAGTCGGTTATTTTTTTTTGGATTTATTTTTTTATAAATTATCAGACCAAAGGACTTTGAAATAAAAGTATACGTCTCACAAATCAAAGAAACAACAAAGAATACATTTTATTGTAAAACTACCGACCCGCCCACACACCGCACGGGTGCAATGCTAATCACGTCATAGTATAAAAAACTTTTTAAAAAACAAAAGAATACAACCGACTTCAATATAAGCCATAAGGAGGGATAAGGAGGGTAAAATGATGATGATAAGGTAAGGTGAATATTTTTAATCTTTTAAGCGATTCATACATTGGCAATTTTCCAAATTTTCTTAAAAGTATTTCAGAAAAATAATTAAATGCTTTCAATTAATGAAGTCCATGATTTAATTAATTTTATATCAATTATTTAGTTCACATATCTTCGAATGTTTAATTCTAGGTAATGCCGGTTTCCTCACAATGTTTCCTTTCACCGTTTTGAAAGCAGTAGTGATGAAATAAGTTATACAAAGTAATATGCCTGCCTGGGTTAGAACCCACCACCCGACTCGTGAGTCGAAGCAGATACCACTGGGCCACCACTCACACATAGTCACATTAATGTTAAATTATGGTCGTTTCAGTGAGCTATAGATAATTTATAAGATACACATAAATAAAACAGAAGATACATTATTATAAAAATTATACAAAAGTACTGCTTATTTCTAAAAGAAATTTCCTGCAGCAGACCTGCGAAAGGAGAGATAGGAAGAAATGTAGACAATAGTGCGTAGAAGTAATAAGAGTATTTGAAATCTTAAATTAAAGTAATAAATACTTATGTACCTAGCATAACATATATATATATATATATATATATATTATCACACACAGAGAAAGTTAGTGTTCTTTTACTTTAGATTTGAAGAGTGAAATAGTTTGCAAATCTCAAATGCTAGGCGGAACAGAGTTCCGCAATCTTACTGCATGGACAGAGAGTAGGAGTAGTAGCTGGATTTATGAGGGGGGATTTAAGAAGGGATCTTAGGTGTGATCTTCACGGAGCGTCGCTAGGGCGAGCGTAAGAGAAACAGTCCCGCAGGTAGGAGAGATAAGATGAGTTATGTAGGATACTGAAAAGGCGACATAAAATCCAAGTGTTTCTGCGAAGACAGATAGGGAACCACTTGAGTTCCTTGCGAAAATTAGAGACGTGATCATACTTACAACAGACCGAAACAAACCGAATGCATAAGTTTTGCAGTCCAGGTAACAGGCGTCGGCATAATTTATAATCGGCTGAATGAGTGTTTGGACCAAAGAGATCTATGTACATATTCAAAGGCAAAAGACCCTGTAGGCATTAAGCGAATGAAAAGAAAGTTTACCTAAGATAATAGTTTGTGTCAAAACTATTATACTTTTTTTAAACCATTGAAAATGATTTCGTTTAAAAGTTTAATTTCAGGTGAAGGAGAGCAGTACTCCACAACGTTTAGTAGTCAATGCCTGAAATATAAGCACTCTGTCAATGCCTGAAATATAACACTCCGATCGAGGAACAATTTGAATGATGTTTTTGGCTATTCACCATTTGATTTGTTCTTCTATTAGCTAGTGCTACAAAGCATCAATACTATTATTTTAATACTTTGAATCTGTATAATTAACCTAAAATGTAAAAATGTACCTTACGATAATTGATGTAAGGGTGTTTTGCGCAAAACGTAAAAATGTCCATTACGTTAATTCGTACTTCTGGTATCGATATGGCGCCAGAAAAATCTTATTGCAATGCTATTATTATTTTTATACTTTGAATCTGTATCATTTCTATAGCTGTGTTTTTGATACATCTCAGAAAGGGAAGGCATCACAACAAGTTCTATCCTTTAGGGAACCAAACGTGCTACTATGTTATGATTTTAATTTTGGCACGTTTAGTTTCTTATAGGCTAGAGCTGCACAACGGCAGTTCGAGCGGAGTACATGAGTTTGGCGGCATGTGGTGCTTCGTTCCTACAGTATTGCTGATGATATTTTTTATTAAAATAGTGATCTGTTTTTAACTGACTTCCAAAACAGGAGGAGGATCTCAAGTCGTATGAATATTTTTTTTGTATCTTGTTCAATATCTTCGTCAACTATTAACTGATATTGATGGATTATTTGGAAAAGTTTTGATCCCAGGTGGCCGGGGTGCGTCTCATAACGTAAAAACTAATTTGGTCTAATTTCATTATACCAACTGTTGATATAATTACTTTACATAATAACATTTATTCATTCCAAAACTTAATTAGTATAAAGTTTTTGTAATCGAAAATCATTTGGTCTAACGTTTAATATGTATATTGTTTATTTAAACGTTTTTTTTTTTAAACCACCCTGATATAGGAGCTCCGCGAAGCGGGGTTCCGTCGACCTAACTTAGCACAGGTGGTGATCAGTTACTAGTTATGTTTTATATCTACTTAGGTTACTATTACCTATAACTACAATAGAACTTACAAAGAATAAAACAAAGAAAAAATACTTTTAAATATTTATTAAACAAAATACAAAGTTATTGTTTTTTTAAGCTTAAATTAGAAGCCACAGCTCGTATCGTCATATTAGACCAAATAAGTTTTATATCTTTTGAGTGGTATGTCAAACGATTTTATATTTGATGTATGTTATGTCAAACGATGTTATATTTAATGTATGTTATAATTATAAAAATAAGTTATTTAAAAATTATATGTTCCGTTCTTATATGTTGTTAATGTTAGAGATTTTGTTGTTATATCACCTATTACTTACCCCAGGTGGCCTCATTTATATTAGGTAAGTATCTAATGAAAAACTTTAAAGATAAACCATGGAACACTTCATTACATGTTTGCAAATCTTTCGGGACTGCTATAATCGCATGTCTGTTTATTGTTAACACCATTTCATATATACTGCCCTGTAGAAACACGAAAATTAACCAAAAGTTCGTCACTGGCGTGTTTTCCAATTGTTTCTGATTGTGTTCTGTTAGTATGGATGCAGTCGGAATACTCAATACTCAATACTTTATTACATTCCATAGTACATATAGGTGGTATAAACATTTTTAAGATCAATATGGACCCTGTCGGGCACATCAAAGTTAGGAGAGAGGACGAAGACTAAGTAACAATTCATGGAATTAATTAATTAATTATTATTATAGGTACATATTTTTTTATTATGTCATCGTTATTTTTAAATTAAGTACTATGTATATTTAAATGAAGTTATTTATGCATGTTTTTATGTTATTATATTGTTATGTCTATGTATTGGTAAATTATGTCTAATATTTAATTTATTTTTGTTTTTGTTATCATTATTATTAAATTATGTTAATATTGAAATTAATTTATGTTTGTATATTATTATAACGTCTTTGTTTAAGCAAATTATGTAAGGTATTTATATTTATTTTTATCATCACCTTTATTAATTTATGTATTTATTTAAATTAATTAATTATGTATACATACTATAATTATGTCTGTGTATAGTTTTGATAATTGATGTCAGATATCTTAATTTGTTCCTGTCTTCATTATTATTAAATTATGTCAATTATTTCATTTGTTTTTGTAATCATTATTATGAAATTATGTTATTTTTAAATTAATTTATGTATGTAATGTCTTTGTATAGCAAATTGAATGTCAGGTATTTATATCGTCATCATTTTTAAATTATATATTTATTTAGATTCATTTTAACCATTGGGATCAATGATGTCTAAATGAATAAATTATTATTATTATGTATAAATTTAATTTTATAATATATGTTATTTACTATTGTAAGTAGGTAAATTGTTACAGTGATACAGTATGTAATTAATAGTTTTTACTGTAGTTTATGTTTATCGTTATAGTATTCATCTATAGTATAGTAAGATTTGTCTATTAGAAATTGTTTTAGTTTATTGATAAATATATAATTACTGTCTGCATTTTTGATGAATTCTGGTAATTTATTATATATTTTAATAGACATAACAAATGCACTAGAAGAGTGCATTTTCAATCGTGAAGTGGGTATGTTAAGCCTATTTTTATGTCTAAGTGTGATTTTAGTTTGAATGTCCTCTCTTTTGGTATAGAAGTGTGGATATTTTCGAACAAATTTGCAAATTTCCAGTATATAAAGACAGGGTAGAGTTAATATTTTTAGCTCTTTGAAGTAGGGTTTATACGAGTCGGGATCTTGCATATTCATTAATATTCTTATCATTTTTTTCTGTAAAGTGAATAGTGTAGGCGCATCTGTGCTATTTCCCCATAAGATGATTCCATATTTGAGCCATGCAAATGCATATGAGTAATAAGTAACTAATGCTGTTTTGAGGTCTGTTGTTTTTTTTATTTCTCTGAGGGCGTATGTGAACTTAGATACTTTAGCTCTTATTTTTTGAATGTGGGGTTTCCAATCTATGTGGGAATCTACGTCTAGGCCTAAAAGGGTGAATTTATTTACAACTTCCAAGTTGTGTCCATTGTAATTTAAATTGATATTTATGGGTATTTTTTGTCGTGGGTAGAAAGTTATGATTTTTGTCTTAGTAAAGTTAATTTCAAGGTTGTGTTCGTTCATCCAGTGTCTTGTAGTGTCAAGTATGGAAGTCAATTTTTGGTTTAAAGCTATATTATTGTCACATGGTGTTAAAATAGAAATATCGTCGGCGAACAACACGCATGGCTCATTTATGTGGTTAGGGAGATCATTGATGTAAATAAGGAACAGTAGACATCCTATCACTGTTCCTTGTGGTATTGATGCATTTACGGGTATTTTTTGAGATCGAATTAATTTAATTTCTCTTGTTTTGCTATTGTAATATTCAATTTCTACGACTTGTTCTCTGTTTTTAAGGTACGAGGTGAACCAATCATGACTTTTTCCGCGGATGCCAATTTTATATAGCTTATTTAATAATATATCAAACTGAACTTTATCATATGCTTTCGTCATATCTAAGAGCAATCCTATAGCATATTTTTTGTTATTAATTATGTTAAGGGCTTCTTGGATATATTTCGTTGATCGGTTTTTGCGAAAACCATTTTGACTGTCGTTAAATAGATTGTATTTTTCACAAAAAGCATAGACGCGGTCGCACATAGCTTTTTCAAATATTTTCAAGGCCGTTGGTAACAAAGCAATTGGACGGTAGTTGTTTGGGTCGGTTTTTGAATTTCTTTTATGGATCGGTTTTATAAGTGCTTTTTTTAACAAATCGGGAAATACGCCTTCTTCAAAAGATTGGTTGATGAGTAAATAAAAAGGTAAAATTAATTCGTCGGCATCTTAACAAGGTAGGTGGGAGTTCGTCAATTCCGTGGCTTCTTTTATTTTTAAGATTTTTAATTATTCTATTCACCTCATAGGGATCTACTGGGCTAAGATACAATGTATTTTGTGTAGCTGAATTTACTGGTAGTCCTTTTGGTTTATTGCCGATAGGTTTTTTTGTGCTGTCCCCACCTATAGAAGCAAAGAAGTGATTGAATGTGTTTACTACATCTTTGGGTTTGGAAATTAAGCTATTATTTATTTGTAGTGTTATATTGTGTTTTTCACTTTTTGTTATCTTATTTGTACGTTCATTAATAATTCCCCACATTGTTTTAACTTTATTGTTAGATTGCATCATTTTATTTTTATAGTGAAGTTTTTTTGCAGCCGTGACAGTATTCTTCAATATTTTTTTCGTATTTTTTGTAATATTTTGTTAATGTAGGGTTTTTTGCTTTTAATGTTAATGTTTTTAATAGACTTTTATTTGTACAAGATTTTTTTATTCCAGTAGTGAGCCAATATTTTTTATGATTTGTTTTTAATTTAATTTTACGTAATGGTATACATTTATTAAGAATAGAAATAAGTATGTCATTGAATTTTTTATAATTAATATTAATATCATTATCAGTGGTAAGAATTTCGTTCCAATTAAGATTTTTTATTTTTTCTTTTAATTTTAGTGTATTTGAATTATTATAAAGCCTTTTCATGGAGAACCAGATTTTTTTTTCTGATTTTTCGGGTATTTTTAAATGTAAAATTGTGCTATGGTGGTCTGAAAAGCCCAATTCTTCTGTAGTTGCGTACATATCTTTGTGGTTAAAGTTAGTAAATATTAGATCTAGACATGTCGCAGTGTTTGATGTAATACGTGTAGGGCTTTTTACATGTTGATTAAAATTATATTCCTGCATTAGGTTTAGAAATTGAGTAGTTTTTAAATTGTCTGATAAAACATTAACATTAAAGTCACCCCCTATAATTATATTTAATTTGTGGTATTTATTGTTTATATATTTTAGAATTTGTTTTACTTGCTGATAAAATACTTCCTCCTCTCTTCTATTCCAGTACATAGTTACAATTAATAAATTTTCTTTTGGCAATTCCGTGGCGCATAGTTCTATAACATACTCAATAGACATGTCTGAGATGTCGTTTCTATGGATGCTTTCAATATGTTCTTGTAAAAATATACATACACCGCCACCTGTTCTAGTGCTGCGACAGTATGAGGATGCACATTTATATCCTCTAAATTTAATCAGATCTAGTTTTTCCTGAGTTAGCCAAGTTTCTGAAATACATATTGCCTTATATATTGAGTTTTCGTCAATAAATGCTTCAAGTATATCTTGTTTATTATTAAGGCTTTGAAAATTTTGGAACAGTAATTTAAATGATAGGTCGTTGTTTACAATGTCTATGATATTGTCAAAGAAAAAAATCAGAGTTGTCATTAGATTTCTCATTTATAGTTACGTTTAATGTATTGTCAGTGCCACTAAGGTTATCGTCGCTAATATTAGAATAATATTTATCGCACTCAATTAATACATTTGATTTGATATGGTCAAAAATGTGTCTCCATCCGTATTTGGTAATTTTTCCTGTATTATAAGAAAACATGTCAAAGGTTAGTGTGCGATTACTGTCAAAAAAGTATGCATATTTGTGGTTTTTTATGTCCAAACTCAGGAGATTGTTGAATAACTCAACTTTATAATTATGTATTAGCGCACCTCTTATACAAGTCGGTGCGCATATAACAATATTTGTGTGCTTACAGTCTCTCAGAGATATTTTAAAATTTTCGAGAACATCTAGATAATCGTTTTATATCGTTTTCTCTAATGAATATAAAGTAATAGTCTTTTATTGTGAAATCTTTTAGGCTGTCTTCGACGGTGTGTAGCAACTCTTCTGTGGTGGCATTGTTTATCAAATAATGACAGTAGTCAAATTTTTCGGAGAAGACTTCCTCGATTATTGGTAGCGTTCCTTTAGTACAGCTACTGCTTATTAAAGCGATTTTATTTTTTTGTGTCGGTCGAGATACGCCTACTGATTTTTTTGGAGCAACATTTTCCAAGTGTGAAGATAATGTCAGGTTTTTGTTTTGTGTCAATATAATATCATATTCATATGTCATCTCGAAAGTCTGAGTTTCTTTGCTTTGTGTGTCGACTTTTATTTCCTTGGAGTTTGAATTGATGGAAGCATTGGGGGTCATTATTTGTAGCTATTGCGTGAAGCTTTTCTCGTTTCGATTTTTTTTTGTTTGATGATGGTGTACCATTTTTTCTACTAGGCGTTAAGCAGATCTTTTTATATGTCTCGACAGTTTTGAGGGCTTTTTGCAAATCGGATTTCAATCGGAAGTTTTCGCTGTTGAGGTCGTCTATTTCCTGATGAGCACTCAAAAGTTGCGTCTTAAGTGAATTTATTTGTTCGGTCAAGTTGTTCATAGTGTCGTCATTATTATAGTCATGTAGGCTGTCAGGTATGCTCATCATCGTCGTGTCAAGTATTGTTTTTTCATTGTCATTTGTTAAAAATGATAAGTTGGTTAAAGATCCAGTGTTCTGCCTACGTAGTGTGATATTGTCTGTATCCATATTTTTTGCAATTATGTGGTGCTGTTTATATTACTAAAGTGCCCTCCGTAGCACGTTCTTGAATAGTAAATGGAATAAAGAATGGTAAGGCCATTGGTACAGATGGAATACCAGTTGAGTGTGGAAGTTATTGCGAGTAATTGGATGGATGTGGTCAGCCTTGATCTTCAATAAGTTGTTGCGGGAAGAAGCCATATTTGATGATTGGTACAACCGTTTGTTCGTGCCCATCTTTAAAAGAAGGTGATGTTTCGGAAGTGTTTCGATTTTTCTGATGAGAAGTGTATTATGTTCAGTGTCATATCCATATCATTGCATCACATTCACATACCAAAAGCGCTGATGTGCGGTGGTGTTGGATAGTGCTGTACAACAGTAGTTGGAGCAGAGTAAATCAAATACTTGCATGCATGTCAATTGAAAAGTATTGCATTTAACAATTATTCTCAATTCGTTTATTTTTTTATATAACTATAATTAGTACAATAAAAAAAAAAACTGTAAATTAGTAATGCAGTGTAGAGTTTTTTATAATTATTTTTTTAACTCATCATCATCATCATCTTCTTCCTGCCCTTGTCCCGTGTTATTTGGGGTTGGCGCAACACGTTTTTTTCTTCCATTCTGCACTGTCACTCGTCATGCTATCACTAACTTCCTTTTCTTTCATATCACTCTTTACACAATCCATCCATCTTCTCTTTGGTCTCCCTCTCCCTCTCCATCCATCCACATTTAAACTCATAACTCTTTTAGTAACATGCGTTTCATCCCTCCTCTTCACATGACCACACCAAGACAAACGATTCCCTTTCAGCTTTTCAGTCACTGGCGCCACTTTCAAACTTCCCCTAATATATTCGTTTCTCACTTTATTCATTCTCGTCACGCCACACATCCATCTTAACATTCTCATCTCCGCTACGTGCAATCTTTTTTCACAGTCCAACATTCTGAACCATACAGTATGACAGGCCTTATCACGGACTTGTAGATTTTACCCTTCAACTTGAGGGACATCCGTGGTTCACAAGTTGTTCACGTGACCTGTCGCCATTTCATCCATCCTGCGTTGATCCGATGTGTTACGTCCCGGTCTACCTAACCATCCCCTTGGATAAGTGACCCGAGGTGCCGAAAGTCGGAGCAGATCGGTATGGGCGTTCCAGCGAGAGACAAAGGCACTGGATTAGAGAGACCGCCGTAATCGCAGAACAAGTATTCCGTTTTCGTTCTACTCAATTTCAGGCCAACACTCTCCGGTGTATGCCACCACACCTCCAATCTGTTCTGGACCTCTAGGCTACTCTCGACAACCAACACAATGTCATCGGCAAACAACATACACTAGGGAGCATCGTCCTGAATGTCCGACGTCAGAGCGTCCATTATCATCAGAAAAAGGTAAAGACTGAGAGCCGACCCTTGATGTAAGCCGACAGTCAAATTGAAGCTGCCAGTGGTGCCCACTGTAGACCGGACTTGGGTACTGCATCGACTGTACATCGCTCGGATCAACTGCACATACTTCCCAGGTACACCTTTCTCCTTAAGGGGCCACCACAGAACCTCACGAGGTACCCAGTCTGCCTTTGCAGCAGTATGCCTTTTCGAGGTCAATGAATACCATGTGCAAGTTTTTATGCGTACCTCTGTATTTCTCGCACAGCTGGCGTATAGCAAAATAGGCATCCGCTGTACCCCGACCCGAGTTGCATAAACCCGAATTGGTTCTGTGAAATTTCACTCTCTTCTCTCAGTCGCCGTTCAATAATTTTCTTTTTCATTTGTAACTTTCAGAGACTTTCATAGTAAGTGACATTAGCTTTATTCCTCTATAATTATTGACTTAAGCACGTCACCTTTGTTTTTAACCGACTTCAAAAAAAGGAGTAGGTGAAAAAACACTTAAACGATCAAAATAACTTTAATTTAGGAAGTCGGTGTTAAATAACAAGCCAACAATACCAGAAACACCTACTTCCGAAATCAAAGTTATTTTGATCCTTTTAATGTTTTTTTAGTGAAGTCGGTTATTTTTTTTTAATATTTATCAGATCAAAGGACTTTGAAATAAAAATATACGTCTCACAAATCAAAGAAACAACAAAGAATACATTTTATTGTAAAACTAACAACCCGCCCAGACATCGCACAGGTACAATGCTAATCACGTCATAGTATAAAAAACTTTTTAAAAAACAAAAGAATACAACCGACTTACACTTACTACTTACGACTTACTTGACAATATAAGCCATAAGGGGATAAGGAGGGTAAAATGATGATGATAAGGTAAGGTGAATATTTTTAATCTTTTAAGCGATTCATACATTGGCAATTTTCCAAATTTCCTTAAAAGTATTTAAGAAAAATAATTAAATGCTTTCAATTAATGAAGTCCATGATTTAATTAATTTTATATCAATTCTTTAGTTCACATCTTCGAATGTTTAATTCTAGGTAATGCCGGTTTTCTCACAAAGTTTCCTTTCACCGTTTTGAGAGCAGTAGTGATGAAATAAGTATTACAAAGTAATGTGCCTGCCTAGGATAGAACCCACAATCCGACTCGTGAGTCGAAGCAGATACCACTGGGCCACTGCTCAGTCACATTTTTAAATTATGGTCGTTTCAGTGAGCTAGGCGGAAGAGAGTTTTACTGCATGGTATTATTTATTAATAATTGTAATTATTTATTTTACTTGCTTTTATTTATATAGCCTCTTTTTTATAATGTGAATGTGAGAACACTGTAGACTCCGCGAATTCTTAGGTTCCTTTTTATTATGATTATTTTTATTGTACTTTATAGTACAATATTGACTAGACTACACTGTCCTTACATAATATCTACATAAGCTGTAATATGAAAATATTGTAACAACAAATTCTTTTTTAAAAGAGTAACCATGGAGTTTCATGCCGGTTCTTCTCCATAGGAAACGACCAATTTGGAACCGTGCACTAGCTTCTGACGTTTTATAAGTGCCCATGTAGGCCTATGTGAAATAAAAAACTTTGACTATGACTTTGGCTTTGGACCACTGTCCAAATTAAGTCCAAGCTACTACTCCTACTCTCTAGTAGGAGTAGTAGCTGGATTTATGAGAGGGGATTTAAGAAGGGATCTTAGGTGTGATCTGCACGGAGCGTCGCTAGGGCGAGCGTAAGAGAAACATTCCCGCAGGTAGGAGACATAAGATGGGTTACGTAGGATGTTGAAAAGGCGACATAAAATCAAAGTGTTTTTGCGAAGACGGATAGGGAACCACTTGAGTTCCTTGCGAAAATGAGAGACGTGATCATACTTACAACAGACCAAAAACAAACCGAATGCATAAGTTTTGCAGTCACGCTAAAGCTTGTTTAATAGCTCCTCAGTAGTATCCAGGTTACAGGCGTTGGCATAATTTATAATCGGCTGAATGATTGTTTGGACCAAAGAGATCTTCATATTCAAAGGCAAAAGACCCTGTAGGCAATTGAACGAATGAAAAGAAAGTTTACCTAAGATAATAGTTTGTGTCAAAACTATTATCTTAGATAAACTTTTTTTAAACCATTGAAAACGATTTCGTTTTAAAGTTTGATTTCAGGTGAAGGAGAACAGTACTTCACAACGTTTAGCAGTCAATGCCTGAAATATAAGCACTGTCCGATCGGGGAACAATTTGAATGATGTTTGGCTATACACCATTTGATTTGTTCCTCTATTAGCTAGTACTACAAAGCATCAATACTATTATTTTAATACTTTGAATCTGTATAATTTACCTAAATTGTAAAAATGTACCTTACGATGATTGACGTAAAGGTGTTTTGTGCAAAACGTAAAAATATCCATTACGTTAATACATACTTCTGGTATCGATATGGCGCCAGAAAACTCTTTTTGCAATGCTATTATCATTTTTATACTTTGAATCTGTATCATTTCTATAGCTTTGTTTTTGACAGATCTCAGAAAGGGAAGGCATCACAACTAGTTCTATCCTTTAGGGAACCAAACGTGCTACTATGTTATGATTTTAATTTTGGCACGTTTAGTTTCTTATAGGCTAGTGCTGCACAACGGCAGTTCGAGCGGAGTACATGAGTTTGGCGGCACGTGGTGCTTCGTTCCTACAGTATTGCTGATGATCTAATTTTAACTGACTTCCAAAACAGGAGGAGAATCTCAAGTCGTATGAATATTTTTTTGTATCTTGTTCAACAGTATCTTCGTCAAATGTTAATGATTTTGATGATCGATTATTTGGAAGAGTTTTGTTTCCAGGTGGCTGGGTGCGTCTCATAACGTATAAACTCATTTGGTCTAATTTCATTTTATTATCGTTCATAAGACATAATCAACGTGAGATATACCAATTGATTTAATTTCTTTACATATAACATTTATTTATTCTAAAACTTAATTAGTATAACGTTACTGTAATCGAAAATCATTTGGTCTAACGTTTAATATATATATTGTTTATTTAGATCAATTTTTTTAAACCACCCTGATATAGGAGCTCCGCGAAGCGGGGCTCCGTCGACCTAACTTAGCACAGGTGGTGATCAGTTACTAGTTCTAGTTATGTTTAATATTTACTTAATTTACTATTACCTATAACTACGATAGAACTTACAAAGAATAAAACAATTAAAAATACTTTTAAATATTTATTAAACAAAATACAAAGTTATTGTTTTTTTAAGCTTAAATTAGAAACACACACAGCTCGTATCGTCGTATTAGACCAAATAAGTTTTATATCTTTCGAGTGGTCTGTCAAACGATTTTATATTTGATGTATGTTATGTCAAACGATATTATATTTCATGTATGTTATGCTTATAAAAATAAGTTATTTTAAAATTATATCAATCGTTAATTATATTAACTAATCGCTATATTAAATAAAATTATATGTTCCGTTCTTATATGTTGTTAATGTTAGAGATTTTGTTGTTATATCACCTATTACTTACCCCAGGTGGCCTCATTTATATTAGGTAAGTATCTGATGAAAAACTTTAAAGAACCATGGAACACTTCATTGAATGTTTGCAAATCTTTCGGGACTGTTATAATCGCATGTCTGTTTATTGTTAACACCATTTCATATATACTGTCCTGTAAAAACACGAAAATTAACCAAAAGTTCGTCACTGGCGTGTTTTCCATGTGTTTCTGATTGTGTTTTGATAATATGGATGAAGTCGGAATACTCAATACTCAATACTTTATTACATTCCATAGTACATATAGGTGGTATAAACATTTTTAAGATCAATATGGACCCTGTCGGGCACATCAAAGTTAGGAGAGAGGACGAAGACTAAGTAACAATTCATGGAATTAATTAATTAATTATTATTATAGGTACATATTTTTTTATTATGTCATCGTTATTTTTAAATTAAGTACTATGTATATTTAAATGAAGTTATTTATGCATGTTTTTATGTTATTATATTGTTATGTCTATGTATTGGTAAATTATGTCTAATATTTAATTTATTTTTGTTTTTGTTATCATTATTATTATATGGATGAAGTCAGAATAGCAAATGGAATGAAGAATGGTAAGGCCATTGGTACAGATGGAATACCAGTTGAGTGTGGAAGTTATTACGGGTGATTGGATGGATGTGGTCAGCCTTGATCTTCAATAAGTTGTTGCGGGAAGAAGCCATATCTGATTATTGGTACAACCGTTATTTCGTGCCCATCTTTAAAAGAAGGTGATGTTTCGGAAGTGTTTCGATTTTTCTGATGAGACGTGAATTATGTTCAGTGTCATATCCATATCATTGCATCACATTCACATACCAAAAGCGCTGATGTGCGGTGGTGTTGGCTAATGCTGTACAACAGTAGTTGGAGCAGAGTAAATCAAATACTTGCATGCATGTCAATTGAAAAGTATTGCATTTAACAATTATTCTCAATTCATTTATTTATGTACATTTAAAAAACACTTAACTATAATTACAGAATAGTAAAATAAAAAAAAACTAAACTAGTAATGCAGTGTAGAGTCTTTTATAATTATTTTTTTAACTCATCATCATCATCATCTTCCTGCCCTTGTCCCGTGTTATTTGGGATCGGCGCAACACGTTTTTTTCTTCCTTTCTTCCCTGTCACTCGTCATGCTATCACTAACTTCTTTTTCTTTCATATCACTCTTTACACAATCCATCCATCTTCTCTTTGGTCTCCCTCTCCCTCTCCATCCATCCACATTTAAACTCATAACTCTTTTAGTAACATGCGTTTCATCCCTCCTCTTCACATGACCACACCAAGACAAACGATTCCCTTTCAACTTTTCAGTCACTGGCGCCACTTTCAAACTTCAATATATTCATTTCTCACTTTATCCATTCTCGTCACACCACACATCCATATTAACATTCTCATCTCCGCTACGTGCAATCTTTTTTCATCCGTCTTTTTCACAGTCCAACATTCTGATCCATACAGTATGATAGGCCTTATCACGGACTTGTAAATTTTACCCTTCAACTTGAGGGACATCCGTGGGTCACAAGTTGTTCCCGTGACCTGTCGCCAATTCATCCATCCTGCGTTGATCCGATGTGTTACGTCCCGGTCTACCTCACCATCGCCTTGGATGAGAGACCCGAGGTGCCGAAAGTCGGAGCAGATCGGTATAGGCGTTCCAGCGAGAGACAAAGGCACTGGATTGGAGAGACCGCCGTAATCGCAAAACAAGTATTCCGTTTTGGTTCTACTCAATTTTAGGCCAACACTCTCCGGTCTATACCACCACACCTCCAATCTGTTCTGGAACTCTAGGCCACTCTCGGCAATCAACACAATGTCATCGGCAAAACAACATACACTAGGGAGCCTCTTCCTGAATGTCCGATGTCAGAGCGTGCATTATCATCAGAAAGAGGTAAAGACTGAAAGCCGACCCTTGATGTAAGCCGACAGTCAAATTGAAGCTGCCAGTGGTGCCCACTGTAGACCGGACTTGGGTACTGTATCGACTGGACATCGCTCGGATCAACTGCACATACTTCCCAGGCACACCTTTCTCCTTAAGGGAACACACAACCTCAGGAGAACCACAGAACCACACGAGGTACCCAATCGTATGCCTTTTCAAGGTCAATGAATACCATGTGCAAGTTTTTATGCGTACCTCTGTATTTCTCGCACAACTGGCGTATAGCAAAATTGGCATCCGCTGTACTCCGACCCGAGTTGCATAAACCCGAATTGGTTCTGTGAAATTTCACTCTCTTCTCTCAGTCGCCTTTCAATTTTCTCCCAGACTTTCATAGTATGTGACATTAGTTTTATTGTTCTATAATTGTTGCACTCAAACACATCACCTTTGTTTTTAACCGACTTCTAAAAAAGGAGGAGGTTCTCAATTCGGATGTTTGTATTTTTTTTTTTTGTTTGTTCGCGCATAACTTCTTCGCTTGCCAACCGATTTGAAAAAATATTTTTTTGTTAGAAAGGGTATGCTTCCCAAATGGTCCCATAGTTACCAAGTTGGGATCTGGTGATGGAATCTTGGAGAGATCTAGGGAAATCCTCAAATATTATAGGCAACCGTATGGTGATTTTGTTATTTTCATCGAGAACTTAAGCATTTACAGTCAAAAAGTAACATTTGATGAAGTGGAACTGATAAAGAAGACCAGAAATGGTCAACTGAACTTCATTTCATTTCAACTTTATTCTCTCACATAGATATCACAATGAAGATATTTAAGCGACTATGATAATACAAATAAATGAATGGTTCTGAATAGTTACGTTGAAAATGTTAACATCGAAGTGATCTGATGATGATGATGGAGCCGCAAGGTAGACAGCAACTTCAAAATAAAACAATGTAACCTAGCAGTGTTTGGGTTAAATAGAATTGTTATGAGAAATAGGCAATCTGTATATAAGTGTATCGCAACTAAAAAGAGTGAAATAAAAAACTTTTTACAAAAAGAATATAACCGACTTCACTAAAAACCACTAAAACGATCAAAATAACTTTAATTTCGGAAGTCGGTGTTAAGCAAGAAACACACAATACCAGCCGAGAAACATCGACTTCCGAAATTAAAGTTATTTTGATCGTTTTAGTGTTATCAGTGAAGTCGGTTATATTTTTTTGTAAAAAGTTTTTTTTTAAATCGGCACCAAAGAGCTATTGCACCACTCATCAGGTATGGCTTCTTCCAGCAACAACTTATTGAAGAACAAAGCTAACCACGTCGATCCATCCACTCGCAATTATTTCCACACTTCAACTGGTATTCCATCTGGACCAATGGATTTACCATTCTTCATTCCATTTACTGCTATTCTGACTTCATCCATATTAACCATTCTCACTAATCTCACATTCACTGGTTTATTCTCTAACACTCCACTCCAATTATTTTCCTCATTCATCAGTCTTTCAAAATATTCCTTCCACCTCTTTCTGATTTTTTCATCATCCGATAGAACCATTCCAGTTATTATTTAGCCATTATTTTTTTAACTATTTTATTGTTATTTTTAACTATTTAAAAACACAACACAACATCAGATCAACGCAGGATGGATGGTCACGGGAACAACTTGCGATCCACTAATGCCCCTCAAGTTGAAGGGTAATATTTACAGTCCGTGATAAGACCTATCATACTGTATGGTTTAGAATGTTGGGCTGTGAAAAAGATGCATAAAAAAAGATTGAATGTGGCGTAGATGCGAATATTGAGATCGATGTGTGGTATGTGGGGATTGGATAAAGTGAGAAATGAGTATATTAGAGGTAGTTTGAATATACGCCAGTGTCTGAAAAGTTGAAAGGAAATTGTTTGTTGGTCATGCGAAGAGGAAGGAAAAAACGCATATTACTAAAAAAGTTCTGACTATACATGTAGATTATTGTTTCACACTATTCAACACTTGTAAACACTGTTCAGGTTTCTCAGCTACGTCCAGCACACACCGGCACCGTTTATGTTTGCTTATGCTTGACCCAGACTAAACACTCCTTGCATTAATTACTTCACACATTAAATAAAATTAAAACAACTATATTTTCTAATTTGCTCTAAACTTCTTTAAAACCTCGAACTATATCTATTGTCTAACTATTATCCTATTATTTAAATTTCAAAGTTCTTAGTATAAATTTAGTAGCTAATCTTATAATATTTATATATTGTCTTTTATATATAATAGCTATAAAACATCGATGTATAGTCTAGTATACAATTTTAGTCTAATACTATTTACACACACACCGCATACTATAATAATATAAGAATTCGAAGTAGAAAACGGAGGGCCTTTTTCTACTTTGAATTGTTCTTGTACTTCGGCTGTTACTATTTTGGTGTACAATAAAGTTTATTCTATTCTATTCTGTTCTAGTATTCAAACTTTAAATTCTTTCAATAGCTGTAATTAATTAGATTTTTATTAAACCAGGTTTTATTTTTCATTTTTCTTCTACCTCATCATCATCTTCCTGCCCTTGTCCCATCTTATTTGGGGTCGGCGCAACACGTTTTTTTCTTCCATTCTATCCTGTCAACCATCATACTATCACTAAGTTCCTTTTCTTTCATATCACTGTTCACACAATCCATCCATCTTTTCTTTGGCCTCCCTCTCCCTCTCCACCCATCCACATGTATACTCATAACTCTTTTAGTAACATGCGTTTCATCTCTCCTCTTTACATGACCATACCAAGAAAAACGATTCCCCTTCAACTTTTCAGTCACTGGCGCCACTTTCAAACTTCCTCTAATATATTCATTTCTCACTTTATCCATTCTCGTCACACCACACATCCATCTCAACATTCTCATCTCCGCTACATGCGATCTTTTTTCATCCGTCTTTTTCACAGCCCAACATTCTGATCCATACAGTATGACAGGTTTTATCACGGACTTGTAGATTTTACCCTTCAACTTGAGGGGCATCCGTGGGTCACAAATTGTTCCAGTGACCTGTCGCCATTTCATTCATCCTGTATTGATCCGATGTGATACGTCTCGGTCTACCTCGCCATATCCTTGGATAAGCGACCCGAGGTACCGAAAGTCGGAGCAGATTGGTATGGGCGTTCCAGCGAGAGCTAAGGGCATAGGACCGGAGAGACCACCGAAATCGCAGAACAAGTATTCCGTTTTGGTTCTACTCAATTTCAGGCCAACACTCTCCAGTCTGTGCCACCACACCTCCAATCTGTTCTGGACCTCTAGGCCACTCTCGGCAACCAACACAATGTCATCGGCAAACAGCATACACCAGGGAGCCTCTTCCTGAATGTCCGACGTCAAAGCGTCCATTATCATCAAAAAGAGGTAAGGGCTGAGAGCCGACCCTTGATGTAAGCCGACAGCCACATTGAAGCTGCCAGTGTTGCCCACTGTAGACCGGACTTGGGTACTGCATCGACTGTACATCGCTCGGATCAACTGCACATACTTCCCAGGCACACTTTTCTCCTTAAGGGCCCACCACAGAACCTCACGAGGTACCCGGTCGTATGCTTTTTCGAGGTCGATGAATACCATGTGCAAGTTTTTATGCGCACCTCTGTATTTCTCGCACAGCTGGCGTATAGCAAAAATGGCATCCGCTGTACCCCGACCAGGCATAAAACCGAATTGGTTCTGTGAAATTTCACTCTCTTCTCTCAGCCTCCTTTCAATAACTTTCTCCCAGGCTTTCATAGTATGTGACATTAGCTTTATTCCTCTATAATTGTTGCATTCAAGCACATCACCCTTGTTTTTAAAGATGGGCACCAGGGAACTGTTGCACCACTCATCAGGTATGGCTTCTTCCCGTAACAACTTATTGAAGAACAAAGCTAACCACATCCATCCATCCACTCGCAGCAACTTCCACACTTCAACTGGTATTCCGTCTGTACCAATTGCCTTACCATTCTTCATTCCATTTACAGCTATCCTGACTTCATCACTGGTTTGCTCTCTTTCTTTTTTTCTACCTACATGTCTTTATTATAATTTCTATTATCTCATTCATTTGATGATTTTCTCTTTTTTCTTTTCCTAGCTGCTGTTTCTCCCCCGAAGCACAAGTTTTTAACTCACTAAGCATTTCCTCAGATTCACAGCTGTTTCTTGTCTCATTCTAGGGGCCATTTGGGGAAATTTATAATCATGATGACCCGAGAAGCAACTTTTCGTGACATGAATGTGAAACTGAATGCCGTGCTGAAGGACTTGTAAAGACCTGCTGCAGGAAAGAGAGAAAAGTGAGGTGGAAGTCAAGAATATAGTCGATAAAAATACTCAACTGAAGAGGCAGCTTGTAGAACTACACACCCAGCATGTGGACATATTAGACCAGCATAACCATGTCCGTCAACTGTTGTCAGATTTTTAAGACTGCAGAGACACCCATGACCAGGCATCTAATCGCATATCAGGCCTTGAAACGGAATTGTGCAAGGCTCGCAACACTATAAAACGCAGAACGCAGTGGACGCCATATTTACTTTGTGGTCGTGATGTCAGTAGGCTGTGTAAACAAATACGCTGATATTCACTTAGTATGGCCGATCAGTTGACAGTTGATAGTTGTCACTTTAGTTTACACAGCCGAATGACGTAATAACATGGTGGCTTCTATTTCATGGTGATAAAGGACAGATAAAAAAACTGAAAACTTTGAATTGAATTTTAAAATTTATTTTGTTGTGTTATGAACTAAAATTAACACTTACTGACTGTTTTTTGCCTAGGCTATCTAAATAATATATTTTGAGATTTTTTCTCATAAAGAGTAAAATATCCTATTTTGATATACAGGATCTTCAAAAGGAACTACATTGTAGAGAAAATACAATAAAAGAAATCTTTTGTATGAGTTTAGCCAAAAGATGTTGTGATGTGTGTTGAGTGAGCGCATGCAGGAGGTGATGTGAGTTGATGGACTTGGTGAAGTACAATGCAGAGAGATATGAGTCATTGACCAACCATCTCACCAGGGCCTCAAGTCTGCTATTACAATAGTGTCAGAATGGTCGATCATTGATTTCATAATTGTTGATTTTGACCAAGTTTGGTAATCTACTAATATAATGACGTCATTATGACTTTCCAATGGTCAACCACTGACACATCATTGAAAGAAATGGCTTAAAATGGTAATCTCGTACATAATGACAAGTGAATATTTGACATAAGCGGACAGCTGTCAAAGTTTTGACAGTGCCTTTGATCAGTAACTGACCATTAGATCGTCATTGAGCAGTCATTTTTTTCGAGACAGCTCGATATTGTCATTATATCACAAGATCATTGACCGATCAATGATCGACTATTATGATTTATCAGACTACGAACTTTTACCTAAATGACAATGGAATGGTGTTGGAATGACGAATTTATAAAAATAGCAGACTTGGGCCCCTGCAATTGTGCTCCCAAACCGCCACCTTCCATACCTCAGCATGAAATTTTAGAATCGTCCAAATATGAACCTCATACTACAGAATCTGTAATCCCTTATCAAAGTAATATTTTGGTGTATTCGGATAGGTTAGGGACACGTTTTGGATCTTTGTTAAATAACCGTTGCAAACATACCATTGTGAGTCATTGTTACCATAACCTGCATTTTAATGAGCTTGTTCATAAAATAAAAAATACACAAATGCTTTATAATACCATTTTATTATACCATCAGAATACAAAATGCTTCTCTGACAAAATTCTAGATGTGGAAATGTTAATAGATAAATATCATATGGATATCTTATGTTTTTGTGAAACTAAATAGAGAGATGTTCAATGTAAATAGAAAACTAAACTAGTACACTGGTTTGATGTAAATAACCTACATCTTAATGAAAAAAAAACGAAATGTATTAAGTTTACCATGCCTCATGTTAGGCAAGTAGAAACTAGTGTGCTAATAAAAGGTAAAGAGTTGAGTCCTGAAGATAATACAGTGTTCTTGGGCATAACTCTGGATGCTAAGCTTCAGTGGGGCCCACATATAGACAAATTATCGAAAAAACTTAGCTCTGCAGCATACGCTGTGAGATAAATTCGAAATTTAACTGATGTAGAGACAGCCCGTTTAGTTTACTTTAGCTATTTCCATAGTGTTATGTCGTACGGTATTCTACTGTGGGGAAATGCCGCCGATATCCAGACAATTTTTGTATTGCAAAAAAGGGCTATTCGTTCGATTTATAGATTAAGTCCCAGATACTCCCTTAGAGATAAATTTAAAGAGAACAATATTATGACTGTACCTTCACAGTATATTTACGAGAATATATTGTATGCACATAAAAATATAAACAGTTTTAAAAAATACAGTGATATCCATAATTTTAATACTAGGAACAAACACAAATTTGTGGTTCCTACAACTAGGCTAAAAAAAATAGGGGGCTCATTTAGATGCCAATGTATACACTTCTATAATAAACTTCCTAGTCACATTCAACAACTAAGCCTTAATAAATTCAAAACATTTGTAAAGCGAAAACTTTGTCAAAAGGCTTTTTACTCTGTAAAGGACATGTTGAGGACGAAAAGGCTTGGGATTGACCTGCTCCAGTACGCACTACTACTGTTGTCTTATTTTTCTCTTTTGTTTTTATTTTCAATTGTGCTCTTTATTATTATTATTTTACAATTTGATATTGTAGATTATTTTTATTTTGCAATTTGACTTTATTTATTTTTATTTTGACATCAATATTTACTTTATTAAGTAAATTACATTTTGTAAATTATATATTTACTTTTATTATTGTGAACGTGAGAACAATGTTGATTGCCTTTTTTTTTTTTTTTCTTTTTCAGTAATTTTAACGTATGTCTGGCAATTTGAGTATATTCTGCGGCCTACCCAAATGTCCTTTCCTTGGTATTGTTCGTCAAGTCGTTGAGCTCCTTAGTAGTCCTGAGTTGAGCTTTGCGAATACTGACAAATGCTTGCACTGACTGGACAGGTCCACTCAAATCTGTATGGTTCTTTCTTCAAAAGACCATCTCAGACAAATCTGCACTGTTCTCATGTGATTTGACCATTACATATTAACTGTATGGACTTTAAAAGAGACTTTGACCCCTGAGTTTGTTTCGGTGTTTCTTCTCAGGGTAGTCAGCTAGGAAACACCGGCCTCATCTAGTTAAAAATGACAAAAAAAATTGACGTGTAAAAGTGTTTTTTTAAACCTACTTACAAAATAAATATCATTTATCATTTATCAAATAAATAGGGGGTGGTACCTTGATATTATGTAATAATTATTTTGTTTTCATTTAAATGAAGACAAACCAGCCACATTTACATTTTTTTTTCGTATTTCTTCGCATCTCAACTCATTTCGGCTTATCTCAGCTCACCTTAGCTCTTCTCAGCTAATCTCAGCTCATTTCAGCTCATCTTTACTCATCTCGGTTAATCTCAATTCATTTCAGCTCAACTCAGTTCTCATCACAGCTCATCTCAACTTATCTCATCTCATTTGCAAACTCTGTACATAAAATAACAAACGAGCCGGAACTGCTATGTCCCTTCATTTCAAATCTATAATATCTTCGAAAATATTAATTTAAATTACATAGTGTAATGCGCCATACTAATCTATATTAAATGCATAATGTATTTAAGGTGCTTAACAGAATAAAGATGAATGCTGTATTAATTAAAATCTTTTTGTACATAAGACATTATTTCTCGTAATAAGTAAATGATAAAAAATGGTTATTGTGGGATATCCCTAAGAGATAGACATATACCATTGCGGACTTTTATGTAGACATTTTTAAGGTGTACAATACTGTACTACATATTTTTGATCTATCTCGTAGGGTTCAGCCAGCGTTTGCAATGGAATAGCAAAAAAATGTGTTTATTTACGACATCACTATTGAAACTAATTTTTATGTATTTTGAGTTGGAATTTGTTATTATAATAATTTTGACATTATTTTATTATTATGTAACTTATATGAATCTTTTATTATTATTAATATATTACACATATACTTGGTATTTGTGATAATTATGATAATGTAATGATTTTATTTATGTTAGAATTTAAATTAATCTAGTTTTAAGGGCATATTTATAATTATTAATCTGTTCGACACAATTATGTTGTTATGAATATAATAATGAATAAAATGAATAAAGATACTACTACAAAACTTCTAAAATTATCAGTGTTTCTCTACTATATTATGCATGTATACCTTGAGATCAGTGGCATTTATTTATATTTGTAATAAGAGTTTATTGAGGAGTGCCTAACCTTCACAGTCCTACGTCCAAGATGGAAATCCAATATTACTGTAAAAATTCATTGTTTTAAAATCTCAATAGCATTAAATATCCAAAAAATTATTTTCAAATTAACGCCATATTTTTAACCGACTTCAAAAAGGAGGAGAAAGAAAGACAGAAAAACAGTTTACTTACGCGAAATGACGCAATCTTAAAACTAGCTAAGGAGGTTCTATGTTCGGCAAAATGTATTTTTTTTTTTTTTTAGAAATATTAAAACAATAGCAACGTTTTGAGGTCATTCCTATACATGACAATATTTGAGACACCTCAAAAAATTTTCCTCCTTCAATGATTGAAATTTAATTTATCATAACATTTAAAGGAACTATTACACTATGCGATATTTAGTACACGATATTAAGACTGTCTTATTTTTTGTTCCGAGTAAAACCGGTCTAACCCTTACTACACTACGCGACATCGACTAAGACTGTCTGAATATCGAGTAGTGTAATAGGCCCGGTCTGGCCCCCCGCGTTTACACACTCTAATGTACCTAGCATTTTTAGCCGCGCGTCGGGGCAGCGTCTCGCGTGATTCAACGTAAACAATTCATTTCATAACTTCAAAATATTAACTATATTTAAGGGCCTGCGCACACTTGAGACAAGACTGTCTTAGACATAATTATCTACGACGTCGCGGACTTGTCTGCGATAAGACTGTTTTGAGATGTCCAATGTTGCCAACAGTTACACTAACTTACCATTAGAATCAACTTTTAAAACCACCAGAAAACCATTTAAAAAAAAACACTAAAAGGATCAAAATTACTTTAATTTCGGAACTCGGTGTTGTTTGTTTATTATTTAACATCGACTTAAAGTTATTTTGATTCTTTGAGAGTTTCTTTAGTGAAGTCGCTTTTTTTTTTAAATGTTTTTTATTTCACAATTTTTAGTTGCAATAGCCAGAGTACCTCTTTCTCATGACGATTCCAATTAACAAAAACACTGCTCAGATACATTGTTTTATTATGAATTTCCCGTGTTCAGCTTCCACCTTCCACCTTCCGGCCCCATCATCAAATCAGTTCCAGGGTACCTTACAGCCAAAGTGCATCTCATGACAATTCTAATAGGCCCAAACACGGCTAGGATATATTGATAAATTACGGAGTTCCAGCGCCTATCTTCCGGCTCCATCATCATTATCAAATCACTTCGATACCATTTTCAATATTCAGAACTATTTATTTATTTGTATTGTCATAGTCGCTTAACTATCTTCATTGTGATATCTATGTGAGTATGAAGTTCCGATGGACATTTCTGGTCTTCTTCACCAGTACCACTTCATCAAATGTTACTTTTTTAATGTAAATGCTTAAAGTCCTCAATAAAAATAGGAAAATAATTATATGGCTGCCTATAATATTTGAGAAGTTCCCTTGATTCCACAAGGATCCCATCATCAGTACTGTTTTTTTTTTTTTAATGGGACCAATCTGAAAGCATATCCTTTAAGGGGAGAAAAAATATTTGTCAATCGGTCTTCGAGCTACAAAACGGTGAAGGAAAACATCGTGAGGAAACCGGCATGTCCTAGAACCAAAAATTCGAAGACATGTGACATCCACCAACCCGCACTGGGCCCGCGTGGTGGATTACGGCCCATTCCCTCTCCTAGAGAGGAGGCCTAAGTCCCAACAGAGGGAACATTGTAAGGCCGACTATGCTATGCTTCGAGCTACGGAGTTCGGAGGTAACAAACAAAAAAAACTACAACCGAATTGATAACCTCGTCCTTTTATTGGAAGACGGTTAAAAAGCATGCAATTTTGTAATATTTAATATCATTTGTTACGGACAAAAAAGTATATTAGAGGTAGTTTGAATGTGCGCCAGTGACTGAAAAGTTGAAAGGAAATCGTTTGTCTGGGTATGGCCATGTGAAGAGGAGGGAAGAAACGCATGTTACAAAAAAAGTTCGAACCGAAACCGAATTGATAACCTCCTCCTTTATTTGGAAGACGGTTAAAAAACATGAAACACAAAAACAACTTTTTGTGTTAACGAATTTACGTCATCGGTAGTATAGTCCTAGATTAACGACATAGCCCTATTAATATTTTATTAATTGCCAAACAGAACACTCGCTGAACAGATGTTCAATGGGGCCGAAAAATTCTAAAGTGGCGACCGCGTACCGGAAGACGCAGCGTTGGAAGGCCCTCCGACACGGTGAACAGACGACCTGGTGAGGGTCGCGAGAATCCGATAAACGCGGAACGCAATGGACCGGTCTTTATGGCGATGCCTGAGGGAAGCTGATGTCCAGCAGTGGTGAGTGCCTTTTTCGGCTAAAATGATGATGATAAGGTAAGGTGCATATTTTTAATCTTTTAAGCGATTCATACACTGGCAATTTTCCAAATTTCCTTAAAAGTATTTAAGAAAAATAATTAAATGCTTTCAACTAATTAAGTCCAGGATTTAATTAATTTTATATCAATTATTTAGTTCACATATCTTCGAATGTTTAATTCTAGCTAATGTCGGTTTCCTCACAATGTTTCCTTTCACCGTTTTGAGAGCAGTAGTGATCAAATAAGTTATACAAAATAATGTGCCTGCCTAGGTTAGAACCCACAACCCGACTCAGGAGTCACAGCCGATACCACTGGGCCACAACTGCTCAGTCACATTAATGTTAAATTATGGTCGTTTCAGTGAGCTATAGATAATTTATTTATTTTATAACTTATTTACACACATAAATACAAAAGAAGATACATTATTATAAAAATTATACAAAAGTACTGATTATTTCTAAAAGAAATTTCTTGCAGCAGACCTGCTTAAGGAGAGATAGGAAGAAATGTAGACTGTGTAAAAGTAATAAAAGAAGAGTATTTGAAATCTTAAATTAAAGTAATAAATACTTATATACCTAAATATACTAAAAATAAATACATAATGTATATAAATATGTAATTGTCACACTAGAGAGGAAAGTTAGTGCTCTTTTACTTTAGATTTGAAGAGTGAAATAGTTTGCAAATCTCGAATGCTAGGCAAAGGAGAGTTTCACAATCTTACTGCATGGACAGAGAGTAGGATTAGTAGCTGGATTTATGAGGGGGGATTTAAGAAGGGATCTTAGGTGTGATCTTCACGGAGCGTCGCCAGGGCAAGCGTAAGTGAAACAGTCCCGCAGGTAGGAGAGATAAGATGGGTAATGTAGGATGTTGAAAAGGCGACATAAAATCCAAGTGTTTCTGCGAAGACGGATAGGGAGCCACTTGAATTCCTTGCGAAAATAAAAGACGTGATCATACTTACAACAGACCAAAAACAAACCGAATGCATAAGTTTTGCAGTCACGCTAAAGCTTGTTTAATAGCTCCTCAGTAGTATACAGGTAACAGGCGTTGGCATAATTTATAATCGGCTGAATGAGTGTTTGGACCAAAGAGATCTTCGTTTTCAAAGGCAAAAGACCCTGTAGGCATTTGAGCGAATGAAAAAAAAGTTTACCTAAGATAATAGTTTGTGTCAAAACTATTATCTTAGATAAACTTTTTTTAAACCATTGAAAACGATTTCGTTTTAAAGTTTGATTTCAGGTGAAGGAGAGCAGTACTTCACAACGTTTAGCAGTCAATGCCTGAAATATAAGCACTGTCCGATCGGGGAACAATTTGAATGATGTTTTTGGCTATACACCATTCGATTTGTCCCTCTATTAGCTAGTGCTACAAAGCATCAATACTATTATTTTAATACTTTGAATCTGTATAATTTACCTAAATTGTAAAAATGTACCTTACGATGATTGACGTAAAGGTGTTTTGTGCAAAACGTAAAAATATCCATTACGTTAATACATACTTCTGGTATCGATATGGCGCCAGAAAACTCTTTTTGCAATGCTATTATCATTTTTATACTTTGAATCTGTATCATTTCTATAGCTTTGTTTTTGACAGATCTCAGAAAGGGAAGGCATCACAACTAGTTCTATCCTTGAGGGAACCAAACGTGCTACTATGTTATGATTTTAATTTTGGCACGTTTAGTTTCTTATAGGCTAGTGCTGCACAACGGCAGTTCGAGCGGAGTACATGAGTTTGGCGGCACGTGGTGCTTCGTTCCTACAGTATTGCTGATGATATTTTTTTTTTAAATAGTGATCTGTTTTTAACTGACTTCCAAAACAGGAGGAGGATCTCAAGTCGTATGAATATTTTTTTTGTATCTTGTTCAATACCTTCGTCAAATATTAACTGACTTTGATGGATTATTTGGAAAAGTTTTGATCCCAGGTGGCCGGGTGCGTCTCATAACGTATAAACTCATTTGGTCTAATTTCATTTTATTATTGTTCATAAGATATAATCAATGTGAGATATACCAACTGTTGATATAATTTCTTTACATATAACATTTATTCATTCCAAAACTTAATTAGTATAACGTTTTTGTAATCGAAAATCGTTTGGTCTAACGTTTAATATGTATATTGTTTATTTAAACCATTTTTTTATACCACCCTGATATAGGGGCTCCGCGAAGCGGGGCTCCGTCAACCTAACTTAGCACAGGTGGTGATCAGTTACTAGTTATGTTTAATATCTATCTAGGTTGACTGGTAGAGAATGCCTAAGGCATTAAGTCCGCCTTTGTACTTTAAGTTTAATAAATAAATAAATATCTTAGGCTACTATTACCTATAACTACAAAAGAACTTACAAATAATAAAACAAAGAAAAAATACTTTTAAATATTTACAAAAAACAATACAAAGCTATTGTTTTTATAAGCTTAAATTAGAAGCTACAGCTCGTATCTGACAAACGATTTTATATACAATGTATGTTATAATAATAATAATATTTTTTATTTATCTTCCACAAATAACGATAACAGTAGGAAACACTTAGAATATAAAAGTGATATAACAATGTTAATTTGTGGGAGACTAGTGCCTAAACTAAGCCATGGCTTGTATTTTAGGACACCAGGGACTCCTCTCTACAGGGTAAGCAGCAAACAAAAACATTATATCATTTTTATAGATGGAGAAAATCTAACGAAAGTTAACAATTTTTCAGTTTCTTCAAGTTATTTACATTTATTGGAAGAAAAAGCTAAAAGAAAAATTAAAGTAATTAAAATTGTTATGTCAAACGATATTATATTTCATGTATGTTATAATTATAAAAACTAGTTAAGTATTTTAAAATTATATCAATCGTTTATTATATTAACTAATCGCTATATTAAATAAAATTACATGTTCCGTTCTTATATGTTGTTAATATAAGAGATTTTGGTGTTATACCACCTTATTACTTACCCCAGGTAGCCTCATTTATATTTGGTAAGTATCTGATGAAAAACTTTAAAGATAAACCATGGAACACTTCATTAAATGTTTGCAAATCTTTCGGGACTGCTATAATCACATGTCTGTTTATTGTTAACACCATTTCATATATACTGCCCTGTAGAAACACGAAAATTAACCAAAAGTTCGTCACTGGCGTGTTTTTCAATTGTTTCTAATTGTGTTCTATTAGTATGGATGAAGTCAGAATAGCAGTAAATGGAATGAAGAATAGTAATGCCATTGGTACAGATTATATACCAGTTGAGTGTGGAAGTTATTGCGGGTAGATGGGTGGACGTGGTCAGCTTTGATCTTCAATAAGTTGTTACGGGAAGAAGCCATATCTGATAATTGGTGCAACAGTTATTTGGTGCCCATCTTTAAAAAAAGGTGATGTTTCGAAAGTGTTTCGATTTTTCTGATGAGAAGTGTATTATGTTCAGTGTCATATCCATATCATTGCATCACATTCACATACCAAAAGCGCTGATCTGCGGTGGTGTTGGATAGTGCTGTACAACAGTAGTTGGAGCAGAGTAAATCAAATACTTGCATGCATGTCTCAAGTGAGTTCTACTTGCTCTGCCTTAATTGAAAAGTATTGCAGTTTATAATTATTCTCAATTCATTTATTTATTTACATTTAAAAATTGCTTAACTAACTATAATTACAGTACAATCAAAAAATAATAAAAACTCTAAACTAGTAATGCAGTGTAGGGGCTTTTATTATTATTTTTTTTAACTATTTTATTGTTATTTTTAACTAACTAAAATGGCCCCAGAAAACTCTTATTCCAACAGTTTTGTTTTTGACAGATCTCAGAAAGGGAAGGCATCACAACTAGTTCTATCCTTTAGGGAACCAAACGTGCTAATATGTGATAATTATAATATCGGCACGTTTTGTTTTCTATAGGCTAGTGCTGCACGACGGCAATTCGAGCGGTGTACATGAGTTTGGCGGCATGTGGTGCTTCGCTTTGTCTTATTGAACAGTATTGCATATGATAGTTTTTATTAAAACAGTGATCTGTTTTTAACTGACTTCCAAAACAGGAGGAGGTCCTCAAGTCGTATGAATATTTTTTTTATCTTTTCAACAGTATCTTTGTCAAATGTTAACTGATTTCGATGATTATTTGGAAGAGTTTTGCTCCCAGGTGGCCTCATTTATATTTGGTAAGTATCTGATGAAAAACTTTAATGATAAACCATGGAGCACGTCATTAAATGTTTGCACATCTTTTGGGACAGCTATAATCGCATGTTTGGTTATTGTTAACACCATTTCTTATAAACTGCCCTGTAAAAACACAAAAATTTACCAAAAGTTCGTCACTGGCGTGTTTTTCAATTGTTTCTAATTGTGTTCTGTTAGTATGGATGAAGTCAGAATAGCAGTAAATGGAATGAAGAATAGTAATGCCATTGGTACAGATGGAATAACAATTGAAGTGTGGAAGTTATTGCGGGTGGATGGATAGACGTGGTTAGCTTTGATCTCAATCAGTTGTTGCGGGAAGAAGCCATATTTGATGATTGGCGGGACAGTTATTTGGTCCCCATCTTTAAATAAAGCCGATGTTCTTGAGTGCAACAATTAATGAGAAAATTATTAAGAGGCCGTTGAGAGAAGAAAGTGAAGTTTTACGGAACCGATTCGATTTCATACCTGGTCGGAGTACAATCAATGCCATTTTCGCTATACGACCAGCTGTGCGAGACATACAGAGGTACGCATAAAAACTTGCAAATGGTATTCGTTGACCTCGAAAGGGCATACGACTGGGTACCTCGTGAGGTTCTGTGGTGGACCCTTAAGGAGAAAGGTGTGCTTGGAAAGGACGTGCAGTTGATCCGAGATATGTACAATCGATGCAGTACCCAAATCCGGACTACAGTGGGCAACACTGAGCAAGCAACAAGGTTCCTGATTATAATGGACGCTCTGACATCGAACATTCAGGAAGAGGCTTCCTAGTGTATGCTGTATGCCGAAGACATTGTGCTCGTTGCCGAGAGTGGCCTAGAGACACAGAACTGATTGGAGGTGTGGTGGCATAGACTGGCAGTGAAGGCCTGAAATTGAGTAGAACCAAAACGGAGTAAATGTTCTGCGATTTCGGGAGTTTCTCCAATTCTGTGCCTTTAGCTCTCGCCGGAACGCCCATACCGACCTTTTCCGACTTTCGGTACCTAAGGTCGCTCATCCAAGGGGATAGTGAGATAGACCGAGACGTAACACATCAGATCAATGCAGGATGGATGAAATAGCGACAGGTCACAGGAACAACTTGCGATCCACTATGCCCCTCAAGTTGAAGGGTTTTGAATTTACAGTCCGTGATAAGGCCTATCTTACTGTATGGTTAAGAATGTTGGGCTGTGAAAAATATGCATAAAAAAAGATTGCACGTTTTTTTTTTTTTTTTTTTTTATTGGGTGGGAAAATCATCCTAATGACATCCCCGCTCTTGGGCGGAGCGGGAGATAGTGTCAGACTCTTACTGACTAAAAACCCACTCCTGTTCCTTCGTTGCCTTCGTCCCAGGGCCCCGGGTTCCGCTTTCACACTACCCGTGGCCCCAGTAGGCTTCGACCCTGCTGGGCCCCCACGATTTGCTGACATCTCCTTGAGGCGCGCGTGGAACAATACGCGCCGTCGACGACTTGGGCTCGGTCCGGACGGTTACCGGACGGTCAGACGGCGAGCCACCCATTGATCGCCGTCTGCAAGCCCGCGCCTACGGTGGCCGGAAATCGGGATCGGAATCCCGGCGGCGGTTGGAGCGTAAGGACCGTTGCCTCACGCGATCGGCCGCCTCCTTAGCTAGCATTACTGCTTCGCAGAAGGAGGCGACCGCTTGCCACTCCTCCTCGCTCCGGAGCATGGCCTGAACCAAGGCCCGGCGCGAGAGATCACCGCCGCCGATTGCCCTCACGAGGTCACGGCGTTGCTCTGCCCAAGCGGGACACACCTCCACCGTGTGCTCCACCGTGTCCTCCGGGTGGGCCACACAGTGGCAACACCCGGGCGTCGTTTCCGCACGAATCCGGTGCAGGAACCTCCCGAACTTACCGTGTCCGGTGAGGACCTGCGTCATGCGGAATGTGAGGACGCCGTGAGGTCTTTCCAACCACGCCTCAAAGAGGGGACTTACCGCCATAATTGTGGCGTGCCCAGCACGGGGTCGCGACAGTCGCTGTCGCCATTTCACCATGAGAACTCGCCGGAACTCTGTCCGCCATGCCGCGACTTGTTGCGGCAGCGGAGTTTCGCCCCGGCGTTGCATCTCCATGCGCCGTTCGTGCATGAGTGCAAGGACTGTTGCCTCCAGTTCCCATGGTCGCTGGCCAGCAAGAAGGCTCGCCGCTTCGCGGGAAATCGTCCGGTATCCTCGCACCATCCGTATGGCCATGACCCTCTGGCACGCGTTCAGCCGGGCTGCCGGCTGCTTCCGCAGCCCCGGCGCCCACACCGGCGCGCCATAAAGGGCCATGGACCGAACGATCCCCGCGTAGAGCCTCCGGCAGGAGGCGTCTGGACCCCCAAGGTTGGGCAGGAGCCGCCCCAGGGCAGCCCCAGTCCGATTTAGTTTGGGAGCCAGACGTCGGAAGTGCTCGTCGAAATCCCATCGGCTGTCGAGAACGAGTCCCAGGTACTTCATCGTTGACCCGACGCCGATGTGGACTCCTCCCACCGTTAGCCGGGAACCCGGTGGTGGCGCGTACCGAGGGCCGTGAAAGCACATGGCCTCGGACTTGTGCAATGCCACCTCGAGTCCCAGCTCCTGGATCCTGCCAACGACTGTCGCGACCCCGCGTGTCGCTAGTTCAAAAGATTGCATGTGGCGTAGATGTGAATATTGAGATCGATGTGTGATGTGTCGAGATTGGATAAAGTGAGAAATGAGTATATTAGAGGTAGGTAGTTTGAATGTGCGCCAGTGACTGAAAAGTTGAAAGGAAATCGTTTGTCTTGGTATGGTCATGTGAAGAAGAGAGAAGAAACGCGTGTTACTAAAAAAGTTCAAACCGAAACCGAATTGATAACCTCCTCCTTTTTTTGAAAGACGGTTAAAAAACATGCAATTTGTAATATTAAATATCATTTGTCTGTAAACTTTTTGTGTTAACGAATTTACGTCATCGGTAGAATAGTCCTAGATTAACGACATAGCCCTATTAATATTTTATTAATTGCCAAACAGATCACTCGCCGAACAGATGTTCGATGGGGCCGAAAGATTCTAAAGTGGCGACCGCGTACCGGAAGACGCAGCGTTGGAAGGCCCTCCGACACGGTGAACAGACGACCTGGTGAGGGTCGCGAGAATCCGGTAAACGCGGAACGCAAAGGACCGGTCTTTATGGCGATGCCTGAGGGAAGATGATGTCCAGCAGTGGTGAGCGCCTTTTTCGGCTAAAATGATGATGATAAGGTAAAGTGAATATTTTTAATCTTTTAAGCGATTCATACATTGGCAATTTTCCAAATTTCCTTAAAAGTAATTAAGAAAGATAATTAAATTCTTTCAACTAATTAAGTCCATGATTTAATTAATTTTATATCAATTATTTAGTTCAAATATCTTCGAATGTTTAATTCTAGCTAATGCCGGTTTCCTCACAATGTTTCCTTTCACCGTTTTGAGAGCAGCAGTGATAAAATAAGTTATACAAAATAATGTGCCTGCCTAGGTTAGAACCCACAACCCGACTCGGGAGTCACAGCCGATACCACTGGGCCACCACTGCTCAGTCACATTAATGTTAAATTATGGTCGTTTCAGTGAGCTATAGATAATTTATTTATTTTATAATTCATGTACATACATAAATACAAAAGATACATTATTATAAAAATTATACAAAAGTACTGCTTATTTCTAAACGAAATTTCTTGCGGCAGACCTGCGAAAGGAGAGATAGGAAGAAATGAAGACAATAGTGTGTAAAAGTAATAAAAGAAGAGTATTTGAAATCTTAAATTAAAGTAATAAATACTTATATACCTATATACTACTCTGTCAAGAAAGTACCGGGAAAAGATCAATAATGCACAAAATGTCTGTTATTCATCCAAATTTATTTTATCACCTTCAAAGTATGCTCCTTTAGAAACGATACACTTGCGCCAACGAATAATCCATTCATCAAAACATTTTTTAAACGCTGCTTCCGGAATTGAGTTCAGTTCTCGCCGCGAATTCTCCTTTATGTCTTCTATCGATTGAAAAACGGTGCCACGAAGTGGTATATTGAGTTTAGGAAAAAGAAAAATGTCAGCAGGAGCCATATCTGGTGAATATGGTGGTTGCTGGATGGTATTTGTTGAGTGTTTGGTCAAAAATTCGTTCACAATGATAGCCTTGTGCGAAGGCGCATTGTCAGGGTGCAAAATCCAAGAATTTTCTTTCCACAAATCTGGCCTTTTTCGTCGAATACGCTCTGTTAAACGCCGCATAACGCTCAAATAATATTCTTTATTTACCGTTAGACCTTCCGGTAAGAATTCAGAGTACACAACACCGCGATACTCAAAGAAAACAGTCAACATGACTTTGACTTTTGATAGACTTTGGCGTGGTTTTTTCGGTTTCGGTTCAGTTGGAAGGCGCCACTCCGAAGCTTGTTGACTAGTTTGCATGTCAAACTCGTAAACCCACGTCTCGTCACCAGTAACAATGCGTTTCATGAATGTTGGGTCCGAACTGACTCCTTCTAGCATGTCCTCAGCGACTTTCATGCGATTGAGTTTTTGAAGAAAATTCAGATCTTTTGGGACTAGCCGAGCAGCAACATGTTTCATACCCAAATGATTAGTTAAAATGGTACGGATCGACTCGTGAGATACAGAAAGTTAGGCGGCTATCTCTCTCAGAGTTGAATGGGGATTTTCAGTCACTATTTTCTTCACTTTTGCGATGTTAACTTCAGTTGCAGACGTTGACGGCCTACCAGAGCGAGGCAAATCTTCCATCACATCTCGACCGCTTTTGAACGCTTTGAACCACTCATAAGCACGAGTTTTTGATAAAGTCGATTCACCGTAAGCCGCGTACCGTAAGCGTAAGCGAAATTCCATTGGCGATGCAAAATTTAAGACAAACTCTTTGTTCGATATTTTTGTCCATTATTAAATTCGCAATACACACTATATATGATATTACTAAAACAGCACTGTATTTAATATAAATAACAGATGCAACTCAAAGTCCTCGCCAAAATGGAAAAAGATGTGCCAATCTAACAACTACCAAAAAATAAAAATTTGAATTTGGAACCTTAACAAATCATCCATTCCCGATACTTTTTTGACTGAATGTATACTAAAAATAAATACATAATGTATATACATGTGTAATTATCACACTAGAGAGAAAAGTTAGTGCTCTTTTACCTTAGATTTGAAGAGTGAAATAGTTTGCAAATCTCGAATGCTAGGCGGAAGAGAGTTTCACAATCTTACTGCATGGACAGAGAGTAGGGTTAGTAGCTGGATTTATGAGGGGAGATTTAAGAAGGGATCTTAGGTGTGATCGTGGAGCGTCGCTAGGGCAAGCGTAAGTGAAACAGTCCCGCAGGTAGGAGAGATAAGATGGGTTATGTAGGATGTTGAAAAGGCGACATAAAATCAAAGTGTTTCTGCGAAGATGGATAGGGAGCCACTTGAGTTCCTTGCGAAAATGAGAGACGTGATCATACTTACAACAGACCAAAAACAAACCGAATGCATAAGTTTTGCAGTCACGCTCAAGCTTGTTTAATAACTCCTCAGTAGTATCCAGGTAACAGGCGTCGGCATAATTTATAATCGGCTGAATGAGTGTTTGGACCAAAGAGATCTTTGTTTTCAAAGGCAAAAGACCCTGTAGGCAATGTAGGCATTTGAGCGAATGAAAAAAAAGTTGACCTAAGACAATAGTTTGTGTCAAAACTATTATACTTTTTTTAAACCATTGAAAACGATTTCGTTTTAAAGTTTAGTTTCAGGTGAAGGAGAGCAGTACTTCACAACGTTTAGCAGTCAATGCCTGAACTATAAGCACTGTCCGATTGAGGAACAATTTGAATGATGTTTTTGGCTATACACCATTCGATTTGTTCCTCTATTAGCTAGTGCTACAAAGCATCAATACTATTATTTTAATACTTTGAATCGGTATACTTCACCTAAAATGTAAAAATATACCTTACGATGATTGAAGTAAGGGTGTTTTGCACAAAACAGAAAAATGTCAATTACGTTAATTCATACTTCTGGTATCGATATGGCGCCAGAAAAATCTTATTGCAATGCTATTATTATTTTTATACTTTGAATCTGTATCATTCCTATAGCTGTGTTTTTGACAGATCTCAGAAAGGGAAGACATCACAACTAGTTCTATCCTTGAGGGAACCAAACGTGCTACTATGTTATGATTTTAATTTTGGCACGTTTAGTTTCTTATAGGCTAGTGCTGCACAACGGCAGTTCGAGCGGAGTACATGAGTTTGGCGGCATGTGGTGCTTCGTTCCTACAGTATTGCTGATGATATTTTTTTTTAAATAGTGATCTGTTTTTAACTGACTTCCAAAACAGGAGGAGGATCTCAAGTCGTATGAATATTTTTTGTGTCTTGTTCAATATCTTCGTCAAATACTAACTGATATTGATGGATTATTTGGAAGAGTTTTGATCCCAGATGGCCGGGTGCGTCTCATAACGTATAAACTCATTTGGTCTAATTTCATTTTATTATCGTTCATAAGATATAATCAACGTCAGATAAACCAACTGTTGATATAATTTCTTTACATATAACATTTATTCATTCCAAAACTTAATTAGTATAACGTTTTTGTAATCGAAAATCGTTTGGTCTAACGTTTAATATGTATAGTTTATTTAAACCATTTTTTTTATACCACCCTGATATAGGAGCTCCGCGAAGCGGGGCTAACCTAACCTAACTTAGCACAGGTGGTGATCAGTTACTAGTTATGTTTAATATCTACTTAGGCTACTATTACCTATAACTACGATAGAACTTACAAAGAATAAAACAAAGAAAAAATACTTTTAAATGTTTATTAAACAAAATACAAAGCCATTGTTTTTATAAGCTTAAATTAGAAGCCACAGTTCGTATCGTCATATTAGACCAAATAAGTTCAATATCTTTTGAGTGGTATGTCAAACGATTTTATATTTAATGTATGTTATGTCAAACGATGTTATATTTAATGTATGTTATGCTTATAAAAATTAGTTATTTTAAAATTATATCAATCGTTCATTACATCAACTAATCGCTATATTAAATAAAATTATATCTTCCGTTCTTATATGTTGTTAATATTAGAGATTTTGTTGTTATATCACCTATTACTTACCACAGGTGACCTCATTTATATTTGGTAAATATCTGATGAAAAACTTTAAAGATAAGCCATGGAACACTTCATTAAATGTTTGCAAATCTTTCGGGACTGCTATAATCGCATGTCTGTTTATTGTTAACACCATTTCATATATACTGCCCTGTAGAAACACGAAAATTAACCAAAAGTTCGTCACTGGCGTGTTTTCCAATTGTTTCTGATTGTGTTCTGATAATATAGATGAAGTCAGAATAGCAGTAAATGAAATGAAGAATGGTAAGGCCATTGGTTCAGATGGAATACCAGTTGAGAGTGGAAGTTATTGCGGGTAGATGGGTGGACGTGGTCTGCTTTGATCTTCAATAAGTTGTTACGGGAAGAAGCCATATCTGATAATTGGTACAACAGTTATTTGGTGCCCAACTTTAAAAAAAGGTGATGTTTTGGAAGTGTTTCGATTTTTCTGATGAGAAGTGTATTATGTTCAGTGTCATATCCATATCATTGCATCACATTCACATACCAAAAGCGCTGATGTGCGGTGGTGTTGGATAGTGCTGTACAACAGTAGTTGGAGCAGAGTAACTCAAATACTTGCATGCATGTCTCAAGTGAATTCTACTTGCTCTGCCTTAATTGAAAAGTATTGAAGTTTATAATTATTCTAAATTCAGTGTAGGGGCTTTTATTATTATTTTTTTTACTATTATATTGTTATTTTTAACTAACTAAAAACAAACTAAAATGGCGCCAGAAAACTCTTATTGCAATGCTATTATTATTTTTATACTTTGAATCTGTATCATTTCTACAATTTTGGTTTTGACAGATCTCAGAAAGGGAAGGCATCACAACTAGTTCTATCCTTTAGGGAACCAAACGTGCTAATATGTGATAATTATAATATCGGCACGTTTTGTTTTCTATAGGCTAGTGCTCCACAACGGCAGTTCGAGCGGTGTACATGAGTTTGGCGGTATTTGGTGCTTCGCTCTGTCTTGGTATGGTCATGTGAAGAGGAGGGAAGAAACGCATGTTACTAAAAAAGTTCGAACCGAAACCGAATTGATAACCCCTTATTTTTTTTGAAAGACGGTTAAAAAGCATGCAATTTTGTTATATTTAATATCATTTGTCTGTAAACTTTTTGTGTTAACGAATTTACGCCATCGGTAGTATAGTCCTAGATTAACGACATAGCCCTATTAATATTTTATTAATTGCCAAACAGATCACTCGCTGAACAGATGGTCGATGGGGCCGAAAGATTCTAAAGTGGCGACCGCGTACTGGAAGACGCAGCGTTGGAAGGCCCTCCGACACGGTGAACAGACGACCTGGTGAGGGTCGCGAGAATCCGATAAACGCGGAACGAAAAGGACCGGTCTTTTTGGCGATGCCTGAGGGAAGCTGATGTCCAGCAGTGGTGAGCGCCTTTTTCGGCTAAAATGATGATGATAAGGTAAGGTGAATATTTTTAATCTTTTAAGCGATTCATACATTGGCAATTTTCCAAATTTCCTTAAAAGTATTTAAGAAAAATAATTAAATTCTTTCAACTAATTAAGTCCAGGATTTAATTAATTTTATATCAGTTATTTAGTTCACATATCTTCGAATGTTTAATTCTAGCTAATGCCGGTTTCCTTTTAATGTTTCCTTTCACCGTTTTGAGGGCAGTAGTGATGAAATAAGTTATACAAAATAATGTGCCTGCCTAGGTTAGAACCCACAACCCGACTCGTGAGTCACAGCCGATACCACTGGGCCACAACTGCTCAGTCACATTAATGTTAAATTATGGTCGTTTCAGTGAGCTATAGATAATTTATTTATTTTATAATTCATGTACATACATAAATACAAAAGATACATTATTTTAAAAATTATACAAAAGTACTGCTTATTTCTAAAAGAAATTTCTTGCGGCAGACCTGCGAAAGGAGAGATAGGAAGAAATGTAGACAATAGTGTGTAAAAGTAATAAAAGGAGAGTATTTGAAATCTTAAATTAAAGTAATAAATACTTATATACCTATATATACTAAAAATAAATACATAATATATATACATGTGTAATTATCACACTAGAGAGGAAAGTTAGTGCTCTTTTACCTTAGATTTGAAGAGTGAAATAGTTTGCAAATCTCGAATGCTAGGCGGAAGAGAGTTTCACAATCTTACTGCATGGACAGAGAGTAGGAGTAGTAACTGGATTTATGAGGGGGGATCGAAGAAGGCATCTTAGGTGTGATCTTCACGAAGCGTCGCTAGGGCGAGCGTAAGAGAAACAGTCCCGCAGGTAGGAGACATAAGATGGGTTATGTAGGACGTTGAAAAGTCGACATAAAATCCAAGTGTTTCTGCGAAGACGGATAGGGAGCCACTTGAGTTCCTTGCGAAAATGAGAGACGTGATCATATTTACAACAGACCAAAAACAAACCGAATGCATAAGTTTTGCAGTCACGCTCAAGCTTGTTTAATAGCTCCTCAGTAGTATCCAGGTTACAGGCGTCGGCATAATTTATAATCGGCTGAATGAGTGTTTGGACCAAAGAGATCTTTGTTTTCAAAAGCAAAAGACCCTGTAGGCAATGTAGGCATTTGAGCGAATGAAAAAAAAGTTTACCTAAGATAATGGTTTGTGTCAAAACTATTATACTTTTTTTAAACCATTGAAAATGATTTCGTTTTAAAGTTTAGTTTCAGGTGAAGGAGAGCAGTACTTCGCAACGTTTAGCAGTCAATGCCTGAAATATAAGCACTGTCCGATCGAGGAACAATTTGAATGATGTTTTTGGCTATACACCATTCGATTTGTTCCTCTATTAGCTAGTGCTACACAGCATCAATACTATTATTTTAATACTTTGAATCTGTATAATTTACCTAAATTGTAAAAATGTACCTTACGATGATTGACGTAAAGGTGTTTTGTGCAAAACGTAAAAATATCCATTACGTTAATACATACTTCTGGTATCGATATGGCGCCAGAAAACTCTTTTTGCAATGCTATTATCATTTTTATACTTTGAATCTGTATCATTTCTATAGCTTTGTTTTTGACAGATCTCAGAAAGGGAAGGCATCACAACTAGTTCTATCCTTGAGGGAACCAAACGTGCTACTATGTTATGATTTTAATTTTGGCACGTTTAGTTTCTTATAGGCTAGTGCTGCACAACGGCAGTTCGAGCGGAGTACATGAGTTTGGCGGCACGTGGTGCTTCGTTCCTACAGTATTGCTGATGATCTAATTTTAACTGACTTCCAAAACAGGAGGAGAATCTCAAGTCGTATGAATATTTTTTTGTATCTTGTTCAACAGTATCTTCGTCAAATGTTAACTGATTTTGATGATCGATTATTTGGAAGAGTTTTGTTTCCAGGTGGCCGGGTGCGTCTCATAACGTATAAACTCATTTGGTCTAATTTCATTTTATTATCGTTCATAAGACATAATCAACGTGAGATATACCAATTGATTTAATTTCTTTACATATAACATTTATTTATTCTAAAACTTAATTAGTATAACGTTACTGTAATCGAAAATCATTTGGTCTAACGTTTAATATGTATATTGTTTATTTAGATCAATTTTTTTAAACCACCCTGATATAGGAGCTCCGCGAAGCGGGGCTCCGTCGACCTAACTTAGCACAGGTGGTGATCAGTTACTAGTTCTAGTTATGTTTAATATTTACTTAAATTACTATTACCTATAACTACGATAGAACTTACAAAGAATAAAACAATTAAAAATACTTTTAAATATTTATTAAACAAAATACAAAGTTATTGTTTTTTTAAGCTTAAATTAGAAACCACAGCTCGTATCGTCGTATTAGACCAAATAAGTTTTATATCTTTCGAGTGGTCTGTCAAACGATTTTATATTTGATGTATGTTATGTCAAACGATATTATATTTCATGTATGTTATGCTTATAAAAATAAGTTATTTTAAAATTATATCAATCGTTAATTATATTAACTAATCGCTATATTAAATAAAATTATATGTTCCGTTCTTATATGTTGTTAATGTTAGAGATTTTGTTGTTATATCACCTATTACTTACCCCAGGTGGCCTCATTTATATTAGGTAAGTATCTGATGAAAAACTTTAAAGATAAACCATGGAACACTTCATTGAATGTTTGCAAATCTTTCGGGACTGTTATAATCGCATGTCTGTTTATTGTTAACACCATTTCATATATACTGTCCTGTAAAAACACGAAAATTAACCAAAAGTTCGTCACTGGCGTGTTTTCCATGTGTTTCTGATTGTGTTTTGATAATATGGATGAAGTCAGAATAGCAAATGGAATGAAGAATGGTAAGGCCATTGGTACAGATGGAATACCAGTTGAGTGTGGAAGTTATTACGGGTGATTGGATGGATGTGGTCAGCCTTGATCTTCAATAAGTTGTTGCGGGAAGAAGCCATATCTGATTATTGGTACAACCGTTATTTCGTGCCCATCTTTAAAAGAAGGTGATGTTTCGGAAGTGTTTCGATTTTTCTGATGAGACGTGAATTATGTTCAGTGTCATATCCATATCATTGCATCACATTCACATACCAAAAGCGCTGATGTGCGGTGGTGTTGGCTAATGCTGTACAACAGTAGTGGAGCAGAGTAAATCAAATACTTGCATGCATGTCAATTGAAAAGTATTGCATTTAACAATTATTCTCAATTCATTTATTTATGTACATTTAAAAAACACTTAACTATAATTACAGAATAATAAAATAAAAAAAAACTAAACTAGTAATGCAGTGTAGAGTCTTTTATAATTATTTTTTTAACTCATCATCATCATCATCTTCCTGCCCTTGTCCCGTGTTATTTGGGATCGGCGCAACACGTTTTTTTCTTCCTTTCTTCCCTGTCACTCGTCATGCTATCACTAACTTCTTTTTCTTTCATATCACTCTTTACACAATCCATCCATCTTCTCTTTGGTCTCCCTCTCCCTCTCCATCCATCCACATTTAAACTCATAACTCTTTTAGTAACATGCGTTTCATCCCTCCTCTTCACATGACCACACCAAGACAAACGATTCCCTTTCAACTTTTCAGTCACTGGCGCCACTTTCAAACTTCAATATATTCATTTCTCACTTTATCCATTCTCGTCACACCACACATCCATATTAACATTCTCATCTCCGCTACGTGCAATCTTTTTTCATCCGTCTTTTTCACAGTCCAACATTCTGATCCATACAGTATGATAGGCCTTATCACGGACTTGTAAATTTTACCCTTCAACTTGAGGGACATCCGTGGGTCACAAGTTGTTCCCGTGACCTGTCGCCAATTCATCCATCCTGCGTTGATCCGATGTGTTACGTCCCGGTCTACCTCACCATCGCCTTGGATGAGAGACCCGAGGTGCCGAAAGTCGGAGCAGATCGGTATAGGCGTTCCAGCGAGAGACAAAGGCACTGGATTGGAGAGACCGCCGTAATCGCAAAACAAGTATTCCGTTTTGGTTCTACTCAATTTTAGGCCAACACTCTCCGGTCTATACCACCACACCTCCAATCTGTTCTGGAACTCTAGGCCACTCTCGGCAATCAACACAATGTCATCGGCAAAACAACATACACTAGGGAGCCTCTTCCTGAATGTCCGATGTCAGAGCGTCCATTGTCATCAGAAAGAGGTAAAGACTGAAAGCCGACCCTTGATGTAAGCCGACAGTCAAATTGAAGCTGCCAGTGGTGCCCACTGTAGACCGGACTTGGGTACTGTATCGACTGGACATCGCTCGGATCAACTGCACATACTTCCCAGGCTCACCTTTCTCCTTAAGGGAACACACAACCTCAGGAGAACCACAGAACCACACGAGGTACCCAGTCGTATGCCTTTTCAAGGTCAATGAATACCATGTGCAAGTTTTTATGCGTACCTCTGTATTTCTCGCACAACTGGCGTATAGCAAAATTGGCATCCGCTGTACCCCGACCCGAGTTGCATAAACCCGAATTGGTTCTGTGAAATTTCACTCTCTTCTCTCAGTCGCCTTTCAATTTTCTCCCAGACTTTCATAGTATGTGACATTAGTTTTATTGTTCTATAATTGTTGCACTCAAACACATCACCTTTGTTTTTAACCGACTTCTAAAAAAGGAGGAGGTTCTCAATTCGGATGTTTGTATTTTTTTTTTGTTTGTTCGCGCATAACTTCTTCGCTTGCCAACCGATTTGAAAAAATATTTTTTTGTTAGAAAGGGTATGCTTCCCAAATGGTCCCATAGTTACCAAGTTGGGATCTGGTGATGGAATCTTGGAGAGATCTAGGGAAATCCTCAAATATTATAGGCAACCGTATGGTGATTTTGTTATTTTCATCGAGAACTTAAGCATTTACAGTCAAAAAGTAACATTTGATGAAGTGGAACTGATAAAGAAGACCAGAAATGGTCAACTGAACTTCATTTCATTTCAACTTTATTCTCTCACATAGATATCACAATGAAGATATTTAAGCGACTATGATAATACAAATAAATGAATGGTTCTGAATAGTTACGTTGAAAATGTTAACATCGAAGTGATCTGATGATGATGATGGAGCCGCAAGGTAGACAGCAACTTCAAAATAAAACAATGTAACCTAGCAGTGTTTGGGTTAAATAGAATTGTTATGAGAAATAGGCAATCTGTATATAAGTGTATCGCAACTAAAAAGAGTGAAATAAAAAACTTTTTACAAAAAGAATATAACCGACTTCACTAAAAACCACTAAAACGATCAAAATAACTTTAATTTCGGAAGTCGGTGTTAAGCAAGAAACACACAATACCAGCCGAGAAACATCGACTTCCGAAATTAAAGTTATTTTGATCGTTTTAGTGTTATCAGTGAAGTCGGTTATATTTTTTTGTAAAAAGTTTTTTTTTAAATCGGCACCAAAGAGCTATTGCACCACTCATCAGGTATGGCTTCTTCCAGCAACAACTTATTGAAGAACAAAGCTAACCACGTCGATCCATCCACTCGCAATTATTTCCACACTTCAACTGGTATTCCATCTGGACCAATGGATTTACCATTCTTCATTCCATTTACTGCTATTCTGACTTCATCCATATTAACCATTCTCACTAATCTCACATTCACTGGTTTATTCTCTAACACTCCACTCCAATTATTTTCCTCATTCATCAGTCTTTCAAAATATTCCTTCCACCTCTTTCTGATTTTTTCATCATCCGATAGAACCATTCCAGTTATTATTTAGCCATTATTTTTTTAACTATTTTATTGTTATTTTTAACTATTTAAAAACACAACACAACATCAGATCAACGCAGGATGGATGGTCACGGGAACAACTTGCGATCCACTAATGCCCCTCAAGTTGAAGGGTAATATTTACAGTCCGTGATAAGACCTATCATACTGTATGGTTTAGAATGTTGGGCTGTGAAAAAGATGCATAAAAAAAGATTGAAAGTGGCGTAGATGTGAATATTGAGATCGATGTGTGGTATGTGGGGATTGGATAAAGTGAGAAATGAGTATATTAGAGGTAGTTTGAATATAGGCCAGTGTCTGAAAAGTTGAAAGGAAATTGTTTGTTGGTCATGCGAAGAGGAAGGAAAAAACGCATATTACTAAAAAAGTTCTGACTATACATGTAGATTATTGTTTCACACTATTCAACACTTGTAAACACTGTTCAGATTTCTGAGCTACGTCCAGCACACACCGGCACCGTTTATGTTTGCTTATGCTTGACAAATTCTGGAAGCAAAATTGAAAACGAGAATTCTCGCCCAGACTAAACACTCCTTGCATTAAGTACTTCACACATGAAATAAAATTAAAACAACTATATTTTCTAATTTGCTCTAAACTTCTTTAAACCCTCGAACTATATCTATTGCCTAACTATTATCCTATTATTTAAATTTCAAAGTTCTTAGTATAAAATTTAGTAGCTAATCTTATAATATTTATATATATATATATATGTTTATATATTGTCTTTTATATATAATAGCTATAAAACATCGATGTATAGTCTAGTATATAATTTTAATCTAATACTATTTACACACACACCGCATGCTATTATAATATAAGAATTCGAAGTAGAAAAAGGAGGGCCTTTTTTTGGTGTACAATAAAGTTTATTCTATTCTATTCTGTTCTAATAATTTAAACTTTAAATTCTTTCAATAGCTGTAATTAATTAGATTTTAATTAAACCAGGTTTTATTTTTCATTTTTCTTCTACCTACATGTCTTTATTATAATTTCTATTATCTTATCTATTTATGATTTTCTCTTTTTTCTTTTCCTAGCTGCTGTTTCTCCCCCGAAGCACAAGTTTTTAACTCACTAAGCATTTCCTCAGATTCACAGCTGTTTCTTGTCTCATTCTAGGGGCCATTTGGGGAAATTTATAATCATGATGACCCGAGAAGCAACTTTTCGTGACATGAATGTGATACTGAATGCCGTGCTGAAGGAATTCGAAGTATCAGAAAAGACTTGTAAAGACCTGCTGCAGGAAAGAGAGGAAAGTGAGGTGGAAGTCAAGAATATAGTCGATAAAAATACTCAACTGAAGAGGCAGCTTGTAGAACTACACACCCAGCATGTGGACATACTAGACCAGCATAACCATGTCCGTCAACTGTTGTCAGATTTTTAAGACTGCAGAGACACCCATGACCAGGCATCTAATCGCATATCAGGCCTTGAAACGGAATTGTGCAAGGCTCGCAACACTATATCCACCGTCAACACTTTGATAGCTAGTGAATAGGCTGACAATACCAATAACCTCTGAGAAAAGCTAGTTGGCAGTACATCTGAACGTGAGTGTAAGAAACCCACCGTTACCATAGACCTAACTGGGGATGATACCTTAACTAAATGTCCAATTTTAGGTAGTCATAATAATATTAAAATTTTTATTAAAATCACTAAAAACATTAAAAGTATAAGAAACTTTTAAAGAAACAAAGTGTCATATTGATCTCAGACAGCAGCGTTTTAACTTACAAAACAATTAAATGAAAGTAATTATAAATTGGAAAATAGCAAAATAATGTATGATAGGGACATTACACTCATTTTTGAAAAGTGTCTCAATTAGATTCTATAATGTTAATAAAACACAAAAAAAAACACAATATTTTATTCAGTCGCTAAGTATCCTAAGAGTGCATTTAAAATTTACATTTTCTTTCGCGCGTAATTTGACGAAAACGCAGAACGCAGTGGACGCCATATTTACTTTGTGGTCGTGATGTCAGTAGGCTGTATAAACAAATACGCTGATATTCACTCAGTATAGCCGATCAGTTGACAGTTGATAGTTGTCACTTTAGTTTACACAGCCGAATGACGTAATAACATGGTGGCTACTATTTCATGGTGATAAAGGACAGATAAAAAAACTGAAAACTTTGAATTGAATTTTAAAATTTATTTTGTTGTGTTATGAACTAAAATTAACACTTACTGACTGTTTTTTGCCTAGGCTATCTAAATAATATATTTTGAGATTTTTTCTCATAAAGAGTAAAATACCCTATTTTGATATACAGGACCTTCAAAAGGAACTACATTATAGAGAAAATACAATAAAAGAAATCTTTTGTATGAGTTTAGCCAAAAGATGTTGTGATGTGTGTTGAGTGAGCGCATGCAGGAGGTGATGTGAGTTGATGGACTTGGTGAAGTACAATGCAGAGAGATATGAGTCATTGACCAACCATCTCACCAGGGCCTCCAGTCTGCTATTACAATAGTGTCAGAATGGTCGATCATTGATTTCATAATTGTTGATTTTGACCAAGTTTGGTAATCTACTAAATGATAAATGATATTTATTTTGTAAGTAGGTTTAAAAAAACACTTTTACACGTCAATTTTTTTTGTCATTTTAAACTAGATGAGGCCGGTGTTTCCTAGCTGACTACCCTGAGAAGAAACACCGAAACAAACTCAGGGGTCAAAGTCTCTTTTAAAGTCCATACAGTTAATATGTAATGGTCAAATCACATGAGAACAGTGCAGATTTGTCTGAGATGGTATTTTGAAGGAAGAACCATACAGATTTGAGTGGACCTGTCCAGTCAGTGCAAGCATTTGTCAGTATTCGCAAAGCTCAACCCAGGACTACTAAGGAGCTCAACGACTTGACGAACAATACCAAGGAAAGGACATTTGGGTAGGCCGCAGAATATACTCAAATTGCCAGACATACGTTAAAATTACTGAAAAGGAAAAAAAAAAGGCAATCGACATTGTTCTCACATTCACAACAATAAAAGTAAATATATAATTTACAAAATGTAATTTACTTAATAAAGTAAATATTGATTTCAAAAATAAAAATAAATAAAGTCAAATTGCAAAATAAAAATAATCTACAATATCAAATTGTAAAATAATAATAATAATAAAGAGCAAAATTGAAAATAAAAACAAAAGAGAAAAATAAGACAACAGTTGTAGTGCGTACTGGAGCAGGTCAATCCCAAGCCTTTTTGTCCTCAACATAGTCCTTTATAGAGTAAAAAGCCTTTTGACAAAGTTTTCGCTTTACAAATGTTTTGAATTTATTAAGGCTTAGTTGTTGAATGTGACAAGGAAGTTTATTATAGAAGTGTATACATTGGCATCTAAATGAGCCCCCTATTTTTTTTAGCCTGGTTGTAGGAACCACAAATTTGTGTTTGTTCCTAGTATTAAAATTATGGATATCACTGTATTTTTTAAACATTTTTATATTTTTATGTGCATACAAAATATTCTCGTAAATATACTGTGAAGGTACAGTCATAATATTGATATCTTTTAATTTATCTCTGAGGGAGTATCTGGGACTTAATCTATAAATCGAACGAATAGCCCTTTTTTGCAATACAAAAATTGTCTGGATATCGGCGGCATTTCCCCACAGTAGAATACCGTACGACATAACACTATGGAAATAGCTAAAGTAAACTAAACGGGCTGTCTCTACATCAGTTAAATTTCGAATTTGTCTAACAGCGTATGCTGCAGAGCTAAGTTTTTTCGATAATTTGTCTATATGTGGGCCCCACTGAAGCTTAGCATCCAGAGTTATGCCCAAGAACACTGTATTATCTTCAGGACTCAACTTTTTACCTTTTATTAGCACACTAGTTTCTACTTGCCTAACATGAGGCACGGTAAACTTAATACATTTAGTTTTTTTTTCATTAAAATGTAGGTTATTTACATCAAACCAGTGTACTATTTTTGAAAGTGCTATATTTATATCGTCAGTAACCGGCTGCTGACGTTTAAGTTTAAACAAAAGTGAAGTGTCGTCTGCAAACAACACTATATTATGGTTATTGTCTATGAGGTAAGGTAAGTCGTTTATATATATAAGAAACAAAAATGGGCCAAGAATTGAGCCCTGGGGGACACCCATTTTTACTACAGATCCGGGAGATCTTTTTCCGTTTACATCAACTCTCTGAATCCTTTCACTCATATAAGATGTAAGAAGATCCAGGGAGGAGTCCCGGATTCCGTAATGGTGTAGTTTCCTGATCAATGTTTCATGGAGAACGCAATCGAAGGCTTTTGACAAATCGCAAAAAATGCCCAGGGCATCGCATTTGTCTTCCCATGCATTATAAATATGTCCTAAAAGTTCAACACCAGCATCGGTTGTTGAACGACCCCTTGTAAAACCAAATTGTTTGGTGTGTAATAATTTAAGTCTGTTAAAAAATCTTTGTAGTTGCTCCAAAATAAGTTTTTTAAATACTTTACTAAAAGTGGGTAGTACCGAAATGGGTCTATAATTCGTGGGGTCAGATGTACTACCCGTTTTGAACAATGGAATTATTTTACTATTCTTCATTAGATCAGATCACTCAGACTCAGACAGACAGATCAGACTAATATAATGACGTCATTATGACTTTCCAATGGTCAACCACTGACACATCATTGAAAGAAATGGCTTAAAATGGTAATCTCGTACATAATGACAAGTGAATATTTGACATAAGCGGACAGCTGTCAAAGTTTTGACAGTGCCTTTGATCAGTAACCGACCATTAGATCGTCATTGAGCAGTCATTTTTTTCGAGACAGCTCGATATTGTCATTATATCACAAGATCATTGACCGATCAATGATCGACCATTATGATTTATCAGACTACGAACTTTTACCAAAATGACAATGGAATCGTGTTGGAATGACGAATTTATTAATTGTGCTCCCAAACCGCCACCTTCCATGCCTCAGTATGAAATTTTAGAATCGTCCAAATATGAACCTCATACTACAGAATCTGTAATCCCTTATCAAAGTAATATTTTGGTGTATTCGGATAGGTTAGGGACACGTTTTGGATCTTTGTTAAATAACCGTTGCAAACATACCATTGTGAGTCATTGTTACCAAAACCTTCATTTTAATGAGCTTGTTCATAAAATAAAAAATACACAAATGCTTTATAATACCATTTTATTATACCATCAGAATACAAAATGCTTCTCTGTCAAAATTCTAGATGTGGAAATGTTAATAGATAAATATCATATGGATATCTTATGTTTTTGTGAAACCAAATAGAGTTCAATGTTCAATGTAAATAAATAGGCGGTGGTACCTTGATATTATCTAATAATTCTTTTGTTTTCATTTAAATGAAGGCTTATACAAACCTGCCACATTTACATTTTTTTTCGTATTTCTTCGCATCTCAACTAATTTGGGTTTATCTCAGCTCACCTTAGCTCTTCTCAGCTAATCTCAGCTCATCTCAGCTCATTTCAGCTCATCTTTACTCATCTCGGTTAATCTCAATTCATCTCAGCTCAACTCAGTTCTCATCACAGCTCATCTCAACTTATCTCATCTCATTTGCAAACTCTGTACATAAAATAACAAACGAGCCGGAACTGCTATGTCCCTTCATTTCAAATCTATAATATCTTCGAAAATATTAATTTAAATTACATAGTGTAATGCGCCATACTAATCTATATTAAATGCATAATGTATTTAAGGTACTTAACAGGATAAAGATGAATGCTGTATTAATTAAAATCTTTTTGTACATAAGACATTATGTCTCGTAATAAGTAAATGATAAAAAATGGTTATTGTGGGATATCCTAAGAGATAGACATATACCATTGCGGACTTTTATGTAGACATTTTTAAGGTGTACAATACTGTACTACATATTTTTGATCTATCTCGTAGGGTTCAGCCAGCGTTTGCAATGGAATCGCAAAAAAATGTGTTTATTACGACATCACATTTGAAACTAATTTTTATGTATTTTGAGTTGGAATTTGTTATTATAATAATTTTGACATTATTTTATTATTATGTAACTTATATGAATCTTTTATTATTATTAATATATTACACATATACTTGGTATTTGTGATAATTATGATAATGTAATGATTTTATTTATGTTAGAATTTAAATTAATCTAGTTTTAAGGGCATATTTATAATTATTAATCTGTTCGACACAATTATGTTGTTATGAATATAATAATGAATAAAATGAATAAAGATACTACTACAAAACTTCTAAAATTATCAGTGTTTCTCTACTATATTATGCATGTATTATACATATAAACCTCGACTAAGACTGTCTGAATATCGAGTTGTGTAATAGGCCCGGTCTGGTCCCCCGCGTGTACACACTCTAATGTACCTAGCATTTTTTAGCCGCGCGTCGGGGCAGCGTCTCGCGTGATTCAACGTAAACAATTCATTTCATAACTTCAAAATATTAACTATATTTAAGGGCCTGCGCACACTTGAGACAAGACTGTCTTAGACATAATTATCTACGACGTCGCGGACTTGTCTGCGACAAGACTGTTTTGAGATGTCCAATGTTGCCAACAGTTACACTAACTTACCATTAGAATCAACTTTTAAAACCACCAGAAAACCATTTAAAAAAAAACACTAAAAGGATCAAAATTACTTTAATTTCGGAACTCGGTGTTGTTTGTTTATTATTTAACATCGACTTCCGAAATTAAAGTTATTTTGATTCTTTGAGAGTTTCTTTAGTGAAGTCGCTATTTTTTTTAAATGTTTTTTATTTCACAATTTTTAGTTGCAATAGCCAGAGTACCTCTTTCTCATGACGATTCCAATTAACAAAAACACTGCTCAGATACATTGTTTTATTATGAATTTCCCGTGTTCACCTTCCACCTTCCACCTTCCGGCCCCATCATCAAATCAGTTCCAGGGTACCTTACAGCCAAAGTGCATCTCATGACAATTCTAATAGGCCCAAACACGGCTAGGATATATTGATTAATTACGGATTTCCAGCGCCTATCTTCCGGCTCCATCATCATTATCAAATCACTTCGATACCATTTTAAATATTCAGAACTATTTATTTATTTGTATGTAATTTGTATGTATTCATGAAATGTTACTTTTTTAATGTAAATGCTTAAAGTCCTCAATAAAAATAAGAAAATAATTATATGGCTGCCTATAATATTTGAGAAGTTCCCTTGATTCCTCAAGGATCCCATCATCAGTACTGATTTTTTTTTAAATGGGACCAATCTGAAAGCATATCCTTTAAGGGGAGAAAAAATATTTGTCAATCGGTCTTCGAGCTACAAAACGGTGAAGGAAAACATCGTGAGGAAACCGGCATGTCCTAGAACCAAAAATTCGAAGACATGTGACATCCACCAACCCGCACTGGGCCCGCGTGGTGGATTACGGCCCATTCCCTCTCCTAGAGAGGAGGCCTAAGTCCCAACAGAGGGAACATTATAAGACCGACTATGCTATGCTTCGAGCTACGGAGTTCGAAGGTAACAAACAAAAAAAACTACAACAGAATTGATAACCTCGTCCTTTTATTGGAAGACGGTTAAAAAGCATGCAATTTTGTAATATTTAATATCATTTGTCTGTAAACTTTTTGTGTTAACGAATTTACGTCATCGGTAGTATAGTCCTAGATTAACGACACAGCCCTATTAATATTTTATTAATTGCCAAACAGATCACTCGCTGAACAGTAACAGAATCGGGCCGAAAAATTCTAAAGTGGCGACCGCGTACCGGAAGACGTAGCGTTGGAAGGCCCTCCGACACGGTGAACAGACGACCTGGTGAGGGTCGCGAGAATCCGATAAACGCGGAACGCAAAGGACCGGTCTTTATGGCGATGCCTGAGGGAAGCTGATGTCCAGCAGTGGTGAGTGCCTTTTTCGGCTAAAATGATGATGATAAGGTAAGGTGAATATTTTTAATCATTGAAGCGATTCATAAATTGGCAAATTTCCAAATTTCCTTAAAAGTATTTAAGAAAAATAATTAAATGCTTTCAACTAATTAAGTCCATGATTTAATTAATTTTATATCAATTATTTAGTTCACATATCTTCGAATGTTTAATTCTAGCTAATGCCGGTTTCCTCACAATGTTTCCTTTCACCGTTTTGAGAGCAGTAGTGATGAAATAAGTTATACAAAATAATGTGCTTGCCTAGGTTAGAACCCACAACCCGACTCGTGAGTCACAGCCGATACCACTGGGCCACCGCTGTTCAGTCACATTAATGTTAAATTATGGTCGTTTCAGTGAGCTATAGATAATTTATTTATTTTATAACTTATTTACACACATAAATACAAAAGAAGATACATTATTATTAAAATTATACAAAAGTACTGATTATTTCTAAAAGAAATTTCTTGCAGCAGACCTGCTTAAGGAGAGATAGGAAGAAATGTAGACTGTGTAAAAGTAATAAAAGAAGAGTATTTGAAATCTTAAATTAAAGTAATAAATACTTATATACCTAAATATACTAAAAATAAATACATAATGTATATAAATATGTAATTGTCACACTAGAGAGGAAAGTTAGTGCTCTTTTACTTTAGATTTGAAGAGTGAAATAGTTTGCAAATCTCGAATGCTAGGCAAAGGAGAGTTTCACAATCTTACTGCATGGACAGAGAGTAGGATTAGTAGCTGGATTTATGAGGGGGGATTTAAGAAGGGATCTTAGGTGTGATCTTCACGGAGCGTCGCTAGGGCGAGCGTAAGTGAAACAGTCCCGCAGGTAGGAGAGATAAGATGGGTTATGTAGGATGTTGAAAAGGCGACATAAAATCCAAGTGTTTCTGCGAAGATGGAGAGGGAGCCACTTGAGTTCCTTGCGAAAATGAGAGACGTGATCATACTTACAACAGACCGAAAACAAACCGAATGCATAAGTTTTGCAGTCACGCTCAAGCTTGTTTAATAACTCCTCAGTAGTATCCAGGTAACAGGCGTCGGCATAATTTATAATCGGCTGAATGAGTGTTTGGACCAAAGAGATCTTTGTTTTCAAAGGCAAAAGACCCTGTAGGCAATGTAGGCATTTGAGCGAATGAAAAAAAAGTTTACCTAAGATAATAGTTTGTGTCAAAACTATTATACTTTTTTTAAACCATTGAAAACGATTTCGTTTCAAAGTTTAATTTCAGGCGAAGGAGTACAGTACTTCAAAACGTTTAGCAGTCAATGCCTGAAATATTATACGAAAATTACCAAAAGTTCGTCACTGGCGTGTTTTACAATTGTTTCTGATTGTGTTCTGTTAGTATGGATGAAGTCAGAATAGCAGTAAATGAAATGAAGAATGGTAAGGCCACAGGTACAGATGGAATACCAGTTGAAGTGTGGAAGTTATTGCGGGTGCATGGATGAACGTGGTCAGCTTTGATCTTCAATAAGTTGTTACGGGAAGAAGCCATATCTGATAATTGGTGCAACAGTTATTTGGTGCCCATCTTTAAAAAAAGGTGATGTTTTAGAAGTGTTTCGATTTTTCTGATGAGAAGTGTATTATGTTCAGTGTCATATCCATATCATTGCATCACATTCACATACCAAAAGCGCTGATGTGCGGTGGTATTGGATAGTGCTGTACAACAGTAGTTGGAGCAGAATAAATCAAGTACTTGCATGCATGTCTCAAGTGAGTTCTACTTGCTCTGCCTTAATTGAAAAGTATTGCAGTTTATAATTATTCTCAATTCATTTATTTATTTACATTTAAAAATTGCTTAACTAACTATAATTACAGTACAATAAAAAAATAATAATAAAAACTCTAAACTAGTAATGCAATGTAGGGGCTTTTATTATTATTTTTTTAACTATTTTATTATTGTTATTTTTAACTAACTAAAATGGCCCCAGAAAACTCTTATTGCAATGCTATTATTATTTTTATACTTTGAATCTGTATCATTTCTTCAGTTTTGTTTTTGACAGATCTCAGAAAGAGAATGCATCACAACTAGTTCTATCCTTTAGGGAACCAAACGTGCTAATATGTGATAATTATAATATCGGCACGTTTTGTTTTCTATAGGCTAGTGCTGCAGGCCGGCAGTTCGATCGGTGTACATGAGTTTGGCGGCATGTGGTGCTTCGCTCTGCCTTGTTGAACAGTATTGCAGATGATAATTTTTATTAAAATAGTGATCTGTTTTTAACTAACTTCCAAAACAGGAGGAGGTTCTGAAGTCGTATGAATATTTTTTTAAATCTTTTTCAACAGTATCTTCGTCAAATGTTAACTGATTTCGATGATTATTTGGAAGAGTTTTGCTCCCAGGTGGCCTCATTTATATTTGGTAAGTATCTGATGAAAAACTTTAATGATAAACCATGGAGCACGTCATTAAATGTTTGCACATCTTTTGGGACAGCTATAATCGCATGTTTGGTTATTGTTAACACCATTTCTTATAAACTGCCCTGTAAAAACACAAAAATTTACCAAAAGTTCGTCACTGGCGTGTTTTTCAATTGTTTCTAATTGTGTTCTGTTAGTATGGATGAAGTCAGAATAGCAGTAAATGGAATGAAGAATAGTAATGCCATTGGTACAGATGGAATAACAATTGAAGTGTGGAAGTTATTGCGGGTGGATGGATAGACGTGGTTAGCTTTGATCTCAATCAGTTGTTGCGGGAAGAAGCCATATTTGATGATTGGCGGGACAGTTATTTGGTCCCCATCTTTAAATAAAGCTGATGTTCTTGAGTGCAACAATTAATGAGAAAATTATTAAGAGGCGGTTGAGAGAATAAAGTGAAGTTTTACGATACCAATTCGATTTTATACCTGGTTGGGGTACAATCAATGACATTTTCGCTATACGACCAGCTGTGCGAGACATACAGAGGTACGCATAAAAACTTGCAAATGGTATTCGTTGACCTCGAAAGAGCATACGATCGGGTATCTCTTGAGGTTCTGTGGTGGGCCCTTAAGGAGAAAGGCGTGCTTGAAAAGTACGTGCAGTTAATCCGAGATATGTACAGTCGATGCAGTACCCAAATCCGGACTACAGTGGGCACCACTGGAAGCTTCAATGTGGTTGTCAGCTTACATCAAGGTCCCTGATGATAATGGACGCTCTGACATCGAACATTCAGGACAAGGCTTCCTAGTGTATGCTTTATACCGCAGACATTGTGCTAGTTGCCGAGAGTGGCCTAGAGACCCAGAACTGATTGGACGTGTGGTGGCACAGACTGGCAGTGAAGGCCTGAAATTGAGTAGAACCAAAACGGAGTAAATGTTCTGCGATTTCGGCAGTTTCTCCAATTCTGTGCCTTTAGCTCTCGCCGGAACGCCCATACCGATCTTTTCCGACTTTCGGTACCTCAGGTCGCTCAGGCGTAACACATAATTGTTTTTTTTGTTTCGGAAAATCATGTTATGACAAGTCCCGCTCTTGGGCGGAACGGGAAATAGTGTCAGACTTTTATTGACTAAAAACCCACTACTGTTCCTTCGCTGCCTACGTCCCAGGGCCCCGGGTTTCACTTTCACACTACTCGTGGACCCAGTAGGCTTCGACCCTGCCGGGCCCCTACGATTTGCTGACATCTCCTTGAGGAGCGCGTGGAACAGTACGCACCGTCGACAACTTGGGCTCGGAACGGACGGTTACCGGACGATCGGACGGCGAGCCACCCATTGCTCGCCGTCCGCAAGCCCGCGCCTACGGTGGCCGGAAATCGGGATCGGAATCCCGGCGGCGATTGGAGCGTAAGGACCGTTGCCTCACGTGATCGGCCGCCTCCTTTGCTAGCATTACTGCTTCGCAGAAGGAGGCGAGCGCCTGCCACTCCTCCTCGCTCCGGACAATGGCCTGAACCAAGGCCCGGCGCAAAAGATCGCCGCTGCCGATTGCCCCCATGAGGACACGGCGTTGCTCTGCCCAAGCGGGGCACACCTCCACCGTGTGCTCTACCGTGCCCTCCGGGCGGTCCACACAGTGGCGACACCTCCCGAAATTACCGAGTCCGGTGCGAACCTGCGTCATGCGGAAGGTGAGGACGCCGTGAGGTCTTTCCAATCACGCCTCAAAGAGGGGACTTACCGCCATAATTGTGGCGTGCCCAGGACGTAATAACACACACAACACACACGTATAACACATCAGATCAACGCAGGATGGATGAAATAGCGACAGGTCACAGGAACAACTTGCGATCCACTATGCCCCTCAAGTTGAAGAGTTTTGAATTTACAGTCCGTGATAAGGCCTATCATACTGTATGGTTAAGAATGTTGGGCTGTGAAAAATATGCATAAAAAAAGATTGCATGTGGCGTAGATGTGAATATTGAGATCGATGTATGATGTGTCGAGATTGGATAAAGTGAGATATGAGTGTATTAGAGGTAGTTTGAATGTGCGCCAGTGACTGAAAAGTTGAAAGGAAATCGTTTGTCTTGGTATGGTCATGTGAAGAGGAGGGAAGAAACGCATGTTACTAAAAAAGTTCGAACCGAAACCGAATTGATAACCTCCTCCTTTTTTTGGAAGACGGTTAAAAAACATGCAATTTGTAATATTAAATATCATTTGTCTGTAAACTTTTTGTGTTAACGAATTTACGTTATCGGTAGTATAGTCCTAGATTAACGACAGCCCTATTAATATTTTATTAATTGCCAAACAGATCACTCGCTGAACAGATGTTCGATGGGGCCGAAAAATTCTAAAGTAGCGACCGCATACTGGAAGACGGTTCGTATGGTGTCGGGACGTAAAGAATAACACCATCCCATCTCTTCCCGTGGGTGTCGTAAGAGGCGACTAAGGGACGTACCAGAGAATGGGCAGCAGCATCCTCTGTGCATTACAAAAACCAAACTGCGATCGCCAACCCGTCTGCCAAGCGTGGCGATTATGGCAAACCCCCCCAATATGAAAATACAAATTAAAAAATGGCCCCTAGTGCCCGGCAGCCCGTCTACCCTTGACTCCGGTAGCGGTCAAGGCCACGACGAGGCAAGGGGTGCGAAGAATCTCCGGATGAGATCTGGCTACCCATCTATAAAACGACTCGACCTGGCAACTTTTAACACACGTACACTGAGGACTGACGAGAAGATCACCGAACTTGAGGAGGAATTGAGCAGGTTGCGATGGAGTATTGTGGGATTATCTGAAGTTTGAAGACAGGGGGAGGATACGATTATTTTCAAATCCGGTAACCTGCTCTATTTCCGGGAGGGTGACCAGCAATCCCAGGGTGGTGTAGGGTTTTTCGTCCACAAGTCCCTTGTGAACAATGTGGTGAAGATTGAGAGTGTGTCGACCAGGGTGGCTTACCTTATACTCAGAGTATCATCAAGATATTCGCTGAAGGTCATACAGGTTTATGCCCCGACCTCGACACACCCCGACGACGAAGTAGAGACCATGTATGAGACGAAGTAGGAACACCGGACACCATACGGAGACCATGTATGAGGATGTATCCAGAGCCATGCATGGTTATAAGACTCACTTCACCGTGGTCATGGGGGACTTCAACGCGAAACGGTGACGAGCTGCGAGTGGGGCAATTTGGATTTGGACGTCGGAATCACCGAGGACACCTATTGGCTAGCTTTATGGAGAAGGAGGGCCTCTACATGATGAATTCCTTCTTCAAAAAGCGTGAGCATAGGAGGTGGACCTGGCAAAGTCCTGACGGTGCAACTAGAAATGAGATTGACTTCATCAAAATATTCAATGCAAATATTCAATGATGTCTCTGTGATCAACGCGGTGAAAACTGGAAGTGATCACCGCATAGTAAGAGGCACATTGAATATTAATATTAAGCTTGAAAGGTCACGACTGATGAAGTCTACGCTCCGTCCAGCACCGATCCAAGTCCAAAACCCCGAGAGCTTTCAGCTCGAACTCCACAATCGTTTCGAGTGCCTAGGAAGCTCCGTGGACGAATATAACGATGGGTTCGTGGAAACTGTCCATACGGTCGGGTCTAAGTTTTTCAAGACTCACCGTACAGATAAGAACAAAAAGCTCTCTGATCCGACCCTCGAGCTAATGAAGAAGAGGCGTGAGATGATTCTGCAGTCTTCAGACGATGCGTGCATATACCGGCAGCTCAATAGACAAATATCGAAGTCTCTGAAACGCGACCTTCGCCGCTTTAATACCGCAAGGATTAAGGATGCAATTGAGCGGAATAAGGGCTCTAAAGTTTTTGCACGAGATCTGTCTATTGGGCAAAGCCAGCTCACGAAGCTGAAGACCGACGATGGCAGAGTCATTTCCGCCAAATCGGAGCTTCTGGGAGAGATCGAGACTTTTTATGGACAGTTATACACGTCTATCACTAAACCCGCGGCAAATCTAGCAAACGACCCAAGAGCTAGATTGACTCGACACTATACCGAAGATATCCCGGACGTCAGCCTGTACGAGATTAGGATGGCTCTGAAGCAGCTAAAAAACTACAAGGCGTCGGGTGAGGACGGAATCACGGCTGAACTCCTGAAGGCGGGTGGAAAACCGGTCCTTAAGGCCCTTCAGAAGCTATTTGATTCCGTCATACTCGAAGGAAAAACGCTACAGGCATGGAGCAGAGGCGTGGTGGTACTCTTCTTTAAGAAGGGCGATAATGCCCTGCTTAAGAATTACAGGCCCATCTCGCTTCTGAGTCATGTCTACAAGCTGTTTTCCAGAGTCATCACGAATCGTCTTGCACGCAGGTTTGACGACTTCCAGCCTCCCGAACAAGCTGGATTTCGAAAAGACTTCAGCACCGTGGACCACATACATACGCTGCGGCAGGTTATACAGAAGACTGAGGAGTATAATCAGCCTCTCTGCTTAGCGTTTGTGGACTACGAGAAAGCCTTTGATTCGATTGAGACTTGGGCTGTACTGCAGTCTCTCCAACGGTGCCAAATTGACTATCGGTACATCGAAGTGCTGAAGTGTTTGTACAAAAACGCCACTATGTCAGTCCGACTACAAGACCAGACTTCGAAACCTATCCTCTTGCAGCGGGGCGTGAGGCAGGGAGACGTAATTTCTCCGAAACTGTTCACCGCAGCAATGGAGGATGTCTTCAAGGTTCTGGAGTGGAGAGGGCTAGGCATTAATGTCAATGGCGAGTACATCACTCACCTTCGGTTTGCCGACGACATAGTAGTCATGGCTGAGACTACGGAGGAGCTCAGTACAATGCTTGGTGACCTCAGTAGAGCTTCCGAAAGAGTGGGACTTAAAATGAACATGGATAAAACCAAAGTCATGGTAAACAGCCATGTAGCTCCCACTCCTATCAAGATCGGGGACTCTACTCTCGAAGTTGTGGACGACTACGTTTACCTGGGACAGACGGTCCAGTTGGGAAGGTCTAACTTCGAGAAAGAGATCAATCGTCGAATCCGACTTGGCTGGGCAGCGTTCGGGAAGCTGCGGGGTTTCTTCTCGTCCAATATACCACAGTGTCTCAAGACGAAAGTCTATGACCAGTGCGTGTTGCCAGTAATGATATATGGCTCTGAAACGTGGTCGCTTACAATGGGCCTCATCAGAAGACTCAAAGTCACCCAAAGGGCAATGGAAAGGGCTATGCTCGGAGTTTCCTTGCGTGATCGAATCAGGAATGAGGATATCCGCAGGAGAACCAAGGTCACCGACATAGCACGAAGAATCGCCAAACTTAAGTGGCAATGGGCAGGGCACATTGCTCGCAGAACGGATGGCCGTTGGGGCCGAAAGGTTCTGGAATGGCGACCACGTACTGGAAGACGTAGCGTTGGAAGGCCTCCTACAAGGTGGACTGATGACCTGGTAACGGTTGCGGGAGTACGATGGATGCGAGACGCACAGGACCGTTCATTGTGGCGGCACTTGGGGGAGGCCTATGTCCAGCAGTGGACGTCTTTCGGCTGAAATGATGATGATGATGATGATGACTGGAAGACGCAGCGTTGGAAGGCCCTCCGACACGGTGAACAGACGACCTCGTGAGGGTCGCAGGAATCCGATAAACGCAAAACGCAAAGGACCGGTCTTTATGGCGATACCTGAGGGAAGCTGATGTCCAGCAGTGGTCAGTGCCTTTTTCGGCTAAAATGATGATGATAAGGTAAGGTGAATATTTTTAATCTTTTAAGCGATTATACCTTGGCAATTTTCCAAATTTCCTTAAAAGTATTTAAGAAAAATAATTAAATGCTTTCAACTAATTAAGTCCATGATTTAATTAATTTTATATCAATTATTTAATTCACATATCTTCGAATGTTTAATTCTAGCTAATGCCGGTTTCTTCACAATGTTTCCTTTCACCGTTTTGAAAGCAGTAGTGATGAAATAAGTTACACAAAATAATGTGCCTGCCTAGGTTAGAACCCACAACCCGACTCGTGAGTCACAGCCGATACCACTGGGCCACCGCTGTTCAGTCACATTAATGTTAAATTATGGTCGTAGCAGTGAGCTATAGATAATTTATTTATTTTATAATTTATGTACATACATAAATACAAAAGATACATTATTATAAAAATTATACAAAAGTACTGCTTATTTCTAAAAGAAATTTCTTGCGGCAGACCTGCGAAAGGAGAGATAGGAAGAAATGTAGACAATAGTGTGTAGAAGTAATAAAAGAAGAGTATTTGAAATCTTAAATTAAAGTAATAAATACTTATATACCTATATATACTAAAAATAAATACATAATGTATATACATGTGTAATTATCACACTAGAGAGGAAATTTAGTGCTCTTTTACTTTAGATTTGAAGAGTGAAATAGTTTATAAATCTCGAATGCTAGGCGGAAGAGAGTTTCACAAGAATATTCCAGAATCCAGTAACTGGATTTATGAGGGGAGATTGAAGAAGGCATCTTAGGTGTGATCTTCACGGAGCGTCGCTAGGGCGAGCGTAAGTGAAACAGTCCCGCAGGTAGGAGAGATAAGATGGGTTATGTAGGATGTTGAAAAGGCGACATAAAATCCAAGTGTTTCTGCGAAGACGGATAGGGAGCCACTTGAATTCCTTGCGAAAATAAAAGACGTGATCATACTTACAACAGACCAAAAACAAACCGAATGCATAAGTTTAGCAGTCACGCTAAAGCTTGTTTAATAGCTCCTCAGTAGTATACAGGTATCAGGCGTTGGCATAATTTATAATCGGCTGAATGAGTGTTTGGACCAAAGAGATCTTCGTTTTCAAAGGCAAAAGACCCTGTAGGCATTTGAGCGAATGAAAAAAAAGTTTACCTAAGATAATAGTTTGTGTCAAAACTATTATCTTAGATAAACTTTTTTTAAACCATTGAAAACGATTTCGTTTTAAAGTTTGATTTCAGGTGAAGGAGAGCAGTACTTCACAACGTTTAGCAGTCAATGCCTGAAATATAAGCACTGTCCGATCGGGGAACAATTTGAATGATGGTTTTGGCTATACACCATTCGATTTGTCCCTCTATTAGCTAGTGCTACAAAGCATCAATACTATTATTTTAATACTTTGAATCTGTATAATTTACCTAAAATGTAAAAATGTACCTTACGATGATTGAAGTAAGGGTGTTTTGCGCAAAACATAAAAATGTCAATTACGTTAATTCATACTTCTGGTATCGATATGGCGCCAGAAAAATCTTATTGCAATGCTATTATTATTTTTATACTTTGAATCTGTATCATTTCTATAGCTGTGTTTTTGACAGATCTCAGAAAGGGAAGGCATCACAACTAGTTCTATCCTTTAGGGAACCAAACGTGCTACTATGTTATGATTTTAATTTTGGCACGTTTAGTTTCTTATAGGCTAGTGCTGCACAACGGCAGTTCGAGCGGAGTACATGAGTTTGGCGGCATGTGGTGCTTCGTTTCTACAGTATTGCTGATGATATTTTTTTTTAAAATAGTGATTTGTTTTTAACTGACTTCCAAAACAGGAGGAGGATCTCAAGTCGTATGAATATTTTTTTTGTATCTTGTTCAATACCTTCGTCAAATATTAACTGACTTTGATGGATTATTTGGAAAAGTTTTGATCCCAGGTGGCCGGGTGCGTCTCATAACGTATAAACTTATTTGGTCTTGTTTCATTTTATTATTGTTCATAAGATATAATCAATGTGAGATATACCAACTGTTGATATAATTTCTTTACATATAACATTTATTCATTGCAAAACTTAATTAGTATAACGTTTTTGTAATCGAAAATCGTTTGGTCTAACGTTTAATATGTATATTGTTTATTTAAACCATTTTTTTATACCACCCTGATATAGGGGCTCCGCGAAGCGGGGCTCCGTCAACCTAACTTAGCACAGGTGGTGATCAGTTACTAGTTATGTTTAATATCTATCTAGATTGACTGGTAGAGAATGCCTAAGGCATTAAGTCCGCCTTTGTACTTTAAGTTTAATAAATAAATAAATATCTTCTTAGGCTACTATTACCTATAACTACGAAAGAACTTACAAATAATAAAACAAAGAAAAAATACTTTTAAATATTTACAAAAAAAAATACAAAGCTATTGTTTTTATAATCTTGAATTAGAAGCTACAGCTCGTATCTGACAAACAATTTTATATACAATGTTTGTTATAATAATAATAATATTTTTTATTTATCTTCCACAAATAACGATAACAGTAGGAAACACTTAGAATATAAAAGTGATATAACAATGTTAATTTGTGGGAGACTAGTGCCTAAACTAAGCCATGGCTTGTATTTTAGGACACCAGGGACTCCTCTCTACAGGGTAAGCAGCAAACAAAAACATTATATCATTTTTATAGATGGAGAAAATCTAACGAAAGTTAACAATTTTTCAGTTTCTTCAAGTTATTTACATTTATTGGAAGAAAAAGCTAAAAGAAAAATTAAAGTAATTAAAATTGTTATGTCAAACGATATTATATTTCATGTATGTTATAATTATAAAAACTAGTTCAGTATTTTAAAATTATATCAATCGTTTATTATATTAACTAATCGCTATATTAAATAAAATTACATGTTCCGTTCTTATATGTTGTTAATATAAGAGATTTTGGTGTTATACCACCTTATTACTTACCCCAGGTAGCCTCATTTATATTTGGTAAGTATCTGATGAAAAACTTTAAAGATAAACCATGGAACACTTCATTAAATGTTTGCAAATCTTTCGGGACTGCTATAATCGCATGTCTGTTTATTGTTAAAACCATTTCATATATACTGCCCTGTAGAAACACGAAAATTAACCAAAAGTTCGTCACTGGCGAATTTTCTAATTGTTTCTGATCGTGTTCTGTTAGTATGGATGAAGTCAGAATAGCAGTAAATGAAATGAAGAATGGTAAGGCCATTGGTACAGATTATATACCAGTTGAGTGTGGAAGTTATTGCGGGTAGATGGGTGGACGTGGTCAGCTTTGATCTTCAATAAGTTGTTACGGGAAGAAGCCATATCTGATAATTGGTGCAAGAGTTATTTGGTGCCCATCTTTAAAAAAAGGTGATGTTTCGAAAGTGTTTCGATTTTTCTGATGAGAAGTGTATTATGTTCAGTGTCATATCCATATCATTGCATCACATTCACATACCAAAAGCGCTGATGTGCGGTGGTGTTGGATAGTGCTGTACAACAGTATTTGGAGCAGAATAAATCAAGTACTTGCATGCATGTCTCAAGTGAGTTCTACTTGCTCTGCCTTAATTGAAAAGTATTGCAGTTTATAATTATTCTCAATTCATTAATTTATTTACATTTAAAAATTGCTTAACTAACTATAATTACAGTACAATCAAAAAATAATAATAAAAACTCTAAACTAGTAATGCAATGTAGGGGCTTTTATTATTATTTTTTTAACTATTTTATTATTGTTATTTTTAACTAACTAAAATGGCCCCAGAAAACTCTTATTGCAACAGTTTTGTTTTTGACAGATCTCAGAAAGGGAAGGCATCACAACTAGTTCTATCCTTTAGGGAACCAAACGTGCTAATATGTGATAATTATAATATCGGCACGTTTTGTTTTCTATAGGCTAGTGCTGCACGACGGCAATTCGAGCGGTGTACATGAGTTTGGCGGCATATGGTGCTTCGCTTTGTCTTATTGAACAGTATTGCATATGATAGTTTTTATTAAAATAGTGATCTCTTTTTAACTGACTTCCAAAACAGGAGGAGGTCCTCAAGTCGTATGAATATTTTTTTTATCTTTTCAACAGTATCTTTGTCAAATGTTAACTGATTTCGATGATTATTTGGAAGAGTTTTGCTCCCAGGTGGCCTCATTTATATTTGGTAAGTATCTGATGAAAAACTTTAATGATAAACCATGGAGCACGTCATTAAATGTTTGCACATCTTTTGGGACAGCTATAATCGCATGTTTGGTTATTGTTAACACCATTTCTTATAAACTGCCCTGTAAAAACACAAAAATTTACCAAAAGTTCGTCACTGGCGTGTTTTTCAATTGTTTCTAATTGTGTTCTGTTAGTATGGATGAAGTCAGAATAGCAGTAAATGGAATGAAGAATAGTAATGCCATTGGTACAGATGGAATAACAATTGAAGTGTGGAAGTTATTGCGGGTGGATGGATAGACGTGGTTAGCTTTGATCTCAATCAGTTGTTGCGGGAAGAAGCCATATTTGATGATTGGCGGGACAGTTATTTGGTCCCCATCTTTAAATAAAGCCGATGTTCTTGAGTGCAACAATTAATGAGATAATTATTAAGAGGCCGTTGAGAGAAGAAAGTGAAGTTTTACGGAACCGATTCGATTTCATACCTGGTCGGAGTACAATCAATGCCATTTTCGCTATACGACCAGCTGTGCGAGACATACAGAGGTACGCATAAAAACTTGCAAATGGTATTCGTTGACCTCGAAAGGACATAAAATCGGGTATCTCTTAAGGTTCTGTGGTGGACCCTTAAGGAGAAAGGTGTGCTTGGAAAGGACGTGCAGTTGATCCGAGATATGTACAATCGATGCAGTACCCAAATCCGGACTACAGTGGGCAACACTGAGCAAGCAACAAGGTTCCTGATTATAATGGACGCTCTGACATCGAACATTCAGGAAGAGGCTTCCTAGTGTATGCTGTATGCCGAAGACATTGTGCTCGTTGCCGAGAGTGGCCTAGAGACACAGAACTGATTGGAGGTGTGGTGGCACAGACTGGCAGTGAAGGCCTGAAATTGAGTAGAACCAAAACGGAGTAAATGTTCTGCGATTTCGGGAGTTTCTCCAATTCTGTGCCTTTAGCTCTCGCCGGAACGCCCATACCGATCTTTTCCGACTTTCGGTACCTAAGGTCGCTCATCCAAGGGGATAGTGAGATAGACCGAGACGTAACACATCAGATCAATGCAGGATGGATGAAATAGCGACAGGTCACAGGAACAACTTGCGATCCACTATGCCCCTCAAGTTGAAGGGTTTTGAATTTATAGTCCGTGATAAGGCCTATCTTACTGTATGGTTAAGAATGTTGGGCTGTGAAAAATATGCATAAAAAAAGATTGCATGTGGCGTAGATGTGAATATTGAGATCGATGTGTGATGTGTCGAGATTGGATAAAGTGAGAAATGAGTATATTAGAGGTAGGTAGTTTGAATGTGCGCCAGTGACTGAAAAGTTGAAAGGAAATCGTTTGTCTTGGTATGGTCATGTGAAGAGGAGGGAAGAAACACATGTTACTAAAAAAGTTCAAACCGAAACCGAATTGATAACCTCCTCCTTTTTTTTGAAAGACGGTTAAAAAACATGCAATTTGTAATATTAAATATCATTTGTCTGTAACTTTTTGTGTTAACGAATTTACGTCATCGGTAGAATAGTCCTAGATTAACGACATAGCCCTATTAATATTTTATTAATTGCCAAACAGATCACTCGCCGAACAGATGTTCGATGGGGCCGAAAGATTCTAAAGTGGCGACCGCGTACCGGAAGACGCAGCGTTGGAAGGCCCTCCGACACGGTGAACAGACGACCTGGTGAGGGTCGCGAGAATCCGGTAAACGCGGAACGCAAAGGACCGGTCTTTATGGCGATGCCTGAGGGAAGCTGATGTCCAGAAGTGGTGAGCGCCTTTTTCGGCTAAAATGATGATGATAAGGTAAAGTGAATATTTTTAATCTTTTAAGCGATTCATACATTGGCAATTTTCCAAATTTCCTTAAAAGTATTTAAGAAAGATAATTAAATTCTTTCAACTAATTAAGTCCATGATTTAATTAATTTTATATCAATTATTTAGTTCAAATATCTTCAAATGTTTAATTCTAGCTAATGCCGGTTTCCACACAATGTTTCCTTTCACCGTTTTGAGAGCAGCAGTGATGAAATAAGTTATACAAAATAATGTGCCTGCCTAGGTTAGAACCCACAACCCGACTCGGGAGTCACAGCCGATACCACTGGGCCACAACTGCTCAGTCACATTAATGTTAAATTATGGTCGTTTCAGTGAGCTATAGATAATTTATTTATTTTATAATTTATGTACATACATAAATACAAAAGATACATTATTATAAAAATTATACAAAAGTACTGCTTATTTCTAAAAGAAATTTCTTGCGGCAGACCTGCGAAAGGAGAGATAGGAAGAAATGAAGACAATAGTGTGTAAAAGTAATAAAAGAAGAGTATTTGAAATCTTAAATTAAAGTAATAAATACTTATATACCTATATACTACTCTGTCAAGAAAGTACCGGGAAAAGATCAATAATGCACAAAATGTCTGTTATTCATCCAAATTTATTTTATCACCTTCAAAGTATGATCCTTTAGAAACGAGACACTTGCGCCAACGAATAATCCATTCATCAAAACATTTTTTAAACGCTGCTTCCGGAATTGAGTTCAGTTCTCGCCGCGAATTCTCCTTTATGTCTTCTATCGATTGAAAACGGGTGCCACGAAGTGGTAATTTGAGTTTAGGAAAAAGAAAAATGTCAGCAGGAGCCATATCTGGTGAATATGGTGGTTGCTGGATGGTATTTGTTGAGTGTTTGGTCAAAAATTCGTTCACAATGATAGCCTTGTGCGAAGGCGCATTGTCAGGGTGCAAAATCCAAGAATTTTCTTTCCACAAATCTGGCCTTTTTCGTCGAATACGCTCTGTTAAACGCCGCATAACGCTCAAATAATATTCTTTATTTACCGTTAAACCTTCCGGTAAGAATTCAGAGTACACAACACCGCGATACTCAAAGAAAACAGTCAACATGACTTTGACTTTTGATCGACTTTGGCGTGGTTTTTTCGGTTTCGGTTCAGTTGGAAGGCGCCACTCCGAAGCTTGTTGACTAGTTTGCATGTCAAACTCGTAAACCCACGTCTCGTCACCAGTAACAATGCGTTTCATGAATGTTGGGTCCGAACTGACTCATTCTAGCATGTCCTCAGCGACTTTCATGCGATTGAGTTTTTGGAGAAAATTCAGATCTTTTGGGACTAGCCGAGCAGCAACATGTTTCATACCCAAATGATTAGTTAAAATGGTACGGATCGACTCGTGAGATACAGAAAGTTCGGCGGCTATCTCTCTCAGAGTTGAATGGTGATTTTCAGTCACTATTTTCTTCACTTTTGCGATGTTAACTTCAGTTGCAGATGTTGACGGCCTACCAGAGCGAGGCAAATCTTCTATCACATCTCGACCGCTTTTGAACGCTTTGAACCACTCATAAGCACGAATTTTTGATAAAGTCGATTCACCGTAAGCCTTCTGTAACATTTTCAGTGACTCCGAACACGAAATTCCATTGGCGATGCAAAATTTAAGACGAACTCTTTGTTCGATATTTTTGTCCATTATGAAATTCGCAATACACACTATATATGATATTACTAAAACAGCACTGTATTTAATATAAATAACAGATGCAACTCAAACTCCGCGCCAAAATGGAAAAAGATGTGCCAATCTAACAACTACCAAAAAACAAAAATTTGAATTTGGAACCTTAACAAATCATCCATTCCCGATACTTTTTTGACTGAATGTATACTAAAAATAAATACATAATATATATACATGTGTAATTATCGCACTAGAGAGGAAAGTTAGTGCTCTTTTACCTTAGATTTGAAGAGTGAAATAGTTTGCAAATCTCGAATGCTAGGCGGAAGAGAGTTTCACAATCTTACTGCATGGACAGAGAGTAGGATTAGTAGCTGGATTTATGAGGGGGATTTAAGAAGGGATCTTAGGTGTGATCTTCACGGAGCGTCGCTAGGGCGAGCGTAAGTGAAACAGTCCCGCAGGTAGGAGAGATAAGATGGGTTATGTAGGATGTTGAAAAGGCGACATAAAATCCAAGTGTTTCTGCGAAGATGGATAGGGAGCCACTTGAGTTCCTTGCGAAAATGAGAGACGTGATCATACTTACAACAGACCAAAAACAAACCGAATGCATAAGTTTTGCAGTCACGCTCAAGCTTGTTTAATAACTCCTCAGTAGTATCCAGGTAACAGGCGTCGGCATAATTTATAATCGGCTGAATGAGTGTTTGGACCAAAGAGATCTTTGTTTTCAAAGGCAAAAGACCCTGTAGGCAATGTAGGCATTTGAGCGAATGAAAAAAAAGTTGACCTAAGACAATAGTTTGTGTCAAAACTATTATACTTTTTTTAAACCATTGAAAACGATTTCGTTTTAAAGTTTAGTTTCAGGTGAAGGAGAGCAGTACTTCGCAACGTTTCGCAGTCAATGCCTGAAATATAAGCACTGTCCGATTGAGGAACAATTTGAATGATGTTTTTGGCTATACACCATTCGATTTGTTCCTCTATTAGCTAGTGCTACAAAGCATCAATACTATTATTTTAATACTTTGAATCTGTATACTTCACCTAAAATGTAAAAATATACCTTACGATGATTGAAGTAAGGGTGTTTTGCACAAAACATAAAAATGTCAATTACGTTAATTCATACTTCTGGTATCGATATGGCGCCAGAAAAACCTTATTGCAATGCTATTATTATTTTTATACTTTGAATCTGTATCATTTCTATAGCTGTGTTTTTGACAGATCTCAGAAAGGGAAGACATCACAACTAGTTCTATCCTTGAGGGAACCAAACGTGCTACTATGTTATGATTTTAATTTTGGCACGTTTAGTTTCTTATAGGCTAGAGCTGCACAACGGCAGTTCGAGCGGAGTACATGAGTTTGGCGGCATGTGGTGCTTCGTTCCTACAGTATTGCTGATGATATTTTTTTTTTAAATAGTGATCTGTTTTTAACTGACTTCCAAAACAGGAGGAGGATCTCAAGTCGTATGAATATTTTTTTGTGTCTTGTTCAATATCTTCGTCAAATACTAACTGATATTGATGGATTATTTGGAAGAGTTTTGATCCCAGATGGCCGGGTGCGTCTCATAACGTATAAACTCATTTGGTCTAATTTCATTTTATTATCGTTCATAAGATATAATCAACGTCAGATAAACCAACTGTTGATATAATTTCTTTACATATAACATTTATTCATTCCAAAACTTAATTAGTATAACGTTTTTGTAATCGAAAATCGTTTGGTCTAACGTTTAATATGTATATTGTTTATTTAAACCATTTTTTTTATACCACCCTGATATAGGAGCTCCGCGAAGCGGGGCTAACCTAACCTAACTTAGCACAGGTGGTGATCAGTTACTAGTTATGTTTAATATCTACTTAGGCTACTATTACCTATAACTACGATAGAACTTACAAAGAATAAAACAAAGAAAAAATACTTTTAAATGTTTATTAAACAAAATACAAAGCCATTGTTTTTATAAGCTTAAATTAGAAGCCACAGTTCGTATCGTCATATTAGACCAAATAAGTTCAATATCTTTTGAGTGGTATGTCAAACGATTTTATATTTGATGTATGTTATGTCACACGATGTTATATTTAATGTATCATCATCATCATCATCATTTCAGCCGAAAGAAGTCCACTGCTGGACATAGGCCTCCCCCAAGCGACGCCACAACGACCGATCCTGTGCGTCTCGCATCCACCGCACTCCCGCGACTCTCACCAGGTCGTCGGTCCACCTTAACATTTAATGTATGTTATGCTTATAAAAATTAGTTATTTTAAAATTATATCAATCGTTCATTACATCAACTAATCGCTATATTAAATAAAATTATATGTTCCGTTCTTATATGTTGTTAATATTAGAGATTTTGTTGTTATATCACCTATTACTTACCACAGGTGACCTCATTTATATTTGGTAAATATCTGATGAAAAACTTTAAAGATAAGCCATGGAACACTTCATTAAATGTTTGCAAATCTTTCGGGACTGCTATAATCGCATGTCTGTTTATTGTTAACACCATTTCATATATACTGCCCTGTAGAAACACGAAAATTAACCAAAAGTTCGTCACTGGCGTGTTTTCCAATTGTTTCTGATTGTGTTCTGATAATATAGATGAAGTCAGAATAGCAGTAAATGAAATGAAGAATGGTAAGGCCATTGGTTCAGATGGAATACCAGTTGAGAGTGGAAGTTATTGCGGGTAGATGGGTGGACGTGGTCTGCTTTGATCTTCAATAAGTTGTTACGGGAAGTAGCCATATCTGATAATTGGTGCAACAGTTATTTGGTGCCCATCTTTAAAAAAAGGTGATATTTTGGAAGTGTTTCGATTTTTCTGATGAGAAGTGTATTATGTTCAGTGTCATATCCATATCATTGCATCACATTCACATACCAAAAGCGCTGATGTGCGGTGGTGTTGGATAGTGCTGTACAACAGTAGTTGGAGCAGAGTAACTCAAATACTTGCATGCATGTCTCAAGTGAATTCTACTTGCTCTGCCTTAATTGAAAAGTATTGAAGTTTAAAATTATTCTAAATTCATTTATTTACGTATATTTAAAAAAAAAAAACTCTAAACTAATAATGCAGTGTAGGGGCTTTTATTATTATTTTTTTTACTATTATATTGTTATTTTTAACTAACTAAAAACAAACTAAAATGGCGCCAGAAAACTCTTATTGCAATGCTATTATTATTTTTATACTTTGAATCTGTATCATTTCTACAATTTTGGTTTTGACAGATCTCAGAAAGGGAAGGCATCACAACTAGTTCTATCCTTTAGGGAACCAAACGTGCTAATATGTGATAATTATAATATCGGCACGTTTTGTTTTCTATAGGCTAGTGCTCCACAACGGCAGTTCGAGCGGTGTACATGAGTTTGGCGGCATTTGGTGCTTCGCTCTGTCTTGGTATGGTCATGTGAAGAGGAGGGAAGAAAACGCATGTTACTAAAAAAGTTCGAACCGAAACCGAATTGATAACCTCCTCCTTTTTTTGAAAGACGGTTAAAAAGCATGCAATTTTGTAATATTTAATATCATTTGTCTGTAAACTTTTTGTGTTAACGAATTTACGTCATCAGTAGTATAGTCCTAGATTAACGACATAGCCCTATTAATATTTTATTAATTGCCAAACAGATCACTCCCTGAACAGATGTTCGATGGGGCCGAAAGATTCTAAAGTGGCGACCGCGTACCGGAAGACGCAGCGTTGGAAGGCCCTCCGACACGGTGAACAGACGACCTGGTGAGGGTCGCGAGAATCCGATAAACGCGGAACGCAAAGGACCGGTCTTTATGGCGATACCTGAGGGAAGCTGATGTCCAGCAGTGGTGAGTGCCTTTTTCGGCTAAAATGATGATGATAAGGTAAGGTGAATATTTTTAATCTTTTAAGCTATTCATACACTGGCAATTTTCCAAATTTCCTTAAAAGTATTTAATAAAAATAATTAAATGCTTTCAACTAATTAAGTCCATGATTTAATTAATTTTATATCAATTATTTAGTTCAAATATCTTCGAATGTTTAATTCTAGCTAATGCCTGTTTCCTCACAATGTTTCCTTTCACCGTTTTGAGAGCAGCAGTGATGAAATAAGTTATACAAAATAATGTGCCTGCCTAGGTTAGAACCCACAACCCGACTTGGGAGTCGAAGCCGATACCACTGGGCCACCACTGCTCAGTCACATTAATGTTAAATTATGGTCGTTTCAGTGAGCTATAGATAATTTATTTATTTTATAATTTATGTACATACATAAATACAAAAGATACATTATTATAAAAATTGTACAAAAGTACTGCTTATTTCTAAAAGAAATTTCTTGCGGCAGACCTGCGAAAGGAGAGATAGGAAGAAATGTAGACAATAGTGTGTAAAAGTAATAAAAGAAGAGTATTTGAAATCTTAAATTAAAGTAATAAATACTTATATACCTATATATACTAAAAATAAATACATAATATATATACATGTCTAATTATCGCACTAGAGAGGAAAGTTAGTGCTCTTTTACCTTAGATTTGAAGAGTGAAATAGTTTGCAAATCTCGAATGCTAGGCGGAAGAGAGTTTCACAATCTTACTGCATGGACAGAGAGTAGGATTAGTAGCTGGATTTATGAGGGGGATTTAAGAAGGGATCTTAGGTGTGATCTTCACGGAGCGTCGCTAGGGCGAGCGTAAGTGAAACAGTCCCGCAGGTAGGAGAGATAAGATGGGTTATGTAGGATGTTGAAAAGGCGACATAAAATCCAAGTGTTTCTGCGAAGATGGATAGGGAGCCACTTGAGTTCCTTGCGAAAATGAGAGACGTGATCATACTTACAACAGACCAAAAACAAACCGAATGCATAAGTTTTGCAGTCACGCTCAAGCTTGTTTAATAACTCCTCAGTAGTATCCAGGTAACAAGGCGTCGGCATAATTTATAATCGGCTGAATGAGTGTTTGGACCAAAGAGATCTTTGTTTTCAAAGGCAAAAGACCCTGTAGGCAATGTAGGCATTTGAGCGAATGAAAAAAAAGTTGACCTAAGACAATAGTTTGTGTCAAAACTATTATACTTTTTTTAAACCATTGAAAACGATTTCGTTTTAAAGTTTAGTTTCAGGTGAAGGAGAGCAGTACTTCGCAACGTTTAGCAGTCAATGCCTGAAATATAAGCACTGTCCGATTGAGGAACAATTTGAATGATGTTTTTGGCTATACACCATTCGATTTGTTCCTCTATTAGCTAGTGCTACAAAGCATCAATACTATTATTTTAATACTTTGAATCTGTATACTTCACCTAAAATGTAAAAATATACCTTACGATGATTGAAGTAAGGGTGTTTTGCACAAAACATAAAAATGTCAATTACGTTAATTCATACTTCTGGTATCGATATGGCGCCAGAAAAACCTTATTGCAATGCTATTATTATTTTTATACTTTGAATCTGTATCATTTCTATAGCTGTGTTTTTGACAGATCTCAGAAAGGGAAGACATCACAACTAGTTCTATCCTTGAGGGAACCAAACGTGCTACTATGTTATGATTTTAATTTTGGCACGTTTAGTTTCTTATAGGCTAGAGCTGCACAACGGCAGTTCGAGCGGAGTACATGAGTTTGGCGGCATGTGGTGCTTCGTTCCTACAGTATTGCTGATGATATTTTTTTTTAAATAGTGATCTGTTTTTAACTGACTTCCAAAACAGGAGGAGGATCTCAAGTCGTATGAATATTTTTTTGTGTCTTGTTCAATATCTTCGTCAAATACTAACTGATATTGATGGATTATTTGGAAGAGTTTTGATCCCAGATGGCCGGGTGCGTCTCATAACGTATAAACTCATTTGGTCTAATTTCATTTTATTATCGTTCATAAGATATAATCAACGTCAGATAAACCAACTGTTGATATAATTTCTTTACATATAACATTTATTCATTCCAAAACTTAATTAGTATAACGTTTTTGTAATCGAAAATCGTTTGGTCTAACGTTTAATATGTATAGTTTATTTAAACCATTTTTTTTATACCACCCTGATATAGGAGCTCCGCGAAGCGGGGCTAACCTAACCTAACTTAGCACAGGTGGTGATCAGTTACTAGTTATGTTTAATATCTACTTAGGCTACTATTACCTATAACTACGATAGAACTTACAAAGAATAAAACAAAGAAAAAATACTTTTAAATGTTTATTAAACAAAATACAAAGCCATTGTTTTTATAAGCTTAAATTAGAAGTCACAGTTCGTATCGTCATATTAGACCAAATAAGTTCAATATCTTTTGAGTGGTATGTCAAACGATTTTATATTTAATGTATGTTATGTCAAACGATGTTATATTTAATGTATGTTATGCTTATAAAAATTAGTTATTTTAAAATTATATCAATCGTTCATTACATCAACTAATCGCTATATTAAATAAAATTATATCTTCCGTTCTTATATGTTGTTAATATTAGAGATTTTGTTGTTATATCACCTATTACTTACCACAGGTGACCTCATTTATATTTGGTAAATATCTGATGAAAAACTTTAAAGATAAGCCATGGAACACTTCATTAAATGTTTGCAAATCTTTCGGGACTGCTATAATCGCATGTCTGTTTATTGTTAACACCATTTCATATATACTGCCCTGTAGAAACACGAAAATTAACCAAAAGTTCGTCACTGGCGTGTTTTCCAATTGTTTCTGATTGTGTTCTGATAATATAGATGAAGTCAGAATAGCAGTAAATGAAATGAAGAATGGTAAGGCCATTGGTTCAGATGGAATACCAGTTAAGAGTGGAAGTTATTGCGGGTAGATGGGTGGACGTGGTCTGCTTTGATCTTCAATAAGTTGTTACGGGAAGAAGCCATATCTGATAATTGGTGCAACAGTTATTTGGTGCCCATCTTTAAAAAAAGGTGATGTTTTGGAAGTGTTTCGATTTTTCTGATGAGAAGTGTATTATGTTCAGTGACATATCCATATCATTGCATCACATTCACATACCAAAAGCGCTGATGTGCGGTGGTGTTGGATAGTGCTGTACAACAGTAGTTGGAGCAGAGTAACTCAAATACTTGCATGCATGTCTCAAGTGAATTCTACTTGCTCTGCCTTAATTGAAAAGTATTGAAGTTTAAAATTATTCTAAATTCATTTATTTACGTACATTTAAAAAAAAAAAACTCTAAACTAATAATGCAGTGTAGGGGCTTTTATTATTATTTTTTTTACTATTATATTGTTATTTTTAACTAACTAAAAACAAACTAAAATGGCGCCAGAAAACTCTTATTGCAATGCTATTATTATTTTTATACTTTGAATCTGTATCATTTCTACAATTTTGGTTTTGACAGATCTCAGAAAGGGAAGGCATCACAACTAGTTCTATCCTTTAGGAAACCAAACGTGCTAATATGTGATAATTATAATATCGGCACGTTTTGTTTTCTATAGGCTAGTGCTCCACAACGGCAGTTCCAGCGGTGTACATGAGTTTGGCGGCATTTGGTGCTTCGCTCTGTCTTGGTATGGTCATGTGAAGAGGAGGGAAGAAAACGCATGTTACTAAAAAAGTTCGAACCGAAACCGAATTGATAACCTCCTCCTTTTTTTGAAAGACGGTTAAAAAGCATGCAATTTTGTAATATTTAATATCATTTGTCTGTAAACTTTTTGTGTTAACGAATTTACGTCATCAGTAGTATAGTCCTAGATTAACGACATAGCCCTATTAATATTTTATTAATTGCCAAACAGATCACTCCCTGAACAGATGTTCGATGGGGCCGAAAGATTCTAAAGTGGCGACCGCGTACCGGAAGACGCAGCGTTGGAAGGCCCTCCGACACGGTGAACAGACGACCTGGTGAGGGTCGCGAGAATCCGATAAACGCGGAACGCAAAGGACCGGTCTTTATGGCGATACCTGAGGGAAGCTGATGTCCAGCAGTGGTGAGTGCCTTTTTTGGCTAAAATGATGATGATAAGGTAAGGTGAATATTTTTAATCTTTTAAGCGATTCATACACTGGCAATTTTCCAAATTTCCTTAAAAGTATTTAATAAAAATAATTAAATGCTTTCAACTAATTAAGTCCATGATTTAATTAATTTTATATCAATTATTTAGTTCAAATATCTTCGAATGTTTAATTCTAGCTAATGCCGGTTTCCTCACAATGTTTCCTTTCACCGTTTTGAGAGCAGCAGTGATGAAATAAATTATACAAAATAATGTGCCTGCCTAGGTTAGAACCCACAACCCGACTCGGGAGTCGAAGCCGATACCACTGGGCCACCACTGCTCAGTCACATTAATGTTAAATTATGGTCATTTCAGTAAGCTATAGATAATTTATTTATTTTATAATTTATGTACATACATAAATACAAAAGATACATTATTATAAAAATTTTACAAAAGTACTGCTTATTTCTAAAAGAAATTTCTTGCGGCAGACCTGCGAAAGGAGAGATAGGAAGAAATGTAGACAATAGTGTGTAAAAGTAATAAAAGAAGAGTATTGGAAATCTTAAATTAAAGTAATAAATACTTATATACCTATATATACTAAAAATAAATACATAATATATATACATGTGTAATTATCACACTAGAGAGGAAAGTTAGTGCGCTTTTACCTTAGATTTGAAGAGTGAAATAGTTTGCAAATCTCGAATGCTAGGCGGAAGAGAGTTTCACAAAAAAGGATATTATTATCGGTGGAGATTTCAATGTTAACATGTTGGAGAATTCAAACAGTACTACAGATTTACTTAACACTATGACTAGTTATAATTTTGACCAAATGATTAACGAACCTACCAGAATTAGTAAAACAAGTGCAACATGTATAGATTTAGTATTTACAAATTTTAAATTAAAAAACTTAAAGGCCTCTGTTGAAAACTTCGGACTTTCTGATCATAAGGGAATAATACTATCAGTACCTAAAAAAACAGACATAAATGAACGGAAATCGTGGTATATAAATAAAAGAATATTTAATGAAAAAAATATGGAAAACTTTAAGACGCAACTTAGTAAAGTAAATTGGCAATCAATATTTAAAGATGACAAAAACGTAAATTCAAACTATGAATCTTTCCACACGAAAATAGTAAGTATTTTAAATGTCTGTATTCCAAATGTCAAAATAAAAATTAAAAACAAAACAAAAAAGTCATGGCTAACTACCGGTTTAAAAGTGTCTTGCCAGCACAAACGTTTACTCAAAGCATTTCTAACACAAAATGAAGCCCCTATATTGTTAAAATATTACAAAAAATATGAAAAACTCCTAAAAAAAGCAGTTTATAAATCTAAAAAAAACATAAATATTAAAAGGATACAAAATAGTACCAATATTTCGAAAACCATGTGGCAAATAATAAAAGATCGCACCAATAAAACAACCAAACGCATAAAGAAAAATATAAAACTAAAGATACAAAATACAGTAACGGAAAACCCCACGATAGTTGCAAACGCATTTAACGACTTCTTTAGATCAGTTGGAGGAAAATCCAGTCATCAAACTGGTCGACCGGTCATAACAAAAAATGATAAATCGTTATTTGTCAAACCTGTAGATGAATATGAAATACTCTCAATTATAAGAAACCTTAAAAACAAGAGAAGCTACGGTTTTGACGAAATTCCACCCACACTAGTTAAAAAATGCGCAAGGGTTCTAGCCATACCACTTACACTCTTAATAAATCAATCCTTTACAGAAGGAACCGTCCCACATCTACTTAAGATCTCGGTAATCAAACCAATCCATAAAAAAGATTTGCAGACTGACTGTAATAACTATCGCCCCATAGCACTTTTGCCTACCTTCTCAAAAATTTTAGAAACTGCTATGTCGTCACGCCTGTATTCTTTCTGCGAGACATTCAATATATTTAACGACAGCCAAAATGGATTCAGGAAAAATAAATCAACAACAAATGCGGTTTATAGATATGTGCAAAAGATCTTAAATATAATCAATGAAAAGAAATACGCTATAGGTATCCTTCTAGACATGAGTAAAGCATACGATAGAGTTCAATATAACATCCTCTTGAATAAACTGGATGGAATAGGTGTACGTGGCATAGCTCATAAATGGTTTGCGTCTTACCTCGAAAACCGTTCACAATATGTAGAAATTGAGCACTACAATCATAGTACTGGGGAAATCGCTAATATTAAATCGGAAGAGACTACTGTACATAAATCAATCCCACAAGGTAGCGTACTCGGATGCATATTATTTCTTATCTACATAAATGATCTCCCTAAGAAAATAGATGCCGAAAGCGTTTTATTTGCTGATGACATTTCTGTTGTCTTTCCTTGCTCAAATAATCTGACCCTTCACAATGACATTCATCGAATTCTATCTGACATATATACTTGGTTAAATGAACACAATCTCGAACTAAATTTTGTTAAAACAAAAATTATGCAATTCAGACCTTACCAAAAACGACCCTTTGACATAAAATTTACCTTTAACGACATTACATTAGACTGCGTGGATAATTTTAATTTATTGGGACTTAACATTGACACTAACCTAAACTGGAAATCTCATATAGCACACATAAGTAACAAAATTTCTAGGTTTTCTTATGCGCTATCGGAACTGAAAAGATCTACGGATTTCAAATCTGCAAAAGCAGCCTATAGCGCATACGCGCACTCTTGGCTCCGTTATGGTATAATGTTATGGGGTAATAGTACGAACGCCGATAAACTTTTTAAGCTACAAAAGAGATGCATACGCATCTTAACAAATATAGGATGTATGGACAGCTGTAGACCACATTTTATAAAACATAGTATACTTACGCTTACGTCTCTGTATATCTTTGAAATATGTCTGTTTGTCAGGAAAAATATGTCACTTTTCCCCTTAAATAAGGATCATTACACCCAGCCTCGAAATTTGCGACACCAAAATGATCTAGCATTACCGGTTTCAAAGCTATCTATTTTCAATAAAGGCCCTTATGTTATGTGTATTAAGATATATAATGAAATTCCAAAGTCCTTAAAAGAAATTAAAACACTCGATCTATTTAAAACACAATTGTTCACTTATTTGAACCAGAAGTGCTACTATACACTGAAAGAGTTTTTTGAAAAAAAATAAATAAATAAATAAATAAGCGCAGATACATAATAAACTACAAAAATTCATTATTTCTATTGTTATTATCATTATTTTCATTTTTATTTCCATTTATTTTGACATTAATATTTATTTTGACATTTAATTTAATTGATTTGACATTATTTTAATAGATGTAATACTAATAATTTTTGCTTTTCCTTTTTAAATGTAAATGTGTTTTTAATGTGTATTTTGAAATGTATTTATTTTATTGAAATTTATTTGTATGTTTTTGCAGTGCCCTTACAGGGTGCATGTTTGAAACTTTTAATTTTTATTCCAACTACTGTACAACATGTTTGCAATAAACTGATTTGATTTGATTTGATTTGATTTGACAATCTTACTGCATGGACAGAGAGTAGGATTAGTAGCTGGATTTATGAGGGGGATTTAAGAAGGGATCTTAGGTGTGATCTTCACGGAGCGTCGCTAGGGCGAGCGTAAGTGAAACAGTCCCGCAGGTAGGAGAGATAAGATGGGTTATGTAGGATGTTGAAAAGGCGACATAAAATCCAAGTGTTTCTGCGAAGATGGATAGGGAGCCACTTGAGTTCCTTGCGAAAATGAGAGACGTGATCATACTTACAACAGACCAAAAACAAACCGAATGCATAAGTTTTGCAGTCACGCTCAAGCTTGTTTAATAACTCCTCAGTAGTATCCAGGTAACAGGCGTCGGCATAATTTATAATCGGCTGAATGAGTGTTTGGACCAAAGAGATCTTTGTTTTCAAAGGCAAAAGACCCTGTAGGCAATGTAGGCATTTGAGCGAATGAAAAAAAAGTTGACCTAAGACAATAGTTTGTGTCAAAACTATTATACTTTTTTTAAACCATTGAAAACGATTTCGTTTTAAAGTTTAGTTTCAGGTGAAGGAGAGCAGTACTTCGCAACGTTTAGCAGTCAATGCCTGAAATATAAGCACTGTCCGATTGAGGAACAATTTGAATGATGTTTTTGGCTATACACCATTCGATTTGTTCCTCTATGAGCTAGTGCTACAAAGCATCAATACTATTATTTTAATACTTTGAATCTGTATACTTCACCTAAAATGTAAAAATATACCTTACGATGATTGAAGTAAGGGTGTTTTGCACAAAACATAAAAATGTCAATTACGTTAATTCATACTTCTGGTATCGATATGGCGCCAGAAAAACCTTATTGCAATGCTATTATTATTTTTATACTTTGAATCTGTATCATTTCTATAGCTGTGTTTTTGACAGATCTCAGAAAGGGAAGACATCACAACTAGTTCTATCCTTGAGGGAACCAAACGTGCTACTATGTTATGATTTTAATTTTGGCACGTTTAGTTTCTTATAGGCTAGAGCTGCACAACGGCAGTTCGAGCGGAGTACATGAGTTTGGCGGCATGTGGTGCTTCGTTCCTACAGTATTGCTGATGATATTTTTTTTTAAATAGTGATCTGTTTTTAACTGACTTCCAAAACAGGAGGAGGATCTCAAGTCGTATGAATATTTTTTTGTGTCTTGTTCAATATCTTCGTCAAATACTAACTGATATTGATGGATTATTTGGAAGAGTTTTGATCCCAGATGGCCGGGTGCGTCTCATAACGTATAAACTCATTTGGTCTAATTTCATTTTATTATCGTTCATATGATATAATCAACGTCAGATAAACCAACTGTTGACATAATTTCTTTACATATAACATTTATTCATTCCAAAACTTAATTAGTATAACGTTTTTGTAATCGAAAATCGTTTGGTCTAACGTTTAATATGTATATTGTTTATTTAAACCATTTTTTTTATACCACCCTGATATAGGAGCTCCGCGAAGCGGGGCTAACCTAACCTAACTTAGCACAGGTGGTGATCAGTTACTAGTTATGTTTAATATCTACTTAGGCTACTATTACCTATAACTACGATAGAACTTACAAAGAATAAAACAAAGAAAAAATACTTTTAAATGTTTATTAAACAAAATACAAAGCCATTGTTTTTATAAGCTTAAATTAGAAGCCACAGTTCGTATCGTCATATTAGACCAAATAAGTTCAATATCTTTTGAGTGGTATGTCAAACGATTTTATATTTGATGTATGTTATGTCAAACGATGTTATATTTAATGTATGTTATGCTTATAAAAATTAGTTATTTTAAAATTATATCAATCGTTCATTACATCAACTAATCGCTATATTAAATAAAATTATATCTTCCGTTCTTATATGTTGTTAATATTAGAGATTTTGTTGTTATATCACCTATTACTTACCACAGGTGACCTCATTTATATTTGGTAAATATCTGATGAAAAACTTTAAAGATAAGCCATGGAACACTTCATTAAATGTTTGCAAATCTTTCGGGACTGCTATAATCGCATGTCTGTTTATTGTTAACACCATTTCATATATACTGCCCTGTAGAAACACGAAAATTAACCAAAAGTTCGTCACTGGCGTGTTTTCCAATTGTTTCTGATTGTGTTCTGATAATATAGATGAAGTCAGAATAGCAGTAAATGAAATGAAGAATGGTAAGGCCATTGGTTCAGTTGGAATACCAGTTGAGAGTGGAAGTTATTGCGGGTAGATGGGTGGACGTGGTCTGCTTTGATCTTCAATAAGTTGTTACGGGAAGAAGCCATATCTGATCATCTTTAAAAAAAGGTGATGTTTTGGAAGTGTTTCGATTTTTCTGATGAGAAGTGTATTATGTTCAGTGTCATATCCATATCATTGCATCACATTCACATACCAAAAGCGCTGATGTGCGGTGGTGTTGGATAGTGCTGTACAACAGTAGTTGGAGCAGAGTAACTCAAATATTTGCATGCATGTCTCAAGTGAATTCTACTTGCTCTGCCTTAATTGAAAAGTATTGAAGTTTAAAATTATTCTAAATTCATTTATTTACGTACATTTAAAAAAAAAAAACTCTAAACTAATAATGCAGTGTAGGGGCTTTTATTATTATTTTTTTTACTATTATATTGTTATTTTTAACTAACTAAAAACAAACTAAAATGGCGCCAGAAAACTCTTATTGCAATGCTATTATTATTTTTATACTTTGAATCTGTATCATTTCTACAATTTTGGTTTTGACAGATCTCAGAAAGGGAAGGCATCACAACTAGTTCTATCCTTTAGGAAACCAAACGTGCTAATATGTGATAATTATAATATCGGCACGTTTTGTTTTCTATAGGCTAGTGCTCCACAACGGCAGTTCGAGCGGTGTACATGAGTTTGGCGGCATTTGGTGCTTCGCTCTGTCTTGGTATGGTCATGTGAAGAGGAGGGAAGAAAACGCATGTTACTAAAAAAGTTCGAACCGAAACCGAATTGATAACCTCCTCCTTTTTTTGAAAGACGGTTAAAAAGCATGCAATTTTGTAATATTTAATATCATTTGTCTGTAAACTTTTTGTGTTAACGAATTTACGTCATCAGTAGTATAGTCCTAGATTAACGACATAGCCCTATTAATATTTTATTAATTGCCAAACAGATCACTCCCTGAACAGATGTTCGATGGGGCCGAAAGATTCTAAAGTGGCGACCGCGTACCGGAAGACGCAGCGTTGGAAGGCCCTCCGACACGGTGAACAGACGACCTGGTGAGGGTCGCGAGAATCCGATAAACGCGGAACGCAAAGGACCGGTCTTTATGGCGATACCTGAGGGAAGCTGATGTCCAGCAGTGGTGAGTGCCTTTTTCGGCTAAAATGATGATGATAAGGTAAGGTGAATATTTTTAATCTTTTAAGCGATTCATACACTGGCAATTTTCCAAATTTCCTTAAAAGTATTTAATAAAAATAATTAAATGCTTTCAACTAATTAAGTCCATGATTTAATTAATTTTATATCAATTATTTAGTTCAAATATCTTCGAATGTTTAATTCTAGCTAATGCCGGTTTCCTCACAATGTTTCCTTTCACCGTTTTGAGAGCAGCAGTGATGAAATAAGTTATACAAAATAATGTGCCTGCCTAGGTTAGAACCCACAACCCGACTTGGGAGTCGAAGCCGATACCACTGGGCCACCACTGCTCAGTCACATTAATGTTAAATTATGGTCGTTTCAGTGAGCTATAGATAATTTATTTATTTTATAATTTATGTACATACATAAATACAAAAGATACATTATTATAAAAATTGTACAAAAGTACTGCTTATTTCTAAAAGAAATTTCTTGCGGCAGACCTGCGAAAGGAGAGATAGGAAGAAATGTAGACAATAGTGTGTAAAAGTAATAAAAGAAGAGTATTTGAAATCTTAAATTAAAGTAATAAATACTTATATACCTATATATACTAAAAATAAATACATAATATATATACATGTCTAATTATCGCACTAGAGAGGAAAGTTAGTGCTCTTTTACCTTAGATTTGAAGAGTGAAATAGTTTGCAAATCTCGAATGCTAGGCGGAAGAGAGTTTCACAATCTTACTGCATGGACAGAGAGTAGGATTAGTAGCTGGATTTATGAGGGGGATTTAAGAAGGGATCTTAGGTGTGATCTTCACGGAGCGTCGCTAGGGCGAGCGTAAGTGAAACAGTCCCGCAGGTAGGAGAGATAAGATGGGTTATGTAGGATGTTGAAAAGGCGACATAAAATCCAAGTGTTTCTGCGAAGATGGATAGGGAGCCACTTGAGTTCCTTGCGAAAATGAGAGACGTGATCATACTTACAACAGACCAAAAACAAACCAAATGCATAAGTTTTGCAGTCACGCTCAAGCTTGTTTAATAACTCCTCAGTAGTATCCAGGTAACAGGCGTCGGCATAATTTATAATCGGCTGAATGAGTGTTTGGACCAAAGAGATCTTTGTTTTCAAAGGCAAAAGACCCTGTAGGCAACGTAGGCATTTGAGCGAATGAAAAAAAAGTTGACCTAAGACAATAGTTTGTGTCAAAACTATTATACTTTTTTTAAACCATTGAAAACGATTTCGTTTTAAAGTTTAGTTTCAGGTGAAGGAGAGCAGTACTTCGCAACGTTTAGCAGTCAATGCCTGAAATATAAGCACTGTCCGATTGAGGAACAATTTGAATGATGTTTTTGGCTATACACCATTCGATTTGTTCCTCTATTAGCTAGTGCTACAAAGCATCAATACTATTATTTTCATACTTTGAATCTGTATACTTCACCTAAAATGTAAAAATATACCTTACGATGATTGAAGTAAGGGTGTTTTGCACAAAACATAAAAATGTCAATTACGTTAATTCATACTTCTGGTATCGATATGGCGCCAGAAAAACCTTATTGCAATGCTATTATTATTTTTATACTTTGAATCTGTATCATTTCTATAGCTGTGTTTTTGACAGATCTCAGAAAGGGAAGACATCACAACTAGTTCTATCCTTGAGGGAACCAAACGTGCTACTATGTTATGATTTTAATTTTGGCACGTTTAGTTTCTTATAGGCTAGAGCTGCACAACGGCAGTTCGAGCGGAGTACATGAGTTTGGCGGCATGTGGTGCTTCGTTCCTACAGTATTGCTGATGATATTTTTTTTTTAAATAGTGATCTGTTTTTAACTGACTTCCAAAACAGGAGGAGGATCTCAAGTCGTATGAATATTTTTTTGTGTCTTGTTCAATATCTTCGTCAAATACTAACTGATATTGATGGATTATTTGGAAGAGTTTTGATCCCAGATGGCCGGGTGCGCCTCATAACGTATAAACTCATTTGGTCTAATTTCATTTTATTATCGTTCATAAGATATAATCAACGTCAGATAAACCAACTGTTGATATAATTTCTTTACATATAACATTTATTCATTCCAAAACTTAATTAGTATAACGTTTTTGTAATCGAAAATCGTTTGGTCTAACGTTTAATATGTATATTGTTTATTTAAACCATTTTTTTTATACCACCCTGATATAGGAGCTCCGCGAAGCGGGGCTAACCTAACCTAACTTAGCACAGGTGGTGATCAGTTACTAGTTATGTTTAATATCTACTTAGGCTACTATTACCTATAACTACGATAGAACTTACAAAGAATAAAACAAAGAAAAAATACTTTTAAATGTTTATTAAACAAAATACAAAGCCATTGTTTTTATAAGCTTAAATTAGAAGCCACAGTTCGTATCGTCATATTAGACCAAATAAGTTCAATATCTTTTGAGTGGTATGTCAAACGATTTTATATTTGATGTATGTTATGTCAAACGATGTTATATTTAATGTATGTTATGCTTATAAAAATTAGTTATTTTAAAATTATATCAATCGTTCATTACATCAACTAATCGCTATATTAAATAAAATTATATCTTCCGTTCTTATATGTTGTTAATATTAGAGATTTTGTTGTTATATCACCTATTACTTACCACAGGTGACCTCATTTATATTTGGTAAATATCTGATGAAAAACTTTAAAGATAAGCCATGGAACACTTCATTAAATGTTTGCAAATCTTTCGGGACTGCTATAATCGCATGTCTGTTTATTGTTAACACCATTTCATATATACTGCCCTGTAGAAACACGAAAATTAACCAAAAGTTCGTCACTGGCGTGTTTTCCAATTGTTTCTGATTGTGTTCTGATAATATAGATGAAGTCAGAATAGCAGTAAATGAAATGAAGAATGGTAAGGCCATTGGTTCAGATGGAATACCAGTTGAGAGTGGAAGTTATTGCGGGTAGATGGGTGGACGTGGTCTGCTTTGATCTTCAATAAGTTGTTACGGGAAGAAGCCATATCTGATCATCTTTAAAAAAAGGTGATGTTTTGGAAGTGTTTCGATTTTTCTGATGAGAAGTGTATTATGTTCAGTGTCATATCCATATCATTGCATCACATTCACATACCAAAAGCGCTGATGTGCGGTGGTGTTGGATAGTGCTGTACAACAGTAGTTGGAGCAGAGTAACTCAAATACTTGCATGCATGTCTCAAGTGAATTCTACTTGCTCTGCCTTAATTGAAAAGTATTGAAGTTTAAAATTATTCTAAATTCATTTATTTACGTACATTTAAAAAAAAAAAACTCTAAACTAATAATGCAGTGTAGGGGCTTTTATTATTATTTTTTTTACTATTATATTGTTATTTTTAACTAACTAAAAACAAACTAAAATGGCGCCAGAAAACTCTTATTGCAATGCTATTATTATTTTTATACTTTGAATCTGTATCATTTCTACAATTTTGGTTTTGACAGATCTCAGAAAGGGAAGGCATCACAACTAGTTCTATCCTTTAGGAAACCAAACGTGCTAATATGTGATAATTATAATATCGGCACGTTTTGTTTTCTATAGGCTAGTGCTCCACAACGGCAGTTCGAGCGGTGTACATGAGTTTGGCGGCATTTGGTGCTTCGCTCTGTCTTGGTATGGTCATGTGAAGAGGAGGGAAGAAAACGCATGTTACTAAAAAAGTTCGAACCGAAACCGAATTGATAACCTCCTCCTTTTTTTGAAAGACGGTTAAAAAGCATGCAATTTTGTAATATTTAATATCATTTGTCTGTAAACTTTTTGTGTTAACGAATTTACGTCATCAGTAGTATAGTCCTAGATTAACGACATAGCCCTATTAATATTTTATTAATTGCCAAACAGATCACTCCCTGAACAGATGTTCGATGGGGCCGAAAGATTCTAAAGTGGCGACCGCGTACCGGAAGACGCAGCGTTGGAAGGCCCTCCGACACGGTGAACAGACGACCTGGTGAGGGTCGCGAGAATCCGATAAACGCGGAACGCAAAGGACCGGTCTTTATGGCGATACCTGAGGGAAGCTGATGTCCAGCAGTGGTGAGTGCCTTTTTCGGCTAAAATGATGATGATAAGGTAAGGTGAATATTTTTAATCTTTTAAGCGATTCATACACTGGCAATTTTCCAAATTTCCTTAAAAGTATTTAATAAAAATAATTAAATGCTTTCAACTAATTAAGTCCATGATTTAATTAATTTTATATCAATTATTTAGTTCAAATATCTTCGAATGTTTAATTCTAGCTAATGCCGGTTTCCTCACAATGTTTCCTTTCACCGTTTTGAGAGCAGCAGTGATGAAATAAGTTATACAAAATAATGTGCCTGCCTAGGTTAGAACCCACAACCCGACTTGGGAGTCGAAGCCGATACCACTGGGCCACCACTGCTCAGTCACATTAATGTTAAATTATGGTCGTTTCAGTGAGCTATAGATAATTTATTTATTTTATAATTTATGTACATACATAAATACAAAAGATACATTATTATAAAAATTGTACAAAAGTACTGCTTATTTCTAAAAGAAATTTCTTGCGGCAGACCTGCGAAAGGAGAGATAGGAAGAAATGTAGACAATAGTGTGTAAAAGTAATAAAAGAAGAGTATTTGAAATCTTAAATTAAAGTAATAAATACTTATATACCTATATATACTAAAAATAAATACATAATATATATACATGTCTAATTATCGCACTAGAGAGGAAAGTTAGTGCTCTTTTACCTTAGATTTGAAGAGTGAAATAGTTTGCAAATCTCGAATGCTAGGCGGAAGAGAGTTTCACAATCTTACTGCATGGACAGAGAGTAGGATTAGTAGCTGGATTTATGAGGGGGATTTAAGAAGGGATCTTAGGTGTGATCTTCACGGAGCGTCGCTAGGGCGAGCGTAAGTGAAACAGTCCCGCAGGTAGGAGAGATAAGATGGGTTATGTAGGATGTTGAAAAGGCGACATAAAATCCAAGTGTTTCTGCGAAGATGGATAGGGAGCCACTTGAGTTCCTTGCGAAAATGAGAGACGTGATCATACTTACAACAGACCAAAAACAAACCAAATGCATAAGTTTTGCAGTCACGCTCAAGCTTGTTTAATAACTCCTCAGTAGTATCCAGGTAACAGGCGTCGGCATAATTTATAATCGGCTGAATGAGTGTTTGGACCAAAGAGATCTTTGTTTTCAAAGGCAAAAGACCCTGTAGGCAACGTAGGCATTTGAGCGAATGAAAAAAAAGTTGACCTAAGACAATAGTTTGTGTCAAAACTATTATACTTTTTTTAAACCATTGAAAACGATTTCGTTTTAAAGTTTAGTTTCAGGTGAAGGAGAGCAGTACTTCGCAACGTTTAGCAGTCAATGCCTGAAATATAAGCACTGTCCGATTGAGGAACAATTTGAATGATGTTTTTGGCTATACACCATTCGATTTGTTCCTCTATTAGCTAGTGCTACAAAGCATCAATACTATTATTTTCATACTTTGAATCTGTATACTTCACCTAAAATGTAAAAATATACCTTACGATGATTGAAGTAAGGGTGTTTTGCACAAAACATAAAAATGTCAATTACGTTAATTCATACTTCTGGTATCGATATGGCGCCAGAAAAACCTTATTGCAATGCTATTATTATTTTTATACTTTGAATCTGTATCATTTCTATAGCTGTGTTTTTGACAGATCTCAGAAAGGGAAGACATCACAACTAGTTCTATCCTTGAGGGAACCAAACGTGCTACTATGTTATGATTTTAATTTTGGCACGTTTAGTTTCTTATAGGCTAGAGCTGCACAACGGCAGTTCGAGCGGAGTACATGAGTTTGGCGGCATGTGGTGCTTCGTTCCTACAGTATTGCTGATGATATTTTTTTTTTAAATAGTGATCTGTTTTTAACTGACTTCCAAAACAGGAGGAGGATCTCAAGTCGTATGAATATTTTTTTGTGTCTTGTTCAATATCTTCGTCAAATACTAACTGATATTGATGGATTATTTGGAAGAGTTTTGATCCCAGATGGCCGGGTGCGCCTCATAACGTATAAACTCATTTGGTCTAATTTCATTTTATTATCGTTCATAAGATATAATCAACGTCAGATAAACCAACTGTTGATATAATTTCTTTACATATAACATTTATTCATTCCAAAACTTAATTAGTATAACGTTTTTGTAATCGAAAATCGTTTGGTCTAACGTTTAATATGTATATTGTTTATTTAAACCATTTTTTTTATACCACCCTGATATAGGAGCTCCGCGAAGCGGGGCTAACCTAACCTAACTTAGCACAGGTGGTGATCAAGTACTAGTTATGTTTAATATCTACTTAGGCTACTATTACCTATAACTACGATAGAACTTACAAAGAATAAAACAAAGAAAAAATACTTTTAAATGTTTATTAAACAAAATACAAAGCCATTGTTTTTATAAGCTTAAATTAGAAGCCACAGTTCGTATCGTCATATTAGACCAAATAAGTTCAATATCTTTTGAGTGGTATGTCAAACGATTTTATATTTGATGTATGTTATGTCAAACGATGTTATATTTAATGTATGTTATGCTTATAAAAATTAGTTATTTTAAAATTATATCAATCGTTCATTACATCAACTAATCGCTATATTAAATAAAATTATATCTTCCGTTCTTATATGTTGTTAATATTAGAGATTTTGTTGTTATATCACCTATTACTTACCACAGGTGACCTCATTTATATTTGGTAAATATCTGATGAAAAACTTTAAAGATAAGCCATGGAACACTTCATTAAATGTTTGCAAATCTTTCGGGACTGCTATAATCGCATGTCTGTTTATTGTTAACACCATTTCATATATACTGCCCTGTAGAAACACGAAAATTAACCAAAAGTTCGTCACTGGCGTGTTTTCCAATTGTTTCTGATTGTGTTCTGATAATATAGATGAAGTCAGAATAGCAGTAAATGAAATGAAGAATGGTAAGGCCATTGGTTCAGATGGAATACCAGTTGAGAGTGGAAGTTATTGCGGGTAGATGGGTGGACGTGGTCTGCTTTGATCTTCAATAAGTTGTTACGGGAAGAAGCCATATCTGATCATCTTTAAAAAAAGGTGATGTTTTGGAAGTGTTTCGATTTTTCTGATGAGAAGTGTATTATGTTCAGTTTCATATCCATATCATTGCATCACATTCACATACCAAAAGCGCTGATGTGCGGTGGTGTTGGATAGTGCTGTACAACAGTAGTTGGAGCAGAGTAACTCAAATACTTGCATGCATGTCTCAAGTGAATTCTACTTGCTCTGCCTTAATTGAAAAGTATTGAAGTTTAAAATTATTCTAAATTCATTTATTTACGTACATTTAAAAAAAAAAAACTCTAAACTAATAATGCAGTGTAGGGGCTTTTATTATTATTTTTTTTACTATTATATTGTTATTTTTAACTAACTAAAAACAAACTAAAATGGCGCCAGAAAACTCTTATTGCAATGCTATTATTATTTTTATACTTTGAATCTGTATCATTTCTACAATTTTGGTTTTGACAGATCTCAGAAAGGGAAGGCATCACAACTAGTTCTATCCTTTAGGAAACCAAACGTGCTAATATGTGATAATTATAATATCGGCACGTTTTGTTTTCTATAGGCTAGTGCTCCACAACGGCAGTTCGAGCGGTGTACATGAGTTTGGCGGCATTTGGTGCTTCGCTCTGTCTTGGTATGGTCATGTGAAGAGGAGGGAAGAAAACGCATGTTACTAAAAAAGTTCGAACCGAAACCGAATTGATAACCTCCTCCTTTTTTTGAAAGACGGTTAAAAAGCATGCAATTTTGTAATATTTAATATCATTTGTCTGTAAACTTTTTGTGTTAACGAATTTACGTCATCAGTAGTATAGTCCTAGATTAACGACATAGCCCTATTAATATTTTATTAATTGCCAAACAGATCACTCCCTGAACAGATGTTCGATGGGGCCGAAAGATTCTAAAGTGGCTACCGCGTACCGGAAGACGCAGCGTTGGAAGGCCCTCCGACACGGTGAACAGACGACCTGGTGAGGGTCGCGAGAATCCGATAAACGCGGAACGCAAAGGACCGGTCTTTATGGCGATACCTGAGGGAAGCTGATGTCCAGCAGTGGTGAGTGCCTTTTTCGGCTAAAATGATGATGATAAGGTAAGGTGAATATTTTTAATCTTTTAAGCGATTCATACACTGGCAATTTTCCAAATTTCCTTAAAAGTATTTAATAAAAATAATTAAATGCTTTCAACTAATTAAGTCCATGATTTAATTAATTTTATATCAATTATTTAGTTCAAATATCTTCGAATGTTTAATTCTAGCTAATGCCGGTTTCCTCACAATGTTTCCTTTCACCGTTTTGAGAGCAGCAGTGATGAAATAAGTTATACAAAATAATGTGCCTGCCTAGGTTAGAACCCACAACCCGACTTGGGAGTCGAAGCCGATACCACTGGGCCACCACTGCTCAGTCACATTAATGTTAAATTATGGTCGTTTCAGTGAGCTATAGATAATTTATTTATTTTATAATTTATGTACATACATAAATACAAAAGATACATTATTATAAAAATTGTACAAAAGTACTGCTTATTTCTAAAAGAAATTTCTTGCGGCAGACCTGCGAAAGGAGAGATAGGAAGAAATGTAGACAATAGTGTGTAAAAGTAATAAAAGAAGAGTATTTGAAATCTTAAATTAAAGTAATAAATACTTATATACCTATATATACTAAAAATAAATACATAATATATATACATGTCTAATTATCGCACTAGAGAGGAAAGTTAGTGCTCTTTTACCTTAGATTTGAAGAGTGAAATAGTTTGCAAATCTCGAATGCTAGGCGGAAGAGAGTTTCACAATCTTACTGCATGGACAGAGAGTAGGATTAGTAGCTGGATTTATGAGGGGGATTTAAGAAGGGATCTTAGGTGTGATCTTCACGGAGCGTCGCTAGGGCGAGCGTAAGTGAAACAGTCCCGCAGGTAGGAGAGATAAGATGGGTTATGTAGGATGTTGAAAAGGCGACATAAAATCCAAGTGTTTCTGCGAAGATGGATAGGGAGCCACTTGAGTTCCTTGCGAAAATGAGAGACGTGATCATACTTACAACAGACCAAAAACAAACCAAATGCATAAGTTTTGCAGTCACGCTCAAGCTTGTTTAATAACTCCTCAGTAGTATCCAGGTAACAGGCGTCGGCATAATTTATAATCGGCTGAATGAGTGTTTGGACCAAAGAGATCTTTGTTTTCAAAGGCAAAAGACCCTGTAGGCAATGTAGGCATTTGAGCGAATGAAAAAAAAGTTGACCTAAGACAATAGTTTGTGTCAAAACTATTATACTTTTTTTAAACCATTGAAAACGATTTCGTTTTAAAGTTTAGTTTCAGGTGAAGGAGAGCAGTACTTCGCAACGTTTAGCAGTCAATGCCTGAAATATAAGCACTGTCCGATTGAGGAACAATTTGAATGATGTTTTTGGCTATACACCATTCGATTTGTTCCTCTATTAGCTAGTGCTACAAAGCATCAATACTATTATTTTCATACTTTGAATCTGTATACTTCACCTAAAATGTAAAAATATACCTTACGATGATTGAAGTAAGGGTGTTTTGCACAAAACATAAAAATGTCAATTACGTTAATTCATACTTCTGGTATCGATATGGCGCCAGAAAAACCTTATTGCAATGCTATTATTATTTTTATACTTTGAATCTGTATCATTTCTATAGCTGTGTTTTTGACAGATCTCAGAAAGGGAAGACATCACAACTAGTTCTATCCTTGAGGGAACCAAACGTGCTACTATGTTATGATTTTAATTTTGGCACGTTTAGTTTCTTATAGGCTAGAGCTGCACAACGGCAGTTCGAGCGGAGTACATGAGTTTGGCGGCATGTGGTGCTTCGTTCCTACAGTATTGCTGATGATATTTTTTTTTTAAATAGTGATCTGTTTTTAACTGACTTCCAAAACAGGAGGAGGATCTCAAGTCGTATGAATATTTTTTTGTGTCTTGTTCAATATCTTCGTCAAATACTAACTGATATTGATGGATTATTTGGAAGAGTTTTGATCCCAGATGGCCGGGTGCGTCTCATAACGTATAAACTCATTTGGTCTAATTTCATTTTATTATCGTTCATAAGATATAATCAACGTCAGATAAACCAACTGTTGATATAATTTCTTTACATATAACATTTATTAATTCCAAAACTTAATTAGTATAACGTTTTTGTAATCGAAAATCGTTTGGTCTAACGTTTAATATGTATATTGTTTATTTAAACCATTTTTTTTATACCACCCTGATATAGGAGCTCCGCGAAGCGGGGCTAACCTAACCTAACTTAGCACAGGTGGTGATCAGTTACTAGTTATGTTTAATATCTACTTAGGCTACTATTACCTATAACTACGATAGAACTTACAAAGAATAAAACAAAGAAAAAATACTTTTAAATGTTTATTAAACAAAATACAAAGCCATTGTTTTTATAAGCTTAAATTAGAAGCCACAGTTCGTATCGTCATATTAGACCAAATAAGTTCAATATCTTTTGAGTGGTATGTCAAACGATTTTATATTTGATGTATGTTATGTCAAACGATGTTATATTTAATGTATGTTATGCTTATAAAAATTAGTTATTTTAAAATTATATCAATCGTTCATTACATCAACTAATCGCTATATTAAATAAAATTATATCTTCCGTTCTTATATGTTGTTAATATTAGAGATTTTGTTGTTATATCACCTATTACTTACCACAGGTGACCTCATTTATATTTGGTAAATATCTGATGAAAAACTTTAAAGATAAGCCATGGAACACTTCATTAAATGTTTGCAAATCTTTCGGGACTGCTATAATCGCATGTCTGTTTATTGTTAACACCATTTCATATATACTGCCCTGTAGAAACACGAAAATTAACCAAAAGTTCGTCACTGGCGTGTTTTCCAATTGTTTCTGATTGTGTTCTGATAATATAGATGAAGTCAGAATAGCAGTAAATGAAATGAAGAATGGTAAGGCCATTGGTTCAGATGGAATACCAGTTGAGAGTGGAAGTTATTGCGGGTAGATGGGTGGACGTGGTCTGCTTTGATCTTCAATAAGTTGTTACGGGAAGAAGCCATATCTGATCATCTTTAAAAAAAGGTGATGTTTTGGAAGTGTTTCGATTTTTCTGATGAGAAGTGTATTATGTTCAGTTTCATATCCATATCATTGCATCACATTCACATACCAAAAGCGTTGATGTGCGGTGGTGTTGGATAGTGCTGTACAACAGTAGTTGGAGCAGAGTAACTCAAATACTTGCATGCATGTCTCAAGTGAATTCTACTTGCTCTGCCTTAATTGAAAAGTATTGAAGTTTAAAATTATTCTAAATTCATTTATTTACGTACATTTAAAAAAAAAAAACTCTAAACTAATAATGCAGTGTAGGGGCTTTTATTATTATTTTTTTTACTATTATATTGTTATTTTTAACTAACTAAAAACAAACTAAAATGGCGCCAGAAAACTCTTATTGCAATGCTATTATTATTTTTATACTTTGAATCTGTATCATTTCTACAATTTTGGTTTTGACAGATCTCAGAAAGGGAAGGCATCACAACTAGTTCTATCCTTTAGGAAACCAAACGTGCTAATATGTGATAATTATAATATCGGCACGTTTTGTTTTCTATAGGCTAGTGCTCCACAACGGCAGTTCGAGCGGTGTACATGAGTTTGGCGGCATTTGGTGCTTCGCTCTGTCTTGGTATGGTCATGTGAAGAGGAGGGAAGAAAACGCATGTTACTAAAAAAGTTCGAACCGAAACCGAATTGATAACCTCCTCCTTTTTTTGAAAGACGGTTAAAAAGCATGCAATTTTGTAATATTTAATATCATTTGTCTGTAAACTTTTTGTGTTAACGAATTTACGTCATCAGTAGTATAGTCCTAGATTAACGACATAGCCCTATTAATATTTTATTAATTGCCAAACAGATCACTCCCTGAACAGATGTTCGATGGGGCCGAAAGATTCTAAAGTGGCGACCGCGTACCGGAAGACGCAGCGTTGGAAGGCCCTCCGACACGGTGAACAGACGACCTGGTGAGGGTCGCGAGAATCCGATAAACGCGGAACGCAAAGGACCGGTCTTTATGGCGATACCTGAGGGAAGCTGATGTCCAGCAGTGGTGAGTGCCTTTTTCGGCTAAAATGATGATGATAAGGTAAGGTGAATATTTTTAATCTTTTAAGCGATTCATACACTGGCAATTTTCCAAATTTCCTTAAAAGTATTTAATAAAAATAATTAAATGCTTTCAACTAATTAAGTCCATGATTTAATTAATTTTATATCAATTATTTAGTTCAAATATCTTCGAATGTTTAATTCTAGCTAATGCCGGTTTCCTCACAATGTTTCCTTTCACCGTTTTGAGAGCAGCAGTGATGAAATAAGTTATACAAAATAATGTGCCTGCCTAGGTTAGAACCCACAACCCGACTTGGGAGTCGAAGCCGATACCACTGGGCCACCACTGCTCAGTCACATTAATGTTAAATTATGGTCGTTTCAGTGAGCTATAGATAATTTATTTATTTTATAATTTATGTACATACATAAATACAAAAGATACATTATTATAAAAATTGTACAAAAGTACTGCTTATTTCTAAAAGAAATTTCTTGCGGCAGACCTGCGAAAGGAGAGATAGGAAGAAATGTAGACAATAGTGTGTAAAAGTAATAAAAGAAGAGTATTTGAAATCTTAAATTAAAGTAATAAATACTTATATACCTATATATACTAAAAATAAATACATAATATATATACATGTGTAATTATCGCACTAGAGAGGAAAGTTAGTGCTCTTTTACCTTAGATTTGAAGAGTGAAATAGTTTGCAAATCTCGAATGCTAGGCGGAAGAGAGTTTCACAATCTTACTGCATGGACAGAGAGTAGGATTAGTAGCTGGATTTATGAGGGGGATTTAAGAAGGGATCTTAGGTGTGATCTTCACGGAGCGTCGCTAGGGCGAGCGTAAGTGATACAGTCCCGCAGGTAGGAGAGATAAGATGGGTTATGTAGGATGTTGAAAAGGCGACATAAAATCCAAGTGTTTCTGCGAAGATGGATAGGGAGCCACTTGAGTTCCTTGCGAAAATGAGAGACGTGATCATACTTACAACAGACCAAAAACAAACCAAATGCATAAGTTTTGCAGTCACGCTCAAGCTTGTTTAATAACTCCTCAGTAGTATCCAGGTAACAGGCGTCGGCATAATTTATAATCGGCTGAATGAGTGTTTGGACCAAAGAGATCTTTGTTTTCAAAGGCAAAAGACCCTGTAGGCAACGTAGGCATTTGAGCGAATGAAAAAAAAGTTGACCTAAGACAATAGTTTGTGTCAAAACTATTATACTTTTTTTAAACCATTGAAAACGATTTCGTTTTAAAGTTTAGTTTCAGGTGAAGGAGAGCAGTACTTCGCAACGTTTAGCAGTCAATGCCTGAAATATAAGCACTGTCCGATTGAGGAACAATTTGAATGATGTTTTTGGCTATACACCATTCGATTTGTTCCTCTATTAGCTAGTGCTACAAAGCATCAATACTATTATTTTCATACTTTGAATCTGTATACTTCACCTAAAATGTAAAAATATACCTTACGATGATTGAAGTAAGGGTGTTTTGCACAAAACATAAAAATGTCAATTACGTTAATTCATACTTCTGGTATCGATATGGCGCCAGAAAAACCTTATTGCAATGCTATTATTATTTTTATACTTTGAATCTGTATCATTTCTATAGCTGTGTTTTTGACAGATCTCAGAAAGGGAAGACATCACAACTAGTTCTATCCTTGAGGGAACCAAACGTGCTACTATGTTATGATTTTAATTTTGGCACGTTTAGTTTCTTATAGGCTAGAGCTGCACAACGGCAGTTCGAGCGGAGTACATGAGTTTGGCGGCATGTGGTGCTTCGTTCCTACAGTATTGCTGATGATATTTTTTTTTTAAATAGTGATCTGTTTTTAACTGACTTCCAAAACAGGAGGAGGATCTCAAGTCGTATGAATATTTTTTTGTGTCTTGTTCAATATCTTCGTCAAATACTAACTGATATTGATGGATTATTTGGAAGAGTTTTGATCCCAGATGGCCGGGTGCGTCTCATAACGTATAAACTCATTTGGTCTAATTTCATTTTATTATCGTTCATAAGATATAATCAACGTCAGATAAACCAACTGTTGATATAATTTCTTTACATATAACATTTATTCATTCCAAAACTTAATTAGTATAACGTTTTTGTAATCGAAAATCGTTTGGTCTAACGTTTAATATGTATATTGTTTATTTAAACCATTTTTTTTATACCACCCTGATATAGGAGCTCCGCGAAGCGGGGCTAACCTAACCTAACTTAGCACAGGTGGTGATCAGTTACTAGTTATGTTTAATATCTACTTAGGCTACTATTACCTATAACTACGATAGAACTTACAAAGAATAAAACAAAGAAAAAATACTTTTAAATGTTTATTAAACAAAATACAAAGCCATTGTTTTTATAAGCTTAAATTAGAAGCCACAGTTCGTATCGTCATATTAGACCAAATAAGTTCAATATCTTTTGAGTGGTATGTCAAACGATTTTATATTTGATGTATGTTATGTCAAACGATGTTATATTTAATGTATGTTATGCTTATAAAAATTAGTTATTTTAAAATTATATCAATCGTTCATTACATCAACTAATCGCTATATTAAATAAAATTATATCTTCCGTTCTTATATGTTGTTAATATTAGAGATTTTGTTGTTATATCACCTATTACTTACCACAGGTGACCTCATTTATATTTGGTAAATATCTGATGAAAAACTTTAAAGATAAGCCATGGAACACTTCATTAAATGTTTGCAAATCTTTCGGGACTGCTATAATCGCATGTCTGTTTATTGTTAACACCATTTCATATATACTGCCCTGTAGAAACACGAAAATTAACCAAAAGTTCGTCACTGGCGTGTTTTCCAATTGTTTCTGATTGTGTTCTGATAATATAGATGAAGTCAGAATAGCAGTAAATGAAATGAAGAATGGTAAGGCCATTGGTTCAGATGGAATACCAGTTGAGAGTGGAAGTTATTGCGGGTAGATGGGTGGACGTGGTCTGCTTTGATCTTCAATAAGTTGTTACGGGAAGAAGCCATATCTGATCATCTTTAAAAAAAGGTGATGTTTTGGAAGTGTTTCGATTTTTCTGATGAGAAGTGTATTATGTTCAGTGTCATATCCATATCATTGCATCACATTCACATACCAAAAGCGCTGATGTGCGGTGGTGTTGGATAGTGCTGTACAACAGTAGTTGGAGCAGAGTAACTCAAATACTTGCATGCATGTCTCAAGTGAATTCTACTTGCTCTGCCTTAATTGAAAAGTATTGAAGTTTAAAATTATTCTAAATTCATTTATTTACGTACATTAAAAAAAAAAAAAACTCTAAACTAATAATGCAGTGTAGGGGCTTTTATTATTATTTTTTTACTATTATATTGTTATTTTTAACTAACTAAAAACAAACTAAAATGGCGCCAGAAAACTCTTATTGCAATGCTATTATTATTTTTATACTTTGAATCTGTATCATTTCTACAATTTTGGTTTTGACAGATCTCAGAAAGGGAAGGCATCACAACTAGTTCTATCCTTTAGGAAACCAAACGTGCTAATATGTGATAATTATAATATCGGCACGTTTTGTTTTCTATAGGCTAGTGCTCCACAACGGCAGTTCGAGCGGTGTACATGAGTTTGGCGGCATTTGGTGCTTCGCTCTGTCTTGGTATGGTCATGTGAAGAGGAGGGAAGAAAACGCATGTTACTAAAAAAGTTCGAACCGAAACCGAATTGATAACCTCCTCCTTTTTTTGAAAGACGGTTAAAAAGCATGCAATTTTGTAATATTTAATATCATTTGTCTGTAAACTTTTTGTGTTAACGAATTTACGTCATCAGTAGTATAGTCCTAGATTAACGACATAGCCCTATTAATATTTTATTAATTGCCAAACAGATCACTCCCTGAACAGATGTTCGATGGGGCCGAAAGATTCTAAAGTGGCGACCGCGTACCGGAAGACGCAGCGTTGGAAGGCCCTCCGACACGGTGAACAGACGACCTGGTGAGGGTCGCGAGAATCCGATAAACGCGGAACGCAAAGGACCGGTCTTTATGGCGATACCTGAGGGAAGCTGATGTCCAGCAGTGGTGAGTGCCTTTTTCGGCTAAAATGATGATGATAAGGTAAGGTGAATATTTTTAATCTTTTAAGCGATTCATACACTGGCAATTTTCCAAATTTCCTTAAAAGTATTTAATAAAAATAATTAAATGCTTTCAACTAATTAAGTCCATGATTTAATTAATTTTATATCAATTATTTAGTTCAAATATCTTCGAATGTTTAATTCTAGCTAATGCCGGTTTCCTCACAATGTTTCCTTTCACCGTTTTGAGAGCAGCAGTGATGAAATAAGTTATACAAAATAATGTGCCTGCCTAGGTTAGAACCCACAACCCGACTTGGGAGTCGAAGCCGATACCACTGGGCCACCACTGCTCAGTCACATTAATGTTAAATTATGGTCGTTTCAGTGAGCTATAGATAATTTATTTATTTTATAATTTATGTACATACATAAATACAAAAGATACATTATTATAAAAATTGTACAAAAGTACTGCTTATTTCTAAAAGAAATTTCTTGCGGCAGACCTGCGAAAGGAGAGATAGGAAGAAATGTAGACAATAGTGTGTAAAAGTAATAAAAGAAGAGTATTTGAAATCTTAAATTAAAGTAATAAATACTTATATACCTATATATACTAAAAATAAATACATAATATATATACATGTGTAATTATCGCACTAGAGAGGAAAGTTAGTGCTCTTTTACCTTAGATTTGAAGAGTGAAATAGTTTGCAAATCTCGAATGCTAGGCGGAAGAGAGTTTCACAATCTTACTGCATGGACAGAGAGTAGGATTAGTAGCTGGATTTATGAGGGGGATTTAAGAAGGGATCTTAGGTGTGATCTTCACGGAGCGTCGCTAGGGCGAGCGTAAGTGAAACAGTCCCGCAGGTAGGAGAGATAAGATGGGTTATGTAGGATGTTGAAAAGGCGACATAAAATCCAAGTGTTTCTGCGAAGATGGATAGGGAGCCACTTGAGTTCCTTGCGAAAATGAGAGACGTGATCATACTTACAACAGACCAAAAACAAACCAAATGCATAAGTTTTGCAGTCACGCTCAAGCTTGTTTAATAACTCCTCAGTAGTATCCAGGTAACAGGCGTCGGCATAATTTATAATCGGCTGAATGAGTGTTTGGACCAAAGAGATCTTTGTTTTCAAAGGCAAAAGACCCTGTAGGCAATGTAGGCATTTGAGCGAATGAAAAAAAAGTTGACCTAAGACAATAGTTTGTGTCAAAACTATTATACTTTTTTTAAACCATTGAAAACGATTTCGTTTTAAAGTTTAGTTTCAGGTGAAGGAGAGCAGTACTTCGCAACGTTTAGCAGTCAATGCCTGAAATATAAGCACTGTCCGATTGAGGAACAATTTGAATGATGTTTTTGGCTATACACCATTCGATTTGTTCCTCTATTAGCTAGTGCTACAAAGCATCAATACTATTATTTTCATACTTTGAATCTGTATACTTCACCTAAAATGTAAAAATATACCTTACGATGATTGAAGTAAGGGTGTTTTGCACAAAACATAAAAATGTCAATTACGTTAATTCATACTTCTGGTATCGATATGGCGCCAGAAAAACCTTATTGCAATGCTATTATTATTTTTATACTTTGCATCTGTATCATTTCTATAGCTGTGTTTTTGACAGATCTCAGAAAGGGAAGACATCACAACTAGTTCTATCCTTGAGGGAACCAAACGTGCTACTATGTTATGATTTTAATTTTGGCACGTTTAGTTTCTTATAGGCTAGAGCTGCACAACGGCAGTTCGAGCGGAGTACATGAGTTTGGCGGCATGTGGTGCTTCGTTCCTACAGTATTGCTGATGATATTTTTTTTTTAAATAGTGATCTGTTTTTAACTGACTTCCAAAACAGGAGGAGGATCTCAAGTCGTATGAATATTTTTTTGTGTCTTGTTCAATATCTTCGTCAAATACTAACTGATATTGATGGATTATTTGGAAGAGTTTTGATCCCAGATGGCCGGGTGCGTCTCATAACGTATAAACTCATTTGGTCTAATTTCATTTTATTATCGTTCATAAGATATAATCAACGTCAGATAAACCAACTGTTGATATAATTTCTTTACATATAACATTTATTCATTCCAAAACTTAATTAGTATAACGTTTTTGTAATCGAAAATCGTTTGGTCTAACGTTTAATATGTATATTGTTTATTTAAACCATTTTTTTTATACCACCCTGATATAGGGGCTCCGCGAAGCGGGGCTAACCTAACCTAACTTAGCACAGGTGGTGATCAGTTACTAGTTATGTTTAATATCTACTTAGGCTACTATTACCTATAACTACGATAGAACTTACAAAGAATAAAACTAAGAAAAAATACTTTTAAATGTTTATTAAACAAAATACAAAGCCATTGTTTTTATAAGCTTAAATTAGAAGCCACAGTTCGTATCGTCATATTAGACCAAATAAGTTCAATATCTTTTGAGTGGTATGTCAAACGATTTTATATTTGATGTATGTTATGTCAAACGATGTTATATTTAATGTATGTTATGCTTATAAAAAATAGTTATTTTAAAATTATATCAATCGTTCATTACATTAACTAATCGCTATATTAAATTAAATTATATGTTCCGTTCTTATATGTTGTTAACATTAGAGATTTTGTTGTTATATCACCTATTACTAACCCCAAGTGACCTCATTTATATTTGGTAAATATCTGATGAAAAACTTTAAAGATAAACCATGGAACACTTCATTAAATGTTTGCAAATCTTTCGGGACTGCTATAATCGCATGTCTGTTTATTGTTAACACCATTTCATATATACTGCCCTGTAGAAACACGAAAATTAACCAAAAATTCGTCACTGGCGTGTTTTCCAATTGTTCTTCTTTAAGAAATAGTTTGCAAATCTCGAATGCTAGGCGGAAGAGAGTTTCACAATCTTACTGCATGGACAGAGAGTAGGAGTAGTAACTGGATTTATGAGGGGGGATTGAAGAAGGCATCTTAGGTGTGATCTTCACGGAGCGTCGCTAGGGCGAGCGTAAGTGAAACAGTCCCGCAGGTAGGAGAGATAAGATGGGTTATGTAGGATGTTGAAAAGGCGACATAAAATCCAAGTGTTTCTGCGAAGATGGAGAGGGAGCCACTTGAGTTCCTTGCGAAAATGAGAGACGTGATCATACTTACAACAGACCGAAAACAAACCGAATGCATAAGTTTTGCAGTCACGCTCAAGCTTGTTTAATAACTCCTCAGTAGTATCCAGGTAACAGGCGTCGGCATAATTTATAATCGGCTGAATGAGTGTTTGGACCAAAGAGATCTTTGTTTTCAAAGGCAAAAGACCCTGTAGGCAATGTAGGCATTTGAGCGAATGAAAAAAAAGTTTACCTAAGATAATAGTTTGTGTCAAAACTATTATACTTTTTTTAAACCATTGAAAACGATTTCGTTTCAAAGTTTAATTTCAGGCGAAGGAGTACAGTACTTCAAAACGTTTAGCAGTCAATGCCTGAAGTATTATACGAAAATTACCAAAAGTTCGTCACTGGCGTGTTTTACAATTGTTTCTGATTGTGTTCTGTTAGTATGGATGAAGTCAGAATAGCAGTAAATGAAATGAAGAATGGTAAGGCCACAGGTACAGATGGAATACCAGTTGAAGTGTGGAAGTTATTGCGGGTGCATGGATGAACGTGGTCAGCTTTGATCTTCAATAAGTTGTTACGGGAAGAAGCCATATATGATAATTGGTACAACCGTTATTTGGTGCCCATCTGTAAAAAAGGTGATTTTTCGGAAGTGTTTCGATTTTTCTGATGAGAAGTGTATCATCTTCAGTGTCTTATCCATATCATTGCATCACATTCACATACCAAAAGCGCTGATGTGCGGTGGTGTTGGATAGTGCTGTACAACAGTAGTTGGAGCAGAGTAAATCAAATACTTCCATGCATGTCTCAAGTGAGTTCTACTTGCTCTGCCTTAATTGAAAAGTATTGCATTTAATAATTTATCTCAATTCATTTATTTATTTACATTTAAAAAATGCTTAAGTAACTATAATTACAGTACAATCAAAAAATAATAATAAAAACTCTAAACTAGTAAGGCAGTGTAGGGACTTTTATTATTATTTTTTTAACTATTTTATTGTTATTTTTAACTTACTAAAAACAAACTAAAATGTCGCCTGAAAACTCCTATTGCACTGCTATTATTATTTTTTTACTCTGAATCTGTATCATTTACCTAAAATGTAAAAGTGTACCTTATGGTTATTCGTAAGGGTGTTTGGCGCAAAACGTAAAAATGTCACTTATGTTAATTCATATTTCTGGTCAAAACCAGACGTATGAATTAAGGTATGCATATGCATTGTAATAAGAGTTTTCTGGCGCCGTATATCAATATGGCGCCAGAAAACTCTTATTGCATTGCTATTATTATTTTTATACTTTGAATCTGTATCATTTCTACAGCTTTGTTTTTGACAGATCTCAGAAAGGGAAGGCATCACAACCAAACGAGCTAATATGTGATAATTATAATGTCGGCACGTTTTGTTTTGCATAGGATTTTTTTTTCCGGTGGGAAAATCATCTTATGACATCCCCCGCTCTTGGGCGGGGCGGAAGATAATGTCAGACTTTTACTGACTAAAAACCCACTCCTGTTCCCTCGTTGCCTTTCGTACCGGGGCCGAGTCTTCCTTTCAGAATCAGACCCTTGGCCCAGGTAGACTTCGACCCTGCTGGGCCCCTACAGTTTCTGACATCTCCTTGAGGCGCGCGTGGAACAGTAAGCGCCGTCGACGACTTGGGCTCGGTCCGGACGGTTACCGGACGGTCGGACGGCGAACCACCCATTGCTCGCCGTCCGCAAGCCCGCACCTACGGTGGCCGGAAATCGGGATCGGAATCCCGGCGGCGATTGGAGCGTAAGGACCGTTGCCTCACGTGATCGGCCGCCTCCTTTGCTAGCATTACTGCTTTGCAGAAGGAGGCGACCGCCTGCCACTCCTCCTCGCTCCGGACCATGGCCTGAACCAAGACCCGGCGCGAGAGATCGCCGCCGCCGATTGCCCCCACGAGGACACGGCGTTGCTCTGCCCAAACGGGGCACGCCTCCACCGTGTGCTCTACCGTGTCCTCCGGGCGGTCCACACAGTGGCGACACCTCCCGAAATTACAGAGTCCGGTGAGAACCTGCGTCATGCGGAAGGTGAGGACGCCGTGAGGTCTTTCCTTTATATTAGAGGTAGTTTGAATGTGCGCCAGTGACTGAAAAGTTGAAAGGAAATCGTTTGTCTTGGTATTATGTGAAGAGGAGGGAAGAAACGCATGTTACTAAAAAAGTTTTGATTATACATGTAGATTATTGTTTTACACTATTCAACGCTTGTAAACACTGCTCGGGTTTCTGTGCTTCGTCCTGCACACTCCGGCTCCTTTTATGTTTCCTTTTCCTTGACATTTTGTGGATGCAAAATGGAAAACGAAAACATTAGCCCAGACAAAACACTCACTGCATTAAGTACTTCACACATTAAATAAAATTAAAACAACTTTATTTTCTAATCTGCTCTAAACTTCTTTAAACCCTCGAACTATATCTATTGTCAAACTATTGTTTCCTATAATTTAAATTTCAAAGTTCTTAGTTTAATGTAGTGGCTAATCTTATAATATTTATTTATATATAATATTTATATGTTTATATTATATTACATGTTTATATATTGTATTTTATATATAATAGCTATATTATATATATGTATAGTCTAGTATATAATTTTAATCTAATATTTACATTATTACTTTGCAGTACACCGCAGACTACCCCCTTTTTCTATTTCGAATTCTTACATTCCACTCTAATGTTGTCTGGTAGATATCGCTGTCAGCGGATAAGACCGCCTTTGTACCCATAGATTTAAGTTAGGGTCAAAGTTTTGTTACTATTTTGGTGTAGTACAATAAAATTTATTCTATTCTATTCTAATAATTGAAACTTTAAATTCTTTCAATAACTGTAATTAATTAGATTTTAATTAAACCAGGAATTAAATTTGAATTAAATTTTTATTTTTCATTTTTCTTCTTATTATAATTCTCATCTATTTATAATTTTCTCTTTTTTCTTTTCCTAGCTGCTGTTTCTCCCCCTAACCACAAGCTTTAAAGTCACTAAGCATTTCCTCAGATTCACCGCTGTTTCTTGTCTCATTCTAGGGGTCATTTGGGGATATTTATAATCATGATGACCCATGGAGCAACTGTTCGTGACATGAATGAGAAACTGAATGCCGTGCTGAAGGAATTCGAAGTATCAAGTAAGACTTGTAAAGACTTGCTGCAGGAAAGAGGGGAAAGTGAGGTGGAAGCAAAGAAGATAGTCGATAAAAACACTCAACTGAAGAGGCAGCTTATAGAACTGCACACCCAGCATGTGGACATACTAGACCAGCATAACCATGTCCGTCAACTGTTGTCAGATTTTCAAGATTGCTGAGACACCCATGTCCAGGCATAGAATCGCATGTCAGGCTTTGAAGCGGAATGCACAAGGATCGCAACACTATAGCCACCGACAATACTTTGAGAGCTAGTGAACAGGCTGACAATACCAATAACCTCTGAGAAAAGCTGGTTGACAGTACATCTGAACGTGAGTGTAAAAAACCCACCTTTACCATAGACCTAACTGGGGATGATACCTTAACCAAATGTCCAACATTAAGTAAGTCATAATAATATTAAGAAATATATTAAAATCACTAAAAACATTAAAAGTATAAGAAACTTTTAAAGAAACGAAGTGTAATATTGATCTCAGACAGCAGCATTTTAACTTAAAAAACTATTAAATGAAAGTAATTATAAATTGGAAAATAGCAAAATAATGTATAATAGGGTATTACACTCATTATTGAAAGGTGTCTCAATTAGATTCTATAGTGGTAATAAAACATTAAAATAAAAACATTTTATTCAGTCGCCAAATACCCAAAAAGTGCATTTAAAAATTACATTTTCTTTCGCGCGTATTTTGACGAAAATACAGAACGCAGTGGACGCCATATTTACTCTGTGGTCGTGATGTCAGTAGGCTGTGTAAACAAATACGCTGATATTCACTCAGTATGGCCGATCAGTTGACAGTTGATAGTTGTCACTTTAGTTTACACAGCCGAATGACGTAATAACATGGTGGCTACTATTTCATAGTGATAAAGGACAGATAAAAAAACTGAAATCAATTAATTTTATTTTAAAATTTCTTTTGTTGTGTTATGAACTAAAACTAACACTTACTGAATGCTTTTTGCCTAAGCTATCATAACATATATAGCTATAATAATATATTTTGAGATTTTTTCTCATAAAGATTAAAATACCCTATTTTGATATACAGGACCTTCAAAAGGAACTACAGTGTAGAGAAAATACAATAAAAGAAATCTTTTGCATGAGTTTAGCCAACAGATGTTGAGTGAGCGCATGCAGGAGGTGATGTGAGTTGATGGACTTGGTGAAGTACAATGCAGAGAGATATGAGTCATTGATCAACCATCTCACCTGTAGTTGTGCTACCAAACCGCCACCTTCCATGCCTCAGCATGAAATTTTAGAATCGTCCAAATATGAACCTCATACTACAGAATCTGAAATCCCTTATCAAAGTAATATTTTAGAGTATTCGGATAGGATAGGGACATGTGAAGAGGAGGGATGAGACGCATGTTACTAAAAGAGATAAGAGTTTACATGTGGATGGATGGAGAAGGAGAGGAAGACCAAAGAAAAGATGGATGGATTGTGTGAAGAGTGATATGAAAGAAAAAAAAGTTAGTGATAGCATGACGAGTGACAGGGCAGAGTGGAAGAAAAAAACGTGTTGCGCCGACCCCAAATAACACGGGACAAGGGCAGGACGATGATGATGATGATGGATAGGTTAGGGACAGGTTTTGGATCTTTGTTAAATTACCATTGCAAACATACCATTGTGAGTCATTGTTACCATAACCGGCATTATAATGAGCTTGTTCATAAAATAAAAATACACAAATGCCTTATACTATTATACTATCAGAATATAAAATGCTTCTCTGGCAAAATTTTAGATGTGGATATATTAATAGATAAATATCATATGGATATCTTATGTTTTTGTGAAACCAAATAGAGTGATGTTCAATGTAAATAATTTTTCAGTTGCCTGTGCGTACAATAGATCATCAATACGGGGTTGTACCTTGACATTTTGTAATAATTCTTTTATTTTCATTTATATGAAGGCCTATACTAACCTGCCACATTTACATTTTTTTCGTACTTCTTTCCATCTCAACTCATCTCAACTCATCTTAGCTCTTCTCAGCTAATCTCAGCTCATTTCAGCTCATCTCGGTTCATCTTAATTCATCTTAGCTCATCTCAGCTCAACTCATCTAATCTCATCTCATCTCACCTCATTTGCAAACTATGTACATAAAACAACAAACGACCCGCTACGGCTTCGCACGGGAACAATGCTGATAGCATTGCACCTGTGCGAAACCGGAACTGCTATGTCCCTTCATTTTAAATCTATAATATCTTCGAAAATATTAATTTAAATTACATGGTGTAATGCGCCATACTGATCTATATTAAATGCACAATGTATTTATGGTACTTAACTGGATAAGGATGAATGTTGTATTAATTAAAATCGCTGTGTACACAAGACATTAATTCTCGTTTCTCGTAATAAGTAAATGATAAAAAATGGTTATTGTGGGATATCCCTAAGACATATACCATTGCGGACTTTTATGTGAACGTTTTTAAGGTTTACAATACTGTACTACATAATTTTGATCTATCTCGTAGGGTTCAGCCAGCGTTTGCAATGGATTGGAACGCAAAAAAATGTGTTTATTTACGACATCACATTTGAATTTTTATGTATTTTGAGTAGAAATTTGTTATTATAATAGTTTTGACATTATTTTATTATTATGTAACGTATAAGAATCTTTTATTATTATTAATATTTATACATTTATACCTACTTGGTATTTGTGATAATTATGACAATGTAATGATTTTATGTATGTTAGAATTTAAATTAATCTAGTTTTAATGGCATATTTATAATTATTAATCTGTTCGACACAATTATGTTGTTATGAATATAATAATGAATAAAGATACTACTACTAAACTTCTAAAATTATCAGTGTTTCTCTACTATATTATGCATGTATTATACCTTGAGATCAGTGGCATTTATTTATATTTGTAATAAGAGTTTATTGAGGAGTACCTAACCTCCACAGTCCTACGTCCAAGATGGAAATCCAATATTACTGTAAAAATTCATGTTTTTAAAATCTTAATAGCATTAAATATCCAAAAAAATATTTTCAAACTGACGCCATATTTTTAACCGACTTCAAAAAGGAGGAGAAAGAAAGAAGAAAGAAAGAAAAACAGTTTACTTACGCGAAATGACGCAATCTTAAAACTAGCTAAGAAGGTTCTATGTTCGGCTGAATGTATTTTTTTTTTTAGAAATATTAAAACAATAGCAATGTTTTGAGGTCATTCCTCTACATGACAATATCTGTGACACCTCAAGAAATTTTCCTCCTTCAATGATTGAAACTTAATACTTAAAGAGCCTATTATTACACTATGCGAATTTCACCACACGATATTGAGCCTGTCTTATTCTTTTGTTCCGAGTAAGACCGGTCTAACCCTTACTACACTACGCGACATCGACTAAGATTGTCTGAGTATCGAGTAGTGTAATAGGCCCGGTCTGGCCCCCCGCGTGTACACACTCTAATGTACCTAGCATTTTTAGCCGCGCGTCGGGGCAGCGTCTCGCGTGATTCAACGTAAACAATTCATTTCATAACTTCAAAATCTTAACTTTATATAAGAGCCTGCGCACACTTGAGACAAGACTGTCTTAGACATAATTGTCTACGACGTCGTGGACTTGTCTGCGACAAGACTGTTTTGAGACGTCCATTGTTGCCAACAGTTAAACTAACTTACCACTAGAGTCAACTTTTAAAAACACCAGAAAACCATTAACAAAAAATTATTCCACACACAAAATCGCAAAATTTCCACAAAAAAAAAACCTTTTTATAAAAAAAAATTACCGACTTTACTAAAAAAAACCACAAGGATCAAAATTACCTTAATTTCGGAACTCAGTTTTTGTCGGTATTGTTTGTTTCTTATTCAACATCGACTTCCGAAATGTGTTTTTTGATTCTTTTGGTGTTTTTTTCTAGTGAAGTCTGTTTTTTTTTTTTGTATAAAGGTTTTTATTTCACACTTTTTAGTTGCTATACACTTATAAACAGAGTGCCTGTTTCTCAAGACAATTCCAATCAACCCAAAAACTGGTCCTAGGTTACATTGTTTTATTATGAAGTTCCTGTACCTACCTTCCACATTTCGGCTCCATCATCAGATCAGTTCGATAGTACCTTATAGCCAAAGCGCATCTCATGACAATTCTAATAAGTCCAAACACGGCTAGGTTACATTGATTAATTACGGAGTTCCAGTGCCTACCTTCCGGCTCCATCATCATCATTAGATCACTTCGAAGATACCATTTTCAACGTAACTATTCAAAACCATATATTTATTTGTATTGTCATAGTTGCTTAACTATCTTTATTGTGATATCTATGTGAGTATGAAGTTCCGTTGACCATTTCTGGTCTTCTTCATCAGTTCTACTTCATCCAATGTTACTTTTTGACTGTAAATGCTTAAGTTCTCGATAAAAATACCAAAATCACTATATAGTTGCCTATAAAATTTGAGGAGTTCCCTCGATTCCTCATGGATTCCATCATCAGAACTGGTTTTTTTTTAAAAATGGGACTATCCTTTTTCGGTCCATAAACGACGGAGTTCTGAGGTAACAAACATTAAAAAAATGATGGTAAAAAAATACAACCGAATTGATAACCTCCTCCTTTTTTTTAAGTCGGTTAAAAAATGTGTATTGTACGAAATAAAATAAGTTGGCATTTAGGTTATTAGTTTCCGTTTTCGGATAAAAATTAACAATCAGTTGATCAAAATACCATTTGTGGGTAAATTAACATTAGTAGGTAATTCAACGTACAAATTATTCAATAACAGCTATCGTCCCTTAGCTAACAACACCGCATAAGTCATTTTTTGCCAACTTTACAGGAAACGAAAAAAACTGTGCGGTGTTGAGAGGCCAGCCAACTTACACGCTGTCACTATTTTTCGAATTATGGGTTCTGATTGGCTGAAATCTATATCATGTGACCAATGGTTAGACGCGCAATGAGCAGCTCTATCTAAAGGCATTCAAATGTGAAAACTACCAATTTTTTAATTTACAGGAAATGAAAAAAACTGTGCGGTGTTGAAAGGCCAGCCGACTTGCACGCTGTCACTATTTTTCGAATTATGGCTTTTGATTAACTGAAATCTATATCATGTGACCAATGGTTAGACGCGCAATGAGCAGCTCCATCTAAAGGCATTCAAATGTGAAAACCACCAATTTTCGACTTGAGCGGTGTTGTAAGCTAAGGGACGCTCTGTATTAATTCGTCTTCTGACGAATCATTTTTGTTTGCACCATCATCGTCGGTATCAGGTTGAAAATTATGGATTCTATGGTGCTGATTTACACCCAAGTGATCACGTTTTTAGTAAGAAATTGAATTTTACTAAAGTGCTGGAAAAATCCACTAGCCACTAAAACCAATATTTCGCAATTAAATCCACCAGTTTTTGTGGAAAATCCACTAAGTTGGCAACACTGGCCGTAAGCCGCTAGACTGTATTGTCTTGATAGTGTGAGCCGTGACGTAGACAAAACAGTCTTGTCGCAGACAAGTCTGAGACGTCGTGGACAAGTCTGCGACATCGTAGACAATTCTGTCGTAAGACAGTTTTGTCTCCAGTGTGCGCAAGCCCTAATTTTATTTATTTATTTATTAAAACTTTATGCACTAGTAAGAAACACTGTACAAAGGCGGACTTAATGCCGTAGGCATTTTCTACCAGTCGACCTTAGGGTGGTGCAGAAATGTAACATGGTAGGTGCAACATAATGATAAACTAGATTAAGAAAACAAAAAACAATAATAAATATATACTTAGATACATACATACAAATTAACAAAGATTAAAAAATTAATTGTATTGGTACTAAAATTTTCGTGAATGATCACGCTTTATAGTTAATTCACAATGACTTAAGTACAAACTAGCAATTTTTTTTTATCATATTTTATAAAGTTATGAGTTATTCAGACACCACTACAATAAAATATTGATTTTGCCATCCAATTTTCGATCAATGCGGAATTCAGATTATTATTTATCATTCAACGGTCATAAGATCAGGAACAAAATATTACATAGTTTTACTTACCAAATAATTATCGAACTTTTATCACAACCTCAAAAAAGCTCGACTTGGACTCAATTTACTTCAACTCTTCAAGTTTTAAGTAAGCCTATTGGACACAACGCAATATATCTAAAATATCAAAAACTAGCTTTCTGTCAATATTCTCTTTTTAAATGCAGTTTCGTTTCTGTTTATATAAATAGTTAATTATCTACCTAAAATGCCAGCAAAGTGCCGACGGCATGCTGTTGAAGTTATTGTGTTCGGATACAAATCGATTCAAATTTATATATATTTAGTAAAATTTTAATGCTGGTCATATCTTCCAGTGTATATACGAGTACCCTCTTATTCTTTATCAATATTTTATTTTTTGTAAAAAAATGTTATGCAGCGAAATACATTTTTCTTTCTGCACTAAGCGTTAAACCCATCGCCATAAGTAGTACACGCACTAGCACTGTGGTTAAACACATTGGCTCGTTACGTCAACAGCAGCTATGCTAAACACGTATACCTCTGCCAACCGACGGCGTGCAACTATCAACTGTCAATGCCCGTGCACTCGAGACAAGTATACTATCACGTCACCACATGACACTGGCAGAATAGTCGACACCGGTTCAGTTGCCAAGAGAAAAAATAAAATAAAGTATACAATCACTGCAGTAGGTATGTCTATTAAAAGGCCCTAATTTTAATTTCGCGGCTAGATTAAACGATGCCCCGCAGGCTATTACTGGTTTTTGAAATTAATTAATTTAATAAAAGTTTTCCGGATAAAATATTTGGGGTCTTTATTATTTAAAAAATAAATAAAAGCTTGCATTAATGTAATTTTTATGACGCATTGCTGAAAAAAATAAACGGCATCAGTCCTTAAAGTTTCAAAGCAATCAGCAGTGAACTGCCTTAAAAAAATATGCTCCCTGTGAGCTGCATTATTCCACTTTTCTTTAAGTTCCGGAATAATTGGAAATCTAACATGCAAACACTAAGATTAAGACGTAACATTATTTTTTTTAATTTACCATTAGAAATAATATTTTTACTTGTATTCCAGCTTCAGCGATGTATACATCTTATACATATTATGACGATTGCAACTCTTTCAAGTGTTTGAATCGTTATATCTCAAAAATGGTGGATCACACGGAAACAATTTTTGTTTGGGCTAATTTTATGATAAAACTTACCGTTTTGCTGAAAATCGCGTTAAACCTGTGTTTGTGAACCCCGAGTATTTTTTCAGGATCGATTGGACTTTTGGCCGGACTATTATTAATAATTCAGCTTACGATGAAAATAATCTGCAAGGTAGCAAGTAATTGGACCGGGCCACACTACTACCGCAAAACTCGATACGCCAGAACCATTCGCTTTGCAAAATTCAAATAAGTGCACAATTTATTTGGAAACTGCGACATTAAAAAATATTCTTACCTTTGCCTTGCATTATCCTCTGTATTTCACCAGCTTCGGAACCACTTTCCGACTCAGAGCACAGCGAATGTCCAGCACTAGTTAAATGCACAGCGTTTTTATTATGTCCCGTTTTTTTTCCACCACCCACACTCGTTGTCCGGATAGGGGGTCGTGGAGGCACTCGTGATGATAATTCACTAACTTTATTATTGTTCGGAGGCTGTCGGGTTTCCACTTTATAATCGTTCACTTTTAATATACTATCACTTTTACCATCACTTCCAGTTTTTTCATATCGTTCTTCAAAACTGACGCGTTTCGATGGACTTAGATTCCGATTCTCCTGGGGTATGGTCCCTCGGTAATAAATTGGCACTTTTCGTTCTTGGAAAATTGGTGACATTGTCCTTGTAAGAAGTTTTTCCGGGTGGCGGTAAATGATTTCTGGATCATCAAAAGTCCGAAATTTTATGAACGTATCTGTTCGCCTCTCAGGAGCGCCTCTAGCAAACGGCATTGAAGTGTTAATTGACTGATTCATGGAGTAAATTTTTAGGTCGTTGCCACGCGGCAGACTACAACTCCTAGGCTCTATTACGTATGAAAAAGAATTCGGGGTACTGCAATTGGAGGTAGCGGAAGTTTTTAGTGTCACGGGACTTTTCAAGGAAGACTGTCTGATTAAATATTCATCTTCTTTTTGTTTTAACTCTTTTAACTTCTGCCAGTAGAAAGCTTCGACTTTTTGCCTGGTCTTTTCTTTATCAGCAGAATCTTTTTTTGAATTTTCTTGAAGCGTTGGTGTCATTCCTTGACTATACTCATACCTCGGCGATGGCGTCGTCTTGTTACGAAGACTCGTTCTACTTAACGAATTTCTTTTCTCTTCCGACTCAATCATAGTTTTTCTTACGTGTTCATACGGAGATATAGTTTTTGGCATGTTCGGTATTTTATGACTAATTGGCATTGGTGAAGTCGGAGCTGAATAATTGTAAGCTTTTGTAATACTATCCCGTTTTTTGTGAGAATCAGGTTTCTTGATGTCTTGATCATTTTCTTTGTTATTATCAAAGGACAAACTGCGAGCTCTCGTAGGCTGGATTGTTCGTACTTCTGCTTCTTTTTTCGGCGATATAAGAAATTTTGTACTCACTCGTTTAATTTCCGCTCCCACTGAAGCTGGGTTGGCTTGTGCTTGTGACGCTCTATAGATTTCAATTTCATCGAACGGCGATATTTTATCAGTCAGTTTCTCCAAAGAATGATAGTAAACGTCCGGAAATTGTGTGTTATCATAATTAATTACTTGATTATTTCGATTGGGCGAGTGCGGTGAATGTGCCATTTCGTTAAACGGTTTCGGTGGTACTTGAGGTCTTGCTGCGTAGTTGGTGTAAGCAAAACTTTCTACTTCAGATATTTCGTTGGTGTCAATAGATTTATTTCTCGTACTCTCCGAGACAAGTGTACTGCTGGACGAGTGATGGCTGGATATATCGTTACTTTGCGTTTCGTTATCACTCTGAGGACGATGTGTTGTCAAATTTTCATATATACGTTCACTATCATCCAATTCTTGACCATTTTTATCAAATCTTATCGAACGAGGATTTTGATATTGATTAGAAGATTTAGAAGATTCCGTACTTTTTGCATTGAAATCTTTATTTGCATTTTTTTCCTTAGATTTATGAGAAAAGAAAAGATTTGGAAATAGTTTGCGAAAACTGCCAGCACGTTTTTTATTGTTTTCTGACATTTTGCCAAGGTTCCGTCTTAGTTTTATTTGAAAGATTTAATTCCTTTTTACCTGAAAAAAAAAAATAACACTCGATTATTTTTTTGAAGTGAGTATACTCCATTCACTTCTGCATTAGACAAAACAGGTTGATAGAGGCAGGTGTGCAATACATTAATTTTTCAAGATTAATTCAAACAATTTTAATAAATAATGTTTTCAATAAAAAAAATTAACACAGATAAATTTTACTACTGTAAGGTAGTGAACACTTAGATACGAGTAAATAAAATGTTGTTTTTTTTTTCAATAAACATAACTTTATCAAACAATTTTACAAATTATTTATATTGACGTATCAACAAGTATGAAACTTGTTGATAACAACACAAATGAATTGTACACAATACAAGAAAACAGATAATTATTTAACAGTAATATTATAAACCGTTGACATTTAAAATAAAGACTGGTGTATCAATAAGTTTTCTACTTACAAAACAAATAAATTGCTATGTGCACTTGTTTGTAAGTAGAATACAAGGCAATAAGATAATTATTTAACATTCATAGAAATAAATAACTAATATTATAAACCGTTAACATTTAAAATAAAGACTGGAAAATTTCTTATTCCGGTTGTTTCGATAAGTTTTGCCGGTGATAATGGTGGCTGATTAACCCTCTTATTCAATTTCAATATTAATTTGAACCAATTTTCAAAATTATAAGAATCCATCTCCAATTTTATTGGGAGTCCCCATCACATTTTTTAGCTTCAAATACCAATGCAGAATCCTCTAAAAACACATCTGATGATGCTGTAAAATTAAAATAAATCTATGATTCTGTGCCGGAGCATATACACGTACATATAATATTATATTACTGGAAATAAATTTTATAACCTATATTTGAGTAGCAACTAAGTTATTTACCGAACAATATCTTTCCTTGTAGGACTTAATCTACAACACAATAGGGGTTAAAGTACGAACTTGCCGTTTTATTGTAATAGCTACTTCGAATTTTCATAGAACTTTCATGGTTTGAAATTTTTGAGTGTAACTTTTTTCGATTTTCGATTATCGACTTTCAGTTGGTTTTTTATTTAGCTTAGACAAGACAGATGGATACTTCGAAAATTTGAGTAATTTTTGGATGCGAGTTCCGACGCGGAACTTACGCGGCAGAAACAGCTCGCAATTTAAATGTTGCTAACGAACGCACCGTGCGATTTTGGTTTAAACACTTTCATGATGGAAACTTTGATTTGAAGAACGAACCACGTGGAAAACCGCCCACACGGGTGAATGAATTGAAAGAGATGTGGAAGCCGATCCGAGCCAAACTACCCAGGAATTAGCGGCATGGTTTAACGTTACCTTACCAACAATATTGACTCATTTGCGTCCAATCAATAAACTAAAAAAAATATGAAAAATGGATGCCTCATGACTTGACTGATCTGCAGAAAGAAACGCGTGTTGAAACTTAGATTGTTGAATCGACACAGAAATAAAGGATCGAATTGTGTCATTTGATGAAAAGCGGATTCTTTATGATAACCGTAAGCGAAAATGCAATGGCTGAACCCAAGGCAAAAGCCGCAACAGTGTCCTAAAGCAAAGCTTACCAATAAAAAGGTAATGGTAACTGTTTGGTGGTTTCAGCATGGTTTTATTCACTACAGCTTTCTCCGACCGGTCAAGCAATAACGGCAGATGTCTACTGAGCTGAACTTCGAACAATGATAGCAAAACTAGCCGTGAAACAGCCCCGACTTCTACATTATCGATCAAAAACCGAATCGATTAATTGATCTTCACCATTATTGCTCCATGATAACGCGAGACTTTATACAGCACGAGAAACCATTTTTAACTCTACAGGAACTACAATTAGAAACCATTCGCTTTATGCTTTCACACAGTTTGTCGAATCTAGGTCAGATTTCTATCGTAAAGGTATAAATGACCTTCCTATTAGATGGCAGCAATGTATAGATAATAATGGTAACTATTTTGATTAAATATTATATATTTAAAATAAAAAAAAAACGTATTTAAATTTTTCAGTACATATCGGCAATTTCATACTTTAGCCCCTAATATTTTGTACAGGCGCTTTATTATTAATTAATTATGCATGTTTTATTCATTTTATTATAAAACATATAATAAACAACATTGCAACAACAAACATATGATGCAACAATACCATGATAGGCTGTGAGTAGTGCATCTGTGTTAACTGTTGGAGCAAGTTTATATAGGGCAAAGGATAAGCTACTAATCTACTTGCATAGTGTTTCGATATGATGCTTCCAGTTAAGCTGACTACCAATTATAAGTCCTAAGAATTTTGCACTATCCACGTTATTAATATTATTATTTTTGAACTTTACGTTCATTTTAACACTGTTTTCTATGTCCAAAGTGCATAATTTGAGTTTTATCTAGATTAATTTTCAAATTATTATTACTACTACTGTCACTGGTACTGTTACTGTACTATCGTCAGCAAATAGTGTAATGGGGTAGTCTATGGCTTTGGGCAGGTCATTAATATAAATTTAAAAAAGCAAAGGGATTAGAACACTGCCCTTTGGTACGCCAAAATGTACAGTACATTCTTTAAATAGGTATGTAACTTGTTCTTTAGTTTTCAAATTTAAGTCTGTTATAGCAGTTAATTGCTTTCTATTTGAGAGATAAGTGCTTAATAAATCTAAAATGTTACCTCGTATACCTTAGGAGTCAAGTTTGTTTCTTAAGATATCATGGTCAACACAGTCAAAAGCTTGACTCAAGATTCTTATTATCAATATTAGTCATAATTGTATTTAAGAAGTCATATAATTATTGCCATATTTATTGTTTTATTTTTCCGAAACCCTTTTACGCATACAGTTCATTATATATATATATTTTTTTTTTTTTCATAAATTTTGGAGAAAATTGGCAAGAGCGCAATAGGTCTATAGTTTTTTATTAGATCTCTATCCCCTTTTTTGAAAATGGGTTTTACAATGGAGACCTTAAGACGGTCTGGAAAAACACCGTGACTAATACATAAATTAAGGATAAGGCTCAGGTGGTTGGGAATTAGGTCGGCAACATGTTTTATGATCTTAATTGAAATATCGTCATAACCTACGCAGGCCCTGATTAACCCTTAGGCTAATTAGGCTGCAGCCTAGGGCGCGAGGTTCGGGGGGGCGCGCTAAATTCGTGTCTTCGCATGCACTAATCTAGCATCATACTACTCTACTCACTTACTACTTTATAGGCCATCCGTAACACACCTAGCGGGGGCGCGTTCTCATAATTAGCCTAGGGCGGTCCGAACTCTTGATCAGTCTCGGAACCTACGCTATGGGCGTTTTTGAGACTTTTTATAATATTAAATATTTGCTTTGGTTGACATGGTGCCATAAACATAGATTTTTGTTTGTTTAAAATGTGCGTAGTTGATTTTTTACCTGCCCCTGGTATTGGTACAATGAAATAAGTGTTAAACTTGTCAGCAATCAATTGAGGATTTTTAATAATTTTTTTGTCAATATTAATTTTATTTATTAAGTCATTAGGTAAATTAAATTTAGGGGTCTTTATTATTTTCCATGTCATTTTGCTTTTGTTGTCGGAGTTTTTGATATTGTAGTCATTTTAAGATCGTTTCGTCAATTTAATATTTTTTTTAAATAATTTGGTGTATTTGGAATATTTTAATATATATGATTGTGTTGGTTTAATTGTGTTGGTTTCTGAAAGGAAAACTCGGCCCTGGGACGAAGGCAAAGAAGGAACAGGAGTGGGGTTTTAGTAAGCAAAAGTCTGGCACTCCCTCCCGTCCACCTAAGAGCGGAGGCTGTCGTTGGATGATTTTCCCACGTATAGAAAAAAATGTATATCTAGTATATTTCGAGACACGTGTTGTAGTTGTTTTCACAGGTTAGCAAATTGAGTGTTCTAGTTAATTGACCACTACTTTTTCCCATCGATTTCACATTTTTTTTTCTTCACCATGAACTACTACTATCACAATTATTTCCTAAATCCTTTCTTGTTTTCATCCAATCACACGCACACTCTAAAAACAGCGGGCAGAGGGCTATGGAGATTTTTTTTAACGCAAAATTAAAATACTACTCTGTCAAGAAAGTACCGGGAAAAGATCAATAATACACAAAATGTCTGTTATTCATCCAAATTTATTTCATCACCTTCAAAGTATATACTTATTACCTTATACTTAAAACCCTGTTTGACTGACGGTTGCGAAGGTGAAAAACACAGGACTGGCTCTTGGAGGGGTTTGGTCGTAGTGCATTTTCTACATAGAATTTGCCAAGTGCTTACAGAGCTTCCGTCAGTTTTTCTTCGGCTTCTTCGAAAGTAGGTGTCTGAGCAGCTAAAGCAAGATCGTCTGCATATAAAAATCGATTCGTTTGCGGTGAGCTAGGCTGGTCGTTTGTGTAAATATTAAAATATCAAATTTCGCTCTTAAAGAGTTACTTACCTGCAAAATTTATACCTAGATGTCTTTTTCACAGTCTAGATAATTTTTAGGAATGTCCTGTCCCACGAAGGTGGTATCGATCTTGGATGTGTGTGTAGACTCATGTACACTTCGTTCCTGTGAGTTCCGTGTTTAAGCACATGGAATCAAAAGTCATCAAACATACTACTCTGTCAAGAAAGTACCGGGAAAAGATCAATAATACACAAAATGTCTGTTATTCATACGAAACGATACACTTGCGCCAACGAATAATCCATTCATCAAAACATTTTTTAAACGCTGCTTCCGGAATTGAGTTCAGTTCTCGCCGCGAATTCTCCTTTATGTCTTCTATCGATTGAAAACGGGTGCCACGAAGTGGTAATTTGAGTTTAGGAAAAAGAAAAAAGTCAGCAGGAGCCATATCTGGTGAATATGGTGGTTGCTGGATGGTATTTGTTGAGTGTTTGGTCAAAAATTCGTTCACAATGGTAGCCTTGTGCGAAGGCGCATTGTCGTGGTGCAAAATCCAAGAATTTTTTTTCCACAAATCTGGCCTTTTTCGTCGAATTCGCTCTCTTAAACGCCGCATAACGCTCAAATAATATTCTTTATTTACCGTTAGACCTTCCGGTAAGAATTCAGAGTGCACAACACCGCGATAGTCAAAGAAAACAGTCAACATGACTTTGACTTTGATCGACTTTGGCGTGGTTTTTTCGGTTTCGGTTCAGTTGGAAGGCGCCACTCCGAAGCTTGTTGACTAGTTTGCATGTCAAACTCGTAAACCCACGTCTCATCACCAGTAACAATGCGTTTCATGAATGTTGGGTCCGAACTGACTCGTTCTAGCATGTCCTCAGCGACTTTCATGCGATTGAGTTTTTGGAGAAAATTCAGATCTTTTGGGACTAGACGAGCAGCAACATGTTTCATACCCAAATGCTTAGTTAAAATGGTACGGATCGACTCGTGAGATACAGAAAGTTCGGCGGCTATCTCTCTCAGAGTTGAATGGGGATTTTCAGTCACTATTTTCTTCACTTTTGCGATGTTAACTTCAGTTGCAGACGTTGACGGCCTACCAGAGCGAGGCAAATCTTCCATCACATCTCGACCGCTTTTGAACGCTTTGAACCACTCATAAGCACGAGTTTTTGATAAAGTCGATTCACCGTAAGCCTTCTGTAACATTTTCAGTGACTCCGAACACGAAATTCCATTGGCGATGCAAAATTTAAGACAAACTCTTTGTTCGATATTTTTGTCCATTATGACATTCGCAATACACACTATATATGATATTACTAAAACAAGCACTGTATTTAATATAAATAACAGATGCAACTCAAACTCCGCGCCAAAATGGAAACCAGTTGTGCCAATCTAACAACTACAAAAAAACTAAAATTTTAATTTGGAACCATAAACAAATCCATTCCCGATACTTTTTTGAATGAATGTATTGTATTCTGAGTCAATAAACAAAATAATTTTAAAGTAATCGAACATCTAATATGATATTTAAATTTCTTGGCGCGAATTATAATATTGCGGCGTCCATACAGTCCACTCTTAAACTGCTAACTTGTGGCAGGATAGTTACACTTTTTAAGGTTATTGCTTTTGTTTTTTTTTTTCATTGGTGTTGATGTTCGAAACATGATTGACTAAAGATGTCAAATAAGTCAACGTATACGACCACCCTTTAAATTTATGAAATGCTGGACCCCGAGTCTATCGGGCTATGCAGACTTAAAAAAGTATGAATGTATTTGATTATTGAGAACTTGAGCACTAAAGCATTTATGCATTTTTTTGGCTTCAAGTATGAATGTTCTCGAGAATTACAAACTTTTATTTGATTTACAATATGTACCTACACATATTTATTAAAGCTATAAAGATCCTAACATAAATTGCCTAATGTTTAGATATCACTCTTCAAATGTTTAAATAATACTAAGCGACTTTAGTGACTCAGACTTTAGTGATAGATGCATGATCTTTGAGCTGCATCTATCTGCAAGGCGTCTCATATTTTGTATTAGGTGTAGTGTTTGAGCAGTATTCTTTTAGGCAGCAACTGCAGTATGTTGCATCTCCACCTGAGACAGAATCCTTCAAGCCTCATCATTAGAGTTCCAACGTACGGCCTGAAACAAATTGTCATTTAATACCTAGTTGCGTATTTATAAAAACTTATTAATATTAGAATATTAGTGGGTAAGCACTTACTTTGATGTAAACATTCGATCCCACAAGAAATACACAAGTAGATACTGGATTGACATCACTTTCTTGAAACGCAGTGCTAAGGTTTACAAGTGGATGTTTTGCTTCAATGTATTTAAAAAAAAACAAGCACTTGGAAATTTCACTTGAAATTACGATTTATTGTTTTCAACCAATTTTTCGCTTACACCATGTTGACACAAGATTGATTCAAGCAAGGGTTAAACAACAATGTATGTTGCCAGCCTAACATGTTGATATTTATTATTTCCATAGATTTAGACATTTCTAACTTCGTATTTAACCGAATTCAAAAAAAGAGGAAGCTATCAGTTCAATTGTATTTTTTTACCATTTTTTTAAATGTTTTTTACTTCAGGACTCCGTCGTTTATGGACCGAATTGCAATTTTTTTCCCCCAAAAGGATATGCTTCTAGATTGGTCCCGTTTTTATCAAAATCCAGTTCTGATGATGAAATCAATGAGGAATCGAGGGAACTCCTCAAATATACTAGGCAACTACATAGTGATATTTTCATCATTGGTATTTTCATCAAGAACTTAAGCATTTACAGTCAAAAAGTAACATTTGATGAAGTGGAACTGACGAAAAAGACCAAAAATGGCCAACGAAACTTCACCCTCGCATAGATAGAACATCACAATGAAGATAGTTAAGTAAAGTTAAGTACTATGACAATAAAAATAACTAAACGGTTCTGAATAGTTATGTCGAAAATGGTATCATCGAAGTGATCTGCTGATGATGATGGAGCCGGAAGGAAGGCACTGGAACTCCGTAATTCATCAATGTAACCTGGCCGTGTTTGGGCTTATTAGAATTGTCATGATATGCAATTTAGCTATAAGGTACTATCGAACTGAACTGATGATGGAGCCGGGAGGTAGAAAGCAACTTCACAATAAAATAATGTATCCTAGCAGTGTTTGGGTAAATTCGAATTTTCATGAAATATAGAAAAAAAAACTGTGAAATAAAAATCTTTTACAAAAAAAAACCGACTACACTACAAAAACAATAATTAATAAATAAAAATGTTAATAAATACCAAGCAAACAATACCAGAAACACCGACTTCCGAAATTAAAGTTATTTTGATCGTTTTAGTGTTTTATTTTTTTTTTTATTTAGGCGGGAGGGGATACAAAGCAAGTAAAAATCGTCTTACGTAATAAATGAATAACCCCTTACCACTGGACTATCGAGTGTGTAAAAAACGCAAATGGCAAATCTATTTTGTATGCATTTTTACTCGTATCAACACACTCTGGTCATAACGTGCACTGATAAGAAGTACCTACCTATCTGCAGCTTATCTAAGACCAGGCGTGGCTGATATTCTGATCAAATAAGGTCAACACTACTAACAACTTTTTATCTTTTTTTACCTTGCACGTTAAACAGTTTAGCTGGCCGCAGTATAATACCCGAAATATTTGAACGAAATAATGAATCTGAATAACTTCAATGAAAATGGGGAATGTCAATCTACTATATAAAATTCCTGAAATAATCAGAGACTAAATTAATTCTAAATTGTACTTTAAATAGTAGGAAAAACTCGTAACAATTTTAATAATTCATTAAAAAATAATACAAATAACTTTAATTTTGGGGGTCGATGTTTCTATAATAGTTTTGTATCTTCGTTATTTAACACCGACTTCCAAAATTAAAGTTATTTTGCCCTTTTAGTGTTTTTTACTACGTTGAAGTCGTTTTTTTTTGTAAAGTTTTTTATTTTACACTTTTTAGTTATGGTACCACCACAAAAAAGTACCCCTCAGCCTAACTTAAATACCTTATAGCCAGAGTGGATCTCATAACAATTCTAATAATCCTAAACACGGTTAGGATACATTAATGAATTATGGAGTTCCAGTGCCTATCTTCCAGCTCCAACATCATCATCATCAAATCACTTTGATGATACCATTTTCGACATAACTATTCAGAACCATAAATATAAATAGCAATAAAGAGTAATCAAACACGTTGAAAAATAAAAGGACCGTTTTAACATTTGAGAATTACACTAGAATTTAACTTGGAACGAAACTGAAAGAAACAATAAATTAATCATTAATGACCCACATGAAGTGTTTTTCAACACACTTCTCAAAAAGTGACTCTTATTGCACTGCACTTAGGTATATAATGGCACTTGTTACCAAACTGTGACATTTCGATTACCATTACGCACTAGTGCGATAATGTAGTTAAAACCTTTTTGTTCAACCTCTTTGTCCTCAAAAAAATTTTTGAATACGTAAAAATAACACATTATGTTATTGCGTTCAATAGTATAAATTACTGTCTTACTTATTTTACGCAATTTTGTCAATTTTTAACCGACTTCCAAAAAAAGATTAATTATCAGTTTTCAGTATTTATTTTTATTTAGGTTTGTTACCCCAGAACTCCGTCGTTAATGGATGATTTACAAATATTTTTTTACCCTTAATGGATATGCTTCCAGATAGTTCCCATTTTTTTTCAAATTCCTGTTCTAAGCATAGGATCCATGAGAAATCGAAGGAACTCCTCAAATATTATGGCATATGGCGATTTTGTTATTTCAAAAAGAACTCAAGCATTTACAGTCAAAAAGTAACATTTGATGAAGTAGAACTGATGAAGAAGACTAGAAATGGTCAACGGAAATTCATGCTTACATAGATATCACAATGAAGATAGTTAGTTAAGCGACTATGACAACACGAATAAATATATGGTTCTGAATAGTTGTTGAAAATGGTATCATTGAAGTGATTTGATGATGATGATGATGATGTTGTAGCTGGAAAATAGGCACTGGGACTCCATAATTCATTAATGTATCCTAGCCGTGTTTGGGTTTATTAGAATTGTCATGAGATGCACTTTGGCTATTACGTATTTAAATTTGGCTGAGGGGTACTTTTTGTGGTGGTATCGTAGCTAAAAAGTGTAAAATAACATTATACAAAAAAAAGTACAACCGACTTAACTAACTTAACTATAAGGTACTATCGAACTGATCTGATGATGGAGCCGGAAGATGGAAGGTGGACACGGGAACTTCATAATAAAACAATGTATCCTAACAGTGTTTGGGTTAATTGGAATTCCTCATGATCACACGTTATAGGTACCAACCGAAACACTTTAATAACGTGTGACTACGGTTTTTCTTTTTATTCTGTCCGAAGTATGAAAATCTTGTTTCATACTTTTTCAGCGTCGCTTTTTTTTGTCGTAGTCGGGTTTTAGTTTTACTTTATTTTTATTTAAACAATTTTGGTGTTAAATTTAACACATTACTTTTTGTCCGATAGAGGGCGTCACTTTAAATTTGTGCAATATTTTGAAAATGTACAAGTGAAGCCCTTTCAAATGATACCAAACACGGCGTATTTATCTCCATTGTTATTTTTTTACACATTACTTAGTCTACTAGAGGGCGCAATATCAAGTTTTGTGACACGTCACGTAATCTAACGGTACCTCATACGTCGGGTTCCGATAAATAGATTAGGACTTATGAGGGAACAGATGAACATACTCTCATACATACAAACATACATACATAGCCTGTCAAAATCATAACCCTGCTTTGGCTTTGCCGTAGTCGGGTAAAAATGGTTTTGTCTTTCTTCCATCAATACTGTTCTTTATTGTTATTATGTTCATTCTTAAATCTCGTGTCGTCGAACGATAACATTTAATATTTTTGAAAACACCTACGAAATCGGAGAAAAGAGTTACATTTCTCGTGTCCGCATAATCAACAACGTCCCACCACTATGCACTACAGTGTATTAATAAAACACTAGGTCGGATGACAGTTGAAATGTTATAATGTCGTGTTATTTTTTTTTATGTCATTTGGCTGGATGATAGTTGAAAGGTGTTAATACCATGATTTTTCTGGTGATGTTGCCATACTCGAATCGCACTACGATGTTATAGTTTGGCCTTCGAAAGATGTCACCGAATTATTTATCAAACTTTGTGTATGGCAGCATTCAAAAAAATAAGAATTATCAAAATTGTGTTCTTGACGTTTCGTTCATAAATCATTTTATGTTTACATACGAGTATCTTATTTTTTTCCTTTTACTTAATATAATGCCGAAAACATTCACTAGTTCGGTAGAGAGGCTTCTATTTAATATGATTGACAAAGGAGACAATTTTTTTTGGGCCTACTATTAAACGGTAACGTATATTAATCATATTACACACGAAAAAAGTGATCATCTTATTATAATTAACAGACCAAAAATTATATAGAAATCTAACCGGAATAATGAAATAATAAGTAAAAAAGTGTTGCGGCAAAAAATGGTTATTTAGGAGCGTTTTTAGGTTTATTTTAACGTGAAAAAAAATATGTTACTACGATGCGTAGCGGTAATAACATCGGCTTTAAATGCGTTTAAAGAGATAATAATTAATTGGTAAAGTGAACTTGATTTTAATGTTGTTAGCACAAATATCAAGTAACGTAAATTAAAAATCACCGTGAAATGAAACGTAATTAATAGCCCGTTGCAGATGCTCTGTGGTCCAGTTTCAATCAGTTTGACACTAACAGACATTATTATTATTGTTTCCGATTATTAGATAGTTGCATGTTTCTTCTGTTCATTTCGTATTTTTATTCGAAAGATTTTATGAAAATGGCATCTGTAGATACAGTGCATAATCCATAAAGCCATTGTATCAATTTTTACAATATGGTTACAAGGCTTATATGCCTGAATCTAAACAGGCTGATGAACACCAATTATTGACCATTGCAGCCAATAAGATCCGTTGTGACCTTGTGTAGGTGGGTGATTGAAGTCGTGAATTACAAATTTAAACGGGACTTTATATTGTTCCGTCAGGAATATTTCAATACAGCATCATCCCACCTCATAAGATGATTTTCCCACCCAATAAAAAAAAAAAAACACGCTTGCTTAGAAGTAACCTATTCACTCTTGACTTAAAGACCCCCAAGTTGTAACTATCAGGACTTAAAAACACACTTTAAAATAGCTGCAGCATTAATAAATCGATTTCATACGTTAATCAGAGACTTTTGTTATGCTGACCAGATATTAGCGATTGCTCAAGCAAAACTAAACACTCCAAACCATTTAGCCTTTTATATAGAAATGCACGATTTAAACAGAGTGAGAGTGCAATTTGCCAATTTTGATGGTAATCTTCCAGAACTGGATAATTTTCCTCAACTGACATTGGCGGACCTAATTCTATTTTCTCTAGGTATTAATCAAATCAAACAATCTCATTCATATTATGGAGATTATGTCAGGGCCACCGGAAATTCAAAATCGAGGTATACCGACAAACTGTCCATTATTTTGTTTCAAATAATTATCTTCTACGAGGTAGGATACAATCAAGGCACACAAGTAGGAAAGTTTATTATATTAGTTGACAGAACCCCATCAATTACTAACACTAGAGCTGCTCTTGCTGGATACTGTTGTAATTGTTTAGTGGGCAGACGCACTGTTAGCTGCTGTGCACATGTGATGTGTATAGTGTGGTTTTTATCTTGGTCGCGGCATCTAAGTGAGTTTGAGCCACCTGCATCTTTTTTAGATGAAATACTGCTTTTATGAGATGAATTTGAAAATGATGATGATAAACAGAGATAAATGCTTCTTGTGACGTACCTATAATGTGTGTTTTTTTTTTCTCCGTAAGGAGACCAACCAGCTTATAATACATCACATTAGTTTAGATCTACAGTCAATGGCCGGCAAAAGCTGCGCTATTTCGAAATGAATACATCTAATCCATTTTTATGAATAAGTTTATCAAATCGTGTAAATCACATCAAAATCTGTCACGCAGCGACTTTGTTTTATACTATATATCATTAAACAGTGCACTATTTTAACTTAAAATACCAAGGGGACCTATCCACTCATTTGACAATCGCTCTTGTGAGATTATAGGAGTCATGTTTTGACTGTCGTATTTCACAGTATTCCGGTTAGATAAAGTTTTGCTGATATTACCACTGTAATCTAGAGATTGTAAGGAATAAAATAACATGTATTTCATTGCTATACGCCACAATTTTTGGTGGGCCTATTCCCCAAACAAAAAAAAATGTTTCCTTTAAAAACGCAAAAAGTGAATTAAATTAGAACATGCAGAGAAAATGCGACGGTTGAATTCAATAATTTCATTTCAAAGTTAGTTTTTAATTTCTATTATAAAATCTTGATACTTTTTGCTAAGCTGACAAAAAACGAAGTGAAGTTTTGACAATGAGTAAACGAAACTCCTAATAATGAGAACAGTAAAGGACATGGAAAATTGGATATTTCGGACACGCGCTATCCAGTGAAGCTGCGGCGGACATTTGAACAATATTATATTCCATACATAATTACATCAATCAACCATTCAAATAATTAAAAAAATCGATAACACAATTTGTTTTATTAAAAAGATTCCAGGGAAGTGCTTATTGAATGACCTTTTTTTCCCCGCCCACATGTGGCTGCACTCCACACATGATTGGACCTGTGCAAGGTACTCTGTGTGACCTGTGCTTTGTATAACTTTCGATGCTGTCCTAGTGTGAAGCGTCGTCAGTGCCAGATTAAGCCGACACGGGGCCTGTAGCAAATTAGAGCAAGGGGCCCCTACAAAAAATTAATTTATTAGTAGGATACGAATTAATTTAGTACTTTTGGAAAAACCTAGATTCGAGCGTTCGGCCGTTTTGCGTGGATGTGACGCAATCTTACCTATCAATTGATTATGTTTGTTATCTAGTTTTAAGATTGCGTCATTTCGCGCGAATAAACTGTTTTTCTTTCTTTCTTTCTATTATTGTCTTTTTTGTATACCCCGAACGATTAGAGATTTTAAGGCGAAATTTAAAAAAAAAAAACCGGAGTAATCTCGAAAATTATGGTTAGGACATTTTAGGTTTTCTTTTGATAAATAATACAGAAATAATGAGTTTTTTCGATGATGTTAGCCTTTGTGAATTTATACAGTAAAGCTGAACAGTTAAGATTTACTAGGAATAGGATGCCAAAATTTATTTTTCTTTGGAGAGTTTAGATCCAGCCATTCTTTATCTTTCCGACAGATTGATTTCATCAACATCTCAACACCTAACGTCACCATCATTTCAGCTGAAAGGTGTCCACTGCTAGACAGAGGTTTCTACCAAATGTCGCCACAACGGCTGGTCCTGTTTATCATAGTCCAAGATCCCAGAGCGATAAGACATAACTTATTTTCACATGGATGAAACCTTGTTCTCAGTAGCGTCTCATGTGCTTTAAATACCTGTGTGCTTGTGGAGCTCCCCCTTGGGGAACTTGGGCAGGTACGAGGTGAAAAAGGGAACTAAAAATAAGAGTTACTTAACTTTAATTTGTATGGGTGATTTTTATATGTTTTGTAGAATATTATTCTACACACTCAGACACTTTCCATGGGCCAAAACTTTTGTCACACGCTTTAAAGCCGCACATAAAATAATTGGACTTTACATATTTTTACAAGGCAGATATTTTATGTTTTGTTGAATATTATTTTAAAGTAGTATCCATAAGTGTCACGACACTTTCCATGGACTATAACTTTTGTTATGCAAGTATATATCATGGCGATATACTTGATCGCCACCGTAATTACTTTATGGACTGTGCGCAGGATGATATGGGTAGAAAGATGATGACTATTAAAGTACCTAAATATTAATACAGAAGTAAATTGAATAATACAAAACCACATAAATTGTGCTTAGGGCAAGTTTAAGATAACTTTAAATAGTATCTTTTTCAGGACCAGTATTATATTAGGATTCTCACAGACAGGCGCGCCGTTGTCGCATTGTAGAAGCCGAAAGAAACGATCGAAATTAGAAATGACATTGTGTGGTTAATCGATTAAAATATAGGCTAACCTCGCGCCAACCGACGCGCGCCGTGCATGGTGACAATTTACTTTACATCAGCAAATACCCGGTTAGGCAAATCGGACTTATTGGCACCACAGAACGCTTAAACAATCTATGTACTAGTTTCTAGGTTAATTAAATATCAGTGGAATTAGAATACAAGTTTAAATATCTAAGTCACTATCACTAATAACAGCTTTAATACTTTCTAGTGTATCTAGCTGACCCGATAAGGTATCTTAGCTAGCTTCATCCTGTGGCGGTCTGACATCTAAAATACCGAATTATGCGTGACAACGTAAACGTGTGCGACATGACTGAGGTGGTTTTCGTAAGGGACCACCTTTCGAAAAACTCCTCGGGCTGTAAGGTTTCGATTTTATATTGAAAGTGTGGTTAGAATAATGCTCGGTTCCATGTGGACTGAAGCCGCGAGAAGACCGAATTATCATTTCTCCTAATAACGAAATCTTACAACCGCAATTGCGACACAAATACCAGTCTACACGCGGCTTACTCAAAAATACTACAAAAAGACTACATCTACTCTCACCCCGACATAGCATTTGAATACCCAGGTCACGTACGTAATAGAATAGAATAGAATAGAATAAAACTTTAGTGTACACCAAAACTGTAACAAAACTTTTAAACTAATTTACTTCCTTTAACTACTTTACTTTTACTTTCTTTCTATTTTAGTTTAACACCTCCTCATGTTTCTGAGAAATAGTGTCTTTGCTGACGGACAGACGGACAACAAAGCGATGCCATAAGGGTTTCGTTTTTAGCGTTTGAGATATGGAATACCAAAGATAAAATAATAAAAAATTATAATGATGTTTTTGAGGTATAAATAAATAATAATTAACTTTTTAAGAGGGTAAATTCACGTGCTGCGGAGGAATACCTAGTTATAGAGTACCTAAACTGACAGTGATTACGTTGCGACAAAATAGAAAAATCATTTAGCTGTAAGATAAAAATAGAAAACAACATTATTTTCTATAAAAAATCTTTAGAAAAATCACGAGTTCCATGTAATGTTCTTACATCACTTATTGATGAGGCTGTGCTAGGTCTAATAAATAATCAGAACGGCGCGTCGCGTCATTTAAAGCTACTTTTCTTAATTAAAAAAAACAATTCCACTCACGTCTGGATTGGATTTCCTTTTAGGTACCAATAATTACAAAAGGAATTTAATAGTAAAAGTAAAAAGCGAGCAAGCTAAAAAATTTTAGCACAACGCTTCGAAGAGGTTAAATATGATAAACTTCCATATCTAACATGACTATGAAGAACGAGTGAAGCCAGCTCAAAAACTCAAGTAACCTGATAAATACATTCGATTTTCATATGACAAACAGGAAGTTACGGGGCGACATGGTAATAGCATTCTATTACCGGCTTGTCGATCCGTAACTAACTAGCTATTCGAACCTACTACATTTAGAAGGGTTGAATAGTTAGCTAGTTGCCAACTCTTGGCCTAAAAGTATATACGCTACTGCTTACCAAGATTGACTGGATTGATTGCTGAGATCGACCGATCGAACTTAATCAACCCCTGCCCCCCCAAGCCAAGTTACAACCGTTTTAGAATTTCAGAATCAAAACGAAACGGTTGTAACTTGACTACGGCTGATGTATAGTGTTAATCAATCCTAATATAATACTGGTCCTAAAAAATATTCTATTTAAAGTTATCTTAAACTTGCCCTAAGCACAATTTATTTGGTTTTGTATTAATCAATTTAGCATAGCATAGTCGGCCTTATAATGTTCCCACTGTTGGGACTCAGGCCTCCTCTCTAGGAGAGGGAATGGGCCATAATCCACCACGCGGGCTCAGTGCGGATTGGTGGATGTCACATGTCTTCGAATTTTTGGTTCTAGGACATGCCGGTTTCCTCACGATGTTTTCCTTCACCGTTTTGAGAGCAGTGGTGATGAAATAAATTACACAAAGTAATACGCCTGGCTGGGTTTGAACCCGCGACCTACAACTCGTAAGTCGGGGCCGTTACCACTCGGCCACCACTGCTCCTGCTGATTAATCAATTTACTTCTGTATAAATATTTACTTTAATAGTCATCAACTTTCTAACTATATCATCCTCCGCACAGTCCACAAAGTTATTACGGTGGCGAATTATTTTGGCGGGAGATAAGCGGCATCATTAGGACTCCTAAATGAAGGTATATCTCCGGATATTTAGAGGATTAATATAGTCAAAAAGAAAAAAGATTTGGGGTCCTGTGAGCTGCTTTAATCCACTTTTCTTTAAGTTCCAGAATATTTGGAAATCTAAAATAACATTATTTTTTATTTAGGTAGGTACCATTAGGAATCATCATCAATCATTTATCGACTTTGTTTTGAAGTTGACACAGCACTTCAGGACTAGGTAAAAATGGTTATTTTTCATTTAGGTACAATTAGGAATCATCATCAATCATTTATCGAATTTGTTTTGAAGTTGATACAGCACTTCAGCACTAGGTAGAAAGGGTAGTTTTTTTTTTTTTTTTTTTAATTGATATAAACCAGTGCTTGACTGCGATCCCACCTGATGGTAAGCGGAGATGCAATCATTGATGGTCAGGCGCACCAGTTTATTAAGAGCCTATTCACTCTAGCCTTGAAGACACCTAAATGATGGTACTAAGAGATATAAAGGGATTGTCTAATATTCTAGTAAAAGTAAGGGACTTTTCAAAAAGACAATAACGCGGCGTCACTTTTTACGTAACCAACCAGTTTAGCTTGAGCTCTGCAATTAATAATGTTAATAAATTTTAAATATATATTACTAACTGATGAAAGTTTATGCCATTTTTTTATAGCTAGATCTAGACCATTTTTCACACCATTTATTTGAACAGGTAGGTACTTACTCATTTTTGGTTTTGTTTTATGCAATGTTTAATAGGTAACCAAAATTGTCGTGAGTGCACACATCCAATAACTGGTCAGAACTAAAAAAGGCAGTCATATTGGCATCTAATATAAGTGCAATAGCACACAAGTGTCATGCGTGAGCCTGAGTCGCCCGTATGAGCAGTCAAGTGGTTGTATAGTAGGTAGGTATAGTTATTGCAGATACATTAAAAAATTACTTTTTTGTAATTCGGAAAAATCTTCAAGACTTGATTCGGAAATAGAACTATTTAAATATAGTTGAGTTTATACGGAACCCTAGGTGTGCAAGCGCAACTCGCAACAGACCGGTTTTTTGTTGATCACTACTCAAACGAAAAAAAAATCAATCCCTGAAATCCCGCAAGATCAGGGGGATTGCTCACTTTAATCCCGCAGGCTTGCGGATCACGGTTTTGATGCGGGATTGGAATCCCTTAGCACCTACTTTGAACTTACAGTTTAGGTAAACAGTAGATCGTTCCTCCTCCGATCGTTTTGCATTGAATAGATGAATGAACGGTCATCCATACGAACCATAAAGACCCGTTATAGGTACCACACAAACCCCGCAGTCGTGTGCCGTTTGCTGCTTTTCAAAGTGGCTTTCAGGATAGCGTTCATTAGGTTTAAGTGATTCGAGTTTCCGTTATTTCGGACTAGAAAGATAAGTAGCTTCGGATCGGTTTGAGTCGCATAGGATCGGGATAAAGTTACGTATGAATGGGAGTCGTGATTGGGGCTATACCTAGTTAAAATCGTTTGATGAGTCATGGTAATTCACAATCCTAAAAGGGTGATTGCGCTGGTTTACCGTCCAGTTCCACTATTCTTCGTCCATTTGACTAAGCTGCTACAAACACGTGCGTAAAACTTGAACACAAACCTACCTTCCCACGCAAGTTTGGACTTTTTGCCATCCGTAATATCTAAGCAACAGTTCTACTAAGATCATAATGTGATTAGACAATTAGCGAATTTTAAAAAATTAACGTCAGTAGGCACTTCGCTTCCGTGCTTTGAATAAGCCATCAAGCTAGAAAACAAAAATGCCGACAAGAAAAGTTCATGGCAAATTTAATTATTGATAAAGCTACTTAGTTTACGGAATATTTTTGGCACGTATGTCTACTAATAAGCATATTAGATACAATTTAAAGTGTTTTTTATAAGTTTTTTTTAGATTTCTTAGCTAAATATAGTGGACTAATACTAGCATACCAAGTTTGCAAACTATTTGGTTTTCGTCCACATGGACGGAAACACAATCAGCTAGGTGAATATTTGTAATGGTCATTTTACTTCAATAGACCTATAAATTTAGATTAGATATTTTAGTTTCCGTCCACTCCTTTATTAGTGATACGCAAACAAAACAATTTTTAAAGGACGTGGACGTAAACGAATATAGGGGTGGATAAAAACTAAGAAATAGTTATTCTTTTGAAATCTTAAAGAAAATAATTTAAAACAACAGCACACTGTCATTGTGACACATATTTCTGACAGAAAAAGGTTTTTTTGTTATTTTTTTTATTCTATACAGTAATATAATAAAGCAAGAGAGTCTTTTGTTTGTTTAAACGTGCTAATCTCTGGAACTATAAGCCGAATTGGAAAAATCTTGCTGTATGCGATAGATAGCCAGGTTCATGACAAATACTATCTATAAGCTAAATAACATCACGCTACGACTCACGGAAGCGGAGCAGTAACCAAAAACGCCGGGTGAAACCGCGGGGACAGTTAGTTACAGTTTATAAAAAATAATACCTAAAAGATGGAGAGAGAATACAGAAGCTACTATTAAATAGTAGATATGTTGTTGATTAAGTAAAAGTACATATAATTGGATTTCTACTTAATAATTAGCCTACACTCCTTTTTTTACACTGTGGTCGAAAACTAGCTCACACTCGAACGAAAACCAATTTTTGTGGACGAAAACTAGCGAAATCCCTACTTTTTCAAAAAATGATTTTCATAAAAAAAGCCGTGGTTGTGATATATTATCATGTGATGTTAACCAAAAGAAGACTATAAAGTAATAGAAACAAATACGATACATTTATGTAAAGGCCCTTCAAGATATTTATTTCACATCACAAAGCTGGCAACTCCGATAATTCGACGAAAACCAGCGCAATCACCCTACCTAGGTAGGTACTAGCCTGCAACACCGATTATGAGATTTGTGAATTTTAGTAGACGTTGACCTTGTGCAGATAATAGGGTACCTAATATACCTACCCACTAAGCTCCTTAGTTATGTTAAATTCCCTTTGAACAGACGTTGCATTATCGGAAATGAAAGCAATACCCACCTAAGTAGGTACCTAGGTAAGTAGGTATGTGCTTAGGTAACTTCATAAATATGAATAGGTACCGAATAACCGCAAACCATATCTAGGCACATAGTAATACTGGTAGGTAGGTCCTGTCTTTGTTTAAGTAGGTAAATAGCTAATTATATATAACCTTTTACGTAGAGTGGAATTTAATTTTGTTTCTAGACACCGGTCGACCTCTAAACGAATGTTTGGTAATCATGCAAATATTGTATAATTCTATTTTATAATAAATAAAATACCAACCTTGCTAAATAGGTACCTATGTACCTACCTACTTATTTCTACGGTTGTAGGATAACATGCCTACATGACGTAATAGCTTTGACTCTACAGTAAAGACCTACCACGCGAGTAAACTCATAAATTAAGTTAGTTGTGGCCTGTTTAGTTAGGTAGCTATTTACTTTTCTAATGAAGTCACTCATCGAAACGTATAGGTAGGTACCTTTAGGTAAAGGTATGATTGCCACACGAATAACTATAACGAACGTCAACTAAGATAAGTAGTCAATTAACAAAAGTATTTATTTGCGGTTGTTTATGCATTTATAAATACTAATTTAGAGGTATAACAAATAGCAGTAAAATAAAAAATCATCACAACAAAAATGTTTTGACTTACTTTTAAAAAGTTTCGTGTTCCTTTACCGTTGGAATATTATTCATAAAACTGTAGCATTGGGCAACAAATACAAGATATAATTTTAACAAACAACACAAGTTCAAGTTATAACAACAGTAACCATTGTTATCTGAATCATGACTCATACTAGAAAATTATTCCTGTAACGATCACTTGAATTTGCCGCAATTATGTCATGCAAAGAAATATCACTTCTAACATAACTTAATGCTAATCTTACTGACATGCACAAAATTAACACTTCGTCAATGTTATTAACAAAATTGTATCATAAACTCCGACGAAACAACACTGAACACAATAAATCACAACTTGGACTAAACTTTACCAACTTAGGTACAGTACATAACTTCCAACAGTTCATAATGTCTTTAAAATATATTTAATATTGAATTATTAGGTAATATTAAATTCTACTTTTGGCCGGAAATTGCCCGTCTACAATACACAATGATAGTTATCAATAAAAAAATAACCTTTTACGTTTATTCTACATCATAGCTAAAGCATTTTTTGTAAAATTGAAGGCCATTGCTCGTGTTGTAGAGTAGGCCTTTACGCAACGAGATAAAGTCGCTTTTGGTCATTATTAAAAACGCCTTATATTGCGTTCCGTTTTACAGAGTTCCAGTTGAAATTCATCAGTAACAGTTAAAATATTGACAACTCTACTGATGAATAATTTATTGCTAAATTTATTTATTTATTACTTTAACTTCACAAGATTTGGTCATTCAAAATTCTACTTTTATTTTCAACGCCAAAAAGCAATATTCATGCAAACACAATTTTCAATTATAAAAATAAAATACTACAAGGATCAATGAGGATGATGAGGAGGGAAATCGTAGCAGATAATGATTCAAAAACTTTTTTCCTATATCAAAATTTGTGAGGTCTATCACCATGCCATATTATCATCTTGATACAGCAAAAACAAACCCTGCGTTCCGAATTGCGACAAAAGCGATAATATCGCGATTCCGACCAACGCGCAACGTCACAATTATTACTCAATAACCCTTATATTTTGTGACTATTAAATTTGATTGGATTCGCGATACTTTTCTCGCAATTTGGGATGCTGGGAAAGTATAAGTTTTACGGAGTGTTTTAAAATAGTGCTAGATGGCGCTACATTCAATTTAAGGAACTGAATAATGTGACAGTAATAATTTATAAGTTAGGCGGGGTAATTTCTTGGTTTACAATTTGTACATGTGCAACGCATTTCTGCATATTTTAGCACTGATAAATGAGATAAAATCTACTAGAGAAAAATTAAACTTACTAATTAAAATTTAACATAAGCAGCTAATAAAGCTTCATAACTATGTAAAATTTTGTTTTCTACATAAATCGACCCAGTACATTTTTATTCTACGTTAAATAATAAATAATTTAGTTAGGTAGGTAAAATTATTATTTGCACTATTAGGATGATGGATGAATACTTACAAAACAAAATGTTCATATTATTATCACGCACATATTGTAACAACCATCATCAAACGCTTTTCTACTCTTTTTCGTTCTTTGTTCAAATATCTATCTTACCATAGAGCTTAGGATAGTTTTACTTTCTAATAGCAGCCAGTTAATTGCATTTGGAGGCTGGAAATAACTAGCTGGTTAATTTTCGAGGCGATAATTATAGTACTGACCTCCATTATCAGTTAAATCGAGGTGGTGAAGTCCGGTATGGTTTATTGCAAGCTTGATTTGATAAACACCCTATGGCTGATTTTTTAACTCAATTGTATGTTTTGAATATTAATGATGACTAAAGAATCCTTATCTATCAGTTACTTTTACAAACATTAATGTAACTGTCGTCAACATGAAAATAAACACGTTTTTTAAAAAGGTAGTCAGTAGACGGACTTTCTCGAGTAATAGGGGCAACTCCGTCACAGGCATAAATGGTTTGTAATTTGATAGATATTTGCAGCACCCATAATTAGTGATTATTCGAAAATAAAAGTTAATCAAATATATGCTTTAATTACTACTCTATAAGGTAGCAAACAATGTACAATCTATGATGGTAAAATCGTGAAGTGGGGAAAGTCCGGTGTATTTGCAAGGAAAGGGATTGTCAACATTTAAATCACTAAAATTATAATTTGAAATTTTGAGTATTCTAACTGTAGGGAACAGTAAGTAAATATGTTTGTTGTTTTCATTCAAAATGTAATGTGAATAATGATAAGTTTTGGTATTTAAGATGATACAAACCAAATCTAGAGGGTTTTTAAACTATAGAAAAACTAAATGGTAAAAAATAAAGAATTGTTAGTTAAATTTGTACTGTTTGAATAGATAGCATATAAATGAAAGGAATGAATAAAAACCCTCTTTTAATAAACTCAATTTTTATTCATAATACAATGAATGAAAAAAGCAATAACGTAAATACAGCATGTAATAGGTAATATTAAAAAAATATATTGAATATTGTACAGTTTTTTTATCTCACGAAGCGACACGTGCTTTACTTGTGTTTTGAGATGTAAGCGCAGAAGATCTTGGACACCAGGTCACGGCACACTATAACGGTACAGCAACTGCAGAACAGCAGATAGAATATATTTGGTTAATTACAATCACGTAGTTACTCATAGTTAACAAAAAAAGAAAACTTGTGAATAAAATATAATGTTCAAAGAAAACGCTTCAACTGAATAAGTTTTACAACATCTGCCATGGGGAAAGATTGGCATATGACGGAATTTCCCTGAAATACTAGACACTCTTCCCCCAATATTGAATATATAGGTTAAGGTTTTATCACAAGTAATATTTCTGTAAATATAGATATAAATTCGATTTGAAAAGAATAAAACAATAAAATGTAATACAAGCTAAACACTACTACTATATTACGTAAAAATCCGTTGATATTCACTCAACAATTTCAATAATACCTCGACGCAACTTGCTCGTGTTTCAACCAGGGACCATTTTGGTTACCCGTTGAAAGGGTTTTTGATAGGGTTTTGACAAAGTGTTGTTTTAAAACCCATTTCATATTGGTTACACTTATTTACGAAAACCCTCATCAATGGATAACCTCTTCCAAACCCTTTCGATTTGTTTACCTGTATATTCAAAAACCCATTCTTGGTGGTTTATACTTTTTAACGGTAACACGTTTTGAACGGGTTACCCCTTCAACGACTGTAACAGAGTTACCCATTCGGACTACAAATATTGTAATTTTATCTCTCGTGCCTTACTTTAAAATACTAAACTGCATGCATTCGGCAGGTACGCGTCAAGTCGCAACACGCAATCTAGGACCTAGCGACTCCACAGTCCATACATATTCGATTATTTTATGGTCATTATTGCAGTGATTTTAAAGTTAAATGTTTCTTTTTTTTCTGGAACAGTCGGGATTGTTTCATGTATAATCTTGTCTTTTTTACGGAATCATAAATGTCATTCGATCGTCTCACTCATCATTTAGTGCCCGAAGGGAAGATCAAAATCTATTCTTCCACTCCAACGTAATTTAAAATGATTTCATTTAATACCCTTTGATTACCCCGACAAACCCTTTCAAAGGGTTATTTGCTTCAATTGGAACCGGTAACATCTTGAACTACTTAACTTATTGATAGGGTTACCCTAACGTTAGTGTTATGAAAGGGCTAACACTACGAAAAGGTAACATTTTTCATTACTGTAGGCATACAATCTGTAACCCTTTTGAAAGAATTAACTTATATTCGGGGTTGTACGGTCCCTGGTTTCAACTTTGTCAACTACTAAGCGTGTGTAACTCTTTACTGAACCGACTCACTATTTCGAAACATTTTAGTGTTCCGAAAGATTTTAACATCAGTAATGTTTTAAAAGCATCATTTGGAACAATTGGCATACTGAAACACTCTTTACCAGTAGTGACCAGCAGTCTTTTTAAAATTCAAATTATAACATAAGTAGTGTAAATCAGGGACCATTTTGGTTACCCATTGAAAGGGTTTTTGATAGGGTTTTGACAAAGTGTTGTTTTAAAACCCATTTCATATTGGTTACACTTATTTACGAAAACCCTCATCAATGGATAACCTCTTCCAAACCCTTTCGATTTGTTTACCTGTATATTCAAAAACCCATTCTTGGTGGTTTATACTTTTTAACGGTAACACGTTTTGAACGGGTTACCCCTTCAACGACTGTAACAGAGTTACCCATTCGGACTACAAATATTGTAATTTTATCTCTCGTGCCTTACTTTAAAGTACTAAACTGCATGCATTCGGCAGGTTCGCGTCAAGTCGCAACACGCAATCTAGGACCTAGCGACTCCACAGTCCATACACATTCGATTATTTTATGGTTATTATTGCAGTGATTTTAAAGTGAAATGTTTTTTTTTTCTGGAATAGTCGGGATTGTTTCATGTATAATCTTGTCTTTTTTACGGAATCATAAATGTCATTCGATCGTCTCACTCATCATTTAGTGCCCGAAGGGAAGATCAAAATCTATTCTTCCACTCCAACGTAATTTAAAATGATTTTATTTAAAACCCTTTGATTACCCCAACAAACCCTTTCAAAGGGTTATTTGCTTCAATTGGAACCGGTAACATCTTGAACTAGTTAACTTATTGATAGGGTTACCCTAACGTTAGTGTTATGAAAGGGCTAACACTACGAAGAGGTAACATTTTCCATTACTGTAGGCATACAATCTGTAATTCCCTTTGAAAGAATTAACTTATATTCGGGGTTGTACGGTCCCTGGTGTAAATACAATTAATGACCTGTACTAAAAGCAATGGCAAAGCTTTAAATTGTTCTCAAATCAAAGTTTAATTTAATAAAACTTTTAGCGTATATGACGCAACGTAACAGATCACGATTCATAACAGTTAGTGTCTGTATCTTGTGAGCCGATGTTTCAAATGTTCCGTTTCTATCTTTTTAGCCGATGTTCCAAATGTTCCAAATGATACATAATTATCACTGTTTCGGAACATTTCAGTGATTCAGATGCAAATGTTCCAATCGCAAAGATGACACATTTTTCCCACGCCTATCAACTACAAACAATATTGTGAGATCGCTTTAGCTATTATACTCAATACAGCGCCATCTATAATTTACACTATCTCCCGCCCCGCCCAAATGCGGGGGATGTCATAAGATGATTTTGCCACCGGAAAAAAAAAATAGGACGAAAAAGTGACTCTGTTTTACTGACCGAGTTGTCAACGACATAGCTATTCAGAAAAAGCCTATAGAGCCCGTAGACGGTGTTGCCCCGTAGACGCACTTGGACACCTCGACGTTACTGCCTGTAATTATGTACTATCGCCTCTCCTTAATACCTACTGCAGGGATTACAGGCGTGACATTAAATTATGTCATAATTATATCAAAATTACTGGAGAATTACAAAATCAGAGGAATATGGGGCAGCGCGTCCACAAGCGTATTGTTTGAAAAAAAAATCTGTAAAAGTAATGGATTTCTTTAATTTTCTAACATTTGATTGCGTTTCTTAAGAAAAGTTTACCTTCATTTAAACTTTTCCTTTAAAATTTCCACGATGGTCCATCATGGATTAAGATTAATTTGATACACTGATAGTAATAAAATATGTACCTACCTACGGGTTTTAGATTAGTTCTACTGATGCAAGTAGTTAAGGGAGGTCACAATGCTGGTCTAAAGTTTTCAAGGTAATGTCATTCTGCCGCTTTACGTTGCTTTTATGGGAGCAATAACTTAATTTTATTTTGTTTATCTGTTATTACATATAGCGGCAATAGAAATACAACTGTCAAAATTACAACTATCTACCTATTATGGTTCTTGAGATAAGTAACTATTGTCCACTGATGCGCTGACAGACATATGAACGAAGAGCATAGGCTTAGGCCTACGACGTGTAGGCACGTCTGCTCACAGTTTATATGTCTCACGGATATGATAAAAACAGAGATTTGATCAATTCACTAAGTGATTTGACCAAATCATGGAGGATGTTAAAATAGCAATACTATTTTATCATTTCCCTGAACAAATCTAAGGATTTGAACAAATACCAGCGGGGCTATCAACTCTAACTCTGTTGGCAGCTCAAGTGAAGAAAACTTTTTAAAAATGTACGTCATCTTAAGGGGTGACCAGACGGTTGCAAACTAGCGTTCCAACCAACGTGACCTTGGTTTATGTGTTTGGTTTTTGTTGCGGCTACATGGATGTAAACCATGCACCAACACGTCCGATGGTTGGGAAAAAGCACCTCCCAACCAAGGGCGTTGAAGGTCATGGATTACAACTGCTGTGTACACGGATTGAAACTAGCAAGGTCACCTTAGTTGGGACGTTGGTTTGCAACCTTTTGGTCTCCCCTTAACTGTCAAACAGCTAGTTTCATACAAAACTTTAGAGACACCTGCAGTGCATCATTAGCTACTGTTGCTTTTGTTTGTTATTCCAGTTTCCACCGTAACTCGTCTTGACAAGGAGTTTTCAGGACGAGTGAAGTCTGTTTTAATTATTCGCAAATTGATTCCTAGTGGATATTGTGGTGTAAAATTGGTGTAGTTTTGTATCTCAAGTGTCTGCGCAACTGAACAATATGTGGAATCATTGAAATGGGCGCGATCTCGGTGAAATGGAGCTAAGAATTTTATTGTAGTTTTGACTACCTCAGCGAAGTTTGCCACGCAGCTGAATTGATATATTTGCTGCCAAATACTACAAAAACATTAGAATGCAGCCGCATTCTAATGTAAAACAAAAAGAAGCAAGTATGATATCCAAATACAAAAGACATTATTACAAGAAAACATGGAAGACTAGGCGATATGGTCAAACAACTGTAGCCTACCCGAAGGGGTAAACAGAAAAAAAAACAGGTCTTGACAGATGTTAGTGTATCTATACTTCTAAAATTGTGGTGTCTTTTCCACAAATGCCATTAATGAAGAGTTGAAGTTGAAGCGATGTGTAAGACTCACGGAAAAGAATATTGTGTAAAAGCTTTTGAACTTTTGAAGTTTCGAATAGGCAATGGGCATCAAATTAATAGCCTCTAAACAACTTGAAAGACACTGCTCTTGGGTAGTGTTTTATATGAATTCTAGTCATATACACCGGTGGCCGAGTTTATCTTGGCACTAAGTTGATTCATTTATGTTGTATTTAGTTAATTTGTATTGTTGATGAAGAATTTCACGCCTAACATTGTTTGCATCTGTTGAAGAACAGCAAATACTAAAGAATTTGCGAATACAGAGGCACCGGTACTAGTATTATAACCCTTTGTAGTTGCCAGACAGGAAACTCATTGCAAACTTTCGATAAGGATGGATTCCAACAGATACTGGAAGAATTTCCAACACACCTGTCACAATCACATAAAACGGCTGTGCACAATGAACTAAATGTAAGTACTCTTACTCGCATCCTTGTTTCGTTATAAAAACATATAATAGTACGAAGTACCAACTTGTATGCCTGAGCAATTTACTACTTCTATTTCATTGTCTCAAAATTTCTTTGGGAATGTATCGTACCAATGCAATCTAGGAGCTTGATATTTGTGTAATATGTGTCAGCCTACTTTTAGCAAGTATCTACACAGGGTCACTCAATGTCTGGGAAGTGCTTCTTAAGAAAGAGAGAGTAAGTTTTGAATGTGTTTTAATACACCAATATGTATTCTTAAAAAGTAAATGTTGGTGATCGCTGTGCTGTGTAAAGGTGATGACACTGGATCGACACCACAGTCAGCAACAACGTTGGAGTGCTGGATGACACCAAAGTATCTGTATCACAGGCAGCCATGGCGTTGGAGTGCTGGATAACGTCACGGTATCTGTATCAGTCAGCTACGACTTTGGAGTGCTGGATGATGTCACGGAATCGGCATGGTTGTTGCGGTGGTGACGGTGTTGAAGTACTCATGCTGCGCCACCCTGAGCCCAGAAGTAAACATCCAATAACCTCTGGGTTCAAGTACCATGGGAGTGTTAGTGCAACCAGTGTTCCCCACAAATGTAGAGACATTATTCGTCCAGTTTTATATTAACCTTTGTATAAGACAGTCATTGTGATTTGTATTAATATTGTCTTGTTCATGACTCAAGTTGTTTTACTATACAGTTAAAGTATTCGATAAAATAAAATTTAATTTAATCTTGTTATGGCTGGAATCTGGAATAATTGGGCTACACATGTGGCCTTAATCTGGCCAATTGACAATGACAACGTATAATTTAATAGGAAATATAAACACAATAGAAAGACAATGAGAGAGTGAACACCGGCATTCACTTAGGGTTTAATGAATTAATATCAAGACTGAAAAATACTACTATTTATAGTGGTATTTTTCATTCTGTAAATAAAATTGTACAAAACCTAAAATAAAACTTTTGTTTCAGATTTGTGATGCCAATCTAAATAGAGTGCATGTTGATGCTTCACATGATTCCTTTATCTGGAATCAATGCCACTTAATGTTGAACATTTCAATGCCAGAGTTGAGTGATGATGTGGAAAATCAGACCAACAGAACCAAGTTTCGAGAGAGGTGGCAAGCAAGCCCAATAGAAGAAAACTCAAGGGATAAATTAGTCCTAAGATTATAGAATGTTAGAATAAAAGCTACAGTATTTGTATTTTTTATTGTGTTTATTTTATTTACAATTTTTGTCATAAATCATATTATAAATCACACTGCACTGCTATCATAAAACCAAAAGTTTGTATTTAACTTCTTCACAATCATTCGACTGTGAAGAATTTTGATAAAACGTGGCACATGTATAGACCATGTCCTGGAAATGCACAACAGATACTTTTTATTTATTTATTTAAACTTCATGTACAGTGGTGGTACATAGACAGACTTGATGCCACAAAGCATTCTCTACCAGTCAACCATTGGGTTAAAAAGACAACATTGTGGTAGATGTGCACAATAAATAAATAACAGATATTTTTGAAATAGAATGTAGTATCATTAAATTAAGTGGCTTATAATAATAAAATACGTATATATGCTAATATAATAAACTAATAAATACTATGATATATAAGAAATCATTCTAATTAAGAGAACTTAAAATATAGCAATTATGACGAAGACCGAACTAAGATTGAGAGAACTTCAAGTAGTTCCGAATTTTACGCTTGAAGGAAAATTTACTTTCAGCTTTTTTTATGTCAAGGGGAAGCACATTCCAGAGTTTTATGGTAGAGACAGTGTAAGAATTAGCCATAAACCCAGTATGGTGAGAAGGAATATGAAGAAGTATGTTTTTGGATGCTCGAAGGTTGAGATTATGAGAGCTGCCCAGTAATTTAAAAAATTGTTTCAAGTAATCAGGAGCACACGGATCGTTCATAATAGTGAAGAGCGTGCAGAGGGATCTGAGTGATCTCCTGTGGCGGATAGGCAGCCATTTAAGCTGAGAACGGAAGGAAGAAATATGATCATATTTACGAAGGCCAAATATAAAACGAATACTGTTATTGAGAAGTCGATCCAATTTGTTTAGAAGTTCCTGGGATAGATCAGAGTAACAAACATCAGCATAGTCAATTATAGGCAAAACAAGCGATTGGACCAAAGTGTTTACCTATTCCGAGAGTAAAGAAAATAAATGATATTATTATTATCATACAGTATGTTCCCTTGGGATAATTTTCTATAGTCGCATGGGTGAAGCCGCTGGCAGAAGCTAGTTGTAGGATAATTATATTTTCAAGGAATAGTTTTTGCCAAAGATATAATAAACTTAATATGACAAAGTATCCACGGTTTTTTTATTCTATACCTACTTACTTTACAACTTGTGTTCTGGGAAAAATGTAGTAGGAGAAAGAAATAATTATGGTTATGTTGGAGGTATCCAGGAAGTAATTATTTAGCTCAGAAAAGTTGTAAATAAACACATGTAGTAGGTATATCACATTTTTATTTAATAAATATAAAATTTAACAGCAGATATGATAACAATCACAGCATTTCAAACACAAGTTAGGTATCTTTGAAAATCACAGCCATTTTTGTCCCACACTACAGCCATGTTTATAAACAAATGTCCACACGCAGGGGCGCCGACTTTTAGAAAATGTCATGGGTGCTCATGAACATTTGGTGGACTCGAAAAAGTGGCGAATTGTGAGAAGAGAAATGCACACTGATCGACCGACAAATAAATAAATGTACTACTTACATACTGCGTACTTAATTACCTACTAATTATGTTTAATAAAATATAAAATGAAACCATTAAAAACAATTTACTAGTTTCTATTATCAAGCAGGCGATACTGATCTGTATCTTGATGTCTATTCTTAGGGGTGATCAGCACCCACTAATTATTTCTCATGGGTGCTCGAGCCCCCGAACACCCACGGAGCACAACTGATTTGTTTCTGTGCTCTCCGTCGCAAGTGGGGAGCACCGAAACATCTGATAAACATGTAGTGTTTACAAAAATAAAATTATATGTTTCTGAAGCAATTGTTTCTCAATGAATACATGGCTTAACACTATATAATACACTTATACAATACCCCATAATAATATAAGCTTTGAGAAACTTAAGAACTTGAGGGGGATAAAGCATCACCAACTCATCTTTTCTATAAAGAATTTAGGCATCATACCTAAAGTCTTTATAGTATTTTTTAAGTTACTTAAATCAATAAACGTAGAAAATCAGTCATCAAGCCATTCCACATTCACTACTGGATCTAAAGACAAGAATACAGAAGCAAAGGACTGAAGGCTCTTCCTTCACTCCTTCCTTTAGTTGTTTCATGTACTGGAGGATCAAGTGCTGCATTTTTGTTATCAACAGTAGCTCATTAAAAACTGGAGAAGTCTGAAACTGAAACTGGACTCGCACACTGAGGGTTCCGTACAAACTTGAAAGGTAAATTAATGTGTAAAAAAAAACTACTTACTAGATCTCGTTCAAACCAATTCTCAGTGGAAGTTTACATGGTAAATGTATATCATATATTTTTTTAGTGTTATCATTCTCTTATTTTAGAAGTTACACAGGGGGGTCACACATTTTGCCACTTTGGAAGTGTTTCTCGTGCAAACTATTCAGTTAAGAAAAAAAATTGTATTAGAAACCTCAATATCATTTTTAACGACCTATCCATAGATACCCCATAAACATACGGACTTGACGAAAAAAAAAAAAAAAATTCATTTTAAGTATGGGGAACCCCAACATTTATTGTTTATTTTTTCTATTTTTGTGTGAAAATCTTAATGCGGTTCACAGAATCCATTTACTTACCAAGTTTCAACAGTATAGTTCTTATAGTTTCGGAAAAAAGTTGCTGTGACATACGGACGGACGGATAGACAGACAGACATGACGAATCCATAAGGGTTCCTTTTTTTGCCATTTGGCTACCGAACCCAAACAGATCCTAAATACGACACCACACAACAAAAGTAGTCTTAGTTAGATATACCTACATGTGAAATAATTTGGTAATAATAATTAAATAATTAATTACACATTTCTACTCATAAAATAATGTAATAATGAACAATTATTGAACTAACATTACTTAGTAAGTGCACTCCAGGCAATCTCTCCGCTGCTCCTCTACCACCAGACCTAATAATTGCCAGCACTTTGTTCTCCATTGTATTCAGAGAAATAAGCTTGTTAGGCCCTCCACCGGTTGCAGCTGCATTCCTCCTGTGTGGCTGTAGCTTTGCCTTTTGCTCCATGTACTAGAAAGAAGAAAACACATTTTGTAACTGTAAATATACATTCATCAAATGCCTACCTACATCCAGATTAAATACTGCCCTAAACCAAGAAAAACTAAATAAAACATTAACTACACAATTAAACTTTTGAGTAGCGTAATTAGACACAATAGAAAGACAGTGACCGAGCGAACCAGGCGTTCGCTCGGGGTTTAATGAATTATATCAAAATGCATGTTATTTTATGAGTGGTGAATATTTTGTCAGTTGTCTAAAGTTTGTGCTTATCATCATTTGGGGGGGGGGGGGGGGGGTTGCCGTAATCGCCACGCTTGGCATGCGGGTTGGCGATCGCAGTTGGTTGTTGCAATTCACAGAGGATGCTGCTGCCCATTCTCTGGTATGTCCCTTAGTCGCCTCTTACGACACCCACGGGAAGAGATGGGATGGTGTTATTCTTTACGTCCGGACACCATACGGACGTCCGGCAATGGAAAGGGCTATGCTCGGAGTTTCCTTGCGTGATCGCATAAAGAATGAAGATATACGCAGGAGAACCAAGGTCGCCGACATAGCCCGAAGAATCGCCAAACTAAAGTGGCAGTGGGCAGGGCACATTGCTCGTAGAACGGACGGTCGATGGGGCCGAAAGGTTCTAGAATGGCGACCGCGCACCGGAAAACGCAGCGTTGGAAGGCCTCCCACAAGGTGGACCGACGACCTGGTGAGAGTCGCGGGAGTGCGGTGGATGCGAGACGCACAGGATCGGTCGTTGTGGCGTCGCTTGGGGGAGGTCTATGTCCAGCAGTGGACTTCTTTCGGCTGAAATGATGATCATGATGATGATGGTCTAAAGTACCACGGATAATGTGACAAATAATGCTCGAAGAATCAGCATTTTGAATGTACTTCTAGTAATTAATTAAATAGAAATATATAAGGAGATATTTAAAGTTGGTAGAAAGTAATATATTATAACCGTACCTCTGTTGTAATACAGTCAAACGGGGTGAATAGGACCGCAGGGGTGAATAGAACAAAAGTTTGAAGGGGATTTTCGCCTTAATTAACAATTTTTCCCAGCATTTAAGTACTCCTATTTGTTCATTAATTGTAATAAAAACGGATACTTTGATAGAAATCAATTATATAAATACATACCAATGTAAAAAACTTAACCAAAGTTTTGTTCCTATTCACCCCTGCAGTCCTAATCACCCCGTTTGACGGTATATACTTTTTTTCTTTCTAACACATTGCTTTTGCAATATTTTTTTATTCATTATTATTTATTTTGTTAACGTATCATTTAATAATAATTGTAATTATTTATTTTAATTGCTTTTATTTATGTAGTCTCTTTTTTTATAATGTGAATGTGAGAACACTGTAGACTCCGCGAATTCTTAGGTTCCTTTTTATTATGATTATTTTTATTGTACTTTTTAGTACAATATTGACCAGTCTACACTGTCCTTACATAATACACTTCTGGACACATCTATTGGCCCACCTTAGAGTTTAGGTTTCGATGGCCCCTACCGAAATATGATTGCTAGATTGAACAAAAACTGTTGATGCAGTTTTAAACCTGATACATTTTACCATCTTTTTCGATCGTATTGTTTTAAATTTGAATTCAGAATACCATACGACATGGAGCTACGCCTAACAAGTCGGATATGCGCCTTGTTAAAGGCAATTGATTTTTGAATAAAAAACATGTTTTATCAAATAAAGGTTTAATTTAATAACGCGTGTTGCCTCCATAGGCATCTACCACAGCTCTCATACGATTAGGTATAGAGTTTATCAACCGCTCTATGAAATTTTGAGGGATCATCTCCCATTCCTCTTCTATGGCAGTTTTCAACTCCTGCATCGTCTGGGCAACTGGCTGACGGGCCCTAACACGTCTTTTTAGCTCGTCCCACATGTGCTCAATGGGGTTCATGTCTGGGCTTCTGGCTGGCCAGTCCATAACTGTGATGTTCACATCCCGAAGATATTCCCTGACGATGCCGGCCGCATGGGCTCTTGCATTATCATGCATAAAAAGGAAATTTGGTCCCACATAGTCCGCGTATGGTATCACGTGAGGTTCTAAGCACTCACGAATGTACCTTTCAGCATTTAATGTTGGCAGCCGTGGTCCTGTAACAACCTCAAGTTGAATTTTGCCGCTCGCGGATATACCGCCCCAGACTGTCCATGAGCCACCGCCATAAGCAACCCTCTCTTCAAAGCAGCATTGTGCGAAACGCTCTCCCTTACGTCGATAGACCTTCTTCCTTCCATCATTGCCATGTAACACAATTTTAGACTCATCAGAAAAGAGTACACGGCTCCAATCTTGCTGTGTCCAATTTAAATGACTGCGTGCGAAATGAAGGCGCGCTGTTCGGTGGGCTCGCGTTAGTTTGGGCCCATTAGCTGGCTTGTGTGGTACCATATCGCGTTCTTTTAACCTTCTCCGAACAGTTCGAGCGCTCACAGATACTCCGTGGAAGTCGCGAAGTTGGTTTTGTATCTCAATGGAGGTAAGGTGACGATTTCTCAAGCTGGTCGTCACGATGAATCGATCCTGCCTTTCAGTTGTGACCCGAGATCGTGGCCTTCCTTGGCGACGAACAAAGCCGCCAGTCTCTAGGTACCACCGATAAACATTTCGGACCGCAGATCGACTTAAATTAAGTTGAGCACTCACGTTTCTTTGGCTGTGTCTGGCCAGAATAAGTGCGGCGACTTCAGGTGAAGTATCCATAGATTATTGATAGAACCTCACCTTAATGTTAAGAATAAGTAATGTTTGTTGCAAAACCAAAGATATCAATCACTTTTTCAAGAATTAAATCCAAGTAAACCAATAAAACCAAGTTTTCTTAGTATTCGATTGTTTGATATCAACAAACAGGCTCCAAATTGTCTTTTGTTTCTTTAAATTCTGTGTTCGAAATTCAAAAAAAGACTATTGAATGAAATTGTGAATGTGCCAGGTTCAAAACTGCATAAAAACTTTTTGCTCGACCTAATATAAAATTTTAGCTAGGATCAAACGAAACTGAAAATACAAGGTGGGCCAATAGATGTGTCCAGAAGTGTATATACTTATGCTGTAATATGGAAATATTGTAACAACAATTTTTTTTTAAAAGAGTAACCATGGATTTTCTTGCCCGTTCTTCTCCATAGGAAACAAACAAAAGCACTAGCTTCTGACCTTTTTTAAGTGCCCATGTAGGCCTATGTGAAATAAAAAACTATGACTCACTCTTTGCCAATGGTACAGGCAATCCCTCCACTGCTGGACCTAATAATTGCCAGCAGTTTGTTCATCAACTCATTCAGAGGAATAAGCTTGGTAGGTCTATCATCAGTTAGGGCTGCATTTCTCCTGCGAGTCTGCAGCTTTGCTCTTTGGTTTTGGCCTTAATTTATTAAGGCCCTAGCGAATGCCGGCATTCACTCTCTCATTGTCTTTCTATTGTGTTTCTAATTACGGTATTCAAAGGTTAAACTCCATGTACTAGAAAGAAAAATTAATGATTTTGTAACTGAAAATATACCTTAATCCAATGCCTACCAACATCCAGATTAAACATTACCATAAACAAAGTCAAACTAATAAAAATATCAACTTCATAATTCAATAGAAACACATGTTATTTTTGGAGTGATGAATATTTGTGAGCGTTTAGAACACTCACAAATATTATATAAGTAGTGAGACTTTATGTGGATAAAGGTACCTACTATGGCATTTTGGGTAAAACTGTACTATACTGGACAGCGAAATAATGGGATTTTTGGGGTCAGAGGGGGGGGGGGGGGGGGGTGAGGGGGGTGTGTGTCCCATCGCCCCTAAACCCCCTCCCGAATCTAGGAAACGCATACTTTTGGAGATATTAAAGATTGAAATTTTGAAGTTAGGAATCAAAAAATTGTACTATTTATGCATTTTTGGGGCAGATTTGAGGGTTTTAGGGGGAGGGACAACCCCTCCCCTTGTACCATCTCCCCACAGTAGCAATTGTATACTTTCATGTACTTATAAATGAAAAAAATAAATTTTGTTGTTAGAGAGCGCTCTACCATTGTATAAAAATATTTGTGCACTGAAATATAGTTTTCTCGGTGGTTTAAAAAAAATAACCCTAACCTAACCCTCCACAGTAGCAATTGTATACTTTCATGTATTTAAAAATGAAAAATATAAATTTTGTTGTATCGGGGAGCGCTCTACTATTGCATAAAAATATTTGTGCACTGAAATGTAGTTTTTTGGGTGGTTTAAAAAAAAATAACCCTAACCTAATCACCCACAGTAGCAATTGTATACTGTAATGTATTTAAAAATGAAAAATATAAATTTTGTTGTATCGGAGAGCGCTCTACCATTGTATAAAAATATTTGTGGTGTGAAATATAGTTTTTCTGGGTGGTTTAAAAAAAAATAACCCTTACCTAACCTCCCACAGTAGCTGGGCACGCCACAATAATGGCGGTAAGTCCCCTCTTTGAGGCGTGGTTGGAAAGACCTCACGGCGTCCTCACATTCCGCATGACGCAGGTCCTCACCGGACACGGTAAGTTCGGGAGGTTCCTGCACCGGATTCGTGCGGAAACGACGCCCGGGTGTCGCCACTGTGTGGCCCTCCCGGAGGACACGGTAGAGCACACGGTGGAGGTGTGCCCAGCTTGGGCAGAGCAACGCCGTGTCCTCGTGGGGGCAATCGGCGGCGGCGATCTCTCGCGCCGGGCCTTGGTTCAGGCCATGCTCCGGAGCGAGGAGGAGTGGCAGGCGGTCGCCTCCTTCTGCGAAGCAGTAATGCTAGCTAAGGAGGCGGCCGATCGCGTGAGGCAACGGTCCTTACGCTCCAACCGCCGCCGGGATTCCGATCCCGATTTCCGGCCACCGTAGGCGCGGGCTTGCAGACGGCGAGCAATGGGTGGCTCGCCGTCTGACCGTCCGGTAACCGTCCGGACCGAGCCCAAGTCGTCGACGGCGCGTATTGTTCCACGCGCGCCTCAAGGAGATGTCAGCAAATCGTAGGGGCCCAGCAGGGTCGAAGCCTACTGGGGCCACGGGTAGTGTGAAAGCGGAACCCGGGGCCCTGGGACGAAGGCAACGAAGGAACAGGAGTGGGTTTTTAGTCAGTAAGAGTCTGACACTATCTCCCGCTCCGCCCAAGAGCGGGGATGTCATAAGGATGATTTTCCCACCCAATAAAAAAAAAAAAAAACCTCCCACAGTAGCCATTGTATACTTTCATGTTTTTTAGACATTATTATTTTAGCATTGGCTAAGCTAAATTCAATTAATTATGTATAATATGTCATTTGACTACATTATTTGTCATTTTTAATGTAAATTAAAGTAAACTTGCATTTTTTAAAATATTCATTGTGGCTGTATGAAATAATATCTTTGTCATAATAATATAAACAAGGTAAAAAGTGAACGAAATCTGTCAAAATGGCGTCAAATATTACGAAAAATTATCGATTTTCATTATTTTTTTTTCAAAAACTATGTTTCCTAACATTGAGACTTTGCATGATTACTTTTTAGACATAAACCTTTTAAATAAAAAATTGTGAGCGTAAAACTCGTTGTCCAGTATAGTACAGTTTAGCCCCATTGTTTTGATGTCTGAGGTTTTGGTTGTTCAAGTAAGTTGGATTGCTATGGGGTTCCATGCCTCCTGAGAAAACCGAACGACCTGGCTAAACCAGAAGGCGTCCCAATGCTACATAAGGATTGAACTTCACCAGCTACCTTGCGAAAACCCTTCTTCGGTCAGGAATCTTGAAATTAAATATACTACATAATCTGTTCAAATTTAGGTTACGTACACGAAATCACATATTTTAAACTTATTCTTATGAATCTATATGTATTTCGTGGTGTAATTTACCTTTAATTTTAGATTTTTCTTCCACAAAACAATATTTCGGCTAGACTTGCAGATATAGGCAAATTCGAAAGAATGTTATGTTCTGTTTATTTACGTAAAATATCAAAAGCTAGAATTCTTCAACTTCACTGTTGACTCTTCATTCACTAAAGCGAACGGCGGCGTTCGCTCTCTCATTGTATTTCTATTGTGTCTCTACGGTATTCGTGGAAAAAACATTACAATTTTGCCAATCTATAACACAGCATACTGTACATAAAAAGGTACTGATTGAGTATGACACTTACTACTCGGAGTACCTTAGCTATATGGCGTTCATGGCGTTGCGTTGCACTGTTCGTGCTTATTGCCACTGACAATATTTTATGCCAGTGTGACCAAATTAAATTTTACAAAAAAGCCGAAGCTCCTTAAAAAAATATTGAAATATACCAGCTTGCACAGGGAAAATATACCAATAAAAATACTTTTATTTAAAATAACTTTTTTGCATTTATTCTGGCTGTACTTCGTATGAGAAAATTTCTATTACATTTCTTAAACTACTAAATTCCTTATTCACGGCAGTGTGTGGGTCAAGAAATTTCAGTTCTCGGAAAATTTGATTTTCAAAAGGCAAACGTGATTTCAATTGCGTGTTCAATTCAATAGGCTATTTGACAGTATGAAAAATAAGTTCATATTTATTGCCATCCGCATAGATTATGGGTTTTAAAAGCGATTTGTACCAATATATCTAAAAATTAATGGACTAATTATAAAAAAAAATACGAAATAAACTTTATTTTATTTTACCTAGCGCCATGTTTTTGAAAACGATCGCTATTGGTTGAATCTATTTAGACGTCACTAGTCTGTAAATATATCTGTCATTGACTGCTATTCTTTTGAGTGCCAATGATACAATTTTGATGCTGTGCTATTAATGATATTTTGCTGTTACATTTACGATTTTTTACATTACCTACGGTAATATTTGGATACCAAATATACAGGTAATACTATAAAATGCTAACTATAAATGAGCAACTACGTTAAAACAGACAGCGGGAACCTTCCTAAAGTTGATGCTCTTATGGTCGGTGATTTCTTTAAGAATAACCCCGTTTTTTACGCCGCCGAGCTTAGAAATATGAAGACAGCAATGTAAGTACCCCTTATCACCTGACGTGTTAACTTGCGAGCCAGGTACAACCACTTTTTGCGCATTTTGACATTTTCAGAACACATACAAATAGTTTTTCCGGCGTTTTTATCGACGTGTTTGTACACGCTGGCACTACACACCATTTGTAACTCACTTTTGGGGGAACTCACTGTTAAAATGAACACAAACTGCAAAATAGTAAATCAACTAGTTCACTGCAATGTTTATTTACTGATGTGTGACGTCAACGAATACAATTTGACGCGTGTTGTCAAATATGGCGTTTTGGCGGCTTATTTAAATAATACAACTTTATGTGCTATTTTTTATGTTAATATTTACACGAATTGAAATAAAACACTTTTCTTTGTTTTCTGGACTCTTTTAACAATCCTTAATAAATGAAATAGATTCCAAAAATCAGTCAAATAGCCTATTATAAAAGATTGGCACCTTCTGAAAAAAATCAGCAATTTGTTCTGTCATGTTTATGTTTCCCCTATGTTTAATGAATTCTTGACCCACTTGAATCCCTAAGTACATATTATTCAATGGCAAATAATTCACACTAGATTTTGGGTCTAATGTAAATTCGTTGTCTGTGCTTTTTATATAATTAGTTTTCAGATACCTAGCAACCTAAAATCGACAAGTACATACTAGAAGCATCATCATATAATCTTTCAATGCACGGGTAATCGCCCTGAAAAAATATATTAAATTGGTTTACAATCGGCAAAATGTAGTCTAAAAAGTAAAAGTATAATTTGTTTATATCATAAAGAATGATACAAAAATTCTTATGACTTAATGCGATCACTCAAATAATGGTCTTGAAAAAACAACTGCAGTGTCCTCCATTGCTCAATTATTCTACTAACACAGGCATGAAGCAATAGCCATCTTATATCATAATGACGTAGAAGTCTATGTTTTTCAGGGTCAGTGAAGACTTCAACAAAGTTCTCTTTGACGCTTGCTGCTTTGAGAAAAATATCCATATACTTCTTCCACAAAAAATCCATATATATACTTGCGGTATTTTGCAAGCATGACTAACACTTAGTGCTGCAGAATGACTAACACATTTTATGAATAGGCACTTTAGGTTCACTTCTTTAATTTTTGTAACAATGCTAGAATGTTGACCAAACATCACATTCGTAGTATCAGTAGCGAACCCCATCTCGTCTTTTATATCTAAACCTAATTCGGATAACTTTAATGACAAAGCAACAAATAAATGATCTGCACTCTTACACTTAAATCAACTAAATCAAGGAATTCGTTTTGAACTTTACATTTGGTTTCAGATAAATATTTGATTACGTACTATCGCCAATACTTTGATTGTGGTGACATCTGTACTTTCATCGATTACAATTGAATATACTGGTTTACCTGACGGAGATACAGTACGAAGTATATCTTTAATCATATCTTTTTCAAATTTAGGTCCTTAAACGTTAAAGGTAATATATGTATATATAATAGCTGCTGCTTTGGTTCTCTTGCAGGAAAATTCTTTTGCAATTTCGGAGTCAGGAAAACATTTGAACAAGAAGAAAGAAGAAGAACATCGAATTGTTTGTGAAGAACATCACAAAGATGGTCCATAACTCAAAAAGAGATGTTGTGTTCTGAACTTCTGAAAGAAAACCGCATAAACGCAGCTCCGCTTTCTTGACTTCGTCTTTCAGTAGTGCCTTTTTGAAAAATGTGTCAGCCTGGAAACAATTAAAAACATATTATACCTACATTATGACCATCTCAATAAAATACCTCCGAACTTCTCGACTTTAAGTGGTACAGTAATTCTAATTAATAAACATGTTATGCTTACCTTTGCAGTCAAAGGTAAGCTTAACTTGTTATACTTTTTATTTGTTCAAGTTCGATTTATCTTTTCAGTATTTGCATCTTGTTTTATAGATGCTAATCTTTTTTGGGGTTTCGCACTGGACGCTTTACAAAACGCAGCGGATACCGGCATGGATCTTGAGCAGTGACTTTTACTTGCGCAAAAGTAAAATATTGGGTCTTTTTGGTGGTATGAAGTGAGACGTGGGGGCGGGGAGTGTCAATGATTGGCTCGCCGCGCATCGCATCATAGATGTCACTCGTGATTGGTTCCCTGCGCTTGCTGCACGTACCTAACGACGATGAGTACACTTCCGTGCCATTATGTAAATTGACTGGTGATTTTTAATTCATCGATTTTATTTTTATTTTTATTATTTTTTTTTTTAAATTGATATAAACCAGTACTTGACTGCGATCCCACCTGAGTGGTTCACCATAATTTTATTAAGTTCGTAACGTGATATTTTTCTGTATTATATTCTAAAGTACATATTAAGGTATAAGATATGCCTCTTTGATATATTTCTGGGTGACAGTTTTACAAACAGTAGGAGTTTTTGGCGGGTTTTCTTCGAGTGAAGTTTAGTGGCTGTTTTAATTATTCGTAAATTGATTCCTAGTTGATATTGTGATGTGAAATTGGTGTGGTTTTGTATCTCAAGTGTCTGCGCAACTGGAATAATATGTAGAATCATTGAAATAGGCGTGACCTCGGTAAAATGGAGCTGAGAATTTTATTGTAGTTTTAGCTACCTCAGCGAAGTTTGCTGAGAAGGCTGAATCGATAAATTTGCTGCCAAATACTTCAACAACATTAGAATATGTTACACCCACATTCTAATGTAAAACTAAAAGAAACAAAGGAAGACTTATAACGCAACAAAACAAGAATGAAAGACTAGGCGATATGGTTAAACGACTATAGCCTTCCTTAAAGGGTAGACAGAAAAAAAAATCTCAAACAAGAGTTGTTATTTTGTCATGTTGTCATGTTGTCGAGCCATGTCAGAGCGTTGTCAAAGAACACGTGGACGAATGACAGCAGTTTGTCGGTCTCTCTCTATATTATTAGTTAGAGTAAAAGAGATAGATATGTGTATCGAATCGGCTACTTGACTTTGAAATAATTTTGAATGTGATTTTGCATTAGTTGGGAAAAGGTTCGGCATCCAAGTTTCATAAAAATATGGGCTTATGTCAAGTGTAGTGGTGGATGTAGAGGTTTCACAAAATAAAAATAGTGGGAATTTATTTTTGTTGAGACGTTGCTTAGTTAAAGGTAGGTAATATAGTTAATTGGGATGGAAAATAAATCATAAATTGAAAAGTTGTGTTTGATTTATGCGGTACCACTCATATATTAATATTGAAAAATATCTCTGTATTTACAGGCTCTGCGTGGCAAAATTCTTACTCCGAAATGGCTAAAACCCGCAGTGAATTTAGGTTTCTAGTGTATGCGGGTGCAATATTCGTATGTTATTTCATTTATGGAATGTTACAAGAGAAAATAACGAGGGGTAAATATGGTGAAAACAATGAAAAGTTTACGTGTACGCTATCCCTGGTTCTTATACAGTGTGTGGTGAATTACATCTTCGTGCAGCTTCTAATGGTTAGTCTTTTAATCATCCTTTAGCTTTTAGGCTCGCGTTTGCGTCGTAAAAATACCTTTACTTTATAAGGACTGCTCTATTGATAGGGATCTTTGCTCTGTACTAATGAAATAATTTCTTCGTCTTCATATGCTATGAAGATGTACCTTTTAATTATTTAATTAAACAACAAATCCAGTGCTAGGAACCCAATAATTAGTTTGTGTACTCCATTATTAACCAGCCGACCGAGTCATTGTTATACTTTGCTATTGTTGACTTGGTTTCATAACCAGTACCCAATTAGCAAGTCCAACTCTAATAATGTGTAGCATAGTTAGATTTTTGATTAATGCATTCAAAAATAACCAGATTAGGGTAGGGTCTTTACTCTAACTGTTGAAAAATGCTTCGAGTTGCAACCCAGAGTCGTTCTTTTATAACTCAAGTAGCTACCCTAGAGTTAACCCAACTAATTCTAACTCTGAGCAGGGTAGGTTGGTGTAAGCGGCAGGAATGGCAATTGCTTGGCATTGACACTTGAACTCTACATTCACATTAAAAAATGCAAGCGTAGAGTATCTAACCTGATAATGTCAATTGAGTTAACTCTAACCTCATTTTTGAATGCAGGGCTGTGGGTGATTCTTGGCACTGAAAATGTTAAGAGAGTGCAACTTAGCACATTAATAATATTTAATCTTTATTTTTTCATCTTTTACACAAAATAGTTACATGTAACAGTCACATATAAATCTTAAACAAATATTTATGCTAGTGCCCAAGTAACAACTATAATAACTATAATTCTTAAATACTGATATTAAGATCTAAAGGAAAATTGACTTTATTAACCTAGAACCTAGAATTATTTATAATTAGCGACTTGCCCGAGCTAGATTTATAAAAACCTGTGTTTCCGGTCATCACTTACAAGACTCACTACGGGTGTATGTATATGGAAATGACAGAATAACAACTTACAAACTAAACCTACAATCATACTAAAACTTCCAATAGTTTCTCCGTGTCTGTGTAGTTATGGTTCAGTAGAAACTCTGATATTAATGTACTACATTTAATCTCAAAATGGCATTGGTATAATAAGTTTTCATCCACTACACACCACCACCACCACTAGTAGCCACTTTACATTAGGGCCCTTTTTAAATAAATTCTAGTGACTGTTATAGTCATTGTTGAGTACATAGAAGGTATAAAAAAGCCTGCATCTGGGACTCATAACTTGGTGAAGTCTTGATTTGACATAAAATATTTAACTTGCAAATGCAAATGTTAATGATATTGGTAATGTTATGTGTGTTGTGTTGTTATGTGTAGCAAATGTTATTACTCAACTAATGATTTTATGACTGAAAAATTTACCTAAATATTTGACATTTATACCTATGAATCATACTTAATCTCTTAAATTTTGACTTATATAATTAATCTCCCTTCTAAGTATTGTTCAATTAATTTCAATTATTTTTAATTCTAATGATAAATAATATAATTTTAATGTTTTCACCCATCACTTTAAAACTATACTTGTAAGCCGGAAACGGTAGAATATTGTGATCATTATATAAAATGCACATAACTACTTTGTACAATATTCTGACAAATAAATGCATTCTATTCTATTCTTGACCACTCTTGCTGGTGGTATATTTGAAAAACAAGTTGAAATACAAAAAAGTGATGAATATTTTTGAAATTGTCTCCACTGGCCCTTTAGTTTTATAATGCACATTAACATATTACAAAAATATTGTCATTTTGGTATACCTACTAAAATGTGATGTGATGTGATGTAATATTTGATACATATGAGAATAGGTTGTAGGTATACAACCTATTCTCATATGTATCCAATATTACAAAAAAAACATGAAAATCGATTGAATTGAGGAGTTCGATAACAAACACTTTGACACAAGACTTTTATATACATTAGATTTACTTTCTACATAGCCATATTTTTGTAACTGTTCATTGATTAAAAGAGTGGTGTGTGTGGAGTTTCTTGCACATTCTACACCATAGAGTTGTAAGGTTTGGAATGTAAACTACTTTTTGACTGATTGTGTCTGAAAATTTAAAAGTGGTTGTAAATGGTTTATTTGAAACAAATGCTTTGAGTTTGTATAGCAAGTGGTTCTCATTCGCTATGAACCAAAATTCTGGAAGTAATAGGGAGAGGCATTTTTCCAAATAGTAGGTTGATCCTGGCTTACAGTTACCACCAAATGTAATCTTATTCTTTCATATTCATAACATATGTGTATGAATCTTGTTTCAGTTATCATGGAAGAGAGAATCAGACTCAACAAGAAAAATCTATTATATCTCATCAGCAATGACATACTTACTTGGTATGGTCAGTTCAAACATGGCTCTGCAATGGATCAACTACCCAACACAGGTAACAGATGGCTTTAAAACAATCCAATACCTATGACAATCTGCCATATTATAGCTGTTTATTGTTGGCTTGTTAAAATTTAATATACCTACTGCAATTTATGTTAATAAATTAAAAACAAGGAGAAATCAGTAAATAAAAAACTTAAGTTATATTATTAGTGAATCTTAAGCCATTGCTTTATTGTTTACAATGTAAATTTTTTGTACTGCTTAAAACTGCAAATTCTATAAGTCAGATTATGAAGTTCCTGTATCAACCTTCCGGCTCCATCATCAGATCAGTTTGATTGTACCTTATAACCGAAGTGCATCTCATGACAATTCTAATAAGCCCAAACACGGCTAGGATACATTGATTAATTGCGGAGTTTTTATGCCTACTTTCCGGCTCCATCATCAGATCAGTTTGATAGTACCTTAAAGCCAAAGTGCATCTCATGACAATTCTAATTAGCCCAAACACGGCTAGGTTGCATTGACTAATTACGGAGTTCCAGTGCCTACCTTCCGGCTCCAACCTACCTACCATTTTCAACATAACAATTCAGAACCATTTATTTATTTGTATTGTCATAGTCGCTTAACCATCTTCATTGTGATATCTATGTGAGTATGAAGTTACATTGGCCATTTTTTGTCTTCTTCATCAGTTTCAGTTCATCAAATGTTACTTTTTGACTGCAAAAGCGTAAAAAAAAATTTTTGTCTGTTCATGTTCGTAAAAATCTTTGACTACTCGATTCGGATATTTAACATAAACGGCCGTATCTTTTTTTCTTGTTAACTTGCAAGTTTGATTTTGCACAGCTTCAAGGGAGCGCAATCTTGAGTATATAGTTTTAATTTCAACTTGATAACTTTACTTGTTCCCGAGATAGGTAGGTAGGTCTTGACAGACAGACATACAGGCAGACATACAGACAGACATACAGGCAGACAGACAATTAGACACAGACAGACAACAAAGTGTTCCGTTTTATCCTTTTCAAGTATGGAACCCTAAAAACGCGCTAAGAACACTAACTCAATGGTGGCGTAAATACGGGTGCATATTATGACGATTACCTCTTTAAAATTTTTTGAATCATTATATCTCCCAAAAACAGTGGCTCTTAGGAAAAAAAAAATATCGAGACATTTTTGTAGATAATTAACTGATCAACTATTTTTATCTGAGCTAATTTTATGATAAAAATTACCGTTTTGCTGAAAATACTGAAAAATCTCGTTTTGTGACTTTTGACCCCGAGTATTTTTCTTTTTTGCTTTCGGATCGATGAGGAATTTTAGATTTCATGTATGATGATGTTAGAACAATCTTACCAATTTTCAGCTAGGTGCCTACAACTAGGTGGTTACCTTAATTTTTGGTCTAAATTGACTGGACTATTTGTTTAATTTACAGGTTGTTGGCAAAGCAGCTAAGCCGATTCCAGTGATGATACTTGGTGTTCTCATTGGGCATAAGTCCTACCCAGCAAAAAAATATCTGTTTGTTCTGCTAATAGTACTTGGCGTAGTCATGTTTATGTACAAAGATCAAGGCAAGAAAATTGTGGATGAGTCTACCGGGATTGGAATAGGAGAAATCCTGCTATTTTTGTCACTAACCATGGATGGGCTCACTGGTGCTGTACAGGTAAGCTTTATTGTTTTTAGAGTGGCACTAGGTTCACTCCCTATTACATGTTACTAAAGCATACAATTGTACGCTGTCACGGCAAAACAGCGCCCATGTATAATAAAACTAAGACCCTTATGTAAATACTTACGTTTCACATATCTTCGTTGCGACTTTAAGACCTCTTCTGTGTAAAATTCAAAATTTATGAGAAAATCGATAAAAACCGGCTACTGAGAAAAATATAATGAAACCAACTACAACAAAAAATATAGGTATCAGCCATATGATTTCTTGCTTTTAATTTTCCTATTGTTGGTTGAAATTAAGAGTGGTATGATAGTAAAAAAAATGTTTTACATGTAAAAGTAGGCAGACTATAGGCATACTGTAAACATAATGCAAAACGAAATATTTTCGCAAGAGTTCTTGTATGTTTGAATAAAAAGTTGCTCATTTCATGACAATCTTTCAGTAAGTACTGGAACTAATCTTACCAATCATGTCTATAACTTACCACTATGTAGATAAATTATAGGTTGTGGAGCAGTTGAAAATAACAAATGGAGGGTGATGTTATCTATACTGCCTTTGAATACTGGCTGTGTTAATCAGTTAAAAATATGTGTTCTATTTATTACTCTATCATACAAAAGGAGCTTTAAAAGTTATGAAAACCTATTGTAGCTAATAATTAATGTATTAAAAAATATGACAGAATATTGTATGTGAAAAATAAAAGCTTAAAATGTGGACCAGACAGTTGTAAACCAGCATTCCAACCAGACCTTGGTTGAAGCTGGGTTTGTGTTGCGACTACACGGATTTAATCCACGCGCCAACACGTTCGCAAATCGGTCACTGTGGTTGGGAAAACGCGCCTCCAGCCAAGGGCGTTGTAGGTTATGGATAGACACTAGCAAGGTAGCTTTGCAATCGTCGGGTCCACCTTTAAGTATTAAAATAAATAAAACATCAAATTATGTTTTGGTTTTCAGGAACGCATAAAGAGCGAATCTGCACCTTCTGCCTATGCTATGATGATGAATACTAACTTGTGGTATGTTGTGTCTATTTTAATTTATTAGAAATGAAATGAAATGCTGGGCGTAGCAAACGAGGCGATTCTTTGAACAGCAATTTGCGAAGTATTCAACTATCTTTCACATGCTAGTTCTGCCCGTGTTATGCCTAAAGCTTCGCTTGCGTAGATTTAAATGCCTGGCCAGGGAAAACGTGTGATGTGTATGAATGACATTAAGGTACATACCAATTCATGGGGCCCAGCACTACTCGTCGTAGACGTCATTCAGCTAAAATGATGATAAAAATTGAAAAAAATCTATTGTTTATCTAAGAATCTAATCTCGGATTAAGATAACTCTCCATACATTTTTGAATAACTCTTTCACAACCGATTAATATTTGTGGCATCTATGTTATCGTTTATCAACTGACTGTGAGATATTTTGATTATAATTTGCAAACTATTTTTGATGGCACATGGTATTTGTATCCGTTTAGATCCGGGATATACAGGCAACCATTGCTAATATGTAATTAATATAATATAATAATACATATAATATTCCACAACTATCACACAACGCCGTCTAGTCCCAAGCTAAGCAGTGCTTGTGTTATGGGTACTAGACAACTGATAAACATACTTATATATTTCTAAATACATACATATATAGATAAATTACACCCAGATACAGAACAAATGATCATGCTCTGCTCATCACATAAACATTTGTCCTGGGTGGGAACCCACGACCTCCGGCATAGTAGCCATGGTCACTAACCACTAGGCCAACAGGCCATAATTATCTACAGCTAACAGCAGATATGTACCTGTATTTAACATTTCGGGTTAGCGATAAATAATAGCGCTACGTGCCTCTTGATAAAAATCGAGTGTAATACACAAATTAAAAATAAGTCTACAACCAGCATAAATTTTGAAGAAGCTCTAAAACATATTCAACAACAAAACTTAGCAGAATTACTATTTTGTAACGACCCTAATGCACTGACTGACCAACTCATTATAAAGCTCACTGAATCTATTAATCTTAACATTACTCATACTAAAATCCCAAGCAGTAAGGTTTTTAGTCAGTAAAAGTCTGACACGCCCTCACGATGTCATTAGATGATTTTCCCACCCGAAAAAAAACCTCACCCTCATTTACCAAAAAAACACACGCTATTACTACTTTTTTTATAAAATTATCATATAAGATTTTTATTAGGTATAGTATAGAGTAAAAATTTTCCATGGATACCAAGTGTGGTGTCACTGTTTACTCGTAGAAATTAAAGGCCCATGATAATGATGGTTGAACTTCTGCTTCTACCGCAACTTGCGCTGTCACAAAATTAAGGATGGCATCTTGACTACATAGTCAGCGCCAACGCGGCGATTTCATCTCGGTTGTGGCGTGGTCAGGTTGTCTGAACGTGTCCATAATCCATTGTCACTCATAAAAAGATGAGAAACTGTCATAATTATTTTTAAATTGCAGGTCATCGCTGATTCTGTCGGTGGGCGTATGCTTGAGCGGCGAAATGTTCACGTTCGTCGTGTTTGTATCGACGTATCCTGAGGTTATAATATACCTCGTAGGAATAGCTATCGTTGGCGCTTTAGGACAAATGTTCATATTCTATATGGTAAGAAATTGTGTATTATTTTCTTTTCAAGCATTAGCGTAATTATTGCATCTTCGCTTACCATCAGGTGAGATCGTCAGTCGAGGACTGGGTTATATCAAATAAAAAAAAAAAAATTCTTCGCTAACCACTGTCCTAAATATTATTTATGCACGATTGAGAGGTGGCCTAGTGCTAAAAGCAAGGATTTTTGAAAGTTCACTCCTTAAAAGTGTTAAATAGGGGATAATAGTATTTGTGGTACTTCGTAATTTAGGTCATGGGAAAACCTATTAGGCACATAGCTTGCCTTACAAATATTTCACTCACTAGCAGAAAATACAGCCTATGATCTGGGCCTAGATCCAGCGGTTAAGGCTGTTCATTGACTGAGTTGTTCGGGTAATCGCTACGTCCCCCTAGGGGGGCACGGCAGGCGAGATCGGGGCTTCGCCCCCTGCTCGCAGTATCGATAGGCACCCGCAACAACGGGTGCTTCGCTTGGGTGCCTATAGGCGTAGAGTCTCTGGTTTTGTACAGTGGGAGCGTCACGACTCTATTTTAGTAATAGAGTCGTTTTTTCGACACTGCGACACCTCGGCGGTCAGTCCCTGCCAAGGGGGACCCCCGGCTGCCCGAGGGAGGCCCAGCGGGTGACGACCAGCGACGAGGGTGCCGATTTTGTTGACGCTCCCCACTGTTGGTGAGTGACCCCGTTTGTCACGCTTCCAGGTCTAGCCGGTTACGCTCCAGACTCAGGGGTCGTGTGGGTGTGTGTGTGGGCGGTATTGGATGTGTAACACCGGCCATGTATGCAACCGAGTGCGCGTCCATGCCGCGCAACTTGGTGCGAGAGTTTACACGAATGTAGAGTCGCGATTGTCTGAGATTCGGCGCACGCTATGCCTATATTAACTTAGCACACAGCGCGCACCGAGTGTATGTGGTGTTGTAGAGTCTTAGTGTCTGATTAAGTCGCGTGTAGGTACGTGCGACTTAATCATAGGTCAGTCCGGTGGAGCATGGGCGTCATCGTCTGGCAGTAAGTCGCGGGGGAGGCGGCGTCTAGCGGCGGGCGGTCGCGCATGCCATGGCGCTATATTTTTGATGTGTGGCCAACTGGAGGCGTCGGCACTCGTGAACATGTCGGGGATCACTTGACGTCGGTTCCTTGCAGCTGTAGGAGAGGTGGGAGGTGGGCTTGCCTGATGACGATCACCTGTGTCTTACTCACGTTGACAGTCAGCCGTCATTTCTCCAACCATTCAGAGAGAGCGTCAAGTGCGCGCTGCATTTTGACGACCGCGTGTCTCGCGTTCAATGAGGTCGCGATGTACGCGGCATCGTCGGCATACAGCGCGAGTGTGACGCCCTCGGTGGTAGGGATATCATCCGTGTACCGTGAGTAACACACAGGCGAGACACAGCTGCCCTGCCGTACTCCGGTGGCCACCGGGCGAGCGCTCGAAAGCTTACCTTCAACCACCACCCGCTAATTCTGCTGATCTTAATACTTAATCGTAAATAGGGTTATTAACTGTTAATATCAAAGTTAATTCGATTTTGTAGACACGATCCAGAGACTATTCATAGTTCTAGTAAACAGTAGCAGTTAACTTCTACATAACATTGAAATTTATTCTTACAATTAACAATTGATTGGAAGATTAGTACAATCTCATACCTCCGAGACTGCTCTCCTAAACTTTTAAGTGAGACACTTGTTAAGTGTAAATCGGTGTCTGGTGACAAACGTTTCCAGTACGAGGAGGATGTTTAGTTAATAGTCACGGAGGAATTTAGCGATCTTATCACTTTGTTTGAAAATGCTCGATATTTATTCAGCGGATTCAATGTCTAGCTAACAACAGAATTATGATGGCATTGACGATTTATATTTACTGCTGCCCCTGATTTTAATCGTGCTGTGTACAGAATATATACAGTCGCAACAGACAGGTGATTCAGTGCTGCTGCATTTTCGCACATTAAAACATAGTATATGCATGCGTAAGGACAAAACATATCTAACGGATCTGGATTTTCATAAAGCTATAGTGGTATTAAACTGCCTTAGTAAATAAGTAATCGAAATTCCCTTTCTAGTAGTTACTTCGTTACAAGTAATTCTTAGTATTTGATATACTTCTAGAACATGCAGACAACACACAGAAAAAATACAGAGAATACATAAAACACATACAGACAACACAGTCCGAAACGCCCACCCATTACCCCGATCAGGTGCAAGCTGCCCCGGACGTGCTGGACATCGTAGCCCACAACGGATTGAACTGACAGATTACCCAGCAGGTCTTGGACGACGAGTTACTGTCAGACCATCAGCCGGTACTCGTCGTCCTGCAAGGAATGCCGAACCGACTTTCTCCCCCAGCGCCACGTCAAAAACTGAACTGGACAAAGTTCTCGGGAATGATGAAGATCACGACGCCCACTCGGCCTATCGTCACCGCCGAAGACGTTGACGGACTGGCTGAAGAGCTCCCCATCTGCATCCAGGACGCCTTAAAATCGGCGACCACAGTCACGGCGCAATCGCAGGGGGCTCTCCCCTCCCTCCCCAGCCACCTGAGAGCAATGATCGCCGAGAAAAGGCGCCTTTGCAGACGGTGGCAAAATACGAGATGCCCGACGTTAAAAAGGGAAGTCAACCGTCTCGCGGAGAACATAGCACGACGCTCCAGCTGTTGAGGGTAGTAGACGTCTACTACCCTCAACAGCTGGAGCGTCGTGCTATGTTCCGAGCGAAACCCGAACTGCTCAGAGCGTGGAGTGTGGTATGAGGTGTCGCAGCAGGAGTTGTTCAAACACCTTCGAGACAGTGGGCAGCAGCGTGATGGGCATCGGGACCTCCGTGTACAGGCGCGCCAGGGCCGCAACAGTGCGGTACGGCAAGTGCCGCAGCGCTGTATTGGTTATGCCGTCGGCATCGGGAGCTCTCCTAGACTTCGTTCGCAAAATGGCGCGTCGGACTGCGCCCGGCGGGAAGAAGACGCCCTCTTCTTCGTGAGCTATCGGCGATTTGAAGTATTCTCGAAGGTGCCTCTCGACTGTTGCGACATGCTCGCCGTCGCTAGTTGGGTTAGGCTGGAACTGACGCTCCAGGTGCTCGGCAAAGATCTCCGCGCGGTCTGTCGCAGTGTATCTAAGCGCCCTGTCGCTGTTTAGCAGCGGGCGCACCGGAGCTGGGGTGTTCGTCAATTGTCGGCACAATCTATGTATGGCCGGCCAATCGCCCTCTGAGGTATCAATAATGGACTCCCAGCTCGCGGTGTTGAACGCCTGCAACTCTGTCTTCACCTTCTCCGCGAGACGGTTGACTTCCCTTTTTAACGTCGGGCATCTCGTATTTTGCCACCGTCTGCAAAGGCGCCTTTTCTCGGCGATCATTGCTCTCAGGTGGCTGGGGAGGGAGGGGAGAGCCCCCTGCGATTGCGCCGTGACTGTGGTCGCCGATTTTAAGGCGTCCTGGATGCAGATGGGGAGCTCTTCAGCCAGTCCGTCAACGTCTTCGGCGGTGACGATAGGCCGAGTGGGCGTCGTGATCTTCATCATTCCCGAGAACTTTGTCCAGTTCAGTTTTTGACGTGGCGCTGGGGGAGAAAGTCGGTTCGGCATTCCTTGCAGGACGACGAGTACCGGCTGATGGTCTGACAGTAACTCGTCGTCCAAGACCTGCTGGGTAATCTGTCAGTTCAATCCGTTGTGGGCTACGATGTCCAGCACGTCCGGGGCAGCTTGCACCTGATCGGGGTAATGGGTGGGTGTTTCGGACTGTGTTGTCTGTATGTGTTTTGTGTATTCTCTGTATTTTTTCTGTGTGTTGTCTGCATGTTCTAGAAGTATATCAAATACTAAGAATTACTTGTAACGAAGTAACTACTAGAAAGGGAATTTCGATTACTTATTTACTAAGGCAGTTTAATACCACTATAGCTTTATGAAAATCCAGATCCGTTAGATATGTTTTGTCCTTACGCATGCATATACTATGTTTTAATGTGCGAAAATGCAGCAGCACTGAATCACCTGTCTGTTGCGACTGTATATATTCTGTACACAGCACGATTAAAATCAGGGGCAGCAGTAAATATAAAGCGTCAATGCCATCATAATTCTGTTGTTAGCTAGACATTGAATCCGCTGAATAAATATCGAGCATTTTCAAACAAAGTGATAAGATCGCTAAATTCCTCCGTGACTATTAACTAAACATCCTCCTCGTACTGGAAACGTTTGTCACCAGACACCGATTTACACTTAACAAGTGTCTCACTTAAAAGTTTAGGAGAGCAGTCTCGGAGGTATGAGATTGTACTAATCTTCCAATCAATTGTTAATTGTAAGAATAAATTTCAATGTTATGTAGAAGTTAACTGCTACTGTTTACTAGAACTATGAATAGTCTCTGGATCGTGTCTACAAAATCGAATTAACTTTGATATTAACAGTTAATAACCCTATTTACGATTAAGTATTAAGATCAGCAGAATTAGCATCATTTTTTTTTTCTGACTGACTGACTTCTTGACTTTTCAAAAGTGCCTGTAAATGGTTTATTTGAAATAAAATGCTTTTTATTTTTAATGTTGATCAAATTTCGCTCTTAAAGAGTTACTTACCTGCAAAATTTATACCTAGATGTCTTTTTCACAGTCTAGATAATTTTTAGGAAAGACAGGAGATATTATAGGTATGTCCTGTCCCACGAAGGTGGTATCGATCTTGGATGTGTGTGTAGACTCGTGCACACTTCGTTCCTGTGTGTTCCGTGTTTAAGCACATGGAATCAAAAGTCGTCAAACATACAATAAATCAAAGTTTGTCTTGGTGAGATAGAACAATTGCAACTCTGAATCTCATCGATACTTTTATCTATGATTACTACTAAACATCACCAATTGTGTAATTTGCAAGTGTGTTTATTCTGACCCCGTAGTTACAAGTAGATGCTCCACCTCCGTTTTGAATGTGTTCTATAATCGTGTTTATTTGTGGTGGAGCAGTATCTTTGTGTGCATGACAAATATGGACTTGTGTGTTGTTCTTATAGGTTTTGTGTTAGTGAAATAAGTGGGTGTGGTTTGGAGACATCTGAACTCGAATAAATTTGTGATTTAAACATATCTTTACTGTTTGACATACCTGTGGTAAACCACAGATATGTCAAACAGTATATTAACTATAAATAGTTAATATTATATTATATCGTTTTAGGTAAGTTTCTTGTAATAAAAAATAGACGTAGGATAAAGTGCCTGTCTAAATCCGAATATCATCGCATAATATGGTGGAAATATGCTCAAACTGCAAATGATTTTAGTATTACATTTGTATAGATATTATTCATCCGTCGCCTAGTATCAACACTCCAAATCATTCAAATCATTTTTATTTTTTCAATTTGACTTTTTATTATATATGACATCACTTAATTTTTTTTTTTTTGACGAATCATTGTGCGCTTATTATTGACATCAAATATTTTTCTTTGGACATATTATTATTTACTTATTAATGATATCAAATTGCATTTTTTATTTTTGACATTTTTTTTTAAATTATAATGGAGAACAATTTGTATTTTTTTTTTAAATTTATTTTTTATCTGAGATACTCAAACATACGAATTTTTAATTATTAAGCATTAATTTGGATTTAAATATAAAACAATAGTATATGTTTTTTTGAGTTTGCTATGAAGGAATAATAAGTAATTTGTAATAGTTGAAATCAATTAAACAATACAAAAATATACGGAAAATTAAATAGGAACTTATATTAGCGCTCTTCCTCTCCTACAATTTATATTGTTGCTGTGCCCGACAGGGTCCATAATTGTTTCACTTTTTTAGATTTATCACCTGACATGTACATTATGGATTGCAATAAAGATTTGAGTTTGAGTTTGAGTTTGAATCTGATGGATAAATGTAGTGGTTTTAGATAAAAGTTGTCTAACTATTATTGAAACTTACCTTTAGTGTAAGCAATAAGAAAAACATATGAGGAACATGAGTATAATGGAGCACATAATATAATTCTAGGTAGCGGAATACGGCCCACTCCCATGCTCCGTGGTGACGACCACAAGGAAATTCTTCACGGTGTTGATGTCCGTCATTATCTTCGGCAACGTGCTGCTGCCGCGCCAGTGGTTCGGAGCTGTTCTAGTATTCTCAGGTACGACTTTATTAAATGTATTCTTAGTGATAACCATAGTTTCTTTGACGAGTTTTTGAGTTAGTTTGTCGTGGCTAAGCAATAGCAGCCATACCTATCAGTTAGGGCCTGATTACTACGGTGCGGCGCTGCACGCGGCACATTGGCGTGTCGTGCAGTTGTACGTCAGCATCCCGTGTTGAACTGATTTACGTCATATTATGACTTTTTATTGTTCAAGCGCTGCGTCGTCGTCAAAAATTTCGTAACCATTAGATGACTATATTTTATATTAAAAAACAGTCATTTATTCGCCGCCTCTATAAAAGGCACTTTATTTCTACCATGGTATTTTGAGTCCTTATCAAACTAAACTAATACTGCATACCTACCACGTTTTTAATTATTAAATTCTAACATTACATTCCAAAGATATGGTTTTAAAAATGTACTAGAAAATAATTAAAATCGTTAGATGATTTTCTACGGGTCTTATTATTATCAGCAATGTTTATAAAAATAATCAAGTTAGTCGCCACAATTACTGCTTATTATACGTGCTTTTACTGCTTATTATTTGGACGAATGGTTAAAGAGATAATGCGAAACTCGCACAGTACGTCTACTTGCCGAACGAAATGTGAGATCATCGCGCTTTACGAACGACAGTCGAGTGCTTAATTATTATTTTATCAAAGTTTTTCTTCGAATTATTCCATGGATTTCGTCTTCTCTATTTATGTCATGGTTTTTAACTGGTTAGTCTCAAGTATGATTACTAAACGCACTTAATGCTTCCCCTTCAGCATTAAAAAAAATCCTTTTCACTGGTTATAACTGATTATAGTGTAACCGACACGTGGATGTTCACTTAAGACAGTTGTATACTCCCGAGGGTCCGTTTATGGCGAGGTAGGGGTAAATAATATAGCACTACAGTCGATACTTATCGCGTTTATTATAACCACACTTGAAAGGTTCACACAAAAACTAAACATTCAGTTTACCTTAGCCTAATGCCGGTAACAAAACGCTTGCGAGATCTAACTCGACGCCAACGCCATCTATCGAGCTATGAGACAACTCGTAACAATATTTTGACAAATGTCGTTGGTTGCTATGGTTTCGTTCCGGCCTTAACATACCGCCCACCAAGGACATATTGACAAAAATGTCCTTAATCACCGCCCACCATGCCAAAGGTGTAACAAGCAAGATCCTGAGCAATCAACTCCAAATATTTACGTCCTTGGTGGTAGGATAGAATTTATTAATATAATAGTAACTCTATTATAACACATTTTTTTAACATGTTTTTACACATAAAAGTAACTTTAGCTTAAACAGCAACATAAGATTTAATTAATTTACTGGCAAATGGGCAATACGCATAACCTTGAGGCCGGTCTCTTAATAACAGACGCCTGCGTGCGTATGGTGACTACCCGAGTAATTCCGTCAGGCCCAGGATGCTTCTGTTCAATTTTACCCATTAACCATTTGCCTGGAGGCAAGTTATCCTCCTTTATTAAAACAACATCCCCTACAGATGGTTCTGGATTTGTATGGGCCCATTTATGCCGTTGTAAAAATTGATGCAAATAATCGTTGGACCAACGCCGCCAAAAATCCTGCATCATCCGCTGATGGAGCTGCCATCGTTTCAAATTATTAACATTTTCCGACTTTTCGTAATTTGAATCTGGTGGTAAAACAGGCGGCTCACCGATCAGGAAATGACCAGGCGTTAAAATAGTACACTTATCTTGGTCCTCTACGTAAGATAATGGCCTGGAGTTGAGGCATGCCTCAATTTGAGCCAACACGGTGGCCATTTCTTCGTAGGTCAGCGTGGAATTTCCTATTACCCTTTTTAGATGGTACTTGGTGGACTTTATTCCTGCCTCCCATAGCCCTCCGAAGTTCGGCGAATGAGGAGGAACAAAATGCCACTCGGTACCATTATTAGCGAAGTATTCTGCTAATTCGGGGTTAAAGTTACTTTTCTCTTCGTTAAATAAATAAAGTAACTCGCGTGCTGCTCTCACGAAATTTGTGCCATTGTCGCTATGTAACACAGCGCAACGACCACGCCTTGCCACAAATCTCTTGAAAGCAGCCAGAAAGCCTCTTGTGCTCAGGTCACTGACAGCTTCTAAATGCACTGCTCTGGTGGACATGCATATAAAAAGCGCGATATAGCCCTTGTAGGATTTATTACCTCGACCCTTTGATACCCTTATGTTTATAGGGCCAGCGTAATCAACTCCGCTACACAGGAATGGTTTGTTGGGAGTAACACGTGCCGATGGTAATTGTCCCATTAATTGTGTCCTAACCTTAGCTGCATATCGAATGCATTTTATGCATCTCCTTACATGCCCTTTAACCAGAAGTTTAACTCCTATGATCCAGTATTTGGACCGCAAATATGTTATCATAGCTTGCGGACCACCATGCATTGTTTTTTCATGTGCATCAGCGATTAAAAGACCTGTCAAAAAAGACTCTTTCGGTATCAAAATGGGATGAGCCCGATCGTAGTTCAATTGGGCCATCTCAAGCCGTCCTCCAACCCTTATAATTCCTTTTGTATCTATGAAAGCATTTAGTGATTTTAAATTGCTCCCTTTCTTTCCTGCCCTACTACTTTTTAAAGCGTCAATGACGTCTAAAAACTCTTCCTGGGATTTCTTCACACATATCTCTAAAGCTTCCTCGAGTTCAGAGTTCGACAGATATTTGGTACTGTGTTTTGTCTGTACGGACTTCCTTAAATTTAAAAACCTTCTGCAGTAAGCTACCACTCTAATCAATCACTCAATCAAGCTTAATGATGAAAACTTTAAGAGGGACTCTTCGTTAAAGGTAGTGGTGTGCATTCTAACTTCTTCCAAGTGTGTGATGGGATATTTCGGCTTCTTGTATTCCACCACCTGCTGTCTTAAATAATCTGGACCATTCCACCATATAACCGTGGATTCAAGATCAGCAGGGGAAACACCACGAGAGGCACAATCTGCAGGATTTTGTTTCGATGCTACATGAGACCAGTGGTGCGTATCTAAGATGTTCAGAATATCGGAAACCCGATTGGCTACGAAGGTTTTCCAGCGACTAGGGTGACTATTGAGCCAAGCTAACACTACTTCGCTATCTGTCCACGCGTGCCAATGGATTTTAGGTATATTTAACACTTCGCCCACTTCCACCATCAACTTAGCAAGGAGATGTGCACCACAAAGTTCTAATCGTGGAATAGAAACTTGTTTAATGGGTGCTACCTTCGTTTTGGAAGTGATCAACGAAGTTCGAATATCTCCTTCGTGATTCACCACTCTAAGATAGATGACTGCTGAATACGCTAACTTAGAGGCATCGGAGAACCCGTGAAGTTCAGCTACTACGTTGCTAGATTCCTGCTGCAACCATCTTGGGATTTTAACACCAGCCAAACAGCTTAAGCTACTGTGGTAAGTAACCCATTCCTTAATTAAGTTTTTTGGAATTTCTTGATCCCATTCTAAACCCGCTAACCACAATTTTTGTATAAATATTTTGGCTAACACAATACTTGGTGCCAACCACCCTAGAGGATCAAAGAGCCGTGAAATCTCGGAAATAATTTTTCTTTTTGTTACGGGTGCAGTCAAGGATTGGAGTTCTACAGAGTACTGAAAGCAGTCTTCGTTTGAGTTCCAGGTAAGTCCCAGTATCTTCGTGATATTATCCATTTTGATTCTTAATTCATCGTACGTAGCTCCATTCTCTTCTCTTATATTATTCAGTAATTCCTTACTATTACTCATCCACTTTTGTGGCTGAAATCCACCTTTATTTAAGGTTTGATTCATCTCCTTGAAGACTTCAAGGCCCTTTTCGATGCTTTCCACCCCAGTCATCAGATCATCCATGTAGAAGTCATTCAGAATAATTTTCTGTATTTCCGGATTATGTTCACTTTCGTCATAAGCCACTTGGTGTAGAGCATGTACTGCCAAGTATGGTGCTGAGGCAGTACCAAACGTAACCGTTATTAGTTCATACTCTTCTATCTCCTTTTCAGGACTATCCCTCCAGAGTATGCGCTGATATGTTGTATCTTTTCTGTGAACTAAAACTTGTCTATACATTTTGATGATATCTGCTACCAAACATATCCGATATGACCTCCAACGCATAATAATATGCCGAAGTTCTGCCTGCAAGGTTGGTCCGATCAACAAATTGTCGTTAAGTGACATCTTATTAGAACCCTTGCAGGAAGCATCGAATACGACACGCACCTTGGTCGTATCCTTATCTTCCCGGATGACAGCGTGATGTGGTAAGTAAATCGCCTTGTGATTATTCTTATTATCCTCTGAAACTTTCTCCATGTGGTTCAACTGTAAGTATTCCTGAATAACTTTTGAATAATCTTCCTTGAATTTAATATTTTTTCTGAATTTAACTTCTAACGACTTAAATCTTTTTTCAGCAATACTTTTCGACTCACCAACCTCCTTGACCGGGTCAACACACCGTAACGGTAGCCTTACTATATATCGACCACTCGTATCACGTTTCGTTGTATTTTTAAATACTGTTTCGCATTTCTTTTCTTCCTCCGTTAGCATTTTCTTTCCAGATGGTTCTGCTTCTAACTCCCAAAACCTTTTCAGCATTTCATCGGAGTCAAGACTTGAGTGCATAGTAGTAATATATGAGGGATAAGTGGACTGATCCACTTCAAAGGTGCCCGACAATATCCATCCCAACGTGGTGTCTTGCGCTAGAAGAGTTCCACCGGTATTCCTTTTTATGCCCTCCTGTATGACTTGGCTGTAAACCTCAGCACCTAATAACACATCAATTTTATTAGGCCTGAAGTATTCAGGATCAGCCAAATCATCATTAGTCAAGTCCACCCATTCAACCTCAGCTACCTTTGTAGCTGGGAGAAGAGCCGTGACTGACTTCAAGACGAATGCATTAACTTCATATTGTACCGTCGGGTCTCTTCTAGACCTGACTTTGAGGACTACGGTGGCCTTAGCCATCGCACTTTTGTCCCCGCCTACGCCAATCACAGTTTGCCTTGATGGCGTTTTATTCAAACCCAAAAATTGAACCGTGGATTCGGTAACAAAAGAACCCTGCGATCCTTGGTCTAGCAAAGCCCTCACTACTCGATAGGACCCGTCCCTTGACTCCGCTTTAATCAAAGCGGTAGCCAATAAAACGGTTTTCTTCCCCCTTCCTGTCGAGAGACATGAAACGAGTGGCTTGCTTGACCCCTCCGCTTGCGCGGCTACTTCCATCTTTCTAGTATTACTAGCCTCCATCATCTCCCTTGGTGCGGTTGATGAGGTTTCCTCGTGAACCCTACTACCATCTTCACCCATAACAGACCCAGAAACACCTGTTGGGTGCAACAAAGAATGGTGACGGCGTTTGCACACCTGGCACTTAAGAGTGTTTTTGCAATTTTTAGCAGAATGGTTATTGTATAAACAAACAAAACATAAATTATGTTCCTGAGCGAACTTACGACGAGCATCATTAGACTCTTTTCCAAATTTCGGGCATGAAGTAATCTTATGATCTGCTGAACAAAACGTACATGACACTACTTTTTTTGCAACATGAAAAGATTGAGTTGCCTTTGGCTGTGGGTGTCTATCTTTGTTATCTACCTTATTATCTAAATTTTCTAACCCTCTAAAACGACTGTTTAAAAATTCCGAAAAAAGTTCAAAGGTAGGTAATTCATCACTTGGGTCTGAAGCTGCCTGAAGTTCCCAAGCCTTCCTAGTCTCTTTATCTAACTTTCCACTAATGATATGTATCACAATAAGATCCCAGGAGGAGACATCTACACCCAAATTCCTAATAGACTCTAGACACTCTGAAGTAGTTGTTATGAGTCGCTTTATTTCGAAAGCTGATTCAACAGACAAAGATTTTTGCGACAGTAATCTTTTTATTATTCCATTTGCCAGAAATCTTTTATTATTGTACATTTTATCCAACTTCAACCATGCTGTTTTATAATTGTCCGCAGTAATATTAATATTTCGCAACAATTGTTCAGCTTCCCCAGTCAAATGCCCCTTTAAATAAAAGAATCGTTGTGCATCATCTAAAGACTTGTTATCGTGTATCAGACCTATGAATAAATCTCTAAACGTTTGCCACTCAGAATATTTTCCCGAAAATGAAGGTATTTTTATTTCGGGCAGCTTAACACGGTTAACATTCTTTTCTTTCTGACAACAAGTTTTTGAATCCGCGCATGAATCAATAGAATGAAGAGAAGAATTTTTTATGCTCAATATGTGTTCTTTTAATTCGCATTTGAATTCCACATAAAATTCTTCAACTTCATCGTAAAGACTATTTTTCACATAACTTGAGCTCAACAATTCAGCTCTTTTTATAGTGCTCAATATATCTTTATGAGTGGACATAAATAGGTTCCATAACTGTTCCAAATTTTCTAGACGTGTTTCTAAATATGCTGTATTTAGGCGCTCCTTTGGAGATTTCTTAAAATTTGATTTTGCCTTGAGCATTTTAGCTTTTACATCTTCCTGTATATTAAATAAGGACTCCATTTTGGAACAATTACGTCTAAATTACACCCAAAAATAAACAATTTAATTAAACAACAAACTAAAAATAATATTCAAAAGTCAGAATAAAATACAGGTGTTTAAGTTACTTGAGTTCAAAATCGGCATGGATTCCCCGTCAGAACCACTTTTTGCACAATAAATCACAAGTCCCAAACTAAAAGTAAATTTTCCAAAGTTCAAATTTCTTCAATAAATTCCTGATCTAAGTTGCAATAAAATGTACTCACAGTTTTTCGACTTCACTCACTGACACAAATGCTGTACTGCACCACCCAAGCGACGTGCTGCACTGCACCGCACAATGGTGTCGTCTGCTTCACCACGACCTCCTTCCGTCGTTCCTCCGAATGTCGCTACCAGTACGGCTGCTTCCACGCTCCACACCTGGCTGGCTGCGCACGTTCCACAACCCGGCTGCTCAGCTCACGCTCCACTCGGTTCCACCTCCAACTCTTGGGCTCCTCACCTGGTGCCCGTTGAAGGGGCTGCTCTGAACAGCAATCCACTGTCCAGTATTGACGCGAAGGGTGGTAATCAGTGCCGCCACCACCGAAGACTACCACAAAACACTCCCGACCGATCCAACTCGAAGGACCATGTATACTCCCGAGGGTCCGTTTATGGCGAGGTAGGGGTAAATAATATAGCACTACAGTCGATACTTATCGCGTTTATTATAACCACACTTGAAAGGTTTACACAAAAACTAAACATTCAGTTTACCTTAGCCTAATGCCGGTAACAAAACGCTTGCGAGATCTAACTCGACGCCAACGCCATCTATCGAGCTATGAGACAACTCGTAACAATATTTTGACAAATGTCGTTGGTTGCTATGGTTTCGTTCCGGCCTTAACAACAGTAGATGGACAGTAGTGATTTGACGAGCAAGCGAAAATAGTTTCGCATGTAAATTTCGCAACCAATATCGAAATTTACATGCGAAACTATTACTATACGCGGTAGCGATATATGCTTAAGTTTGAAAAGGCCTTCAATGAGCGAAGTATATAAATAAAAGTTAATTGCCGAATATATGTGGATATAAATGTATCAATTTAGAACGACTTCACTTATTTGGCTATTTATCTTTTGTTGTGTTCGTAAATGTCAAACAAAATTTAGATTAAAAAAAAATTGCAGGAAATTTAAATAAAAGTAGTATTTAACTGTTCCTTAATTGACTCCTGTTTTATACTACCAAATATGGCTCTCCTCTTTTCCACCAACAATACTAAGTGTGCACTAAAATATGCTCTACTGAGTGGTTTAAAAAATAACTATGTAGGGGTTGGCGCCATCCTCTCCCAACCTGACCAGACCGAGTCGTGTGTGCCCCAAGTGCCTTAATAAATGTAAAATGGCCTTAATTAAATTTGTATTTTTAGTGAAGAATAAGATTTTTTAAGGCAAAGTTTAAAATATACAAAAAAAAAAAATTGCACCCGACCGAAGCCGGGGCGGGCAACTAATTTTAAATATAATGGTTATTATCAGCTGACATTTAAAAAAAAAAGTGACATCCTTTGGTAATGAAACTGTGTAACATTTTGATTGTGGTGGTAGTTTAAATGAAAATATTACAATAACAACATATATTGTTCTTCTGTACAATCTATGTCCGTTTTAATCTCAAATAAATTCTGTTTTTTTACTTTCTTTTTTCAACCAAAAAGTTTTATTTTTAAAACTGTTTGGAGTAGATAGTGTATAAGAAATAGACAACGTAGAGAAAAACTCTAATCGTTAAATAAAGGTAAACTTATATATAGCTTAGCTATATAGCCAGTCGGTAGTAAAAACCCACTGCGAATCTAGCAAACGACCCAAGAGCTAGATTGACCCGACACTATACCGAAGATATCCCGGACGTCAGCCTGTACGAGATTAGGATGGCTCTGAAGCAGCTTAATAACAACAAGGCACCAGGTGATGACGGAATTACGGCCGAACTCCTGAAGGCGGGTGGGAAACCTATCCTTAAGGCTCTTCAGAAGCTGTTTGATTCCGTCATATTCGAGGGAAAAACACGACAGGCGTGGAGCAGAGATGTGGTAGTACTCTTCTTTAAGAAGTGCGACAAGGCCCTGCTCAAGAATTATAGGCCCATCTCACTTCTGAGCCACGTCTACAAGCTGTTTTCCAGAGTCATCACGAACCGTCTCGCGCGCAGGTTCGACGACTTCCAGCCTCCCGAACAAGCCGGATTCCGAAAAGGCTTCAGCACCATAGACCACATACATACGCTACGGCAGGTTATACAGAAGACCGAGGAGTATAATCTGCCTCTCTGCCTAGCGTTTGTGGACTATGAGAAAGCCTTTGTGAGCCTTGGGCTGTGCTGCAGTCTCTCCAACGGTTCCAGATTGACTATCGGTACATCGAGGTGCTGAAGTGTTTGTACAAAAACGCCACTATGTCAGTCAGACTGCAGGACCAGACCTCGAAACCTGGGAGACGTCATTTCTCCGAAACTGTTCACGGCCGCAATGGAGGATGTTTTCAAGGTTCAGCGGGCCTAAAAAGATCACAATGGGCAATTCTGCTAAAAGCAAATCATTTCCCGAATTGCTGCCTACTTATGATGTTTATGCAATTCTTCTAATAATCGCAAAATGGTTACACAAATTAGCCGAATCATACTCAATTCATTTTTTAGCAGAATCATATTGTGAATATTGCCACATGAAAAAAATTAAAATCTTGGTTTTACTAGTTTCTTTTTTCTTAGCTTTTTATTTATCGGATTATTGTTTTGTATTAACTTATTGAATTTAAATATAAGTTTAGTATTTTAGGGTAATAATTTATTAAAAAATGCAATTAGGCTTAATTTTTAAAAACGAAGTTAGAAATTCCTAAATCTATGGAAACAATAAATATCAACTTGTTAGGCTGGCAACATACATTGTTGTTTACCCTTTCCTTGTGTCAATATTGTGTCAACATGATGTAAGCGAAAATCGGTTGAAAACAATAAATTGGCGAAGAAATTCTTTTATTTTGAACTTTAATGTTTAGAGATATATATTTATTTTACTATTAATTCACGCTACATACTTTCCAGCGTTTGATGGTCTATTAATAGTTTGCACGTGTTATTGGCAAAATTGTGGTGTCTTTTCCACAAATGCCATTAATGAAGAGTTGAAGTTGAAGTTGAACAATAAATTGTAATTTTAAGTTGATTTTTCAAGTGCAGAATCCCAAAAATGCTTGTTTTTTTTTAAATAATCTGAAGCAAACCATCCGCTTGTAAACTTTAGGTCTGCATTTTAAGAAAGTGAAACCAATCCAGTATCTACTTGTGTATTTCTTGTGAGTTCGAAAGTTTACAACAAAGTAAGTGCGTATCCACTAATATTCTAATATTAATAGGTTTTTGTACCTACGCAACTAGATATTAAATGACAATTTAATTGTTTCAGACCGCACGCTGGCTTCTCTAATGATGAGGCTTGAAGGATTCTGTCTAAGGTGGAGATGTAACATACCGCAGCTGATGCCAATACTGCTCAAAGACATCTAATACAAAATTTGAGATGCCTTGCAGATGCAGCTCAAAGATATCTTTGCTATTTTAGATTGCATGTAAATTTGAGTCACTAAAATGAATAATTACATTCTTTTATCCATACATATGGTTTTATTTTGGTAATAATTTACCTAAGCTTGTTTATAATATTCTATAGATGATAATATTAAAAATACTCTAAACTCTCTACTTTATTTAAGAACAGTGTATCTTAGTGTTCAGGGTGGATACTTACTACTATTTGACTATTTGAAGAGTGATATCTAAACTTTAAAGAATTTATTTTAGAATCTTTATAGCTTTAATAAATATATGTAGGTACACATTGTAAATCCAATAAAATTTTGTGATTATGAAGAACATTCATAGTTTCACCTTTTGAGTAGCGTAATTAGAGACAATAGAAAGACAATGACTGAGTGAACAAGGCGTTCGCTCGGGGTTTAATGAATTAAGCCATGGGGAAGTGACTGAGGTAGGTTCTTGCTGCCCATTTTTGATGACTTAACCCGGCTGTATAAATGCTTTAGCGCTAAATAATTATATACAATATTTTTTTTTAAATCTGTTTAACCCGATAAACTCGGGGTTCGGCATTTCATAAATTTCAAGCCAATTCCACTTTCCGAAGAAATGCACTTCGTTGGCGACATAAAAAGCTCTCAGTAATGCGCATATCTCCTAGAAAATACGCATAAAGTCTTAAATCTGCCATTTTTTAAGTTTATATATATAATACCCGAGAAATGAATTGTAAGATTTTGCTCTTCAGTAACTTCTTATGATTCTGCTAATGAACTCTAAAGCGATTCATAATAGGCGAGGAGCCACCAATCCTAAAAGCTCCGTGATCACGGATTCTAATATTTTTAATAAAAAATAAAAGTTAATGTTTAGACGAACAAGATTTGCTTGGTCGGCGTGGATTTGATTAGCCGGAAATATTTTAATTAAATTATTTATTATTAAATTTTCCAAAAAAAATTCCCTCATCACGGATTTTGATCAAACTTATATAGAATTGTGTGAAATATTATGTTTAACAAGAAAAAATCCGGCCGACCAATGATTTTTAGCCGCAAAGGTCACGCATACCTATTTGAATGGTGTGATAAGGGGTAAAATTTATCCATTATCACGGAAACCTTTTTCTTTTTTTTTAATTTACGCGTTTTAATGTCACAATTATAATTATCTTGGTATGCGTGCTTACAAACTGCCGAAAGCATCGCGCATACCAAATTTTATTGTGTGAGTGAGGATCATACTGTTATAGATTTTACTTACTTGATGACATTTCTTTTAGAGTCTTTCTTCTACCTCGGTCTTTTCCTTAAGTTTTTAACTATTTATTATACTAATTAATATGGAAAAAAGGAAATACAGGAAAATTTTCATTTGGGTTGATTATACAATAAATGAAGGTCGATACAAAAAATATGTTCAATTTAAGTTTATTAATCAATAATCATCTACATCATTATCATCAAAATTATCATTTCTCTCTTCTTCTGATTCTTCGCTTGCTTCCTCATTCTGTTGGCAACTTAATATTTCCTCAACCTTTAACGGTGCCGATGGGCCAATGTACCACAATGGTTCGAGTTTACTGGATTCATTTACTTGCCATCCACATTCTGTTGGATCATATAATGTACAAATAGGTTCAGTAGCATTTTGCCACATTGCGTTTACAAAAATGGTGCGTAATATTTTTTGCGTTAAAGTTTTCCAGCATGGTGGAATATTATTTGAATTGAAATTTATCATACCTTTGTAAAATGTTTCTTTATCGGTTGTACTTGCAAAAAATTTTAAAAATAATTCAAATCTTGCTACATTAACATCATTATTTTTTACGTTATACATTTCATTTGTAAATCTTTGGACTAAATCTGTCTTTTCTTTATCATTTATGTCTTCCGGATTTGTCAAATGCTCGAACATGTTCTGATATTCTTCATTTTCTAAAAGGAGGTTGTAGGCTTTAACTTTTCCTTTACGAACAAAAACTGCTGTATAATCACAACCTGTAAAAGCATGGAAGCCCGGTAGAGCTCGACAGACTGCTGAACCTAGCTTTTCTGCGAGTTGTGTACAATTTACGTAATTTATTTCGTTATTGGTTTTGGTTGTGATCCATACTTCTTGCTCTTTGAATTTATGTATGTTTCCGAGACAAATAATTAACACGTCAGTTTGAGGCAGGTAAATGTTAAATTCGTAAAGAATAGAAAGAGACGAAGTCATGCAAGGTTTCAACTTGAACCAAAAATCTGCCTCACTCACTCTTTACAGAAATATAGAAACCGTTAAAAAGCAAAGAGTTAAAATTTGGTATGCGCGATGCTTTCGGCAGTTTGTAAGCACGCATACCAAGATAATTATAATTGTGACATTAAAACGCGTAAATTAAAAAAAAAGAAAAAGGTTTCCGTGATAATGGATAAATTTTACCCCTTATCACACCATTCAAATAGGTATGCGTGACCTTTGCGGCTAAAAATCATTGGTCGGCCGGATTTTTTCTTGTTAAACATAATATTTCACACAATTCTATATAAGTTTGATCAAAATCCGTGATGACAGAAAAAAATTATGGAAAATTTAATAATAAATAATTTAATTAAAATATTTCCGGCTAATCAAATCCACGCCGACCAAGCAAATCTTGTTTGTCTAAACATTAACTTTTATTTTTTATTAAAAATATTAGAATCCGTGATCACGGAGCTTTCAGGATTGGTGGCTCCTGGACTATAATAAGTGAACTATTTTACGAATTTGCTGTCAAATAGACCCGTCTGTCAAAAACACTGTCAAATAGATTAATTGCCGAATTGAATCATAATATGAATATTGTTTACGTATAGAAATATGAACTGACAATTCGTGACCATTTTGCGATTTTTAACATGATTCATAATATTTTCCTATACGATTCTGCTAAAGTGACCTTTTTAGCCCCCCTGGACTGGAGTGGATTAGGCATTAATGTCAATGGCGAGTACATCACTCATCTTCGTTTTGCCGACGACATAGTAGTCATGGCTGAGACTGCGGAAGAGCTCAGCACAATGCTAAATGACCTCAGTAGAGCTTCCGAAAGAGTGGGTCTCAAAATGAACATGGACAAATGATAAATGATATTTATTTTGTAAGTAGGTTTAAAAAAACACTTTTACACGTCAATTTTTTTTGTCATTTTAAACTAGATGAGGACAAAACTAAAGTCATGATAAACAACAATGTAGCACCCACTCCTTATCAATATTGGAGACTCTATACTCGAAGTTGTGGACGATTATGTTTACCTTGGACAGACAGTCCAGTTGGGTAGATCTAATTTCGAGAAAGAGGTCAACCGTCGAATCCAACTCGGCTGGGCAGCGTTCGGGAAACTGCGCGGTATCTTCTCATCCAATATACCACAGTGTCTCAAGACGAAAGTCTATGACCAGTGCGTGTTGCCAGTGATGACATAGGGTTCCGAAACGTGGTCGCTCACAGTGGGCCTCATCAGAAGGCTCAAAGTCACCCAAAGGGCCGGAGTTTCCTTGCGTGATCGAATCAGAAATGAAGATATCCCCAGGAGAACCAAGGTGGCCGACATAGCACGAAGAATCGCCAAACTTAAGTCACAATGGGCAGGGCACATTGCTCGCAGAACGGATGGCCGTTGGGGCCGAAAGGTTCTGGAGTGGCGACCGCGTACCGGAAGACGCAGTGTTGGAAAGCCCCCTACAAGGTGGACCGATGACCTGGTGAAGGTTGCGGGAATCCGATGGATGCGAGACGCACAGGACCGTTCTTTCTGGCGACATTTGGTGGAGACCTATGTCCAGCAGTGGACATCTATCGGCTGAAATGATGATGATGATGAGTAAAAACCTGTCAAGGGATTAACTTTTTAATCTGGTCAACCATGGCAACAACAACTGCCTTCATAACGATGGCTTAGAGTAAAAACCTCGGGTATGGAATTTTAGGAAATTTTATTATATTTCTGGAAAGAAACGCTCGTAAAGCATAATCACGTAACATGCAAAATTTTGATTCGACATGTAAATTCATAACACCCAATGTAAATTCTTAATCAGCGACATTATTATGACGGCTGCGCTCGTGATGCATAGAGAATATTGTCGCAGCTCAGCTCCGGTAGGCCTCGGATTTTGATCTTTATTTGAAGAAAAGACTTGTATTCATTGACTTTTATATTTTTTCTTGCTGTTTAACGATACATCATTTCATTATCAAAGTCACGTCAATACTCCCAAAAAACAACACACTGCTTAATCATCTCTATTATAATGACGCATGGCTGCGCACGTGATAGAGAATATAATTCAGTCTCAAATAAACTGCAATCGTAAATGGTCGTTTCAATTAGTCTTCATCTTGTTGTGTTGGCACAAACAATAGAACACATTAGTTAAATTCAAGTATCTAGTAGTTGAAGTAAATTCGAACCATCTACGATGTTGAATGCATACCTTGGCCGAGTCAGCTTGCCGTCTTCTCGCAAGGCGCATCAACACTTTTCGAAAATATTGAAAAACAAGAGAAATAAGTGTTTGAAATAAAAATCAATATTTTTCAATATTTTAATAAAACTCGTAGAAGCACATCTTAATTACATGATCATAAAGGTCTGGTTTGGTTTTTGTGCCTCTTGAAAAGATGCGTATTTCAGAACTGAGGTATGAGTATATATTGTAAACCATCAATAAATCTGTTCTCTACTGACTAGGTCCGAACACAAAACCGTCTCTAAACGATTTTGTTTGGAAAGCATTATCGTTATCTCATAAAACATACACTGATATCTAATCTGTACTATGCGATTCCTATAAGAATATGATCGACTTGTTGCCATGTTGTATGTCGTCATAACTGTCAAATAGAATCGGGTAGGGTGAGCAAAACAAGATACTTATTAAATTAAATTAATTTACGAATCATGAACGAAAAATGTTTTATTAGAATCTAGTTCTTCAGTTCTGATCATCTCTGCATCAGGGTAAAGCGTCTGAGTGACGGCGAAAGGTGAATTATTGTCAATAAGAAAGAAAACAGTTTTTTAAAATTATAACTTAAGAAATATAACTAGGTATAATATAGATTAAATAATAATGTTTTTAGTTCTTTGGTTTACCTGAGACTCAGTAAAAAAAAAGTTCTTGATACGCCAATAAGTTTTCTTTGCAAACCGTACTTTTCAAGTAACATTTGACAGATAGAGGTCATTGATGTTCCTATTCTTATTTGAATCGCATTGTAAAGTCTCTGTCTACGTCTAGAGCAAATATTGTCAAGCTTTTCTTTAATTTTTAACGCTGTTACAAAAAGTAAGAACTTATTATCGACAACCACAACTGTATTTAAGGTACAACTGTTTAATGACATGCCATTTATCAAGATTTTTCTTTTGCTTTCAGGCTTGTTCCTAGACATGTTCTACAGCAAAGGCAAGCACTCCCAGAAACGAGTAGCAGGAAAATGATGACTGATAAAAAACAGTATAGAGGCTAATAAATTAATATTAAGAGATAAATAATACAATCAGTTTTGTCAAAATTAAATCAGGAATTAGGGAATCCAAACTTCCTTTCTGGATGACTTGATATATATAACGACTTAAGTTAAATAATACATAACGACTTTAGTTAAGTAATTTATTTTAAGATCAGATCCCAATATTGTATTTTCCGCTGCCTTTCTTATTCTATTTAACTTACTTATTATTTTTAAATATAAGAACTTGTCAATTCTCCATTAAAGAAACAGCATTTCATGCTACATATTATACATGACAATGATCTTATTTGAGTACGTGTGTATTCGCGCTAGAGATGAGCTTTAGGTTTAAACTCAAACCGTAATTTCAAATGACTTTCACTAATATCTTGGATCATGGACATAACACGATTTAGTTGTGACAGTGCCGTTTTTTTGTTGAGTTGAAAGATCTTCTTAAATAACAAAGTTTAAAGTCTGTAATAGTTTCTAATAAGTTTCTGTAATAATTTTAAATCAATATATCATATTTTCAATCTGTAATACCTTATATGACAATTCGACTATTATTTGCCTAAAAAGTAGCATGAATCATTTTTTTTTACTATCCCATACACGGTGACAGTAAAAAAAATAACTCATGCTACGCACCTTGATTACAAGCAAGTGAAAGGGATTCGTTCATGTCACTTTAACATAGTTATTTTTCATGAAATTAGTGAAACATGGTCCACATGTAGCTGCGCAGTTTCGAGGAGATAGTTAGCAAACATATCAATATTAATAAACTGCCAACATAACAATGCAGAGCTACCATGAATAGAAGTATACATTCCAGTTACGATTAGATGTTTTTAAATGACGCTAGAGATCAGTCCCGCTTTACGAAACTTCCTCTTTTTTCATTCTTTCGTGATTAGTGAAAACCGCATCAGAATCCTTTGCGTGTATTATATTAATAAATACTTAGTTTTATTCCAGTGCAATTGGGCATTATACATGAATAATGACGGGAACCAGCTATAGTGACTGAATTTGAAAGTTTTTTTTAAAAAATTTGTAATGGTAAACTTATACCAAGTTTGCTCTTTAAAAATAAATAAATATAAAAATTAAAAACTTCAACCGAAAGTACAACCAACTAACTTTTCGAATACAGAGAATGGATGTTACTGAGATTGATCTATTCCTACCCTTCTTGGGCACGGGCTGTACGATAGCTTGCTTCCATGCGCCGATTGCATCACTCTTTTTTTACAACCTTAAATAAAGCCTAAACAGGCGTGTCAAGATCAGAGACAGTTCAGGACACATTCTCAGTCGGAGAATGGAATATAGTACTTCATCCCCCGCCTCAACACACCTGTTCGATGCTGTCAAGGATAACATGCGAAGAAAGATTATGCTATCTTTCTGTAGGCCATACAATTATTTGTTCCGAACGGGAACCGAACCCGTGACCAGCAATTCAGTAGTAGTGGTTGAGCTATTCTCAACCACTGCCAACCGTACCGTCATAATAATTCAAATCCTTTCAATATAGCTGGTTCCGAGGTAAAATATGTCGTGTGTCGTGAACATATTTCCAGTTTATAGATACTTGCTTCTTAATTTACCTTTCCTTAAATTTTTTAATGTTTAATTTTGACACTAGAATTATGGTAACAGTCATTGTTAAACGTTTTATAGTACAAGATTTATTAAACAATGAAATTAAAATGGCAGTTAGTAAAATGTATTCATGCGATTCACTTAGCTATACTATTATTTTTTGTTATAATTCATTATTGAAGTTTTCTGTTTAACGCGTTGTAAATACTTTCCTAAGTTTATTACTATGAATGCATAGCAGGTAATAAACATACTTTTTTTTTAAATATTAAGCTACATAGCCTCCTGGGCAAAAATGTTAAGCATTCCATTGCTGTCGTTTATTATTTGTATATATGAATACAGGGAATTATAAATTAAATGAATTTGTTTAATATGGGCGGTTTGCTTCACTGTGGACATAGAACAATAACTAAAGCTGGGCAATCGTGTCAGCGCGTCGTGTTCTTTTGACATAAATGTGTCCTCGGATAAATCTATTCTCTGCGCAAGACCTTAAGGCTGACGTCTTCTAGTACATAATATAAGAATCGCGAACGGACAGTCTCCGCCGCCCGGGAGCTACGGGGAGCTCCCCACTGTCCCCGCATTCATCCTATCTAGCGTAATATTTAAAACAATTTTTGAGACGGTCGGATAGTTGCTCTACTAAGTATTATTCAATAGTAATTTATGAAACTGTTGCATAATGAGGGTATTAATACGACTCGGTTTTAATCACACGAATGTTTTATATACCTAAGTATTTGCAGTTTCATACCATACTTATGTTATTAACTGTCATAAATATAGGATTTTTTTTCATTTATTTATTATACGTATATAATACCGGCAATCTGTATAATCTGGTATTCTATACAATACCTAGGCAATGTATAGAATACCTAAGGCGTTCAGGCAATGTATGAAATATTATGAGTAATATGGTCCATCACATACTTTACCTAGGTAATTTATACCGTTCCTAGGGATTGTAAAGAGTACCTGCTGGTCCACCGGTAATAATAATATGTAAAATAAACAGATTTTGGCCCATATTTATCAATATTAACCTACCTACCTATTTAATCATGGGCAAATACTTAGTATTGTATAGAATACCTGAATTATACATTATAAAACAACCTAGGAGTTTCAATCCTAGGAATTAGTCAGAGTTGTGCAATATTGTTGTACTAATATACTGTACTGGTAAAAAGGGGTGTGACTTTGATTGATTTTAAATTTTAAATGGATGCCCAGCAAACAATTTCAACGATAAAAATGTAAAAAAAACTGGTGTAGACTCATTACGTGAATTCGTTTATGCAACAAAAAATTATAATTTTGTAGATACATTATTAGAAAAAATTATAATACCTACATATCAAAGTAAAGTCTGTGCGGAAAGTAAATAGTCGTAAGATTTGAGGGCGCTGCTGTAGATAAATATCGTTTTTGTTATGTTGACAACATTGTTACGTCATTATAGTGCAAATGTTATATCTTGATATTTGCAAATTGTGTTAGACTAGCTTCTTCCAGCGGCTCCACCATCTAATAAAAATTATACTACTGGTTGAACTTGCTCATAATAATACGATGTAAAAGCAAAATTATAGCTTATTAGCTATATTATTGCAATGTACACATACAACATACATACACAATCATTAAGTTCATCCGTCTAGTAGTTTTTGCGCGACACATCCATCCATACGAGTACATCTATCCATCCTCACAAACTTTCGCATTCATAATATTAGTAGCCTACTTGTTGAACTTGCTCACGTAATGAAAATTAGCAAAAATATAGATTATCTATTTTATATAAACGGAGAAACTGACTGACTGAAGTTCCGGTTTTTTTGTTAAGAATATGAATTCAACATAATTTTTTTTTTTTAACGGTACACTCACGACTTGACACAACCCAACGACCAATCAGAACCTTCCTTTAAATTTTGAATAGTAATAATATTACTACCAACATTAACAATATTTAATTGGATCCGGAAATACCGGAATTACTTTCCGGATAAATGGCTTATCCATGTTATTCTTTCTGTGTGCATGATACAAGTACCAAAAATCAATCTACCTACTCCGATCACTGGTTTTGAATCATGATCTGTTACGTTGCGTCATATACACTAAAAGATTTATTTAATTGAATTATGATTTGAGAATAATTTAAAGCAGATGTTTTTAGTTCAGGTCATTAATTATATTTACATTTTAGAAAGACTGCTGGTCACCTAAAGTAAAGAGTGTTTCAGTCAGGGACCATTTTGGTTACCCATTGAAAGGGTTTTTGATAAGGTTTTGACAAAGTGTTGTTTTAAAACCCATTTCATATTTGTTACACTTATTTACGAAAACCCTCATCAATGGATAACCTCTTCCAAACCCTTTCGATTGGTTACCTGTATATTCAAAAACCCATTCTTGGTGATTTATACTTTTTAGCGGTAAGATGTTTGGAACGGGTTACCCCTTCAACGACTGTAACAGAGTTACCCATTTGGACTACAAATATTGTAATTTTATCTCTCGTGCCTTACTTTAAAGTACTAAACTGCATGCATGCGGCAGGTACGCGTCAAGTCGCAACACGTAATCTAGGACCTAGCGACTCCACAGTCCATACACCTACGATTATTTTATGGTTATTATTGCAGTGATTTTAAAGTTAAATGTATTTTTTTTCTGGAATAGTCGGGATTGTTTCATGTATAATCTTGTCTTTTTTACGGAATCATAAATGTCATTAGATCGTCTCACTCATCATTTAGTGCCCGAAGGGAAGATCAAAATCGTTTCTTTCACTCCAACGTAATTTAAAATGATTTTATTTAAAACCCTTTGATTACCCCGACAAACCCTTTCAAAGGGTTATCTGCTTCAATTGGAACCGGTAACATCTTGAACTAGTTAACTTATTGATAGGGTTACCCTAACGTTAGTGTTATGAAAGGGCTAACACTACGAAGAGGTAACATATTCCGTTACTGTAGGCATACAATCTGTAACCCTTTTGAAAGAATTAACTTATATTCGGGGTTGTACGGTCCCTGGTTTCAGTGTTCCAATTGTTCCAAATGATGCATTTATAACATTACTGATGTTTCAATCTTTCGGAACACTAAAATGTTTCGAAACAGTAAGTCGGTTCAGTAAAGAGTTACACACGACTAATTTGACGGATGGCTGGGTTAAGTTACCGTAATTGGAAGAAAAAAACGTGTTGCGCTAACCCCAAATAAGACGGGACAAGGACAGGAAGATGGTGATGATGATTTTTGTTGTTTGTCAGGTTGTCTTATTTATAAATAAAAAAAGAGGGGCTAATCAAAATAGCTCCATAGAGTATAAAAACAACATTAAAGTTTTTATCCTGTCAACCGTCATGTTATCACTAACTTCCTTTTCTTTCATATCACTGTTCACACAATCCATCCATCTTTTCTTTGGCCTCCCTCGCCCTCTCCACCCATACACATGTATGCTCAAAACTCTTTTAGTAGCATGCGTTTCATCTCTCCTCTTTACATGACCATACCAAGACAAACAAAAAAGACCATCAAAAAAAAAATTACTGTCTTTTAGGTTATAGGACTGAATTTGATAGTGGGTATTTTAATTGTAACAATCGAGATAAATCAAATATTTTTTATTAGAAAATAAGGTAACAGTAGCTTAACATTAATTGGTCTTAACATTTGCTTTCATAAAAAACTCGAAAACATTTCAAATATTATCAAAAAAAGTTAAGTACAGTAGATAGCTCTTGAAATGAGATTGCTTGAGAGAAGATGATAGACTGTTTCTTCCAGTGCTCCTGTGTAATTTTTTTATAATTGTAAAGATACCGGCACGGACCTTGAGCGCTGACTTCCACTTGCGCAGAAGTGGAATATCGGGTCTCTTTAGTGTAATGGAGTGAGACGCGGGGGCGAGAGGGCAATCCTGGTACAGTGATTGGATCGCTGATGTGTACGATGCGCATAGCGATCCCCACTTTTACGCCGAGCACTCAAGATTCGTGCCGGTATCTGTACCCGCGGATTTTTTTGTAGATGCGAACTATGAAGCAACTAAAATAAAAGCAAAGGGTGGGTTTAAATTGTCAATTAATATGTTACTCCTACAAGATTGGGAACCACGACAATAAGGGTGAAATTGAAAACCATCAAAGTCACCTTGTATATCCTATCAATGTAGCCCCGGTTAAAAAGTGTTCATGTAAAACAAAATGGCGAGAATTACCAAAAATTCAAACATGTTTAAATTTAGAAATAAACTTATTATTTAAAACAGTGTAATACTACAAACCTCTCCGTCAGTCAGTCAGTTTTAACACCTGTGCCTCTGAAATTATCCAGACAATTTTATTACACCTTCTGAACACCAAACTTTAACAAACAATTTTATTTGGTTCTGACAACAACTGCTCTTTGATGTTTCATCGAAACATAGCCAATCGTCAGTCTGGCTATTGAAACAAGAAAATTTTTGTCTGCTTTCAGTATCTCGTATTAAATCTGAAAAAACATACCAAGTTTAGCTATCAAAGTAACCCCGTTTTACGTTAGCAAATGATATCTTCGAAACTTCATCTAATGCCACTTGTTCACACACGTTTTATTCACCATTTAAATTACAGACACTGGTCATTGTATGTATCACTCGAAATTTGTTGTGCTCTTAGGTTCGCCGTCGTCCGTGTAGTATTGTCGCTCTGCAAGTCGTGCCGCGGTGATTCTTAAGGTAGCTTTCGGTTCTTTGCAACCACGACACGCGACTGCGACCATTCAACTACGCGACCATGTTCACCTGTCTTCCTGTTCTTTCCGTTGACCTAGAATCTTGAAATTTGGCACGAAGCAAGGTCTCACAGCACAAGTATAAGAAAAAATATGAAAACTGTAAATTTGTAGTTGCGTTACAAAAAAAACTTTGCGATTCGGAAAAATCTTCGTAACTCAATTCGGGAATTAAACTATTTTTTAATAGGTAAGTAAGTTTCTAAGGAACCCTCAGTGCGCGAGACCGACTCGTATTTGCCCGGTTTTATTTTTTCTATATTTAAGTTATTGTTTCTGAAACAAGCGTTCTATGAACCATATTCATTTTGAATCTTAATGATACCTACTACTTTTAATAAGCTTTTATGTGAGTATATAAATGGTGAGGTGTCAAACAGTGAAGCAGTGGTACACATTGAGTCACCCCTTTTACTTTGTAAACGAGACAGTACTCGGATTTGGAACATCGGCTCAAAATATACAAACAGAAACATTTGAAACATCGGCTCAAAAGATACAAACGGAATATTTGAAACATCGGCTCACAAGATACAAACGGAACATTTGGAACAACGGCAACGGCAAGCAGATGTTTTAGTTCAGTTCATTAACATTTACACTATTTCCGTTTACTTGAATTTTAAAAAGACACTAATGAATGTGGTTCATGGAGCGCTTGTTTCAAAAATAATTACTTAAATATTGATTAGAAATATGATATGTGTATTATTTATGTATTGAAGTAAATAGTAAGTTAGTTTTAAGGTTGTTAAGTATGTCATTAATTGACCATAAATAGACGGAACTCCAAAGTGAAACGAAAAATAAATTCCTACTAAGTAATTGTAATATTTACTTATGCTGCTAATGTCTTAGGTAATCTTAGGCTATAAGTCTTATGCTGCTTGTCTTAGGAAGTTGGCTGTACCGTACAACCAAAAACAGTTTGTTACCGATTTTTATAATACTGATCGCTTAATCATCATCATCATTACAGTTATAAATAGAAAAGTATTTAAAGTAGACATCAAATACACAAAAACGACACACTATCGCCACTGTGCGAGATCTTAGCATGAAATACAGGCAAACAAAAATGTAATAAAACTGTCTAAATACCGTTCAGCCGGCTTTTTACTATGGGACATAATATAATATAATATATATTACATCATATATTATTTTATAGCTCGTCATACATTTTATACGAGACCGTTCACACTGTGCTATGATATATGTATATTACATCTCATAGTGAAAAGCCGGCTTCATTCTGTCCCCACAGACAAACCGGTAAAACGATATTGTGGGGCATGTTTTTTTGTGTAAAGTATAATTCCAACTTTGTATTTAGTAATAATTAATCAAAAACTTAGTAAAAAAACCGACTTCACTAAAAGAAAACACTAAAAGGATCAAAATAACTTTAATTTCGGAAGTCGGTGTTTCTCGATATTGTTCTTTTTTTATTTAACACTGACTTTCGAAATTAAAGGTATTTTGATCCTTTTAGTGTTTTTTTTAGTGAAGTCGGTTATTTTGTTTTTTGTAAAAACCTTTTTATTCCACACTTTTTAGTTGCGATACACTTATAAGCAGAGTGCCTATTTCTCAGGACAATTCTAATTAACTTAAACACTGTTCGGTTACATTGTTTTATTATGAAGTTTCTGTGTCTACCTTTCTCCTTCCGGCTCCAACATCAGATCAGATTGATAGTACCGTATAGCCAAAGTGCATCTCTTAATCTCATGACAATTCTAATAAGCCCAAACACGGCTAGGATACATTGTTTAATTACAGAGTTTCGGTGCCTATCTTTCAGCTCCATCATCGGACAGACCGAACAGGCGATCGGCGGACAGAACTCCGGCGAGTTCTCATGGAGAAATGGCGACAGCGACTGTCGCGACCCAGTGCTGGGCACGCCACAATTATGGCGATAAGTCCCCTCTTTGAGGCGTGGTTGGAAAGACCTCACGGCGTCCTCACCTTCCGCATGACGCAGGTTCTCACCGGACACGGTAAGTTCGGGAGGTTCCTGCACCGGATTCGTGCGGAAACGACGCCCGGGTGTCGCCACTGTGTGGACCGCCCGGAGGACACGGTAGAGCACACGGTGGAGGTGTGCCCCGCTTGGGCAGAGCAACGCCGTGTCCTCGTGGGGGCAATCGGCGGCGGCGATCTCTCGCGCCGGGCCTTGGTTCAGGCCATGGTCCGGAGCGAGGAGGAGTGGCAGGCAGTCGCCTCCTTCTGCGAAGCAGTAATGCTAGCAAAGGAGGCGGTCGATCGCGCGAGGCAACGGTCCTTACGCCCTGTCCGCCGCCGGGATTCCGATCCCGATTTCCGGCCACCGTAGGCGCGGGCTTGCGGAGGGCGAGCAATGGGTAGCCCGCCGTCCGACCGTCCGGTAACCGTCCGGAACGAGCCCAAGTCGTCGACGGCGCGTATTGTTCCACGCGCGCCTCAGGGAGATGTCAGCAAATCGTAGGGGCCCAGCAGGGTCGAAGCCTTCTGGGGCCATGGGTAGTGTGAAAACGAAACCCGGGGCCCTGGGACGAAGGCAACGAAGGAACAGGAGTGGGTTTTTAGTCAGTAAAAGTCTGACACTATCTCCCGCTCCGCCCAAGAGCGGGTTTTATCATAAGATGATTTTCCCACCCAATAAAAAAAAAAAAAAAAGCTCTATCATCATCAGGTTACTTCGATGATACCATTTTCAATATAACTATTCAGAACCATTATTTTTATTGTCATATTCGCTTAACTATCTTCATTGTGATATCTATGTGAGTATGAAGTTTCGTTGGCCATTTCTGGTCTTCTTCATCAGTTCCAGTTCATCAAATGTTACTTTTTGAATTTACAGCCAAAAAGTAACAGCTTAAGTTTTCTATGAAAATACCAAAATCACTATATGGTTGCCTATAGTATTTGAGGAGTTGCCTCGAATCCTCATGGATCCCATCATCACAACTGGATTTAAAAAAAAATGGGACCAATCTGGAAGCATATCCTTTAAGAGGAAAAAAAATAATTGCAAATCGGTCCATAAACGGCGGAGTTCTGAGGTAACACAAATAATTTAAAAAAAACATACAACCGAATTGATAACCTCCTTTTTTGAAGTCGGTTAAAAAAAAAACACCGCTTTGTAGATCGACCAGGTGAAGTGTTAATGCTATCAAGATCCTAACCCGAAAAAGGGATAGTGCTAACTAACGGTTGTGTATGTCTCCGTCTCTTTCGTATTCTTATTTTTGTGTCAATAATTTAAATTTAAAATCCTCGAACAGTTAAATAATGTTACCTAAAGCTTCATTCATGACATGAAATCTGTCCAAATGGGGCTTTGTTTGCATTGTATTGAAATCATGATGGCATTAAAATTATTTACAATTCTATTTTACCATAGGCGCATGTCACAAGCGGATATTGTAACTTTTTGCAATTAACGACTGGTTTTGGCTCTGTATCTCTGACGAAACCCGATAATTTTTGCAATTAACGACGGGTTTTGGCTCTGTATCTCTGACGAAACCCGATCATTTTTGATCGTCGTTCCCAACCTGTGTAGTCTACATAAATCAAGTAGTCAATAGTCGGGTAACGGTAATAATCCCGCCTTGTCTTTTGTAGACCTAGGTAACATCATAAGAACCACTCTCTCGCGGGAAGATACCGATGACCCAGTAGTGGGCACATTGTAGATTAAGTATGTAATGTTCTACTCTAACTCATAAAGTGGCCTATTTTCTACTGTGCGATGATGGTGATAAACTGACGACGTTGCATATAATTAAGATAATAAATACCAGTTTATAGTCTAAATTGATTTTTTATGTAAAACTAACAAGTAAGTATATTTATTTGTGAAAAATATACATTTTTAACATTTACAATCATTGTTTTATTTAATTTTCGCTGGCTTTTGGGTACTAAACCCTTAATTTGATTTAGTTTCCAAATATTATTTGTTTATTGGTAATTTTAACTGTTTAAATATATTTTGAAATACTTATAAAAAACATTTAAAAATATTAGAATAGTATCCCAACGGTATCGTGAACAGGAGTCAAGCTCCAGAGGAAGGAACCTCCTAACTATACGAGTCGTGTCCAGGAGAGCCGGTATTGTACCTACGGCTGATACCTATCATTTTCTATGGGACAGCTTAGTTTATAAATACCAGGATAAGCGAACATTAGGTATACACTATTTAAATAATATAGGTATTAGATTTAAAAAGTTGTTTATGTAACGCAAATGGTCTTGATTCTTTCATTGAAACATTTAGTGCAAGTATTTCTGCCTTGAAACAACTTGGTATTCCGGATCTTGCGGATTTTATTCTCTTGCATTGCGCTATGCGAAAAATAGATTCACAGACTGGTCAATCGTTTGAACTTTCCGTTTGCGATGTTGAAATACCTACAACTAAATTGTTACACGCTCGAATTTATCTCATTCGAACGCGAAAAATAATTATAATAAACCTCATAGTTCGGCATCTCGCGAGCTTCGCACGCAAACGAAAGCGTTTGTTGTGAGTGAATCGCCTAATTCTACCGCTCCCGCTCCGCTCCCGCTTCGCTCCGCTCCGTCTCGAGTTGCGCGTTAGGGTGGGTCAAAAATTTTTTTTTTCTAATTTAGGTTTGTAATAGCGATAATTTGGTTCTAATTAGTGTTGATATATCATGTGTAAAATATTATTGCAATCTGTTTAGGGTAACTGCCTCCGGATTAGGTTTAAAATGTCGAAAATGTTAATAAATTGGTTTTTTATTTAATTATTCTTAACATACTTAAATACACTACTTAAAATTTTAAAACTACTTATATTTGTATTAGGATCATAAATTATACCGTAGACACAACATTGGAAACGTAAACAAAGTTCTTGAGGGTAGTTGTTAATAGTTAAGTATCGCCCGCAACTCGATTATTTTAAGACGGTTAGTTGAGCTGTATTTAACTAAAAGAAAGGTGTATCACTGTGGTTTTTAAAAAATGAATCGTACTCGAAAAGCGTGGGAATGTCCTGTATTTGGTAATACTAGTGATTTTAAAGATAATGTGCTTCCAACTTATGAAGAAATAATGAAATGTTATGAGTGGACAAGACTTGATACAAAAATGACCAAAAATACCAAAAAAGAACCAAATTTTCAAGAAGTTGCTGATATTGTCGTCGAAAAAATTGAGAACATATGGAAAAAAGCATCGCTGCCGACTGTTTCACATGTAAGGGTGCAACAAATGCTTAAAGCTTATCATCTTAAGTTTAAAAACTTATTAAAATCTCATCCTAAAATACCGAAAAAGCAGCTGGAAGGGTTCCTCGCTTCCAGCAAAGTTTTATTTGATATTTCTGCCTGTAAGTGTCCAGATTTTACTAAATGTAATTGCCCTAAGGAAAAGAAAGTCCCATCCAATGAACAAAGCTTTCTCACCGACCAAAGATCGTCAAGAAAAATGATAATAGGTAACACAGATGTGGCTACAACAAGAAAAAATCAAAAAAGTTTGAAACGAAAACTTAGAGAGAAAGTGTCAAAAAGTATTCATAAACCAACGAGCACCGATGTCTTGCCTACTACATCCTCTGTCATTAATAGCTCCTCGGCTTCAGCGTGTGATACATCAAGCGACAGCGAAGATTTTCAACTAAAAAAGAGTGAAAAAACTAAGTCAGGAATTTACTGTTTCTATGGATTATTCTTCATTATCTCAAACCTGCGACCGGTACGGAATATCTGACAGAGCAGCTGCCGCTATAGCTTCCGTGGTTTTACATGAAACAAACCTGCCGATTATTGATAAAAATAAACTCAGAAGAGAAAGAACCAAAGCACGGAAGAGCATCATCGAGAAACAGAAAGTTTCCGTAATACCTGCGCTATACTTCGACGGTAGGAAAGATAAAACATTGGTTAACAAGAAAAGGGGTGGGAAATATTATAGGGAATTAATAGTTGAAGAACATATTTAATTAATTAAAGAGCCAGATAGTAAATACTTAGGTTATATCACCCCAATGGCTGGAACAGCAAAATTTATAGAAAAGGCCATTATTAATTTCTTTTTAACTGAAAATCTATAAGTATACATAGGGACAGACAGACACGAAAAGCGACTTTATTTTATACTATGTAGTGATGATGTACTCCATATTGGTCCAAATTTACAAACAGATTTGTTTCTTCTTTTAATCAATTTTGGATTATTTCCTATCGCTATAAATTCTGATATTAAGCAGATGTACTTACGAATTTGCGTACCTGTTGAGCAGCGTAAGTACCTACGCATTTTGTTTCGATTCAATGAGAATGATCTTGTGTTGATATTCGCTTTTACCCGTTTACCTTTTGGACTGAAGTCGAGTCCTTAAATAGCCATGCGCACTGTGCGACAGCTGACATCGGACAGTCCGCATTATCCCGAACCATAGAAATTTAAAAAAAAAGGAGAAGTGGTAAGGAGGCGTGTGCATGTCTGCGCGACTTGCGCAAAATGCACACGATCGGGCAAACGGCCGTCAGTTACAAACTTGTGAGATACGCGATACGTGATCGTAAACAAATTTAAAATGCCGTGTTGTTCAGTGGTTTCATGCAAGAACCGAAGTGATAAGAGAAGCCTGGGTCATCATGGAATCTCTTACCATATGGAAGTACAAGTTTAATACTATATTTATCTTTAAAATCAGTAAAAACAACAAATCTTATAATATCTCTTGCTGCTACTACGTTATTTTTGTTTTCAAATATCAAGGCGACTGTATTACTCTTACAGTACATATATTGCTCTTTAACCACTACTTAATTTTAACGCTCAGTAACGGAACAAGCAATGTAAAAATAACATAACGATACTTTATCAGTGCGGTGTATTTCATAATAAAGCCGCTGTTAGTTGCGGCGAGTTAATGATGTGCCTGTATGATCTACTAATATAGACTATCGACCATAATATCGATTGGTTGGATATCCGAAGTAAAATAATGTAAATATTTTTATTTATTTTGATTATTTTACAGAGTTGTAAAGAAATAGCATAATTCAGAATTTAATAACGACTTTTGCTTAAAATAAGGCAACATGTTCTAGCTCTTTATTTGTTCTCTTTATTTAACAAGATAATTTTTTTTTTCAAAACTTTATTTTGTTACAAAAAAAATAGTACAGTATTTTTTTTCTAACAAAAGCCTTACATGGTGAGATTTAGCAGTAAGTTAGGTAAAATGATAACTACAATGTTACTTTATGTTTTCAGTTTCCCGAAAGACGCAATTTTAATAAAGCAATGGATTGATGGAAGGCCACCTAATGGGTTCCCTAAAAAAAATATAGTACTATATGCTCATTCCACTTTCAACCAGAAATGCTTTAGCCTCTAAAAAAAACGCAGTCTTTTTGAATGGGCAATCCTTAAATTAAGACTAGACCTGAGTTAAAGTTTTTTTAGTAACTGAAAGCTTTTTCATGTAATAATTCATAATACAAGTTATTAAACTTTTCAGGATTTTAGAGGACCAGGACATGTACTTGGCCGATTTTTAGTATTTGATATTGACGTTCTGAAATGACGTATATAATGGCCTTATACGGGTAAATGGTTAGTTTTTGGGTTTTATGAAAACAAATTAATTAATTATTATTTCCTTTATTACTTTAATATACATATAAATTACATTTTTAAATATTTTTTTAAAAACAAAGCTCATAAAAAAAAAAAACATTTAAAAATATAAAAAATAGTAGCACACCGGCATCGGGAACAGGGTCCAAGCTACCGGTGGTCAGGGCTCCTGAGAGAGGAATCTCCGGACTATACGCGCCGTGTCCAGAAGTACTGCCTTCTGAATCAAGCCCTTGATCCAACCGCCTAACGAGAGCCTCCTCAGGTGGTGGTCGAGGCTCTTGGCAATTAAGCCATTGGCCGTCACGATTATCGGCACAATGACTGCTGTGTCCACTTCCCACATGTCGACAACCTCGCGAGCTAAGTCAAGATATTTAGTTTGTTTATCTTTCTCAGCTTTCACAAGGTTCTCGTCATGAGGGACCGCTATATCAACAATCATTGTGCGACGCTCCAGTCGATCTATCACCACTATGTCAGGCTTATTCGCAACAATAGTCCTGTCAGTGATGATAGATCGATCCCAATACAACGTAATGATGCCATTCTCAAGAACTGGGTCGGGCACATACCTATAGTACGGTACTTCTGATTCAACAAGATTGTATTTAAGAGCAAGTTGCTGGTGGATAATCCTGGCTACGAGGTTGTGTCTATGCAAATAGTCTCCGTTAGCCAGACGAGAACACCCAGAAATAATGTGTCGGATTGATTCCCCCGGCCGGTGGCATGCCCGACAGATGTCAACCGTACCGTCCTTCACAATGTATTTCCGGTAGTTGTTCGTCATCATAACTTCGTCCATTATCGCACAGACAAAACCTTCGGTTTCCCCGAAGAGGTCACCGAAACGCTGCCAAGATACGGACGCTAACAGGTCTACATCGGGCCCATGTAAGGCCCGGTAAAAGCGTCCGTGAAGCTCCTTGCTCTGCCATACTTCCTTGCGTTCATTAGTGTCCAGTACTACAGGCTTGCGCCAGTTCTCGTTAGCCAAGGAGAGCGGGGTGAGGCTCTTGTCCACCACCACCACATCTCGGTGCATCCCCACGTCGGTTTTAAGGAAGTATTCCCTGAGACTGCATATCTCACGGTTGTGTAGGGTCTTAGCGTTTAAGAAACCACGACCCCCGCACTTCCGCGGGATATACAGCCTCATCACCGATGACCGTGGGTGATGCATCCGATTTGCGGTAAGCAGTGTCCGGACCCTTCTATCCAGGGCGTCAAGTTCAGTCTGAGTCCATTTGAGTATGCCGAAAGAGTACATCAGAACCGGCATGACCCAACCGTTGAAAGCGCGCACCTTGTTCCCGCCTGATAAAAGACTATTTAGTACCTTATTCAGGCGGCAAAAGAAGCGCTCCTTCAACGATTGTTTCACGTCAGCAGTATTGATGCCTAACGCTTCCGACATACCCAAATACTTGTAAGTTTCAGTTGAGCAGAGGGATCTAAGGTGTATAGAATCCGAGAGTTGGGTTCCCACGGATTCCATAATCTCTCCTCGCTTTACATGCATGACTGCACATTTGTCCACACCAAATTCCATCCTGATGGCACTACTAAAGGTTTCAGTTACCTTCAGTAGCTCCATCAGTTGCAAGTTGTTGGGGGCAAAGAGTTTCAGATCATCCATGTAAAGAAGGTGAGATATGACCTGACCACCTCTTCTCAACCGGTAGCCTAAGCCCGAACTCTCCAGCAGTGTGCTGAGAGGGTTCAAGGCTAGGCAAAACCACAGCGGACTCAGACTGTCGCCTTGGAATATGCCACGCTCGATCCTTATCGGTTCGCTGTTCTCCAAAATTTGTCGACATCCTGGATAATGAAGGACTGTCCTCCACTGCCCCATACACGACATCAGGAAGGTGCGCAGAGTTGCGTCAATTTTATACAGCTCCAGCACCCTCATGAGCCATGTATGCGGCACTGAGTCATAGGCCTTCTTATAATCTATCCAACATGTCGACAGATCTCTTCGAGAACGACGAACCTGTTGGCTAATGGCAACATCAATGAGGAGCAGCTCCTTAGTACCGCGGGACCCGTTCCTACATCCATTCTGAGAGGCAGACATGATAGAATTTGTCTCAATGTGAGTATTAATTTTGGCTCTCAGTATGGATGTAAGAACTTTATAGACCGTTGGTAAACATGTAATCGGTCTATAATTTTTAGGTTCCGCAGTACTACCTGATTTATGGAGCAGGTGGGTTATTCCCGTTGTAAAAAACTGGGGCAGCGATCCTGACTCTAGGGCAGACTGGAATTGAGATGCCAAACGAGCGTGCGACCTTTGAAACCATTTAAGCCAGAAGTTGTGCAGCCCGTCCGGCCCTGGAGATTTCCAGTTGGGCAACGGACGAACTGCACGAGCTACATCTAGGGGGCTGATGGTAAAATCTGGTATAAGATCGCACGCACGCTCGACCTCCCGAGTCCAATTAATTATAATTAATTATTATTATTATTAAATTATTATTATTAACATTTTATGATTTTGTTTTTGGGACCCAAAAGAATAGCACGACAAAAAAAAAATGGAAAAATCGATAACTTTTCTATTTAGTCAATCACTAGCGTAAATGTAAAATAAATTGCTTTTGCATAGCACATCAACATTTCATGTGTGCGTAAGTTGTACGGTGCATGGAAAATACACGCTGTTTTTAGGGAGGTAAGGTTTATAATTGACTGTGTAGTATGGACTGATTTATGATTTGCGGATGTCTGCGCGACTGCGTAAATATTACTGCAAATGTAGTAGTTTCGGCGGTGGTAGGGAAACTGGAGACATCGTGTTCCGGTAAAATTTTTACTACTTAACATATCTCCTCCCTTCTTAAATCTGTGTCCCGAACATAAGGCAAATGTCTTAACTGTGACCACGCAAGTAGAACTTCCTCTTCTTTGTCAACTTGTGCAACGCACCTCATCATGGGATAAGCTGTTGCGCATCGTATCTTATATACTTAAATTCGTTAGACCGAAGGTTCATTGTGAACCCCGGTCTCCTCAGAGATTGTCAGCGGCGGAACGAGTTATGATCCGTGCTGTGCAATCTGTTCATTTCGCAGATGACATTAAGCTCATCAAATGTGGTAAATTGTTACCTTAGAAACCTAGCAGTTTATCTGTCTTTTTAGATGAAGAGGGTATATTACGCATTGGGGGAAGACTTTCAAAGTCATGCCTTCCCTTTGATGCTAAGAATCCTTTTTTACTTCCCAAACATGATCCTGTTGTGGATTTGATAATTCGTCATTACCATGTGATGAATTGTCACACTGGACCAGGGCTACTTGTGTCTATTTTACGACAGCGATTTTGGATACTACTCGTAGATGCCAGGACTGTCATTATGTCCAAGTTGCGACAATGCAACACATGCTTTAGAGTTAATCCGACGTATCCCACTCCAATGATGGCGGACCTTCCTGAATACCGTGTATCGGAATCAAAGGCATTTGTCCATACTGGAGTGGATTATGCTGGTCCCATACGCATAACTCTCTCTCGTCGCAGAGGTCAGCACGCTCAGAAGCTTAAATCTGCTTGTTTGTGTGCTTGGTAACCAAGGCTGTCCATGTAGAGTTAGTCTCTGAACTTACTACCGACGCCTTTTTAGCCGCGTTTAAACGTTTTATCTCGCGTCGAGGGCCAGTATCCTGTCTTTATTCGGATAACGCTACCAATTTCGTTGGTGCTAAAGCTCAACTAGATGAACTTTATAATTTCTTAATGTGGTCAAACCTCAATTCATCTCTTTTAAATGAGTTATCAACTCGCCGCATTAAGTGGAAAATGATTCCACCTCGCTCCCTACATTTTGGCGCTTTGTGGGAAGCCAATATAAAAACATTAAAAACGCATCTTTATCGCGTGATTGGAAATCAACTTCTCACTTATGATGAGTTACAAACTGTACTCATTCAAATAGAGTGCATTATGAACTCACGCCCTTTGAGCGTGTATCAGAAGACAGATCCGCATCTTGAAGTTATTACTCCCGCTCATTTTTTGATGTCGACTCCATTGCAGTACTTGCCGGCAGCCGATTTGTCTGATCAGCGCTTAAATCTGTCCCAACATAAACAGTCGTTAGATAGTATGGTACAATCCTTCTGGAAGAAATGGCACTTAGAGTATTTGCATACGCTGCAAGTTAGGCAAAAATGGGCAACTCCGGACAAGCCTGTAGAAGTTGAAACTGTCGTACTCGTGGGACAGGACAATTCGCCTTCTCTGTGTTGGCCATTAGGAGTCATAATTGAGGTTTATAAAGGGACTGACAATGTCGCTTGCGTTGCAATGGCGAGGACAAGGTTCGGTAATTTTAAACGCTCTGTCACAAAACTATATCCTATTCCAACACAATAAAATTTCATTTTAACGATACTCGTAGTTTTTTCAGGTTTAGGATTAGTATTTTAAATCATTTTTATTTTCCGCATTTACTGATAACGCTTGGACTTTCTGATCATGATCTAGGTCAGTAAATCTTTATAATTTTCACCTTTCTCTTTGAAAGCACTTGCGTCCTTCCAAGGCGGGGAGCAGGGTGAAGCGTCAATGCCTTTTTTCAATGTGAATATATTTTTAGAGAATAAATAATATAAATCAGTTACTTTTCCCGCATTCTCCGCACTTTAATAAAAGCATATGAACGATGATTCTGTTTACCAATATTTACGAACGCAGCGCCTCCTTGGTTAGGCGTATCGAATGCTTCCTTGAGACGCTCGCTAAAGACCGATAGAGGGCGTCTTCCCGCCAAGAAAAAGTTCTGTTTGCCACCGCCATTCGCATTGCGTCGAATGTACACCTCTCCGCGATAAAAATCCCATATATGTTGAAAACCTGAGAATTCTCGTGTAATAAGTGCATCTACTGCTGTGAGACATTGAGACCTTATAGTGCAGTGTCGATTTCACGAGTTCTGACCAGTCCACCGGTGGAGGAAACAAGTTAGCTCGCCGGCCGGCAGCCCACACAGCAACCACGCACCCGTGAACGAGGCGTCTTCCCATCATCCTGGCAAGTGGGGTCCCTGGATTAGCAAGGTACGTGAGCTTTATTGCTGCAATTAGATTTTGTGGGTATTGGTGTCTCAGAGGAATCATTGACAGGGATTTAATTTTGTGTAATTTAAATTTACTTTCACCGCCATATTGGTTGTCCTAAAACACCTCCTATTATTTCTTTAGGTGAGGCTATTCACACGCCTCACCAGTTACATTCATTTCTGGGTACTGTAATTTAAATTTTATAATTGTTTTAATAATTGTATGCAGTACATAGTTCTGTCCTCTTCAAGTTTTGTAACATGAAAATAAGTACGCATGATGAATATGTTTATATCTTTAGTCCACTTCATGTGCACTCTGGGTTTTCCCGCTTTGGTGGTCGCAGGCTGAGTAGCTGATGCCGCCTGCGAAACATCCAAGGCGGATGTAACTGCTCTACTGTCTCTATTGTCTAGTCTGTCTGTCGGTTCGGCTGTAGTATTTTTATCGGGGAGAACCCGCCTGCTCAGTCCCCCACCGCCGATGGGTTGTATGCTGTGACACCCAGCATCGGCCCCAGGTGCGCCCCGACGATTGCCTTCGGGTAGCGGTCCTATACGTAATCTCATTGATCTAGTCTCCATTTTGATTGGGTTTCCAGAGCCACGTTAGCCGCGCCAGTAATTTCAGCTTCGTGTGTCCGCCCCCTACGTGATTAGATAGTCAATCAGGACGTGTGGTTGTTTAGGGGGCTTATTATTATTATTATCAATCAGTCGCTGGAACACGTGTTGCGCCGACCCCAAATAACATGGGACAAGGGCAGGAAGATGATGATGATGAGTCGCATGCGGGTAAAGCGGTAAGTTACAAAAGGTGTTTGAAATGCTGTTCTAGCTTTGTAGCTTTCTTTCATCATTACCTGCCAGAAGCCACTCATCATATCAAGCGTGGACATGAAGCATTTGCGTTTAGTCGATTTGACTAAGTCATCGATGAGCGGCATAGGGTAAGGATCGGTTTTAGTAATCGCGTTTAATTTGGGATAATCCACGCAAAATCTTACCTTTCCGTATTTCTTGGGCACAAGCACAGCAGGGGGAGTCCAAGCCGACACACATTCCTCGATCACGCCTTCCGCGATCATCTTCTCCAACTCAGCCATCATAAGCTCCTTTTTGGCGGGCGTAAGCCTATATGGTGGAACGGATATTGGAGGATGGTCGCCCGTGTCGATGTGGTGCTCCGCCTACGAAGTTGGCCTCCCCTGTTCTGCAAAAACATCACTGTTTTGCTGCAGTATATCAGACAACAGCTGTCTTTGATCAAGACACAACATAAGTCTTTCATCATCACGTAAAAAGTCGGCAGCAAATATATTTGTGTATGACCTTAAATTTTCATACTCAATATCAAATAAAACATGCTCACATGCAAAGTGCCAGGTTGAAGAAGCAAAATCAAGCATTCCGCTGCCACCAAGAAATCCATTCCAAGCAAGGTTTCATTATTTTCAGCATCAGGAAAAATGGCAAACTGGAGTTTTACTGACCTTTCCGGGGTTATCCTTACTTGCAGAGTGATAAGTAGAACTTGCAGAGTACGGGTGGAGCCACGGCTGGTTACACACTCCACTCAGGACTAAGGCCTAGCCAGTTCAAACTGTTGGAGGACGCGGATAGGAGGAGGGATGACCAGGCCAAAGAACCAGCCAACGAACCCCCAGCGACCTTGGTCAAACCGGACGCCCCCAGCGGGGCGATAGAAGAGGCATGCACCGAGGGAGGGGTCCGGAGCTCGGAGGAGGATGCCTTCCTCATTGATGAGCGGACTAGCTACGGTGTCGACCAATATGGGGACTACCATCCAGCGACGGAACTGGACCGCGCGTCGTCGCCATCGACATGCGCGGGGGACCTAGCGGGACTGGCAGTCCTCAAACTGGACCCCAACTGCCCGGACTCAGACGAGGACGGGGAGACGGGGGCGAATCGGCAGTGAAAAAAAAGAAATGGCTGGCAATAAGGTTTGTACAAATCAATCTGCAACACAATAAGGCTGCGATACGATACTGCGAAATATGACATAGCTCTAATACAAGAACTTTATACATACAAGGGGAAGATTAGAGGCCTGGGCAGGACTGGAGGTATTGTATACTACCAACGTCATGACCTAAACGCAAGGGCGTGCATCTATGTCAGAAATGGCCTAGACGCGATTCCCCTGCACAATTTCTGTTATAGGGACCTGACAACCATCAAGGTCCCTCTAAGAGAGGAGGAGGGAGGCGGGGCGCTGATATTAGCCTCCGCATACATGCCTTATGAAGCTGAGGAGCCCATCTCAACGAGCCTGAGGGAACTCGTGGAACACTGCAGCCGGGAGGACCTAGACCTGATCATAGGCTACGACGCCAACGCACACCACGTCACTTGGGGGAGCACCGGTAACAATAGGAGAGGTGAAAAACTACTGGATTTCCTGGTAAGCTCACCTTTACAAATTATAAATAACGGCAACAGGCCCACGTTCGTCAATGCTAGACGAGCTGAGGTGATTGACCTAACAGTAGCTACTAATAGGGCTAGTAACCGCATAAGCGAATGGCACGTACCAAACGAGATCTCACTCAACACGGACCATAGGTCTTATAGCTTCTAGTACACGAACCAAGGAACTGGTAGCAAGGAGGAACCTAAGACACACCGACTGGAACTCCTATACGAGAGACCTAAAAGTGGAACTTGGGGACCCTAAAGGAAAGCTGATTTCAGCCATTGACGTGGATTTTGAGGCGGGGCGAATATCCGAAGCCGTGATGAGCGCTTGGACAAGAAATTGCCCCGAAAAGGTAGTACAAGCAAGGAAGGAACCTTGGTGGAACTCTAACCTAGCTAGGCTACGGAGGGAAACTAGGGCCGCCTTCAACAGGGCTAAGGCTCTCAAAAATTTTTAGATGTATGCTATAAAGCTGACAGAATACAATAAGGCTGTACGCAAGGCCAAAAGGCAGGCCTGGAGGGACCACTGCGACAGCATTGGCAGCATTCCAGACAGCATGAGATTGTCAAAGGCTATGGCCACTGCAAAGGTAAATTCACTAACATCCATTAAGGATGAGAATGGCAAACCGACAGAGTCTGGAGGGTATCTCCCTCGAGATAATGTTTAGAACGCACTTTCCCGGCTCATTCGCAGCCAACGACACGGCGGACTCATTAAGCTTAGATGACATTAAGTCAAAAACAACGAAAGCTGATTGGGACGTCGCGAAAAAGGTAGTAGGGCCGAATGGCATAAAGTGGGCCCTGGAAAGCTTCGAGCCATACAAGGCTCTGGGACCAGACGGAATTTACCCAGCCCTATTGCAAAGAGCGGGGAATATACTAGATCCGCACTTTGGTAGACTATATAGAGCATGCATCGCCTTTAGCTACATACCAAAGGCGTGGAGACAGGCGAAGGTAATCTTTCTTCCCAAGCCAGGAAGAACGGACTACGAGAACGCTAAGTCATACAGACTTATAAGCCTGACATCATTCTTCCTAAAAACTTTGGAAAAGCTTGTTGACAAGTATGTCAGGGATGGAGCGCTGAAGAAACAACAGCTTCACAGGATGCAAAACGCATATCAACCTGGTAAGTCGACAGAAACGGCGCTACACCAGGTCGTCAGCCGTGCCGAAATGGCGCTAGAATACAAAGAAATAAGCCTGGCAGCTTTTCTCGACGTGGAAGGCGCGTTCGATCGCACTACTTTTAGAACGATACGAACAGCTGCAGAAAAACACCACCATTTGTGACTGAATGGATAATATGCTAAATGGCCGAGTTATAGAATCAACACTGCTAGGTGAGACCAAAAGGGCGCATGTCACAAGAGGATGCCCGCAAGGAGGCGTACTCTCGCCAACGCTCTGGTGTTTGGTGATAGACGAGCTGCTAATAGAATTGAACAAAGGACCAACGTACACGGTTGGGTATGCGGATGATCTCGTGATACTTGTAAATGGAAAATTTCCTAACACTGTGTCAGGGATCATACAGGAGAGATATATATAAACGACTTACCGTACCTCATAAAAAATAACCATAATATAGTGTTGTTTGTAGACAACACTTCACTTTTGTTTAAACCTAAACGTCAGCAGCCGGTTACTGACGATATAAATATAGCACTTTCAAAAATAGTACACTGGTTTGATGTAAATAACCTACTTCTTAATGAAAAAAAAACTGAATGCATTAAGTTTACCATGTCTCATGTTAGGCAAGTAGAAACTAGTGTGCTAAGAAAAGGTAAAGAGTTGAATCCTGAAAATAATACAGTGTTCTTGGGCATAACTCTAGATGCTAAGTTTCAGTGGGCCCACATATAAACAAATTATCGAAAAAACTTAGCTCTGCAGCATACGCTGTTAGACAAATTCGAAATTTAACTGATGTAGAACCTGCCCGTTTAGTTTAGTTTAGCTATTTCCATAGTGTCATGTCGTACGGTATTCTACTGTGGGGAAATGCCGCCGATATCCAGATAATTTTTGTATTGCAAAAAAGGGCTATACTTTCGATTTATAAATTAAGTCCCAGATACTCCCTTAGAGATAAATTTAAAGATATCAACATAAAGACTGTACCTTCACAGTATATTTACGAGAATATTTTGTATGTACATAAAAATATAAACATCTTTAAAAAATACAGCAATATTCATAATTTTAATACTAGGAACAAACACTTTGTGGTTTCTACAACCAGGCTCAAAAAAATAGGGGGCTCATTTAGATGCCAATGTATACACTTCTATAATAAACTTCCTAGTCATATTCAAAAACTAAGCCTTAATAAATTCAAAACATTTGTAAAGCGGAAACTTTGCCAAAAGGCTTTTTACACTATAAAGGACTATGTTGAGGACGAAAAGGCTTGGGATTGACCTGCTCCAGTACGCATTACAACTGTTGTCTTATTTTTCACTTTTGTTTTTATTTTAAATTGTGCTTTTTATTATTATTATTTATTATTATTTGATATTGTAGATTTTTGTTATTTTGCAATTTGACATTTTTTTTAAATTAGTTTTTGACATCATTGTTTACTAAGTATTACATTTTGTAAATTATATATTTCCTTTTATTATTGTGAACCTGAGGACAATGTTGATTGCTATTTTTTCCTTTTCAATAATTTAAACGTATGTCTGGCAATTTGAGTATATTGCCAAATGTCCTTTCCTTGGTATTGTTCGTCAAGTCTTTGAGCTTCTTAGTAGTTCTGGGTTGAGCTTTGCGAATTCTGACAAATGCTTGCACTGAGTGGACAGGTCCATTTAAATCTGTATTGTGCTTTCTTCAAAAGACCATCTCAGACAAATCTGCATGGTTCTCATGTTATTTGACCATAACATATTAACTGTATTGACTTTAAAAGAGACTTTGACCCCTGAGTTCGTTTCGGTGTTTTATCTTAGGGTAGTCAGCTAGAAAACACCGGCCTCATCAAGTTTAAAATGATGAAAAAAATAAAAAAACGTGTAAAAGTGTTTTTTGAAACCTACTTATAAAATAAATATCTTGTATCATTTGTCGGTACCCACATCCACGGAACAGAAAATACAATATCTCTATTCCGCGCCTACATCGATCAAAGTGCGGAAGTGTTTGTAAGTAAACGCCACCACATCAGTCTGACTCAAGACATCATCTTGACGGTCGTCAGCAGGTGTCTGAGCAGTAGCATCCCGGGAATACACACTCCTCACAGCTGTTCAGTTAAATGGTACTTGGTGGTAGTCTTGAAATACATTTTACCAGTGGACAAGTATCCTTGTAATAGGTATTGGGTCCAGTCACCTGGTCTTCTAGCGCATTAATGGTCCTCCAGTCGACGTCTGCTGATTTAATGTTACCAAGGAAACGATATCAGGTAAAGGTAAAATGAAACACATGATTTCGGTGCTTATATTTATTTCAATACTTACACAACACTTAATACAATACTTTTTACTTACATTATTCTAAACCTTATTTATTAAAGGATTTTTTTTTAATACTATTAAATATGACACACAGAATCGCACCTTTAATCCAATATTGAAAACTGTTTGCTAAACAGATGGCGTTAAAAACAATTTTTGATGAATTTCTTATAATGGTGTATTAGATTAATAGGTAGGTTGGTTAACATTGATAAATCTAAGATCAAAATGTTTATTTTACACGTAGCCGGTAGTGCTGTGTGTAGTAGTAGTATATTAGTAAAATATATACACCACTAATTTTTAATTAGTACTAATACTTAAAGGGTTTATTAGAAAAGGTCTTGTTATTATTTAAGTAGTCTCAATAAATAATATTCATAAACAGCAAAGTTTAGCGTTTGTTTATATCCCACAATGTCACTCAATTTATGGAAATACAGGATTATTGTTAACTAGCTTCTGTCAGCGGCTTCGCTCGCGTGAAAGTAGGTTTTTCCATACGACTTTGGGTTTCCTGATTAGGTTTCTTGATCAGGAAATCAGATTCGGAAACCTAAATGCTATGTTTACATACAAAGTGTTCAACAAGGCGCACACGTTCTTATTTTTACCTAACGGAAAAAATAACATTTTGTATGGTTTAGGTTTCCGAATCTGATTTCCGGATCAGGAAACCTAATCAGGAAACCGAACGTGTGCGGCCGGCCTTAACATCAAGTTTGCAAGTAAGGATGACGATAAAAACTGGTTATTATTTTAACTTCATACTGTTTCAGAATATATTATAATGTTAGATTATTTTTTTCTTTCTTATATAATATGTAGCGTCTCCTCGCTACGTCCCCAGACAAACTCTTACGTAATTATTTAGTACAAAGTGACTTACGAGTTCACACTCGGTACTTTGAAATATTTTTATTTAAATAGCTTCTATTTACATGAAGCAGCATTCGCTCGTTGTGCCTCGCCTGCGCGAGTTTCGTGTTACTAGGCCGGGGCGCACGAACGGGGTGGTGCGAGCACGCCGGGGCGTCGCTGGTGGACTCGAGCTGCTGCTACGTCTAGGGCTGTAACACATAATAATAATAGGTCAGTGTCTTTGTAATTTTTTTTCTCAGCTAATTTCTTCTCTCAATTTAATTAAATATACTTAGTATAGACCATATCAGACAAATCTGCATGGTTCTCATATGATTTGATTATTAGATATTTAATGTATGGACTTTAAAAGAGACTTTGACCACTGAGTTTGTTACGGTGTTTCTTCTTAGAGTAGTCAGCAAGGAAACACCGGCCTCATCTAGATTAAACTGACGAAAAAAAATTGACATGAGTGTTTTTTTTTAAACCTATTTGCAACATAAATATCATTTCTCATTTTTTCACTAAAATTTGTCATTTGTCAACAAGGCATTTAGAAAGTTCTTTAAATAATTTTTAAGCACTCGGACCCCACGATCCAAGAATTTCAATTTAACTAAGGCAAAGAACTCCCGAAGCGGTTTTCACCCGCGTCGCCACGGTTGCAGGTTTCTGTAGAATGCAGATATACATATATTATGTAAGAAAAAATGTATTTTTTTTATTATTTACCGATATTTTACAAAACTGGATAACTTTACCAAAAAACTTTAAACACCATTTAACCGCCCATCTTGCGATAACCGCGTCGTCTGCCTAACCGCATAAAACTGCGGTCTCACGAGTTAAGAAATAAAACAGCTGTTTCCTCCACCGCAGCGGGCGCTGGCGATAATCGCTTCGTGAGTCCTTAGCCTAGTGAAGCCGCTGGTAGCAGTTCATCCGCGACTTTTTAGAACTTACCTGCATGTAAAGCAGCAGCAGCACGACGATGCTTCACCGGATGAGCGCCTAGACGAGGATGGGCGCATAGCCGAGGATGGGCGCATAGCCGAGGATGGGCGGCTAGCCGAGGATGGGCGGCTAGCCGAGGATGGGCGGCTAGCCGAGGATGGGCGCATAGCCGAGGATGGGCGCATAGCCGAGGATGGGCGGCTAGCCGAGGATGGGCGGCTAGCCGAGGATGGGCGGTGAACCGCAGCTGGCTTATTAAAACCAGGAATTACTTCATACACGTGCAGTGATTCAATTGTAGATGGGCGCCTGTGGGTAAAAAATTACGTGAAACGATAACAAAATCGTACTGTGAGAGGCAATAAACTATCATAATGACGCGGAAGTGAATTGTGGAGTGAGTTCCGTAGATACCTGATTAACCCGTCTAACACCTTATCAGACAAAATTACCTAACTCTGTCTGATTGTCCGTGTGTCTGTTACAGCGTTAGGTAAAGTAGGTATCGGTACACTGTATCGTTAAAAAATGAAAGGAGGGTTGATAAGAGGCATTTATTTACCAAAATGTACGCACCGGGACTTACAGCTTAGTACGGCCGTTATTCCAGATGCGTACAGTGTGGCTAAGCTTCAAACAGTTAAGCCTGGTATGTATGAAGTACCTGAGACCCTACTGAGTGCAACCTAGCCCTACAGCAACTACCTATCACCCTAGTTACCCTAACACCCTAACCTATCATAAAAACCAAAAAAATATCTGTCAATTGGTGCTTTTAATCATCATCTTCCTGCCCTTGTGCCGTGTTATTTGGGGTTGGCGCAACACGTTTTTTTCTTCCATTCTGCCTTGTCACTCGTCATGCTATCACTAACTTCCTTTTCTTTTACTATATATCACTCTTCACACAATCCATCCATCTTTTCTTTGGTCTCCCTCTCCCTCTCCATCCATCCACATGTAACTTCATAACATTTTTAGTAACATGCGTTTCATCCCTCCTCTTCACATGACCATACCAAGACAAACGATTCCCTTTTAACTTTTCAGCCACTGGCGCCACTTTCAAACTTCCCTTAATATACTCATTTCTCACTTAGCTCAAATGGCACTTTTAATCACTTTCCTTATAATGATGAGGATTATTTTCTTTGGAAACTATTAAAAACACAGAACGCTACACATTATCTAGACACGTGACATATACGTATACACGTCAAGATGGCAGCTAACGTTAGTTCAGCAGAGTTATTTCGTACAGTCTGGTATAAAAATTTCGTAATTTATTCCATCAATTACAGTTTTTTTTTTTTTAATATTTGTCATGATGCTCTTTTTTACTCTGGTAATTTGTAAAGCTGCTTTGATGAAAAAACGAGAATGAAATCAGTTAATAGGTTTTCTAATATGGGTTGTACTTACCTGGGGTTATGTATTGGGCAGTTCGGACGGGGTACCATTGGGGTTCTGGGTATGTAGCCGTAGGATCGACTGCTGTAAAGATATACAATACTTGTATAAAGTGTTCAAAAAACAAAAGGCCCGTTATGTCATCTGTAAAAACGAATACGTAAATACGCAAAAAAAAAACGCAATATATTCCATCATATTATTTAAAGCGCAATTTTTTTTTCCACATATATGTCAAAATTGAGATAAGGACACAGATTCAGGTTTAAAAATGAGCCTTCTATCGACCCTGTAAAGATCAAAATATTCTGAAAATGTTGACAGGATAAAACATTTCTATGACAACGTAATCAACCAACATAACCGCAGTTGTCCAATTTACTAACATGATCTATGCCCCATAATTACCCAACAAGAAGTAAGGAGTTCTTGAAAGGTTTTTATTAAAAGGTTGTCGGCATAAGTATCTCACTATCGCCGATGCCGCAGGGTACGCTCCACGGTGGATGCCATCATGCGCGTGCGAGCCCTCACGACGGGGGATGCGGTATCCCAGGGCAGGTGTGTCTTGGCGGAGCCTTTGGACATCGCCAACGCCTTCAATTCCATGCCCTGGAGTAGCATTAGGAGGGCACTCCGGTATCACCGGGTGCCCGACTACCTCTGTCGTGTGATCAAGGCCTACCTGACGAACAGGTTCATTATCTACCCCGGTCACCAGGTAGAGTGGAAACGGCGCGAGATGTCGTTCGGTGTTTTGCAGGGATCGGTACTAGGACCGCCCTTGTGCAACATCTCATCATATACTTATTATTATGCCATTATCATGAGCTCACTGAAATATACTGTTAAAATCATTTTGCCTTGTCTGCTGTATTACATTGATATTCTTATGACTATAAACTAAGCACGTATCATTAGCAAACATAAATGGTTTACAGATTTTCTATACATTAGACATGCTATTTACCTACATGCATTATGTATCCTAGCGGCCCATATACTGAACCGGTCGCAACATCGAATTTGATGTCACAATTAAAAACTACATTATCTATACGAAAAACCACCCATCAGGTAATAGCTAGCTATTGTTAAAATAACATAAAACACTATCCACTACTAAACCTGACGAATTAAAATCAACCAAAGCAAGTGTGTACACGTGATATTTACCATCAGAAGAGAAAATTGCCCGTCAATTTATTTAAATGGTAAAGAAATACCGCAGAGTAATAATAATAATATTTTTTTAATGTTTTTTTTATGAGTTTTGTTTAAAAAAATATTTAAAAATGTAATTTATATGTGTTTATACTGAATAAAGGAAATGATAATAAATATAGTTTGAGTCCACTTTGGTTTTGCCTAAATTTGAATCTTCTAAGCACATTGCTGGAGGATTCAGGTCTAGGCTATCGGTTGAAGAGAGGTGTTCAGGTAACATCTCCCTACTTTACATGGATGCCCTGAATCTTTTTGCCCCCAACAATCTGCAACTGATGGAGCTACTGTAGGTAACTGAAACCTTCAGTAGTGCCATCAGGATGGAGTTTGGTGTGGACAAATGTGCAGTTATACATGTAAAGAGAGGTGAGATTATGGAATCCGTGGGAATTCAACTCTCAGATTCCATACACATTAGATCCCTCTGCTCAACTGAAACCTAAAAGTATTTGGGTATGTCGGAAGCGTTAGGCATCAGTACTGATGACGTGAAACAATCGTTGAAAGAGCGCTTCTTTGACCACTTAAATAAAGTACTGAATAGGCTTTTATCAGGTGGAAATAAGGTGCCCGCTTTCAACGGTTGGGTCATGCCGGTATTGATGTATTCATTCGGCATACTCAAATGGACTCAGACAGAACTTGACGCCTTGGATAGGAGTGTCCACACACTACTTACTGCAAATCGGATGCATCACCCACGGTCATCGATAATGAGACTGTATATCCCGCCGAAGTGCGGGGGTCGTGACTTCCTAAATGCACACACACAACCACGAGATAAGCAGTCTCAGGGAATACTTCCTAAAAACCAATGTGGGTATGCACCGAGATATGGCAGCAGTGGACAAGGGCCTCTCCGCTCTCCTTGGCTAACGATAACTGCCGCAAACCTATAGTATTGGATACTAATGACCGCAGGGAAGTATGGCAGAGCAAAGAGCTTCACGGACGTTTTTCCGGGCCTTACATGGGCCCGATGTTGATCTGTTAGCGTCCGTATCTTGGCTGCGTTTCGGTAACTTCTTCGGGGAAACCAAAGGTTTTTTCTTTGCGATTATGGACGAAGTTGTGATGCCGAACAGCTACCGGAAATACATCGTGAAGGACGGTACGGTTGACATCTGTCGGGCATGCTACCGGCCCGGGGAATCAATCCGACAAATTATTTCTGGGTGTTATCATCGGGCTAACAAAGACTATTTGCATAGACGCAACCTCTTAGCAAGAATTATCCACCAGCAACATGTTCTTAAATACAATCTTGTGGAATCAGAAGTACCGTACTATAGGTATATGCCCGACCCAGTTCTCGACAGTGGCGTTATCACATTATATTGGGAAGACCATCGCCGTGTCCTCGTGGGGGTAATCGGCGGCGGCGATCTCTCGTGCCGGGCCTTGGTACAGGCCATGGTCCGGAGCAAGGAGGAGGGGCAGGCGGTCGCCTCCTTCTGCGAAGCAGTAATGCTAGCAAAGGAGGTGGCCGATCGCGTGAGGCAGCAGTCCTCACGCCCCAATCGCCGCCGGGACTCCGATCCCGATTACCGGCCACCGTAGGCGCGGGCTTGTGGACGACGAGCAGTGTTTTTAGTCAGTAAAAGTCTGACACTATCTCCCGCTCCGCCCAAGAGCGAAAAAAAAACATATTATATTGGGATTGGGATCGATCTATCATCACACTATTGTTGCCTATAAACCTGATATATTAGTGATAGATCGACTAGAGCGTCGCACAATGGTTGTTGATATACACCCTGAAATTTAATTGGTTGTTTTCCCGCGGCGGAACGACTTGCCTTAAGAAGTACTTTCGAAGTAAAGAGTTAAAGTAAATAAATAATGATGTTTCTGTTTTAAAATAATTAAAAAAATATTCATCAACTCGAAAAAGTGAGTAACAATAGTAACTCTAGACGTAACTTGTAGGTACTAGGTACTACTCGTGTCACCACCTGCAAAGAAAACCGATGCACAAAATAATGTCACACCAAAATAAACTCTCGCACGTTGTGATAAGGCATAAAATGTTTGCACGGAACAATACAATAAATCACCGCGATACCGACAAAGAAAAGACCGATTTAGAAATGTTCAAAGTAAAATTAGCTCTCGCGTGTAGTGATACGGCATAAACTAGCCTGCGCGCAACAATTTCAAACGAAGCCGCCGGCGCCTATTGCACCCCTGCGGCACGCGCGGCTGTGACCCTGACCTACTTAGTTTTCCTGCGAATGTCGTACGCGCAGCACGCGCATCACTGTAAACTGCAATGGATCGACATTACAATTACAGCAATGTGGAGTACGTCGCTATGGTGCAGCTGTATGCTAGGGCTGATTATGACTCCCATGCTGCCCGGCGACTTTACGCAGAGCGGCAACACTTGGATTCGCTCCGTCTTCGCGGGGTTCTGAACCCCCAAGTTCCATCACCACGGACGATCGTAGCGGCGACACAGCGGCTACTAGATCATGGACAGTTCCATGCACCGGCACATGCACAAGGCAGAGGTCGACCAGCCGTTATTTTGCCAGCGCTCGACGAGGAGATCATCGAGTACTTCGAACGGGATCCGCGTCGAAGTACGCGCCAGGCCGAGGCTAGGTTTGGTGTAAGCCAGTACCACGTCTGGAAACTACTCAACTCTGAAGGACAGCATCCTTATCATTTTCGCGGTGTTTACGCTCTCCACGAAAATGACCCCCAGAACAGAATTGCGTTTTGTCAGTGGTTGATCGCCAACCAAGATAAGAACATTTTGTGGACGGATGAATCAACTTTTACACGAGTTGGTATTTTCAACCAACGTAACGAACATTTTTGGGCAATAAATAACCCACACGTTATTCGCGAGTGTGCGCATCAAGTGCGTTTTAGTGTCAATGTGTGGGCCGGCATAATAGATGATCAAACGAACTCACCTGTGATGTTCGATCATTATTATACGTAGCTTCATTCGAAGATATAATTAACCTTGCAGCTCTATACGTCCTTCGGCAATCCAATCGCATCTTCAGATCTATAATCAAAACACGGAACGCACGAATCCAGCGCGCATCTGTCAACTATGTAAAATGACATTCTTTCAGAGTTAAAGATAAATCTTAATTTTTGCAGGGTAGGGTAGGGAGGGTTCCCTATATCTTCGAATGAAGCTACGTATAATAATGATCGAACATCACAGGTGAGTTCGTTTGATCATCTATTATACTGCAAGCTTCATTCTTCAGATATAATTAACCTTGCAGATGTTAAGAGTCAGCCTATAGCAAAATTAAGATTTTTTAATACCAAACAAATATATTTCAAGAACCAAAATATATTTCAGAAATCAAAATCACTTAGGTACTTATTAGGCACCTAATATAATGGTAGTATGAGATAATCAGTCTTTTTTGACATATGTATATATTTTATATAAGTAAGTACGTATATATTTTATTAGATACTGTAATTTTTTTTTTTTTTTTTTTTGACAGCATTAGACATTTAAGAGCAAATATTTTGCTCAGCATTAAGCACAGCATGAGCAAATTCAGATAAATTGTTAGAAATAGGTATATTACAAAATCTTGCAAAAATCGGAGAACTGTTTGTCCAGCCGTCGAAGAACGCTAATATCTATGCCACACATAGAGAAAGTATTATTATTATTTTTTACTATTGGTAGATCAAGAAATTGGCTTGTGTGGTTTATTCAGTGAAAGTAAATGAGTACCTATTATTTTCCCCAATACTCTTGAGTATATTTAATGTAATAACATAAAGTAGTGGCAGGGCAGATTTCAGGATTTTCAAAGAAAGGTAAGAGGTTTGGTCCGCTGCAACCAGAACCAGATGTTTTTAAGGTTTTACACCGGTGTCATAACTATAATATTGGGTATTTTTATAAATGATAAATCTGTGCTACTTGGGCTGTGCTAAGTGCAAACAAATTCACTAACTTTTTAGACAATTTGATTTTTATAGAAACCTTAACATAATCTCTGGATGTGATCATTACCACCCATTTTCGAGTCTAATAATTTATTTAATTGGTATAGACTGTGTGAATGAGTGAGATTCTATAAGTAACCTTGAACTGAGGCATTATTTGGAAGGTAACCTAAAGTAACCTCTATGGCTGATGGAGGAACAGCATGTCAATATTCTGGAAATTAGTGTAAGAAGGAGTGTAAGATGACACTCTTTAAAAGAGAAATGCGAAAGTTTTTTATTGAGTATAAAGACTAACAGCTTGAAAAAACTAACATTATTTGCAATAGTCAGTATCAAGCTTGTGGAGGTCAGTATTACATTGCCTTTTCATTCTTAATTTTTGTAGGCACCCCCAATATTGGGTTAAATGGAGGAAAGAACACATAAAAGAAATCTCAAGTCCAAGGGCAGTAAGAACCATCTAATTAAATGTATTTTGGATCTGGTTTCCAAGAAACACAGGCATTACATTTTGCATTACTTGTAGAAGGGAAAAAGAACAATCAGTTTGACCAAACTGAGACACAATATATCCACTAAAATGTAGATATTATTTTCACAATCTATGTCAGGGTTGACTGTATGAGATTTATTTTCACACCTTTGCTCTATATTTCTGGCTATATTACTTAATTGTTGATACCGAATTTCTTCCATTCGGTCTATACAAGATACAGCAATCTATTATCAACTTCACACAAAATGTGTAAATGTTCATGTTTAATAAAATAATAATTTTAAAGGTAAACAATGTGAAGCAGTTCTAAATAATTTATGTGATAATTATAAATTTTTATCCTTTTTTCCAGAACCCACGGACTTCTATTATCACTACAATTGTGCCCCCCCCCCCCCCCAGTTCTTGTTGCATCATTGTAGGTTTAGTTTGATGTCTGGATGAATTTTTACTTTGAATCTTAGTTGCCTTTACTTATAACTAAGTATTTGTGTTCTAATTTTAGTATAGAACCAATCAAAAAAACAAATGTTTTTGCAACAAAATAATGCAACAGTTGATGTACTTATTAAGTAATCTCTCATAAGCTAAAAAACTTGTTTCTGTAAATATTTTCAAGGGATTTTGTTATACATTTTTTGTATGTGACATCAGTCATTGTATTGTAGTGTCAAATATAAAATCTAAAAAGAAATCAACATGATTGGGATGGTGTATTTTTTTTTTTTTTAAAAAGGCACAATTGTTCCTTGAATATTTTTCAGCCATTTTTTATATAATAGTAGACTAGTATGAATAGTGTAGTGTGTATGGTAGTAGACTATATAGTCTGGATCAATACACAAAAGGTCATCAAGATGTTGCACATACTGATTTGTGAATTTTTGATCATAGATATACATGTAACTACTACTATCAAAAATACATAATGTATAGAACAAATCCCATACGGGACGGCATTAGACTCTTTTTAAAAGAACATAATGAAATAATAGGTATCTCCTGTGATCTGGATTCAATTTTTGACATAAAATCTCCTGGGTACACTAGAGCCACCGCAGTGATCTTATATCTTATAAAATTGGATGTGTGAAACAATATTTTCAGGGGTTTAAAGTTCACAATAAACCTCTTTTCTCCATCCCTGTTGGGAAACCAAAAAATATCTTGGATAATAAGTCGATTTCCACATGTCGTGTCCATGGTGAATTTGTGCTCAATGGCAGTAAATTATGAATGGTTTTATACATAAATATGCATACATCTTGGTCCCTGATCTTGAAGATCCAGATTGATCGCTTGTAAAACCATTTGGTTTTTAACCATTGAAGTTGATAAGTTGTGAAACAAAAAATGCACTTACGGACATCCACTGATGTGCTTCAAAATTGAGGTGTTACCACAGATCCTCTATCAACAAGGTAGGGAATGGGCTAATCTGGAAGTATGACTAACCTCTAGTTTCGACCATGAGCCTGTGGTGGAACTTTTGTGTTCTAGCATACACTATGATGGATGTGTTGCAAGAATTGCTTGGTTTTGGTTTAGTATGAGGACTGCAGTTACTTTTGTCCAGGCCTAGGTATTATTCTTTGCTGGTTGTACCAAGATGACCATTCCCATTTCCCTGATGGGTTACAGTTGAAGATTAGGCTGGCTTTATAATAAGCTTGCCGCTTCTGTGGCATGTCTTTAGGACTTTAATTTTCTCTGTTAAAGTATTCCCATGCAGGTAGTTGTTTCTATCAACATCTTTGACAATATCTTTGTTCATGTGAAGTGCAAATCTATATTAAAACTCTTCCAGTTTCAATCAACTAGGAAAATTAGTTTCAACCTATTTTTGTTATCATTGCTGAGAGGCATAGATAGGGCATAGTGAGTCCTAATCCCAACTGATTCTGTTCTGATTTAATCTTTTTGTATTAGTATATTCTTGTATTATCAGTGAATTTCTGACCAAGGCAATGATCTCTATATTTACAAGGTTGCTTGGGTTAGGAAACAGTTATTACACACATTGTTATCTAGTTTTTGTTCATATTCCTTGAGTATTTCCAAAAATTGTATTCTTGATGTTGGTTAAGTCATTAATTAAGTCTGGCCATTAAACCATTTGGTATGCAATTGGTTTTGTAGATATATATACTGTAATGCTCTGAATACTTCAGGAAATATAGTAACTGGTTCAACGACTAGCTCAGGTGCTAGTTCAGGAAATGTTATAGTCAAGTCTGTAACAGTTGGGTCTGTGCCTGTTGGAGCCGATGATGATACAACAGATATCTAGTTTAATGTTCACTTCTTGAGGATCATCGTAAATACAAGGTCTAAAAAACCGAAAACTATTGACCCTGTTATAGTACCAAAGTGTACCTAGGCAAAGCCTTTCGGACTTTTGTGCATTCATCTCGTAAACACCATGAGTCTGCGGATCACGTCAATGTATCTCGTACATCACCCGCGTCCATGTATCAGAAGGTAAAGATCATCGTGTGTTCATCTCGTAAACACCACGAGTCTGCGGATCACGTCAATGTATCTCGTACATCACCCGCGTCCATGTATCAGAAGGTAAAGATCATTGTGTGTTCATCTCGTAAATACCACGAGTCAGCGGATCACGTCAATGTATCTCGTACATCACCCGCGTCCATGTAACAGAAGGTAAAGATCATCGTGTGTTCATCTCGTAAACACAACGAGTCAGTGGATCGCGCCAATGTATCTTGTACATCACTCGCGTCCATCAGTACAATAATTCGAAATCCATTTCACTTGCACTGTAGATATAATGTACCATAGATAGCTTACCTGACGAAGCTTTTCAGGTTACCCCACAGGTGTGGGACAAGAAACAAACTCGTATGTTTATCTCGTAAACATCCTGAGTCAGCTGATCGCGTCAATTCGAAACCCATTTGATTTACAGTCTTACACTGTATAATGTACCATAGCAAACCCTTTTGGGATACACCAAAGTTATGGAACAAGGAACAAGCTCGCGTGTTCCTCTCGTAAACACCTCGACAAGTTTGATCGTGTCAATGCATACAATAATTTGGGTTAGGTACGTGAAACTCTTACTTCATTGCATAATATAATAGATAAATCTATTACTTTACCTGGAATCAAAGAATTAAATAGAGATAGGACAGGTGACGTACTATGGTATCGTCGTTTCATCCTTTTATCGAACTATTCATCATATGAAGATAGTATTTCACATCTTTTCGTTTTGGCACACTTTATTATAAATTATGTAAGCACTATGCTCTTATTTAATTACTTATATTGGTAAAAAAGCAAATAAAACACAACATAAGACGTATTGATTGCCGCGCAAACGTAAGGAATGTCATTTTACATAGTTGACAGATGCGCGCTGGATTCGTGCGTTCCGTGTTTTGATTATAGATCTGAAGATGCGATTGGATTGCCGAAGGACGTATAGAGCTGCAAGGTTAATTATATCTGAAGAATGAAGCTTGCAGTATAATGAATGGCCACCTCATAGGGCCGCATTTCGTGGCAGGACACTTAACAGGTGGAACCTATCTGGAAATGCTACGAAATGTTATCCCAGACTTACTAGACGACCTTCCGCTAGCGGTGCCCGTGGACAAACTTTATTTTCAGCAAGACGGGTGGCCGGCTCATTATCACCGCGCCGTGCGAGAGCACTTGAACTTGGTGTTTCCCCAGCGCTGGATCGGACGCGGCGGACCAGTGCCTTGGCCACCAAGAAGCCCGGACTTAACTCCGTTAGACTTTTACTTGTGGTCTGAGCTCAAACGCCTAGTGTATCGTGAGGAACACGAAAGTCGCGAAGCGTTAGTAGCTGCGATAGTGGACGCTTTTGATATCGTACGTCGTGACAGAGACACCTTGTGTAAATTAAAAGAGAACCAGTTAAAACGTGCGCGATTGTGTGTACAACGGAATGGCTTACACTTCGAACAATTACTCCGTTACCGGGAAGTGTAAGTACCAACTCGTACTTTTGTAAATAGTAGTAGTTTAGCTGATTAAAATTATTGTAAATAAGTTGATTCAAATTTTGTAAATACGCCTCAAATACTTTTTTAAGTATCTAATTCAGAAAATTCGTTTTTTTGGTAAATTTTTCTTAGTTTTCTTTTTTAATTTAATTTTGTGTTCAATAAACTGCAGATAAAAAAGTATTTATGACGGTCCTAAGCCCGTAAAAGTATGAAGGGAAAATTTGAATAACATGTTGGATAACAGCTGATTGAAAAGCACGTGGGTCAATGGCCTCGTGGCCTTTAATAGTAACACTAAACGTAACATGTACTGTAGGTAATACTGGCGTCGCACGCGCCGCAGCCCTCAAAGGAAAGCGATGCATAAGTGGTCAAACCAAAATAAGCTCTCGCACGTGGTGATACGGCATAAAAGTTTGCACGCAAAACAAACGAGCGACCCACAAGCCGACAAAGCAAAGACCGATTTATTAAATGTTTAAAGTAAAAAAAGCTCTCGCGTGTAATTAATACGGCATAATCTAGCCCGTGCGTAACATGATCAAACGGAGCCGCCTTCGAACCTAATACTTTCGACGGTGACCTAGCACCCGGGTCAAAGGCCTGCTGCCGTTCTGCTGTAGATATCGGGAGGTATACTATTGGTTCGTGATCGCTTTCGAGTTTAGTTTTTCACAATGTTAAATATGCCAGGTTTTGTTTCTAATATTTTATATAACTATGAAACGATTGTATTACATAGACAAAACCATTTCGCTGCGGGAAAACAACCATTTAAATTTCACGGTGTAGAGGTCCCTCTTGACGAGAACCTCGTGAAAACTGAGAAAGAGCAAACTAAGTATCTTGACTTAGTTCGCGAGGCTGTCGACATGTGGGAAGTAGATAGAGCAATCATTGTGCTGATAGTCGTAATGGCTTAATAGCCAAGAGCCTCGATCAACATCTGAGGAGACTCTCGTTAGGCAGTTGGATCAAAATCAAGATCCAGAAAGCAGTACTCCTTGACTCGTCGCGCATCGTTAGGAGATTCCTCTCTCAGGAGCCCTGACCGCCGGTAGCTTAGACCCTGTTTCCGATGCCAGTGGGCTACTATTTTTTATATTTTAAAATGTTTTTTTAATGTGTTTTTTTAAGAAATATTTAAAAATGTAATGAGTATGTGTATAGAATAATAAATGGAATAATAATAATAATATTCCACAACTATTACAGTTCCAAACTAAGCTGAGCTTGTGCTATGAGTACTAGATAACTGATAAACATACTTATTTATTTTTAAATTCATACATAATATAGATAAATTACACCCAGACAGAACAAATGATTGTGGTCATCACACAAACATTTAAACTCACAACCTCCGGTTTATCACCCTGCAATTATCACGAAATGGAAGCTTACGACACAGGAAACTAAAAAGACAAAGTACGCCCCCTCACTTCTGGATAGATTCACCAATGTGGGATGAGGCTCTTGTCTGCAAAGTGTCCTTCCATGAAAGACAACGAAGGAACAGGAGTGGTTTACTAGTCAGTAAAAAAAACCTTCTGACATCTAAAACTCCAGAAATAGAATCTCGGCCAAAAGAGTGGCCTATTGTTACCTGATAGGTTGCCATGTTGCAGATTACACAGAAAAAATGCACAAATTGTTATCTATAGTTATAATAAATCTGTAGAAGTGAAAATTCTGTACATTGAAAATTAAAAAAAAAAAATAGCAGGGCGTGGTACTAGATCAACACCGAACCCAAAAAATGTGATAACAAATTTTTTGTCTGTCTGTCTGTTTATTCCATAGAAATATAAAAAACTCCTTTCTTATATGTATGGTTTATTCAGTCATCACTCAAAAACTACCGATTCGATTACGATGAAACTTGGTAAAATTATTATTTAATATCCTGTGCACCACACTGGGTACTTTTTATCCCGGAAAAGTATATACAATAAAAAACAAATTGAATTTTGCGGTTCGATCCCTAGACCCGATTACTGTACCAACCGAAAATAATAAGTTTGTCGTAGGTTACGTCACCCGCAGTGAAGTTCACTAAGGGGCGGTGCACACGGCTAAGATACTATAATATTTTATCTTAAGATACAATATCGCTCGCCATACAATTCAATGGATTATCACACACGACGAAGATAATAAATAAAATTTCATATTGTCGTATCTCAAAAAATCTAATAAAACCATTTTCGACTTCTACGCGGACGAAGTCGCGGGCAAAAGCTAGTGTAAAAATAATAACTTACCTGTGAATTGGCTCTCTGTATAGTCTGTCACCATACGGCAGTGAATATTGTTCCGAGTACCGTCTCCTGAAAAGATGCACAGTACGATCACAAAACCGTTGTTTCGTATAAATCAGAAAACAATCGAAAATTTTACAAAATTGCGTTAGGTAAATAGTAAAAATACAAAATTAAAAATAAAATGAAAATTATTTAGAATTTTGTATATTTGTGATTTTAATTCTACTGTAGGTATATTTAATTCTATAACGGCACGATTGACGCAGTTCTTAAGCGACGAACTAGCGCTGCGTATCGCAGGGTTTGAATCCCCTATGGAAAAAATATTGATGTGGCCTACAGATATTCCAGGTCTGGGTGTCTTGTGTATGTGAATTTATGTTTCAATGGCATCCATGATACAAGACCAGGTAAGTCTGAGTATGGAGAAAAGTTTAAAAAAGAGATTTAGTTGCAGACGATGTCCTATTCAACTGAATTCATTAAATCAAAATTAAAAAAGAAATGTACTTTCGGTTTATAACGAATATTTTTAAATTTATTAATCGGGTAACTGTTTTACAATTTTTCTTATGAAGTTAACTCAGATTATTATTAACATTAAGCGTTTAACCACTATCTCACCTTGTGGTAAGCAAATAGTATGTAACATATGTAACTAGAAGTAAAAGAATGTAGCAACATTTATAGCGTCACATAAGAACTAATCCTGCATCGCGCAATTAAAGTTATCTGCGCGATTTGAACATATAGAACAGCCCAAAATTATCTATTGGGCAGTTACCCAGCAGACATAACACCTGTCTGGTCGGAGGATCCTCCCTTTTCAACGGAGGTTTGCAGGACTTTACTTTCTGTTCCGCCTATCTCCAAAAAAACAACCTAATCGGTCTAGTCCTTCCCTACTGAGACCTACTCTTAGTTAATAGAATTTGATCCTTATCGATTTTATCCTACTAATTTCGATTCCTGGCTCCTAATATTGATTTTTCTGAAATCCGTTGATGGTGTTTTAGTTTTTATTGAAATCGGGCCCGGGACTCTTCGATATTCCTCATACTTTCGGACCAGGCCATCCACGCCCACTTGAAAAATTCATAATGTATACAGAACAATTGGCGTCATATGACGTCATCAAACAATTGCTGTTATGAGTACATATTTAAAAATATTATATTCAAGAATACCCAAAAAATGTTCTAATAAAATTAATAGATTATTCACCAAGGTAAGAAAGCAGTGCCTTATGTAACGGGCATATTGAAAAATTAAAATAAACCAGAGTGTCATGAAGGATTTTGGGGGAGAAACCCCGAGAATATCGAAGATATCTCGTGCAAAGTCAGGGAGTTAAGCTTAGAATACTGTAGCGAGGAAAACCAGCTAGCCCAAGATAGAAAAAGAAGACACCTTTACCCCCGAGAAGTGTACTTTACTCTCTTTATGAAAAGATTTTTTATGAAGGAATCTCTTTATTAAAAGGTTTTTGATTTATTTATATTATTTTGAAAAACCTATAGTATTTAAACCATAGCATATAATAAAGTTGGAGTTACAGTTAGGTAGGAATTTACATTAAAAAAATAACAATTAAAAGTTAAAGTTTATGTTTGATTCATCAGATCAGTTATAAAAAGACAACATCGTTAAACAGAACAGCGTGCAGCGACTCGTACTAGGCACACGCGCTCGTTTTAAAAATGTGTCTTCTATTTTTCTTTTATTCACAACATATATATTAATGAAAAACACTAGGTATGATATTATTGCCATGCTATGGCCAGTACCGCCAGGGACGTGTGAGCAATACAAGTAAATAAGCCCGGCTTCAAGTGAAAATAATACCTTACATCTAAATCATAGAACACAACAAATGAATTTAATTAAATAAAAATCTAAACTTTGAATTTCACGCACCTACGAGTATGCGGTTACGCTAAGTTGCCATTTCGTGTTCAATACGAAATTAAAATTAATTCATAAGATATGATACCTATGACATACATTATGCAATGTTACCGCTCTGAGCGCAATCTCTCCGATCTCACTCTAAAACTTAACAAAAAAAGAGATGAACACTAGCGCGTTGTTGTCTTTTTCTGTCGCAAAGGTTTTTTTTCATTTGGCTTAAATCTCACTTTTCCTTAAAAACATAAAAATGTAAGTCTGTATGAGTAAAATTTGATACTGTGTGCAAGTATTCATCGAACATTTATCTATTAAAATAGTCCAGGCTTTCAATTTAGAATCAATGAATTTAACTACGAAGAGAACTTTTACTACGCAATCTACAAGGCTTCTTCAATGACGCGTAAATAAGTTGTGCAAACAACAAATTGTTCAAATTTGGTTTGAGCTGATATCGTGTTGTACATAATTGTTCTGATAGTTTATTTTTTGTTTTCTGTCGTTTAAAGTGAAAGTTTTATGATTAGTTATTGCTGTAACCTACTTGGTTTTGAAGTGAAAAGTTTATTAACTTTGAAATGGATTCGGAAACGATACTTGTGATTGTTTTTTTTTTTTTTTTATTGCGTGGGAAAGTCATCTTATGACAAAACCCGCTCTTGGGCGGGAGATAGTGTCAGACTTTTACTGACTAAAAACCCACTCCTTTTCCTTCGTTGCCTTCGTCCCAGGGCCCCGGGTTTCGTTTTCACACTACCCATGGCCCCAGTAGGCTTCGACCCTGCTGGGCCCCTACGATTTGCTGACATCTCCCTGAGGCGCGCGTGGAACAATACGCGCCGTCGACGACTTGGGCTCGGTCCGGACGGCTACCGGACGGTCGGACGGCGGGCTACCCATTGCTCATCATCCGCAAGCCCGCGCCTACGGTGGCCGGAAATCGGGATCGGAATCCCGGCGGCGGACAGGCGTAAGGACCGTTGCCTCACGCGATCGGCCGCCTCCTTTGCTAGCATTACTGCTTCGCAGAAGGAGGCGACCGCCTGCCACTCCTCCTCGCTCCGGACCATGGCCTGAACCAAGGCCCGGCGCGAGAGATCGCCGCCGCCGATTGCCCCCACGAGGACACGGCGTTGCTCTGCCCAAGCTGGGCACACCTCCACCGTGTGCTCTACCGTGTCCTCCGGGCGGTCCACACAGTGGCGACACCCGGGCGTCGTTTCCGCATGAATCCGGTGCAGGAACCTCCCGAACTTACCGTGTCCGGTGAGAAGCTGCGTCATGCGGAAGGTGAGGACGCCGTGAGGTCTTTCCAACCACGCCTCAAAGAAGGGACTTACCGCCATAATTGTGGCGTGCCCAATACTTGTGATTGAGGTGTATCTGTGGATTAATTCCACATTTGCCAGTTAAAGAGTTTGAGTTTTAAATATAAAAATGATCTCGTAACTTCACAAATATTCTAATCAGGGGTACCGCGAATAGAAACAAATTTCAAAGTTTGTAAATTCAATTCTTAAGTTGATCAGAATCTTGTGTGATAAAGAAGCGAAGAACGAAAAGCTGTGGCTGTTTAAATTGTGTTTTAATTACATATCAATATCGTAAATGAATGATTGATTAGTATAATCTTTTGTGCGCAATCTAGTGGATTCCAAAGTAGCCAGCTATAATAGAATGTTGTGAGCGAACAAAAGTTGCCAAAAAATATTAATATATGGCTTATATACTTTACGTCATTTGTGACACAGGTATGATGTTTACATAATTTCTATCTTATTATTAACAAATGAAAATGTAGCAATTAAAATCAGCAAGCAATACAGCAAGAAATTTTGCACTGATGATACGCGACGGCGGATTATAGCGCGAGTTTTATTTTTTTATTTGGAATAATAGGTAAGTGAGAAGTACTGTTGATAAGTCAAGGTTCCTTAGCTTGTCCCCTATAAAGGTATCTGGCACGCCACTGCATTCCGCTATCTAGCGTCGTTACTTTATCACACAGACAGACGTCTAGGTGCTTTAGGCATTTATAATACTATTACTAACCCCTTTGGGTTAAAGTATGAAATTGCCGTTTTATTGTAATAGGTACTTCGAATTGACATAGAACCTTCATGGTTCGAGATTTTTGAGTGAAACTTTTTTCACATGGTACCTATGAAGTTCTTCTTTTAAGATATGTGCAACATTTGATTATCGACTTTCGCTTTCGTGATGGACAACTTGATTTGAAGAACAAATCACGCGGAGGACCGCCCGCCCATAAAGGTGAATAACAATGATTTGAAAGAGATGGTGTGAGGCGATCCGAGCCTAACTACCCAGGAATTAGCGGCATGGTTAAACGTTACCTTGCCGACAATATTGACTCATTTGCGTCAAATAAATAAAATAAGAAAATATGAAAAATGAGTGCCTCATGATTTGACTGATTAGCAGAAAGAAACGCGTGTTGAAACTTGTGTTGTCTTGTTGAATCGATACAAAAATGAAGGAATATTGGATCGAATTGTGACATGTGATGAAAAGTGGATTCTTTACGATAACCGTAAGCGAAAAATGCAATGGCTGACTCCAGGTCAAACGCTGCCGTCAAACAGTGTCCTAAAGCAAAGCTTACCAATAAAAAGGTAATTGTAATTGTTTGGTGGTCCCAGCATGCTGTTATTTACTACAGCTTTCTCCGATCTGGTCAAGCAATAACGGCAGATGTCTACTGTACCGAACTCCGAACAATGATAGCAAAACTAGCAGTGAAACAGCCACGACTCATGAATCGATATTTACCATCAGTGCTTCTTGATAACGCGAGACCTCCTATGCACGAGAAACTGTTTTAACTCTACTGGAACTGCAATTAGAAACCATTTGTCACCTTCCGTATTCACCAGACCTTACTCTCACTGCCATTTTTTTCGTGATTTGGACAATTTTCTACATGATAAAAAGTTTTCTTCTCAGGAGGCAGTACAAAATAATTTCACACAGTTTGTCGAATCTAGATCACCAAAGTTCGATCGCAAAGGCATAAATGGCCTTCCTATTAAATGGCAGCAATGTATAGATAATAATGGTAATTATTTTGATTAAATAAATATGTAAAATTAAAAAAAAAAGGATTTTTAATTTTTCAGTACAAATCAGCAATTTCATACTTTATCGCCTAATAATAAGGACATATGCAATGTTATGTTAATAAACTATATTATTTGCGAGGCCCATTTCCGGTGTTCTGTTAATACTTACGGGCTTGGTAATATTAGGTTTTCGCTGCGACGCGTAGACTCGTAAGACGCGCAGCGCCGGCGTCTGGAATAAAATAATGTACGATTACACAACTGTTCTCTTCGAAAGTCATAAGCTCCCATCAAAGTGTCTACCTTAAGCAAAATTTTTAATGTCATAATATTATTTTGCATAACAACAGATAGCATAACTTTACTGGCATATATTTTTAATCGATAGTCATTAGTTGCGGTGGAAGTAATAATAAATCGATAAATAAAAGTTAATTACAAAATACTGTTGGTTTATTAATTATTATATTAAAATTAAATGATCGACGGCTTGCCAGTTGCAGTGGTGCAAATTGACATTCATTTCCCTTGGGATGGTTGTTACACGAAGTAGGTAGAAATTATGTTTTACTCTTACGCAGTCATAGCGTATTTTTGCTCTCTTTCGCTCTCGTGGCACCGTAACGTCTCAGAATGAATTATTTTCTTAGTCGAGACTTAACTGCCTCTGCGATCTCACGTGCCCGTTACGTAACGGCGTAACGTAAAAATTCAATTTTTACCAACCTTGCAGTATTAAATTTCGCAAAACATTTCACTTTCCGTAAAGGTAGAGTTTCGTCAAAAATGTCCTACTTGATAAAATTATGAAATAACTCTTAAAGTTTTTTTTTTTTTATAAAAGCAAATTACATACCATTAGAAAGCTCACACACTAGGGATGTTTTGCTAGAATTGGAACTCTTCAATCATTTTTTTTTTTTTAATACAAGTTGAAATTAAGATTTAAGTATTTTTTACACCTTTCTGTAAGTTTAAGGACTCATAACTTTTTATCTACCTAACATCTGAATAAAGCAATAATTTTATAAGAATCTGCCAAAATAAAAGATTAAAAAAAAAACTAAAAAATATACTATGATATTACTATTATTATCAAAACGGTAACCTAATTACAAAACACTGTCCGCTTGAATAAGGTAGACGGAGGCCCCTTTGCGAGGGCATCTTATTTCTGGGTGGTTTAAAATAAAAACCACAGTAGCAATGCGGAGCTAGCTTTCAACTGCTTACATGCTCGCATGATATGCAAGCAGATATTCAGTATGCAAGAAAGCATGCAGCAGGCATGTAGTATGTAATCAGGCATGCAGTATGGGAGCAGGCATGCAACATGCAGCAGGAATGCAGCATGCAAGCACGCATGTAGTATGCAAGTAGGCATGCAGCATGGAAGCAGGCATGCAGCATGGAAGCAGGCATGCAACATGCAGCAAGCACGCAGTGTGCAAGCAGACATGCAGTATGCAAACTGGCAATCAGCATGGAAGCAGGCATGCAACATGCAGCAAGCATTCTTTCTGTCACGGCTCCGGCGGTGCGGGATTTGGGCGGTCCAGCTTATTGTCGCAGATGGTTTTAACGCTCCCCACCACAGCTTCGGCTTGCTGGCCGGCTTAGCCACCACTTGCTCCTCAGCTCACGGGTCGCCCTACCCCTCTGCGCCTACGCGGACTTAAATTACACTTTAGGGGTAGGGCAGATGTAAGTCTGTATGAAGTCGGTTTTGTAGCGATTCGTTTCTGTCATTAAATTATAATACAACATATTGACTTTTTTATGACACTATTTTAATTTAATATTGAAAATGCTACCAAGTAACCGTCTATTTTAAAAATAAGGGACAAAAGTCACTTAGAGCGATGGGGCGGATATCCAGTCGTGTGTAGAGTACTGCAGTCACATATCGGCTGGTGCTGCAAAATGTCATCTAGCAGCTTTGGACTCAGTGGAAAGGTGTGCGAAGAGGATAATTGGGGATCCAGATTTAGTTAAGTCCAATCTACAAAGCCTCGAGATCAGGCGTAGGGTAGTCAGCCTATCGGTATTTTACAGGTTACATTAAGGAGAGTGTGCGCGGAAATTGCATGACTTGATTCCGCCATCTCTTTTCTACCATCGGACAACCCGACGTACGGTGAGTGTCCACCCTTACGTTGTTGAAACTTCAACGGTCCGGACTAAGCGTTTCACTTCGTCATTTATACTGCATACATCGAAGGACTGGAACAATTTGCCTGCTGCGGTCTTCCCGTCCAACTATAATTTAGGTGTCTTCAAGGCTAGAGTGAATGGGCTCGTAATAAACTAGTACGACTCATTATCAATGATTAGATCTCTGCTTACCATCAGGTGGGATCGCAGTCAAGCAATGGTTTATATCAATTTAAAAAAAAAAAGTAAAAAAGACGTCGGTCTCGGATTTTCGGTAAAATAAAATTCGAACAAAAAAATTCGGCAAAGTTCTCGTTAAAGCTAAGAAAGATAAGCAAATTAAGTATCTTGACTTAGCTCGCGAGGTTGTCGACATGTGGGAAGTGGATAGAGCAATCATAGTGCCGATAGTCGTAACGCCCAATGGTTTAATAGCCAAGAGTCTCGAACAACATCTGAGGAGGCTCTCGTTAGGCAGCTGGATCAAGATCAAGATCCAGAAAGCAGTACTCCTGGACTCGTCGCGCATCGTTAGGAGATTTCTCTCTCAGGAGCCCTGACCGCCGGTAGCTTAGACCCTGTTTCCGATGCCAGTGGGCTACTATTTTTTATATTTTAAAATGGGATTTAAGTGTTTTTTTTAAAGAAATATTTAAAAATGTAATGAGTATGTGTATAGAATAAATAAATGGAATAATAATAATAATATTCCACAACTATTACAGTTCCAAACTAAGCAGAGCTTGTGCTATGAGTACTAGATAACTGATAAACATACTTATTTATTTTTAAATTCATACATAATATAGATAAATTACACCCAGACATAACAAATAATTGTGGTCATCACACAAACATTTAAACTCACAACCAGGATTAATAACCACTAGAACTTATCACGAAATGGAAGCTTACGACACAGGAAACTAAAAAGACAAAGTACGCCCCCTCACTTCTGGATAGATTCTCCAATGTGGAATGAGGCTCTTGTCAGCAAAGTGTCCTTCCATGAAAGGCAACGAAGGAACAGGAGTGGTTTTCTAGTCAGTAAAAATTTGACACTATCTCTCGCCCCGCCCAAGAGCGGGGGATGCCATTGGATGATTATTCCACCGAAAAAAAACCTTCTGACATCTAAAATTCCAGAAATAGAATCTCGGCCAAAAGAGTGGTCTATTGTTACCTGATAGATTGCCATGTTGCAGATTACATAGAAAAAAAAATGGACAAATTGTTATGTAAAAATGATAACTTACCTGTTAATAGCCTCCGCGTTGAAGGCCTCGATTCGGTTTGCTCGCGAACTACCCTCCGAGTACCGTCTTCTGAAAAGATGTACAGTACGATCACACAACCGTTGTTTCGTATAAATCAGAAAACAATCCTAAATTTTACAAAATTGCGTTAGGTAAATAGTAAAAATACAAAATTAAGAGTAAAATGAACATTATATAATATTTTGTATATTTGTGATTTTAATTCTACTGTAGGTATATTTAATTCTATAACGGCACGATTGATGCAGTTCTTAAGCGACGAACTAGCGCTGCGTATCGTGTGTTTGATTCCCATGAAAAAAATATTGATGTGGCCTACAGATAGGTATTCCAGGTCTGGGTGTCAAGTGGTTGCCACTACTACTACACTACACTACTATACTTGTGTATGTGAATTTATGTTTCGATGGCATACACGATACAAGACTAGGTGATTCTGAGTGTGGGGAAACGTTTAAAAAAGAGACTATAATTAAATTTCTTGGAAGCCATTTAGCTGGCAGACGATGACCTATCCAACTGAATTCATTAGATTTTTAGTTTTAAATTTAGTTTAATTTAAAATTTAACATTAGTTTTAAAAAAATGTACGTTCGGTTTATATCGAATATTTTTAAATTTATTAATCGGGTAACTGTTTCATAATTTTTATTATGAAGTTTACTCAGATTATTATTAACATAATTTTTTTATTATTGATAGGCTCGCGTTTAACCACTAACTCACAGTGGGTTTAAACTTGGTGGTAAGCAAATAGTAACTAGAAAAAAAATAATGTAACGACATGTATGACGTCACATAAGAACTAATCCTGCATCGCGCTATTAAAGTTATCCGCGTGATTTGAACATGTAGAACAGCCCGAAATCATCTATCGGGCAGTTGCCCACCAGACATAACACCCGTCTGGTCGGAGGATCCTTCCTTTCTAACGAAGGTTTGCGGGACTTTACTCTCTGTTACGCCTGCCTTCAAACTGGTGACCCTCGACAAAGAACGTCAGCGCAGCCTTCGTGTAGCCACTACTTCGAGACGTCATCATCACTTCCTCAAGCTTTTGAGCAGCGAGCCATACAGCCAGTATCCACGGCTATAAATGATATCCTGACTACCAACATGCCTACTTGATCATACATAACCATCAGCCTCATCAGCGACCTTGGCTAAGCAACAGCACCCTCGGCCAGTCACATGAAGAGACCTTAAAAACATCACAGGGGCGACGCAAGCAGTCAAGTCATACGTCACACAGCACCGCTCCGACTCATTGGAGCCAGCAACACTACTCCGACACAACACTGCTCCAGTGAGGTGATGACGAGATGATGTCTTAGTGAATCACTAAGATAGTTGCCAAAAACATATTAATAGATGGCTCTTATATAGTTTACGTCATTTGTGATACAGGTGTAATGTTTATATAATTTCTATCTTATTATTAACAAATGAAAATGTAGCAATTAAAATCAGTATTACAGCAATAAATTTTGCACTGATGATACGTAACAGCGGATTATAGCACGAGTTTTTTTTATTATTTTTAATAACAGGTAAGTGAGTAGTACTGTTGATAAGTCAAGGTTCCTAGGCTTGCCCTCTATAAGGTATTTGGCACGCCACTGCAAGCCACGGCCTAACGTCGCCAAACTTAATCACACAGAAAGACATCAGAAATTGCAGTTTTATTGTAATAGGTACTTCGAATTGATATAGAACTTTCATGGTTTGTGATGTAAAACTTTTTCACATGGTACCTATGAAGTTCTTCTTTTAAAAAATGTGCAACGTTCAATTATCGACTTTCAGTTGGTTTTTTTTTCAGCTTAAATAAGAAAGATTGATACTTTGAAAATTATTATTATTCACTAGACCTTGCTCCAACGGACTACCATTTTTTTTCGTCATTTGGACAATTTTCTACGTAACAAAAAGTTTTCTTCCCAGGAGGTAGTCCGAAATGTTTTCACACAGTTTGTCGAATCTGCATCACCAGAGTTTGATCGCAAAGGCATGAATGAACTTCCTATTAAATGGCAGCAATGTATAGATAATAATGGTAATTATTTTGATTGAATAAGTACAAAAATAAAAAAAAAAACTATTTTTATTTTTCAGTACAAATCAATAATTTCATACTTTAACGCCTAATATTAATAAGGACATATGGTTGGAATGTTATGTTAATAAACTTTATTGTTATTATACAGTGTTCTGTTAATACTTACGGGACTGAAAGGTCTTCTTGGTTTTCGTAGCGACGCTCAGGCTCGTGAGAGACGCAGCGCCGGTGTCTGGGATAATATAATGTAAGATTACACAACCATTCTCTTCGAAAGTCATAAGCTCCCATCAAAATGTCTATTTTGTAGCAATTTATATAAGAAGGTGGGTACCTAATTTTCTAATTTGTAAAGAGCCCGGCGAATGACACTGTCGCAACTGCAAGTTGACGCGTATTCAAAATTCGTCGAATTTTGACCACCGATTTCCCGCGAAGTGGCGAGCCACCTTGCTGGCCTGCCACCTGGGATCTGAAGGCCCTTGCACGCATGCACGGTTTGCGCATGGAGATGTAACGACGGGGCGAAACTCCACTGCCGCGACACGCAGGTTCTCGCCAGACATGGTAAGTTTAGGAGGTTCCTGCACTGGATTCGAGTGGAAGAAACACCCGGGTGTCACCGTTGTGTGGACTGCCCGGAGGACACGGTGGAGCAAACGGTGGAGGTGTACCCCGCCTGGGCAGAGCAACGCCGTGTCCTCGTGGGGGAGATCGGCCGCACGCGTGAAGCAACGGTCCTCACGCCCCAACAGCCGCCGGGATTCCGATCTCGTTTTGCGACCACCGTAGGCGCGGGCTTGCGGACGGCGAGCAATGGGTAGCTCGCCATCCGACCGTCTAGTAACCGTCGTCAGACCGAGCCCAAGTCGTCGACAGCGCATACTGTTCTACGCGCGCCTCAAAGAGATGTCAGCAAACTGTAGGGGCCCAGTAGGGTCGAAGCCTACTGGGGCCAAGGGTCTGATTCTGAAAAGAGTACTCGGCCCTGGTACGAAAGCCAACGAAGGAATAGGAGTGCGTTAGTAAATGTCTGACACTAACTCCCGCTCCACCCAAGAGCGGGGAGGTCATTAGATGATTTTCCAACAGAAAAAGAAAACCTTTCAAAGGTAACTTGTTTTTTACGGGACAGAAATGGGCATTAAACTTCATTGTAACTTCATCATAATTATCTTTATGCTCTTTGACTTCGAACACAAACGTATTGTATAATTTAGTGCCTATGTCCCCATTCGCCGATAAAAATAGCGCTGTTTTCATTTGGCTAGTTCTACTACTATATCCCGAACTCAGACCACCGTTGGTCATCCTTTTTTTGTTGGTCTGAGCTTCCGAAGCAATTAGATAAATGTCGAACATTTGTCTAAAGAAATTCCAGTTGTCGGCATCAAGCTTTGGTGTACAGCTAGTAACAGCAAAATTCAAGTACTAGAAATGTTCCGAACCATGACACTTAGAGCTATATTCAATATTCCTCAATGTATTAGCAATAAATATATTTACCACTAGACAAGAGATAACTCAGTACATCAAGAAAGACTGGCAAAACATAAAAATGAACTGGCCCTGCGATTATCACGAAATGGAAGCTTACGACACAGGAGCCTTAGACAAAGTATTCCCTCTCTTCTGAATAGATTTATCAATGTGGAATGAGGCATTTGACTGTAAAGTGTCCTTCCAAGCTTCTGACATCTTAGAAATGAAATTATTAGGCAAAAATGATAACTTACCTTTGCATTAGTTCTTTATTAATAGCTCTAGTGCGGTTTGCACGGAACTGTTCCTCTGATAAACGCCTCCTGAAAATATGCACAACACGATCACACAATCGTTGTTTCGGAAAAATCAGAAAACAATCATAAATTTTAAATTGCGTTGGGTAAAGAGTAAAAATATAAAATTAAAAATAAGATCAAAATTATTTTAAAATTTTGTGATTTAAAGAGATATTTAATTCTGTAACGGCTGAATTGACGCAGTTCTTGAGTGAAAAACTAACGCTGTATATCGCGGGGTTGATTCCCATATGGAAAAAATATTGATGTGGCCTACAGATAGGTATTCTAGGTCTGGGTGTCTTGTGTATGTGAATTTATGTTTCAATGGCATCCACGATACAAGACTAGGTAATTCTGTGTGGGGACACGTTTAAAAAAGAGACTATAACTAAATTTATTGGAAGCAATTTAGCTGGTAGACGATGTCCTATTCAACTGAATTCATTAGATCAAAATGTTTAAAAAAAATGTACTATTGGTTTATAAAGAATATTTTTAAATTTATTAATCGGGTAACTGTTTCACAATTTTTCTTATGAAGGTTACTTAGATTATTATTAACATTATTTTTTTATTATTGATAGGCTCGCGTTTAACCACTATCTCACCTGGGCCTTAAGTCTGCTATTACAATAGTGTCAGAATAGTCTCTCATTGATTTTATAATTGTTGATTTGGACAAATTCGGTAATCTACTAATATAATGGCGTCATTATGACTTTCCAATGGTCAACCACTGACATTCTATTGAAAGAAGTGGCATAGAATGGTAATCTCGTACATATTGACAAACGAATATCTGACGTATGCGGTAATCTGCTAAAATTTTGACAGTTCGTTTGATCAGTGACTTACCATTAGAACGTCATAGTGCAGATATTGCTTTTAATAAGCTCGATATTGTCATTCTAACACAACCATTGTTCGAGACCATTGACCGATCAATGATCGATCATTATGAATTAGCAGATTACGAACTTTTAGCAAAATGACAATGGGATCGTGTTGGAATGACGAATTTCTAAAAATAGCAGACTTGGGCCCCTGTTAGTAAGCACTTAGTAAATAACATATTATGTACCTAGAAGAAAAAGAACAACCTAATTTCCCTACTGGAACCTACTCTTACTTGATTCAATTTGATCCTTATCGATTTTATCCTACTAGTTTCGATCCCTGGCTACTAATATTGATTATTCTAAAATTCATTAATGGTGTTTTAATTTTCATTTAAGCCAGCCTCTACGATAATCTTTATACTTTTGGATTAGACCATTCACGCCTACTTGAAAAATTCATGCCGTATACAAAATTGCAGTTGGCGTCATGTGACGTCATTACACCATTGCTATTGTAAGTACATATTTCAAAATATTATATTCCAGAATACCCAAAATATGTCTCAATAAAAGAAGTAGATTATTCACCAAGATAATAAAGCAGTGCCTTATGTCACGGGCATATTGAAACCAGAGTGTCACGAAGGATTCTTGGTGAGAAACCCTGTGCTGATGTCCTGTGCAAAGTCAGGGAGTCAAGCTAAGAATCCTGAGTGTAGCAAGGGAACCAAACTGGCCCAAGTCGAAGGCACCTTTACCCCCAAGACTCTACTCTCTTTTCATATCTATTTTTCGGTTATTCGACATTTGCGAGCAGGTGACGAGAAAAAATCTTTTCACAACATATTAATGAAAATCAGTAGGTATGATATTATTGCCCGGCTATAGCCGGTAGTAGCAAGTTTATAAACATATGATATGAATTTTTCGAGCAGTTGGCGTAAAAACAAACCTAATCCAAGGTATAATCAGCCTGTGCGCCAAATTGTATCAAGCCGTTCTGCTGTTATGACATAAAAAGACTACAAACATACAGACATCTAGGTGCTTTTGGCATTTAAAATATTAAAAAGGACGTATGGAATGTTAATTGTTATTGAACATTTCTGGTGGTGTTCTGTTAATACTTACTGGTAGGGCACGATTTCTTGGTTTTCATACCGAGGCGCAGACCCGGAAGGCGTGTGACGCTGGCGTCTGGAATAATACAATGTGCGATCACACAACCGTTCTCTGTGAAAGTCATCATCTCTCATCAAAGTGTCTATTTTGTACCAATTTATATAAGTAGGTACCTAATTTATCAATATGTTAATAAGATTTATAGTTAATCAAAATTATCTGCAACTTCCTACAGCTTTAGAGTTTAATAAAATATCTATTAGGTATTCTATATGGTTACTCTTAAGCCAGTTTTAGTGGTGTTCTGTTAATACTGTCGGTGGTTAACTATACGTCAGCGCAGAAAGCAAAGAGCGCTCAATACCCTGTTTTCATTTCTCTATTCTCCCAATTCGCCTGGTTATTTATTTCACTTTCAATACAATTGACTGGACTGTTGGTCTAGTGGTTAATGGCCCTGACTGCTATAACGGAGGTCGTGGGTTCAGCTCTTTCCCACGACAAATGATTCTGTGATGAGCACGTTCATTTGTTCTGTGTCTGGGTGTAATTTATCTATAATATTTATGTATTTAGAAATATGTAAGAATGTTTATCAGTTATTTAATACTTTTACGACAAGTTCTGTTTAGTTAGGGAGTAAATGGCGTTTTATAAAATTTGTGGAATATTATATATAATTATTTGCGCTAACCACAATATAAATATATGCTCATCTCATAACCCTCTTCTTAAAATGTCTTACTCATCGCGCACACTTCCTTCACTATACTTTCTTTGTTTAGGCTATTTCTCTGTGGGATGCGCTCCTTCAAGAAGTCAGAATGGTTATAGACCGATTAAAATTTAAGATTGAGGTTTGCGAGCTTATTCATAAGAAGTTGGAAGTTAGAAGTTGGTTTTGTTCGTTTGCCCAATATAGATTTACCATATTTTTTCATATAGACGGCGATTTCTAATGACGGTCCAAATTTAGAGGCACATTTACGTCATCAATACACGACAAACCTAGTATCTATGATATTTTTCATTGGTATTGTAGCTAAAGAAATATGGTAGATTCGAAACAATAAAAAAAAACCATAATATCACCCCTCAACAAAATGCACCTACTGGAAGAGGTGAAGGCCCTTATCTGAAGAAACTAAATTAAATAACAAAGAAAACCACCACTAAAAGTATATCTTACGCCAAAGTTGCTGTAAGAGGTATAGCAAAGACGCCATTGATATGAATAGCAACAAGAAGTTGGACGAAATATTAATGACATCATTCGACGAGAGACTGAAGAAAATTGAAAATAGCAACAAAACTGCTACTTTTAAACCTAAACAATTAATACTACACTAAAGTTTATAAAGTGAAACTCAAATGGTTTATTAAAACAACAGAACGAGTTACAAGTAGTATTATTAGACCTAGAAAAAAATGATGTATGTCTGATATCAGAAACGCACTTCAAAAAACAATCTCACATTAAGTTTAAAGGGTACAAAGTATAGCATGCACTTCACCTAGATAAATATGCAAGAGGCGGTAGTGCCGTTATTGTAAAAGATAATTTACAGCACTGCGAAGAGAAAGACATCAAAGCAGTGAAGATTAGTCTCCAAACTAAAAAATATCCATTAACAGTCTGCCATCTATGGTCCACCTCACGAGATCACAATAAACGTTTCCTTATCAGTCTTGGTAGTCGTTTTATTTTAGGTGGAGACTTCAATGCTAAAAATACTAAAGGCAAAGAATTTCAGAGTGCCATAAAAGAGATGCAATGTGAAGGTCACTGGAAAGCCCACCTACTGGCCAACAGATCCAAATAAAATTCCAGACTTAATAGATTTCTTTCGTAACTAAGAATCTATCAACTAGTTACATATTAACAGAACAAAGCTATGATATGAACTCAGATCACTTGGCAATCTATTTAGAAATTATTGAATACTCTCGTCAATAAATAGACAGATTGGGAGAGTTTTAAGACCAAATTGAATGATCAAATAGATCTTAAAGTTCCGTTAAAAGCACCCGAATATTTAAACATCGAAGTAGAAAACTTTATAATGCCGATCCAGCAAGCAGCGTGGGAAACTACATCCAACATAAAAAAAACGAGGGAAAATATCTATCCCTTCAGAATCAGATAGGCTGCTCTCATTATGGAGAAAAGAAGACAGAGAAAAACCTGGCATCAATCTAGGTGCCCTGATGACAAACAAAAACTAAACAAGCTGACAAAAAAAGTAAGAAGACTAATTCAGAACTTTAAAACCGACTCAACCAAAACTGAAGTCTGTCGAATAATTACATAATAAGATACCATAGATGTTTGAGGATGTATAATAATACGTAATCTTTTACTTAATACTTACAAATTTATGTCATCCTGGAGTTGACCATCAGGGGCTTCTTCGGAAGCTACAGCAGATTTCCTGGTTTTGAAAACAGGGTATTTATTACACAGATATTCCAAAAGACACTAATTAGAATTTAAAAAATCGTCGATCGAAGTTAAATGCTTACTTTAAGTTTAGTTTAAAATTTGCTAGTTTCGCCAGGTCGCTATCTGACAAGTCAACCGTAACTTCAGGAAATCTGAAAACATAAAAGACGTTATTGATAATATATATACTTTATAATGTTTCAATGTACATAAATAATTAAGAAAGAAAAAATTATATATTACAACAAATGTGGAGTAGTTAATTTACAAAATATTATGAGCTACCAGGGGGCCACATGTGCAGAAGCAGTCATTGCCAAACAAGCGTGTCTTCGACATACTTCTTTAACCTTATAATACGCTTTTTTAGTTAGGACACGCTTAATATGGGTTTTGAACTTTCCCTCGCTAAGTTCAGTCACTACCTTTAACAGCTTGTTATAAAAGCGTATGCTGTTTACTAAAAATAACTTGCTGGTCTTAGCTAATCTCCATTTAGGTAACATAATCTCGTGTTTACTACGCGTTATTATGTTATTAAAATCGCTTCTAATTTTGAAGAGTCCTAGGTTTTTACGAACATACATAAAACTTTCTAAGATATAATGAGAAGGCAGAGTCAGTATATCGATTTCTTCGAATTTATTTCTGAGAGACTCACGAAGACCCATTTTATAAATAGCCCGGATTGCTTTCTTTTGCATATGAAAATTGAGTGTACATCAGCTGCAGATCCCCACAGTAAAATTCCATAAGACATAATACTGTGGAAATAAGCATAGTAAACTAACCTAGCTGTGGCTACATCGGTCAGTTGCCTTATTTTTCTTACTGCATATGCGGCCGAGCTTAGTCTACCTGAAAGAGCTCTAATATGAGCGCCCCACTGCAGTAGTCGATAGTTAAACCTAAGAATACAGTTTCCGTAATGACATCAAGTTTGTTGCCATCAAGAATTAGATTGACGCCAATTTGAGGGACATTCGGTAATGAGAACTTTATACATTTAGTTTTATTCGCATTTAATAAGAGATTATTAGCAGCGAACCGTTTCGAAAGAACAGTCAGACTTTCATTGACATGTAAGACATCCGCATCTTTCCTATCTACTTTAAAAATAAGGGAAGTGTCATCAGCAAATATAATTATATTGGATAAATTTGCCATCATGTAAGGAAGGTCATTAATATAAACCAGGAAAAGGAAAGGACCAAGAATTGAACCCTGAGGCACGCACATCTTTACTAAAGACCCCGAGGACGTCGCCCTATTAATGGTTACTTTTTGCTGCCTGTAAGATAAATAAGAAAAAACAAGATCAGCAGCTCGTCCACGAATTCCGTAACGTAATTTATAGATTAGAGTATTATGGTCAACGCAGTCAAATGCTTTAGAGAGGTCACAGAATATGCCAATAGCATCCTGGGACTTCTCCCAGGATTCCAAAATGTGACTGATGAGTTTCACTCCAGCATCCGTCGTTGACCTTCCTTTCGTGAAGGTAAACTGATGACTATAATGCAAAATCCTATTTGAATTAAAATGAGACAACATTTTGTCGAGCATGATTTTTTCATATATTTTACTCATTGCTAGAAGCACAGATATAGGTCTGTAATTAGAGGGGTCACTCTTACTACCTGATTTGAAAATTGGTACTACTTTACTATGTTTCATCAAATCAGGGAATGTGCCGCTGTCTAGGCATTGATTAAATATGCCTGTTAGGACAGGAGCAATTGTATCGATAATATCTCCAAGAACCTTAACGGATAGACCCCATAAGTCCTCGGTAATTTTCATGTTAAGACTATTGAATGTTTTTTTAATTGAATCAACAGAGATGCGTTTAAATTCAAAGTTTGGTACATCCTTAGTGAAAATTTCTTTCAAAAAAGATTCAGCTGACAAAGATGAAGAAGGGAGAGATTTCATAACTTCTATTGGGATGTTGGCGAAGAGGATGTTAGCTTGGGTGCAGGCTCTTTTGAATATCTTTGAATAGAGTCTGACATGGATAACCATGTCAGACTTGCAACTTGCATAAGCAAGTTAAGATCAGATGATAATGATTTTTAATGATATAGCTGATATAAAGTATCTCTGCTTTTTCTAATTCCAGCAGTAGCCCATTCATTAAATTTGGATTTATTATTGATCTGAACTTTTTTAATTGGATACGCCTTATTAAATTCTTGACATACTGTAGAAAATAATATAATATACCATAATTTACATTGGGGTATTGTGAATCAAAATTGGCTGTTGAGAGACTACTATGAACATTGTTATTAAAATAGTTTAATTTATTTTTAGTAAGCGGTCTAAACTCTGCAGTCGAATCTAATTGAAACTTTTTGACTGACTCGAAAGATACAAGTTGACCAGTATGGTCAGATCTCACGCCACTAATAGGGATGAGTATTTTATGTCACAATTAGTAAATATATTATCTATGCATGAAGCTGAAGTAGGTGTAATTCTTGTAGCTTCATTAAAAATACATTTTAAATTAACCTTTTGAGTAGCGTAATTAGAGACACAATAGAAAGACAATAACCGAACAAACACCGGCGTTCGCTCGGGTTTAATGAATTAAAAGAACTAAACAATGAAAGAAGTTTACATTTTTCTGGTGAATTTACTAGTAAATCAATATTTAAGTCCCCACAAACGAAAACTAATTTATTATCTCTAATAAGTTTATTGAGTATTTCTTCTATTATGATCAAAAAAGATGTCAAGTTTGATGCAGGTGGTCTGTAGACACATAAGAAAGTTCAGCCTTCAACCTCTGCACATGCTACTTCTCATAAGCGATCAACAGAGCAAGCAGTGATATTTTTCCTTTCCTTATATCTTAAAGAATTACTACATAATATCAAGGTACCACCCCCTAATTAATAAAATAATTAATAATAATAAATTGCAAAAAAAATAGATTTAGAAAATGCGGTTTTTTGATTAAAAACAAAATTTTGTAGAAATACGTAAAGAGAAACTGAATAGATCCTTTTTAAAACATATTGCGATTTAATATGCAATGATTTTAAACATAATGCTCAAAGAAAGAAAAAAAATAAAATCATATTTCTATCCCTGGGACTAACAAATCGCTAGCACAGATTTTCGCTTTGCGTTTAGCGCAAGCAGCTATTTATGTATTCCAAAATAGCCTGAGCAAGTACTTGTTACTGTCACTAGCTGCTCACGTTAACTTTTTCACCGCCACAACCGATAATAAAAACGCCGCCCGTGCCGGAGTCGTTGAATGACGCAGGATTTCATCAAATTTTACCAATTCAATACTGAAATCAAAACATTTTTGTTTTAATTAATATAAACTAGTGCTTTAATGATATCCCACCTGATGGTAAGCAGTGATGTAATCGTTGACGGTGAGATGCACTAGTATATTTCGCGTAAATGTTTTAAATTGTGTAAAGTATTGACTTGTAGTAGGAGCGTGCCTTAATATACCAGGCCACTCAGAAAGTTTTGCGAAAAGAAGTTTTTATTACATACAATTCTCCCAATTCGCCTAGTTATTTAGCCTCACTTTTAATACATTTGACTGGACTGTTGGTCTAGTGGTTAGTGGCCCTGACTGCTATAACGGAGGTCGTGGGTTCGGTTCTTTCCCAAGACAATTGGTTTCTGTGATGAGAACGTTCATTTGTTCTGTGTCTGGTTGTAATTTATCTATAATATGTATGTATTTTGAAATATATAAGTATGTTTATCAGTTATTTAATACTCTTAAGACAAGTTCTGCTTAGTTTGGGAGTAGATGGCTTTATATAAAAGTTGTGGAATATTATATATAATTATTACCACAATATAAATATCACTCATCTCATAACCCTCTTCTTCTATGTCCTACTCATCGCACTGACTGCCTTCACTATACTTTCTTTGGTTAGGCTACTTCTCTGTAGGATGCGCTCCTTCAAGAAGTCAAAATGGTTACAAACCAATTAAAATTTAAGATTGACGTTTGCGAGCTTATTAGTAAGAAGTTGGCAGTAGATACTACTGCCAGCTTTTTACATCACAACGTTCTTATCGATTTGGACCAATTTTTTGATTACTTGTATATGTATATTTTATTAAATTGTGCATATACATTCAGTCAAAAAAGTATCGGGAATGGATGATTTTTTTATGGTTCCAAATTCAAATTTTTGTTTTTTTGTAGTTGTTAGATTGGCACAACTGTTTTCCATTTTGGCGCGGAGTTTGAGTTGCATCTGTTATTTATATTAAATACAGTGCTGGTTTTAGTAATATCATATATAGTGTGTATTGCGAATTTCATAATGGACAAAAATATCGAACAAAGAGTTTGTCTTAAATTTTGCATCGCCAATGGAATTTCGTGTTCGGAGTCACTGAAAATGTTACAGAAGGCTTACGGGGAATCGACTTTATCAAAAACTCGTGCTTATGAGTGGTTCAAAGCGTTCAAAAGCGGTCGAGATGTGATGGAAGATTTGCCTCGCTCTGGTAGGCCGTCAACGTCTGCAACTGAAGTTAACATCGCAAAAGTGAAGAAAATAGTGACTGAAAATCCCCATTCAACTCTGAGAGAGATAGCCGCCGAACTTTCTGTATCTCACGAGTCGATCCGTACTATTTTAACTAATCATTTGGGTATGAAACATGTTGCTGCTCGGCTAGTCCCAAAAGATCTGAATTTTCTCCAAAAACTCAATCGCATGAAAGTCGCTGAGGACATGCTAGAACGAGTCAGTTCGGACCCAACATTCATGAAACGCATTGTTACTGGTGACGAGACGTGGGTTTGCGAGTTTGACATGCAAACTAGTCAACAAGCTTCGGAGTGGCGCCTTCCAACTGAACCGAAACCGAAAAAACCACGCCAAAGTCGATCAAAAGTCAGTCATGTTGACTGTTTTCTTTGACTATCGCGGTGTTGTGCACTCTGAATTCTTACCGGAAGGTCTAACGGTAAATAAAGAATATTATTCGAGCGTTATGCGGCGTTTAAGAGAGCGAATTCGACGAAAAAGGCCAGATTTGTGGAAAGAAAATTCTTGGATTTTGCACCACGACAATGCGCCTTCGCACAAGGCTATCATTGTGAACGAATTTTTGACCAAACACTCAACAAATACCATCCAGCAACCACCATATTCACCAGATATGGCTCCTGCTGACTTTTTTCTTTTTCCTAAACTCAAATTACCACTTCGTGGCACCCGTTTTCAATCGATAGAAAACATAAAGGAGAATTCGCGGCGAGAACTGAACTCAATTCCGGAAGCAGCGTTTAAAAAATGTTTTGATGAATGGATTATTCGTTGGCGCAAGTGTATCGTTTCTAAAGGAGCATACTTTGAAGGTGATAAAATAAATTTGGATGAATAACAGACATTTTGTGTATTATTGATCTTTTCCCGGTACTTTCTTGACAGAGTAGTATTATAATATTTATATTTTATTGTATCTGCGATTAATTTGTACATGTTTTTCTTTTTCACCTTTTTTCTCCCTTTTATTGCAATTAGCATTATTTTTCTGTACATCACCCAAAGGTTGACTGGTAGACAATACCTAAGGCATTAAGTCCGCCTCTATAATAATAATAAACAAATGAAGTATATTGACTTGGCTCGCAAGGTTGTCGACATGTTGGATGTGGACTCGGCGATCACTGTACCGATAGTCGTGTCAGTCAACGGCTTAATAGCCAGGAATCTCGACCAACACCTTAGGAGGCTTTCGTTAGGCAACTGGACCAAAGGTCTGATTCAGAGGGCGGTAGTTCTGGACACGGCCCATATAGGTAGGAGATTCTATTCTCTGGAGCCTTGACCGCCGGTAGCTAGGAATCTGTACCCGATACCGACGGGATACTATATATTATATTTTTTAATGTTCTTTTTAATTGTTTTTTAACCGTTCCTTAAGGCCCTACAGAAGCGGTTTCATTCCGTCATACTCAAGGGAAAAAAAACCACAGGCAAAACGGGCTTAGTTTAATGAAATAGTAGGTATTCTATACTTACGATGTATGTTTACTACGGCCATCTTCATCAGAACAACGGCTTTGAAGCCGGCCTTAAGGATTCTAACTTAGATCCAAAAAATTCAGTAGGAATGGTTTAGTTTGTTTGCCCAAAATAGATTTACCATATTTCGATGGCGATTTCTAATGCTGCACCAAATTTAGAGACACATTTACGTCATTCATCCACGACAAACCTAGTATCAATGACAATTATCATTGGTATTGTAGCTAAAGAAATATAGTAGATTCGAAACAATAAATCAAAAAACCATAATATCACCCCTCAACAAAATGTGCAGGTGCATTGTAAATCTGGAAGAGGTGAAGGCCCTTATCTGAAGAAACCAAGTTAAATAACTAAGAGAACCACCTCTAAAAGCATGGACCCTGTACCGTCCTTCGCGGACGCAGAGAACCAAGGTGGTTCACTCACCGGTAGCGTGGAGTCCCTGGGACCTGTTCCCAGCACGTCCGCTGCGCCGGTGGGTCCTTCTGGTGGGAGGTTCGGCCTCAGGGAGGTGAGCGGAGACACGGCGTCGGACTCCGATGCCGCGTCTTCGCTGAACTCGGAGAGAATAGTGGTGGAAGACTCCACCTCCAGGAGGACGAACCAGTTCCTCAAACGCCCCATGTTAGGGGATGGCCGGAGGACATCCTCCGACGACGAACTGGGTGCATCGGCCCGCAAAATCTCCACCGCTGTGCGGGGTGCGGGCCGAAAGATAACAAAGGGGAGAAGGCCAACCGCTGAGAAGGCGACCCAGCCGTCTTCGATGATTGCCAGGGAGGGTCGGCACCCTGGGGCAAGCAGTGCCCAGGCCAGCCCTGCGGAGCCAGAGCCTTCTGGCAGCGAGCCAGAAGGCATGGAGGAGGTTTAGAGCCTCTCAGGCAATCCCTTTCCAAGAGGATTGGGCGACTCGAGGCGGACTTGGCCGGTCTCCGAGGCACTGGCCCCGAGGTGGCGCCAAAAGGGATGCGCAAGCAGGGGCAGTCCCAGCCCCTGCCCCAGCCGGAGAGCGAGGTTCTGGCCCTGCTGCGGCAAGAGCTGGCTGCCTTCCGGCAGCAGCAGCAGGAGCAGCAGCAGCAGTTCCAGGAGCGGGTTCAGCGTCAGTTCTCTGTCCTGGAGGGCATCGTCCTGCGCCCCCCGCTCGCGGCTTCCGGCCAGAAGAGGGCGGCGTCGTATGCCGCCGCCGCCACAGCCACGGTTGCTGCATCCAAGGTGGGCCCGTCGGGGCAAGCCGGCCGCGGGGCCATGGCGTCGGAGCCTGCGAGGCCGGCCCCGGCGGCCAAGCAGCAGCAGCAGCAGGGGAAGCCTGCTCCTCCTCCAAAAGGTAGGGCGGCGTCTGCCGCTAAACCAACGAGACTTCCTGCCGCGGCGGCGACAAGGACGCGCCTGCCGCCTCCCCTGCCCGTAGAACCTTCGGCTGGTGCCGACTGGACGATCGTTGGCGCCAAGAGAAGTGCGGGTAAGGCGGCTAGGGCGGCTAAAAAGCGCGCGAGGCAGCAAGAGCGTAAGAAGCGGGCCATGGCGGCCAGACTTCGCGCCCCGAATTCCGAGGCTGTAGTCATCACGCTACAGCCAGACGCGGTAAAGAAGGGCGTGACTTATGACGCCGTCATGGCAAAGGCGAAGCAGGCGGTGTTGCCCCACTTTGGCGAGCTCGGAGCATCTGGGGACTTCCGTATGAGGCGCACCGCAACCGGGGCTCGAATACTGGAAGTCCCTGGTGCGAATAGTGTCTCTGCCGCGGACGCTCTGGCTGAAAGGATCAGGGCGTCCCTAAATGTCGAGGAGGTCCGAGTGTCCAGGCCCACCAAGTGCATAGACATGCGCATCATGGGCCTGGACGACTCCGTCAGGGTGGACGAGGTGGTGGCCGCCATCGTCAGTGCGGGAAAGTGTACCTCCGCTCAAGTACGGGCGGGCACCATACGCGCTGACAGCACGGGCATGCGAGCCGTTACGGTGAGCTGCCCCGTGTCGGCGGCCAAGGCCATCACAGGCGAGGGCCGAAGGCTTTTGGTGGGTTGGGTTTCCGCCCAGGTGAAGATGCTGGAGCCCAGACCTTTGCGGTGCTACCGCTGCCACGTGAGGCACCATGTGGGGGCCTACTGCGCTGCAGAGGTGGACCGCAGTGACTGCTGCTACCAGTGCGGTCAGGCCGGTCACAAGGCCGTCGAATGCCGTGCACCGCCGTACTGCTACGCATGTGCGGCGGCAGGCAAGCCGGCCGACCACCGGGCTGGGAGCAGGTCCTGCGACCCCCCCGCCAAGGCCAAGGGCAAGGCTAGGAGGCCCATACCCGCTGATGTCCTCACCGCCGCAGCCGCCTCCTTGGCCGCCGTCGCTGTCGCCGCCGCACCCACCGTAGCAGGTCCCTCACGGGGGGCTCGGGAGGAGACTGTAATGGACTGTCAATAACGACCCCATTACGTCTCCTCCAGGCGAACATCAACCACTGCGCCCCCGCTCAGGATCTGTTGCTCCAGAGCATGGCGCAGTGCTCGATCAATATCGCCGTGATCTCCGAGCCGTACTATGTCCTGCCCAGGGGAGACTGGGTACGGGACCTGGACGGCTCGGTGACCCTAATTTCGTCGGCCGCCGCCGGTACCCCGACCCTCGAGGCAGTCACGAGGGGACGGGGTTGCGTGGCAGCACGGTTCGGGGACATTGCAGTGGTGGGCGTCTACCTGTCCCCGAACAGATCTCTCGGCGATCTTCACATCTCCCTAATGGAGCTGAAAGCCGTCGTCGCTGGGTTTGGTTCCCTCCCCGTGGTCGTGTGCGGGGACTTCAATGCCAAGAACTTGGCTTGGGGTTCCCGGTTCACGAACCAGCGGGGTCGGATGGTGGAGGACTGGGCTCTGGAGACAGGCCTGGTCGTCCTAAACCGGGGTTCTGTCCCCACGTGTGTGCGGATGCGGGGTGACTCAGTGGTGGACATCTCGTTCGCCAGCCCCGCTCTGTCGCCGCGTGTCGTCGACTGGCGCGTTATGGAGGAGGTGGAGACGTTCTCAGACCACCGGTACATCCGGTTTGACGTCTCCGCCCAAACCTCGACTGCGCCGGTCCGACAGAGCCCTTGTGGTCCGCGGTGGGCGCTGAGGCAGTTGGACCGGGAGCTCCTCCTGGAAGCCGCGACGGTACAGGCCTGGGTGCAAGCACCGGACAGGCCTGTCGACATAGACGCCGAGGCAGAGTGGTTCCGGGAGGCCATGTCGCAAATCTGCGACACGGCAATGCCCCGAGTCCCTCCAGGACGTGCTCTGCGCCAGGTACACTGGTGGTCGCCGAAGATTGCGGCACTGCGCAACGCGTGCAATGCCGCGCGACGCCGGTATGTCAGATACCGCAGGCGACGCATCCGTCCACCGGATGCGGAAGCCAGAGAGGCGGAGCTGTACGAGGGATACAGAAAAGTACAACAAAGTAGAACAAAAAAGTAAGAAGACTAATTCAGAACTTTAAAACCGACTCAACCAAAACTGAAGTCTGTCGAACAATTACATAATAAGATACCATAGCTGTTTGAGGATGTAAAATAATACGTAATCGTTTACTTAATACTTACAAATTTTTGTCATCCTGGCGTTGACCATCAGGGGCTTCTTCATGAGCTGCATCAGATTTCCTGGTTTTAAGAACGGGGTTATTATTAAACAAGTATTCCAAAAGACACTAAATTAAAAAAATCGACGATCGAAGTTAAATGCTTACTTTACGTTAAGTTTAATACTTTTTAGCTGTGTCTGGTCGCTATCTGGCATCTGTACGGATACCTCAGGAAATCTGAAAACATAAAAGTCAATGTACATACATAATTATGTCATTCATCAACATCATCATTACAGCCGAAAGACGTCCACTGTTGGACATAGGCCTCCTTCTAGTATCGCTATAATGACCGAGTGATAATGTGCGAGACGCCTAGGAACGGTTATTGTATACAAAAAAAAAACAACTTTAACAATATAATAATAATAATTTGTTTATTTGTACTAGAATTTAAATAAATTAGTACACAGCTACTTATTACTTACGTTGTACATAATAGCAAATTTAAAATGCGAACTGCTGCCTCCTAAACTAGGCCAAAAACCTGTGTTTTAGGAGCCAATGTTCCTCCAGCAATAATTAGATTATAACAGACAACATTGCAAGTAGGTGTTAGTTATAAAATAAAATCATAATACAATACAATAAATCATTTAAATTGATGAAATGAAATTGTAAGTAAATGATTAAATTAATTAAAGGTTATACATATTTATCTATAATTATTTGCAAAAAATCGCGACTAAACAAGAACGGCGTGGCACGCTAAGCATACGCATAATCAGCCTTTTAATTTTCTCACTCCTGGAACTCAGGCCTTCGCGTTCTAGGGAGGGTGGCATGTTAATTTCGCATAGTTGCAACCAATTTCGTTTCGATATAAATGGCCATCGAAAGCAAAAATATTTTTTTAAGTCGCAATGGGTATAAATAGGCTAGTCAGCTGTCAAGCACTAGCGTTACCCGGTCAATTACCCAAGTACTTCAAGGACAAATCCACAAGCCACCAAAAATCATTAGGTTCATTCTAAATATCTTAGTCCAAAATCAAAACGGTCAAATTAGGTTGGGCGACCCATTGGCCAAAACTTGGGTATAGGTAAATACGCCAACTACAACTTACACCCGTGGCGAATTTCTAAATAATTGCAATTATCGAAATACAAACTTTAAAACAAAATTTAAAAATGAAATTTAAGTAGAGTACTAGAGTTAAGTAGAGTACTAAAATTAACTTAAGGAGTAGAGTATTATGAACTAGAGAATTATGAATAAACGGCTAACAAACAGAAATATATTTTGTTTAATCGTTGAAAAAAAGTAAAGCATTTTATTTTTTAATGGATTGTAAAATCGAAAACATCTTCGCATTATTGCCTTTCTAATGAAATTTATGCAAATCGGTTGGATGGTTTCAAAGTTTATAATGGACATAGGTAGAAATAATTTTTGTGTTTTACCCTTGTGAGGATGAATAAAAAGATCGCTCTTTCAAACGATTCCGCATCACACCTACTAAAACAATGCTCAGCAAAAGCCAAACCTTACATTCTAGATCAAGAAGTCTGAGTAACCGATAGAATAATATTTAGCAGAACAGATTAAAACCAAAAAAATTTGGTTTTTATTGCTGTCGAGTGATTTGCAAAAAAAGAAATAGATTTAGTGAATGCGGTTTTTTGATTAAAAACAAAATTTTGAACAAATACATAAAGAGAATCTGAATAGATCCTTTTTAAAATATGTTGCGATTTAATATGCAATGATTTTAAACATAAGGACCGCAGAAGCAAAAATTAAAATCGTATTTTCATCACTGGGACTAACAAATCGCTAGCACAGATTTTCGCTTTGCGTTTAGCGCAAGCAGCTATTTATGTATTCCAAAATAGCCTGAGCAAGTACTTGTTACTGTCACTATCTGCTCACGTTAACTTTTTCACCGCCACAACCGATAATAAAAACGCCGCCTGTGCCGGAGTCGTTGAATGACGCAGGATTTCATCAAATTTTACCAATTCAATACTGAAATCAAAACATTTTTATTTTAATTAATATAAACTAGTGCTTTAATGCAATCCCACCTGATGGTAAGCAGTGATGTAATCGTTGACGGTGAGATACACTAGTATATTTCGCGTAAATGTTTTAAATTGTGTAAAGTATTGACTTGTAGTAGGAACGTGCCTATATATATAATACCAGACCACTCAGAAAGTTTTACGATAAAAAGTTTTTATGTATAAGGCACTGACCATTTGAAAACTTTGGTTATTTAAAAATAGAAACTACCATTATTCGAGTTTTGAATTTCCCTTCACATTTTTTTCGAGAGCAAAATCAAATAATAGTGTCTCATTTTTCGAAAAAAGAAAAAAAAAATTGGTAGAAAACAGGCGATTTAAATACAAAGAGATTCAGTATACACTGCAGATTGGTTCGGGAAGTGTTCATGAGATTCTACACAAGCACCTTCACGTGAGGAGGATAATTTTCCACTGGGTGCCGCACAACCTCACCAAAGCTTCTGAGCTTGAGCAGGCCCGTGTAGAGGGGTGCCGTGATATGATTCAAAATTTGAAGCAGGCTCGTCTCGGCGCATTTACGACATCGTGAACGTGAACAATTCTGGATTTATCAATACGATCCAGAACAAAAGCGTCAGTCGACAGTTTGGTTGTTTCGAAACGAACCAATGCCTACGCAAGTGAAACAATCGAGAAGCGGAGGGAAAATTTTGATCACTAGTTTCATCACAGTGACAGGGTATCTGATTTTAATTCCATTACGAGACCAAAGCAGCATCAACGCCGAATGGTATACCACAAAATGCCTGCTAGAAGTTTTGTTTGCAATGAGCAACAAGCGACCGAACACTGGGCTCCGCGGGGTACTGCTTCACCATGACAACGCGGTCCACACTTGCACTCAGCGCTTAAAACGAGAGACTTCCTGGACACCAAAACGATCAGAGTCTTGGGGCACCCACTTTACAGTCCTGATTTGGCACCGTGTGACTTCTTTTTATTCCCTAAAATAAAAAGTCAGCTGAAAGGGATACAGTTTTCATCGCCGGAAGACACGCTAGCAGCGTTCGAGAAGGCCGTGGAAGAGGTGTTTTCGAAAATTGATTCAGACGCATGAAACTTTGTATATAGGCTGGTGGAGAGTTCTTTGAAAAGATTAAATAAAAATATTTTATCCATAGAAGTTAGTTTTTTAGGTTCTCAAAACTTTCTGAGTGTCCCACGTAAGTAAGGATAAATATGAAATTTTGAAATTTATACTTTTATACATCATCATCTTCCTGCTCTTGTCTCGTGTTATTTGGGGTCGGAGCAATATGTTTCTTTCTGTCCTGTCACCTGTCATGCTATCACTGACTTCCTTTTCTTTCATATTACTCTTCACACAATCCATCCATCTTTTTTTTTGACCTCCCCTCCACCCACATATATACTCATAACTCTTTTAGTAACATGCGTTTCATTGCTCCTCTTTACATGACTTTACCAAGACTTCCCTTCAACTTTTCAGTCACTGGCGCCACTTTCAAACTTCCTCTAATATACTCATTTCTCACTTTATCCATTCTCGTCACACCACACGTCCATGTCAACATTCTCATCTCCGCTACATGCGATCTTTTTCCATCCGTCTTTTTCACAGCCCAACATTCTGATCCATACAGTATGACAGGCCTTATCAGGGAATTGTAGATTTATACTTTTATTCATAATATTTATTATTTATTTTAGCTTGAAAGTTGCGTGGTGGTCAAAGTGTTAACATAGTTCATGGTAACTAGGCCTCACAAAACTATAGCCCTATTTGTTTTCGATTTATTGCAATACTTTTCCACTAACTGGGTGTTGTCCTTGGGTGCAATAGCGCGTTCAGAGGTAATCGTCAGTTGGTACCACGTCCTACGGAAATTATCTAAGGGGCCTCTGCGAGTTAGCTTCGGCCCCTCGTATGGCTTCCAAAGGTTCAAGACCCCAAAGTTCTGAGATATCATCAATTCAGCCGAAGACGTCCACTGTTAGACATAGGCCTCCCTCAAGTGTCCTCTTCGTATGAGATATAGTAAGCCATAAAGAAGGGCGGCGAGGTAATTGTTAATAAAATAATTATCTACATATATCACCGTGACATATATTTGCGAAATGATTTACTAAGTATTATCAAATCACGCTAATAGCCAGTCTAAGTAGCGCAAAAAATATCGTCATAATTAGAACAGAATTGACTAGATTTTTTACAATAGTAAATAATTGTTTTATTTTGTAATTATTCATATTTTATTGCTTTTTTTATATAGCTTCTTTTTATAATGTGAATGTGAGAACACTGTAGACTCAACGAATTTCTAGATTACTTCCTATTACGACTCACTTTAAAAAAAATATGATTATTTTTATTGTGCTTTTGGGTACAATATTGACTGGTGGACACTGTTCTTACATAATATCTATTAATATGTAATATGATAATATTGTAATCCTAACTAACCTTTAAAAGAGTAACCATGGAGTTTCTTGCCGGTTCTTCTACATAGGAAATGACCAATTTGGAACTGTGCACTAGCTTCTGACGTTTTATAAGTGCCCATGTAGGCCTATGTGAAATAAAAATATTTATGATTTTTATTGATTTTGATTTTATGGCTTAGTTTTTTTTCGCTGGCTTGACTTCATGACTTTTTTGGGGATGGTATGAGTATATATTACTTAAAGGGTTTTCGGACTTGCTTAAGCCTTGGATAGTATCGGTAATAACGAGGTCGAGAATCTTATTTTTATGGTTATAAACACAATTGTATTGAGCTAACTCATTAAAAGAAATAAAGTTTAACAGTTTCTGCTCATAAATTCTGTTTTTAACTAAAGAAGCTGCAAGCGGTGTGCCTAAAAAATCTATCCATTCGATACTACTCAAGTTAAAGTCATCTAATATTAACGTGAAATTAAATTTAATATGAAATGTTTTATTTGTATTTTAGACAATTTTACAAGTAATAAAAACTTCTGCCAAATTGCATAGTAGTTTGTTGGCAGACGTAGACGGACATAGACGTGGACGTATTAAATTATTTATATTGCAAACATTGTCATTACACGCAAATATCATATTCAATTCAATTCGATTTGATTCGATTAAATTAAATTTAATTTTGTACATTTAAAAATAAGATTTAAATTTAAATTATACATTATTAAACACTTATGAAATATTTCGTAGTTTTATATTTAAACACCCGTTTGGAAATTAATTTACGCAATTTCGATGTCTGCAGGTAGACTGTTGAATATTTTTGGTGCTAAACTTTTATCAGAATCAGAATAAATTATTTGTAAACATAGGTCAGATTACAACAGAGTATGAGGTGTTAAAAATAGGTAGATCCTCTATGTTCTACCCAAAGGCGTACAAAAGTATAAATTAACATTGTCAGTTTTCACTTTCACTTAACTTTGAGATCATGTGAACTTTAACATCATTAATAAATTTAAAATTAATATTAATCGGCACATCATTACAAATTAAATTATATCAGTTTCACTAAGATTAAGTTATATGTCATATTAATACCAATGTCAAATACGATTCAGAACCATCAAAATAGGTCAAGTTTTATATAAAGTCAATAATAATAATAGGCACATGCATAACATTCAAATTAAGCAAAATTAGTTTCAGTAAATGTCAGAGTAAGTTTCATGTCATATTAATGCTTATGTCAAATACAATTCAGGATTATCAATATAGGTCGGATAATGTGCAACTTCATTATGTAAACTCTATATCATTATAAAAGTCAATATCAATAGGCATATGCATATCATTAAAAATAAAATACAAAATTAGTTTCAATAAAATATCAAAAAGTAATTACATATATTAGTGCCAATGTCAATAAAGTTCAAGATCATCAAAATAAGTCGGGTAATGTGCAATTTTCTGAAGCAGTTATTATAGAATTGTCGTCTAAATAGTCTTTTATTGAGTAATAGCATTTATATATCAAAACTCTTAATAGTTCTTTTTTGAAATTATCCAGATTTAATGTTCTTAATTTTTCAGGTAGTTTGTTAAATATTTTTTTGGGCCATACAGAAGGTATTCTTATTCATCAGTGCAGTCTTTCCATAAGTCACTTCGAGTTCTAACTTATTTTTATCGCATAATTTTCGGTAGTAACTTTTAGTAGCTGTCTTATATAATGAAATGTTAGATTTGACAAACACATTTGTTTCGTATATGTATAATGATGGCAAGGTAAGAATTTTTAGACGTATAAAGAACGTTTGCAACTGTCTGTGCTTTTAAAGCCACACATAGCTCTGATACATCTTTTTTGGGCTCTGGATACGAGTTCTGTACTTTCTGAATTGCCCCAGTATATTACGCCATATCTGAGGGTAGATGCAACCCTATTCAATGTCATATTCATTTCATTTATTTTATTTTATTTCATTTTACCGCATCTTTGTCCATAAAAATTATGGCAAATAGGCACTTCGAATGTCTTACATTGTTTTTTACTTCGAGGCCTTAATTGTACAGTCCACTAAAAGTACAAAATCATATTCTTGGTGGCAGTAGTGATCTAATGCAACTAATAGGGCTCCCCTCTCATGCAGGATTTTACACTCAACAAACAATTTCCCATAATTAGTTCTTTTACATCGTAGATTCGTTTTATTGTCTGTTATTTGTTTTATAAATATAATTTATAAGGTTTTAATCTTGTCGAAGTATGTTTTAAACGTTCGTCCATAACATGCCAGTCCATAAGAAAGCAGCGAATCACACATTCAAGAGCTCATAGAGAATTTAGTTCCCTTGTCTTGGAGTCCTGTTGTAATAATAGAGTCTTATAATTCATCATCCGAGTCCTATCATTATCAGATGGAGGCCGAGTGACTCGTTGAAGTTATCGGGCTATGAAAGTAGGTTGTTAATGTAATATTATTTTTCCTTTGTTGATTCTGTATTAGGTACTAAAACAATTGTATCTGACACATTCACATTTCCTGTATTTCTAGGAAGAGAACACTTTATTTTAGGTTGTTGTAGCCACGTCATGTCCGTATTGTGGTTCATGGCTTGGGGTGACATCAACCAAACTTAAGTTCTCCAGCCGAATTTCATGTTTTTTTTTTTTAATTGGTATAAACCAGTGCTTGACTACGATCCCACCTGATGGTAAGCGGAGATGCAAATGATAAAGTATGACGTGGGAAGAGAGACGAGTAGTGATGATATTCAGTTAACTTAGTTATCTATAAGAATTTAGTAACACGTATTATTGTTTTTTGATAAGGTAAAAAAAAATCGTAAAACCAGAAGTACTAATTATAAAATAAATAGTTTTGATTTCAGTGTTTCTTGGTGGGCACGCGTTAAATAGTGTTACAATAGTGGTCATCAATTAATTACTATTGCAACACTACATGTATCCTTTGGATTCGTTTATCACCCTCTTAATCACCGCTAATGAGACACAATTGATTTTCTATTATAATTACCCGCAAAGGGCCTGCGCCGGGACAGAAGTATTAATACCGGTACGCACGATAGATAACGTTCTACACAAATAGCACTTTACACAAAAAATTCATTGATAATTATCATCATCCACGCGAACGAAGTCGCGGGCTCAGCTAGTATGGGAATAAATCTGAAAACTGTAAATTTGTTGTCACATCACAACAAAAAAAAAACTTTGCCATTCGGAAAAATCTTCAAGACTCCATTCGGGAATTGAACTGTTTACTTATATAAGTTTGTACGGAACCCTCGGGGCGCGAGTCCAACTCGCACTTGACCAGTTTTTTTTTATTTAAAAAGGTATACAATATGTAAATAAAAAAAAAATAAAGGAAATAATAATAAATAACTGAAACATTAATAAGAAATATACTTTCTTGTTGCTTTGCGAAAACAAATCATGTTTTGATCCGAACCCTTCCAGTGTAATTCCGACTCGCACTTGGCCATTATTATTTTTTTTATCTTAATTCACTAGGTATTTCGATAAATTTCCTGAAAAGTAGATCTTTAGACAGCTAGAAACAAATACCTACATCAGGTGATATGATAAATATTAAGAAGTACTTACTCATAGGCGCTACTCTCAGGAGGCTGAGCGAGTTGCATCGATAGGTTGTATGTCGACAGCGATTGTGATCGCCGCGATGTAATTGTTGTAGCTGGGAGGTTTGGGTCTCTGGACGCCATGCTGAAAGCAAACAAAAGTTATTAGCCACTATAAACACAGATAAGATGTTCTTATATATAAAAATTAATTCCTTTTCGTTAGTTTCATTAAAACTCAAAAATGGCTAAACCGATTTTAATACATAGAGTTGTTCCAATAGCTTTTTTCCATATTTGTCCTGCTTTTGAACGGGACAACTCAACTAAATATATGTACTGACTAAACTGAAAGATACAACAATTTTGTACACATGATTCTGTCCACAGTTTATATTTACTATGTTAACTTTAAACCGAGATTGTTTAGCTCTTGTGTGTTAGTTGGATGTTTTTGGATCAAATAAATTTATTATTATGATTATTATATTATTATTTATGCATGTTTATTTTTTATATATATACATTTGATTCCTATTAATCTTGTCATTTTTTTTATGCACCTACCATGTTTTCTCTTCACTACCCTTGGTTGACTGGTAGAGAATGCCTAAGGCATTAAGTCCGCCTTTGTACCTTTGTGTTGCATGAAGTTTTAATAAATAAATAAATTATTATTATTATAAATATTACAAATATTATTCTACCTACACAATATTGTTACCCAATTTTTAGGGAATAATTTAACAAATGGCAACCCTTCGAATCGCACATAGTTAAAAATGTTGCTTCACTTTTGAAGTTTGTGGTGCTCCGTCTTTCTTTTTTTGTTGGTCTGAGAGTGCGACCTTTTTTATTCCTTTATAGGTTTTACTAAGTACAGTTTAAGGTAGAGTTATTTAGGTTTATTTTTATAAGTCGTAGATATAGATTTTAATTTTAAAGTATAGGTTATATTTGATAGTGTACGTTGTGACCGTAGGTTATTTTATAATACTGTTAGGTAGGATTAGTCATTCGTATAGATATTAGTTTTTAGGGATCTTGCTTATTTATTGAGTTTAGATTAGTTATCACCAGAAATTGGTTTATTAAGGTAGGTAGGTATTTTATTTTCTGTTATTGAGTTTTTTGTTTTTTAAATTAGATAGATACTTAGGTTTACTTTTATAAGGCGTAGAAACGCGTAACTAGGTCGTTTGAATTTTTGAATATTATCCAAATACCTACGTCAGGTGATATGATAAATATTAAAAAGTACTTACTTATGGGAGCTACTCTCAGGAGGCTGAGCGAGTTGCAACGATAGGTTGTATGTCGACACCGATTCTAATCGCGATTTCCGTGTTTTAGCTGGAGGAGTTTTGTCTCTGGACGCCATGCTGAAAGAAAACAAAAGTTATTAGCCACTATAAAAACAGATAAGATGTTCTTATATATAAAAAAATATTCCTTTTCGTTAGTTTCGCTAAAACTCAAAAATGGCTAAACCGATTTTAATACACAGAGTTGTTCCAATAGCTTTTTCCATATTTATCCTGCATTTGAACGGTTGGTTCAGGAAAAATATGGAAAAAGGCTGTTAGAACATTTAAAAATTGGTAAAATGGGAAGTATTTTTACGGGGTGGGACCAGCTTTCGGTTTCTACTGTTAATGTTACCGATAATCAAATCAAATCAAAAGCATTTATTTCAAATAAACTTTTTACAGGCACTTTTGAATAGTCAAATTTCAGACAGTCCAAAAAAAGTGAAGCTAAATTGCACGTTCCAAATAAATATAATGTCACAAATGGACATGAATCTGGAGAGGGAGGAAGGTTAAATTATATTTCTAAGAATGATTATTATCTTTATTTTTCTAAACTAGTGAGAGAACATGACGAGGATTTTATATCGAATGTATTTAAAAAGTGTAATGATTTAGATGATCTTAATATAAATTTAGAATTGAGTTTTGAAAAAAATAATATAATAATAATAATGCAGAGACATCTATGGCGTCACCTAAGAACTAATTCTGCATCGCGCAATTAAAGTTCTCCGCGCGATTAGATTATATAGAACAGCCCGAAATTATCTAACGGGCAGTTGCCGACCAGACATAATACTTGTCTGGTCGGACGATCCTCCCTTTTCAACGGAGGTTTGCGGGTCTTTACTTTCTGTTTCGCATACCTCCAAACTTGTGACCCTCGCAAAAGAACGTCAGCGCAGCCTTCGTGCAGCTACTACTTCGTGACGTCATCATCACTTCCTCAAGCTTTTGGGCAGTGAGTCATGTAGCCAGCACCCACGGCTTTAAAGGGTATCTTGACAACCAGCATGCCTACCTGGTCATCACCCTCAGCCTCATCAGCGACCTTGGCTAGAAGGCACACTGCACCTTCAGCCATTAAAATAAACTCACAGGTTGAAGAAATGTTAATGGAGTTATCCGTAAATCTAAGAGCGCATATGCTTTCCCAGTAGTGTTGGGTTGAGATGGCGCTAGCGCTGCCACGATCACTTCGAGTCCGTGTTTAAAAATTCTTTAAAATTATTAATATTGCTCTGTTTATAATCAAAATACTCCAAAAACGTTCTTAAAAATCTAAAACTATAGTGACATTATTAGTAAGTGGAGTCTGACGCGTTAAATAACAATAAAACGCCTCGAAAACTACCATCGTCAACTTCAATATTAAGGTTTCAAAACTTAAATTGTAAGTAAAATCAACAAGTGAATACAAGTAACAAACATAAAAGTGACCAGTGACAGTGATAAAACGACAATAATTAAATAAAACAATTGATACAAAAACAAAAGTGAAGTGCCATAGTGTGGCAAATATTTTTTCGTAATAGTAACATAGTCATAGTAACGCACTTTCTAAATTCAAATTTCGCACGAAGAAGCAAGCAGTAAACAATTTCAACACCAGTCCGTAACAGTCAAATAGCCAGTTAACTACAGTCGGTACATGATTCCTACCTGGAGGTAGGAATGTAAATAAAAAAACGTACGGTGGACCGTACGACCCCAAGTTTAAATCTAAGCAAGTAGATATGAATTTCTTAGATAATATCACCTTTCGTCACAACCGAACAAAGTCTGACTCAAACACTACTGGTATTGAGAATGAAAGTATAACTTCAACTGAATCGCCTATATATGGCACCACAACAAGCTTACTTGAAATTTCTGATGACGAAGACAACCAAACTATACAACTCAAAAAACAAATTGAACGTTTAACAACCGAACTGAACAGCGCTCAAAATAAAATAGAATCAATCAGGAGTTGCTTGAGCAGAATCAACGTTTTAAAAATATGACTTGCGGTTCTTCAAAATTAAAATCACCAGCAAACCAAGATGAAGACGAAAATAGCAAATCAATAGTTTTAAGTAAACCAGAAATCAATAACAACGTAACCTTATTGCAACACTATCAGAGCAAACAAAATAACATTTGTATCATTAGTACCAAAAAATTTAATAAAGTATTATCGATAGCAGAGGAAAAAATCTACAAAAACGATATCTACCATCACTTAAAACCAAACTGCGGAATCCAACAACTACTTAACGGAATTAAAAACATGATCAAAGAATATACTAAGGAAGACTTTTGCAAAATATTAATTGGAGAAGACGATTTCAAAACAACAAATGACTACTTTGACTTAATCTATGACATAAGAAACACCTTGAAAGAAATTGACAACACAAATATTATCCTATGCCTACCTACCTTTAAGTTTAATAGCAGTTCTAATTTGTTTAACTGGCGAGTAGAAAACTTTGCCAGTTTCTGTATCTGGATATAATGACACATTTACACGCATACCTATTGGACTCTAACACACACACACTACATCACACACACACACACACTACATCTTACGTACGATAGTAGAATTTTTAGTAATGTGACAGGAAGACTAAATAACAATGGAATGCGCACCATATTTGACGATATAAAACGGCAAATGGAAGACATAATTGCTATAAACCTCATGACAAATGATAACTACGATCTCGAAAAAGACGGCGACGGGTCTCAGTTTTTTCTCTAACATCGATTTGCATCAAGAAAACAGACTACAAAAAACAAAATAGACAGTATGGCTAAGTTGACACTTATTTTCCAATATATTCAAAGTATTGGAAACAAAGTAGAATTAATAGAACAATTACTTTTAGATTCTGAAATTGATTTTATCTCACTATCCGAATTATGGAAAAACGAAAATTATTGTCAATCAATCTTGCCCCAGGGGTATAAAATAGCGTCCATTTTCTGTTGTAAAACCCGCGAAGGTGGAGGAGTGTGTATTATTGTTAAATACTCATTACATTTTATTGAACGAATAGACATTGTAAATCATTCCAAAGAGTATGTAATAGAATTCAGTGCTATTGATGTTCCCAAATTAAATTGTACTTTTATAGGAGTTTATAGAGCAGATATCATATGTATGTCATATTGATATATTTTTTCAACAATTGGGAAAAGTTTTACACAAATTAAATACAAAACAATCACATAAACACTTAATAATAGGAGGTGACTTTAACAAACGTGTACAATAAAAATAAACATACTCAGGAGTTCTTAAACTTCATGAAAACATATAACCTCCGACAAATAATCCGTGAACCAACACGAGTAACTAAGACAACATCCACTTGCATTGATCTACTTTTTACAAACTACCCACCACTCATGAACAAAGCAACTGTCAAAGATTATGGAGTGTCGGACCATAAGGCAATAAATGTTGAGTTAAACGTAGATTATTTATCAAATAACAATAGTAAAACTTGGTATACCGAAAAAAGATTATTTACAAAAAATAACGTCGAATGTTTCAAAAATTCACTAAATCAGAAAATTGGGAAATTATACTAAATGTAAATAACAGTGTAGACACAAATTACGAATCCTTCATTATAATTATAAAACACAATTTAAATAAATATATTCCATTGCAAAAAATAAAAATAAAATGCGAACCAAAAAATAATAATTTAAAGAAAAACAAAAAACCCGACTGCGTAAAAACTAATTTAAAAAAATACGTGAAAACATTAACTTAAATAAAGAAAGAAACAAGCCCAGTAGTTTTTTTTTTTTTATTGTGTGGGGAAATCATCCTTATGACATCCCCGCTCTTGGGCGGAACGGGAGATAGTGTCAGACTCTTACTGACTAAAAACCCACTCCTGTTCCTTCGTTGCCATCGTCCCAGGGCCCCGGGTTCCACTTTCACACTACCCGTGGCCCCAGTAAACAAGCCCAGTAGTTTAGAATTCTGTTAAGTAATACTAAATAACAACACAATTGAAATAGTTTTATAATCGATATACACATAAAACAAATCATAAATTCTAATGCAGAACAGAACGACTCACAGTCGGGGCCCGTTGGGAAGATTTGATTGGTAAAATTTGAATGGGTATTTTAAAATCATCTTTAGGTTCCCCACTCGACATAGTTCATCGACTTTTTTTTTAATTTTGACAATATGGCGTCTGGTTGTCGCTGTGGTGAATTTTGATTACTGTCATGTCTTTAGTGACACTCGCAAGGTTAAGACGAATCAATTGACATAAGAATTATCTAGAACGCCACATAGAAACAAACATACATACATAGACTGTTAAACACATTACCCTCCTTTGCGTCGCGCAGTCGGGTAAAAAGGATGGCTTACTAAAGGTCTTAAAATGTCATGTGAACATAAAAGAGTATTAAGAACTATTTTTAATGAAACCAAAAGTGGTGTTATAAAAAAACACTATAAATTATTTAGTAAAATACTAAAATTGACTATTAGAAAATCAAAACGACTAACATATATTAAAGAAATGCAAAAATCTGACAATAAGGTAAAGACAATGTGGAATATAATTAGCACAAAAACAGAGAAGACAAAAATAAATAGACGCGAAAATATATCACTAAAAATAGACAATAAGGAAATAAAATGCCCGTTAAATGTATCCAACAAAAACGAATTCTTTCCGACGGTAGGGCAAAATCAGACAAGTAACTCAACAAATAACATTGGAAAACCTGTGGTCCATCTCTCTACTTGTTCAATGTATTTACGCCCGGTAGACCAAAAAGAAATACTTAATATAATAAGGTTAACAAAAATAAACATAGTTGCGGTATCGATGACATTCTACCAATTTTATTAAAGCAATGCGCTATTGAACTTGCCATTCCTTTGATGTTTTTAATCAATCAAAGCTTTCAAGATGGCCAATTTCCAAATGCACTTAAAGTAATTATAGACCCATAGCACTGCTCCCAACCTTTTCCAAAATATTTATGAAAGCTATGTGCAATCAGTTATATAAGTTCTTGGAAAAGTTTAATATTATTGACGATGCACAAAATGGATTTAGGAAATGTACTACAACATAAAAACGACAGACAATATGTAATTGGGCAGTAGCCCAGAGTAGTAACTCGACATGACAAAAGCATACGACAGTTTCCTTTATGACATCTTACTAACTAAACTATATGGTTGCGGCGTACGAGGACCAGCTTATTCGTGGTTCAAATCATATTTACACAATAGGCAACAAATAGTACAAATCGAAAGTTCCGACCCTAATAAAAATGAGATCAAAAGTATTCGATCACAAGAAAAACAAATTACTTGCTCAATCCCACAAGGAAGTGTGTTATGTGTATGTTAATGATCTTCCAAGAACATTAGATAAAGAGAACACTTTACCAGTTTTATTTGCAGACGATATTTCAATATTAATAAAGTGTGAAAATGTAAACAACCCTAGTCTACAAATACAAGATACAAGATATTTGGCTCTAGAACCACAACTTGGAAATTAATAGTAGTAAAACTAAGATAATACAGTTTAGATCATATAAAAAACCACCTCTCCATCTAAAACTAACATTCAGAATCACGCAAATAGCAGAAGTTAATACATTTCGCCTAATTGTCATAAATATTGACACACACGTTAACTGGAAGTCACACATAGATTATATAAAACAAAACTCTCCAGATTCTCTTACGCTCTTTTCCAAATTAAACAAAGCACTAACACACAAACTGCTATGGCTGCTTACTACGCATATGCATACTCATGGCTGCGATATGGCGTCATGCTATGGGGCAATAGTGTTAACGTAGATCTCCTTCTTCTTCTCCTTCTTTTCGTGTCGATGTACTCTCACTAAATTTTTCTGACCAGTATTTGGCAACCTCTACGGCTCTGTTATTGGCCTCGTATAGATTCTGAAAACTGCAGGTGGTTGTGCAGGAAGGACAGCATAGCAAATGACGCATTTCTGTGCAGCTCCACACTGGCACTGTGTTAGAGATGGGTCAAGGAATTGGCCATTTGGCCAAATCGTTTTTACAGCGGCGGACCTGGGTACGCAGTCGGTTAAGAGATTTCCAGATTGGCCACTGCAATTCGCATCCAGGGGGGAGATGTTCTGACGGGATGATGAAATGTGTAGGAGTTGGATGCTTCTGCTTCCATAGCGCGCATCTCTCGTCTTCTGCACTGTCTTCTGAAGAGGTCGTAAGTCGCATAAAGCTTTTACAACTCTTTAAACGTGCAGCTATAAGTTGATGTTTATGCAGGGGGTGACGGCCGTCCCGTTCCTGTTTACTCTTCTCGATACGGCTAGCTATCTCGCGGCGAACTTCTGGAGGAGCTATACCTGCTAGAGGGTACAACATTGCAAGAGGGGTAGGTTTTAAGCATCCCGTTACGATGCGACAGGTATCGTTCAGCGCTATGTCCACTTCTCTAGCGTGAGCGGAACGATGCCACACTGGGCATGCAAACTCTCCTGCCGAAAAAGAAAGGCATAAGTAAGGCACCTGAAGTGCGAAGAACTTGTGGTGATGCTCCCCAGCTGCTGGATGTGAGGCGGCGAAGGATATTCTAGTCCCGACTTTTTGTTTTGTTTTTAGGCAGTGAGACTTAAATGTCAGGGACCTATCCAAAGTAATGCCCAAATATCGAGGTAGAGAACAGTGCTCTTTATCAATTCCTTGCCACCTTATACTTAAAACCCTGTTTCACTGACGGTTGCGAAGGTGAAAAACACAGGACTGGATCTTGGAGGGGTTTGGTCGTAGTTCATTTTCTACATAGAATACATAGATGAACTATTCATAATGCAAAAAAAAATTATAATAATTTTAGCACAAATAGACAATACCGAGAGTAGCAAACCTTACTTTATAAAATATCAGATGTTATCTCTGCCTTCAATATACATACTCGACATATTTGTATTGTGTATTTGTTTTTAAAAACATCGACAAGTTCACTAAAGTGGTAGGTACGCACAACATAAACACTTGAAATAAAAAGAGATTAGGCGCTCCATTCTCAAGAATCAAAATGTTAAGTGGAAACCCATATTATTTGGCAATAAAAATATATAATAAATTGCCAAACATATATAAAACTGAACAATCAGTAACAGTATTTCAAAACAGGCTAAAACTACCTAACCCAAAAATGTTTTTACTCAGTCTTCTTCTTCTTCTTTTCGTGTCGATTTTTACTCAGTAAAAAAGAATATTTAGAGTCTAGCTCAAAATAACAATTTTTAATAATTGTCGTAAATTTATAGTAATTTTATTAAATTAATTATTATTGACATGTAACTTTTTGACTTAGCTCTAATTTCTCAATTGAATTGATAGTATTTGACATCATAATTATTTTAAATTCATTATTATTAACATGTTTTTTTTTGCAATAACTGTAATTACTCAAATAAATTGATAATATAATGATTAAATAATAATAATGTGTATTTTATGCAAATTAGGATACATTAAAATTGCAATGCTTGTAAAAGGCTGCTAAGTCAAAATTACTGACATGATATTATAACAACATTGTAAACACTTTGTTCGCAATAAACGCTTTGGCTTTGACTTTGGTACAAAAACATGATAATACATGGAAGTTTTGCCTAGATAATCGTAAGTTAAATAAAAAAGTAGTTACTGATAGCTATTCTTTGCTAATTATAGAAGATATTATGATACATTTAGCAGGGGCGCGTTACTTCGCAGATTTAGATTTAAATTCTGGCTATTTCCAACATCGTTTATGTGAGAAAGATAAGCATTCATATTCTAAAAAAAAACTTTCGAATGATTAAGCATGACCTACCTAAACCTAACACAGATGTCCCTTACTGTGTGTGGATGAAAATTTATGTAACGGTGTACGTCTTTATAAAGCGAGCTTAAGTCAGAGCCAATGATAAAAATTTATCATAAAATTCTTACATGATTACTGTGCGTCAATCCACAGTCATTAATCAACATTGGGTTGACTTAAACCCCATTGCAGCAATACCGCAGCTCTACGGCCGCACAGTTGCGACATATTGGGAGCTCTTGAAAAAGAAGGAAGCAAAGAAATACAGTGAGTAAGCTGGCGTAGCAGGCAAGGAATAGACGTCTGGAAATATAAAGAGCTAAGTAATTTTTTATATTATTTGAATATTTGAAAAAGGAGAGATGATGTTCTCAGGCGTAGACGAAGTGTGCTTCGAATAATTTATCGCTGATTTCAGGAGAGTACGCTCTCACATTAGGCGCATTCATTCATGGTGCAGCGCAACTTTCTATAGATACATATATCATGATGATATGGACTTTGCAACGTTATGTGAAGCATTGAGGAATGAGTTTCCTTGCGAATGTTTTGATTGTAAACAACGTGCAGCCAGTGCAACATTGGAAGCATATAATATTGAGGAAGATACCGCAGATTTACTTGGAGAAGGCGGACCATTAAATATTTTAAATGAAGATGATAATGCTGATTTATGTTTTAGCATGATAATCCACAAACTGATGAGCAGAGTGATGAAAATGATGACCAGAGCTGTAATGTAAGCAGCTTAATCGATGACGAGACGGGATTGAAGTGTACGGATGAAGTAAAAAACCCGGGTGTGTCCATTACAATCATTGTTCCATTGAGTTTAGTTTCAGGAAACCATGATTCGTTTTTTTTAGAATCGCAATGTGATCAGGATGAACAAACGAACAAAAATCACATCGATAAAGATCACGCTTTTGAAACGAAATTAACAAATTAATAATAACGAAACTGGACAGAGTTTTTTTGAGAGTAAAGCACATGATATAATCGATTATAGTACAAGGGATGAGGTCCATTCTCTGTTGGTAACAACAACATTAAATAGGTTTGATTTTATTTTTTTATTATTAATAAATATCCTAGTTGTGCCGCATGTTCACCAAAAAAAAGCATGGCATCAAGGAAGTCCTTCCACATTAAGTTGAAGTGTCGTGCCCAAATTAAAAATAAAAAGTGTATGGCAAAAAAGGTTATAGTCAGAAGAAAGTCCGTCCGTCACCTTTATTCAAATAAAATAAAATCATATTCGTTAAATTTTAAAAGTGAACGGCAGAATTCGGTCCGCATACTTTTTTTGTTGTTTTGTTATAGAATTTGTACCACTTATTAAGGTAACTAAGCCATTTATTTTCTTGTAAGTATACTATTTTTAAAACTGCGGGTTAGTTAGTTAAATCAATAAAAAGATTTGATTGATGACTAAACGTAATAAAATCGTAAACTTAACGCGGCTGTCTTTAGAAGTTACCATTGCAAAATAACACAAAAATCGAAATGATAATTAATTATTTACAAATAGAAATAGTATGAAATATTATATGTTATATAATATAATATAACCTAAGAATGTATATTATTGCATAAAATCAAGGTATTTCTGGATTTAATTATAAAAATGTTTTTCATCAAGAATATTTTTTGTTTATATGGCAATTATTTTTGACAGCTTGACAGTTAAACTTCAGTTTGTCCTTGTTTTAAATCAGATTGTGGTGTCTTTTCCACAAATGCCATTAATGAAGAGTTGAAGTTGCAAGTTGCCTTCAAGCCATTTTATCTAATCCTTTCAGATCTAAGTCAAGATTCCCTATAATTTTAAAAATTAGAGATTTGCTATTCCAATGTCATGAACTTGGTATCAATGTCGTCATAGCTTGGATTCCCGGTCATGTCGGTACTCTTGGTAATGAGTCAGCTGATTCATGCGCCAAAAATGCTGTTCTCACTGACTCTCTTGCCCACTCTGAGATTTATTCCCATGATATTTGTACTACTCTTCCTCTAATTTTGTTTAAATCTTGGTCCAAGGCATGGCAAATCTCTAAGTCCATAAAGGGTAAATTTTATGGAGATATACAACCCGAGATTCCCCGCAAACCGTGGTTTTTCAAATATCAATTGGAAAAAAAAATCACTACCTCAATTATTTGTCGTTTACGTTTAAATCATTGTTGCACCCCTCATTTCTTGGCCAAACTTAGGATTAAGGATAACTCTCTTTGTGAATGCGGTCTGGATGAAGGAAACGTGGACCATTTATTTTTCTCCTGTCCTAAATTGCGCTTCTCTTTTCATGAAATCATTCCTACTCATATTCCTCGTCCAACCTCGGTCAAATGTCTTCTTCCTTTTGTGTTTACTAGTTTTATATTTAAATTATGCAAATTTATTGAAATTAATAAAATTAAGTTGTAACTATTGTAACTACTTATTTCCTTTCATTTTTTTTTTTTTTTTTTTCTCTTTTTCACCACTCTTACGAGTTTCTTTCATGTACATAGTCATAGTCTGTGGTCTGGTCATAATGTTTGTCTGCGTCTGCGAAGAAATTCTTTTATTTTGAACTTTGATGTTTAGAGATATATGTTTATTTTACTATTAATTCACGCGAAATACTCTCCAGCGTTTGATGGTCTATTAATAGTTTGCACGTGTTTTTGGCAAAATTGTGGTGTCTTTTCCACAAATGCCATTAATGAAGAGTTGAAGTTGAAGTTGAGTTGAAGTTGAAGTTACATAGCTATCTGTGTTTTGAATTATTTGTGACTGTATCTGCGCAATTTACGGAATTATCGGGCAGTTACGTTGAGTTGAAAACGCTTTATTAACTTTGTTGTATGTGTGTATATGCTATAATTAAAGAGACGAGTTTAAAATATTAACCAAATATGAAGACACACTTTCTCCGATGAGACTGAAGATCTCTTCAATACTATTCGACTGAGGACATATTCGAGAGATGTATGTAGTGTACGAATAACATTCTGCATATGAATGGGGCTAGTGACGAACTTTTCATAAGTTTTACATGTTGAAAAGTAATTTTCATTTAAACTACACTAAAATGTATATGCTCAAACTAATCTTAATACTATTCGAAAAACTACCAAACACGGCTATTTGTATGTACCCATAACATACAAATGGTTATTTAAATTGTGTCTTTTCGTTTCTGTTTTGTTTATGTTGGTACATATTGGGCACAACATATTATGTTCATTGAACTTAGTGTTTAATTTGTATTTAATCAATTATATTTTGATATATCTATGGCCATCTAATGAAATGAATTGTTTACAGATCTCATCCACAAATGAAGTTTGTAGAGTGTGCCGACACCCAGCTCAAGATTTGAGCTTAGAAGTTCCAAAAGAACCATGACAAAACCCTAGCATATTGTAATTGAAAGTTATTGCTGTAACTACACAACAGTGGGCGCTGCTTGCATATGATAAGCATTATTCATATCTAAGCTATGCTTGCCATAAGGGAGAGATGGTTTTCTGATCGAGCTCCTTTTTAGATGAAGTAATATTAAGAATAATTATAGGATATATAAAGGAGGATATAGATATGGAAACATACAGCTGCATATAATTCGTCATAAAGATTGTCCCACAGGATAAAATCGTTCAGAAAGTCACAAATTAATTCATCACATTTGCTCATAGTATAAAGACTGATTGAAAGCTTATGAAAACAAAAATAAAATAATTCTAAGCACAATAAAACACTTACAGAAACAATTTGTTTTATTTACCTACACTCAATACCATATCAAAACTTCATGATTATAATCTATTGAAGTCTGCTGCTGGACATATGTAGCATCGGATGCACACCACTAAGTAGATATAATTCTTTTCTCAGTATACCTACTTAATGGTGCTGTGTCGTCGTGGAGGCGATCGGCGGCGGCACCCTCTCGCACCGAGCCCTATTTCAGGCCATGGTCAGGAGCGAGAAGAAATGGGATGCGGTCGCCTCCGCGTCCGAAGTGCTAATGTTAGCTAAGGATGAGCAATGGGTAGCTCGCCGTCCGGACGTTCAGTGAGACCGAGCCCGAGTGACTTTTCGAAAGGTAAATTGTGAGACTTTTCGAAAGGTAAATTGTGGTCCTAGAACGCAAAGGGCGACTAAAGGGCACAGTTGGGTTTCAGTTACTAAAGTCTGACATGCTACAGGTCATTAGATGATTTTTCACTTAAAAAAAAAATCACGTAATGATAAGTAAGATACTAAAAGGTAGCGACATTATTTAGAACATTTAAGTACCTAATGATCGAAACAATATTTATGTACCTATTTATAACAATCTACATTAGTACACTTGTATGTAGGTAGGTGCATAACCTTAAAAAATAATACTGTCTATAACTTGCTCCCAAGCTCTAAAAATCTAAGAATTTAAACAGGGATTGTCTATTATATTAACTACCAATTAAAATAAAAAATATTCCAAAACACGATATTTTATAGGCGGTACGAAGGGCCCATACGAGCCCGCCATTCGACTTTTTAAGGACACATCGAATGATATGAAATATGGTCGGTCTAGTGACGTATGCAAGATTTATGATGAATGCATGTCTATATAGAGACTGCTGCGTTCCGTCAAGTAAGTTTCACTAGTCGTGAATATATAGACCTACTAGAACTACACCTTTTCATTTACTCGCTTCAGTCAAATGTATATCCCTAGAGCTTTTGTGATTTTAATTTCATACGCCGTGCGCTGTCACCGAAGAAATAAGACAAGAAAACTGTGCCTTAAATATTTTTTTTTTCGTCTATATTTTTTTCTTAATTCGATTAGGTAAATAGGTATAGGTAGTTTTTTGTTAGGTGGGAAAATCATCTAATGACAAGTCCCGCTCTTGGGCGGAGCGGGAGATAGTGTCAGACTTTAACTGACTAAAAACCCACTCCTGTTCCTTCGTTGCCTTCGTCCCAGGGCCCCTGGTTTCGTTTTCACATTACCCATGGCCCCAGTAGGCTTCGACACTACTGGGCCTCTACGATTTGCTGACATCTCCCTGAGGTGCGCGTGGAACAATACGCGTCGTCCACGACTTAGGCTCGGTCCGGACGGTTACCGGACTACCATTGATTCGACACCGGGCTACCCATTGCTCGCCGTCCGCAAGCCCGCACCTACGGTGGCCGTAAATCGGTATCGGAATCCCGGCGGCGGTTGGGGCGTGAGGACCGTTGCCTCACGCGATCGGTCGACGCCTTTGCAAGCATAACTGCTTCGCAGAAGGAGGCGACCGCCTGCCACTCTTCCTCGCTCCGGACCATGGCCTGTATTAAGGTCCGGCACGAGAGATCGCCGCCGCCGATCGTCCCCAAGAGGACACGGCGTTGCTCTGCCCAAGCGAGGCGCACCTCCACCGTGTCCTCCGGGCGGTCCACACAGTGACGACACCCGGGCGTCATTTCAGCACGAATCCGGTGCAGGAACTTCCCGAACTTACTGTGTTCGGTGAGAACCTGCGTCATGCGGAAGGTGAGGACGCCGTGAGGTCTTTCCAACCACGCCTCAAAGAGGAGACTTACTGCCATAATTGTGGCGTGCCCAGACTTGCAGTAGGTAAATTATTTTGGAAACTGTGGTCCTACAAATGAGGGAGAGTGATGGAGTATCAGTCAATGCTGATACCGAACAGAGCTTATTGATTGGTGTTTCTATGATAGTTTTGTCACTTTGTTATTTAACACCGACTTCCGAAATTAAAGTTATTTTGCACTTTTCAGTGTTTTTTTTACATTTAAGTTGGTTGTATTTTTATTTGTAAAAAGTTTTTATTTTACACTTTTTAGTACTTCCATTAAAAAGTACCCCTCAGTCAAATTTAAATACCTTATAGCCAGTGTGCATCTAATGATAATTCTAATTATCCCAAACACGGTTAGATTACATAAATTTATTACAGAGTTCCGGTGCCTAAGTTCAGTTTCATCAACAGATCAGTTCAATATATTGGCCCTCTTCTTTCAGTCAGTCATAGACTACACGTATGAACAAACCAATTTTACTTGTTACGACGGTTCTACTGTAATCCTATGACGAGGTATGTTCCATATCTTTGAAATTCATGATCAGATCATAACATTATTTCTATGGGACCAATTCGGAAGCATAACTTTTCAATAAAAAATAAAAGATAAACAAAATCGGTCCTCAATTGACCGAGAAATCGGTGAACATACATAAAAATAATAATAATAAGTAATATAATCTGTGGCCCGCCTGTCAAGCTGACAGTCATATTTTTCTGATATTTTTTCAATTCTATTTAAAATATAAAATTCCACCAAAAGCATATCACGTAAAATGTTGCCAAGACGACCACATAAGGTTTGCCCTGTGAAAAAGATATCAGATCTCATGCAGAGCCAAGCTTCTGAATCTAGACGGCCTAACTCTACCGACCCTAACTTCACAAATTCTACATGTCAGTAAAAATGTATGAAACTTGATTCAGAAGGCAGTACTCCTGGACACGGCGCGTATTGTTCGGAGATTCCTCTCTCAGGAGCCCTAGCTTGGACTTTGTTCCCGATGCCGGTGGGCTACAATTTTTTATATTTTTAAATGTTTTTTTTTTTAATATGCTTTTTTTTAAAGAAATGTTTAAAAATATAAACAATATGTCTAGATAGACAATAAATGGAATAATAATAAAAAACTGGCAACACCCGATATCAAAACGAAGTTTAGAAGTTAAAAAAAAATAGATTTCTGGACCCATTTTAACCCAAAATTCTACATCAAAAATAACAAGGAACATTCTATTACATATAAAAACTTTTATAAACCATAATAAATTAATTGAATACCACCTAAAAGAGAAAAATGCATACATCAGACAGATGACATTGTTCACCAGAATGGATGATAATAAAATAGACCATACCCAGCCGAAATGAAAATTATACAACCATGTTAACGAGAGTGCAGCTCGCCGTGCACGCCCACCACCTCCGGCCTCGTCGCTCAGCTCCGCCTCGCCGCCGCCGGAAAATAGCCTCACCACATGAGTAGATAAACGGAAAAGAGGCAAAGCTTCCCAAGAATGTGAGAAATTTTTACCTATTTTGGTAGAGTTGTTGACATTAGGTGAAAACAAATTAAATAAAACATTTGTTAAAAAGTTTTATTATTCCGGAACTTCTCACAATGTAACAGAACCCATGAACTACAACGATTATCAACCAATTTTTCCCAGTACAAGTTAAAAAATTAAACCTACAATATAATTTACTTAAACACAATTACAATTTCCCACTTCACCAAATATTCTTATTAATAACAATGAACGACAGACAACGCGCAAGAACAAATACCATGAATGCCAACGAGAGACCAACCGAACAATTCGATTATATAATAGCTCATACCAATCCAGACCCCTTCAACTTAGGAAAAATCTTAACAGTGCGATGTAGCCCAAAGTACAGCGCTAAATCTCGGGAAATTGGTTACTAATTTATACAAACTAGATAGGTGAAATGAAAAAAAAACCACTATCCACTTTACGTGTAGGGGGGGGGGGGGGGGGGTACTCTAATAAAAAAAATTCCCACTTTTTATTTTACCACTTTGTCGGCGTGGTTGTTACACATATTGGTACCAAATTTCAGCTTCCTAGTGCTAACGGTCACCGAGATTATCCGCGGACAGACGGACATACAGACAGTTGTCCTTGTTGACTACGGAACCCTAAAAAGGTACACGTATTTGTAATGTTGACCATACTGTTACGTCATTATAGTGCGACTGTAACATCTTGATATTTTAACCGTGAACATCCGAACCGTGCCGTTACTGTTATGAGTAAATATGGCGTACGTAATTACAAAGCACATCACACGTTTTCGAATGACAATGACGCTGGCGAGGAGCAGAATTCCAAAGCCTAGGATCACATAATTTTATGACCTTGTTATCGGCAATCTGTGTAATCCGATATTTTATACAATACCTAGTCAGTGTATAGTATACCTAAAACGCGTAAGTAATGTATGGAATATTATTTATTTTATACTTTGCTTTTTTTTTAGGTGGGAAAATCATGACAAATCTTGCTCTTGGGCAGAGCGGGAGATAGTGTCAGAATTTTACTGACTAAAAACTCACTCCTGTTCCATTTTTATCTCTAGAGACAACATTACTTTTAGTTACATACCTATGCTTAATAAAATATTCTGAATGTTGTCGTACAAATAGACAAAATTCTTTGACATACATGCATGCTAATGGAACAAATGCATGCTAAAAATATTGTATTTTTTAAATAGCAGTTTACAGCTATCCATATAACCAACTCCACAGATTGCACGCGCACATTATTTTTGTACAATAAACGCTTTAGTGATATCTACTGAGTTACCCCGCAATAAAAGACTGTATGAGAGTACGAAGAAAACATATTAGTAATATGCGTAAAGAGCCGCTTCAGTTGAAACTGTGGCTTTTAATCTTCTTAGTGCATAGATAAATCTATCCAGTTGGTCACAAACATACTCGACATGCTTTTTCCAGTCGCAGTTTTGATCTAATTGTATGCCCAGAAATGCAGTACATGTTCGATAATAATGGCAATATATTTAATATTTAGCGTTGACGAGTTTCTCCTGTATGTTTGAAACTGAATCATTTTTGTTTTCTCCATATTAATTTTCAGGTTATTAGAGTTCAAACAGTGTATTATATTTTTGAGAGCTTAATTAATTTCTTGCTCGTAGTTGTCTACTCTTTGACACTTCACGGCAAGGGTAGTGTCATCAGTAAATAAAATCACCGTGTGGCAAGTGATATTTGGGAGATCATTATTGTAGAGAAGGAACAATAAACGCCCCGACACACTGCCCCGCGGCACTCCGAAATGAGAATCAATCACATAATAGCAAATCCGATTTTTAAGAAGTAGATCGTATGTGTAATAATTTACTGAGCATTTAATTTTTTAAATTATTAAATTACTTCAAGAAATGGCGGATTTACTAAAGTTTTTCTGAAGGGCTACTTAGAAACGTGCGCTCTCGCTGGACTGTTTATGATGACGTCATCTGTCATGTTCCGTGCGACGAACAGCTTGATCGTATTCATTCTCCAATTGAATTGAGCCGCGCGTGCATTGTTTTTGTTTACTTTAAATATTTTAGTTGCGTTTCGAGGGGAGGTGAGCTTTGGGGTAAAAATATTCAAAAAATGCTTTCCAATATTTATTTATTATTTATTTAATTGCGATTTAACTGTTCACGGTACGGCCCTGGCTTCAAAGCCCAAGTGATCGGTCACTCGGATTACATACAAGCAATGTAAAAAAAAACCCGTTTAATAAAGTAGTGGGATTTTAGGAGAATCTCCTTCAAGTCTAAATTTAATCTCTAATAGGTTTATATACGATTAAAAATTAAACTCATCTATATCCATATAGAAAATAACGGAAAGGGTTGCTTAGTTTCGAGCTTATTTTAGATATTTACAGACTACTTCATGAAGAACTTCTGATTTACGTTTTTGGATAAGTACCCTATAAATAAAACGCTCAATATTTTATAAATTTACGCGGACGCTTGGTGTTTACCTTTTTGTATCTTTGAATCTCTCGGAACAGAAAAATAGTACATTATGATACAAGTGGAGAAAGTTTGTCATTGTATCCGAGGCGAACTTCACCCGAGCCGGAAAGCCGAGGGTGTTATGGAGCCGAGTGCTGCAGTAACAAATCTCCACGTGTATCAAACGACGTTTTACAACACACTTACGAAGAAATACTTTCTCTAAAAGTTACGACGCATTTTTGTTCATTTTGTACTTACTAAAGAAAATTTTCCAAAGTTGCCATAGATTTTAGTTTTGATTTATACGGCAGCAGGCTATCAGAAGTATTTTTACCTCAATCACAATATCTGGCGGCGTACCTATCATCTAAAGAATTTTCTTCAAATCTAAAATTCGACATTTTTTTCACAAATAAAAGAAACTATACCTACTACTTTTTTTTATTCGTTTCATAATTACGTTAAGGTACGAGTATAATACGTCTTTACTTATGAAGTTTCCATTTTTTAAAACGGGTTGTTTTGAAGTTATCTTTGGATTGATTTGGTATTATATATAAGTTTAAATAAACTCTATATTAAAGGCAAGTTATTGTTTTTTCAAAATTATGTATTTATTGGTTTCTTTGTGTTTTGAATTTTCTGAAATATCAGTACCTTGGAAGCTAATAAGGAGGATCTATATACTCGTAATAATACTAGTCTCTACGTTGGAACGCCCAATCGTTCTAACGTAGAAACTATGCATTTCAAAGGGCTGGCAATATTAACGACGTAGACCTACAACTTTCTTCTAACAAAAGAACTCTGAGTTTTTGTTGAATAGCTTTCGTTTTGCAAATTCTGCCTTGTAGCCGCCCTGATAAAAAAGTTATTTCATCATCTTCCTGCCCTTGTCCCATCTTATTTGGGGTCGGCGCAACACATTTTTTTCTTCCATTCTATCCTGTCAACCGTCATACTATCACTAACTTCCTTTTCTTTCATATCACTGTTCACACAATCCATCCATCTTTTCTTTGGCCTCCCTCTCCCTCTCCATCCATCCACATGTATACTCATAACTCTTTTAGTAACATGTGTTTCATCTCTCCTCTTTACATGACTATACCAAGACAAACGATTCGCCTTCAACTTTTCAGTCGCTGGCGCCACTTTCAAACTTCCTCTAATATATTCATTTCTCACTTTATCCATTCTCGTCACACCACCCATCCAAAAAAGTTATTTGTGAGACAAAATTTACCACGTAAAAGTGATTGAAATAAAAATAGACATCCCATTCATTAGCAGTTTTAAGTCACCATCAATATTGCATACTGATTGAGACATACTGTTTCCACGGTAGAACTCATATTACATAGCAATGCGAGTTTTCTTAGGTTTCATACAAAAAGTGTAAAATAAAAATCAAAAACACTGAAAAGTGCAAAATAACTTTCATTTCGGAAGTCGGTGTTTCTATGATAGCTTTGTTTCTTTGTTATTTAAAGTTAAAAAGTGTAAAGTTTTTTATCTTACACTTTTTAGTTATCGCAGCACCACTAAAAAGTACCCCTCAGCCAAACTTACATACCTTGTAGCCAGAGTGCATCTCATGACAATTCTAATAATCCCAAACACGGTTAGATTACATTAATTTATTACAGAGTTCCGTTGCCTAACTTCAGGGTTCATCATCAGATCAGTTCGATATATTCACCCTCTTCTTTCAGTCAGTCATCGACTACACGTATAAACTAAGCAATTTTACTTGTTACGACGATTCTGCTGCGATCCTATGAAGAGTTCTGTTCCATATCTTCGAAGTTCCTGATCAGACGCATATTCTTTCAATAAAAAGAAAGTATTCAAAAACGGTCGAAAAAATAAATAAAAGAAATTAACCTGAACATAGAACCTCCTACTATTTGTAGTCAGTTAAAAATACAAAACTCACAGAAACCAATAAATACCTAATTTCGAAAAAAGAATAACGTACTTTAATATAAAGTTATTTGAACTTATAATTCTAAGTAAATTTAAAGATATAAGACTTCAAAGCTACCCTTTTTAAAAATGGCAATTTCATAGCTAAAGAACTATTATTAATAAAATGTCAATTAGTTTACAATATGTCAGTTTTAAATTCCTCAACGGTATAGTAAGTAGCTTTTTAAGTAACAGATATTTCCACTGTTTCGAGAATGTTAAGTCATTTGGTATGGATTCGAAACCTTCTGGTAGCTTATTAAATATGTTTGTTTGTTGCTTAGGAATTTCTTTGTCTTTATTTAAGAAATAGAATTATGCGGAACGAAATGTCATACACACATAATAAAAAAATAAACACATATAATATTTTCTATTGAATAAAATTAAAAGCACAGGGACATACATAACTTGGATGCGTCGTTTCCGGGAACGGGATCAAAGCAGTACGGACTTCAGAGACAGGAACCTTATTCTTCTTATTGACGTGGGTTTTTTCTACATTTAAAAAAAGTTAAATGAGTTTTAAATATTTTTATAAGATTTTAATAAGTTAAATTGGTAAAAAAAATATTTAATAAGTTAATTAACTTAATAATATTTTAAAATATTTTTAAATTATTTAAACTTATTTAAATCACGATCACTAATAAAATTAAACTTTTCTTTATTTAAAGTATGCACTAAATTTTGAAAATAAAATATATTTTTTTAATTAAAAAAAAACTAACTTCCAAGCGCACCAGTTTACAGGTCTAAAGTTACGCAGCCTAGAGTGAGGACTAACGTCGACTGGCGCGAACAGCGCGACTGGTGACTGTGACACCCTGCAGCTACCCCGACCCCGAAGCCTCCACACACCCCCAGGCGCCACCACTACTTCTCATTCTCCTTGTTGTCATCCCCACCTCGCCACGTTAAACATAGCACAGAAGGTCTAGCTCAACTTGACCTTGTTATTAATTACCTGCTCCCATCTCGAATCCGTCGCAAAAATCCGTAAAAATGTATCAATATTGAATTTAATAACTAAAACTATCATTTTGTCAATCGTTACTCACTAATTCCCGTTTTCATTAGAAATAACAAACAACGCGAAAAATACGCCAAACGCCTGATAAAAACGTGTTGATATTTAATTGAGCATTAGTAGGCACGAGTATAATGTAGTCGTTAAGGAAAAAGTCTATAAAAAGATATTGTAGCTTTAGGGAAAATTTATTGATATAATTTATTGTGTTCCAAGTCATTATAGCGTGATATTTGTCATTTGAAAACTTAAAAGGTTAGGTCCTGAGGTTGGAATCCTTAAGAGAGTCATACAGGGTGACTCGCTGTTTCCAAACATGTTCATGAGCGCCCCGGAAGAAGTCTTCAAGGACGCTAGCAGACAAAGAGCATGAGAAAGGTATTGATTGCCATTGGCGAAGCAAAATTTAAAAGTCTGAGTAGAATGAGAATAATATGTCCAAGAATATAACTTGGGTCAAGTAGTCTTTGCCAAGCAAGGCAAGACAAGGAAATAACTCGCCAAATAGAAATGCTTTGAAGAGCTACTATTTGTCTATGAAATAACTATTTATATGTGTGTATTCTCCTCATTCTGACCTATGTAGCACAGACTTGCTCTTTGACTAAAATCCAAACTGATGATTTGTTAACGTGCTATGAAGCGTAATAATAACATAATAAAGTCATCACATTATTTTAAATTTTCAAGTGTCTAAAGCAACTTTAGAAGCAACCTTCCAGATCGTTCAACATATTTTTTAAGAAGTGCTCGACGAAAATATTTTCGGGGGACGGCGTAAAATCCCATCGTTGTAAAATAAAATCTCCCGGAGGTTCACATGCCACCATAAGTCCGTGCTGGGGACGAGTCAACTAATAGGTGTGCATGGAAGCACCCAAATGGCGTTTGAGCAGTGTGATCTTAACAGTCGATGTATGGTCTAAGTTTAATGCGTGGGAGTCCAAGGAGCTACCGGTTGACAGTTCAGGCAACGTGAGAGTGATATTATTTATTTTAACGCAGTACAATAAACACCACTTAAAACATGAGATTCAAAACGTTATACATGTCTCTATTGAATAATAATTATTATTTCTGCCCTAAATTTTGCACTTAGCCTTAAAGCGGCGCTGGCGGTTGGTTTTGAGGTATGGAAACAGCGATTATCGTAACTCAGCTGGGCACGTCAATATCAAAACGATAAGGCCTCTTCTTTAAGAAGTGACTACAGAGAAGCCACGGCATTCTCATTTTCCACCTGTTGCAGTTCCTTACAAAATTAGCGGGAAAATACTCCTGGGTGTCCACCAGTGTCATTCGCGCAATGGTGACCGAGCAGGATATATCTACGTCGTGTCCTCCGGGACACAGAAGGGCGTAACGCCGCCGTGTCTACCGCCGACCGGCAAGGACCAAGCCGGGGCAACGTTGCATTGTGTTCAACGCGCGTCTCTGAGAGACGTCAGCAAAATTGACGGAGTTAGTTAAGGCCGATGCCTACTAGGGCTGCAGATTATACGAAGGAGTGATCGTACCCCTCGCAAAAAGGGCAACTGAAAGAACACGGGGATTCAGTCACTAAAATTCTGATACTCCCTCCCGCTCTGAATGAAGCGAGAGGGAGTATTTGATAATTTCCCACGCAAAAAAGCCCGGCAACAGCAAACCTGCACAGACTTGATCACACATATCGGTATCTTTGGCTAAACCTAATGTGTTGCCTGATGTAAGCCCTTCCCGACCAATCTATCGCTAACCTGAGCATGATTTAAAAGTTTGTTGGTTCGTTCAACGCAATCCAACGCAATGTTTGATAAAGAGGCAATAAATGCGAAAAAAGAGATAACACTTGAACGCCGTTGGTATTCGGTAATTCCGTCATTCACTTAAATATTTTACAAAACTTATTCCAAGAAATACGTTCTGTTTTTTAAACTTTAAAAGTATTTGGAAAAAAATATCGTAATTCTGAATCTTAATTAAATGTAATAATAATAATTCTGGCAACTCTGAACGTCAACAAAAGTATTACTTTACGTTCAAGCTCTATTTATAGAAATAATCGTTTCCGATCTCACACCCCCATCATATTTTTCAGCAGAAGCCCCTGAGCTTATGTTTATCGAAAATATTAAAAGTTTACGTACCCAAAAATAAGAAAATGCAAAGAAGAAAAACAATGAAAAATCACAAGAACTATGAGCGTAAATAATAAAAAAACTACAAAAATGTTGACTAGAGCTGCTGCTCGACGAGCACGCCCCCCACCTCTGGCCTCGTCGCTTAGCTCCGACTCGCCGCCGCCGGAACCCAGCCCCTCTGTGAGTGCTGCGTTACCGGCCGACGACACCACCACCTACGCGTCGTCGGGGAGGACGCCGGCCGCGGATCTCGAGGCCCACCGGCCTCTGATAGGGTCCCAGCCAGTGGCGGCTGGTGGGTTATAGAAGTGGTGGTGGACTTTACCAGCTTACTATGTATTCGAATACACAGGTGCAAAAAAAAAGCATTATGGATGCGCAATATACTACTGTGGTTGTGTGGACTGTATTTGCGAAATTAGATGATCAGATAAGTGCGTGACACCTTTATTAACTTGTTCGTTAAATTTTATAATATTGATTCTGTAAACAGAATCTAATTAGGTACGAATATCTACGATACCCAACTTAGGCAAACTCATTTCATTTTGTACTTGCGATGCATCAAATGCGTCAAATCACTAATTCCTGTTTCCGTTTCGTTCCGTCCAAATCGATTCACCGCCAAAAACAGTACAAGAATAACAAAAGAATGTATTGAAAAAAGAATGTATATATATATGTAATAGAATGTATTGAAAGAAATGGTTGTGTGGGCGTGGGCGGACGCCCACACAACCATTTCTTTTTAATGTACACTTCACTTTTAAAACTCCTCGTAAATATTTTGTTTTTGGATTTACACTCCTGTTTCAAATTAAGAAATAGCCTGGGTGGTCCCGCCAATTTTAAATCTATTTTTTGTTGAAAAGTTTTATTGTTTGTTTTAATATAGTCAATGTTAACGCTCATTTTCACAACTTTTTATTAATTACACACAATCACAGCACAGTAATACGTAAATCCTTGCAAAAAATAAAAAACACAAATTACAAACAAAAACACGCGCGTCTGCGATGAAGAGTTGCCAACCATACTTTATACGTACGTTATACGTACATACTTTATACGTATCTTATTTTATTTTTGGTAAATATACTTTATACTTTTGCATAAACATAAAGTTTATGAGAATACTCTATTTTAAATCTATACTGTACTATACATTAAAATAAACACTAATATGAATAATTACTGAACTATTTATCGATGCTTCTACCTTGAAACACGAATACATTACCAAAAATTTAAAAATACCTCATGGAAAACTGTTAGTGTATTGAAACAGCACATAAAAATTGTTTTCAAGAAAAAATACCAATACATAAATAAAATTTTGAAAAATACTTTCTATTTCATTCAAATACATTTTTATCCAATTAAAAATATATGATACGTTATTTTTATTCAAAACTGGCAACCCTACCGCGATGTGGCAGTGAGTGAGCCGGCCGGCTCGGGCGATTTTCATCACCTAGTGCGCTCTCGGTAACCTTTGGCTCGCTCGAGCGGCGCACGGGAGCGGTATTATTTTGCAGTACATTTTTGTATTATTTTACAGTTTAGTAGACTAAACTATCTTTGTACCCATAGATTAAGTTAATTTAAAAGTTTTTGTTACTATTTTGGTGTACAATAAAGTTTTATTTTATTCCATCCTATTCTATTCTCTGTCTCACGCGCCAGGCGTCTTAGTCCGTATTTCATAGAAGTTGTAACTATGAGCGTTCGCCGTGCGCTTTGCCTAGCGCACGAGAAATTTTCTTTACTGCAAAAATAAACATAAAGACTTATAATAAAGGGTTGAAATGGTTTCGTCATAATTTTGCTAATAGAATAACTAACAAAAAGTTAATCAGATGTATTTATGTTTTTTTTCTGAACCTATTAAGATCTGGCAGTTCAGCGCACGAGTGCACTTAACGTACAGCCGTCCCTGGTCCCAGCTACCGGTGGATGTGTGTCGCGCATGCGATGGACACAATTAATTAACGAAAACATCATGCGCGCATACTATGGGGCTACAGAGGGAGGAAACAACCTGATCGCGTACCGTGTTCGAATGAACTCTTTGTTTCAGTTGCTTGAGCCAGCCGTTAACGTTTCGGCCCAGCGACTGACGGATCAGGTGCGGGTCATCCAGCGTAGTCATATGTTGGACGATAGTGTATTTGATAGCCTCCGAATGAAAATGGGTAGCCATGATACTAATATGCACGCATCGCAACATGCCGCTCGAACTTAGGCCGCGCTTACCTTATAATAAGAATAAGGCGCTGGTGGCTGCTCTGGATTTGCAGTTGTCAAACTATTTTGACGACTAGAGTAGGGTAGAGTAGAGAGAGAGAGAAAGAGTTCAGAGGTTTTTACAGGATTAGTGTAACCTATTTTTTTAAAATTGTTATATACTAGTGCTTGACTGCGATCCCATCCGATGGTAAACGATGATGCAATTTGAATACATAAAAAATATAATTGGACAGGAAGATCGCAGCAAGCAAATTGTTCCAGTCCTTCGATGTACGCGGTATAAACGGCATATCAACGCCACACACACACAGTTGGTGTTATTACCAACCTAACTAGATATTATAGTAATCAAGTGCCAATTTGTTCATTGATGAAAACAGGCCATCCTTTGTTTTTCTTATCATCGCTTTTTCTGCGCCCCTTCTTGCCAATTCTTAAGAACAATATTCAAGTCGACAACTGGTACACCTACGTACAATTATATGTGTAATTATTGTTAAGAAGTACTTACTTAGCTTGAGAGGGCCCGGCTTCGATATCAGACATCGAATGAGTGGTTGAGGGTCGAGGCCAGGTGCGGACCTGCAAATCGTCCGGAATCGGGACAAGCTCCATATTTTCATTGTCAAGTATCGCACTGAAAGAAAGCATAATTAAGTTATGGGTTAGGAAAACTTGCACTCAGTTTGTTGAAAACAAAAGTCAAAATGGGTGCACCACGAGGCTTAATATTGGGTCTTTTCCTCTTTTTGGTATATTATAATGATCTACCGCATCTATTAATAAAAAAAACCGACCAAGTGCGAGATGGACTCGCGCACGAAGGGTCCTGTAAAAACTGCAAAAAATCACGTTTACTGTATGGGAGCTCCCTTAAATATTTATTCTATTCTGTTTTTTATAGTATTTGTTGTTATAGTGGCAGAAATACATCATCTGGGAATATTTCTACGGTCTAACTATGACGGTTCACGAGATACAGCCTGTTGACAGACGGACAGACGAATGGACAGCGGAGTCAAACTAATAAGGTCCCGTTTTACCCTTTGCGTGCGGATTCCTTAAAACCCGCACATGTAATATTATTTGCTGATATATATATATATATATATAATTATAAAAGCAGACAAATAATTGTACTTAAAGACGACGTTAAAGAGGAAAGGTAGTGATCCTTAACCATATTTTAAAAATTGTGAGCGTTTTTGAGCTTGCGTTAGCATTCCACAGCCGCACTGCTTGAACTGCAAACGACTTGTCATAAAAATTGGTGGTTGGCTTGGCTTCACTAGCCTCAAGTTTTCCGATGACCTAAGATATCTAGTATGTGTGTCATGAAGGAACTTGAAACGTTTTTAAAGATAAGTTAGGGTCTTAGGATTGAACAGAACACTGTAGAGAAGAGACAAGATGTGTACGTTCCGACGAAGACGTATTGAAATCCACTTGAGTTTCGTAAGAAAATCGGTTATGTGATCATGTATGTGCGCAAGCCTAATCTATAAATACAAATAAAAATATATATAATGACAAGTTTCAAATTTTGAACACCCCTAAATCGTTTTATAGGGGTATTTTTGAAAAATGAAGTTTTGGAACCTTTTAATCTATTTAGGTTACTATTTAAGCTAAGTTTTAAGGATATGGGCCCAAATAATAAAATTTTGCATACATACAAATGTACCCCGTTTCACCGTCTTAAATAATGAATTTTCAAAACCCCTTCACTAAGGTGTTTTGGACAAATCTCTCCTTGTACAAAATTTCATATTCCTAGACCCAGTTGAACTTAAAAGCTGTGCGTTGATATATTAGTCAGTCAGTTTCCCCTTTTACATGAGCAAAGCCGCTGGCTGAAGCTGGTAGGTATATACCTAAACCTTTCGTAATAAAATATCTACATAAATAACCGTGAAAACCTCCTTTTGAAGGAGTTAGCAGATAACCAGACTGACCTGGAAAATGACTTTGTGTTGCGAAGCGACAATGGCTGTCGCTTCGTATATTTAGAAAAACCGATTACTGAAACAGTTACATCATGCGGTTTGTTTATATAGATAGAAGAACTGTATCTTAGTGCATCTCCTGACGGTTAATTAAGAATATATAATCGAGTTTAAATTAGTTTATTTATTAAGCAGCAGTTTATTTGCCAAAAAGGCAATCGACTTAAAAATAACAGGTTGTGTGGGGACCGCCGCCGCGTAAAATTAAAAAAATAAAACATTATTATTATCATGATCGCAGTCAAGCACTGGAATTGGAATGATCAAATAATATATATATATATAAATTGCAGACTGTTTAAAAAAAAAAAATATATTAATCAAATGACGGACTTACAAAACAGCATGTTCCGGTTGATTAACAGCTGGTAGTGTTCTGCCGTGCCTGTCAAACCATCCAAACCTGCACCAGTTTCTTCTCTCGAACTTCTTCTTGATCACTTTTCTAACCTGAATGTGATTTTTAGAGCAAAATTATGAATAAATTATATAAACTTTGTAACGTTTCCTTATCAAAATTGTTGTCTAAATACACGTCCATTATTACGATTTAGTTATGTGGCCGAGTGGAGCGAAAAAATGTTCGGAATCTGCAAACAATATTTTAAATTTTATACGGGGATGTTTCCTCAAACACTCAATTGTGAACAGTGGATAGGTACTCGTTAGTCGCTCGAGGCTCCGAGGCCCGGGCAGGCTTTATTACAAACATAATTGAATGACAAGAGCAGCCGACAACTGTTGCATATTATGTAGGTACTTGAGTTCGAAAGAGTACTACATAAATTGTGATTTGATTCTCGGAATTTATTGCCAAAATAATCCCGCAAATTGGTCCTACTATGAGCTTGAATAAATCAAGACCTTCAATTGATGAAGTTAAGAATAGTTAACTTCATTTAAGGAGTTTGTGCATTAAGAAACAATGGTTTTTAAGATGAGCTTGTGACGAAGTATTTTTTTAAATTCTTACATGAAAAATAAATTCTTAAACCTTGATCTATCATCATCATCATTCATCATCATTTCAGCAGAAAGACGTCCACTGTTGGATATAGGCCTCCCCCAAATGTCGCCACAAGACCGTCCTGTGTGTGCGGATATCCTCATTTCTGACGCGATCACGCAAGGAAATCCCGATCATAGCCCTTTCTATTGCCCTTTGAGTAACTTTAAGCCTTCTGATGAGGCCCATTGTAAGGCCTCAAATCAATGGCCAATGGCTCAATGGGCCTCATCAAAAGGCTTAAAGTTACTCAAAAGGCAATGGAAAGGGCTATGCGATGCGACCACGTTTCGGAGCCATATGGCATCACTGGCAATCTTGATCTATAAATAATACCAAACAATTTAATTATTCAGTGATTATTTAATTACCTCGCCATTAGAAAAGCAGTAAATAAAAGAGATGAATACTCCTTGGAAAGATCGGAAGAAGTGGGTGAAGTAGGCCCAGATAGCGAAGCCAGTGGAAGATCCATCCAGAGGGTAGTCGAACAAATTGAAAATGTTGATGATGCCCAAGAGTGGCAGCAAAATCAGTGTGGCACGAATTGTTTTCCTGTTGATAAAATATCAATATTATCTTTCGGCACAGCATTGAGACATAAGAAAACGATTTTATAAAAGTATGCAAATTACGTGAACTTACTGTATTTTTCTGAGTTCCGAATCATTTGTTCGACGCAGTTTCATTATGATCACGCTCATTATGGTCCCCAAAAATAACATGTTGATCTGCAACAAAGGACATATATTGTAACCAGATGTGTAAACCAGATTCACAAACTAAAGCTTTCGTACGACGTGGTATGAATTTTGTTTAATGTGCAAAATGAACGTTGCTTAGCTAAATATTATATGTCTAATATTAAATCAATGTGCAATAATTCACTAGCTGATGAAAACACGCTTTGATCGAAATTATGTAAAGGAATTTCCATTCAGATGTTAAAATCATTTCCATGAACTAATATACGATCCAACACGACCGTGCCAGGGTGGCGCGATCCGACATAACATACAACTTGTTTTCCCACCAGTTTGATTTGAGATAAATTTTCACTATTGTTTGCTGTCCATTTTTATTAAAGAATTGCAATTTTGTTAAATAACCTGTGTTGTGTGTGACTTTAGTAATTGTATTCTAAAGTTTCACTGTGAATTGAAAAATACCAAATTTTTATCAGTGATTTCTTTGAATTATTTGATCCCCAAAAAAAACGTGTTGCGCCGACCCCAAATAAGATGGGACAAGGGCAGGAAAATGATGATGATTTGATCCCCAAACTCGACATTCAACAGATTATGATTTTTTTGAAGATGTTTACTTTTTTAAAGGAAATCTTATATCTCATAGCCAATAGCGCCACAGAAACGTTTGAAAGAGTTTCTGTGGCTCTGGAACCCTAGAGTGGGAGAAATAATTAGGGTGGGTGAAACGAGAGGACTAAACTCCACCTCTTGCCCCTAGCGTTCCAGAGCCACAGTAACTCTTTCAAACTTTTCTGTGGCGCTATTGGCATATATATGGCATTGGCCCTACTGGGCGCCTACAGTTTTGCTGCCATCTCATTAAGGTACACGTGGAACACTACACGCCGTTGGCAAAATCGTCAACTACGTTGAGGCCATGGACCGAACGATTCCTGCGTAGAGTCTCCGGCAGGAGGCGTTTGGAACCCTTAAGTTGGGCAGGAGTTGCTTGAGGGCAGTCCCAGTCCGATCCAGTTTGAGAGCCAGACGTCGGAAGTGCTCCTCGAAATTCGCTGGCTGGTTTTGGCTGTCTAGTTTGACTGCCGCCTGGTACGACTCTCTCTGCGCCAGGACCAACATGTCGTCTGCGTAACAGACCACGGTGATCCCGTCAGGGAGGTCGCCGCGCAACACGTAGTCGTATATGCTGCTCCAGAGCAGGGAATTGAAGGCGTTGGCGATGTCCAAAGTCGGTGACTTAGATGACCCTGCTCTGGGACACCGCATCCCTCGTCGTGAGGGCTCGCCCGTGCTCATGCGCGTCCACCGCAGAGCGCCCCCTAGGAAAGTATTCCAAAACTATGAGGAGTTGCAAAAAAAAAAACTATGAGGAAACTGCATGATTGGATTTTTGCAAATCAATATTCCTGTCGAGGGTCCGGACCCTATGTTTGGATTCGTCAGATTCATAGCACACGATTGACGCCGGTGGCCGCCACATGCTACAAATCGCTGCTGCTCGCTTCTTGTGGCCCGAACCGGCCACTAAGCGCCGCTACAAAACGCCGCCGCACGCCATTCACGCTTTTAAACCTTCTTCGACAGAGTCCATTATGATACTGCACGCATGGGTTAAAAAAGTAGCGGCTGTTGCGCGCTTCAGCTTCCTTTGTGGCCGCTTCTAGCTTCTCATGGCGGCGTTTGTGACTGTGGGCGGCGACACTAAAGACTTTTTTTAACAGAGTAATAATAGTACTCTCTTATGTTTCCTACATTATGCTTTTGCTTTTAACCGTGAAGAGATAAAGAAAATAAGACATTATATTATGCAATTGAATCCGCTGCAAGTGTGTTTCAAAAAAGATAATATTAAGCATCATTTCGAACAAGGTTTGGGTCATATCGGTTGATGAAAGATCTTACTTTAACATATTTCTTTAAGTTTGCTGTATGGGGAGTTGCTCGCATCCGTAGGAATTGCTACTTGTTCTAGGCCACCCTACACGTGTCCCCCGGGTGGTGCCAAACGAGTAACAACGCCGAGTTACAGGCGGCGGTCGTCTAACCTGTGCAGGCCATAGCGGACATAGGGAAGTTAAATGCCCCTAAAATAGCTGCAATATTGCCTTAGAAAATTAGTATGAGTGTTTTCTCCTAACCCTCCTTTTTATGAAAATGCCAAATAATGAGAAATATTGTATGTCACGTGATCCGGCTAAACTCTGGCACTTTCTGGTATTCGGGCTGGAGAGTGAGAAATTAGCTACCGAAGAAAAAAAAAAAAGAAAACAAGGTATAAATATAAGTATCTATTATCTGTCATCATTATTTACCTATAATGCTAGAAAAAACGAAGGAAGCCAAGGAGGCTTCTCTTTAAGAGTATTGATAAATTTAAAGACCTAAAAAGTGAGTATAAAATCGTTCAAAAGTCTACCGCGGCTTCGCTGGACAGCGCGTATCCAAAATATCAAATTTTCCATGATTTTGGTGTACAAATCAGGCTGGTGTTCACATCATTCAATTCAGGCCTAAAGATGGTAATCATCGACTTACAACGCCCGTTTACGGACATGACGCATATGTCAGCACCACCAAACTCTACTATTTTGAAGGGAACTGAATAATGAACCAACACACGCGCCACCACCAGAGATTTCAAATTTAAAACTAATAATAATAATAATAGTTTATTTTATTTTTTCAGTCTACACAAAGTATATACAAAAGTTTCATAAAATAGACAATAATTAATACAACATATAAAAACTTCGTGAGAGTCTGGAGTCCATACTAGGATACCCCGTGTGACGGATCACCAGGCTCCCACCCCAAAATGTCGATGCTTAATTATTTACAATACTAAACAAATGACTAAAAAAAGAATTTGAACATTGTTAACAATTTAGCGAGAATACAGACAAAAATTATTTATTATAATAATTTTACCTTAATATATAAAAATAAAAAGTGAAGTGTAGATATTAGGTGTCATGAAAAGTGCTTTCAGTGTGATGGTGTGAGTGTGAGTGAGTGCGTGTAGGGTGTATACATGTACATACGTCTTACGAGGTTACGAGGGAATAATGAGCAACTGCTCAGTGGCATCGTAATCTAACTTTTGAAACTAGCCTAAGTGTTTTTTTTTTGCAAAGTTTTTTTGGTTGGGTATAAATTGTTAAGATCGTTGACGTACAGTTAACACTTCAGTATGCTCATACAGTTCTTTGATAGGAAATAAGAACGGTAGAAAATTACTTACTTTTAATACAGCTCTTTGCGCTCGTTCGATTCGAAGCATAACCGTTTTGGTCGCGCCACCCCATATAGTGATACAGTAAGAGATTAGCGACAGCGCAAAATATACCGCTTTGAATATTCCTGAGTCCGCAACATAACGGAGGTTTTTAAATGTAAAGATCAGTTTTCTAATTCTATTGGCAAGAGAATCTATGCGCGGGTGGAAACTCAAAGTATTGTCGAGTATGACGTCAAGGTACTTTATAGATTCTGTGTGTTGTAGATTGGGACTAGACCAAGGAGAACCTTGAGTCTGCAAGCACAAGGATGAGTGGACAATTATTTTGAGGGTATTTAGGGAGTAATTTGATTTGCTTTTATACAAAAAGAAATATACTTCGTCTTGTCAACATTGAGAGCAAGTTTATTGGTAGCCAACCAAGATAGAACTAATTACAATTATGCACAGACTGGACTAAATCCAGTCTGTGCATAATTGTAAACCTCAGGCCATGTGTCAGCCTCAAACAATAGAGCTGTGTCATCAGCAAACTAATCAATTTGTGCGCCCCTGTGGTAGTGGAGCTAAACCAGCATTGAGTTTTATTTATTATTTTATTATTAATATAATCCCCCAACTTATAATATGCTTGCTTGCATCGTGTGTGTTTAACACAAGATTTAAATTTAATTGTGTTGTTTGTGTGTTTAATGATTCGGTGAAGCTAATTCAGAATCTAGTCGCGGTGCTATCCAAGTAGTGTCAGTGGTTAGGGATTCATTGTCGGATACAGCTGAACCAGACAGCTCGCTTTCACGGGCAGAATAATTATCAAAAAATTCTGTTTCACGAGGATTTGGCGTTTTTAGTGAATCAATCTGGTTCATTAGAACTGCAAACATATCCTCCATACGTTTCTCTAGCACATCCTCTTTTATTTTTTTCGGCTTAGGTTGGGATGACAATTAAGATGAATTGCTTCTTCTTCTACGAAATGGATAAGATTTGCTTAAGATCTAGAAAGCAATAAATGTTTTAAAGGATTAAGAGCCTTGTTAAAAATGTCAGTCTGTACCGGGAACCCCTTATTTGGTTTGACACGGCTGGTGGGCTCATTATGAGCGCTCGAGTGAACTCCCAATCTAGTAGCTTAATTTTCAGTTCTCGAAACCCTTTCTCCGATAGGTGGTCTATTTCCGGATCGAATGCTCTAGCAAGACCAACAGTTGGTAGAGCAAATCTTTGCTTATTGAAGAGTTGGGGGCTAGACTGTCCTCAAAAACCACTTCTTTGGTTGTTCTAATTAGCTTAGTCTGCCCAACCTTCTGGGCAAGTGTTTCTGAGCAAGCAACTTCAACCTTTCCAGGATAAGGTTTTCCCGTTCTGTGTCTGCAGATACTTCAAGAAGCTCGCCAAGGGTGACAAAAACAGGTGTTTTGTAAAGGAGGTCCTTGAGTCATCTAGAAAAAGCATGAAAAGAAGAATATCACCAGCCAGCCAAAATATAGCCAAAGCTTAAATGACACAAGGTTTTAAAGGAGCCTGCAACACAGTTACAGTATTTGCCTATTTAAATGTGAAGAGGTGACATATATAATATTAACGCGTGTTGCTTCCTGGGGACAGGAGGCCCGTCACAACTTTTTTTTACAAACAAGAGACGGCTCTACACATTTAAACGGCTACTTATCTAAAGTCGACAGATTCGCATTGCGAGTCAATAACTGCAAATAATGAGCGGACGGCTCCGCATATCTATCCGACGGCTCCGTATATCGAGCCGAGGGCTCCGTATATCGAGCCGACGGCTCCGCTTAACGAGTCGACGGCTGCGCATAACGAGCCGACGGCTGCGCATAACGAGCCGGCGGTCATAACGAGCCGACGGCTCCGCATAACGAGCCAATGGCTGCGCCTGGCAAGTCAAGAGTACTATTCGAGAAATACCGCCAAAGGCTGTAAGTGCATTTGGCTTGTAAGCGACTTTCAATAAGTGCCCGTAGGCAAACCATGAAAGGTATTTTATTAAGTTGACTGCTGTCAACTTAATAAAGCTGTAAGCAAGCGAGTGCTTTTAATCTGCATGATACTTCCTAAACGCACAATAAAACACAAAACAAATATTATTATAAGCACTAGACTTACCATTCATGGAGTAGAAACGATAATCCAACACAATAACACGAACGCTACAACAGCGTTTGCACTAACAAATATACGTGTGCACACGAGATGAATAATAGCGTACTGAAGAGCTCGATCGCGAATGTCGTCGCCCACGCTAGCCGAACGCTCCGCGTGTCCAGCGCTCCCCTCATTACTCCTTGCACATCCTTGCGCGCAATGAATGGAGAACGTAAGTACATGTATTCAGTGTTTTCACCGAACACCTTATTCAGCGATATCGGCATGACACGCCGTTCTAATTGAATAGGTTTTACAACATACTTAGTGCGAAAGTGCACTGAGTATGTCTACCGCGACATCTGAGTGTATTCATAACATTTAAACATTTCATTTACATTTTTAGGTTAGTTTAACGTTAAGAACATTTTGAGTGAGAAGTAATAAACAGTGATTAACGTAAACATTTCTTTCTCTTTATAAACACCAAACACCGACACCTCGCTACGTCCCCCGACATATTTTTTGGTCCTTCGAGCCGAATCGAAGAAAGCGTCGCATAATTTCGGAATTTCGGGATTCTGGTGCGCGCGGTCTGAACTATTGTAACAAACTAAAAAGTGGATGCCGACGGTTGCCAGCTGACTGCGGAAAACTGCAAACATACACGTAGAATCTATCGTCGATGAATGGGAATTTGAAGACGTACTGAGGTCACTACAGGCAAGATGGTCAGCTATCGATAGGCTACATTGGGACATCGAGATTGAGCTGGAGGGAAAAAAAAGAACAATAAAGCAAAATATGCGATAAGTATGAGACAAAATTCAACAACCCGAAGCGGGCTATAAACACAAAAATGTGGTCAGTCGCGCACAGGAAAAACTACACCTCGATTACAGACCTATTTACGGAGTAATTCATAACAATCCTTCGTTGTCAAACAGCCAAAAGATGCAGTATTTAAAAGGAAAGGTTCGTGAAGAAGCAGAGAAACTAATACAACATCTATCGATCAGTACCGACAACTACTAGGTATGCTGGAATATTCTTACCCGTCGGTACGATAACAAGAAATCAATGTTTTCGATTTAATCAATCCGACATATTATTTCTGGGTGTTCTCGTCTGGCTAACGGAGAGTATTTGCATAGACACAACCTCGTAGCCAGGATTATCTACCAGCAACTTGCTCTTAAATATAATCTTGTTGAATTAGAAGTACAGGTACTGGGCCCGACCCAGTTCTCGAGAATGGCATCATCACGTTGTATTGGGATTGATCTATTATCACTCACAGGACTATTGTTGCTAATAAGCCTGACATAGTGGTGATAGATCGGAGCGTCGCACAATGATAGTTGATATAGCAGTCCCTCATGACAAGGATCCTCCTCCTCCTCGAGTCGGATTCCTCATTACTGAGTGTCGTGAATTTTCCGCTGGATTAGCTTCTTATTAATGGTATTTCGCCATCTGTGTCGGTTCTTAGCGTCATGAAGTAAATAAACAAACAAACTAAATATCTTGACTTGGCTTGCGAGTTTGTCGACATGTGGGAAGTTGATACGGCAGACATTGTGTCGATAGTCGTGATGGCCAATGGCTTAATTGCCAAGATCCTCGACCAATATCTGAGGAAGCCTCCTCAGATGTTGGTCGAGGGTCTTGGCATCTCGTTAGGCAGTTGGATCAAAGGCCTGATTCAGAAGGCAGTTCTCCTGGACACGGCGCCTACTGTTCGGAGATTCCTCTGTCAGGAGCCCTGACCACGGGTAGCATGTACCCTGTTCCCGATGCCGGTGGGCTACTATTTTTTATATTTTTAAATGAGATTTTTATTTTTGATTGTTATTTTTGAATGTTTTTTTAATAAGTTATGTTTAAAAAATAAATTTAAAAATGTAATTTTTATGCATTTGTTTAATAAATAAAGGAAATTATAATAAACTGGCAACTCTCGATGTCAAAAGCGTTCCTTTTGTCGTTCAAGCGTATTTTTAAATGTTTTTTTTTTGTGATTAGGTTTAAAAAAATAATTAAAAATGTAATTTATAATAATTATAATCGAGTTCGAGCAATGAGTACTACTCACCACTCCGCACTGGGCCCACGTGGTGGTGTACGGCCCATTATCTCTCCTAGAGAGGAGGCCTGAGTTCTAGCAATGGGAACATTAAAAAGGCTGACTATGCTATTCAATGTAAATTAATTTTTAGATAAATATAATAAGTTCTCTGTGTTAACTTAAATGTTTCGATATCACCGCCGTGTGCTCGTGGGGGTGCTCGGCGGCAGCGACCTCCTGCTGGCCGCTGCAAACACAACTTGACACAATGGGGTTTTATAGACCCGTCGGATAATCAATTTGAGTGCGGTGCTCCTGTTCAAAACATGAGCCACACATTAGAATGCCCAAGTGCCCATACCAGTGGATTTGATGAGTGCTACCGATGGTGCTATTAATGTAGCCACCTATTGGGCCCAAACTGTTTGAAGAGTTTACCATCGAATCGAAAAGAAAAACAAGAAGAAGATTATTAAATACATGTGCAACGCGTTTGTTTAGTTTTGAAAAGATTATTCTCATATTTTTAAACCGTTAAATTTGGCATATTGAATATGAGCAAAGTTTTGGAAGATTTTTTGGGTTTCGTAAGAAACCAGAAATGATCTCTTTAATACAATTTTAATTACCACCGAATTAGTATTAAAAAAACATTCATAATGAATCATAATAAAAATGGGTCTTACTATTAAAATTTCTAACGCAAAGTAACTTCAAAGTTACGTGAGTATGCGGCGAGAGGAATTAAGAATATTATAACTAATTATGGATTGTAAGTTATCTTTATTATCCTATAATTGTAAATCTATTAAGCGATCAGAGCAATGTGTGCGTGAGCTCACTGAGACAAACGTTATTGTGCTGCTGCAGGAGACTTGGTTGCTACCCATGACCTAGATTTTATAAATGAAATGAATGAAGATTTTGGATGTGTAGCCAAGTCTTCTGTCAACACATCAGCAGGGTTCATTAAGAAGTAGACCGTACGGGGGGTTAGCTATTATGTGGAATAAAACTAAGTTTCCGTGCGTGTCGCCTATTAATTGTAGGAAGCGGTCGCTGCTTAGCGGCTGTTTGGATAGCGACTGATATGGGATGTATTATTGTTATAAATGTATACATACCGGTGGATAACGCTGAGAATTTGACACGAGTTTATTGACTGCTTGGGTGCAATTAATGCAATTATAGAAGAAGGCAATGTGCAATGTGTTTATGTTCTTGGTGTTTTTAATGCGCATCCGTCCGCCAAGTTTGGATGTGAATTGATAAGGTTTTGTTCTGATATGGAATTGGAATGTGTAGATATTAATTTGCTTGGATTAAACTCAGATGCTTTTACGTTTATGAGTGAGTCACACGGGAGTCGGCAATGGCTGGATCACTGCATTACAACAATGGCGGCATGGAATACTGTGATATCGGCAGACGTTGTATGTGACGTCCTGTGGTCTGATCATTATCCTTTGCGTATTGTCTTCGATTTTGAGACGGCCTTTGCCGACTGTCGTGATGATTTTAGGTATTTCAAATGGGGCAAACGCACCGCTGAACAAATAAATGTATGCCAAAAATATTGTGTTGATACTCGTAAGTTAGGTAATGATTTTATTATTTTTAAATATGATTGTGAAAACAGTATGACTTGTATACATCTTGATAAATATTATGAATCAATTAATTTGTATTATACTCACATTATTGATACATTGCAGGCCGCTGCTATGCTGAGTTCTCGTAAAGGTGTACAGGGGCGGTATAAAAAAGTAACAAGGTGGAATTACCACGTGCGGGACTATCATCAAACTGCTAGTTTTCATTTTAGGGATTGGGTGAAGGCGGTGTGGTAGGCCAGCACAAGGATTAGTTTTCGATAAAATGCGTAAAACTCGAGCTATGTTTAAAAATAAAATCAAATGGTGTCAGAAAAATTAAGATTTTATAAAAATGAACATTTTGGCTTTGCATAGAAATGAGAAAATCTTTGTTTAGTTTTGGCATGCTACTAAAAAGTTTAATTTTAAACAGAGTTTACCAGTTTCTGTTAATGGATTTCAGGAAACATAGCGGACTTATTCGCAATAAGTAATAGTAAATTTAAAGTAGACCCCGTGCATGTGGATTGTCAGCTCAGCACTGATACCATCGCCAATGAGTCAATCTGCCAATATTTACGCAAGAAGATGTAACATCTCTGCTGTGAGGAATATGAAGCGTGGTAAGTCACCAGGACACAATGGCCTCAGTGTTGAGCACCTAATCTGGAGTAGTGGCAACTTATATCACCATTTAAGCGTCTTGTTTAACTTAAGTGTGAAATACGCCTACCTTCCTGAACTCTTAATGAAAACTGTGGTGATCGCTGTTGTCAAAAACAGGACAGGCGATTTGAGTGGATCAAGCAACTACAGACCAATCTCGCTCGGTACTGTTATAGGTAAAGTGTTGGAACGTCTCATACAGCCCGAACTGCAGAAATATATAAAAATTGACGATGCTCAGTTTGGTTTCCGACCTGGGCTCTCAACCGACTCAGCAATAATAAGCCTAAAGAGTACGATAGCATACTACACCAGCAGAAAAACTACCGTATACGCTTGTTTTCTAGATCTTAAGAAAGCTTTTGACCTTTTAAATTATAATATCCTCTGGGACAAACTAAAAAGGTCACAAGTATGTCATCAACTTGTAGATCTGTTGAGATACTGGTACGGAAACCAAACCAATCAAGTAAAATGGGGTGACGCTCTATTTAGCAACTATAGGTTAGATTGCGGTGTTCGCTAAGGGGGGTTAACTTCTCCGAACTTCTTTAACCTGTACGTGAACGATCTGATTGAGGAACTCAGAGGAACTAGAGTCGGCTGTCACCTAGGCAATGTCTGTGTGAATAGCTTAAGTTACGCCGATGACATGGTTCTTCTGAGTCCCTCGATCAAAGGGTTGAGAAAGTTGCTGTCGGTCTGTGAGCATTATGCTAGTACTAATGGATTGAAATACAATGTTTTCAAAACGGAATCGATGGTATTTAGGTCTAGAGCTGGTCCGGAAAACATACCCAGTGTTAAACTGTACGGCACGACCATAACTGTCGTAAAGCAGACAGATTCCGGGTTGACTGCAACATAAAACGAGAGCGTAAGGCCCTCTCAATGAGGAGTAACATTCTCGCACGCAGATTTTAGGGGTGCATCAATGATGTCAGGATTACGTTGTTTAGAGCTTATTGCCTGACACTGTACAGTTGCCAACTTTGGTGCAACTTCACAAGAAAGATGTACAGTACATTAAGGGTTCGGTACAATGATGCATACCGAACTCTTATGGAATTACCAAGGTACTGCAGTGCCACGAGCATGTTTGCCGAAGCGAGGGTCCCTGACTTCTACGCAATTTCTACTTTAGGCACTGGAATTCTGTACACTTGAACGAGAACAAGAAATGACGTAAGACTTAGTTTTTAAATTACCATTTTTTTTTTAATGACTATGGATACCTATATATACCTTCATGATTTTAAATGTATTATGTATAAATGTGTTTTACTAGTTTATTTTATGTATATGGGAGTTTTTATTGCCTGAAATAAACGATTATTATTTATTATTAAAGTAACATCCTCTTTTATTACAGACTAGTGACCCACTCCGGCTTCGTTCGGATCCAAATTATATACCTACATAACCCTTCTTTATTTATTACTCTTTTTATTAGTGAAAGCCGCATCAAAATCCGTTGCATAATTTAAGAGGATTTAGTGGATAAACAGACAGATGAAAAAAACGACTTTGTTTTATATTGTGTAAAAATAACGCTCGAAAATCAATCATTATGCTAGCTCAAAGCAGATAGGTGATGACCAAAATAAACCTAGGAAGGTAATAAAATTATTACTTTTATTTGAGCTTACCAAGACAATAGCCAGAATAGGACCCTGTATGATGTAGTACGAAGGGAGGTAGTTGTAGCCATACCAGCAACTAAAACAAGGGAGTATTTTTATTTTACATTTACGTAGGAAAAACACCATGTACCACAAAGCGAATATTGATTGAAGAAATAGATGTTCTCATTTGTAAATATCTGTATCGCATTAAGAGTTTGCAAGTAGAGAGTCTAATTCTGGGCTCGCGTTAATACATAAGTTGTCAAATTGAACTATTCAGTAAAATTATTTAAACTTATTGTGCGCTATAAAAAATAAGAAGCAGAGAGATCATTTAAAGTCACTAGTCACAAGTAATCTATAGTTAAAGTCGGAACATTTTTATGTTTTTATCATTTTATTTCGTCTCTATACATATAACTGTAGATATGTAAGCTTTTAACAACTGAACAAAACATAGGCTTTTACTTACGTGTTTAAAGGTTCTTTCGAATAGTGTCCTCCCACAACAGTTGCCCAAATAGCAATAAAAAGAGATGGTACACCCCACCCGCCGACGTAGAAGTAGATGATGGGTATCTCATTCCGAAGAGTGTTGGCAGAGATCAGGGTATTCAGGAAGATCCCTTCTATGAACATCCAGCCATATACGACAAGGCGGGAGTACTCCAGGATAACGAAAGTTCCCTCGCACACATACGGCTGAAATAAAAAAAAAACGTTAAAATGAAATCAAACAGTCATATGAATACTCTGAACGGAGATTGGTGGGGACGCCTCTACCAGGTGGTGCGGAATAAGTCCCACCTTTGGGCTCCCGCTTTGTTCCAGAGCTGTGCAATTCCCACCTTCGAGAGCTTTTAACTCAATATGGACAGATATGGATGGGTAGTTTTTTATAAGCTGCCTTAAATTGGCGTACCGTGGGGTTATTGTTACTCCGCCATGGGATCTTATATTGCCAATGAGCATCTCGAGGTGATCTTGACTAATTTTATACATCGGCATATATAGAAGTACTTGAGTACGTATTAAAATGTTATACCAATGTTTCTTTGCTTCGGCGCAGCCAATGAAGCCAATAAAACCAGTTTTTTCGGGCTTTTTATCAACAGTCTGCCATCCTCACATTTTAATTTAGATAAGTAATCGACTGCCGAGTCTATTTAAGAGCAATATTTTGAATGAAGTGATAATTCGATGAACACCTTGTCTACTACCACTGATACGAATAACGTACCTTCATTCGCAAACATTGCATCTCCATGTGATTATATCTATCTATAGGTGCTGTTATCAAGCGCTTTGATTAAACTGCGAGACTACAATGGGTGTGTGCATCTCGCTCGCACGATGCTTGATAACGGTAGCACAACGTCATTCATAACTGACAGGCTGTGCAACCAACTTAATACCTAGCCAAGTAAATAGATCAGTTCTTGGAATCAGTAACATCACTTCGCACGTAGGTCACATCAGTCGGGTTAAGGTTACACCATGAGATGATAGTTTTGTATTTGAACTTAATTGTTTTGTTCTTCTGTAGGTACATTACGAGTAATGTACCGTGCCGTGAGATATTTCTGATTTCGACTTACCCTCGAATATTACTTTAGCTGATCCTACTTTTTATAACCCTCCCGATGTTAATATTTTATTCGGCGCTGATATTTTCTGGGATTTGTTATGATCTCAAAGAGTAAAGTTGGGCGCCAGAAAAGCAGTAGGTATTATGTGAAACCCGTTTAGGATGGATAGTTTCCGGTCAAATTACTTAGAATAATATATCCCCGCTGTCAAAATATGACCTAAAATGCAATGTCAAAAATTGACAAAGTTTTGGCAATTAGAGGAGGCGAATACGAAATCTTCAATTCTTACATGTCTGAAGAGAAATTGTTGTGAGGATAATTTCGTTACAAATACGAAACGATTATCTGATGATCGTTTTAGTGTTCGCATACCACTTAAAAAAGATTCTAGGAATTTGTTTTTATAAAGCTACACATTGTTTACATTCTTTAGAGTAATTAGTTTAGTAGCATTTATCATGACTTTTTAACAGAATACGAGTCAAAAATCAATAAACCTAATTAATCTTGGTTATTTTATTGAACATACGGGAATTTTTCGCCAGTCGAGTTCCACGAACTACTTCGACGGGAGTGTCCTCTAATGACCAACAGATGGTCGGGCCAACTGTACAGGACGCTCTATTGTCTATACTTCTTCGCTTTAGAGTCCACAAGTATGTTTTATCAGCGTATTTGGAGAAGATGTATAGACAAATAGTCCTCCACCCGTCGGACAGGTATTTGCAACAAATTGTTTGGCGCAAATATTTTGATTCTAATAATGTTCATCAATTAAACAGCGTCACGTACGAAACTACTAGTGCGCCATTCCCTGCGACATGATGCCTTAAACAAATAAGACTCGACTGTAGCAACCGTAAAACATATTGAAATCATTCAACATGACTCGACGTCGACGACTTACTACTCGAAGGTATCGATAGGCGAAGTAAAGTTCAATCATACTGAAGTAACCAAGGCGCTTGCGTCGGCGGCATGTATGCTATTGAGAAAGTGGAAGTCAAATGAATCTCAATTAGTGTCGTATGCTGTCCTGCGTCATTTGATTTGAACATTGGACAAAATGAGCCAGAAAAGTTGCTTGGTCTCGGTTGGCATATGAGCACTGATGAGTTAGGGTTCCTTATAGGTCTGATTAAATCTTCGACTGAGTACACAAATGTTATCCGTTATTGCTTGAAAATTTGATCCCTAAGGTCTGTTAGGTCCTATTGTTATCACTATGAAGGTTTTACTACAGAAAATGTGGTTAGATAAATTATCACGGGATCAGCCATTACCTAAGTAGATTTATAAACAAAGAGTTTTCATGTTCGCATTCTGCGTATAATAGTCAGCAATTCATTTAAGGAATTAGAACTCCATATTTTCACAGACGCGTCTGAGCCTGCATACGGTGCTTGCGTCTACATTCACAGTGTTAATGGTATGGAGGTGAGTATATGGCTCGCTTGTTAATGGCCAAGAATCGAGTTACTCACTTTGAGTGAAGATCAGTCAGGTCTGTTGTTAGATGGATCCAACCATCGTGTTGGAATGGTTAATGGTTGCACGCAACCGCGTTGTTGAGGGTTTAGATAAGGCGGGTATCTGTACTTGGAGGCACGTCCCAACAGATCAAAATCCCGCAGACCTCATATCTCGTGGCATGGATATTAGTGATCTGGAGGAGTCTGATCTGAGGTAGAATGGACCAGTTTTTTTTAAATTAGCCCCTTTTGATTGGCTTTCTCAAGTTACGAGCCCAGGACTACGGTCGTTACCGGAGACTCGTTTTAATATAGTATTAAATGCTGCTAATAACTATGTCGCTATTTTTATTTGCTTCACAACCCAGGCAATTAATTTGGAACTCGTTGGTGATTTATCTAGCAAACTATTGTAAAAAAAGCCAGTAAGTAACTTACTTACTGGCTTTGTGTCTTTTAATTTCTCGGAGAGGTAAGCTTGTTGATATTTTTTCCGATAACAGTACAGTCAATCGTGCTCATACTGTGACTGTGTACAAAGCTCCGTGAAAAACAAGAGTTAAGCCGTGTTGCGCTATTGCAACATGTCGGAAAAGAAGCAATAACAGCACGATATTATAAAATGGAATTTGTACCACATTGATAAAATGGATAAAATTACGTGGTACAATACTCCAATAAAAAAAAATCAGTCGACGCGTGGTGCTATGATAAACGCCATAATGCATAATCACCGACAGCGCTGCACCGGCCCGGCTATTAACCGTCACCTAAGACTAATACCTTAATGATAAATAAATAATAGAAGCCAGTAAAAACAAAAAACAAAAGCTTCTAGAAAATATTTCCAAGTGCCAGTAAATCAAAACTTGCAACAGATAATTGAATAAACTACTATGTGATTTTTTATTGCAATTGAAATGGAGTCGGACGGAAACAAACAAAAGTGAAGTGAAACCATGAAGTTCCCGGACGCAGATACAACGGGCTCACCGCATCAAGCAACTTCTTATAGCCATGAAATAGGTACATTATGCAAAGGTGAGTTTTTATATTACGCGATAAAATTGTTTGATTAAAATAAATTATTAAAATTGAAAGAATGTCATTAGATTGGTGATTCATTAGATAACATATTATTTTATTCTTAAGAATTATTATATTAGCCTGTTACATTGAATTATATAAACGATTTATCAACAAGCACCTCGGAATATGATGTGATCATTTTGTTGCTACATCACTTCGTGCTAGCGATCGTTTTTAGTGGCCTATTTGTTAAGTGTGCAAGTCTCCCACTGCCTCTTTTATCGATGGATATTATTTATTTATTTATTACATACTTTATGCACATAAAGGTACAGAGGCGGACTTAATGCCTTAGGCATTTTCTACCAGTCAACCTTTCAATATTACTAAATTAGTCAGGCAGGGGCCATAGTCTTAACATAGTTCATGGTAACTGGTCCACTTAAGCCACTCGACACCATAATCTTTCTTAGTTTTCCATATGATGCGATGATAAAGCCTTTTTCCATAGTGTTCTACCTTTATTCTATCTATATACCGCCTATCTCTTTTATCTAAATGATAATAAAAAAAAAACATAACGTAAATAAAAATAAATAAAAGGTGTTTTTTAAATATAGCTCTTTCAGTGTTATAGTTTGCTATATGTCGTTACTTTCAAGAATTATATATCTATCTAGTAACACTCTAGATAGTGTAATCTTCCATCATCTTTTTCCAAAATGAGCGGGCGATTCCTAGCCATGAGTATTGATTTTTCAAAAATCGAATGTTGGAATTTCAGTTCTTATTATCATCGAGCGCGAGACTACTTTATACATTTTTCGATTTTCTTGATAGTGTAAAAGTTGGCCAACATGTCAACAACAACAAAATGGTACTTTAAAAATTCACTTTAAACAGAGTGAATTATTTGTATTATATAAGGTAATACAGAGAATTTACTTACTGATTTAGTGGTCAAGTGATTTGATATGTACCTAATAGCACCGGTTAGTTCTATACATTAACAAGAATCATATTTTCAAAGTATGTTTGTAATTCTGCAGTGGTGATGAGTGCCCTTGTGTGAGAGCCCCTTAGACATCACGTCTCATGGTCGCAGGAAAAGCGGACTCAGCAAGATTATGGTGGTTACGAAGGACCCTCCAGTTTTTTTTTCACACCATTGAAGGAAATTGCTCGTAATTAAATTAATAGGCACGCTTGGCGAACTAACACAGTGGTTTGTTTTAGTTTTAACTACATAAACAGAAAAATGTAAAATTTTACTAAACGTAGGTAAATAAATTTCATAAAGTCAAACCAAGATAAAATAAAAAGGTTTTCAAAATCATTTACACTGCCATCAGCGTCATACCTAGAGACCGAATTATATGCATTTGTATATTCGTATATTTAAGCCACCCTCAGCGGTAATAGCATATTTTACCTAAAATCTAGTTTTGATGCATATTTTCTAGTATTTTCTAGTTTAGGTACATTTACAATATTTTGCCGCGTGCAGTGCACCTTGCGTTCCGAAATGCGATAAAAGTCCTTATCGTGAATCCGAAGACACAATCTTATCACTGAAAATTTGGAATAATACTTAATTATTTACGTTTACAAAAATATTAAATAATTTTAATGTCATCTAATGTTACTGTACCTATTATCGCTTATCAAAGGATAATTTACTAATTATATGCTGATTTTGAAGCAAAAAAATGAAAACTTACTTTTTTCTTTTTCTGGGTTCCTAAAATTTATTATTTTATTTGCATATTCTGCTAATTCTCGTGCATATTTCAAGCATTTTTCATGCATATTTGCATGCATAGAGCAAGTTTTTTTATTTTGCATAATCCGGTCTCTAGTTATAACTATGCGCACGCAAAGTTTTGATTCGGAGAGATCGGTCGATCATCTGGGGCCCGGCCATGATGTCTCAAAATTATTACAATTTCTAGTGAGAGAAAGATGCAGCTTTATAAACCATACAGCGTTAACCTTTTCGCACTTCGGAGTCATGATGTTTTTTACACATCATGGGGCATAAATTTATAATTGAAAAATGCATTGGGTTACTTACAAAATATTCGATGCCCTTCCCTCCTTCCTTTTTTCCTTCTTCGGTGTTCTCATTGAGTGGGTCTACGTCATCAAATGAGTACGACTGCTGAGTGTACAATACCATACGCACTGTCACCTCCATGAGTAAAGCATAAAATAAGTGTCTGTGTATCACGGTCCGACGATTGTGCAAGCTACTGTAACAATAAGTTAAATGTAAAATGACATAGAGATCTGCAGATTGACTGTTTCTCCAGCGTCACAAAAATATATGTAAAATAATACATACGGAAAAGCGTTGAATATTATTATAGCTGCACTAATTGTTAGAAAAGACGATGCTATTCCAACCATTTCAATCGTGCGAGTGTTGACGGCCGTTTTGAATTTAAACTGAAACAAAATTTTATTAAAATTTTCTGTGCATTAAAGTCCAGATGCATCTTGTAGTCGGCTAATATAGCTACGGAGCAGACTTTAAGTTGGTGTTGAGATATGTGTCTGTAGATACATTTGTATTCAAAGCAATCTCCAATAATTTTGGTAGTAAAAAGAAATCAAATCGAATTGGGTACCAAAAATAGCTGTACCGATTTTTTAATTTTCCAAAACTCAACCAACAACAAAGCATGGCCTGGAAACAGTACCTATATTTTTTAGCAATTTTTATGTTGCTACAAGTTGTTCCTTGTATATATTGTTATATTTTTTATTGTACATAATTATAGAATAAATTAAAAATTGGACAACTGATGTATAAAGGCGAGCTTAACCCACAATTGGGTTTTCTTACAGTAAACCTTAATATATTTGTAATAAATTTTATGTAAGAGGATAACTCAAATAAATGCACAGCAAAAATCTAAGTTCAACATAAATCAGATTGCACTTATAACTAAAATAAAGTACACAAATACGTGCGCAGCACACAATAAGTATAAAAATAATATATACAATAAATAAAATCTATACATATATATTTATGGGTCATGTTGACATGAAATGTTCCCTAATTCTTCCCCTGAAGATCTCCAACGAGAGGCTAGCCCTTAATTTGTGTTCCAAAGGCGTGCATCTTGAAGAAAACCGAAAAGAAAGAATGTGGCAATCCCGACGCTGCCAAATAGGAAACCACTTTAATTGCCTTTAAAAATTTCGACACATGGTCGTACTTTCGAAGGCCAAAAATGAAGTAGATACACAGATTCTGCAGACGCTCCAGTCTGTATAGAAATTCTAGAAAACTGATAAACATACTTTTATATCTAATATATAATATTCTCGTGTCGCGGTGTTTGTGATTAAACTCCTCCGAAACGGCTTTCCCGATTCTCATGAAATTTTGTGTGCATATTGGGTAGGTCTGAGAATCGGACAACATCTATTTTTTATCATTTTTTTTTCAATTTTAGATAAAAAAAAAATTATATACATTGCAAAACAACGTTTGCCGGGTCAGCTAGTTTCTATATATAAACATTTTATAGATAATGTACACCCAGACACAGAACAAATGATTGTGCTCATCACACAAACATTTGTCCCGAGTGGGAATCGAACCCACGATCTCCGGCAAAGCAGCCAGGACCACTAACCACTAGACCAACAGGCCAGTCAAATTTTTGCCAAAAAAAGTCAAGGATCTTTTTGAAGAAATGTGTCCGCAGTCGACTTTTTTTCAAAGTGACATAACTTTGTAAATTTAAAAGCTAGAAAAATAAAACTAATTTCAGTGTTTATGGTATGCTTTACAGTTTATTTTAAGGCAATTTTTTATGAGCCAAACCCAGATGCATATATAAAAAAATGCAAATATATATTTTATTATTAACACCTATTTATTAAGACCTATTTAACTTACCACTTTGAAAGAATAAATAGTAATTGTCTGTACCTTGTCTAATAGCGTGCCAAGCTTCATTAAAATCCGAAGGGTGTATCATGTCATAAAAAAAGTAAACTAAGTGGACATCTTGAATCATTATGTAGACGCATTTAAATGAAGAATCTATCAAAAATATGTAAAAAAAATCGACTGTGAGTGTGATATGTAATAATTCGCCCTATGCTGAAAGTTCTAAAATATTTTTTTTACAAAATATACAAGCGGCTTAAATCAAAAAATTCTTTGTTCCTGGTATTGTTTCGTTTTTGACAAAAGCCTTTGATGGATTAATTTTCAATCAAATCAACGTGGCAGGTGCAGCTTAGTAAAATATAAACTGGAAAAAGTACCACAGTAAATATAGGTTACCATAGTAAATACATACAAACACAAAAAACAAATACAAATGCACAATGTTTATGTGAAAAAACTAATCCAACCAATCAATTTGAGTCTACCAACTTCGTAAATAAATAACGTATCAATAGCGAATTTTTCCAATATACGTGTTTAATCAATACCAATGTGTATTTTATTTTAAAAGTAGTTTCTATTATGGTTACTTTCTGAAAATAGAAATACAAAAAATGTCCTATTAGTTTATCTAGCTGTTCTTAGTTTCATTCGCGTGGAGAATAAAAATATTATTCTTCTTTTTTAAGTCAGTAGTGGGTTTAATGGAGCAGTGGTGGCCGAGTGGTGACGGCCCCGACTTACGAATTGTAGGTCGTGGGTTAAAAACCCAGCCAGGTTTATTGCTTTGTGTAATTTATTTCATCACCACTGCTTTCAAAACGGTGAAGGAAAACATCGAAATTATTAGGCCAATTTTATTATTGACTAGCTTTTGCCCGCGGCTTCACCCGCGTACATGAAATATACCCCATGTCACTCAAGAATAAAGCAGCTTTCTATCGGGAAAAAAAATTTTAGCAATCGTGCCTGCTGCACTTCCAGAGATTACCTTCAACAAGCAAAAACACAAAAAACAATATTTACCTCTTTATAATATTAATGTATGTAGATTTATTGATTTTCAGTTTTACGACCTTATTTTAAAATATTAATAAAAAGAATACCAGTTTTCTGCAGACTATGATGCCTGTATAAAATATTTACGAATACGTAATGTATAACCTTACGTGTCTTTTAACTGGACGTTAGATAACTTAAGTACCTACTTACAGTGCAATATAGTCACATGATTGACTGATTGGATTAGTTTTCACATTAACATTGTGCATTTATATGTATGTACTTATTATGCAGCTATATTTATAATTGCACAAATTTTTTTTCTGTTTGTTTTTTTAATAAAATGCACCTGCCGTGTGTCGATCGAAAATTAAGTCAACCTAACCCAACTATAAACAATACCAGAATCAAACATCGTCTTTCGAACTTGAATGTTATTTTGCAATTTCTTGGTTTTTATGTTGTTAGTTTTTTTTTTTTTTTGTAAAAATACTTTTTTAGAACTTTTAGCAAAGGTTGAATATTACATTTCCCATATATTGTCGATTTTTTTCTTACATATTTTTGTTTGACTCTTGATTTAAACGCGTCAACATAATGGTTGTAAGGTGGTCGATTTAATTTAATTTTTGTTTTTGACTTGTTGCACCCTTTGGATTTTGATGAAACTTGGCATGCTATTAGGCAAAATATTGATAATTATTATATTTTTTTTCTAAATGGTAAGTCAATTAGGTCTGACAGAAATCAATTAATGAAATGATTATATTATTATTATGATTTGCATTTTCTTACATATTTATTTAGGTTTGGCTCATAAAAAATTGATATAAAATAAACTGTAAAGTACCATAAATACTGAAATAGGTTTTATTTTGCTAGCTTTAAAATTAACAAAGATATGTCAATTTGAAAAAAAAACTACTTCGGACAATTTTTTTAAAAATAGCTAGAGGAGCTATTTTTAAAAAAATTGTCCGAAGTAGTTTTTTTTATCTTAGTTAACAGAGGGTTAACTAAGATATAGAGCTGGTATTGTGATATCGAAAGGAGATCGCATGAGTTGTTTTTTTATAGTTAACGTACTGGCTTGTAAAATATACTTTTAAGGATTTTTCATTTCTAGAATAGGTCTCAAAATTTATAGAAAAAAGAAGTGTGTTTTTTTTGGTAGTATTGACGTGACTTTCATAATGAAATGTTTCAGCAATATAAATAATAAAGCAAACCTTACATTGAAATGTAATCAATGCAGCTTCGGCTATAATAAAATTTCGGTACCGGAACACGAAATCTCTGGATGTGGAGTCAGACTAGATAGTAAAAAAATACAATCGTTAAAAACATTGAAAACTCTGACAAATGCGAAACAAGTAAAAACTATATTGGGTTTGTTTTCTTATTATCGCAAATTCATGAGTAATTTTGCAGAAATCGTATTACCCTTAACAAAATTATTAAGGAAAGGTGTTACGTTCAAATGGACAGCCAAGGAGGAAGAAGCGTTTCAGAGCATAATAAAAATTCTGCAATTGAGAGGCGAGCCAGGATGATCATTGGCAATGATGCACTCGTTGAGTCGAGGCTTCAAAGTATTGAGCATCGACGCCGAGTTGCTAGCCTGTCGGTTTTCTACTGGTTGCATTTCGGGGAGTGTGCGTCGGAATTGCATAACCTAATTCCGCCTAGCCCGTTCTATCATCAGACTACCAGCCGTACGGTAATGCGCCACTGGTACATGGTGGACATCCCACCTATACGCACAAAATGTTTTGGGAACACATTCATTGTGCGTACAGCTAAGGACTGGAATTCCTTGCCGGAATCTGTGTTTCCTGATAGCTACAACCCGGGAATCTTTAAGTCAAGAGTGAATAGGTTGCTTCTAGGTAAGCGTGCTCCATCGTCGATCGCATCGTCGCTTTCCATCAGGTGAGATAGCGTTCAAGCGCAAACCTATCAAAAATAAAAAATCAGTGTATGTTTATGATTTGTTATGATTTTTTTATGAATTTTTATGATCATTATGACTTTTATGATGATTTATATATATATATTTAATTTTTCTATAATTTTTTATGAATTTGCATTTTTATAACTTTTTATGAACTTTTGTGATTATTTTTGTTCTTTTTTTATGGAATTTATTCATTTTTGTTTTTTATTTGGAATTTATAATTAATTTAATTAATCTGAATCTGTGTTTCCTGATGGCTATAACCCGGGAATCTTTAAGTCAAGAGTGAATAGGTTACTTTTAGGTAAGCGCGCTCCATCGTCGACCGCATCGTCGCTTTCCATCAGGTGATATAGCGATCAAGCGCGAACCTATCAAGAATAGTAAAAAAAAAACACAAAAGTGCAACATGGCACAAACGATACTTTTTTCGGGTGTCGGCACGAGCTGCTCATTCGATGACTTCTTGATTCCGAGTCAGGCCTACCGGAGCTGAGTTGCAACAATATCTACTCGATCAACTACTATTAGAACGCTCTACAATATAAAATAGGTTACGATTTAGAATTCCATCGGGGGCAGATTCGCTAAGGAAGTACGGCTTTTAAAACTAACTTTTTTATTGTGCTCCTGTGATAGCAATGATTTATATATAGAGTGAGAGACCGTGGCTGCCAGACTTTCATCATTTTATAAAAGCTGGTAGTTTATCAGTGCATGTCTCTAACACAGGTAAGAAGGATGCTCAATATAAAGTTTCAGTTATAGTGGCTTTGGTAGCTAATCCGTAGTAAAGGTGTGTAATTTAGCTGCCGAAATTAGTTAAATTATAGAGCTCAAATTTTTATATGTTATTCTGGACGGTATTAGTAATAATGACTATCCATTGCCAGACAGTGTCGTGGCAACCCCACGCCAGACAGCCTTAAACTTCAATAAAAGGTAACGATACTAACGGCATTTTATAAAAAACTGAGTTTTAATATATGTTTCTTCTGTAATTGTATGAAAGTTCAGCTCAGCAGCAAGACGATTGATGGTTACAACACACAGATATATTACTTTAAAGGTGCGAGCGAGACCACTACTCATTCTGTTGTTCTTACATTTTTGACGTAATAAATGTTAAGAATCACAATCAAATATAGCTTTAAACTGGTGAAAGAATTTTCAAAATCGGTGCAGTAGAAGTTTCCGTTACCTATGTTGGCTTTGGCAGTGTTATAGAATCGATTATGATACTAATTACTACACAGTTTTCAGTCAAAGGTAAAAATATTATAAACCTGCATTTTATCAATCTTCAGTTTTAATTAAAAATGATGATTATGTTGATAAGCAATTGACTAATATTGATTTGATTGCCAGGATGACGATGATGACGGATGATTATGTGGAAGTTTTCTGCGCACTGAGTCTTGAAACATACCTGTGCTTCAGCTTCATCCTCATTTACTTTGTCAAGTATTTTTTGTACGAGTGTGGGGAAACAAGGCGTATAGTTGGTCCAGCCTTTAGGCGAGGTGTCGTTAAGATGACGGCCAAGCCACAAGCCCTCCGGGCCACACCGTCTAAACGCGCACACTTAAAATAAAATAAAAAAATGATAATAATTACACAAAAAAAGTAAAACAAACATAACATACCTATTTAAATTTTAGTTACTTAATTATAATACTATTAGTATATATTCAAATTAACTAAGTCGTAATTTAATATACGATACACTTAAAATACCTACAACATGCAAAACTGCTTAAACAATGTCTATCAAAGTCAAAGTCAAAAGCATTTATTTCAAATAGACCATTTACAGGCACTTTTGAATAGTCAAATGTAGGTCAGTCCAAAAACAAAAAAGTAAAGCTAAATTGCTCGTTCCAAAGCTTAGATCTCTATGGAGAAGAACGTGCAAGAAACTCCATGGACAGTCTTTTAAATTATATTGTGAGTTACATATAATCTTGGTTACATATTTCTTGTTGCTTCTATTATGTGAGTACAATGTAGATAAGTAATAAAAAATAAAAGTAATTAAAAAATAGAAATTTAATTTAGCCATTAGCAGCTAAGAGATCAACTGACGGCACCCGTTCCCATCTATTCAGTGTTTAAATATAATTATATTCTACGAGCTAGCCTTACAAATATATTTCAAATAACGTATTAGATACAGGTACTGTACTCGTAGATGTTGACAGACGCTGGATTTACTGCAGGTCATTGTAACCTAATACCCAAGTCCTTTAAAAGTTTTTCAATTCCACCATAGTTGAAGATGTGCTTAAGCACCCACTCATAATATTGCTAAAGTTGAATGACATGTTGAATAATTTACATATTTGCGTAAATATATAGTTTGTTAATAAATGTCCTGATATCTTAGAAAAGAGAGTTAAAAAAACAATTCAATACCAATTGTTTTTTTAATGACTGAGGTTTGGCTCTTTTTTGTATTTTTTTTTTATCAAGCACATGACTCTTATCCAAGGATCGGTAACTTTATTGTGCTTATATTATATATGCTTTGTCAGTTGGTAAAGCGAAAAAATTGTTTTAAGTAGTCCATTTGTGGCAGCGTCTATATCAATTGCAGATCAATCACACACCTTCAATGTCCCAAAGCAAAATATAACTTCAAACTCAAACGTGCAAAAAGTGTGTTTCTATTATTCAACTTTGAAAAGTCTAAACCGTCAATTTAGACAGCCAACATGCAGTGCAAACATTTGAAATATTGACAACTGTGAAGTCCAAAGGATATCTACAAAATAAAATATATCAGGTAACTAGAACGACACGGGGGAGATCTGTACTCGACGTGTGTAAATGTAGGCGTATGATATTGACAGCTTTAAACCATGCGTGCGATGCTGCTAACTGTACTTACTCTTCTCGTTACTCAGCAAACCTTTGGGGCAGTTCTGGAAAAAGGTTTCTCCGGCGGGAGTAGGAGGCCAGCAGAGGTAACCATCACAAGTTGCGTTGCAGTAAATAGCACCTGAGGAATATCACGTAAATTAAGAAAGAACGGCTTTTCCTTATCAATCTAAATACGACGCATATAAAGTCTAAACACGTAAGTTTCAATAATTAACTATTGTGGCGCTAGCTTTCAAATTAACAAAATGAGATGAAGAAGGCTTATATGCTAATGGCCTAACGTTACACAAAAAGCAAGATTTATCATATTCGGCGATGGCCAACCCCAAGCTGTGATTGGGAATTATCATTACATAATACTCTGTCCATTTAGGAATCTACCCCAGGCAATGCCTTCTGATGTCTGTGTGTATATGAGTTCGTTCAGTTAGCTACTGCGGCTATCAACTAGACAATATTTACAAATGACAAGTATAACAAGCTTGAAGTGCAGCAGTATGTTGTGATATATTGCACGACCTTTGAAGAGCAGCTATCCTTTTACTTTCGAATTTCAAGGGAATTATGTGTTTTGTGAACTTGATTAGCTACGTGTATACCAAATAAACGGAAAAGAATAAAAGAGTAGAGTCGTTAGCAGACACATATTTTAAACAATCTCATTGCAAAATTTCAGAATAACAAAATAAAATAAAATCAATAAAATATAGCAAATATTTCAATTGGTATATTATAGTAAATTATTCGACATAAAGTCAAAGTTATTTGGAAAGCGTTCAAGCTACGTGGAATGTAACACAAACAACCATCTCTTTTTGCCAGCGTAATTAATGATCAATTGATTAAATAGACATAATATAATTTACTTTGTAGCGCGTTTTCACAGACGACGAGTGGAGATTCGCAAGAGCACTGCTCGGGAGAAGGATGTATAATCCAGTAATAAATAATAATATACAATTATGATCTTTATTAACGTCAACAAGGTTCAGTATAAATTGTTGTACTGAACCTTGTTGACGTTCTGACGACGTTGACGTTCAATATCCTGAAGGCTTTGGCCTTTAGGATGTTGTTGGGGCTTCCACGTTACTGCACAGCCTCGGGAATGTTTGCCGACGCAAATATTGATGGTTTCAAAGCCATCACAAGAAACCGGGTAGCTTTGATGATGTGCAGGGTGCATGGAACGGCAAACAGCATTCTGAGAAACATCAGTGATAAGCCGTGTTGCGCCACTTTGGCACACAGGATGCATATACACGTACGTACATGTACCCGGTGTGTCAGGTGTATGCGAAAACTATGTTATATATAGTTTTGTGTGTGATTACTAACATAATATGGAGAACGGTCTGAAATAAAGCTTTTTTTTTATTAAATCTTTTGCACAATTTAGTTACATAAAATAGCCGCAAGTAAGTCTTAAATAAATAATTTTGCTAGTACTCAACAAATAACTATGTGTATAACTAAATTATCGATATTTCGAGACTTATCGAAAATTAATTTTAAACACAGAATTATGTAAATTAGCGACTTTCTAGAGCAAGGTTTATAAAAACCTGTGTTTCAAGACTAATAATTACGGGTGCATGTATACATAGTCAGATTGATTTTGGGATTGCAGACAATCCCATAATACTACCTCTTAACCCAATCTTAACCTCCTCAAGTTCGGTGATCTTTTTGTCAGTCCTCAATATACGCGTGTTGAAAGTTTCCAGGTCCAGTCGTTTTATAAATGGATAGCCTAATCCAGAGATTCTTCGCTCCCCTTGCCTCGCCGTGGCTTTGACCGCTACCGGAGTCAAGGGTAAACGGGCTGCCGGGCACCAGGGGCCATTTTTTCGTTTTGGGTTTCATTTTTTTGGAGGATTGCCGTAATTGTCACGCTTGGCAGACAGGTACGCGATCGCAGCGTAGTTGTTGTAATGCACAGAGGATGCTGCTGCCCATTCTCTGGTATTTCCCTTAGTTGCCTCTAACACCCATGGATGGTATTATTCTTTACGTCTGGACGTATGGTGTGTGATGAACGTCATAAATTGTTATTCTACAATTCTGTATATATCAGAATTATAAAAAAACAACTTATGAACTAAACCTTACATTGATACTAGAACTTCCAATAGTTTCTCCAGATACGTTTACGGAAATTTAGATTTGTGTCAATCGTAACACCTAGATATTTTATGTGGTCAGTTTTAACTAAAGTACTTGCTGTACAAGCAATGTCAGCATGCTTGCAATTATGTGCGAATTTATTTACGTTAGTAAGCGGTAGGTAAATATTTCTCATTAAGAATAAAATGTATTTAGTTTTCTCTATATTTAGTGTTAGAAAATTTTGATGAAGCCAATTAGAGACAATATTAAAGCCTTTTTGGGCATGTTCATATGCTTCACCTTGGGACTCAGCGGAAAACAAAAGAGCCGTGTCATTCACATGATAATACTCGTATTAACCCATTATGAAGGACTAAAGTCATTCATGTAAATTAAAAATAACTTAGGACCCAAAATACTACCTAGTATTCCAAAACAACTATTTTCTATTTCAGAACTTGTATACTGCCCTATTTTAACACATTGTTAACGGTCTTTATGATATCAGAGAAAAATAGCTTCAATTCTTTTAAGCTTGTTCAGTAATATAGTACAAGAAAATGTGCCTAATGGCTCATTTACATTGGGGTCGTCTTAACAGATTCGGTTACAGCTCGTATTCGGTCACCACCTAGTGTGAACCAGTTTTAGTTTAACCATATTCGGCCGCAGACCGTTTTCAGTGGCAGAACACGGCTGACTTGTTGAAACGCGTCCATCGTCGTTCACGATGCCTTCAGCACGAGTGTGCACATTTCAGCTGAATGTGTGCGCCGAATCCGGTAAACCGACAACTTGAAACGAATACTGTAGCCGTATTTGGTGACAGACTTAATGCAAACGGCCCAGAAGGCTCGTACTTATGTATTCAAACAGCTTGTGAACTACTTGGTTAGTTGATCTTTTAGGTCTAATCGTATTATGTTAAATTAAAAAAAATATATATATTTAAAAAAAAAAATACGGTTTTGATATTACTGACTACGAAAATTGATTAAAAAAAAGTTAATTAAGCTATTTTAGTTCTCGTCTAAATAGGGCCAAAGAGTACTAGAACTTATGTATTTTTCCTTATTCCTTAAAGTTGCAGTTTTAGTAATCAATGCCCACTTCAAATATATATCACTATTTATTCTTTGTCGACGTAATTTCACTATAACTTGGACATTTCACAGTAAAATAAATAGATATTTTTTTGTTTAATCAATCGTTGTTAAGAGGCCGGCGAACGACGTTTGCAACTGCAAGTTGACGCGCATCGTGGAAAATAGCTATCTCTGTTTGACAAAACCAAGTGAGCGACTGACACAGTGCGCAGGTGTGTTTATGTGAGCGTAGGTATTACAATATTGTTATTAAAATTAGGTATGTTCATTATTTGCTTTATTTTTGCCGAATACTTAGGGGAATCGTTAGTGAATGTACAGACTAGAAATGCGTTTTTTGGAAATTTCATTACCGTGCCGATATCTCAACATATTAGGATAACTAGCACACACTAACAAATCAGAATATGTTATGGAGCCGACTGCTTTTTTTGTAAGTGAGAAATCAGTCAATGACTTCTCGCACTCTTGGGCGTAGCGAGAGGGCGTGTCAGACTTTTATTGACAAGAAAACCCACTCCTGTTCCTTTTTTCCTTCGATCCAGGGCCCCTACGGTTTTGCTGACATCTCCTCAAGGTGCACGTGGAACACTACGCGACGTGGACGACTCGAGCTCGGACGGAGAGCTACCTATTGCTCGCCGTCCGCAACACCAAGCCTACAATCGGGGTCAGGATCCCGGCAGTTGGGGCGTGAAGAAGACCATTCTCTCACATGTGCGTTGTGGTAGTCTATACAATGGTGACATCCGGGTGTTCCTTCCACACGAATCTGGTGCAGGAACCTCCCGGACTTATCATGTCCGGTGAGGTGTCGTCATGCAGAAGGTGAGGACGCCGTAACGTCTTTTGAACTACTCTTCAAAGAGGGGATTTTTATTTTGATTTTTTCCGCCATAATTATGGCGTGCCCAGCACTGGGTTGCGACAGTCGCTGTCGCCATTTCACCATAAGATTCCACTGGAACTCTGTTCGCCATACCGTGACTTGTCACGTCAGAGGAGTTTCGCCCAGGCGTTGCATCTCCATGCGCAAATCGTGCATGCGTGGAAGGACTGTTTCCTCTAGATCCCATGTTGGCAGGCCAGCAAAGAGGCTCGCTGTTTCGCGGGAGATCGTGCGGGCCCGCTCCATCCGGATGGCCATGGACCTGTGGCATGCGTCCAGCTTGGCCACCGGTTGCTTCACAGTGACGGCGCCCACACCGCTCCGTAAGGGGCCATGGACCTCCCAGGATGGGCAGGAGCCGCTTGTGGGCAGCCCCAGTCCGTTCCAGTTTTAGAGGCAGACGTCGGAAATGTTCCTCGAAATTCCACCGGCTGTCGAGGACAAGTACCAGAAACAGAAACAGGAGTGGGTTGGGCACGCCGCAATAATGGCGGTAAGTCCCCTCTTTGAGGCGTGGTTGGAAAGACCTCACGGCGTCCTCACATTCCGCATGACGCAGGTCCTCACCGGACACGGTAAGTTCGGGAGGTTCCTGCACCGGATTCGTGCGGAAACGACGCCCGGGTGTCGCCACTGTGTGGCCCACCCGGAGGACACGGTGGAGGTGTGCCCCGCTTGGGCAGAGCAACGCCGTGTCCTCGTGGGGGCAATCGGCGGCGGTGATCTCTCGCGCCGGGCCTTGGTTCAGGCCATGCTCCGGAGCGAGGAGGAGTGGCAGGCGGTCGCCTCCTTCTGCGAAGCAGTAATGCTAGCTAAGGAGGCAGCCGATCGCGTGAGGCAACGGTCCTTACGCTCCAACCGCCGCCGGGATTCCGATCCCGATTTCCGGCCACCGTAGGCGCGGGCTTGCAGACGGCGAGCAATGGGTGGCTCGCCGTCTGACCGTCCGGTAACCGTCCGGACCGAGCCCAAGTCGTCGACGGCGCGTATTGTTCCACGCGCGCCTCAAGGAGATGTCAGCAAATCGTAGGGGCCCAGCAGGGTCGAAGCCTACTGGGGCCACGGGTAGTGTGAAAGCGGAACCCGGGGCCCTGGGACGAAGGCAACGAAGGAACAGGAGTGGGTTTTTAGTCAGTAAGAGTCTGACACTATCTCTCGCTCCGCCCAAGAGCGGGGATGTCATTAAGATGATTTTCCCAACCAATAAAAAAAAAAAAAACAGGAGTGGGTACTTCATTGGCAACCAGACGCCGATATGAACCCCTGCTACCTTTATTTGGGGACTCGGTGGTGACGCGTCATGAGGACCAAAAAAAACACATAGCCTCGGACTTGTTCAGTGAAACCTCGAGTCTCAACTGAGGGTTCCTCTCTATGACTGTCGCAAACACGCGTGTCACTAGTTCAGCTACCGCCTGGTACGACTCTCCCTGCGCCAGGACCGGTCGACCGGCGACCTCCCCGACGGGATCAGCGTGGTTTGTTAAGCAGACTACTCGCTGGTCCTGGCGCAGAGATAGTTGCGCCAGGCGGCGGCCGAACTAGCAACACACGGGGTTGCGATAAAAAAAAACTCCGCTGCCGTGACAAGTCACGGTATGGCGGACAGAGTTCCAGCCGGATGTTATGGTAGAGGCGACTATCGTAACCCAGTGCTGGGCACGCCATAATTATGGCGGTAAGTCCCCTCTTTGAGGAGTGGCTGGTAAGACGTTACAGAATCCTCACCTTCTGTATGACGCTGGTCCTCACCGGAAATGGCAAGTTTGGGAGGTTCCTGCATCGGATTCATGCGGAAGAAACGTTGGGGTGTCACTGTACTGTATGGACATGATACCCGGAGACCCGGATGATAAGGTGAAGCATACGGTAGAGGTGTACCCCACTTGGTCGGGGCACCGCCATGTCCTCATGGGGGCCAAAAGAAATACAGAAAGTCGACAGAAATGTTATTACAATAAAATTTACAGCGCGACCGAAGTAATGACATCACGCACAGACTGACATTAACATCACGCTTGCCGCGATAGCACTACTAACTCTTGGAAATTTGGAATAAATTTGGATGTGTTCCGTAATACCAAAAATTATGAGTGAAAACTTAATATTATTCCAATTTTTATTTTCTATAATTTGTAACTTGATATTATAAACTATGGTCTTATGGAAACAATATTAGAAATATTGTTGTTTATAATACAGAAAAAGCAAAAAGAAAACATACCATTTAAAATAAAATATGCGAAATGAAATTTGTTTAAATTACGTTTTAAAAAAGTATTTTTAAAAAGAAAAAACATAGGAACCTAGATAAATATAGTCTAAATCCGAATATCATCATAATATGATGGAAATATGCTCAATCTGCAAACGATTTTGGTATTACGTTTGTATGGATAATTCATCCGTCGCTGTGCCCTTAAGTCGAAGTAATACTGAAATAGCTTGACACGTATCTTTCGTCTGTTACACATGCTATTTATTACAAAAACAATTTCTAAGTATATATTGTAGTAGTAGAATTTCCTTAAATTCACTGATAGACATAAATAAGAACATCACTGAATCAATAAAATTTTGTACAAGAGTTACATAAATGACGAAAAATTAAACGTTTTTTTTCATAAAGTTTTGTTTAAAGGAGTTTAACAGGGGATGATAGTATGGGATAACAGACATTCAAGGTATTTATAGTACCCACATAGAACAATAAATTTTATCAGGCAAAAACAAATTGCATTTTTTCAAAGCCGAATTATGAAATAAACTACGTCTATATTGTCGCGCTATTTTACATAGCCTTGGCTGATGCCTATCAGCAGGACAGTGGAATCATTAGGTGGTCAAATCGCGTTTGATAAAAAGCGCCTATTAATAAAAAAAATCTAAGAGAAACTAATGGATAATTTACAAAAATACCACCTACAAAAGATGCCTTATTAGGCCATGTCAAAAATAGTGACACAGCCACGGGTCAGTTTGCGGTTGCAGAGGGTGCAGTCCATTGGGACGACTATCATCCCTTTCCATTTAGCTCAGGTGTTAACTTGTGAGTAGATATCGGGTATCAGGATATCCTTTTCCTTGGATGGTATAACGATTCACGTGGCTAGTACTTCCTAAACTTATTTGTAGAAATCTTTTCAATGCTTGGGATAATAAGTTATCGATTCAATTGACTGAGGCATGTGAAGCGACAATCGGAAAAATAGGGTCATTGTTAACTCCGCTTCTCTGTCTGCAACAATTACGTGGGTAAGACCCCTCGAGTGATCGACTTTGATGAAATGGAGGTTATAATGTCCCCCTATTTTGAACTGACTTCAAAAAAAGGAAGGGGTTATCAAGTCGGTTGTATTTTTTGTTTTTTATGTGTGTTACCTCAGAACTCTGTCGTTTATGGACCGATTTGCAATTTTATTTTTCCTCTTAGAGGATATGCTTTCCGATTGGTGCCATTTTTTTCAGTATTATCCGATTGGTGCCATTTTTTTCTAATGATTGGATCCATGAGGAATCGAGGGAACTCCTCAAATATTATAGGCAACGGGTTGAAATTAAAACCATATAATCAGATCTGCGGTCTCTTGAAGTTGTGAAAAAATTAAATCTTTGAGTTAACGAAAAAAAAGATACAGCCGTTTATGTCGGAAAAACGCGTATTTCGACACCCTCAAGGGAATCAAAATCTATAGGGTACTTTGACCCTATGGATCCTTTGATTAGAATCTGATCTGATCTAGAATCCTGAAATTTGGCATGAAGCAAGGTTTCACAGCACAAGTATAGGAAAAAATCTGAAATTTGTAGTCACGTCACATAAAATAAAATATTGTGATTCGGAAACCTCTTCGTAACTCAGTTCCGAAATTGAACTATTTCCATATGCAAGTTTGTACGTAATCCTCAGTGCGTGAGTCCGACTCACACTTGCCCATTTTTGTTATATTTTCTTCCTTTTCCAATGGAATTTATCCTACTATTTTTTTTTCATTGTTTATAATTTTCAAAGGCCCTTTGCATGCCGTAAGTTCAAATATTAAAAAATGGTATGTCTACATAACTATAGAAAAATAAAACGAAAAAGCAAAAGTTATTGCATATGTTTATATTAAAAAATTATTCGGGGTCGCGGCAGACCAAGAAGTTGGCGGCTAAAATGTTTTCCTTATGAACTGGCAAGAACTGGCTCGAAGCCGGGAACAATGGAAGGAATGGAGAGAAGCTTCTTCCCAGCGGTGAAACAGTTCAGGCTAGATATAATAATAATTATTCATTAGTGACCTATTTCTTAATAAGAAAAAATACTTAAAACAATGAGTATTTTATATTATTGCTTGATCCAAGATTTAACTTCGCTATAACAATACCGGCTTCTGCCTGTGACTTCGCCGGCGTGATTATCTATAATTATCACAAGGTAACATTTTCCCTGAGTAAAAAGTAAACACGTCCGATTAGAGTCCATCCGCGTGCCAAGTTTCATACAAATTCAATCAGTTGTTTGAGCGTGAAGTAATTATACACATACATGTATACAATTTTTTGCCTCTGTAGTATAGATAAATTTGACAGCACCAGTTGAGAGAGATTTTAGAATGCGTCACTTATTTTTTGTTACACCCATACTCGAAGAACCTTCCAATGCGTGCTTAGACTTAAAGGTCAAAAAGAAGTTTCGATACTGCGGAATCTCCACGGGCGATTCTCCAGGCAGACCGCAGTTGGTTAACGTTTCAATAATCTTCTCTAAGTCTAATTTCTTCAATTCACAAAGTTCAGTTAGAAACCTCATCCATTCGTCAAAGTCTATTTCCGATTTGCTGAAAACAATAAATAACAAAACAATAAGGTTGTACGGACTGAACATTTGAACAAGTTGAATAAGCGCTTGGCAGAGCCAACAAGATGCCAGGTAATGTTAACTAGGTGCCATCGTAACTCTTCATTACTGCTATTGTTGTTTTAACTCTACAAGTTTTTTTTATAAGTTGCGAAATCATCCTGTCTTCTCCCGGAGTTGTATCCTAATCAATAATATAATAATGTTAATTTGTCATAAATATTACAGTAATTTACATATATTATGGGGATGCGGTTAGTAATTACATACGAAAATTATAATGGCATCTGTAACCAAATTAAGCAGAGACTGTGTTTTTGCTATCAGAGCAATTCGCCACGAATAGAAGTTACATATATTAAAAACCTTAGTCATATTCAATATTTAACAGTATTCTAAAAAAATATCTTTCTAATTGTTTTTTTTTTTGAGAATATTCTTAACCGACGTTCCCGGTCTTTCTGTGAAATGAAATATATGAAAATTTAAAATAAGCTCGAGCAAGCTTTCTCCAGAATGGTACATATAATTAAATGCGAATTATATGCGAAAAAAAATAAACAAAAAAAAATACCCGTATTTATTAAATATTATTCCAGTGTCTGTCATAGTGACTTTCCTGTCGTCAATGATATTCGCTTGTCGTAGCCAATAGTCGTTGTTCCAAAGCGTGATGGTCTCTCCAGACCTCTTTTTAGCTTCAAAGAGCTTGGCGTAGGCAACGAACTGGCTGTCAATTGTGGCCTGTTCTTCATCCATCGCGAAGGATTAGTACTAAAAAATTATGTAATTATTTATTTTTTTCATCCATAACGAAATTCTTCATTATTGAAACGCCTCTGATAACTACTATCACATCAGGTGACAAGCAAAGGTGACATACTCATATGGTCGTCGGTGAAACACACGTATATTTGGAACTAACTTAGTAACTAACTAGTCCCGCAAAGTCAAGTTTTCGGAACACATTCATTATGCGTACGGCTAAGGAGTAGTAATTCCCTGCCGGAGTCTTGTGTTTCCTCATACAACCTAGGGTCTTTAAGTCAAGAGTGAAGAGTTTACTTCTAGGCAAGCGTGCTCCATCATCGGCCACATCATCGCTTACCATCTGGTGAGATAGTGAACAAAAGCGAGCATCATCGTCTTCCTGCCCTTGTCCAGTTTTATTTGGGGTCGGCGAACTACGCTTTTTCTTCCATTCTGCCTTATCACTCGTCAAGCTATCACTAACTTCCTTTTATTTTGTATCACTCTTCAGACAATCCATCCATTTTTTTTTCTATAATAAAAAGCTATAGCTAAAGCGTACCAATAATAAAAAAGCAACCCGTTACTAGGAATCAGACAAGCTGAGAGAATCCAATCATTTTGACTAAACTGTTTCTTGTTCGTTTTATCGATAGTGTTCCCGAGTATCCACGTATTTCAATATTTTTGATGTTTCATTTACCTACAAAAATATTTGTATATTTTTCGTAGGTTGATGAATTAATATCAGTTCCATAACAACATGGAACTTAATATTCGTGGGAAATGATGCACGTTTGTACACGAATTCTATCCGAAATAATTTAAGAGTTACGATATACGTGAACCTCATCTATTTTTGGCAATCATCTAATGAAAGAGATTGGGCAATTCTGTCCTACTCCCAAAACTCGTACATACTACTATGATAGATAGATACCTAATATGCTCTGCGTAAATCTTATTTGATTAATTATGGTTTTTAAACTATGCGTTGTGACAATCGGCAAGTTTCATAACTTAGCCAATACGACATCTTCAATTTACTCAGTAACTAAAACTAACAATCGCTAAAAATAAAAGAAGCAAAGTTGTAGCTAGTTTTTTTTTCGGGTTGGAAAATCATCTAATGACATCCCCGCTCTTGGGCGGAGCGGGGGGTATTGTCAGACTTTTACTGATTAAAAACCCACTCCTGTTCCTTCTCTGCCATTTTATTTCCAGGGCCCCGGGGATCTCTTTCGCATCACCCATGGCCCCAGTAGGCTTCGACCCTGCTGGGCCCCTACGGTTGCTGACATCTCTTTGAGGCACGCGAGGAACAGTACGCGCCGTCGACGACTTGGGTCCAATCCGGACGGTTACCGGAGGATCGGACGGCGAGCCACCCATTGCTCGCCGTCCGCAAGCCCGCGCCTACGGTGGCCGGAAATCGGGATCGGAATCCCGGCGGCGATTGGGGCGTGAGGACCTTTGCCTCACGCGATCGGCCGCCTCCTTTGCTAGCATTACTGCTTCGCAGAAGGAGGCGATTGCCTGCCACTCCTCCTCGCTCCGGACCATGGCCTGTACCAAGACCCGGCGCGAGAGATCGCTGCCGCCGATCGCCCCTACGAGGACACGGCGGTGCTCTGCCCAGGCGGGGCACACCTCTACCGTATGCTCCACCTTGTCCTCCGGGCGATCCACACAATGGTGGCACCCGGGCGTTTCTTCCGCACGAAACCGGTGCAGGAACCTCCCGAACTTACCATGTCCGGTGAGGACTTGCGTCATGTGGAAGGTAAGGACGCCGTGAGGTCTTTGCAGCCACTCCTCAAAGAGGGGACTTATCGCCATATTTATGGCGTGCCCAGCACTGAGTTGCGACAGTCGCTGTTGCCATTCCACCATGAGATCCCGCCGGTAGTCTTTCCGTCATGCCGCGAATTGGCGCGTGGCGGTACCTAGATAAATCTATTTCCCACAAGTTGTAGCTAGTGGGAAATAGATTTATCTAGGTACCATAAGCGCAGGTTGCAATTGGTGCAGCTTTATCTAGGTTTCATAAGCGCAAGTTGCAATTGGTGCAGCTTTAATTTAAACTATTTAACGAAAAACTTTAAAAATAAAATAGTCTCTTAAGCTCTAGTTCACGAGACGACTATGGTATGATAAAAAAATAATCAAAGTTTCAGCATCGGTCCAGCAGCAAATTTTGTGTGGCGAGTGTTTAATATCTAGCAAAGCTCCTCACAGGACACTAGACAGTAAACTGATCAAATTACTAAAATAAACAATCATATTTATGCCGCAATTCCTCGCATTTACCTGTACACAAAATTTGCCAATATTTATGCTAAATTCATTAATATAAATTTGAACCTAAAGTAATTTTCGCTGTTACTACTTATTTTAAAATAATTTAAACTTTGAATGTATCACCTTCAGCACACAAACAGCGTAATAATCTCAGCACAAAATGCGATTCAATTTATATTCATATTAATATCTTTATTTGCATACTATCATTTGAGTGAGTTCCTAGTATCGATATTTTGAATATTTCTGGTATTCGATTCCAATATGTACCTGCTCGACAGATCTACAAGCCCAGAATTTCACGTGAATCTAATATCAAACTCTCGGTATTCATAGCGTGGATAATAAAAAAAACTAAAGGTAGCAGAGTCCATACTTTTAATATTCGCTCGCAGATTTTTTTAGCTCCGAATAGCGAAACGTATTTGTACAAACATGCATCGGTAACGGAAAATAAAATTTTACCGAAACCCGACTGGTTTCCGAATCAAAATTTGTTTTACACATGCAACATGAGAAAAACATCAACTAACAACACTGAATCGGATTATTACTCTTAAATGGAAATGTTTTTTACTACAAATACATTTGATAAATTAAAATAATATGATGCAAATTTCTCTCTGCAAAAAGTTGCCAATTAATAAAGTAAACCACAATGACGTGGTTTAGTGTAAGCTGGCCTTCGAGACTAAAACATAGGATTTAAAACGTTAAGCTTCGCCGGAGGCTAAGGATCTTTGTTAGAAATTCTAGCTAAAACGTCGGACGTTTCTCACTAGGTATTAAAAAAATAAGCCTTGTGAAAAAACTGTTGTTATAAAAATGATGTAGCTTGTAAGATTCTGAGGAAATATTATGAACGGTTTCTAGGAAATTCTTATCTGAACAATTCAGTACAGAATTTTCTAAGGTGATGTTAATTATGAAGGATGTGTTTGACTCTTATTCCTTTAAAACTTAACCTAAATGTTTAGTTTATAACACAAGTGCTGTTTTAACTTATATACAAGTTAAAGTTTCAATTAGGGATTATAATTTCTTACCAGCAACTACGTATGTCATAAAATAATTTTCTTTTGGTAGTAAAGGGTACCGCAGGTTCTTATATATTATTCTTTCTTTTGAGGAACCTAAGTAAAATTTTGAAGATTCGAGAATTTCCGGTAATACTTGATAAATATAAAAAACGAAATAAACACGAACAAAGTAGCTCTTGTCCTCTATCGACCAAGCAAGTCTATTATGAACCGGTTGACAGAACTACGACGGAATCTTTGACATTGATGTTTCGATTAAGTTGCCATGCTAACCAAAAAAAGTTAAATATTTTTTTAAGAAGTTTTTTATAAAAGTATGCCAACTGAGCAAGTTTACTTGTAGGTCGAGTGTTATTGTCAAGTGTTAATAGAAAATATGTATAGAATTTTTCTACTGCAAAATTAAGGACTTTTTAACTGTGATAAAAAATATGAAAAAAACTAGGCAACTTCAAGTCGGACTCGTGCACTGAGGGTTTCGTACAAATTTATCATGAAAATAGTTCAATTCCCGAATTGAGTTACGAAGATTTTTCCGATACATAAATTTTTTTTTTTGTGACGTAACTGCAAATTTACTGTTTTCAGTTTTTTCCTATACTTGTGATATAAGACCTTGCTTCCCGTCAAATTACAGGATTCTAGGTCAACGGAAGTACCCTATGAATTTTGATTTTGATTTTCACTTGAGAGTATCGAAATATAGTTTTTTATTTATTTATTTAAGATTCATTGCATTAAGTCCAATAGTGGTACATAGGTGGACTTAATGTAACAAGGCTTTCTCTACCAGTCAACCTTTGGGTTAAAAAGACAACACTGTTGTAGGTGCGCATAATAAATAAATAACATATATATCAAGTCTACTTGATATATCTGTTATTTATTAAGTAAGTTTATTAAGTAACTTAATTTAAAGATATTACTACATTACTACATTCTAATGTATCATTAAATTAAGTTGCTTACAATAATAAAATATTTATTTAGGCTAATATTATAAACTAATAAATACTTTGATGAATATTAAATCATTATAATTAGGAGAACTTAAAATAGAACAATTATGACGAAGACTCAACTAGGTTGAGAGGACTTCAAGTAGTAGTTCAAAATTTTACGCTTAAAGGAAAATTTACTTTCGGCTTTTTTGATGTCAAGTGGAAGTACGTTCCAGACTTTCATGGTAGACAACGTAAGAATAGCCATAAACCCAGTAAGGTGAGAAGGAATATGCTCGACGGTAGAAATTATGAGAACTGCCCAATACTTTAAAATATTGTTTTTAATAATCAGAAGCACACGGATCGTTCATTATAGTGAAGAGTGTACAAGGGATTCTGAGGGATCTCCTGTGACGGACAGGCAGCCATTTAAGCTGAAAATGAAAAGAAGAAATGTAATCAAGTTTAGGAAGACCAAATATAAAACGAAAGTCGATCTAATTTGTTTAGAAGTTATTGAGATAGATCAGAGTAACCAACACCAGCATAGTCAATTATCGGTAAAACAAATGATTGGACCAAAGTGGTTTTAATGCTTGACGGAAGGAAATTCTTGAATCTATAGAGAGATTGCAGCGTAATTTTTTTGCGACATAAACGGCCGTATCTTTTTTTTCTTTAACTTAGAAATTTGATTTTCACACAGCTTCAAGGGCACTGAATATATGGTTTTAATTTCAATTCGATATCTCAACACATTCCAGAGATAAAGGGTCTTGACAGACAGACAGACAGATGAACGGACAACAAAATGATCCTATAACGGTTCCGATACGGTCAACTCGCACATTCGTACAATTAAGTAGATTATGCAACTGCAACGTTATGTAACTGCAGCGATTGTACACGCGCGACCATTTAGTACACTAGTTAATAAGTAAAATAAATCAGTGATTTTTCTACAGTCAACACGGGCGGTTCTATTATCGGCCCCGGTTTCTATCATTTTACCATAAGTGTGCAGACTATCGTCGTACATTTTTTTGGTCCTTCGAGCCAGATAATGTTGCTATTATCGTGAATAGCTTCTGCAAACAGGTCACAAATTGTTGGCCACTGCGTGTATTTCCCCGCAAAAGTAGAAATTTCGAGTTTCAACGTAGCTTGCTACATGTACTATGGATAATATTTTCTTATTTAGCAAACGCTGGATGTCCTTGTAATTAAAAATACTAAATTCGTTTTCGTACAATAAGTCACGTTTTTGAAGTAAATGATCGATACACAGATGTAACGAGTCTATAGTATCGGGTACTAAGTGTGACCACAAAGTGATCCTATAAGGGACCGAAGTACATTGTATTCCGGGTCACACTTGCAACACCTTCAGTTAGCAGACCCGGAATACAATGTGTCAAGGCCTATTGATCTTCTTTTGGATGCCAGTGTATATTCAGGAATTATATTAAGCAGTCTTATAAAGGGCCCAACGCAGGCTCCTATAGCTCAACAGACCAAAATGGGTTGGATCTTATCAGGAAATGTTAAAAAGTTGAACTGTCATGTCACCATCAATAACCTTGAAGAGATAGCCAAGTTTTGAGAGTTTGAGGATATTCAACGCTCATCATCATCAAACGTGACTAATGGTGATAAACTTTGCGAAGACTTATACAAAACCACCACGAAACGTTTACGAGATTGGCAAATATGTAGTTGTGATACCCATGATGCCAGGTTTGAATAGCAACTCGGATCAAATAAAATCATTTTAAAACCTATACAAACAATTTATAAACGAATACTAGGAATTAGGTCATATGCGACAAGTCGAAAAAACCCGTCAGGCGTATTACCTACCACATCATGGTGTATGGAAACTTGATTCGACAACAACGAAGTTGTGAGAGAGTGGTTTCTAATGTCTCATCCTAGGCTACATCTAGTAACAGTCTAAACGATTAGATGTTCAGTGGACCAAACTTGCAACAAGACTTGCTAGCACTTATTATAAATTGGAAGCAATACAAATACGTAATCACTGTGGATATTGCAAAAATGTTTCGCCAGTAAATAAAAAATATGACTCCATTATAAATCGATGCATAACAGTAAATAACAATGAATCAGTGATATACTTGTAGCAGCTTGTTCTGTAATACTACAGTAATTGTGTATTTTATTTCAATAAAAATATTTTATTTCACATATAAGCCACTTGTAAAACTTCAGAACCTAGTGCAGTGCATGATTCCAACTAATGGCTTCTTATGAAGAAAAACGGGCAATTAACTTCATAGTACCCCATTTAAAAAAAAATACTTATACATATTAGAATATCAATAAGTATGAGAGAACAGTGTGGACTAGTTGTCTCCAAAAGCCGAATAATACGAGTATTAAAAAGAAGATAAAAATTTAGGGCCTGTCCGCACAGCGATATTACCTACACTGCGAGGATTTTTTTTCGTCATTCTGTAACACATTGAATCTTAAGGAAGTATCCGCACAGGCGATAAAAAAATAGCGCGATAAAGAAATCTGTGATTTCATACAGATTTGACACGATGCGGATAGGAAAAAATCCGCGCGAATATTTTGCAGTATAAAGTAGATATGGCTATGTCCGCACTGCAAAATAAAATTAGCGCATTTTGCTTAGTTCTGCAACGGTGGCACTATCTAAAATTTTTGCCCATTCTAGACGAGCGTCTCAGCCGGGAACAGCTTTTAACAACAATAATCGTATGAAATTTTATTATCAGTGCGTACTAGTGTAATTGCGATCGCGAAATATAATAAGCAAGAATAAAAACCTCGCGGTGAAATATCGCTGTGCGGACAGGCCCTTAAGATGGCTGAGGTCTTAATAATGTAAAAAAAACACTGTCAAAAACAATTAAAAAAATATATTATTAAATTAAAACAAAGATGGAACAGTTAATAGACAACTAGATTAAATGAAAACAAAGATAGAACAGTTTACACGCTAATTCAGTTAATGAGTTACCAGGGAAGCCACAAGTACAGAAGCAGTCATTGAACAAACACGTGTGTCTTTATCGTTGTCTTCAATCTTGTAATACACTTTCTTGGTAATGTCACTCTTTGATGTAGGTTTTGAACTTTCCCTCACTAAGTTCTACAACTGACTTTGGCGTCTTGTTATAAAAGCGTATGCTGTTTATAAGGAACGACTTGCTTTTCTCAGTTAGTCTCCATTTGGGTATTACAATTTCCAAAGCGTATTTATATTATGAAAATCGGTTTTATTTAAAAAGACTTAAGTTTTTACGAAAATGGAAAATACTTTCTGAAATATAAAGTAAAGGTACTTTCTTTTGCGATATGAAAATTAATTCTACATCAGCTGCAGAACAATATGCCATAAACTATAATGCTGTGAAAATAAGCATAGCAAACTAATTTAATTTTTCAGCTAAGCTTAATCTAACTTACAGAGTTTTAATATGAGCGCCCCACAGCAGAAAAAGTTATAAATATCTAATAAGGAGAGATCCCGCCAAAACTATATCCGCCATACGGTGACTTGTCGCGGCAGCGGAATTTCGCCCTGGCGTTGCATCTCCACACGCAAATCGTACCCGCCTGCAAGGATTGTTGCCTCCATATCCCATGGTAATAGACCAGCAACAAACTTTGTGGGGATACCGTGGGAAACCATGCGGTATCCCCGCAACATAGGGATGGCCGCGCTTTCGCAGTGACGGTGCTCATATCGGTGCCTCACAAAGGGCCATGGACCGAACGATGCCTGCGTAGAGCCTCCGATAGGAGGCGTCTTGACCCCGTAGGTTGGGCGGGGTGCTACGACAGAAAACCTCCACGAGTGCCCGCAGGCTGTAGTTCCCTTGCGGATACGTCCGAGGTGAAGGCCAGTCTGCGGGACGGTGCACCCTGGGAGGCGGCCAACGACTCCTGTTGGGTACTTCTGCCTAAGGGGTCTTGATGTCCGCCTGCGAATGTTCTGTCTGAAGGATCACTTCAACGCGTGTCCCTCTGCTATAGCAGAGGGCACAGTGGCGAAGTAAGAGCGGGCTCGGTGCGCACTCACCCTGCCACCGAGCAGGCAGGAGGAAGACTTGCTCCTCCTTCTGCCACCGTTAGTCTCGTAGCCCCAGAGATTGTCCAAGGTCATGTTTCTGACTTTTGATGGGGGTCGAGGGTCTTGGCTTAACCGCCTGGGCCGCGAGGAAGACAACCTCTATAAAAAAATTACCCCAAACCTCCAAGCGGCGGCGCACCGTGAGGGAGGTTGTTAGCTTGACTAATGGGTAGCTAAATTAGTCTCTAGTGCGGACCACTGACTTTGAGCAAGTGCAGACTGTATTATACTCGTGGGAACAGCTATGGAATCTAAATTTTACAGAAAACCCATGAAGAGTGATGCGCGGTCGGAGTCCGACGCGGCATCCAGAAGGAGCTCGGAGGGCTCGGAGGTTGAGGAGGTGGCGGGCGACTCCGGTAGAAACGTGAGTGCCTACCGGAAGCGCTCTAGATCAGGGGACAAATCGTCCTCAGATGGAGAGATGGGCTCGGCCCGAAAAATCCCCACCAGCGGGAGGGTGCGGGTCGAGCAAGCGGAAGAGGGAGGGGCCTCACTGCCCACGAGTCGGCGAAGCGAGCCGACCGACTTGCCGCGGAGGGGCGTCACCCCGGTGTGGCCACCGCCCAGGTGGACCTCTCGGAGCCGTCTGGCAGCGAGCGGGATGCCAGGGAGGACTCCGCCGAGGAGTCTCGTAGATCCCTGGGGATGTTGGTCGTCGCCGCGCTGCGGGACATGGGCCGGAAGAGGGAGAGGACCTCCAAGGAGAAGACGGTCCACCGGCATGCCGCCTCTATCGAGGAGGCTATCGAAGCCTCTCTCGAGAAGAGGGTGGCGCGACTCCGGGCTGAGCTCCGGGCCGAGCTTCTGGCCGAGCTCGTGGGAGCCCAGGAAGACAGCGGCTGCCGGGAGCCGGCTGGAGAGGGGCGCAAGCAAGGGCAGGGGCAAAGTCAGCCCCAGCCCCACGCAGAGCCGGAGGGCCAGTTGCTGACGCTGGTGCAGCGGGAGCTGGCGGCTTTTCAGCAGCAGCTGCAACAGCAGCAGCAGCAGTTTCAGCTGCGGATCCAGCAGCAGCTGTCCTTGCTGGAGGGCATAGTGCTGCGCCCCCCATTAGCGGGCTCCGGCCAGCGAAAGGCGGCATCTTACGCCGCTGCCGCGGCCACTGCACCCGCGCCCAAGGCGGGCCCGTCGGGGCAAGCTGGGCGCGGGGCCGTGGCATCGGAGCCTGCGAGGCCGGCCCCGGCCGCCAAACAACAGCAGCGGCAGAAGGGCAGGGCGGCGCCTGCCACTAAACCGGTGGGACCTCCTGCCACGGCGGCGACTAGACCGCACCTGCCGCCGCCTCCTCTGCCCGAAGAACCCTCGGCTGGCGCCGATTGGACGGTTGTCGGCGCCAGCAAGAAGGCGGGCAAGGCGGCTAGGGCGGCCAAAAAGCGCGCGCGGCGACAGCAGCGCAAGAAGCGGGCCATGGCGGCTAGACTTCGCGCCCCAAATTCCGAGGCTGTAGTTATTAAGCTACAGCCAGAGGCGGAAAAGAAGGGCGTGACGTACAACGCCGTCATGCAAAAGGCGAAACAGGCGGTGGTGGGCCACCTCAGCGAGTTCGGAGCCACTGGGGGCTTCCGAATGAGGCGCACCGCAACCGGGGCTCGAATATTGGAGGTCCCTGGTGCGGACAGTGGCCCTGCCGCAGACGCCCTGGCCGCAAGGATCAGGGCGTCCCTGGACGTCGAGGAAGTTCGAGTGTCCAGACCCACCAAGTGCATCGACATGCGCATCATGGGCCTGGACGACTCCGTCAGGGTGGACGAGGTGGTGGCCGCCATCGTCAGGGCGGGAGGGTGCCACGCCGATCAGGTGCGGGTGGGCACCATCCGCGCTGACAGCACGGGCATGCGAGCTGTAACAGTGAGCTGCCCCGTGTCGGCGGCCAAGGCCATCACTGGCAAAGGCCGACGGCTCTTGGTGGGCTGGGTCTCGGCTCAGGTAAAGCTGCTGGAGCCCAGACCTCTGCGGTGCTATCGCTGCCACGTGGGGCACCACGTGGGTGCCTATTGCGCCGCGGAGGTTGACCGCAGTGACCGCTGCTTCCAGTGCGGTCAGGCCGGTCACAAGGCTGCAGAATGCCGTGCTACGCCGCACTGCTACGCATGTGCGGCGGCAGGCAAGCCGGCCGATCACCGGGCTGGAAGCAGGTCCTGCGACCCTCCTGCCAAGGCCAAGGGCAAGGTCCCAAGGCAAGCCCACCCCGACGTCCTCTCCGCCGCAGCCTCCTCTCTGGCTGCCGCTGCTGTCGCCGCCGCAACTGCCGTGGCAGGGCCCTCACGTGGGGCTCGGGAGGAGACGGTAATGGACTGCCAATAACGGCTCCATTACGTCTCCTCCAGGCGAACATCAACCACTGCGCCCCCGCTCAGGATCTGTTGCTCCAGAGCATGGCGCAGTGGTCGATCAATATCGCCGTGGTCTCCGAGCCGTACTATGTCCTGCCCAGGGGAGACTGGGTGCGGGACCTGGACGGCTCGGTGACCCTAATTTCGTCGGCCGCCGCCGGTACCCCGACCCTCGAGGCCGTCGCGAGGGGGCGGGGTTGCGTGGCAGCACGGTTCGGGGACTCTGAATGGGGACCCATGGGGACGCCCGTACAAGTTGGTACGGGACAAACTCCGCCCCTGGGCTCCCCCGCTGACGCGGAGTCTCCGGCCTCAGCTCGTAGAGGGTGTGGTGAGCACTCTGTTCCCTACGCGAGGGGAACACTCTCCCCCGCCCATGGCTCCGCCACCAGCGGTGCCCGACGCGGACCACGATGGCGACGACGACGACAACGCTCCAGAGGTGACCGAGGTAGAGATGAGAGTGGCAGGACGAAGGCTGAGTGCCAAGAATACCGCCCCAGGACCCGACGGCTTGCCTGGGAAGGCATGGGTCCTGGCCATGGAGGCTCTCGGGCCTCGACTAAGAGGGCTCTTCAGCGCATGCTTGGAGAGGGGCCAGTTTCCACTTCGCTGGAAGACGGGGAAACTGGTCCTCATCGCGAAGCCGGGGCGCCCCGCGGACTCTCCGTCCGCGTACCGGCCCATTGTGCTGCTCGACGAGGTGGGCAAGCTCTTTGAAAGAGTAATTGCAGACCGCCTCTTCGCACACCTAACACGGGTGGGGCCAGATCTGGCGGACGGCCAGTTCGGCTTTCGCAGGAGGCGCTCCACGGTGGACGCCATCATGTGCGTGCGAGCTCTCACGACGGGAGATGCAGTGGCCCAAGGCAGGTGTGTCGTGGCGGTGTCTTTGGACATCGCCAACGCCTTCAACTCCCTGCCTTGGAGTAGCATTGGGAGGGCACTCCGGTATCACCGGATGCCCGACTACCTCTGTCGTGTGGTCGAGGCGTACCTGTCAGACAGGTACATCACCTACCTTGGTCACCAGGGGGAGTGGGAACGTCGAGAGATGTCGTGCGGTGTTCCGCAGGGATCGGTACTAGGGCCGCCCTTGTGGAACATCGGCTACGACTACGTGCTGCGCGGCGACCTCCCTGACGGGGTCAGCGTGGTCTGCTACGCAGACGACACGCTGGTCCTGGCGCAGGGAGAGTCGTACCAGGCGGCGGTCGAACTAGCGACACACGGGGTCGCGACAGTCGTTGGCAGGATCCAGGAGCTGGGACTCGAGGTGGCATTGCACAAGTCCGAGGCCATGTGTTTTCACGGCCCTCGGAACGCGCCACCACCGGGTTCCCAGCTAACGGTGGGAGGAGTCCACATCGGCGTCGGGTCAACGATGAAGTACCTGGGACTCGTTCTCGACAGCCGATGGGATTTCGACGAGCACTTCCGACGTCTGGCTCCCAAACTAAATCGGACTGGGGCTGCCCTCTCGCGGCTCCTGCCCAACCTTGGGGGTCCAGACGCCTCCTGCCGGAGGCTCTACGCGGGGATCGTTCGGTCCATGGCCCTTTATGGCGCACCGGTGTGGGCGCCGGGGCTGCGGAAGCAGCCGGCGGCCCGGCTGAACGCGTGCCAAGGGGTCATGGCCATACGGATGGTACGAGGATACCGGACGATTTCCCGCGAAGCGGCGAGCCTCCTTGCTGGCCAGCGACCATGGGATCTGGAGGCAACAGTCCTTGCACTCATGCACGAACGGCGCATGGAGATGCAACGCCGGGGCGAAACTCCGCTGCCGCGACAAGTCGCAGCATGGCGGACAGAGCTCCGGCGAGTTCTCATGGAGAAATGGCGACAGCGACTGTCGCGACCCCGTGCTGGGCACGCCACAATTATGGCGGTAAGTCCCCTCTTTGAGGCGTGGTTGGCAAGACCTCACGGCGTCCTCACATTCCGCATGACGCAGGTTCTCACCGGACACGGTAAGTTCGGGAGGTTCCTGCACCGGATTCGTGCGGAAACGACGCCCGGGTGTCGCCACTGTGTGGCCCACCCGGAGGACACGGTAGAGCACACGGTGGAGGTGTGCCCCGCTTGGGCAGAGCAGGTGTCCTCGTGGGGGCAATCGGCGACGGCGATCTCTCGCGCCGGGCCTTGGTTCAGGCCATGCTCCGGAGCGAGGAGGAGTGGCAGGCGGTCGCCTCCTTCTGCGAAGCAGTAATGCTAGCTAAGGAGGCGGCCGATCGCGTGAGGCAACGGTCCTTACGCTCCAACCGCCGCCGGGATTCCGATCCCGATTTCCGGCCACCATAGGCGCGGGCTTGTAGACGGCGAGCAATGGGTGGCTCGCCCAGCAGGGTCGAAGCCTACTGGGGCCACGGGTAGTGTGAAAGCGGAACCCGGGGCCCTGGGACGAAGGCAACGAAGGAACAGGAGTAGGTTTTTAGTCAGTAAGAGTCTGACACTATCTCGCGCTCCGCCCAAGAGCGGGGATGTCATTAGGATGATTTTCCCACCCAATAAAAAAAAAAAAAAAAAAAAACCCCGTAGGTTGGGCATCCGCTGCTTGACGGCTGCCCCAGTCCAATCCACTTTGGGAGTCAGACGTCGGAAGTTCTCCTCAAAATTCCATCGGCTGTTGAGTCCCAGATCACTAGTCGGGTCGTCGGATCGGTCGTCGACTTGATGCTGATGTGAACTCCTCCTACCGTTATTTGGAAACCCGGTGATGGCGCATTCCGAGGGCCATGAAAACACTTAACCTGGAACTTGCGCAGTGCCACCTCAAGTCAACTCCTGGATCCCCTCCACTACTGATGTAACCCCGCGTTTGACCGCCGCTTGGTAAGACTGCACCAGGGCCAGCGAGTCGTCTGCGTAATAGACCACGCTGACCCCGTTGGAAAGATTACCGCGTAGCACAAAGTCGTAGATAAGATAAGAAATTTATTTTGCAAATATGGATACAAAAAAGGTGACATAAAAATATAAACTATACTGGAGATTCAGAGACATTAGAGGAATTAAATAAAATTATAATTAATTGAAACAAAATTAAAAAGGTAATAAAAAATAAATTAAAATAAAAAATGTACGTACCCGATGTTCCAAAACTACCTGAACAACAGGTTCATTATCTATCCCGACCACCAAGGAGAGTGGACACGCCGAGAGATATCGTGCGGTGATCCGCCGGGGTCGGTATTAAAACCGACCATATGGAACATCGGGTACGATTACGTGCTGCGCAGTGTGGTCTGTTACGCAGACTACACGCTGGTCCTGGCGCAGGGAGAGTCATACTAGGTGGTAAATAAATGCAGGAGGAGTTGACATCGGCGTCGGGTCAAGGATGAAGTAGACCCACTCCTGTTCCTGGTTTTGAGATTCTTCCTCGACAGCCGGTGAAATTACGAGAAACACTTCCAACGTCTGGCTCCCAAACTGGAACGGACTGGGGTTGCCCTCAAGCGGCTCCTGCCCAACCTAGGTGGTCTAGTTCTCTTGCCGAAGGCTCCACTTTACGGAGCGCCAGTGTAGCCGCCGTCGTTGTGAAAGCGACCGGTGGCCAAGCTGAATGTATGTCAGAGGGTCATGGCTATTCGGATGGTGCGGAGATACCACACGGTCTCCCGCGAAGCGTCGAGCCTCCTTGCTGGCCTGCCGATATGGTATCTAGAGGCAACAGTCATCTCATAGTGAAATGGCGATAGCGACTGCTGTCGCTGTTGTGCCCACCCAGTGCTGGGCACGCCATAATTATGACGGTAAATACCCTCTTTAAGGAGTGGTTGAAAAGACGTTAAAGTTTCCTCACTTTCCGCATGACGAAACTTCACCGGACATGATAAGTTCAGAAGAAACACCCGGGTGTCACCTTTGTATAGACCGCCCGGTGGGCACGGTATGCTCCAATACGGCAAAGGTATGCCCCAGTTGGGTGTAGAACCGCCGGCGGAGGTATACCCCAGTCGGGCGGAGCACAGCCGTATCCTCGTGAGGGGCGATCGACGGCAACGACCTATCGCGCCGGGACCTGGTATATGTATATGGCCATGGTCCGGAGTGAAGAGGAATAGCAGGTGTGTGATTCATTCTGCAATGCAGTAATGCTAGTGAAGGAGGCGGCCGCACACTTGAGGGAACGGCCTTTCTCACACTCCAGCCGCCTGGATCCTGACCACTATTTCCGGTCCCCGTAGGCGAGGGGTTGCGGATGGCTAGCAATGGATAGCTCTCTGTCTGGCCGTCCAGTAACTGACCGTAATGAGTTCGAATCGTCGACATCACATAATGTTCCACGCGCGCCTCGAAGACATGTCAGTAAAACTGTAGGGGCCCAACATGGTCAAAGCCTACTGAGGCCATGGGTTGTGCGAAAGAGAATCCCGGGGCCCTGAAACTAGGGCAAAAAAAGAACAGGAGTGTTCTTGTCCGTTAAAGTACGTCACGCCCTCTCGCTACGCCCAAGAGCGGGAGAAGTCATTGAATGATTTCCCACCTATGAAAAAAAGCACTTGGCTCCATAACATTTTCCAATTTGTCCCCAAGACATGTATGGCGTATCTGCTAGTTATTGTTATATGTTGAGATATCGGCACGGTAATGAAATTTTCATAAAACGCGTTTCTAGTCCGTACATTCAGTAACGATTCTCCAAAGTATTCGACCAAAATAAAGCAAGTAATTAACATACTTAATTTTACTAACAATAAATTGTAAATATGCTCATATACACACACACAGCTGTGTCAATCCCTCACTTAGTTTTTGTCAAAAGAGATAGCAATATTTCGTGAACGGATTTTGAATATGCGTCAACTTGCAGTTGCGAGTGTTGTATGAACAAAGTTTAGCGACACAGAATCTTCGAAAAGACGCCTCAATGAAAAAACAAATGACAGCTTCGCAAATTAAAAAGTAACATGCTTGCAAATAGTTCCACGTTCGAATTCTATAATTGTTTTTTCAATCTTTTGTTGTAAGTGACCATCCAGAAATTTTAATTATACCCCACGTAAAGCTTCAGAGCTGCTATTATGAAAGAGAAGTCTGGCTTTGGCTTTGACGTCAAAAATCATTAGACCCGTACAGCCGCCATAGAAAACGGCGTCTCTGCGAGAGACAGATATACAAGGTTTATATCACGTATGTATGCTGTCATACCAAATTTATTATTGTTTTCACAATTAGTATTCTATTTCTGTATATTTATATAAAAATGAGAAATTGACTAAAATAATTTCAGAGTGGTACCTCAGGGATAGCAAACAAATAAAGAAGAAGTAAAGGTCGACAAATAAAACGTTGGGAAGACGACATCAAAAGAGTTGCCGGTCCAGAATGGTTTTTTTTTTTTAATTTGTGTAAAGCAGTGCTTGACTGCGATCCCTCCTGATGGTAAGCGGAGATGCAATCACTGATGGTCAGGCGCACTAGTTTATTAAGAGCCTATTCACTCTAGCCTTGAAGACACCTAAATTATAGTTGGACGGGAAGACCGCAGTAGGCAACTTATTCCAGTCCTTCGACGTATGCGGTATAAACGATGAAGCGAAACGCTTAGTCCGGACCGTTGAAGTTTCAACGACGTAAGGGTGGATACTCGCTGTATCGGAATAGGTGGAAATCTTGGGAGGATCCCTTTGTCGAAGGACAAGCTGTTACTGAAAACCGATCGTCAGCAACCAATGTAATAATGTAAATTATGAAAAACAGGAATAAAGGCTTATATTATTCTGGTTAGATAACAAATATGCTTTTTTATGCATATTCCCTATTGAGTTGAATTCTGGTGCCGTTTGTTTATTTTTACAATTATTAGAAATTAGGTTTGTCCGTACAAAATTTGGACTCCGATGTTATCCCCTTAGGGGGTGAATTTTGGAAAATCCTCTCTTAGTGCTCGCTTACGTCATAAAAGGATACTTTCTACAAAATTTCACGTTCCCAGTCCCAGTAGCTTCGGCTGTGCGTTGATATGTCAGTCAGTCAGTCAGTTTCTCGTTTTATATATATAGATAAGTAGATATCAGTAACATGCTCATAATAATATACTTACATGGTATGGAACGTAGTTACCACATTATGTTATTGAAGTACTATAAGAGACAAGAGACATTTATTAATAACTTTTTTGGCATTCACTTGATATACTTATTTTGTATAGTAGCATGTATATCGAGTTCAAGGCTTTCAGTCTCGATACATTTTCCGTTCCCGGGACTAAAAAATTAATACTCGGTCCAGTCTCGTGACTCTCAGGAAAGACGAGAATTTCGAGACTGATAAAAAAAAGAATTTATATTCAAACGCTAAGCATTTAGGCAATTAATACAAGATTATAGTAAAGAACTTTATTAGAAACTGTATTTCAAACCAGTTTTCTTGTGCCATGGCCACAATTGAGTAAAATAACAATGATGAGTTATGTTTTCTTTTTTAAAGTAACCACGTAAAAATCATGAAGTATCTAATGTGTTTTCAGAACGGTAGTATCTGTTTTTTGTTTAAAACTAACTTGCGTCAAAAAAAGCCCTCTCTGCTTTCACGCTGCCACAATGGCTAAAGATTTTGAAGTCTATTTCAAATTCTAGAATACGTTCAACATGGTTTGTAAGTCAAAGAGATTAACGCAACAAAAAAAATGTATTCGAAGTATATGTGGGCTTAAACAAACCGATTCATGCAGAGCGGAATTCAGAAGAGGAGTACCACGAGTTTCTTTTTCTTAAGAGGAAAATAAAGAGAGAATAATAAAAAGTTTAAAATTTAGTCAATTCTGCAAAAGGAAAAGAAAGAAAAGGTCGATTTAGCTGTTTTTGAGAGATATGAACAATGTTTTATTCTCTAAATTAAGTATAGGATTGCAAATATCTCGCGGTGAAACTGTTGGCATATCTATTTAGGTTTTTCATTTTTTTTCTTTGTAATTCAGTGCGGTGTATTTTTTGAAAATTTTGGAAAGTGTATTTATTGATTTTATTAATTTTTGTTTTTATTTTATTTTTTAATTAATTTAATTAAATACATTTTTTGGTATGATTTTTTATAGTAGCTTAATTTCTAGTTTATTGTTTCATGCATGTGAATCGTTGGTGAACCTAATTTAATAAATAAATTCTTATACTTAGGGCACACTGAAAGTTTATGGATTCTGATAAATAAGACTAGATATAAGAATTATGACACATTGAAGTATGCGAGGCTGTAACCGTAGCCGCCGGCCGACCTTCACCTACTTCGTCATAGAGATGATCTCGACCACGTCTAAATTTTCAAAACCACGAATACATAGAGCTGAGGCATGGTGCTTCATCACCAAATGCCAATTGAAGTCTCTGGCAATTTTATTGAAAGTGGCCAGATCCAGAGACTTTTACTTTCTTAAAAGTTTCGTTATTCACGGGACTAGAATTATCAGTCTCGAGTCTCCAAAATGTGTAAAATTTCCGATACTCTCGATATTATTGAATCCGAGACTAGCGGGATGAAAGCCCTAAATTCGAGTTGTCGTCCAAATATTTTCGTCCAAGCGAGCTTGTTGCCTACGTTACGGTTGCTATTGGTAGCGATGTAGCTTTGAAAGCTGATATTAAAATCGATTTTATCTCTAGATATGTAGTTGTAGCCGAAATACGAATATGAGTAATGTTACAGTATCTCTTTCGTGCAGTTTATTGAAAACTGTGTGTCCAGTTAATTAAAATGTTATTTATGAACTGATAATTTTATCGATTAGCAAATAAAATAAAATTTCATGTGATGATTTGATGTTCATGTTTTTTACGTTATGTTGGTTACGCATACTGTTTTTTTTTTAATTTACCTATGTTATTCAGTTTTAAATAATATTAAACGAGTATGTATCAATAGTAGTTGTGAATGACGTACAGTTTCAATAAATATTTATGCAATAACTAGCTGACTCAATAAACGTTTTTCTGCCTTATAAATTGTCAAAGAAAAAAATAGGTCAGGGTAGGAAGGTAAAAAATAACCAACGATCTATTCTCGGACCTCCCAAATAATGGTTCTGATATTATTGGTTTTGATTTTCTCACAATAGTTGTGAAATATGTAGTTCTCTCCCCGGGGATAAAAGTACTTTCATCTTAAGCTAGTTTAGCACTCAGGATTCTTAGCTTAATTTCCTCTACACAACACATAAACCCCTCGTTATTAATCACAATTTATTTTTACAAAAATTGGTCAAGCCCTTTTGGAAGAATTTGATTACAAACACTGTAACATACTTATATATTAGAGACTTATTTAAGACAGCTTTTGCCCGCCGTTTTGCTCGTGTGGAAGTAAGAAAACAACACAAAATAAAATTAAAAAATAAATAGTATCTCAATGTGCGTGTAATCTAAGTCATGGTCTAACAATATTCCAAGCTTCATCTGCCTTACACGGTGCCAAGCCTAATACTTACAGAAAATAGTACATTTTGATACAAGTGCAAAAAGTTTGTCATTGCGACCGAGGCGGAATTCACACGAGCCGTAGGCGAGTGGACGTCGATGGAGCCGAGGGCTGCAGTGTACGACTGCAGCTATGAACCAAAGTGGCACAAATCCAAAAGACACCCGGGGCAGACAGTCCACAGGTGAAGAAAGAAATGCGTATGACTTCAGAATATTATTGAATACTCTGACAGTCATACGATGAAGAATGGGTGCACAAGAAAAGAAGATAAATTGTAGTGGGAACGTTAAGCAACAAATCGTCAAAAAACAAAAAAAAAAGCTAGAACATATAGACAACAAAAGCCATAAAAAACAAACACTTATAATTTTGGTTTACATTTAATAAAATAAGTTATTACCCTTTAAGTTAAACCGTGTTCATATTATTTATCCTAATAATGTGAATTTCACTCTTCTTGCTGGACTATTATGAGATAAGACTAAATAATTAAAAAAATAAGATATAATAAAATAACTGGAATTTAAAAAATAATAGAACATTGAATATTTTAACAGTAGTAATATATTATGATACATAAATGTTAATTGTTAATGTTAAATGTTAATTAATAAACAGCAAATTAATAATATTAAAGAATTAATAATACGGATTTATGATGTAATAGGAAAACAAGTAACTGGAATAATTTACGAAGATATTCTCATCCAAACTCAAACCTTCTCTACCCTCGCGTAGAACTGTGTCAAATTGGAGAAAAGCAGAGAACCGAATCTATCAAGGGCTCTGACCACCATGTTAGAGGACATTGGCAAAGGCAGAAGTGTGGTTTTAGCCGGTAAAAGTCCGGCACTACCCAGACTACCTTTACAGGGCAGTCTGGGTGTCCATGAGGATTTCCCACTCCTTCCTGCCACTTAAAAAAAATATTATCCAATTAAGTACCTTAAATACATTGTGCATTTAATATAAAACAATATGGTCCCTTACAGCACATAATTTAAATGAATATTTTCGAAGGTATTACAGATTTAAAATGTGTGTGCACCCATGCGAAGCCGGGGCCGGTCGCTAGTTATTTAAAAAAGAAAAAGTAGTATAATCCACCAACATAGCGCCGAATAACTTCGTTTCAGATCAAAGAGAGTTGAATCGATTTTTTTTTAACTTGCCGAGCTTCATAACTTCGGTGCCTTTGTGATAGTCACTAGAGTTGGTTCTGATTTTCAAGAGCAGTGTATGCGTAACGAATTTGTGTTGCTGTATTGCATAAAATAGCAACCTAAATTCGTTAACCTGACAAAGGTAACATAACTGAAACTTGATAAAAGGACATCGTTCCTATCTGTGTAGGGGACGTGCACTGACAAACTATCAGCTTTTATAAAATGATTAAAGTCTGGCAGCAACGGGCTCTCATTCTATTATGTCATTTTGATAGGTAAAAAATATTTATTACACAAAAATATTAACTGAACCTAAATCGAATTATTTTACTTTTAATTTGCTCAAGTCAAAAAATGAGTGGATCCCTTTCTACAAATTTGATACACTTGGGTGGGCGCAAGATGTGCACTAAAATGTGTTTGAAGTGGTCCCCAGCTGACATCGCAGTATCACCTCCAAAGGGTGGAGTAGCCCTCAACTTATCACATTGTGACGGTTTCCAATAAATCCGATCGATACGCAACCAGCTACATTTAGTGATAAATACAAATTCAGTCGCTATTTATTTTATTGGCATAGTTACTATAATTATACCGTTAGCAGGGAGAGCATCATATCTGAAATGTATTGTTTTGGCAGTCACATTCAAGTGACACTGTTGTTGCATGTCGACCCAATAGTTTACATAATTTTGTTGCATCGGCAAGTTCCCCGACTTAATATAATTATTCAAATATCTCTATACGGGGCCAATCTATGTGCCCTGGTACGGGGCCAATCTATGTGCCCTGCGCAAGAAAGACGTTGGCATTCGTCCTATCGCTGTCGGTTGCACCTATAGGCGTACGGCAGCTAAAATCTGTTGTAAACTTTATAGCCAAACACTTACTAACAAATTCCAGCCCCTACAGCTTGGCTTTGGTTCAAGAGGGGGCTGTGAAGCTGCCGTACATGCCCTCGCTACCTTCCTAAATTCGGATAAGTGTGAGGTCATCCTCAAGGTTGACGTTAAAAGCGCCTTTAATTCTATTAATAGGGACACTTTGTTGGCTGAAGCAAAAAAAGAACTTCCAGAAATTTTTGGCTTTTTGTGGCAATGTTATAGGCATCCATCAAAATTATTATATAGAGACAATGTTTTGGAATCTGCAGTTGGATGCCAACAAGGTGACCCTCTCGGGCCAGTCATTTTCAGTTTAGCTATTCATCCTATCATCCAACAATTAAATTCAAAATTTAACGTGTGGTATTTAGATGATGGAACCCTGGGAGGTGACGTAAATACTGTTTTAAACGATTTCCAATTTCTGAAGGAGCAGTTTCGATCCATCGGCCTTGACCTCAATCATTCAAAATGTGAAATTTTTGTTTCTGACAATACTGACAGACAATCGACACTTCAGAAATTCAATACAATAGCACCAGAGATCAAAATTTTAGAAAAATGTTCACTGCACCTCCTAGGTTCTCCAATTTTGGAAGACAGTTTTTCTTTATTCGTTGACGATAAAATTAATCGTTTCAACGATATTTCGGATAGGCTTTCAAAAATTAACTTACATTCGGCTTTTACCCTCATTAAATATTGCTGTTTTGCTCCAAATTTTATGTATTTTCTTCGCTCTTCCTCTTTATGGAAACAGCCACAACTCTTGGACAAAATTGATCAAACCATTCGATCCGCTTTAACGTCCATCTTAAATGTGGCCCTGGATGACCGAGCGTGGGTACAAGCCACGCTACCCATCCGTTTTGGCGGGCTCGGCATCCGCAAAATTTCTAGTATAAGTCTACCGGCGTTTCTGTCTTCGGTCCACAGCACTCAACAGTTAGTTGAAAGCATCTTAACTCCATCATTGGTCGACTGTGAGGTGCCGTGCTTGACCGACGCCGTGAACGCCTGGAAAGTGGCTTGCCCGGACAAGGCGTTGCCCGAGAATCCATCTTCCCAGAGACAGTGGGATGAGCCGCTCTGCAGGTTGGTACGGAATAATCTTATCAATACGTCCACCAATACTGCTGAGCGCGCCCGCCTTCTGGCTGTGGGTGAATGGGAATCGGGCCTCTGGCTACAGGCTCTACCGTCACCTAACATAGGAACTATGCTGAGTGACACCACCTTCCGGATCGCTACATGCTTGCGTCTGGGTGCTCCTAGTGGAGCTCCACATCGATGTCAGTGCGGCGAAGCAGTCGACCGCCTCGGACACCATGGCCTATCATGCAGTAGAAGCGCTGGTCGGATAGCACGACATGCCAGTATTAATGACATCATCCGCCGAGCTCTTGTCACCGCTGGGGTGCCAGCTGTTTTAGAACCCAATGGCTTGGCACGTGACGATGGGAAGAGGCCAGACGGGATGACTATAATGCCTTGGAAATTGGGTAGGCCTTTGGTGTGGGATGCAACATGTGTCGACACCCTTGCGCCATCCCATCTTCTGAGTACGGCAGGTTGTGCTGGGGCGGCTGCTGCAGGTGCAGAAAACCTCAAACGGCGTAAATATAATAACCTCATCGGAGGTTATATATTTGAGCCGTTCGGGGTTGAAACACTGGGGCCATGGGGTCCGAGCGCTCATCGAGTTGTTCGGGATATCAGCAAACAGCTGGTCGACTCTTCGCGTGACCAGAGGGCTGGGCTTTTCTTTGGTCAACGAATTAGCATTGCCATCCAGCGTGGCAATGCTGCCAGCGTTCTGGGCACTTTTCCCATTGACATCGATGTGGACGAATTTTTTGATGCCCTATGAGTTCTTTTTCTACCAGTTTGTACATAATATTATTTTCAATTTGTTTAAATATTTATTAAGTTATAATATTTATTAGTTAAGATGTATATAACATAAATAAAAAATAAATATTAAATAATAAACTTATTAATATCTCTTAATAATTGTAAAATATTCAGATTATATTCGAGAGTTACTTGCATATGAATAGAAAATGGAATGTAAGCTTGGAAATAGTGTCGGGATAAAAACGACACGGCGCTGTGTAACAGTAGCCATATCGATTAAAAAATCGCGAAGGTTATTCGTCCGCACGTTCGCAAGGATTATAACTGGCCCAATTGAACGTTAGGTAAGTTTTTTTTTATGCATAAAGCTTTCAACGTCAAATTTATATAGGTTGGTAAATGAATTGGTTCACCTCTGTCAAACATCTCCTCAATTCAAATGTGATGAAGGTGTTTCTCCTTAATAAGTATCATCAGTTAATGTTAGTTAAGCTAACAAGATAAATGACGATTTGTAAAAAAAATAAAACAATTTTCGAGTGAAACATTTTTAGATCTTTGTCTAAAAAAAAAACTATACTATTGCAAATTAGTTTATATAAAACCTATACATGGTATCACGGTCTCTTTGAGCATCAGAATGAATACAGGTAATTTTCACTTAATACGAATCATTAACTCAAAAAATAAAAAAGGCAAATTAGAAAAGTTGGGAAAATATATGATAGAGAAATATAGTTCATAATTTATCAACAAAATCTTTATTCGAGAAATTAATTCTTCACATTAAAGATGCAGTTTGGTTTCTAGCCTGCAGGAGCGTTAGCTTGGGTTCTACTAAACATCGCTGCGAGAGAAATATATTTTTGAAAAGAACGTATTTATTAAATAAATAATGTATTTTCCTACATTTAAAAACTACTTACTTATAGTCTTCTGTGACCCCGTATATTTCAGCTTAATTAAGATAAATCAAAGTACTTTCAAACCGGCACGTCAATGAAATAAATCGAACAGTATTTAGTACGTTCAATTAATTTGAAAAAAAAAGCATTCGAATGGCCTCATAATTGGGCATGCCAGTGGTAGTCGACGATATTTTAAATTACACCGAAAGATAAATTGACTGATTATACGGAAAAGTAACATTTGCACGAATTTCAGTTTTCTTTACATGCTTGCGTCGTATTTCTCATTGCTAAAGGGTTTTTTTATTAGGGTTCCGTACCGAAAGGGTAAAACTTTACCCTATTACTAAGACGTGGAGTCTGTCACCAGGCTGTATTTCATGAACCGTGATAATTACACAGTTGAAATTTTCAAAGATGATGAATTTTGTTGCCGCGGTAACAAGAAAATACCAACCAATCTCTATTTTCTCCAACTCTCCTTTCGCAGTTATACCTACTTTAAGAGATTTCTTTACAAATAAGCATCACCTTTGTACTATTTTTCTGCTTCCTTCTTCTTTTCTTTTATTATTGTGTGTACATAAATTGTTAAATAAACAAATACTAAAAAACAGAATAATATTAAATATTAAAGTGGGCTCCCGTACAACAAACGTACAAAAACGAACAAAAAATATTATGCTTGTTGTACGAGAGCCGATAAAACTTGGACTCGCACACAAATGTGATATTTTTTACTACGGATGGTACGGAACCCTTTGTGTGCGAGTCCATGTTTTATTATTATGTATAGGCTCGCGTTCGATCTCTACCTCACCTGATGGTAAGCGATGATGTTGACGACGATGGAGAACGCTTGCCTAGAATTAATCTAAAGTTTCCGCTGGATTAACTTCTTATTGATGGTGTCTCACCATCTGTGTCGGTTCTTGGCGTCATGTAGTGCAACATGCAATTGGGTATCTAGTGTGGAGCGAACCTGATCAGCCCATTATTTGGACTGTTGCCTCTTGGTCGTATACCATCAAGCATGCCAGTTATGATGATCAAGTTTGTGGTCATATTTCCTGGCTATGTGGCCAAAAAACCTCTAGTAATCTAGCTTCTCTTTACCAGCCAATTTTTTATCGAGATTATAAGTAAAATAAACAACAAAAAAGGCAGAAATAGCGACTAACACGTAACGAATTTTAAGTATTGACATAATGTTCTAACGTCTGACGATTACATTTTGCAGAACTGCGTTTAATATTCATATTTCCCGTTACAGCAAAATTTTGATTAAGTATTCAAAACTGCGTCGTGATGGCGCATTGGATATGGCACCCGCTTCTTATGCTATGGTCGGTGTTATTGATTTTGTATTTAATTATGTTGCCTACACTAACAGGCGTGTAAAGCGGAGATCAGTCTGTGAGTGGCGGATCTAAGTTCGGCTATTTTGCGAGCACATTTGTTACGTTAGGTCTATATCTGTCGGTCTGTTAAAAAAAAATGTATGTAATTAAAATGAAGACTATAATATAGAAAGACCTAGAAAGTATATCAATTTATCCAAGAAATATCGTGTTGCTGTAACTGAGTTATTGAGGGCTGATAGAAAGTCAGCCGCATAGCCGCTAATCATATGCGGCTAACTAAACTGAAAGCCCAAGCTAATTAGGGAAAAGCTATGATATCAAAATTTTCCGTATTTTTCAAATTAAATAATTTTTTTTTGTAATAATTCATCAAAAGAGCTTTGACATTTCAAAATGTGTTCGATATGGGATTTGAAACATGTGGAATCCTGGAGGAGCGATGGCCTGATGTTGCGTAAGCGAGCGACGTGACCCTCCGCCGCGCCACTCCTTTGATGATTAGCATTCCACTACGCTCACGATGTTGGAAAATAGCAGATTCTGAACTGACTGTGCTCCATTGGTGTATTTGCTGCTTGGCGTTCCGATGTGAGGATAAATAAATAAATAAATGATGATTCTTAACCAAGCAAATGTTCCTAAAATTTACCTAAAATATTATCTAAAGACCTCAAATAAACTAAATCGAAAACAAATCTTAATCAACTACCCCAATCCCTACAATAGCGTCGAGCCACATTCAGTTACGTTTATGGTATACATATTATGCGTGTCTGTACGGAAACTTGTTTACTTACCGGACTCCTGTATTGAATATGTCCATATTTTAATTACCGTCAAAACACGTGATAATGATGTGATAATACGTTGTGAGCTTGTTGTTGCATTTGGAAACTAAATTTTGCTATAAGTTAACATAAATTTACAAATTTGGTAGGTTTGAGAGACAGTTCGTTATTAATTTACATAAACCAAAAATTCCTAGTACGTAGCAATAACGGCCTGCTGATTTCAATGACACAGTTTTAGGTGTGTATGGTTTTACCAACTTCCGCGAAACTGTTAATTACTGAAGTAGAGAGAAATTAATATGCGTCTATCGATAATAATTTTAATATTTCGGCACAATATTCTTGGTATCGTAATTAATTATTGATTTACCTTGAAAATAGAGAGTTTTGTGAATTTAAATTAAAAACTTAATATAATAATGTGTTTGCGCAGCCGGCAACAATTCTGCTTATTGTTCGAAATTAATTTCCTTTAAACTGGCTCAAAAGTGTGTCTATTTAGGTCGATATTTAGTTCGAATGAATACATTGTTGACTGAACAGATCTATTTCCGCCATACAATTGCATTGTTTTCTGTAAGTGACAGTAATAGTCTCTGTTAGGCCAGTCCTCTATTTAAACGATAAAATGTGACTGCTTGTCTGTATTTGTATTATATTTATTTTTCATTCTAAAACCTTTATAATATCAGTATGGGTGTCATTTATTACAACAAAGGTTTTATTGTTTCTGTTTTTGTCACAAGCAACAATAAATAACAGTGATTGTTTTTGAAGGTACGAGGCGCATATTTTTAAGGCCTTAATCTATACTAATATTATAAAGCTGAAGAGTTTGTTTGGTTGAACGCGCTATTCTCAGAAAATACCGGTTTGATTTGAAAAATTATTTCAGTGTGGAATAGCCCGATTATCAAGAAAAGGCTATTTAACATCACGCTAAGAATAATAGAAGCGGAGCATCAACAAAAAAGGTTGCAAAAACGAGAGAAAATAATTCCATTTGAGAGCTTCCCTTGGGTGCGCTGCATAAACGGTTCAAGTTACACAAAAATTATATATTAGAAAATTGTTTCCCTTTAAAAGTTCTTAAAAAAAAAGTCTGTGACAGCATAATGTCTACATTTTAAGATTGACTCACTATAACCTTTTTTATAGTAATCAAATTTGTCCTACAATAATGCATTATTTGCGAAAGTGATTTATAAACATAATATTAATCCTTATTAAAAAAGTACAATATTCATTTTAAGTATTTAATTTTGAACAAAATTACATTTTACATATATATCATAGGAGATATAATAGTTTCCGAATAACGCCGCGCGCCGTTGCAAAATAATGATCAAGTTCGCGCCAACGTCAATACGCATGGCCGGCGGGCGTCGCGCGTCGCGCCGCGGCTGTCGGGTATCGCTGTACCTCTATTAAGTGGACAAACCACTCATTCAATTTTTGAACTGCCTTTGATAATTTTTTTCTTTGTAGAAAGATAGCGTGTGTTCGATACGTGAAAATGGCCCTTTGGGTAAAATTTTTTTTAATTATATGGGATGAATACATTCATAGTTCTCATATAAGACCCATAAAGGCATAAAAAGCTGTTATAAAATCATGGGCGGAATGACAATATAAAATACAAAACACAAAGAAACCAATAAATACATAATTTTGAATAAGTAATAATGCACCTATAATATAAAGTTTATTTGAACTTATAATTCTAAGTCAATCCAATCACTTCAAAGCAACCCTTTTTAAAAAACGGCAATTTCATACTTTAATCCCTATTTGTTCCAATTTCGACGCGAACGAATTCACGAATAACAGCTATTAATTATAATAAAAAAATCAATCATGAAACCTAATAAAAAAAAAACTTCTACGCGGACGAAATCGCGGGCAAAAGTATTTAATAAAGAATAAAAGTTTTGTTTATGATCTTTTTCAACCTTTTTTTATTATTATTTTATTTTTATTTATTAATAACCAAAACAAACCTGCAAAGTTAAGCGCGGAAAAAAGCGAATTAAATCCTAATAACTTATTCATTTAGGTATGTCATTTGTCAAAAAAAAAAAATCGAACTATAAGTTTTAAAGACAATTGTTTAGACGCTATGCTACCAGGTATGTTAAAACTGCATTCGATATCTTGTTGTAATTTAAGCCAAAACTAAAATGTATGGCAAATTTGGAAAATTTTCTTCAGTGTTAAATGAATAAAAAATGCGATGACTTTTTTAGAGAAAGTGTTTCTTCGTATTTGTACTGAAAAATGCTTTTTGATATGCGTGAAAAGTCACTGCAGCGTTCGGCTCCATAATAATAGCAAGCACAGTATGCTAGCATAACATAGCCACAAGCGAGGGCTCTTGCGGGCAAATTTCCCCTCCGGCCCCGATGCATGGCAAAGTTTCTCCACTATGTATCAATATCTAATACGATTGCCACTTGGTTCAAAACAAACGATCACTGTTATTTTCAATTTTGAATAGATTGGTTTCATCGTCGAACAATAGTAACTTGATACTATTGTACGACGGTAGCTCCTAATTGTCAGATGTATATCGAATATGTAAACTTTTGTTTTGAACAATTGGTTACAGCACGGTAACAATACGACTAATTGTTGCGAACTTTTCTTTTATCTAAAGCTTTCAATTAAAAAAAAACATCCATATGATCTAGTTGAATATTTTTACGTAACTATCCTTTATGTAACTAATTGGTGACTTAATAGACCAATGCCGATAATTTATGAAACCCATTGGAAAAGGAAGAGAATATACCAAAAAAACCGGGTAAGTGAGAGTTGGACTCGCGACCTGAGGTTTCCGCACAAACTTACCTATAAAAACAGTTCAATTCCCAAATTGAGTCACGAAGATTTTTACGAATCCCAAAAAAATATATTTTTGGTGATGTGTCTACAAATTTACAGTTTTCAAATTTTTCCCTGTACTAGTGCTATGAGATATTGCTTGATGCTAAATTACAGAATTCTAGGTCAACGGGAAAAACCCTATGAATTTTGATTCTCTTGAAATAAAATAACCGAGTTCACTAAAAAAAAAAAACTAAAACGATCAAAATAACTTGAATTCGGAAATCGGTGATTCTCGGTATTGATAAACGCCTGCTGTTTTTGGAAGTCGGTTGCAAAACGGTTTGTCTCGATTTCCGGCGAAACTACAAACCTATGGAAAAAATAATGGCAAAGTTGTAGGTAGTAAAAATATCACAACTGTTGTATTTACAGTCTTTTAGATAACCTCAAAATGTATTTGAAAAATCCATATAACCAAGATTTAGGTTTTTTATTTTTATCTTTTACTAAAACAATTTGTTTTCACAAAATTTGGTGAAAACACCGTATTTTTTTAATATTTTTTTCACCTTTCTTTGACTTGATATCGAAAAAGCATTCTTCAATCGAAAATTCTCGCGTCAAAATATGTGCTTTTTAAGCGGTTGTTTTTGTTTTTAGTAGGTGGCCCTTTTGTTCGTTGAAATCTCTACTTTCCTTTCATGTTTATTATGTTCTCTTCCTTTTCCAATGGATTTCATCCTATTGTTATTTCTTTTTCACTTTTTACCGTTTTCAAAGGCTTATTAAATCCTGGTCTAATATTGATTTCAAACAAAACAAACATATCCCGTATTTAATTTAAATTTATTTGTTTATAGATCGTAGATCAACAATTGACAACGATGAAGAGAAGGCGACATTAGATGGGCAGTTCTCGGAGTTTGCTAAGTTTATGACCACGGATCGAAACGGGACTAGCATTGATTTGTATCATAGCGACTATTGGCTTCGTCAGAGCAAAGTATTGGACGACAGGCTTCTAACTATGACCGATACAGGACTCATATGGCTGCAGTTTGGGTAACTATTAAAAATCCGTAACAAACCCTTAAGTTTTTTTTGTACCTAAGTTTCAGTAATATTATTAACTTTAAATTCACAAAACATGTACCGTCAAAAGACCCCATAAGAAAAATGTTTGCAGTTTTCTATATTTCTCACGACCACAATTAGATTTTCATAACAAAATCTCATTTTCTAATAATAGTTTTCGCTCAAAGTTAGAAAATGCTAAGAAATGAGTACCTATAATTAGCATTTCCGAAGGAATTTTTTTTTTATTATTGATAGGCTTGCGTTTGGCTTCTCACCTGACGGTAAGCGATGATGTGGCCGACGATAGAGCACGCTTGCCTAGAAGTAACCTATCCACTCTTGACTTAAATACCCCTAGGTTGTAGCTATTAGGAAACACAGACTTAATTGTTCCCAAAACGCTTTGTATACAGTGTGTATGTGGGATGTTCGCCATGTACCGATGGCGCAACGCCATACGTACCGAAAGCACTATATCAGCTTAGCACCTCGCCTCTACACCAAAATTAGCCAGTATAAACCAGTCAAGTATGTGAGTAACTTCCAAATAAAAAAGGAAATATTACTTTGGCTGGAAAATTTTAGCTACGATGACACTGAAACCCTAATCAGTAATCTAACCTAGTGACTGACACGACTATTACACATACACACCAACATACCTACATCTCACCACACACACACACACAAATACACATACACCCACACATATACAGACACAAATACCCACACACACACTATCGCTATTCCTTAATAATATAAACTTTGCTGTGAGCTTTTAGCAATTATCTTAATTTTGTTATTATTAATTAATTTTTATTTTTATTTTTCTGTAATTTATTTCTTTTGACGCACAGTCTACACATATCGGATCATTGTAATCGGAGATACCTCAACCCCTGTCATACAGGTTGTCCTAGTTCAGGAGTTGAAACCACATTGATGTAATGTATTTTGAAGTTTTGGAAATAAATTATTATTATTATTATACGTCTAGTGATCCGATGACGAAGCGGACTTGGTGGAATAAAAAAAGGAAAAAAAAAGATAAAAGTGATAAGCATTTCAAAGATAACTGTGTTTATCAAGTGCATTTAAGAAGTGGTATTATTATACCAATTCTGCTCGTAGCGGTGAACATTGACAGCTATTTAGTCTGTAACTTTACATTTCATAATTATTTCAGCAAAACGGAACATACATACTTTAGCTGGTATAAGTACCTAACCGAACTCTGTTTCGTCAAAGATCTGAACCTGACGGAGGTGGTAGATAACTTAACTTCTTGTGGATTACCTGGAGCTATCCCGGTGATTGTACCTCAATACAGGAGTTTTTTCGATACTTACAAACCACGAAATAAATTGATAAACGAGGTTTAGTTCTATTTAAATTTAATTCAGATGACAGGTTGATGTGTTAGTTACATTTTCATTACAACAATACACGCCAATAATTTTTAATTAGTACAAATTAAAAGGCCTCGTTATTATTTAAGTCTCACTAAATAATATTCATAAACAGCAAAGTTATTAGCTTCTGTTTGTATCCCTGAATGGAAACCAATTTATGGAAATATTGTACATGTTATTGATAATATTGAAATGATGATAATATTGAATGATTGCATGATGATTAAAATAGAAACTGCGCGTAGTATTTTCTAGTGGCAATGTTATGAATTGATTCAAACATGAATTTACCTATTATGAAGGACAATTTTGGCATTCTGTTTTTTTTTTTTTTACTTTTGACTACAAAAATAACGGGTACGGATATAGTCCTATTTTTTGTCTTAATTAAAAAATAGTGATGTATAATATATTTGTATGTCGTGGCCAGATCTAAAAATTGATTACTTAATGATGTGATCGGCTATTTCAACCGAACGCATGATTATTTCATGATATGGTCAAATACGGCTAATCATATCGTAAAATAGTTACGTTGTCCACCGGTAGAGTCTACTGTTCCTCAATGTACTAAAATCTACTAATTTACTCTAATCCTATCTTAAATAAAATAAATCTTTAGAAGTTTTTAATTATGCGGGCATCACGTAAAATGTACGAAATCGATGTAGATAACTTTTATACATTAAAATTTTGTGTAATTTGATATATAACTTAGGCTTTGTTTCATCGAAATCGGTTGACTATATCGAAAGATGCATTACTATATAATTATATACTACATTCATTGACTGTTGGAAAGTACGAAGTTCGCCGGGCCAGCTAGTTTTCTACTAAAAATGTGCTTTTGTTCCATCAAAAATACTAATTGTGCACAACTACACCCTTCTGGGTGGTTTAAAAAAATGATAAGGAAGGAGATGGATGACCACCATTCCCTTCTAACTTAACCTGTTCGAGTCGAGGTGTCCCAAGTCCCATAATAATTGTAAAAAGTCCATTAATATAATTGGTGTACAATAGGTATTCTTAGTGAAAAATAAGATTTTGATGCACAGAAATCCTACATCAATGATATGGCCAAACGATGGATTGACATACTTTATCAGCAAACGTTAAAGTTAACGATTTGGCCAGGTTTAGTTGGATCTGGGTACCTACATACTTATTTAAATATATTATTATATTTAATTTCATCTTAATTATACTGAAATAAAATACATCGAGGACTTTTATTTGGAAATACCTATTTCATAAATTGTCGTCTTTTGTGACTTTACAATGAGTATTTTTTATTACTTTCCCCTTGTACAACTGCAGTTTACATACATTGAGCGTATTCGAGCGAGTAAGCAAACCAATACCTACTGGCCTGTTGATCTAGTGGTTAGTGGCCCTGACTGCTATGCCGGAGGTCGTGGGTTCGATTCCCACCCAGGACAAATGTTTGTGTGATGAGCACGATCATTTGTTCTGTGCCTGGGTGTAATTTATCTATATATGTATGTATTTAGAAATATATAAGTATGTTTATCAGTTGTCTAGTACCCATAACACAAGCTCTGCTTACCTTGGGATTAGACGGCGTTGTGTGATAGTTGCGGAATATTATTATTATTATTATTAATAAAATGATGACTATTTTAAATTTCCATGATTTTATTTTTTTCCGTAAGAGCGTTTGCACACTCACCTGATTCGTATTCGTGATTTGTAGAGATAAGTATGGGTTAGTTATCAAAATCCCCGTAGCGTAAAACATAAGAATCGCATAAGATATTAGTGGTATACATGATACCTATAACCATTATATAATAATTTATGATTTTAAAAAAGGATGTAGGTAAGTGCAAAAATGAACTTTTAAAACCACGACTCTAGGGATTTCCACCGCCCAGTATAAAGGGAGCATAAGGGAGCAAAACGACTTTTTTGATTTCATGTTTTGCATGCTAGCGAAGTTTTGATTAGGCGGCGGTACGAGTATCTGTGCATTTAATTCCGGCCAGCTACGCCCAGATAGAGCTCCGGTGACCTATAAATCCATTTTCTTTGCGAAATATTGATCGATTTACATACTATGCTATGTACATTCTGAAGAACTCTAAATCAACATTTTTTTTGTGTAAACATATTTTTAAAGACCAAAGCCGTTTGAAAAGAGTTTTTTTTTTAGGTGTGTGCCTACTGGGCCCCTTCGATTTGCTGACATCTCCCTGAGGCGGGCGTGGAACAATACGCGCCGTCGACGACTTGGACTCGGTCCGGACGATTACCGGACGGTCGGACGGCGGGCTACCCATTGCTCGCCGTCGGCAAGTGCGCTCCTACGTTGATCGGAAATCGGGATCGGAATCCCGGCGGCGACTGGGGCGTGAGGACCATTGCCTCACGCGATCGGCCGCCTCCTTTGCTAGCATTCCTGCTTCGCGGAAGGAGGCGACCGCTTGCCACTCCTTCTCGCTCCGGAACATGGCCTGTACCAAGACCCGGGTTTGAAAAGAGTGGAAAAACAAGCGAAAAATATCATGATGTTAATTTTTTTTGGAAAAAGTATTTGTCTTACGAGAAAAACATGAAAGATGTACATGAATCTATAATAAACATATGTTTTTTCAAACCTATTGAACTTCATTGAGCTTCAGAAAATCATTGATTTATAGCACTGCTCGGGGCTTACAATTCAATAATATTTGTAAACCTGGGCTCAAATGAAATTATGTTCAATTTAACCAAACCGCGTCGGTGACGACTCAGTTCCAACAAGTCCGTTATTAATTTGTTATTGCTGAAACGCTTTAGATAATTTTGATGGAAACCAACAACAATCAACATTAAATTCTGTTCGAAATATTTCAATATTGAACTGAGGAATGTAACAGAACAATGACAATATTCATCAGAAGTATGTCGAAATGCATACAATAATGTAGAATAATGGTTTCAGTTCGGGAAAATGTTAATAATATAAATATTGTCACTTTGAATTCTGTTCGTGGAACGACCGACATACTTGAAGCGGCTTAAAATTTTTGATGGAATTGAATTTCAGTTAAGTTGAATACCTATGTTAACTTTGTAAGTATGTATGAAGGTATCTATGTTTGTTACTCTTTCACGCAAAAATTACTAAATGGATTTCGATGAAACTTAATACACATACATTTATTACACGGATTGGCCATATCCTGGAATAGCCCAGGAAAATGGTCCCTTGGGTTAATTTCCTACTATCTTGTGAGCGAAGCTAGTACTATGCAATTTGTACGAGGAATTTAAATAAGCAACAGTTCAGCGAAAGCATAGCTGTATAATTTATGAGTTCACGTAAAATTAATATAAAGTTCCCTGAATAGTGCTGATTCGGGGAACTTTATTAAATACTGCTCTTCTTGGTAGCTTTCATCATCATCATTTTAATTATATTTTGTCGCCACAATGACAGGTCCTGTGGACGCGGGAATCTGATGGATCAGATTCCCGTGTACGTCACCAGATCATTGGTCGTGATTGCAAGTCCAGAACCTTTCGGCCCCATCGGGCATCTGTTCTGCGAACAATTATCTCTGCCTACTGTAACTCAAGTTTGGCGATGTTTCGGGATATTTCAGTAACCTTGGTTCTCCTTTAGAATCATTCCTAATGCAATCACGCAAGGAAACTCCGAGTATTGCCCTATTCATTGCCCTTTGGGTGACTTTAGACTTCTTATGACGCCCATTGTGACCGCCCTAGTCATAGATTTTCGTTTTGAGACGAAACGGCAAGAAAATACGGCACTGTTTCCTGAATGCTGCGTAGCCGAGATGAATTCAATATTTGACTTTTTCTCCAAGTTAGAACTGAACCGTCTGTCCCAGGTAAAGGTAATCGTCGACAACTTTGAGAGTCACCGATCTTGATTGGAGTGGGAGTAGTTTTTCATTAATTATATTTTTTATGTTAGGTCTAGGTACATACTTATTTCAATATAAAAATATTTAATTAATGATAATGCACAGTCAACCTGCAAATAAAGGATTTTCCAAAATTGACTCTATAAAGATTCTAATATTTGTGTCGTAAAACATAATTATAATATTAAGCTTATAAACCTACAAAATAAAACACGGATATGCAAAAACAAAAATGGAAAAAACTGCGACAAACGCCCAAAACGCAGTGAAATGGAAATGTTGATAAAAAAAAACAGTCTTCTGGTCGTGCGTCGAATTTAATCTTGGTGTTATCTCGAAAAAAATGGGTGGGCGACATCATGGTCTCACTGTTTCAATCCCGAACTATTCAAACATGTAAATCATTGAGGAAAGATAATATGGGCTTTGCACTTCTGTAACACGGACTACCTGTATGCCAAAATGTACTGTGTTGTACAGTATTTTACTTGACTAATAACATCCATGTCATGTCGTGTCGATAATGAATTAGGGATGCCCAATCTGTTGTAATCGATGGATTGCTTTTATTTTCTAAAAGTGTATTTTAAAAAACTTAATAAGTATTATTTATAAATGAGTATAATACTCTATTTAAAAAAGGTAGTTAGAATAATGATGAAGTTATAAAAACCTATAATTTCATCATAATCATTGTTCTGGGTTTTCTAATGAACGTTTAGAAAAGTGTGTGCTCTACTTAAAACTAACTAAATGATTGTTTACGAAATTAATATAAATAAACCCTCCTTCATCACACACTTTGTCATACTTGTAATGGTATGCAAAAAAGTTGATGTAAGACAGTTTGTAACGTATTATAGTAAATGTTAGGAAATATCGATTAATCGTATCGTATTTACCATCTCTATTTTGACGCAACTGTGATCCCTTGTCATTGTCTGAGTCACAGTTTATTGTGGTTGCATCAGCGTCGCTTGCTGTTTGTAATTGTATCGGTGTGTTGTGGTGATTTTTGGGACACAACGCATATTATGACTTGACTATTTTAACGGACTCTGATTGATTTCAAAAACGATTTACCTGGCTGTGATTTTTAAAACTGTGTGTGTAGAAAACGTATTACAATATTGATTCAGTTTCATAAAAATCACTCGGGGCTCTGAAAAATCATACCTAATATTCGTTGTTATCGTTCGATTATAACCTCAAAATCGATACTTTCTTTGAAATATATCTATTTTTCAGCTAGTCCGCTATAAAAATAAGATTTTATATGAGTTTACTAATGATAGAGAATACAATACCTACAATATTTTCCAATGCTCTTGGCTCCAGGACCAACAATGTATGGACGCAAAGCAATGTCCTTTATAAATGGCAATATGTACTATTGAAACCAACGTTTTCTTATTTAATGACCATTTTAAATTCACCACTGGTTTGAGGAGCATGTTATTTGAGTAAAAGTTTCCTAATAAACAAAGGTGAGAAATAAGGATATTTTTGTTGAATTTCTCATTCAGTCAAACGGGGTAAATAGGAACGCAGGGGTTAAAAGGAACAAAAGATTGAAGATTCACGTTAATTAACAATTTTTCCCAGCATTTAAGTCCTCCTATTTATTCATTAATTGTAATAAAAATGGATGCTTTGATATAAATAAATTATATAAATATATACCAATGTGAAAAACCTAACAAAGTTTTGTTCCTATTCACCCCTGCGTCCCTATTCACCCCGTTTGACGGTTTTCCATTTTCATCCATCCTTAGTGTAATAATGCACACAATACATGGAAGAACCTCATTTCCAGCCGCTAACTAATCCCATCAGTCGGCTTGCAAAATCTAATTTCGTATTAGCCTAATTCTACTATAAAATAAATGATCACTAACTATCAAATAAATTATCACTAATTAGCATTTTGCTTGTCACTTTGTTCGCGAAAATGTTTTCATAGAAACTTATCATTATTTTGAGGGTAATTTCGAAAAAGTAATAATGTAACTCTTTATTATTCATGTTGATTAGAATGTGTACCAAGTTTCAATTTTATTAACCCAGAATGAAATTTTGCCCACAAACGAAATTCACCGTGCCGTTCTGTAAATTTCATGTTCCAAGTCCCAGTGGTTTCGGCTGTGCTTTGAACAGCCAGTCAGTCAGTCGGTTTCTCTTTTTATGTGAGATGATATTGAAGTCTGTTTGTAAAGATTATTACGAAAATACGCTGTCACAGAACCTTTATTATTGTAGGGTACAAACTACATACAAATATATAAATGCGGTTATATTTTAACCCTTTTGTGAGTGATGACAAAAACACCTTGATCAGAGTGATGAGGTACCCGGGTATATTCATACATTTATAACAACCAGCCCCCCTAGCCAACTTACGATCGTTTCGTTTGCGTCGAACGCCTCGAGTAGGCCCACGCCTTCGATTCCTTTGTTCTCAGTCACGTGGTCAGAACAGTTTGTCTCGAGTCACAAGCCTAGAAATTTTCTTAAATCTTTGAATTGTAACTCTTTATTGTTCTTACTGTACTACGTTGTGTGTACGTCATAATTACATATTATGTAGTCAGTAAACCAATAAATCAGCAGTATAATATAGAATAAAGGACGTGCTTGGCCGAAAAAGCCAGTAGTCATACTAAACTAAATTGCACGGACCAAGTTGGAAGTTGCGATGTATACCGGTACCTCAAACGCAAGCATCTAAAAGCTCTTCCAGCTTTCACTGACCGTAGAAGCCCAGATTGTGGCGAAGATGCAGTCAATAGTTCAACATGTAATACCTGCTACAAGAGTTGTGCTCATTCTGCGTAAATAAGAGATTTTGTATGACTCTATACAAATAACGTTTCTATATACGATCCATCCGATCGATACGATCATATATTATTTAATTTCATGTATTTCAAGTAAGAAATTCATAACATTTCTTTTTACTCACAAAATACTAAGTGGTACCCGGGTGTCAATCGATTAAAGGTGTTAAATATGTTTTAAATTTTTTAATTATTGTGTATAGTTGCCCGGATTAAAACATATAAAAATAATAATTCACAAAAATTGAAAGCTTTCAAAAAATCACAGTTAACTCTATTAAGTAAACATAGTTTATTTTTAGTTTGAAAACGCCAAAGCTTCATCTTTTAATATCGGTTAATTGATCCTGATAAAAGCTTTGTCTGTGTGTAGCGAGGCCGGGGCTCGTAGCTGCATCCGGGCTGCGTTACCTGTGACCGTGAGCAGTGCCACCCTGCACCACCCACTCACTCCCACAACCACCCACCGACCGCCAATACACGCGCAACTATCCAGAAGGCCAGATGCACCTACATAATTCTACTCGTAGTTTCAATATTCTGATACGATCATTGAACACTACCTTTACAGTAGGATTTTAAGATAAACGGGTTTAGTTTTTTGGTGCTGGTTTATATTCGTTTTATTGAAGCATCGATGTTACTCGTTAGAAGTGATGATTCTAGAGTAAAACCTTTAAACGAAGGATGTTTAAAGATCGCTCCATTCTCTTGTCACCTTCAATTTCCAAATAATTTATCATATTTGGAAATTGGAGGTGAATTTCTTTATGGAAAAAGACATATTGCGCTTTGCCCAAGTAAATAATATTAAGAGCAGGATTGTGATGATAATTAAATTAAAGTCTGCAATATATTCAAATACCGTTTAAATAATGTATAGAAGATAAAAAAATAATTTGTTGACTGTTTCCTTAGTATGTTCTTATATGCCAATTACAATTTTATTTAGCTTAGTTTTTTAGAATATATTGAATGGCCAACCATACACAAGTCAGCTTTGGCCCCAGTTGCATAATTTTGAGCACCACACGGCTCTTATGTATTTTTCTCCACTTACTTACTAAAATGCTAGGCTTATGTTTTATTTTAATAAAACCGGACCAGTACGAGTCCGCGCTCCGAGGATTCCGTACAAGCTTACTACTCTGAAAACAATTCAATTCCCGAATGGAGTCCCGAATTTTTTTCGGAACCGCAAAATAGTTTTTTTTTGTGTAACAACATATTTACAGTTTTCAGTGTTTATTCCTAGACGTGTTCTAGAAGACCTTGCTTTATGCCAAATTTTAGGATTCTGGGTCATCGGGAAGAACTATGTGAATTTTGATTCCCTTGATAGTGTATACGTTTTTTGCGACATAAACCGCCGTATAAAATTTTATTTTTCGTTAAATTAGACGTTTGATTCCGTTTTTTCTTTTTGATTTACGGAATCCTAAAATTATAGCAAATCTTTCAAGATTGCCTTGATCACATGCCAGTTTAGTGTATCACCATAACATAAGATCACGCCAGTACGCTCTGAAGGAGTACCGCGTATGTGTAAAGTTCACACTGGTATGGTATGGTGGTACCCTTATTTCACCAATTATGTTCATATTCTACACTTTAGGGATATCAATTTTTAAATCGGTCCATTTGTTTTTCTTATTCATTACAAACAACAATATAAAAACAATACAAATTTTTCCTCACTATAATTACCGAAGTATGTATCAGACATAAATATTTATCATAAATATTTAAAATTACTTTTGTAAGTACCTTATGAAATAATCGAAATACTGTTTTTTGATGAACTTTGATTTTAATATAACCTACGTTATTTTTCTAAACCTACCTACATACAAATGATAGTTTAAAATTTACACGTAACATAATAAATATCTATTTAAATAAACTAAAATTTGCCGTGTATCCACTAGAAGAGAACATCTAGAGTCGTAGGCAAAAATACCATTAAACAAGATACGCCTATCTGCGTCCCTGCATAATCTTTGAGCGGTAGCGCGCTCAGCAGGACCAGTCAGTGTGTGCAGGCCTCGCGCGTATGTGTGAGTTTAACTCCGCCATTCTCGTTGTGACTCCGCCCGACACTCATGGTTGTTGTTGCGCCCTGTACACCTTAATAGGACAAGCATGTAAGTCGTTTATCGGTAGCCAGAAATACCGGGCCATTCAAAAAGTTTTGCTCAAATTTTTTTTTATGTTTATGGCATTGGCCACTTGTAATTATTTTGAAAACTTTGGTTATTTAAAAGTAAAAATACCATTTTCGAATTTTGTATTTCCCTCCATTTTTTTCGAGAGCCAAATTAAATTATCGTGTCTCATTTAAAAATGGATCTGTATCGAGAAAATGTTCGTGCAATGATTTTCTACGATTTTAAATGTGGCCAAAAATCCGATGAGTCATTTGATCGACTTCAAATTGCTTTTATGGTTGAAGGATCTTTAAAATCAACTATCTACCGCTGGTATAGCGAGTTCAAGCGCGGTCGCTTTAGTTTGGGGGATGAACAAAGGAGTGGTCGTTCTAGGACGGCTGTCACGGAAGAAAGTGTGCTAGCAGTAAAAAAAATTAATTCAAGAAAACAGGCGAATTACATATGAAGAGATTCACATACACTGCAGATTGGTTCGGGATGCGTTCACAAGATTCCACACGAGTACTTTTGCGTGAGTAGGATAGTTTGCCGCTGGGTATGATATGATTAAAAAAATTGAAGTAGGCTCGTCTCGGCGCGTTTACGACATTGCGACAGGTGACGGATTCTAAATTATCGGGGTATCAAATTTCAAATTTCTGAAGAGGTGTTTGCGGCAGACTGGAAAAAATGTTTCAAAAATTGGTTTAGACGCATGAAACTTTATATACAAGCAGGATAGTTCTTTGAAAAGATTTAATAAAAATATTTTATCCATAGAAGTTAGTTTTTTAGTTTCTCAAAACTTTCTGAGTATCTCACGTAGATGAAAACATTTAGGATAAGTACATATAGTAACTTGAGTCAGAATAAGTTTTCTCTGAAGCACTCAAAATGGAAGTATAAATTAAGGGCAATAGGCGAATTTGATCAAACTCCTCCAGCTTTAGGTTAAGCAAAAGGGAATGTCAGACTAAAACACACCTGTGTTCTTTCAGATGCCCTTTGCGTTGGAGGGCTACAGTAACTGTTTCGAACCACTGCGCAAGTATCGGCCCTACTGTGTCCCGTTCGTTTTACTGACATCTCTTTGATGCGCGCGTGGGACAAAATAAAGACAAAAGCTACTTTTTATTTTATCTCAAATTCGACTTTGTGTTTATAATAACCAACATACATAATTCAAAACGGATGACCGATAATGGGTTTGAAAAGTTATGTAGTAGTGATTGCATAACGGAAATCGTAACGTTCAAAGGCCTCCCATAAAGTGAATCAGCAGGAGGAAACCGCTGGACGCGCGAGACGCAGGATCGGTCGACACAGAGACCAGTGTGGTTGTAGTGTGTACACCTATTTCGCTTTTACATATAAACTATTTCGTGAACGAACGACATGATGTAATGTCATTTCTGAATTGTCAAATTGTCCACAATTAATTATGGTTTGTAAAACTATAAACGTAATTTATAGTATATATTTAAGTATATATTTAATGTCTTTGGCTGTGAAGCTGTGGCTCTGTGCAACCAACTGTCTTTCTATTATGCACTTCGAAATTTATTTCTAAAATCAGTTTATTATTTACAGATAATGATTTGACGATTCAAATGTTGCTTGTTTTTTCAATTTCATAAATAGTGAGGTACCAGGTAAACAATATTGACCAAAAAAACGAAAATGTTGGTAATAATCGAAAAATAATTTCATTTTAAATTAATACAACTAACTATAGACAGCTTTTGTATTTCCTGAAAGTAATTTGATAGATGCAAATGTCTAACTCATAAAATAAAACATAATTTAAGCCTAATATATTGAAAGACTAGCTAAAGCTGTCATTTTATTTTTTCATCTCGATTTGGTGATAAGCAGAGGTCGGAATTAGGTAGAGTTATTCATGTACTTATACCGAATTCATAAGGCGAAAGAATAAAGTGATTATTTATTTTTAATATTGTTGGCCACACGGGATTTTTTATTTGAAATCCCGGGAATATCCATTATAATATCAAGACTTCGATGCAATTACATGAATAACTTTCCGACCTCAGGTGATAACCTATGAAAATAAAGAATTACCTAAGCTGATATTTTGCTGAATAAGCAATTGCCTATATATTATTATGTTTAAAAGAATAAACCGACAGGCTGACATAGCAACGCACGGCTGAAACTACTGGGATTACGAGTATGAAATTTGCCATAAGGTTTCCTTTCATCACGTAAGCGAGCACTAAGAGAGGATTTTCCTAAATTCAATCTCTAAGGGAGACAGGGGTTCCAAAGTTAGTATGGAGAAACCTATTTTAATTTAATATAAAGTCGCTGGCTGAAGCTGTGTTCTTGGAATTTATTGTATAAGCACACAATACCGTACCGACGTCTTTGTGTCGATACCGTTACCGGCTCACGCTGAAAACCAGTGTCGTAAACTCGTCACATTTTGCGTGTAGTCACGGTATGCGGCATTATGCTGAGCGTTCGGCCGTTTCGGTTCGGGGTTTTGTTCGAGCGTTCGGCTGTTGGTCTAGTGGTTAGTGACCCTGACTGCTATGCCGGAGGTCGTGGGTTCGATTCCCACCCAGGATAAATGTTTGTGTGAGCACGATCATTTGTTCTATGTCTGGGTGCAATTTATTCATAATATGTATGTATTTAGAAATATATAAGTATGTTTATCAGTTGTCTAGTACTCATAACACAAGCTCTGCTTAGCTTGGGGCTAGACGGCGTTGTGTGATAGTTGTGAAATATTATATTATATTATTATTTTTCATATTATATACTTATAGTTTGTTAGTTCTAAATTTGTGCAAAATGTTTTTCTTTCTTTCTTTTTTTTTCCTTAGAATACAGTGGTTACAAAGAAACATAATTATGACATCGTAGTGCATTTCGAGTGTAGCGACATAACTAGAAAAAACATTGCATTAAGACATTTTGACTGCCACCCAGCCTAATGACTTATAGAAAAAAAGCATGACAGTAGGACATGACAATTTGTCGTTCGTTCAAAAATGTGTTTATTGATTCTTAAAATTCAAAAGGAGGGACGTAGGAGGTACGTCCCTCTGAATTTAATACTGTTTTAGACGGTTTTGAGGTATCATCGGTATGAAAAAATACATAAGTGGTTTCGGTTGGTTGGTTCATGTCAATAATACGTGTGCTGTGCGCTTACATAAGTTGTCTTACCATATCATAATATTCGAAAACTTCTTCTTCATACTTTATTGTACATTAAATAGTGATGGCAGATTCTCAAACAAAATTTAGCTGTCAAATTTTTTTTTTCGTTTCCAGTGATGAAAAATATATAGATTAAAGGGTATGGCCCACCATTCACACAAACTTTGGCCAACAGTGGACATATATTAAGACAACTTCAATTCATAGTTTATGAAATGACTAGCTGCCCGCCCCGCCTTCGCTCGGGTGCAATTTTTTTTTTGATTTCTCGACATTTTACAAATACACAACATGACAACAAATAAATAATTACAGTCGTTCTAAGTCGATGCGTTTATGTACACATGCATTCGGCAATTCATTTTTATCCATAATATAGAACATAAATCTTATGCTCACAGGCAGGCTTGTTCAAACCTAAGCAAATACCTCTCTTCGTAGCAAAATTTCCTTATTTTTTAAGGTGGGCATTCATCCAATGACTCGTCCCGCTTTAGGGTGGAGCGCGAGGGCGTGTCAGACTTTTAATGACTATAACCACAGCTATGATCCTTCTTTGTCCTTGCATTCCATGACCACAAATTTCCCTTTCGGAAGTCAACCCATACTACTAGGGCAGTAGGCTTCGGCCCTGCTGGGCCCTCACGGTTTTGCTAACATATCTTTAAGCCCCTCCGCGGGCTCAGTCCAAACGGTTATCGAACGACCGGACGGCGAGCTACCCATTCCTAGTTGTCCGCAAGCCCATGCCTACGGTGGCTGGAAGTTGGGGTCGGGGTCCCAGCGTCTGGGGTGTATGTGAGGACGTCTGTTCCCTCACGCGGGCGGCCAGCTTCTTCGTTATCATTACTGCTTCGCAGTAGAAGACGACCACCGCTCATTCCTCCTCGCTCCGGACCAGGGTCTGGCGTGAGAGGTCCTCGGCACCGATCGCCCCCACGAGGACACGGTGGTGCTCCGCCCAAGCGAAGTACACCTCCAGTCTATACTCCTCCGTGTCTTCCGGGCGGTCCGCATACTGTTGACACCCTGGCTTCTCTTCCGCCTGAATCAGTTGCAGAAACTTACCGTGTGCAGTGAGGACTTGCGTCATACGGAAAGTGACGGCGCCGTGGTATCTCTCCGGCCAGTCCTCAAACAAGGGACTTATCGCCATGATTACGGAATGCCCAAGCGAAATTTAATTGCGATACTATTTTCGCTCGCTCGTCCAGTCACTACTTACTATCTTCAGTGAACATCCACCTGTCGATTACACTATAATCGTTCATGACTATTGAAAAGAATTTTATTTTAGTGCTAAAGAGGAAACACAGACTTTTAGTAACTTTATTGAGACTCACCAATTAAGAACCATCACATAAGAGTACAGGAAATCATCACCTCAAAGTAATAAAATAAACAATAACGATGTTTTGTTATCTGTTGGATATTTTTTTTTATTTGTGCTAAAAAAATATCACATGTTTTATGGTTAAATAAACATGCATCATAGAGGTACCGCATATTATTTTGCATGAATAATTAAAAGTATCAACTCCGTTTAAGCGGCTTACAGCCAGGGTGCAGCTTCAATATTTTTTCATGTGGACTCCTTTTTGTTGTGCCATCATTCGTTGGGCAGGGTTTTACAGGTATTTTTTTTTTTAATTAATATAAGCAAAATGATTGTATTTCGTATGCATTTTTATCAAAGGATCGAATGCATAATATTGATATAATAAATGATGTTAATAAAAAATGATGTTCTGGTCGATTATTAAATTAAAAATTCTATGCAATCTTTATTTTTATTATTCCGCCTGAAGGACTTTGTATCCATGGTCAAGAAATAATTGAAAAAACAAAACTACAAAATTCTCTCTTTATTCTTTATTGTACACACAAAACTTAACTACAATACATGGATTTGATAATTTATGTACAAAGGCGAGCTTAACTCAACAATGAGTTTTCTCCCAGCAAACCTTTGAGTGACAGAGAGAGATCACAATCGAGTGTAGGATCCAGTATCCATACATAAATACGTCTAATATATATATATATATACATACATACAGATATAATATATATAACAATATATACTAATACTATGTCAATTGAGAAAGGAAGTGCTCTTTAATTTTCCTCTTAAAGACGTCCAGAGAAGGGCTGTCGCGAAGGGAATGTGGGAGAGCGCTCCAAAGACGCACTGCAGTTACAGTAAAGGAGCCATCATAGCGGCTAGAAGTATGATGCGGAGTACGAAGAAGAGAATTGATGAAAATTATTGCAGAAACCAAGAAAACACTGAATTAATTAATATACTTATTGTTTAATATTATTAATCCGAACTTTAACTGACATGATATTATTTTAATAATTAATTCTAGTAATAATTAAGATTTTTAGTACAAATAATAATCTTGTCTACGGCATTGTCAACTTCTGGCTGTATCTTGGCCGCTCCCTTTCCAACCAATTTTGTCTTAGACTTTACTATTAATAGAATCTTCGTATTAAATATATTCCAGTTTAAAGTTGATGAGATTACGTGTATATTACAATAAAATGAACTAGCATAGCATAGTCGGCCTTATAATGTTCCCACTGCTGGGACTCAGGCCTCCTCTCTAGGAGAGGGAATGGGCCGTAATTCACCACGCTGGCCCAGTGCGGATTGGTGGATGTCACATGCCTTCGAATTTTTGGTTCTAGGACATGCCGGTTTCCTCACGATGTTTTCCTTCACCGTTTTGAGAGCAGTGGTGATGAAATAAATTACACTAAGTAATATGCCTGGCTGGGTTTGAACCCGCGACCTACAACTCGTAAGTCGGGGCCGTTGCCACTCGGCCACCAATGCTCACCGAATCAAAATGAACTATCTTAATTATATTCAGAAACTGGCATATTAGAATGGATGAAAATAATGCACTCTAACTCTGAACCCTAAATGTCGACCGTCTTAGACATTTGCCAATTTAAGATACAATTGAGCCCGAGGTACAATTCCAAATCAAGAAAAAAAAAATAATATGATAAAAGTAGGTATATACAAAAAAAAACATTACCAGAAACACCGACTACTGAAATTAAAGTTATTTTGATCGTTTTAGTGCTTTTTTTTTTTAGTTAAGTCGGTTTTTTTTTTCGTGAAAAGTTTTCACTCCAAAACTCGAAAGGATTAAAAAAAAGCGCGTATATCCTTGAACAAGTTTTGTCATTTTTGTGTTGTGGAAATGAGAGTAATATTTAGCTTTCAGACAGTAGCACAGAACGGAACGTGTAAATCAAGAATAGATTTGGGTAACTAAGGAAAATCAAACGGTGAACTATATAGCTGGCGAAATAACAAAATAGTTATTGTCTTAAATATCGCAGTAACTTAAGTAATTAAGGTAGCCCCAGTAAATAATTAGCAATACTTGTGTCGGGGTTGTCTCGCTCTTCCTTTATTTGACGGTGCAATTATTGAGAGAAGATAAAAATAAAAATAACCGACTTCACTAAAAAAATCACTAAAAGGATCAAAATAACTTTTCTCGGTACTTGTTTGTTTCTTATTTAACATCGTCTTCCGAAATTAAAGTTATTTTGATCCTTTTAGTGTTTTTTAGTGATATCGGTTTTTTTTGTAAAGTTTTTTCTTTCACACTTTTTAGTTGCGATACACTTATAAACAAAGTGACTATTTCTGATGATAATACCAATGAACCCAAACACTTCTAGATTAAATTGTTTTATTATGAAGTTCCTGTGTCTACCTTCCACCTTCCGGCACCATCATCAGCATCAAAACACTTCGATGATACCATTTTCAACTATTCAGAACCATTCATTTATTTGTATAATCGCTTATCTTCATTCCATTCAATCCACCACGTGGGCCCCCTAGCCAAGTTACAATCGTATCGTTCGCGCCGAACGCCTCCAATTCCTTTTTACTGACTTCATCTTAACGCTCAGTTACATGGTCAGAACAAAGGAATTGGAGGCGTGGCCTACTCGTGGCACGAGGCGCGAACGAAACGAATGTAACATGGCTAGGGCGGCAGGCTTAGATTTGAGCGTTGAATGTTTTTTACATGGCATTATAAGTCGCTCTTTCAAGAGTAACCTCAAAAGAAAACATGTTTGATGAAAAGGAGGAGGTTCTATTTTCGGCTGAATGTATTTTTTTTATGTATGTTCACCGATTTCTCGGTCAATTAAGGACCGATTTTGAAAATTATCTTTTGGTTGAAAGGTTATGCTTACGAGTTGGCCTATAGAAATATTGTTATGATCTGATCATGAACTTTGAAGATATGGAACAGAACTCCTCATAGGACCACAGCAGAACCGTTGTAACAAGTAAAATTGTTTTTTCTATATGTGTAGTCGATGACTGACTAAAAAAAAGAGGGGGAATATATCGAACTCTTTATTCCTTTATTCTTTATTGTACACACAATTTTATACTATCAATAAAAATAGGACAGTTGATGTACATAGGCGAGCTTAACCCACAACTGGGTTTTACGAACTGATCTTATGATGAAGCCTGAAGTTAGGCACCGGAACTCTGTAATAAATTAACGTAACCTAACCGTGTTTGGGTTTATTAGAAATGTCATGAGATGCACTCTGGCTATAAGGTAGTGGTATTTAGTGGTGGTATCATAACTAAAAAGTGTAAAATAAACTTTTCACAAAGAAAAAAATACAGACGACTTCAATGTAAAAAAAAACACAACTTACAACATTAAAGTAATGTAAAAAAAAACTGAAAATTGCATTTCGAAAGTCGGTGTTAAATAACGAAGAGACAAAACTATTATAAAACACCGACTTCCGAATTAAAGTTATTTTGCACTGTTCAGTGTTTTTTTTCTAATGAAGTCGGTAGTATTTTTTTTTGTAAAAAGTTTTTTTATACTATGACGTGATCAGCATGGCACCCGTGCGAAGCCGGGGCGGGTCGCTAGTAGTGAATAATTAACATTTTTATAATGTCATACAAAACTTAATAAAGTAAAATTAGGATGATTGGAATGATCAAAGAAGACAAAGCTGCTGTCGACAGAGCAGGCTTTGTTGTATAAGGTCAATATTTTATTTAAGGGGGCATGCCGACCCAGGTTTGTACGGCATGGCTTAGTGGCAAACGTTCTAATGGTACATATAGAACAAAGGTGAGAATGACGAGGTACATCTATATTGATTTTACTTTAGGTCTGGCGTTGACGATGTCCCTGTCCATACTATAAGTGTATATTATAGTATGGACAGTATTGATGTTTCTATGAGTAACAATAATGTGAGTACGTTAAAAATTAATATCTGATACGACGTATTCCCCGCGGCGGCCAGTATTGACGTCTCGTAATTTTATATGCCATAATTATGGTAAAATATAACAATATCAAATACTAGTTTTTGCCCTCGTTTTCGCCCTCGTATATAAAATATAGCCTATGTCACTCAGAAATAAAGCAGCTTTCTAATGGTGAAAAAAATTTGGCTATCGGACCAATAGTTTCAGAGATTACCTCCTACAAACAAAAAACATAAAACAAACTACCTCTTTATAATATTAACAAATATCAAATCAAGTATAAACATACCTAACCATATTACACCTAAATATGTACTTATTACTCATATATTTTTATTATTACACTCTATTTGCGGAATAATGAATTTGTAGTCAGTCGTATCTAATGATTGATTCTCAGAATAAACGTAGGTAAGAAATACAATATTAGCTTTGAAGAGAATTAGTTCGCTATCTACTGATATTGACGTATGTATCAATTTCTTGTTAATATGTGCGAAATAGCGATGTAATTCAATGTGATTCTTAGAAATCGTTACCTCAAAATTGTGAGAACGTATAGAAGAAAAGAAGTAAAGAAGGTCACAAATTTGTTTGTGGTTATTTTGCGCCAAATTTTTTGCCATAGACAGAGAAAAGTTAGTCAGTCATGTTGTAGGCCTACTGCGGTTAAAGAGATGCAATTTACCGCTTTACCCGTCCGACAGCATAGATTTTTTTTCGGTGGGAAAATCATCTTAGGACATCCCCCACTCTTGGGCGGAGCAGGAGGTAGTGCCAGACTTTTACCGACTAAAAACCCACTCCTGTTCCTTCGTTGCCTTTCGTACCTGCCCCCCTAGCCAAGTTACAATCGTTTCGTTCCGACGCCTCCGATTCCTTTGTTCTGAGCATGCGACTGAGCGTTGAGATGACGTCAACAACAAAGGAATCAGAGGCGTGGCCTACTCCAGGCGTTTGGCGCGAACGATACGATTGTAACTAGGCTAGTGGGGCAGGGCCGAGTCTTCCGTTAAAAATTAAACCCTTGGCCCCAGTAGGCTTCGACCCTGCTGTGCCCTTACGGTTTGCTGACATCTACCTTGAGGCGCGCGAAATAAACCTATAAATGATCGATCCTGCCTCATCTATCAGCCTCGGCTAGCATCGGTTAGGTAGGTACCTACAAATGTTTAAAAAAATCGCAACAAATAACTAATTATAATAATTGACAAAATAATATTGTACATTATTTGTCAATGCATATCTGTGTGTATTATGTTACCGTCAATCTGTGTAATCTGGTATTCTATAGGATACCTGAAACGTGTAGGTGACGTTTGAAATATTATTTATTTCATACTTTGTCCAGGTATTCTATACAATACCGAATGCGCAACTGGTAATGTGGGTAAAAGACGAGAGCAGGAAAGGAGGTGACGTAATTTTAAGGTTAGGGTTAGGATTGGAGGCGTGAGTACTATATTATGTAAGCAAATTACATTATGTTACGAGTATTAATAATAGGAAGAATTTTGAATTTCAAGTTGTATAAGTACTCAAGTATTATTTCTGTCCGCGGGGTTTAAAGTAAGGCTTCTATTTCCGGGTGGTTATAAAAAAAATTACCATAGCCTTCTATCCTAATCTGTCCGTGTCGGGTGCCCTAAAATTGCGTTAATTTCTTCCCTGCTTTCGTCTTTTACGCACGTTGTTTTTTTTTATTACTTTAATTAGAAATAGCAACTAGAAAAAATATAACGGAGTCTATGTAAAAAAAACACTGAAAAGTGAAAAATAACTTTAATTTCGAAAGTCGGTGTTTCTATAATACTTGTGTCTCTTCATTATTTAACATCGAATTTATATTTTTTTTGTAAAAGTTTTTTATTTTACACTTTTTTAGTTATGGTACCACCACTAAAAAGTACCCCTCAGCCATACTTAAACACCTTATAGCTAGAGTGCATCTCATGTTACTTCTAATAATACCAAAGATGGTTAGATTACATTAATTTATTACAGAGTTCCGGTGCCTGACTTCAGGCTTCATCATCAGATCAGTTCGATATATATTCCCACTCTTCTTTCAGTCAGTCATCGACTACACGTATAAATAAAGCAATTTTACTAGTTACGACAGTTCTGCTGTGATCCTATAAGGAGGTATGTTCCATATCTTCGAAGTTCGTGATCAGATCATAACAATATTTCTATGGGACCAACTTGGACGCTTTCAAAAAAAAAAAAGTATTAAATTCTGTCCAGTATTGACCGAGAAATCGGTGAACATACATTCAGCCGAACATAGAACCTCCTCCTTTTTGAAGTCGCTTAATGATATGAAAATAATGAGTAAAAGCACCCGGTTTGCTGTCCGAATATGTACTGATTTTGCCGTGCTACAAGTAGCGCGGCACATTTGGGTAGCAAAATGTGTTTGATCGTAATCATTGCATCGAATAGGGCCTCAAGTGCCGCTATTACAATAGTGTCAGAATGGTCTATCATTGATTTCATAATTGGTGATTTTGACAAGTTTGGTAATCTACTAATACGAGTATAATGGCGTCTTTATGAATTTCCAATGATCGACCACTGACACTCCATTGAAAGAAATGGCACAGAATGATAATCTCGTACGTAATGACAATGATTGTCTGACGTATGCGGTAATTTGCTAAAATTATGACAGTTACTTTGATCAGTGACCTACCATTAGAATATTACTGTGCAGTCATTGCTTTTAATTTGTTACAGCGCAGCTCGTACCACAATTCTATTACGAGACCACTGATCGATCAATGATTGGCCATTATGAATTAACAGATTACGAAGTTTTAGCATAATGAAAATGGAATCATGTTGAAATGACAAATTTATGAAAATAGCAGGTTAGGGCCAGACCAGCAGACAGCGAGTGTGAGAGTAAGGGGAGTTTTTTTTTAAACGTCATAAATATTAGATGGTTTTTAATTTGGTAACAGATTTTATTTTTTCGCTTAGAGTATATCTGATTATAGTTAGTCAGTGGATTTTAAGTAGGAACGAATAACACAATCTGATGTTGTCAAGTCATCAATAAAAGATTTACTGGTTTATTACCAAGTTACTTATAGCCTATATTGAATAAATTAATTTAGCACGCTTTTACATTTTTAGAAAAATTCCCCGTTTTTTCGGGTACCATTAAAATGCACTAGAAATTATAACTATGAGGATGTCATGGTATCAAATAAAAGGCAATATATTCAACTTATTATGGTGTCATTTAAAATTTTCATATGAATACGATTTTAGCAGCGCACTAATCGTTGAAAATGCGTAAGCTAAATCTAGTGCACATTTTTTGGTTCAAAATCATAAAATAATACAGTTTATATATTCTTTTATACGTATAGCTAATCATTTTGAACCAGCATAACAAACTTTGTGATATAAGTATATATATTTACTCAAATAAAACCACTGTCGATAATCCTTCATACATTTTTCTTTGAACGCACGGGTTCTAAGCGTATTTATCGCTAGGATGCGCTTGTGAAAAGACGGATAAATCTCTTTCTTGGAAAAAATAAATACTTTGCAGCGTATTATAAAGTACGCCGAATCATATACTGCGACTGCAGTACGTTTAATTTTTCGGAATAAAATTAAGTACGAGTACCACACTTATTTTTAGAATTAGATGACATTGATTTACTGATACAGAATGAAACTAAAAATTATATGTTTTACAACTTTAATTGGGTAATTTGATATGATACTCAATTTTGGGGGATTGTGGTTACGAATATGTTATTCTTAATATTTGAAGAGTTTTTTTTTTATTCGGGTGGGAAAATCATCTAATGACATTCCCCGCTCTTGGGCGGAGCGGGATATAATGTCACACTTTTACTGACTAAAACCTCACTCCTGTTCCTTCTTTGCCATTTTTCCAGGGCCCCGAGGATCTCTTTCGCATCACCCATGGCCCCACTAGGCTTCGACCCAGCTGGGCCCCTACGGTTACTGACATCTCCTTGAGGCGCACGTGGAACAGTACGCGCTGTCGACGGTTTGGGCTCGGTCCTGACGGTTACCGGACGATTGGACGGCGAGCTACCCATTACTCACCGTCCGCAAGCCCGCACCTACGGTGGCGGGAAATCGGGATCGGAATCCTGGCGGCGGTTGGGGCGTGAGGACCTTTGCCTCACGCGATCAGCCGCCTCCTTTGCTAGTATTACTGCTTCGAAGAAGGAGGCGACTACTTGCCATTCCTCGCTCCAGACCATGGCCTTTACCAAGGCTCGGCGAGAGAGATCGCTGGCCCTCACGAGGACACGGAGGTGCTCTGCCCGTGTCCTCCGGACGGTCCACACAATTGTGGCACCTGGTTGTTTCTTTCGCACGAATCCGTCCTCCCGAACCTCCCGAACTTACCATGTCCGGTGAGGACTTGCGTCATGCGGAAAGTAAGGACGCCATGAGGTCTTTTCAGCCACTCCTCAAAGAGGGTACATATCGCTATAATTATGGCGTGCCCAATTATTTGAGGTGTGGGATGTATTTTTTTTCAACCGGCTTCAAAAAAGAAAGAGGTTTTCCCAGCGTGAGCACGCGTTACTTTGTTTCGCAGGCGCTTGCAAATATTACGTGAAAATATTCCCAATATTGCACGCCGACTACCACATTTTGATCCATTAAGTATTATTGTTTATTTTAAGTACTTTGTTAACTTGGCGAATTTTGCGTCGGGACTTGGGCCTACACCCGTAAAAGATCCAACTGACCCAGGAGCTCAAAGTAAATGACCATAGACAACAGTGTTTGTTCGCTGACTGGGCTACAGAACGTTTGGAAGGCGACCCCGATTTTGACCGAAAAATCATCTTATGCGACGTGGCGCATTTTTGGATGAATGGTTTTGTTAATAAGCTAAATTGCCGTTTATGGGTCGACCACAACTCACATGAGGTTCACCAGGTGGTAATGCATCCACAAAAAGTTACTGTTTGGTGTGGATTTTGGCCCGGCGGCATCATTGGTCCATACTTCTTCGAAAACGATGATGGCGAGGCCATTACTGTCAACGGCGAGCGCTTTTTGACCTGAATTGAACGATATGGACGTGGACAACATGTGGTTCCAACAAGACGGCGCTACTTACTAAACAGCGAGCGACACAATGGACATTCTGCATGAACGGTTCGAGGATAGGGTTATCTCTCACAGAGGTGACGCGAATTGCCACCAAGATCGTGCGATTTGACCCCACTAGACTTTTTCTTGCGGGGTTTTCTCAAGTCGCAGGTCTATGCCAACAATCCGCAATCAACAGATGCCCTATAAGTCAACATAACGCAAGCTATCGCTCAGATTCAGCCGGATAACAGCTTGTTTTATTTAATTTCAACATCGACCCGTCCTTGTTGAAAGACCCTTTAGTATGGGCGATCCCTACGGAATAATGAGTTTTGAATTAGGAACGAAAAACCATTCTAAAAAAACATATTGTGAATTAAAATGAACGTGCATCAAACAAGTTATTCAAAAATCAAAATGGCCGTTAAAAAAAAAGGAAGAATATGTGGTTACTGACGAGTCTCTAAAAAAAAGTAATGAAAGATTGAGAGCGCTATAAAGAATTAAAACTATTAAATCTTGAGAGTAGTGAATTATTTTGTTTCAAATCTCAAAACTTGTCGAGTAATAGTTAAGATTCATCATCATCATCATATCATCATAGGCCTCCCCAAATGTCGCCATAATGACTGGTCCTGTGCGTCTCGCATCCATCGGATTCCCGCAACCCTTACCAGGTCATCGGTCCACCTATTGGGAGACCTTCCAACGCTGCGTCTTCCGGTACGTGGTCGCCATTCCAGAACCTTTCGTCCCCATCGACCATCTATTCTGCGAGCATTGTACCCTGCCTACTGCCACTTAAGTTAAGATTAACTTGTAAATAATATTTATATATCTCTAATATATAATTTGTTTTAGTCAAATGTCTCTTAATTATCTCACAGATAACTAAAAAAGTGGGCAAATGTGAGTCGGACTCGCGCCCTGAGGGTTTCGTACAAACTACAATTCCCGAATGGAATCTCGAAGATTTTTCTGAATTGCAAAAAAGTATTTTATTTAGTGACGTAGGTAACTAAAAAATTATGTTTTTCAGATTTATTTCTATACCTGTGCTATAATACCTTGCATAATGTCAAATTTCAGGATTCTGGGTTAACAGGAAGTACCCTATGAATTTTGAGTACTTTGGGAGTATTTTTTTGCGACATAAACGGCGGTATCTTTTTTATTCGTTACCTTAGAAGTTTGATTTTTTCACAGCTGCAAGGAACCGCAGACTTAAGTATATGTTTAATTTCAACTCGATACCACCACGCGTTCTCGAGATAAACAGTCTTGACAGACAGACAGACGGACAACAAAGTTATCCTATAAAGGTTCCGTTTTTTCCTTTGGAGGTCCGGAACCCTAAAAAAATCCTTTGGCCCTTGCTTCACTCAAGAACTCCTTCGCAATGTTCTGGAGTTAATTATGTAAATCCCTAACGATCGGGATTGAAATTTCGTTTCGTTTGGAATTCAACATACCGCCCGCGACTTAAATACACTGCACGCCACATAATCTACTATTACATATTTTCAATGTATTGAGAGTGTTTTTATCAACCATTTTACATCAATAAATATAATTCTATCATCTGTTTTGTGGATTTATCATTTTGTTAAATGTTTAAATGTGTCAACATCCATCTTTACACAAAATTAAATAATTTTGGTGTACATTGTGATGAATGCAAAGTATACACACGTCCCAGACTTTTATTTACAAACCTTACTTACTATATAATTTTCGTAATTTAAAATAATATCTTCCTAAAGGATCAAAATTGTTCAAGCGATCACGAAGCTCGATTTTTACGCGTGTGTGCGTGCAGTTGCATGAATGATGCACACAAACATATCATTGCAATGAATTTGCCTAAACTCTAACGAGTGAATTCTATGCACGGCCTCTTAAGAATAAAAAAATAACGTCAACACACTGTACTTATCACCATCAAATTGTTTAATGTCCCTTTTATCCAATTTGATGCACAAAACGTTTTTATTATTAAATGTTTGTTTATTTTCACTTTATATTATTTCCACTTAGGCTTAGCACTCTGGGCCCATAATTTGTATTAAATTTAGTTTAATTAAGATTCTTATAAATTAAAATAATGTACATTTCATATACAAATAACTATTCGGTACCTATTGTTGAGCTAGACTAAACTAAATAAAAAATTAATTTCAAGCCGAAATCCAATGGATGCGAGACGCACAGGACTGCTCGTTATTACGACACTTGAGGGAGGCCTATGTCTAACAATGGACGTCTTTCGGCTGAGATGATGATGATGATGTGATACAACTTATGTGAAACGCCACGCAACAATATTATGCATTACATTACATTATAATAAAACTTTTAGCAGCATTTTTTTTCATTTTTCGATTTTTAATGCCTTGCTGCTGGGCACGCCGTAATTGCGGCGGTAAGTTCCCTCTTTGAGGAGTTGGTTGGAGCGGCAACACGGCGTCCTGACCTTCCGCATGACGCAGGTCCTCACCGGACATGGCCAGTCCGGGAGGTTCCTGCATCGGATTCAGGCGGAAGAAACGCCCGGATGTCACCATTATGCCCCCCGGAGGACACGGTGGAGCCTACGGTGGAGGTGTGCCCCGCTTGGGCGGAGCACCGCCGTGTCCTCGTGGAGGCAATTGGAGGCAGCGACCTTTCGCGTCGGGCCCTGGTTCAGGCTATGGTCCGGAGCGAGGAGGAATGGCAGGCGGTCGCCTCCTTCTGCGAAGCAGTAATGCTTTCGCTAGCATTACTGCTTCGCAGGAGCACGCCCTAGCCGCCGTAATTCCGACCCCGACTACAGGCCACGGTAGACGCGGGCTCGCGGACGTCGAGCAATGGGTGGCTCGCCGTCCGGCTGTTCGGTAATTAACCGGACCGAGTCCAGTCATCAACGGCGCGTAGTGATCCGCGCGCTCCTCAAGGAGATGTCAGCAAACCGTTGGGGGCCCGGTAGGGCCGATGTCCGCTAGCTTGGACCGCGGAGAATTTCTAAAAAGGAAACCCGTAGTCCTAGAACGCAAAGGGTAATTGAAGGACACAGGTGTGGTTTTAGTCAGTAAAAATCTGACACGCCCTCTCGCCCCGCCCAGAGCGCGAAAAGTCATTTGGATGATTTCCCACCTTAAAAAAAAGGCCTTGCTGCATTTCGACGAGCGGTGGGTCGGTAAAACATAAAATTGGTGACTACGAAGGAGATGGCGGAACGACTTTGTGGTCTTTCTTAGTAACTGGTAACTAGTAGCGTAGAGCCGGCAACAAAGCAAGGAATGAGAGAGGCGTTAGCCCAGCGGTGGGCAAAGGCCATATAAGCTATTTATTATCAACCGTGAACGTCAAAGCTTCGCAAAATTAAATAGCCTTTCATGAAAAGCTCAGTGATATCGGACCACGTTACGTGTTCAGCCAGGTATATATAAATTCGAACAAGCTCTGTACTATTTCTCGCATGGCAGGAAATCAAATATCCGTTTGTACAAAATGGAGTACGTGTTATTATTTTGCATCGACAAAGAGTCTTTATGGGCGCTTTTACATTTTTCTCTCACTCGCAACAGTAGTTTCAACACGCGTTCCTTTTTGCAGATGAGTTAAATCATGAGGCACCCATTTTTCATATTATTAATTTTATTGCTTTGACGCAAATGAGTCAATATTGTTGGTAAGGTAACGATAGACCATACCACTAATTCCTGGGTAGCTTGGCTCGGATCGACTTCCAATATCTCTTTTAATCATTGTTATTGAGAAAGTGGTGGATGGTGGAAGACCGCGCACACACACACTTGTGTGGGTGGTCTTTCACCATCCACCACTTTTTAACATGGTTGGTTCTTCAAATCAAAGTTTCCATCACGATAGCGTTTAAACCAAATTCGCACGCTGCGTTCATTACATGTCCCCTTTTCAAACGCAACATTGATATTGCAGCTGTTTTTGCCGCGTTAGTTCCACTTCGGAACTCTTATTCGAAAATCACTCGTAGAGCAGTATCCATCTTTCTTGTCTAAGCTGAATAAAAAAAAAAACAACAAAAGTCGATATTCGAATGTTGCTCATTTTTTAAAAGAAGATCTTTATAGGTATCATTTGAAAAAAGTTTCGCTCAAAAATCTCAAACCATGAAGGTTCTATGTCAATTCGAAGTATCTATTACAATAAAACGGCAATTTCATACTTTAACCTCTATTATTATATTTCTATATGACATGAAAGGTTGTTTGTCATTTGAAAAATAGAATACAAAGGATTTGAAATGAGAAGTCGTCAAGTGCACACAGATGTTTGCGATGTTAACAGTTTCTTTTTGCTCGTATATTGAAGTTCAAAACTTTGTTGTGATTTTGAGAATAAATCAGAAGTTTTTGTAAGTTTTGGGATTATGTTGCAAAATGTGAAAATCATTTTGGTCTGTCGATAGTTATCTTTATGTTGTGATAATAAAAGGAAAATTATATTCAATTAAACAAAACAGTTCTGCCCCCCTAGCGTAGTTGCAACCGTTTCGTGTCGAATTCCGTTCTCCAATCGGTAACGCCTTGGTGTCAGCAATTATAGAAAATGATAAGTTGGTAGCCATGTTGACACGCCTGAGTCGGCCGCTCATTCTACAATGTCGTTCTACAATAACAAAAGATTTAGCGTTGAATATTGTAGAAACGATAACAATTCATTTTATCATTTTGAACGATGTGAACTTGGCTACGAATTTTCTATTCGTTTGTTCTGACCACGTGACATAATATAACGTTGAGATGATGTCATTCCCATACATTTGGTTAGTTTTCGATTAGCGTTAACGATTGCAGATTATCAACTTGGCTAGGGGTGCTGAGCTCGAGAAGGTATTAGTCATCCCTGAACTGTGCCGCATATTCTGTATGTAAATGGTATTGCCGAATGTATGATGAAAAATGATAGAACGGGTCTACATAAAACAAAAGGTTCTAGAATCAGATTGTTCTGGGGAGCACTGAGGTTAGATTATACACCTGGTCAGTTATGGCATAATAACAATAATAAAAAAATGTAAATTTTAAAGTGTTTGATTCTACTGTTTACTAAGTTATTAAAAGTTTAAAAATGAAATTTGACAAAGAGTTTGTCAAAGGGAATTTCGTTGATGATGAATCAAATTTATAAGGTGTGGGATATGGTAGACAAAAAATATTTGTGGGAGTCAGAGATGTGAAATGGATTAGATTAAGTTCTTATCAAATAGGCCAGTGAAACTTGTGCCTAAATATGTTATGCTAAAAGCTAGCTATAAATAACATAACTTGGTAACTCTAACTTGGTACACCCGTTTGAAAGGAGGTGTGGATCTGACAAGAATCAATCAGTTTTAAAGCAAACAAACGTACTAAAAACAAAAAAACTTACTTTCTGTTTCGTATATTATAATATATAATTTGAATTTTCGTATAATGAATAATGGACAGACTAGATCAAGGCCGCAACTAAGTGCTCGGTTCACGAATGTACCCGGAAAGCTGCAATCCGCGATGAATGGCGCCGTATCACCAGGATGATCACTCATCGTGATTCACAGTGATGCACGACCACGCTGCCAAGAGTGTACCGACTGAGAAGAATAATGAATACACTGGCGACAGTATTTTTTGATAATATGTTATTACTTATTGCGTGCTGGACCATATAAATAAAATTAAATGCTCGTCCGATAAGCATTTCAATGAAGATGTTTTCAGTAATTGATTCAACTAGGAAACTATTGAAAATTAAACCTGGAATTCTGGTACTAAAAATCACCGATTGAGAAAAAGAGAATCAAACATTCTTTGTATTGATCGCAGTAAAACAACCCTTCTACGTAAAAGCATTTAACGAATGGCTCCACTTATTTTCAATAAAATTCCACGGCAAATAAAGAATCTGAATCATAGTACTCGTATGTTTAAACAGAAACTGAAACAATTTTTAATACATAAATGTTACTACTCCACTGCTGAATTTATGGAGGACACCACTGACATTTAGGTTATTACGTTTAGAATATTATTATTTTACTTTGACACTGAAACCTTATCTATTATTACGTTAATTTACAAATAAATTTGATTTGACTGATTGAGTGTTTATTAAGATGTCATGTTAGTTGTTAATTTGTAATAATTTTTAATTTATATAATTTTCGTTTAATAATATTTTTTAGTTTATAATTTTTTTTAATATAATTACTCTTTAAGAATTTGGTATGTCGTAAGGTAGAATGTATTGGAAACCCTTACCTATGTATCATCTTATATCTATACCTACATTGATAGCAAATAAATATATCTGAATCTGAATATTAGTAAAAATTTCGATGGACTGTCGAGCTTGTGGCGTTATAGTGCCAGATGGATTGTTTATGAAGTGCTCTATTATACAGTGTGGAAAAGTGTATGATATCAAGTATCCGGGCTTTTTTTTATTCTTGATAGGTTCGCGCTTGACCGCTATCTCACCTGATAGAAAGCGACGAGCGGTCGTCGACGGTACGCGCTTACCTAGAAGTAACCTATTCACTCTTGACTTAAAGATTCCCGACTTTGGGGAAGACGAATACACATCTTTTTCCAAGAAACGTATGCTCGAGTGGATTTGTCCTGAGTGCGTTTGCTCCAAACCCAAACGAAATGATCCGGATACACCAGTCCGCAGCACCTTCCAGAGGACGTCAGACGAGACCAGTGCCTACGTTAAAACTCAACGAGGAAGTCGTTCGAAAAAAGTGATATATATACTTTATATTTAGATCATCGAGGGTGATCATGATGGCGTTTTGGTGACAGAGTTCAGACAGTTTAGACTTGAAGTTCTCCAACTTTTAGACATGCAAACTAAGATTGTAAAACATCTTCAAAAAGTATACTATTCAACGAAAGCGGAGTTGTAATACCTAAAAGCAAATATGAAGGTATTTTAAGAAAACCTGCCACAAAGGGACTTGTTTACTCGACAGCAGCCGGGTGGGACAATGGAAGTGACAACAGAATGTTCAAGATCGGGACTAAAGGTGACTAATTAACTCACTGCTCCAACTTCATTTGCTGCTGTGGCCTGCAGTGATAATAATGTAAACAAACGAAACATTACTACTACCCGCACCACAAGTAAAAATAGTGAGGCCACTAAAACAGCGTCGGTGAGCGTATCAACTATGCAGTCTCCTACTATTTCTCAACCTGTCGTCGATTCAACTCATACGGTCTGGGAGTTGAGATGAATACTAAGGAAAACGAAGACGACATGAATGAGTGGACTACGGTTCGTAGAAATAGGGGAAGTTTTAAAGCTAAAAATGTTAAGAGAGACGAAAATTCGAATTTGGTAGCAATACAAGCTACAGAAAAAAAGAAGCATCTTCACTTTTGGCGATTGGCTACAGAAACTACAGTGGGAAAGCTTACATCGCATGTGAAAGGGGTATGTGGCTCTAAAGTGTGTGTCAAAATTTAAAAAATGAAACATAAAACCGAAAGGGATTATGCATATTTTGTCATCACTGTTCCAGAGTCAGTATATGAAAAGTTATGTAAGTTATGTTATGTGGTCAGTCAATGCTGAATTTTGTGAATGGATTTGGTTTCTTTTTGGTAAGAAAATCACCTTGATGTTAATTACCAAAATGCAAGAGGTCTTCGAACAAAGTTGACCAGATTTTTTAAAAATATGGAATCATTAAAGGTAACATATTTCCTATCACGGAAACGGGGTGTAATGATTCTATAATGGATGTTGAGATCGAACCAGCAGGATACCAATTGTTACAATGTGACAGGGCTGACCGTCGCAAGCAGGGCGGCGCGTTTCTCGTGGCCACACACAGACTCGAGCTGCGACGAGTGAATCCAGCGGGTGACGTCAACGTAGATAACTGCTCATTTGAATTAGTTTGTGCGACTGTACATGTTAAATGTAGATTCATGTTTTTGTGTTGCATTGTTTATATACCACCAAATGAGTATGAATATGTGATATTTTTTAGAATAATCGAATAATTGTGTGTTAAATATAAAAGTGTTTTGTTACTAGGTGATTTTCATTTAAACTCGAGTAATGAAAATACTAAACATTATTTTGAGTTTTTATATCGTTTTGCGATGAATAAAGTACCTACTTTTAGTGGAAGGCAGTTGGACTTGGTGATTTGTTCATTGTGCTTGTGTGATGGTGTGCGGGTGTGTGAGGCGGATGAGCCCCTGGTGCCTGTGAACGTGTACCACCCGCCACCCACCATAACCCTGCAACTCAACGTGAGCGAGATGCGCGCTCCCATGCCGGCAGCTGACGCCGTATCTCCGGACTGTTAGATACAGATACCGGCACGGATCTTGAGCCCTCACTTTCACTTGCGCAGAAGTGAAATATCGGGTTTCTTTAGTGGTATGAAGTGAGACGCGGAGGTAGGGAGTCTAGTGTTGTAAAAACGCTCGAGTCGGCGATAAAACGCTCGAGTCGGGACTCAAGTCGGCGCTAAAACGCTCGAGTCGGGACTCGAGTAGCTTAAAAACGCTCGAGTCGGAACTCGAGTCGGTTCGAAAATGCTCGAGCGCTGGCTTGAGCGTTTAGAAAAAAAGCTTAATAAATAGCAACGATTCGACGCTCGACTCGAGTTTGAGCACGAGCCTTTACAAAGTATGTGAAGACAAAAACAGTTTATTAATAAGTACTTATTGTGTGGATTTTATATGTTACAGAAAGTATTATCACTTCCCTCGGGACTTTTTCGCCTTTCAAAGGTTATCTACAAATATATTCATAATATTGGTAATAGACACTCTTACTTAGGTAGTATATTTAGTTAGACAACAGGCATTTATTCCTATAAACTTTATTTATTGTTATCTTAAAAAAACCATTAAAGATTTAACAAAAAATATGTATGTTTATGTAATGACTAAACAAAACAAAAAAGGAGTTTATATTTTTATTGTACTTATTTACTATTCATGTTAATAAACCGCAGCTTATATTAATAAACTTATCAACTTTTTTATCTTAAATGTTTTTTGTTAACCATGAAGAAAGACAACACACATACAGGCCTGAATATTTTTATTACTCAATCAGTTTCTTCTTTTAGATATGATGAGGCCAGCTTTTAAAAATGTCACGCTTGGCACACTTGTACTTGGAACAGATAAAATTTCATATGCCATTTTAGTTAGGTTAGGCAATGCAGATTCTTTATTTTTCCACCACAACATAACATCTGTGTTTTCAGGTTCAATTGAGGAGTTTAAATAAATTTCAATCTCATCTACATTAGATTTTTGTTTGTATATCGAAGAAAAAAAAGACTTCTTGATCTGAACATCCGAAGATCCCGGATTTTCCGTGTCTAACGTATCGTCTTCAGTTATTGGTGTGTAATATTTATCGAGATAAACTTGTTTCAGTTTTTCTAAAGGTTCTGGATTACCTCTATTCATGAAATAATTGTTATTCAAACGGGGATCTAAGATGGTTGCAATTGCTGCAACATCTATTTGTATTTTTGAAGAGTATTCATTTAATTTAGTTATCATTGCTTTAGCACAATCTCTTATGATGTTGATATATTATATAATATATCAACATCATCCAATTTAGTAAAATGATCCCGCAGCGAATCTATGATTGGGGAAACATAATATCGGATATTCATGTATGGATAACATTGCTGTGGCTTCATAGAATAGCTGTAAAAAATCTAGGATTACTTTTATGTCATCCCAATTCTGAATTGCATTGAAGCACTAAAATCTGCTTTTTCAGAACAAATGAAATCCAATACTGTTTTCATCGAATAAGCTCTTTCCAACATTAGAAATATTGAGTTCCAACGTGTGGGTACATCTTTTATAAGATCTATTTTTTTGACGTTAAGCAAAATACAGCATTGTTCATAAACTTGTTTTCGTTTAGGTGATAGGGTATTTAGTAGTATTAGATATTTCACTAAATTTGATACGGCAGAAATAATTGATTCAACTTCATTCAAGCCTTTTTTAACAACTAAGTTGAGCACATGTGCCAGGCATCTTACATGTACTAAATCTTTATATTCTTCATGAAAGAGTGTTAAGAGATTAATACATTTTACGTTTGTTGCACCATTATCCGTCGTGATAGATATTATTTTGTCTTTTAGAGAATAATCGGAAAATATTTGAATAATCTTTTGCAAGACTTCTTCAATTTGATGAGGATATGGTATAAGATCAAATTCAATTATCATAGAAATCAGTTGACCCTCATTAGTCACAAAATGTGCAGTGACTATTATGTAAGGTTTATTCGTAACTGATGTCCAGAAATCAAAAGTTAGTGATAGTTTTTGCTTAGAAGACTTGATCAAATTAATTAGACTCACCGACCCCACAGTCAAACTTATAAATTACTTACCTATTGGAATAAAGTTAAATAAATAAATAATTACGTCATTTTTCACCTCTTTATAAAACATTTTGAATACCTTTAGTTAATTTGTAAAGAGCCGGTAGGGTATAATTTCCATTTAAAGCGGATATCAATTTCTGAAAATGTCCTTCTTCAACGATGTGTAATGAATGATTTCCGTGAATAACAAAATTTTTCAAAAGGGTGTCGTAATCTGAGTATTTTGTACAAAATTTTCGTTTTACTGACAAGGTACTTGGGCGACATGGAGAACAAGATGTGCTTGCAAGACTTGTATCTGGATCAGCGAAGTTGGTAGTCGTATGCTGCGATGAATGTTTTTTGAGAATGTATGTGGATGTTTTCAGTGAAAAATTTCTATTACAAATTTTGCATGTAACACGACCGGCGATGTTTTTAAAGTTAGCCCATTTCCAACTCTTCCGTCTCTCTTCACACTCGGATAAATTCGTCAATTCACCACTAATCTTCATGTCATCTTGATAATCACTACCACTAACGATATCGCTATCGTTTTCCATTTTTTGAGAAACACTCGACATTATTAACGCAAAATATGAAATAGTGATAAATTACAGAAATATTTTCTAAACACAAATGATTTGAGTCGAAGTGCATCTAACGCACGTCATGCGTCATAATGATTAAAGATTACCCTCTAGTCAATTCTCTAGTAAATTTTAATATACACCCAGTTAAAATGATAAGGCTTCGACGCTCGAGCGCGCAACTCGAGCGTCTAGCCCCGAGTCTTCAACGCTTACGAGTCTTAAACGCTCGAGCGTTTAGCGTTCGAGTCTTGAACGCTCAATAGCGTCGACTCAGCGCTCAACGCTCGAGGTTCAGTGCTTATTGGGGAGTAGAAACCTGGTACAGTGATTGGGTCTCTGATGTGTATGATGCGCAAAGCGATCCCTACTTATTCGCCGAGCGCTCAAGATTCGTGCCCGTATCTGTACCCGAAAGTCAAATCAAACCAGAATGAAACTTTTATAAAGCAGAATATTGTTTAATGTATTCCTCTTTTCATTCGTACACATTTTTAACAGGTGCCTAGACAATTCAATTTCCCGGAACGTTGGAAGGTCACCCGTGTGATTCCCATACCAAAAAGGGTTGACGGAACAGCAGTCGAGTCCTTTAAACCAGTAGCGATTCTGTCGACACCAACAAGATGTTCTGCCTTTCAGCGGGATATTCAGGGACAGGTGGTTTCGCAACTATCAAACGCACAGCATGGCTTTCGTCCTGCGCGTAGTACAATCAGCAACCTTTTAAACGCTATGATGTACCTGGTTCCTCATATCGACGCGGGGGTGCAGGTGGACGCCGCCTATTTTAATTTTAAGAAGGCATTTGACCTAGTGGATAATGATGTCTTATTATCGAAGTTGGCGAGGATCGGCTGCACTCCGACATTGCTCCAAATTTTTGTGAGCTATATATTATGAAGGACAGGGAACGAGGAGTATTGTGGTTGTTGGTCTGAGCTTTATTTCACTAGATCGGGGGTGAGTCAAGGCACAAATGTGGGGCCGTCACAATTTATTATTATGATCAATGACTTGCCTGAAGTAGTGAGTGACACCAGGTGTCTGCTACAACAAACTGAACGCCTCTGAAAAGAGTGCACGTAGTGCGAGACCTTGGCGTCCATATGGATACACAGCTGAGATTCCGGGATCATATAATCAGCGTTTGTAAAAAGGCATACAGGCGGACGTGCTTCGCAGAGCAGCAGATTTCACCAATATGAGGGCTATTTCAGCATTGTATAACGCGCTAATTAGGAGTCAGTCGGACTCCTAATTAGCGCGTTGTACAATGCAGCTGTATGGGCTCCAAATGAGGCGAAATATACTCTCATGTTAGAGCGCATACAAAATAAATATACTTGATACCTGTACCAAAGACTTTATGGGGTATATCCCCTCTATCCCTTGATGTATCCAACCTTGTTCATTTTGGGCATGGTGGGATACAACAGGTTAGAGACAAGAAGGGATCTAGCATTGGTATCGTTTATTCTAGGAGTGTTTCGGGGCAACACAAATAATCCGGGTATGTTGCAGGAGATGAGATTGTGCGTGCCCGATGGGTACGTATAATGTCGCTGACGGCCGGATTTGTTCGCACTGGCGCGCGGTAGTGTGGTTGTCCACCAGGCCAACGTCCCATTCTCGAGGGCAATGCACACACTTAACCTGGTGGCCGATAGAATTGATATATTCTCATGTTCACTGAGCAATTTTAAAACTGCTTAGAATTAGAAAACTGATCTTTATATTTAAAAACCTCCGTTATGTTGCGGACCCAGGAATATTAAAAGCGGTATATTTTGCGCTGTGCCAGTTGCTAATCTCTTACTGTATCACTATATGGGGTGGCGCGACCAAAACGATTATGCTTCGAATCGAACGAGCGACTCAACAAGCACCCTCTACTTACCTATAATCCTTCCCTATTTGAAGGTAAGCGACGTAAACATGCAGTCTGTTTCACAGTTCGGTTTCATAGAACTTTTGCCCGTCGACATTTTGGTTTTCTCGGAAACTACTTATATAATCAAATTAACGAGATCTTAACAATTTATGCTCTACCAAAAATCTACACTTCACTTTTATTTCTATTTGTAAAGGTAAAATTATTATAATTAATAATTTTGTCTGTATTCTCGCTAAATTGTTAACAAGGTTCAAATCAAAAAACAAAAAACAAAAAATTTGGTTTAGTATTGTAAATAATTAAGCATCAGCATTTTGGGGTGGAGGGTCTGGTGATACGACACACAGGATATCCTAGTATGGACTCCAGACTCTCACAAAGTTTTTATATTTTGCATTAATTATTGTCAATTTTATGAAACTTTTGTATATACTTTGTGTAGAGTGAAAAAATAAACTATTATTATTATTACTGAGCGAGTTCACAAAAGTTGCATTACATTTTTTATGTTATAATGGAAATATATAATAATAAATAATTAATTGAATTAAATGATAGTATTCTGATAGTTAATTACGTTACATTGTATTTTAATTGTATGTTATATTAATTTTTAATATATTGACTAAGTTATTTTATTTTTGCAAATGTTATGAATTGTATCAAATTGATATGAAATCATTGTAATTTATATTTTTGACCACACTTTCGCATTGGATTGGTCTGTAATGATAGCTGTATGTATGTCTAATAATAAATAAATAAAAATAAATAAAATGTACTCTGGGTTACTTGTTTAAATTAATTAAGCAATGTACAATTTGCTGGCAGCAAAAAATGCCAAGATGGTTCACAGTAATAATGGAGTACGGTGTAATGAAAAGCAGTATAAGATACTTTGAATAAAGTCGTTGGTGACAAGTATTTTATATTAAGTATTATTTATAGGCTATTACTATAGCAGATGCTGTTTTTATTTTATGATGATAATAATAATAATAGAATCATCTTACCAGCCACAAACGAACACATAAATATTAAGTATCATGTTGAGAAATATGTTGCTACAATAAAAGTTGGTATTTTTTGTTTCCAACGGTGCATTACAACTAGATAAGAATCAAATTCGAGGTGACGTTGTAAATAGATACAATGTGTGTAAGGATATGTTATTATATTGTGTTAATAATAAGAGCTTGGTTATTATAAGGAGATGAATAAGATTCATGGTTTCAATAATCAATGAAATTATTTGTTAGTATGATTAGGTTTTAATGGGTTTTTCCTAATCTTGCACAATGAATTTTGTACCATGATGATATTGTATTCCCAGAAAGAAATAGGGAGGTGTGTTTTATATTATTGTATAAAGGTGTTTTTTTTTTGAGTAGGGTGTGTTGGGAGCAGTGGTGGCCGAGTGGTAACGGCCCTGACTTACAAGTTATAGGTCGCGGGTTCAAACCCAGCCAGGCGCATTAATTTGTGTAATTTATTTCATCACCACTGCTCTCAAAACGGTGCAGGAAAACATCGTTAGGAAACCGGCATGTCCTAGAACCAAAAATTCGAAGACGTGTGACATCCACCAACACGCACTGGGCCCGCGTGGTGGATTACGGCCCATTCCCTCTCCTAGAGAGGAGGCTTGTGTCCCAACAGTGGGAACATTGTAAGTGCGACTATGCTATGCTATGTGTTGTAATATAACAAAAACAAATCCATCCTACTTCAACACTATGGTATTTCCCTTTCTAACCAATAAATATTGTATTTCATTGGTGAGCTCCTTGTCAGCACATGACTAAAATCTGTAGTATTATGAGCACACGTCTCACGTAATATTATTGAAACACACTTTCCAACGTAAAGGATAATAAACGATATGATTGAAATTCTTAAATAAACGATGTTTCTCTTTGGTGCCCACAAATAATCCCAACAGTGATGTGCCGAGTCACTGTTTTGGTTTATCAGGTTGACTCGATTCGGTTTGTGTATTCGAATTTGACTCGATTCCGCGGTTCGAGTCCAATACTCGGATTCTATGTTTAGTGCTCGAAAGTTCTGTATATCGACACTTTTTAATTGATTCTGAGTAAGTATTGATACGTGATGAACGATACTGTATCGAGTAAAAGTATCGATACCTCAACGGTATCTTTTCATCCCTAGACAAAACAGTTTCGTTTTAAAGCCTGCGGACACTTGAGGCAAAACTGTTTTAGACAGAAATTTCTACGAAGTCGCAGACTTGTCTACGTCGACGCAGACTTGTCTACGCCAAGGCGCACACCACCAAGACAACAGTCTAGCGGCGGATGGTCAGTGTTACCAACTCAGTGGATTTCCCACTAAAACTGCTGGTTTTAACCCCAATTTAATTGCGAAATATTTGTTATAATGGCCAGTGGATTTTTCTAGTCCTTCAGTAAAATTCAATTTCTTATTAAAAATGCTATCTCTCGGGTGTAAATCAGCACTTTAGAATCCATAACTATCAATCTGATACCGGTGGTGATGGTGCAAACAAAAATGATTTGTCTAAAGACGAATTAACATTATTAATAAACCTACTAATGTTAATTTACCCCCAAATGGTATTTGATCAACTGATTGTTATTTTTTAATACTTATTATTAAATGAAACTAATAACCTATATGCCTACTTATTTTATTTAGAATAACACACATTTAATGTGGGAAATTTTGCGACTTTGTGTGTAGGATAATTTTTTGTTAGCGGTTTTAAAAGTTGACTCTAGTGGTAAGTTAGTGTAACTGTTGGCAACATTGGACATCTTGAAACAGTCTTGTTGCAGACAAGTCAGCGGTGTCGTAGACAATTTTGTCTAAGACATTATTGTCTCAAGTATGCGCAGGCCCTTAGGCGTGCGCCGTGTCGTAGACAAAACAATTTCGTTTTAGTTTTGAGACAGATTTGTCTATCTAAAGACAGTCTTGTTTGAAGTGTGCGGTCAGCCTTACTTTTGGTGGTTGACGAATACAATTTGCTCAATAATATAAGATATTTATTTCAAATCCGCTGGATTTTCCAAAATTCACACTCTAAAGGGATCAAATGAAAGTTCAAAGTTTGTATGACGAAAGCTACTTTTATGCGGGCAAAGCCGCTGAAACTAGTCTATATATATAAAAATGAACCCCTATTTTTCCTGGTTATGCTATAACTTAACCCATCACAGCCCGAGTTTCTGAAAATATGTATATATTATTTTTTATGCATATATTGATTAAATATGGTCCAAATAATGTGATTATAACGGATTGCCGATGGAGCCAAAAGGTTCTGGAATGGCGACCACATACCGGAAGACGTAGCGCTGGAAGGCCTCCTAGAAGGTGGACCGAATAATAATAATTATTTATTATTATTTTAAGATAAGCCCCACAAAACCGTTGCAATGGTTTGACTGTGGGGTCGGTGAGACTCTAGACATACTTAAATGTACTTAAAACATTTCTAAATAATATAATTTTAATTTGCTTGTAAATCTATTTGTGTTTGTTTCATGACCTGGTAAGGGTTGTAGGAATCCAATGGATGCGATACTTGGATTAGGATACAGCTGAAATGAGGATGATGATGATGATGAATATAATAATAAAAAAATAAAAAAAAAATTCCTCCCTCTTATAAGTACAAAAATTTGTATATAGGTTCAGAGAAAAAGACACAAAGTAATATAATATTTTCATTTATCCAAATGAACTACTGAAAATGTTGGTTTATGTCTAAAATACTGTTAGTGTGTGAAAAGAACTAAATAAATCTCATTATTAAGAATTTTTTTTTTCGAAACATTTCGGCAACGATCTCTCATGACGGGTCTTGGTACAGGCCTTGGTACAGGCCATGATCCGAAGCGAAGAGGAGTGGCAGGCGATCGCCTTCTTTCTGCGAAACAATAATGCCAGCAAAGAAGGCGGCCGCACGTGCACGCGCGAGGCCGCGGCCCTCACCAACCCTCACCGGACCAAGCCCAAGTAGTTGACGGCGCGTACTGTTCCACGCGCGCCTCAAGGAGAGGTCAGCAAACCGTAGGAGCCCAGCAGGGTCGAAGCCTACTGGGGCCAAGGGTCTGATTCTGAAAGGAAGACTCGGTCCAGGTACGAAAGGCAACGAGGGAACAGGAGTGGGTTTTTAGTCAGTAAAAGTCTGACACGCCCTTTCGCTCCGCCCAAGAGCGGGGGATGTCATTGGATGATTTTCCTCCTACAAAAGAAAAGACCAACATCATATCTGCCATCCAACAGAACAATCACGTAAAATATATAACTCTCTCGGCGGTTATACAATTCCTTTCAATATATCCCGCAGCCCTAGCGGAAATCGGTCCTACAGGTCCCTTCAGTTTTGTTGTTATCTGTTCGAAGCCCGCGTGGAATACATCACGCCGTCGGATGTGTCCGGATAAGGCCGGATAGCGAGCTACTCATTGCAAACCTTTTTTTTTCATTAACTGTTTTTGCACCCGCCAAAAGTTATGTAACTGTTAAATTTTCTGTCAATCTACCAGAGTCCTCATCTGCAGAATCTTTGTTAGTATGTTCTACTACTTGAGGAGGCTCAGTATAAATCATTATGGCTTTCTTGTTCAAATGATTCTTCAGTCTTATGCAATGTTAGCCTAAAAAACGACGATAATCTATTTGGAAAATATTGTACTTATAAAGACCTAGCGTTACCATGTGACAAGAACAGGCAAAAAAACCTTCGTGATGTCAAATATACTTATCAAACTTTTATCTTTTTAGTCTTTTTATAAACCTTCAATCATCATCATCTTCCTGCCCTTATCCCGTGTTATTTGGGGTCGGCGCAACACGTTTTTTTCTTCCACTCTGCCCTGTTACTCGTCATGCTATCACTAACTTCCTTTTCTTTCATATCACTCTTCACACAATCCATCCATCTTTTCTTTGGTCTCCCTCTCCCTCTCCATCCATCCACATGTAAACTCATAACCATTTATAAACCTTAAATATGCTTTAATATATTATTATCCAAAAAAGTGAGAAACAATTTAAGAAATAAAAATAGTCGATACTTAAATTTTTGTGTTCGCCATTTCTTCCAAATGTATGATATTCAACAAATGACACCACTAATACATTACACTCCAATATGAATCACTACCGACTATGAATTGTTTCTTGTAATTTACTAAATATATCGTACTTTTTACCAGGCATCTGGCCTGGTAAAAAAAAAGAATAGAATAAACTTTATTGTACCCCAAAATAGTAACAAAACTTTTAAACTAAATTAATATATGGTACAATGGTACTGGTAATTAGGATCGACTGTAAAAACTTAACATAAAAAGAGAATAGTCTGCGGTGTACTGCAAATGATTGAATTATTAAATTATACATTAAAAATATATATAATTAAAATAAAAACAAAAAATAAAGTCGTTTGTTTTTGACATATGACCTTAAATACTACCACTACTCATGTTGCAATGGGTTAACAACAAAAACAACAAACAAAACAAAAAAAGAATTATTAAAATTAGTCCAAGTGACCAATTTTAATAATTCTTGTTTTGTTTTGTTCAGCATACAGAAAAGGTTTAGGTAGGTAGGGTAAGTAGGTAGGTAGATAGGAAACTAGCGTAGGGTAGGTAGGTAGCGTAAGGAAGATAGCCTAGAGAACGTAGCGTAGGGTAGGTTGAATAGTGACCAAAGAATGTGGTAAATACAGATAGATAAACTGAAATTGCAACAATCAACAAAATTGTTTGACATGAGTCTGACTGTGTGACAGCAACTTGTACTTTTGTGCCTTTTTAGAACCGAATGTAGGCGTTTGACCTACTTTTATAAAACGCGTACTTTCTGTAGGTTTGTTATAGGCCAGTAACATTGGCGTAGCTTCGAATAAAAATGTGCCACCTGTTGCCACTGTTAGATCCATGTTGATTGGACCAGCCAATGGTACCATCCAGTACTTCTCACCACCTGTTGATCTCATGGGCAGAGCTGCTTTCTTAAACTTAGCTGAGCTCAATGTGTCGTTACTAATAGTTGCGCGTCTGGTTTGAAAAGTACCCGCCAAAACGATTGTTTACTTTTGTTTTAAGCCGCTTCCAGTTGCTAGTTACCATGTATGTAACCAAATTCTGTTACCGCGTTTGGTCGCGTGCTATTGTGTAAGGACATTATTAGTATGGATTATGATCGATTAAATGCGGCGTACGTCCAACGAAAATTTTCAATTAGATTAGGATTGTATATGGTAAATCCGTGTGCCAGCTTTAACTTTGTAGGCAATAAATAATTTAAAGTTGTTATTAGATTGTGTTGCGACAGAAAGAAAACAGTAAAAGAAAACTTTGATATAGAGGATAAAGATAACGGAAACTGGTCGTAAAATTATTTTATTTTTGACTTCCGTACCTCACAATTAGCCTTAAAATGTTCCCACTGCTGGGACTCAGGCTTTTTCTCTAGAAGAGAGTATGGGCCGTAATCCATCACGCGGGCCCAGTGCGGATTGGTGAATGTCACATGTCTTTGAATTTTTGGTTCTAGGACATGCCGGTTTCCTCACGATGTTTCTCTTCACCGTTTTGAGCGCAGTAGCGATAAAAATAAATTGCAAATTAATACGCCTGGCTGGGTTGGAACTCGCGACCTACAACTCATAAATCGGGGCCGTAACCACTCGGCCATCATTGCGCAATCCTTATCTGTACGGAACCCTTAGTGCGCGAGTCGATTTATTCTGTTCTAATAACTCGTGTATTTTTTTTGAAATCATATTTATTTTCCATTCCGAACAAATACCAACAACTTGAATTTGGTGCAGTCAGCTCAGTCAAACGTAATCAAAATAAATTTTGAATACGCGTCCAACCAAATATAAGTAGTACTAATTGTTGGTATTAAAATGGAATAAATCCGCGAGTCTAACTTGCATTTACATTTTTTTTTCATTTGTGATCTTATAAATGTATTTTATAATAATACCGTATGGTGTAATAAGTGCCGTATGGTGTCCGGACGTAAAGAATAGCATCATCCCATTACTTCCCGTGGGTGTCGTAAGAGGAGACTAACGGACCTTTTGAGACCGTGCGTACTGTAAAGCACCAAAGGCGGTGAGCATGGTGGTGCGTAAACCACCAACAAAGGGATTCCCAAGGATGGTTGGTGTCAGGTTGGCGGCCGACTATAAAACAGTTACCAAATCCCCTAGCAACATGTTTGGTACTAATAGAATGCGTGATAGGGTTAGGGCGTACCCCACAGACGACGCACAGAGGCAGCACTTGGCTCCTGTGGGTAATAGACCAGGGTTGCTGCACCATCCCGGGCGGGGGCAACGTAAGAAGCTAGCTCGGGAAATGAGATTGAGGTATGCAAGTTAGAATTTCGGGACCATAACTGGAAGGGCGAAAGAGTTGTATTGAAAAGAAGAAAGATGATGGATTGTGTAAGGAGTAATATGAAAGAAAAGGGAGTTAGTGATAGTGTGACGGGTGACAGGACAGAATAGAAGAAAAAAACGTGTTGCGCCGACCCCAAGTAATATGGGATAAGAGCAAGAAGAAGAAGAAATTTATTTTGTAAAGTACCAAATCTTAATAATACAGTATGCGGTTCATTATATTTCAAATATATTATCACTATCAAAATCATCATTTCAGATGAAAAACGTCTACTGCTGAATATAGAGGTCCCCTAAGTGTCGCCACAATGACTGGTCTTGTGAGTCGTATCCGTCGAATTTTATTAGTTATTTATTGTGCACAGTTACCAGAGTGTAGTCTTTATCAACCGAAAGGTTGAATGGTCTTGATTACATTATTGCATTATATCCGCCTACATACCACTAAGGTATGTAATGGTAATAATAAAATACAAATAAGTAAATATACAAATAAGTTATACATGCAATAATTAAAAATTTGAGCCATTTCTTAAGGTTGCGTTGTTTTATTGGATCTGGATCCTTATTGTCTCGTTTTTATTTCGAGGACGATAACGGACAAAAGCTTTTGTACGAATTTAACGCTATGCCTTATGGTTTGTCTATTGCCCCAAGAGCCTTTACCAAGATTATGAAAGAGGTAGTCTCCCATCTTAGGAGCCAGGGTTTCAAATCAGTCCAATGCCTTGACGATATACTATGTATTGGTGATAACTATTCGGAATGTCGTGATAACGTCACAGAAACTTTGAAATTATTAGAATCTCTTGGTTTTTTAATTAATTATAATAAGAGTTCATTGGAACCAAAACAGAATTGCAAATTCTTAGGTTTCATGAATGATTAAAAAAAAAAATAATGTCCTTACCAGATGAAAAACGGAGTTATATTGCTAAGTTAATTGATAAATTTACACTTTATCCACGCTGCACTATAAGAGAATTTATTCAACTTACCGCTGCTTGCCCCGCAGCAAAATATGGATGGATTGAAAAAATTTTAGAACGTCAAAAATGTTTAGCCTTGAAAACAAACAATAACTTTGAAACGAAAATTAAATTGTCAAACATAATTTTAGAACATTTGAATTGGTGGTCAAAAAATATTTCTACAACGTCCAACTCCTTAAGAGCTCAAGAATTAACTTTAGAAATATTCACTGATGCGTCTAGGTTAGGCTGGGGTGCCTGTTGTAATAATGAACGCATAAATGGTACCTGGAAACATTCTGAATTAAAGTTTCATATTACCTATCTAGAACTGTTAGCGGTATTTGTAGCGTTACAATGGTTTGCTCGCAATTACTCTGATTGCTTTATATTAATGCGTATCGATAATACGTCAGCCATTAGCGATATCAATCCTATGGGTGGAGTACAATTTCCTCATTTAAATGATTTATCTCGGTCTATTTGGCAATGGTGTGAAAAGCGAACAGTCTGATTATTAGCATTTTACTTAAACACACACGATATTGTTACAGCCGACGAACATTTTCGAAAAATTAATACAGATACCGAATGGGAATTATCAAATGAAGCATTCCAATCAATAATGCATAAACTAATTAAGCCAGATAGAGATTTATTCGTCTCTCGCACCAATGCAAAATGCAAGCATTACGTGTTTTGGCGACCAGACCCTGATGCTATCACTGTCAATGCCTTATTAGCTGGTACGATCATTTCTTTTATGCTTTTCCGTCATTTTCATTTACATTAAGATGATTACAAAAAAATGTTTTAGACAAAATCGAAGGAATTTTTGTATTTCCTTTATGGCCATCATAAGCCTGGTATCCTCAGTTAAAAAGTATGCTTGTATCATAGATGATTATTCTAAAAGCAAACAAAGATCTTCCTGTTTCAGAGCTCACCATCCGCTTTACAAGTCGCTTACCCTGGGTGCCGCAGTACTCTCCGGCTTGCGTTCACACAATGAAGAACGCCCTCAACCGCTCTTGACCTAATGTTAGCCTCTTTATCTAATAATACTGTACAACAATATAATGTCAACCATAAACTGTGGTGGAAAATCTGTATAGCTAATAATATTAGCATGTTTGAGCTGTCGATTCCAAGGGTCATGACCTTCTTGTCCGATCAATTTGATAAGGGAGCATTATACTTTGGGCACGCCACAATTATGGCGGTAAGTCCCCTCTTTGAGGCGTGGTTCGTCCGTTCGTGGTCGTGGCGGTGTCCTCACCTCATGACGCAGGTTCTCACCGGACACGGTAAGTTCGGGAAGTTCCTGCATCGGATTCGTGCGGAAACGACGCCCGGATGTCGCCACTGTGTGGATCGCCCGGAGGACACGGTAGAGTACACGGTGGAGGTTTGTCCCGCTTGGGCAGAGCAACGCCGTGTGTGGGCAATCGGCGGCGGCGATCTCTTGCGCCGGGCTTTGGTTCAGGCCATAGTCCGGAGCGAGGAGGAGTGGCAGGCGGTCGCCTCCTTCTGCGAAGCAGTAATGCTAGCAAAGGAGGCGGCCGATCGCGTGAGGCAACGGACCTTACACTCCAACCGCCGCCGGGATTCCGATCCCGATTTCCAGCCACCGTAGGCGCGGTCTTGCAGATGGCGAGCAATGGGTGGCTCCTGAAGCCTACCCAGTAGGCAACGAAGAAACAGGAGTGGGTTTCTAGTCAGTAAAAGTCTGGCACTATCTCCCGTTCCGCCCAAGAGCGGGGGATGTCATAAGATGATTTTCCCCCCAATAAAAAAAAACCTATCATTACTTCAAGTAAATAGTGTAGTAACAGACGACTGCATTAAAAGATTACTAAAAGAAGTGTACAAGTTGCGACCGTGTGTACCTAAATATACGAGCACTTGGAATCCCCAGGAGGGACTCGACCATGTCTCTAATTGGTTTCTAAATAAGAATCTATCAATCGAAAATATTACAAAAAAGCTGGCTATTTTATTAGCTATTTGCACAGCCCATAGAGTCCAAACGTTTTCATTAATAAAGACCTCAAACATAAAAATAAATTCTGGAGGCATTGATATAGTCATAACTGACATTAAAAAACATCGGCCCCGGGTCGAGATCAACCAATCTTATTTCTACCATACTTTGTAGACGAACTAAGTATTTGCCCAGCTACGTTAATAGAGGATTACCTTCAAACCTAAACGTTTAAACGGTCCTATAGGGGCGCTACGGCGTAGTCAATCAGCCGTTGAATAAAACTGGTCTTGTGTGAGAGCGGTGTGGAAGTGGCGACGTTCAGCGCGCACAACACGCGCCACGCCGCCACGTCAAAGTTTGTGTGGAACAACGTGATTCCTTAGTTCAATCTACTTCAAATTTTGCATGAACATTTTTTAACAGAATTAAGTAATGAAAGAAAGAAAAAAGAAAAGAAAAAGTGTTTATTCACGTCAAACATGGTGCATACCTTAAAAATAAAAATCAATATCGATATCAATAATCTTTAGTGATTTTTATTTAAATTACATTTTATTTTGTTGAATGTTTGAAAACCCAAATGGCATACAGATGATTTCACTAATGGAATTGCTTTCATATTTTGTACGGCAAAAAATAAACTTACTGTATGTTTTTAATTAAAAAATGGGAGCAGAGTTGGTTAATATCAATGGGAAATTAATAAACCTTACTATTGTACGTAGTATATATTTAATGTCTTTTTATTGTACCAATAGTTAGGGATGGTGCGTGCATTTTCCGTACGCTTTCTTATTTGTTGTACGGCACACAAGAACGCTGAATGGATATTCGTAAAGAAATTGTGTGGCATGTGACGCACAATTCGGATGAATTTGCTGTAGTGTTTCATGTCCGTTATGGCAACAATCATCAAAGAAGAAAATATATATTAGATATGTTACAACACCCTATGTATGGTGGTTTCTTCGAGTTAACTGCAGCTGACCAAATGTACCCATTTGTATTTGAAGTGTATCGAATTGGCAACCTTTTTTTTTTTTTTTTTTTTTTAATTGATATAAACTAGTGCTTGACTGCGATCCCACCTATACACTGACACCGATAGTGATAATAACGCTACATATTCATTTACTTCTACACGAGGTCAGGGTCCGACATCCTTCGATGACTTGAAAACTGTCCTCCAACCAACTTTTCAATTAGCTTGCATAAAACTTAGCTTGCAAGAGGACGATAAACATTGGAATTCTGCCCTAGAAGAAGCCGCCCTATGCGAGTCGCTATATAAAGTGCATGATTGTTCTCGAGGAGAGTCTGTATTTATTCCTAGGATTCCTCTAACAAGAGAGCGCAGTTTCCCATCAAAGTCTGCTTCGCAATAACCATATACAAAGCTCAAGGTCAAACTCTCAAGGTAGCGGGAGTAGACTTGAGGACTTGAGGAGAAAGCTGCTTCTCCCACGGCCAGTTGTATGTGGCATGCTCCAGAGTAAGCGCATAGAGTAGCCTGGTGATTATAGCACCCGAAGGAAAACCAAAAAATATTGTTTACAAAGAAATACTGCGGTAGGTATAAGTTAAGAAGAAGAGAAGAAGATTATAAAATTAATAACGTAAAAAAAAGTAATTAAAAATCCTATTGGAAACATTTTCAACTTTTTAAATATTATTTTATTTTAAATACTATTTTAATTTTTTGACTACGCGGACGAAGTCGCGTGCAAAAGTTAGTATAATATAAGATCAAACAAACTTCGGCACATGAAGTTCGATCGATATAAAGATATAATCACCCACCCACCCTACTTGCCCATAATGATGTTTTTGCTGGATTCACTTACTCTAACAATAATGAGGTCTGACAGAACTGTAATTCTTTTTATGTAGGCTCCTAACTTACATTAAAATATACTAGGGTAATTTTAAAAAAAGTACATAGTTGCCTTGTAGGGTAGAGGAAATACGTTGTGAATGTTATATTTTCGAATGAAGCGATTAATATAATATCGATCGTACTTCACTTGCCGAAGTTCATTTGATCTTATATAATAGATCACTTTGTTGTCTGTCTGTCTGTCAAGACCCTTTATCTCAAGAACGCGTGAAGGCATCGAGTTGAAATTAGAACCATATACGTAAGTCTACGGCCCGTTGAAGCTGTGAAAAATTCTAACTTCAAAGTTAATGGAAAATAAATATACGACTGTTTATGACTCAAAAACGTATATTTCGACACTCTCAAGGGAATTCAAATTCATAGGGAAGTTCCCGTTGACCCAGAATCCTGAAATTTGTCATAAAGTTATGTCTGCTGCTTTAGGAATAAATCTGAAAACAGTGAATTTGTTGTTACTTCACCAATAAAAACTATTTTTTTGCGTTTCATAAAACCTCTGACTCCATTCGGGAACTGAACTATTTACATAGGTTTATTTGTACGGAACCCTCAGTGCGCGAGTCCAACTCGCACTTGCTCAGTTTTTCTTTCATAATATTAAAAGTTTTTCAATTACTTAACTTTATAGTCATTTCAATTACCTAACTTTATAAAAAATTTGCCAAGTTGTGATATGAGTTACGAATAAAATTTTATAATATATGATTAAGAACTGAGTTATTTATGTTCCTATAAAAAATAATACAAAATAAGTCAATTATAATAACTAAAAACGCCAAAGTTTAATAATTAAATGTAAATTGAAAAAATAAAAATTGTAAAAATACTTATGCCTCTACCAATCGGTATCACTTTCGTGGAGGTGATTTTTCTTTTTTTCTCAAAAACTACAGTGAAATTAGTAAATATAATAAATGATAACACACTATATGGGATCAAATACCTTTCATTTGAAACTACTTCAACTTAATTCATCTATTCATCTATTCAATCAATTTCAATTCAAGATAATTCGTAATATTGAAAATAATTCGTATAATAATGTTCTGAATAAATTGATAGATATATATATATATAAAAGGAGAAACTGACTGACATATCAAGGTACTGTCGAAACTACTGGGCCTATGATTGTGAAATTTTGCACAAGGCTTCCTTTTATGACGTAGGCGAGCACTAAGAAAGAATTTTTGAAAATTCACACCCTAAAGGGATGAAACAGGGACCTAAAGTTTGTATAGAGAAAGCTACTTTCAGATGGGCGACTTTGCTTTGCACTATTTTTTAGTATTAGGGAATATTTTAAGTACTTTATTTAGTTGGTTATAAATTTTTGTACTGTTAACATAATAGCGACGCTTAGCAATATAAGTTCTAGGCGGCTCTTGAGGAAAAAAATTCAGGAGTGTTTAATTCTGCCTGAAGGCTCTAAGGAGGGTCAAGTTAAGTGTTTACGAAGCATCGATTGTAGAACATACAGTTGTCTGACAGTTAAAACTTTAGTGTTTGCGTAAAGTTGTACCGTAGTACACCCAAGGGGCCGAAAGACCTTCAGAACAGCTCTTTGTGCTCGTTCCAGTCTAATAAAAAGAGAAAAATATACAATAATTTAGTATTGACTGGCATAAGGCAAGGTAAACGACCCTCAATATATACCCATTTTTGATTTCATTTTTGTATTTGATTTACGTAATTTTTTAAATACGAATATTAGTTTGCGAGTTCTTCCAGAGAGGTACTCAAGATGTTTATGCCAGTTAAGAAGTTGATCAATATGAAAACCCATCTGGGTTAAGTATCTACTTAACGTTCGAGGACTGAAAGATTTCCAAGCAGTTATATATAGAGAAAACGGTACATAATTTACTATATTTTAATTTTAATATATTCTACTGTATTTTTAATTTTACTGTATGTGTCAGTTACGAATAAACGTTTTGTCTTTCTTTCTTTCTTTAACATGTATGAGCTTTAAGTATGAGGGTAGGTAGCGGGCATAGATTGGATCTCATAGCGAATGGCACTAAAACCACACTGATATACGAGAAAAGATGCACTTTGGCTACCAATACCTTATGGGTATTACCGAAATGATTAGATGATGGAGATGGAAGGTGGAAGGTAACACGGAAACTTCATAACAAAACAATCTATTCTAGCAGTGTTTGGATTAATTGGAATTGTTATGTAAAATAGGCATTCTGGTTATAAGTGTATCGCAACTAAAAAGTGACTTCGACCGCCGCCCGGTGCAACTCTCCCTGCGCCAGGGCCAGCGTGTCGTCTGCGTAACAGACCACGCTGACCCCGTCAGAGAAGTCACCGCGCAGCACGTAGTCGTACTCGATGTTCCACAAGAACGGTGCTAGTACCGATCCCGGGGGAACAGAGCGGGGGCTACATGTGTCTTTCTGTTTATTGAAGTTCATAAGTTTATTTGGTGTATCTTATTTACGTGTATTCTATTGTTGGTGAGCGGAATAAATTAAATAAATACATCTGGACATAAGACATATTTTGTATATAACATATTTACTGAAGGTAATTTTCATTTTGACCTTTAAAGGTTTTATGTAAAACTAAAATAAATGAATTAGATGCTTTCGGTATGAACCACAAGCACAGAATGATTGTGGACGCTGATTAATGCTAGCTAAGGAGGCAACCGATCGCGTGAGGTAACGGTCTTCACGCCCCAACCGCCGCCGGGATTCCGATCCCGATTTCCGGCCACCGTAGGCGCGGGTTTGCGGATGGCGAGCAATGGGTAGTCCGCCGTCCGACCGTCCGGTAACCGTCCGGACCGAGCCCAAGTCGTCGATGGCGCCTATTGGTCGAAGCCTACTGGGGCCACGGGTAGTGTCTCTATCTCCGCTCCGCCCAAGAGCGGAATTAGTCATTAGATGACTTTCCCACCGAAAAAAAAAATAGCACAGATTTAATAGTTGGACGAAGTCGCGAGCAACAGCTAGTATTATAATATAATTATTATAACAAGTTTAATATTAAAGGTTAGTATCTGTTTTCTATAATAATTTACATTTTATAAGATGCGACAAAATTGCTTTTCAGTCTTGTAATAAACTATATAGTTGGGCTGTGAAAAAGACGGATCCAAAAAGATTGCATGTAGCGGAGATCAGAATGTTGAGATGGATGTGTGGTGTGATGAGAATGGATAAAGTGAGAAATGAGTATATTAGAGAAAGTTTGAAAGTGGCGCCAGTGACTGAAAAGTTGAAGGGGAATCGTTTGTTTTGGTATGGTCATGTAAAGAGAGATGAAACGCATGTTACTAAAAGAGTTATGAGTATGGGTGGAGAGGGAGAGGGAGGCCAAAGAAAAGATGGATGGATTGTGTGAACAGTGATATGAAAGAAAAGAAAGTTAGTGATAGTATGACGGTTGACAGGATAGAATGGAAGAAAAAACCGTGTTGCGCCGACCCCAAATAAGATGGGACAAGGGCAGGAAGATGATGAATAAACTATATCTCATGAAGACGAGTTCATTTTCTGTGTATCCGATGTCATTAAAAACTCCGCTTATTCAGAGCGCTTCCGAGCTTGTGCTCATAGACTCACAATGAATATCAATGCGCTGTAAAAAAATTAAAAGTCATTGACTTCATAAAGTCATGCCCACTTTACACTTTTATTTATGTGTATAACTAAATTAATGCAATAGCTTGCTTTATATCCTTTATCTCTGAGATACATATCTACATGACACAGACTATCATGCTACGAGCTAAGGGGCGGAGCAGTAGAGTAAGTTCCTATAAGAAAGCAAGTGATACAGCGTGGGGAAAGTTAGCGTTTCCTAAATCGAATTGTTGATTTGTCCCACTTTATTTCATCTAAAATGACCACCATTGAAATAGAATAATAACAAGAAGTACATAAGTGCAGATATGTCTTATATTTTAATTTTATATGATTTTATTAAATAACTAGCTTTTGCCCGTGACTTCGTCCGCGTAGAAGTCGTAAATAGTTTTATTAGGTTTTCTCAGATACCTAAATATGAAATATTATTTATTATCTTCGTCGTGTGTGATAGTCCATTGAATTATATGGCGAGCGATATTGTATCTTAAGATAAAATATTATAGTATCTTAGCCGTGTGCAGCGCCCTTTAGTGAACTCCACTGCGGGTGACGTAACCTACGAAAAATTTCCTATTTTCGGTTGGCACAGTAATCGGGTCTAGGGATCGAACCGCAAAATTAAGTTTGTTTTTTATTTTATATACTTTTCTGGGATAAAAAGTACCCAGGCAGTGTGGTGCCGAGGATATTAAAGAATAATTATGACAAGTTTCATTGTAATCGAACCGGTAGTTTTTGTGTGATGCTTAAACAAACAGACAGACAGACAGACAAAAATTTTTTTAGTCACGTTTTTGTTTTCGGTGTCAGTCTAGTAACACCTCTACCCCTACCATTTTTTTTTTTTAATATTTACAGTGTACAGAATTTTCAATTCTACAGATTTAAAATAATTATAGATTAAACACAAATTCTTACGACTAACAACAACAAATTCTAACTAACTACTAAAAAAACTATAGTAGGATATAGGATGCATTTCGCTTCTTCAATAGAACTACCCCTGTAGTTCTGTTGAAGAAGCGAAATGCATCCAATCTGTAAGATCGGCCATCGGGTACTGGCCGGGTCCCGCAAAAGTATTTTTTTTTTTAAATTTAGTTCTTCGACATAATGTCATATGTTTCAGAAAGGGTTTCAGAAACACAAGTCCACATCTCTTGCCATCTTTTCACTTCTGAAAGCGGTATTGACTAATATCAACAACAAACAGCTAACAACAGGGCTATTCTTTGATTTGTCTAAGGCATTTGACCTCGTTTCACATGAAAGACTATTAAAAAAACTTGAGGCTATTGGTATTAGAGGACTGCCACTACAATGGATATCGTCTTATTTAACTAGCAGACAACAGAAAGTTACTGTTACTATACTAAATGAAAGTAGGAACATGACAGAATATTCGTCTGAATATAGAAGTATAAAAAGGGGCGTCCCCCAGGGTAGCATATTGGGCCCTATCTTATTTCTACTCTATATAAATGACATAGTTAATGTAACTAATCATCAATGCTTCCTTTTTGCCGATGACATTTCCATAATCGTTACTACCGATAAAAAATATAAATCACTTACAGATCATGAAGCGGACATAGATAATCTAATTAACTGGCTAAATAATAATAATTTATCAACTAATCTAAATAAATCAGTATATATACAATTTAATCAATCTTATAATAATACATTTAATTTTAAAATGGATATTCCGAAAATTGCACAAGTGACAAAAACTAAATTTCTAGGAGTAGTAATTGACGAACATTTAGACTGGAAAGCACAGGTAGATACTGTATGCAATAAAATAAATAAGTTTGTGTATGCTTTGAGACAAATAAAAAAAGTGACTAATATAAAAACGGCTGTGATGACATACCGCGCATGTGTGGAGTCCTCACTACGATATGGACTAATTATGTGGGGAAATAGTACTGACCGCAATAGAGCATTTGTTGCCCAAAAGAAATGTCTAAGAGCTGTATACGAGATTCCATCGGACGAATCATCTCAACTGTCATATTAAAGGAACTTGGTTTGCTACCGTTACCTTCATTATATATATGAAGCATGTATGTTTGTTCGAAAGCACTTAGAATTATTTAGAACAGCAGAAGAACTATTTAAAAGCTCTCGAAGTCGTCGTGACCAATATAGGCTTGTGCTGAAAGACCTACCTAGATCAGCAAAATATAATAAAAATTGTTTCGCTATATGTATACGACTGTATAATAAAATTACCAAGTATTTTTAAAACATTTAATTGTAAGCTGTTCAAAATGCAACTGTATAATTGGCTCAATAATAATAATTATTATATATATATATAATATATATATTAATGACTTTTTAAAATGAATTTTTAATAATTGTTACAGTATTAATTACTTTTAAAATGAATTTTTAATGTAATTAATTTCAATTTTGACATAATATTTTAGTGTATAAGTTTGCACGCTTTAGTTTTAAGCAAAACATGTTTGATCAATCTATTTTCAATAACACCTTTTATACCATGTTTTAAGCAAATAAAATATCTTTATCTTTATCTTTGAAAGACACGTTTGAAATCAAAAATTAGAGTCTGGTTGGTGATTTTTTTTAACTAGCCAACTTATTACTTGCTTATTACTTGGTTTTTGCGCAGCGGTTGGTCATAATTATGTTCAATTTTAATAAAATATTTATTCATAGCGTTCTCATTTATATTGAGGATATCGAGAGATTCAAAAAAGTTCAAAATGAGTGAAAACTCGCCTGTTACAATGGTAGGTACTTGGGTTGGAGAGCTTGACGTTTAATTCATATAAAAATGTTTACCATTTTATGATTTCCATTTTGTTAATTAAAAAACGGTTTTAACAACTTCGATTCGTGTTTTTGTTTACATAAATACAAAAGGTAATCCTTTTTTTTTGTTTTATTAATATTGGTTAAGTAGGATCGTTCGGTCCATGGCCCTTTATGGCGCGCCGGTGTGGGCGCCGGGGCTGCGGAAGCAGCCGGCGGCCCGGCTGAACGCGTGCCGAAGGGTCATGGCCATACGGATGGTACGAGGATACCGGACGATTTCCCGCGAAGCGGCGAGCCTCCTTGCTGGCCAGCGACCATGGGATCTGGAGGCAACAGTCCTTGCACTCATGCACGAACGGCGCATGGAGATGCAACGCCGGGGCGAAACTCCGCTGCCGCAACAAGTCGCAGCATGGCGGACAGAGCTCCGGCGAGTTCTCATGGAGAAATGGCGACAGCGACTGTCGCGACCCCGTGCTGGGCACGCCACAATTATGGCGGTAAGTCCCCTCTTTGAGGCGTGGTTGGAAAGACCTCACGGCGTCCTCACATTCCGCATGACGCAGGTTCTCACCGGACACGGTAAGTTCGGGAGGTTCCTGCACCGAATTCGTGCGGAAACGACGCCCGGGTGTCGCCACTGTGTGGCCCACCCGGAGGACACGGTAGAGCACACGGTGGAGGTGTGCCCCGCTTGGGCAGAGCAACGCCGTGTCCTCGTGGGGGCAATCGGCGGCGGCGATCTCTCGCGCCGGGCCTTGGTTCAGGCCATGCTCCGGAGCGAGGAGGAGTGGCAGGCGGTCGCCTCCTTCTGCGAAGCAGTAATGCTAGCTAAGGAGGCGGCCGATCGCGTGAGGCAACGTTCCTTACGCTCCAACCGCCGCCGGGATTCCGATCCCGATTTCCGGCCACCGTAGGCGCGGGCTTGTAGACGGCGAGCAATGGGTGGCTCGCCGTCTGACCGTCCGGTAACCGTCCGGACCGAGCCCAAGTCGTCGACGGCGCGTATTGTTCCACGCGCGCCTCAGGGAGATGTCAGCAAATCGTAGGGGCCCAGCAGGGTCGAAGCCTACTGGGGCCACGGGTAGTGTGAAAGCGAAACCCGGGGCCCTGGGACGAAGGCAACGAAGGAACAGGAGTGGGTTTTTAGTCAGTAAGAGTCTGACACTATCTCGCGCTCCGCCCAAGAGCGGGGATGTCATTAGGATGATTTTCCCACCCAATAAAAAAAAAAAAAAAAAAAAAAAAAATATTGGTTAAGTATATTTTCATATGTCTATGGGATGCGACTTAATTTCATCTACGGTGAACTAATTCTTGTTATTAGACCAATTTCCTTTACCTTCAGTTCAAAGCGATCGAACGTCCTTGAGGAAGAGCCAACGAGGAAGTATCACTTTCTTCGAGTTAGGCGTAGGACTGACGTCATGTTGCCAGAAGCGAGTCGGATTACTTAATATTTTAAATGATTGACCAAACTAAGCTACCTAATTGTTATCTATCTTATATTATAAAATGCTTTGTCCTGAATGACTGACGGATCAACGCACAACCTAAACCGCTGATCGTAAAGATATGAAACTTGGAGGGTATACTCTTTGTATGACGTAGGCATCCAATAAGAAAGGATTTTTTGAAATTCTACCCCTAAGGGGGTGAAAAAGGGGGGCAAAGTTTGTATGGGACAACGAGATTCCTTGGTCCAATCTACTTTAAATTTTGGATGAACATTCTTTAACAGAATTAATAAAAAAAGAGTTACGTATTTTATTGAAATTCATCCCCTAACGGGGTTAAAAAGGGGTAGAAAGTTATTTTGGGGGTTATTTGCTTCGAAGTTGATATTAATACTCCTTAGTGTACTATTAATACTCCTTACTTTTGATTTAAATTACATTTTATTTTGACACGTGTTTGAAAACTCAATCTGATTTTATTCAAAAAAGGTTGAACTTCCATGAAAGCTTGGTGCAATGCAAAACTCTTAAAAAAGTGGAATGTCTCGAAAGTTCGAAAATGATAAGGATTAGAACATTTTGGTTATAAAATAAACGAATTATTCCATATTAAAAAAAACTGAGTAAGAGCGAGTTGGACTCGTACACTGAGGGTTCCGTACAAACTTGCCTATGTAAATTGTTCAACTCTCGAATGGAGTCTCCAAGACTTTTCCGAACGGCAAAAAAAAATCTTTTTTTTGATATAGTAACAAATTTACTGTTTTCAGATTTATTCCTATACCTGCGCAAGACCTTGCTTTATGCCAAATTACAGGATTTTGGGTCATCGGGAAGTATGGTATGAATTTCAATTCCTGGAGAGTGTCGAAATATACGTTTTTTGCAACATATTCAGCCGTATCATTTTTTTTCGTCCACTTCCTAAGGGGATGAAGCGGGGGTCTACAGTTTGTATATAAAAACTTATTTTCAAGCGGACAAAGCCGCTGGCAGAAGCTAGTTAGCTAATAAGGTTCTATTTATAAACCAAAAGTTGCATTATGTTTTATAATATAATATTAGATCTAATTTGTTAATTAAATTTTTAGTAACAGTAATAATGATACTTCAGCAAGCATAGTTAAGTTTCTAAACTAGTCTAATTAATAGTTCATGTTTTGACATGGTCACGTTGCAGATGCTGTTACTTCATGAAACTACTAAATTTATGCACTGAGCTTCCCCGATAGACTCTTACAAAGGACTTTGTTACTTTATGATGTAGGATACAAAGTATCATTGAGCTATTTAATTCTAATATCAGCGAATAATAATTTTATTTTATATTCATTACTATATTTTAATACTAAAACAGGACAACTAAAAAAAGATTGCTCAAAGCTAGATTGACAATCTTTAGTTCGAATTTCCCGAAGTACTAGACTAGTCTATTATTCGGTAGATTATTCTTAAGTAGCGACCCACTCCGGTTTCTCACGGGTGCAATGCTGATCACTTCATAGTATAAAACAAAATCGCTTCCCGCTGTCTGTCCTTATGTGCGCTTGGATCTTTAAAACTACGCAACGGATTTTGATGCGGTTCTGATCAGCATTGCACCAGGGCGGGTCGCTAGTATTAAATATACTACAGAATGTATGTATGTATGTGTGTGTGTGTGAATGTTTATACACAACTTTCACAGCTTTTTTGTCATTAGACAATACAAACATGTTTTCTTTTGAGGTTACTCTTAAAAGAGCTATCTAATTTATCAATGGTCATTGCAAAAGATGTATTTAGCGCAAATTTGTAGGCATTTATATTAGAACGGTAGGCGGTTGTATTAGAAATGTGATAGTATTAGAAGAATTTGGCGAAACAATACTTTAAAATAAAAAATATTTCTATTTCGCATAGGCCTACGTGGGCACTTATAAAACGTCAGAAGCTAGTGCACGGTTCCAAATTGGTCGTTTCCTATGGAAAAGAACCGGCAAGAAACTCCATGATTACTCTTTTAAAAAAATTGGTCGGTGTTACAATATTTACTATTACATTATTAATAAATATTATGTAAGAACAGTGTACCCAAAAGCACAATAAAAATAAACAAATTTAAAAAAAGTGAGTCGTAATAGAAAGTAATCTAAGAATTCGTGGTCGACAACTATCAATAAATAAGATGTTAACAAAATAATTTACTAACGAATTTAAGGTAGTTGAAGTCTAAATAATTTAAAAAATATTGCAAAAGCAATGTGTTAAAAAAATGTATCTATTAAAACAAAGACGGAGCAGTTAATAGACACAATATTAATGAGTTACCACATGTGCAGAAGTAGTCATTGCCAAAAAAGCGTGTCTTCGACATAGTCTTTAACCTTATAATACGCTTTTTTGGTTAGGACACGCTTAATATGAGTTTTGAATTTTCCCTCGCTAAGTTCAGTTACCGCCTTTGGCAGCTTGATAGAAAAGCGTATTCTGTTTACTAAGAATGACTTGGTTTTAGCTAATCCCCATTTGGGTAATATAATTTAGTGTTTACTACGAGTATTTTTGTTGTGAAAATCGCTTAATTTTAAAGAGTCTTAAGTTTTTACGAACATACAAATTACTTTCTAAGATATAAAGAGAAGGCAGAGTCAGTATATTGGATACTTTGAATTTATTTCTGAAGGACTCGCAATGACCCATTTTATAAATAGCCCGGATTACTCTCTTTTATTATATGAAAATTGAGTCTACATCAGCTGCAGATCCCCACAGTAATATGCCATAAGACATAATACTGTGGAAATAAGCATAGTAAACTAACCTAGTTGTAGCATCTTCTCCGATACCATATCCAGTGAGTAATGTGCAGTCTATTATGAAAGTTTTTAGTGATTTTACCAGCAAACGCGTGCCATTGCAAAGTTAGGTGGATTCAGGTTTCTTATTAAAATAACAGGACTCCCAGCAGGTTGAAAGTTTTCAAAACCATTTTATGAGGAGGGTTCATAGAATTAAAAAATTCTATAGGAAAAATCTTTTTACAAAAAAAAAAATACTTAAAAAAAAACAAAATAACTTACTTTAATTTCGGAAGTCGGTATTTCTGGTATTATTTGCTTGTTATTTAACACCGTTTCCGAAACTAAAGTTAGTTTGATCGTTTTAGTGTTTTGTTTTTGTAATGAAGTCAGTTATATTTTTTTTTGTAAAAAGTTTTTTATTTCACACTTTTTAGTTGTGATGCCCTTATAGCCCGAGGTCCTATTTCTCATGACTATTTGAATCAACCCAAAAACTGCTAGGATACATTATTTTATTATGAAGTCCACATCCACCTCCCGGCTCTATCATCAGGTCAGTTCGATAGTACCTTATAGCTTAACTGCATTTCATGACAATTCTAATAAGCACAAATACGGCTAGGATACATATATTGATTATAGAGTTCCGGTGCTATCTTCCGGCTTCTTCATCATCATCAGGTTACTTTGATGACACCATTTTCAACATTCAGAACCATTTATTTATTTGTATTGTCATAGTCGCTTAACTATCTTCATGGTGATATATATGTGAGTATGAAGTTCCGTTGGCTATTTCTGGTCTTCTTCATCAATTCCACTTTATCTAATGCTACTTTCTGTAAATGTTTTAGTTCTCGATGAAAATAAATATATAGTTGCTCAGAATATTTGAGGAGTTTCCTCGATTCCTCATGGATTCCATCATCAGAACTGGATTTTGAAAAAATGAGACCAATCTGGAAGTAACCGAGTAGTATATTCGCGTCGGGGCATCAATCTTTGAAAAAATCAAATTATTTACCGCAACCGCTACGTCCCTGCATTTAAAATCTGTAATATCTTCGAAAATATTCACTTAATTACACGCTGTAAAGGATCATATTGATCTAAATTAAATGCACAACGTGTTTAAACTACTTAATTGGATAAAGATTTATGCTGCAATGCTTAAAATCGTTTCGTAAATAAACTATTATTTTCTGTAAATTTTAGAGCATAAAAATAGTAATTGTGGGCTTATACCTGAAAGATACACATATACATACAGACTTTTTTGTAGACTTTTAAAGGTGTACAATATACCTTGCAGTACATTATTTTGATCTATCCCTTAGGGTTCAGCCAGCGTTTGCAATGTAAGCGCAAAAAATGTGTTTATTAACGACATCACATTAGAAACCTCTTTTAAAATAATCAGTGTTTCTCTACTATGTTGTGCATGTATTATAAACCTTCCTCTTGAATCACTCTATCTATAACCGCATCAAAATCCGTTGCGTAGTTTTTAAAGATCTAAGCACAGGTAGGGCCAGACAGCGAAAAGCGACTTTGTTTTATACTATGAAGTGATGAACCCTCAAGCAAATGAGATAGTTTACTATTATAAGTACTTACTGGGTCCTGTTCGTTCGCCGTCAGCAGAGTCGTTGGCTTTGTAGTAGTCAGTAAATCTACTACAATACTGCCTTTCAATAGCGGTGGCGTTTTCACGTCCATCAACTCCACAGCTATACGGAAACGATCCCAAAAAACCGTCATCATCTGTAAAAGAAAAAAGTCATTACCTTATGTTATGTAATGTGGGGACAATTATGATATACAATTAATATTACAGGAATTCACTACTTGAGGATATGATCTAATTTTATTAAAAGCAGAAAGATTAATGAAGAAACTTTTCTCACTCTCTAACACACATAGGGTGGAGTTCGTTCACTAAGAAGCTCGGGATGCCCCTCGTATTCTTGGGGGGGGGGGGGGGGGGGGCAACTACCGCATTCGTTCTTCGGACCCTGTACCGTCCTCAGAGAAGTGAGCAGAGACACGGTTTCTCTCTCCGATATCGCGTCTTCGCTCAAGAGGAGGAGTATCTCAAACAGAAGGCATGAAGGAGGCGCTGGTTAAATTTATTAAGGTTGTGGCAGCCGCCATAACAGGCGTTGCTAAGAAGAGGGAGAAGCTCTCCAAGAGGACGGCCATCTCCAAGGCCACGACCTTCATTACAAAGGTATTGGGGAATGTCCTGGAGCCCCATAAAAAGTGGTCCGACAGAAGGATTTGGAGGTTTGAGGTGGACCTAGCCAGCCTTCGAAAAGGCCGGGCGCGGAAGGTGGCGTCATACGTCACCGCCGAGGTCACGGCTGCAGCGCTTAAGGCGGGGCAAGCCGGGCGCGGAGTTGTGACGTCGGAACCTGCGAGGCTGGCCCCGGCAGCCAGGCAGCAGCAGCGGCAGGGGACGCCTGGTCCACCCACGAGGGCAAGACGGCATCTTCCACTAAAGTGGCGACGGCTTCTGCTGTGGCGGTGACTAGGCCGCCCCTGTCGCCCTCCCCCCCAGCCTGCAGAACTAAGCTGACTAGTGACATGACAGTAGCAACTTGTAATAAATGAATGAGTGAGTGATTCATTTATTCAATAATAAGGTAAGTAGGGTTGCTACTTTGTTCATAAAAAAATACTATATCGATGTTTATGAATGAATAAATTAAACGATTTTTTTACATAAGCAAAAGAGCACTGATTGAAAAATGTGATCGAGATTCGAGAATAACGCGATATCATGTTAAAAATATCGATATGGCGATATTTTAACGTTACAGTTATCGATATTTCTGAGTTTAACATTGATATCGATAAATATCGCACATCCCTATCACCGACCAGTCAGCTTGACGCTTTCAACGTGAACCCTCGCTGCTTTCGCTCGCTACTTATATTTTCGCTTAATTTCTGCTCTAAATTCTGATTTATATTTCCAACTTATTCTACCTTGCTTTCTTACTTCTACTCTTAAACTCAAATTGTCACCTTTCGCTGTTATAACGTGCCTACTTGTTGTAATAGAAACTTTTGAAGAATATGCCGTATTATTTAACGCCCCGACTCGCCTGCATTCAAAATAATAATTTATTCCATTCTTTTTTTATTCTCGTTGTTTGAAATCATATTTATTTTCCATTCCGTATGAATACCAATTACTTAAATTTGGTACATAGTCAAATCTAATAAAATAATCTAAATAATTAATTAATCAAAATAACTTTTTTTTCTTATATTTTTACGTGATCGTATAAATGTTTGTAATTGTGTGTAATTATTGTCCGTAGTCGTACGTGACACTGCACATTATTGTGTCTACACGTTTGTGACATTACGGTTACCGGTGACTCATCGCGGAGGATAATAACCTCGAATACTGTGAAGTACATAAGCTGCAATGTTGTGATTAATGAAGTTCTGGCATTCCTGCGAAATGTCCTGGGCTTCATGGACGAACAAAACATACACCAGTTTTGTACTACGTCTTTCTCGGCGGATGATATTCTGAAGACTAAAACCTTGTTATTTGAATCAGTACCTAGTTCAAAGAAGATGCCGATTCGACAAAAGGATGAAACGAAAAAAGTATTACGTGACCTGGAGGATATGATCTGTCTTATGAAAAGCACAGATCAAAATTTATTTCCAATTTTCGTAGCGACGGAACTACACAAGGTCCCACTGGTCACCTTTGATCAAGTAGAAGTGACTAGGCTACTAAAGAACATACTAAAGCTGCAAAACCACCTCAGTGCACCGGAAGAAAAAACTGTTTCCACAGAAAAGTTTAATTTACTTAAGCTGGAGTTAGATAATATGAAACATGCTTAAATATTAATATAACTCTTTATTTCAGGCTACTAAGGCCCATAGACACTATACATAAAAAAGTAATAAACTAATACATAATAATAACATTCTATTTTTATTTATTATTTAATTACGTTGGGTCGGCGACGTATTGCGATGAGTCGTGGTGTCATGTAGCCTTTCGCGAAAACGCCGATACACGACACCCATCGGCCAAAATTCTTCCTTCATGAAAGTCTCCAGATGTTGAGTCGATACCCGTACAACAAAAGATTTGAAGTTGATCTTGTGACGCGACTCCAACCTTTCAACTCTCAGGATGAACCTGGTCTTCATCTTTATGTACTCTACGACATCATCTACGCTCGTGGAGTGATGCAGAAGTAACACATACAGCTGCGTCGATGGAGTAACGGGACGCTAGAACATGTTCGGACCTCTCAATGCGGTATTGCACTGATTGCGACAAGCCGGCTTCTTTTTGTTCTTTACTACACGAACGAAACCTTCTTCATCGACCTATCCTTGGCTTGTTACCAGAGGTAACAAGCTTTGAACGTGGACGCAGGGCCCCTGGGTACCCCTCATTTGTTTTGATGGCCGCTGATTTTTCGCTGGAGTAGCAACAACGGCAGCAGAGTAAGCACATGACGCGCTCACTTGCTTCGGTGCCCCAGAGACGGGTGACGCGGGGAGGGCGGGCCGCATTTGTGCATCACTTGCAGTGACGGCGGTCGGTGACGAGTCCAATTTTGCTGACTTAAAACTCCGCTGCGATGCATTCAATTCTTCCATTTTGCGCCGTGTCTGGTGTTGATGTTGGTAGTTCGCTCGTGTGACCTACATACCGTATTGCGTAAATCTGCTACCTCGATACGTAGATCGCTGATGATGGTTTGCGATGCCTTCAACTTCAACTGCATCTCAGCCAGGCTTGATCTGAGGGTTGTGATGTTCCGCAGCAGCCTGGTGACGTCGACGTAGTCGAATGTGACGGGGGGCAGTTTCAGCAGCTTTTTCATCTCTCCTACGGGGCGGCATTCGGTCAGCCATGTGTAGCGACTCGTACAGCAGTGTTTTCGCTCTGCGAATCTCCTCTTCTTTGAAGCTGGAAGTGCAGATCTGGGTCACACTGACCTCGTCTATGACATCAAGCTGATACTGCAGAAATGCCAGGACCTCGTTCACCACAAGTTCTTCCGAATGCATGATGGCGTTTGATTTCAACGATTGATCGCACTGCAGAAGTAGAGAGGCTAGTTCACAATATGTTCCCATAATGACGTCACAATTAACAGCTGAGACTAGGGTCATTAACCGTCCGACCTACGTGACTCACTCATCTACATTAACATCGAATTGTGAAGATGATTTTGTCTCTTTTCTACGCACGCAAAAAGATGTAACAGATATTCAAGGACACGTGGAGGCGCAATCTTGCACTGCGGTTTCGAAGCGGGGGAGCCAGAGAGTAGGCGAACATACCCAAGGACGCGATGACGGTTAGGGTTCGAGCGCGACAGCGCAACAAATGGAGAGGGTCGAGGCCGCGACAAGTACCGCGGTTTCGCAGAAATCACACGAGCACACCGATCGTCCCTGCGGAAGCGCACACAGCAGTCGAACTTACATCCAGTGATGAACGGTCGTTGGATGCCGCTGCAGTTTTACGTGTGAAAACAATGAATGAGCTACAAATAACTAAACCAAGTATGTGTATGCGGGAGTTGAGCACAAAATGTGAACATGCGGTAAAAGAGTGTAATACGGAATGGACGTTAGTGTAGCGTAAAGCTTCAAAACTATGTAAACCAAAATTTGATAGGGTGTGCAGCTATTGCACCTAATAGTAAGTGTAAAGCGACAGATGTAAAAGCACCCTTGTTTATTTCGAACGTTAGCAAGGAAACGAGTGAGCAGGACATAATTAATTATGTAAAAGAAAAAACGAATTAGAGTGTTTCCCTTAGAACGATAAATATTTAAGATACAAAACGCTATAATGCTTATAAGTAACCTGTTTCTAAAACGAAACTTATTTTTAAATAATGCACTGTGGCCAGATGGCATAACTTTTAGGCGTTTTGTGCGCTTTACGTTTCGAAAGAATATGGAGGTAAACAAGTTATAGTCGTTAAATAATGTACATAATGAACAATAACCATAATAAATGATGTAAATTAGTTAGTTTTAATTGTAAGTCTGTTAAACGCTAAATTGACAGTGTTAGGGAAATTTGTGAGAAGTCTGACATAGTAGCCCTCCAATAGACCTGGATTCTCCCTTATGATATTCCATTTTTGGGAAACATTTCCGATAGATTTAGATACCGGTAAGTCGGCTGTTGGTACGTCTGCGGGTCTGCTTTTAGGTAGGCCGTATGAGGGAGTAGCCATTCTCTGCATGAAGGGAATATTTGAGGCGGTGTCCATAATAGAATGTACTAGTTCCCGGCTGGTTGCTATAAAAGCTATTATTTGAGGGCGTTCCATTATTATAATTACCGTGTACATGCCAACTGATATACTCGACAATTTGCCTATTTTCACAGGTGTCCTAGGTGAGATCAGTACAATTGTTGAGAGTGGTGGTATTGAGAGTGTTTTTATCCTGGGTGAGTTTAATGCGCATCCTCGTGAGCTGTTTTTAGGGAACTAACAAATTTCTGTACTGAGCAATCCTGGATTTGTACCGATATTGAGAAACTGGGCTTTGCGGCCGATAACTACATTTTTGTTAGCGAGGCACACGGATGTAAAAGATGATTGGATCACTGTGTTGTGTCGAAAACAGCGTGGCAAACTGTTGTTGGCGTAGGAATAGAAGAGGATTTATTTTTATTTGACCACTTACCATTATTTATTGAGTGTGATTTAAAACCTAGTGAGGCCTAAGTTATCGATACTAAATGTTCGACGCTGTGACGTAACTTGGGGTGAGAAAGAGGAGTTACAAATTGCTAGATATCGTAATCTATGCAAATTGCTAGATATCTTAATCTATGCAATAAACAGTTGCGAAACATTGATCTCCCTCAAGAATTTAAAAAGTGTAGTTACGGGTCCTGTTGCGTAGTCGAACATAAAAATGTGTTGGATGGTTTGTATAGGAGTATTGTAGATATTTTGAGTGACGCAGCTGTAATGACTAGTGTGAGAGTAAGGTCCAAGCCTAAAGGTGGTAGAATGTTGTGTGGCTGGAACAATCATGTTCGAGATGCTTACCGAGAGGCCAGGCTCAAATTCAGGGTGTGGGTATTGCATAATAATAGACCGACCTCAATATACGAAGAAATGTGTGAGGATCGAAAAGTTTTTAAGGGGCGTTATAAATGGTGCCAAAAAATAGGGAACAAATAAAAATGTTTTTTTTTTTTTTTAGCAAAGCAAAGATGAACAAATAATTTTGCCAAATTTTAGAAAGCTACGGCTAGACTGGATACTAAAGCCTGGTTACCGGTAAGCGTCAATAGAATGAATGATCCAGAGCATATTGTAAATATGTTCAGGGAGCAGTTTATAGTGCGATTACCTCTCGGCTCCTTAAGTAAGATGATTAATGCTGAGTCCTCTCGTGAGGGAGTGGAGCCGGTAATGTATTTTTCATCTAAGCAGGTGAGAAAAAAATTGTAAAATATGAGTAGGGTAAATCACCCGAACACGACAAACTCAGCATCAAGCATTTTAAGTATACCAGGTGGTCACCTGCCAAAGGGTCTGTCTTTATTTTAGTCAATGTGCATTAGTCTTTTATACCTACCAGCGGAACTAATGAAAACTATTGTTATACCATGAGTCGAAAACAGGACAGGAGGTGTCTCTGACAAGGGTAACTACTGGCCAATTTCTCTTGCAACTATCATTGCTAAAATTTTGGACAGATTCATGCTTGGAAAAATATCTGTGCTTGCACGACTCACAGTTTGGGTTTCAACCGGAACTATCAACAGAAAAATACTGTACAATATTATACAGATTGTAAAATGCCTGTTTCCTGGATCTTTTGACGACGGCACTTGTACCACTTAAAAAAAGACTCAAAAAGTGAAAACTTTGAAATGAATTTTGTTTTTTTATGGAACTAAAATGAACATTAACAATTTTTTTTATAAGCATTACATCAACTTAATAAATTGAATTAAAGTCAGACTGTATATATTTCAAAAAAATAATTCCCTTAAACTGTGTACCTATTGAAATCATAATAATTTACTTACCCAGTTTATCACCAAGGAGTGCTGCACCGGCTTTAGCACTGCAGATCGGAACATCTTGAATTTCTTCGCTCACGTTTATCCTTCCTCCTCTCTGTAACAGAAACTCATGTTGTTATTCAAACTTCCAACAATATTAAATTTTCTTTTGAATATTCAAAGTTTACTTATAACGTAATTATGTTTAACAACCAAAAATTTCAGCTTCATTGGTTTTAAGCAATCTTTTGATAATATTTTTTTTTTGATAGGCTTGCACTTGATCACTATCGCGACGATGGAGCTTGCTTGCCTGCTTGCCTAGGAGTAACGTATTAAGGTCTTAGCTCACGAGCAGTGCCATAAAACAGAGATTTTCTGAAGCCTACTCGATGGTGCGAGGATACCGGACGATTTCCCGCGAAGCGGCGAGCCTCCTTGCTGGCCAGTCACCATGGGATCTGGAGGCAACAGTCCTTGCACACATGCACGATCTGCGCAAGGAGATGCAACGCCGGGGCGAAACTCCGCTGCCGCGACAAGTTGCAGTATGGCGGACAGAGCTCCGGCGAGTGCTCATGGAGAAATGGCGACAGCGACTGTCGCGACCCAGTGCTGGGCACGCTACAATTATGGCGATAAGTCCCCTCTTTGAGGCGTGGTTGGAAAGACCTCACGGCGTCCTCACCTTCCGCATGACGCAGGTTCTCACCGAACACGGTAAGGTCGGGAAGTTCCCGCACCGGATTCGTGCGGAACCGACGCCCGGGTGTCGCCACCGTGTGGACCACCCGGAGGACACGGTGGAGCATACGGTGGAGGTGGGCAGAGCAACGCAGTGCTCTCGTGGGGGCGATCGACGGCAGCGATCTCTCGCGGCGGGCCTTGGTACAGGCCAAGGTCCGGAGCGAGGAGGAGTGGCAGGCGGTCGCCTCCTTCTACGAAGCAGTAATGCTTGCAAAGGAGACGGCCGATCGCGTGAGGCAATGGTCCACACTCCCCAACCACCCGGATTCTGATCCCGATTTCCAGCCATCGTAGGCGCGGGCTTGCGGACGGCGAGCAATGTGTAGCCCGCCGTCCGACCGTCCGGTAACCGTCCGGACCAAGCCCAAGTCGTCGCCGGCGCGCATTGTTCCACGCGCGCCTTAGTGAGATGTCAGCAAATCGTAGGGGCCCAGCAGGGTCGAAGCCTACTGGGGCCATGGGTAGTGTGAAAACGAAACCCGGGGCCCTGGGACGAAGGCAACGAAGACGAAGGAACAGGATTGGGTTTTTAGTAAAAGTCTGACACTATCTCCCGCTCCGCCCAAGAGCTGGATTTGTCATTAGATGATTTTTCCACCTAAAAAAATAAATAAAAGCCTACTCCTGGGTAACAACAATAATATCATTTATTTCAAGTTTTTCACTCATAAAAAGGTTATGTTAGCGACTATAAAATTTCAAATCCATTACACAAAAGTAAATTAAATTAGCATAGCATAGTCGGCCTTATAATGTTCCCACTGTTGGGACTCAGGCCTCCTCTCTAGGAGAGGGAATGGGCCGTAATCCACCACGCGGGCCCAGTGCGGGTCGGTGAATGTCACATGTCTTCGAATTTTTGGTTCTAGAACATGCCGGTTTCTTCACGATGTTTTCCTTCACCGTTTTGAGAGCAGTGGTGATGAAATAAATTACACAAAGTAATGCGCCTGGCTGGGTTTGAATCCGCGACCTATAACTCGTAAGTCGGGGCCGATACCACTTGGCCACCACTGCTCTGCTCAAATTAAATTAAATTAACGTAAATGTAATGACTAAGTCAATAGGTTTGAAAAAAGAAAATATTTATTGTATATTATAAAAATATGACAAATAATTTTTTTCGCATGACTAATACATATCCAAAAAAAATAAATAATTGCGGCATGATATTTTTTCGCTTATTGTCTTATATTCTTTATTGTACATAAAATAACAAATTATAAAAAATTGGACAGCTGATGTACAAAGGTAGGTAAAAAGGCAAAGGTATTTTCGCTACTTCTTTCAAAGGGTTTTGATCTTTAGAAATAATGTTTACACAAAAAAATTGCTGGTTAATGAGACCCTTCCCCACTCGTCTGTCGTCAACTTGAACAGGGTTTAAAAGCTTGTTGGTTCATCGAACGTAATCCGACGCAATGTTTGATAAAAATACAACGCGGAAACAGAGAGAACACATGAACGCTCTGCTGGCACTCGGTAATAATGGCAATCTTCGCTCCTGACTCAATCATGCAAAGAAACTTCAAGCATAGCCCCCTCCATTGCTCTTTGAGTGACTTAAAACCATCTAATGAGGCGCATTGTGAAAGACGACGACGTTTCATATGTCAATACACACTGGCAATGTACACATACACATACAAAATACATATATGTAATTTCTTAGAAACCTTTAAACAAGGTTTCTAAGAGATTACTATTGTTTAATATTCGAATACTACTACGGTTTAATATCCGAATTTTAATAACCAATATGTCCCATTAAATAAAAATTGAGTCATCAAAATTCAGATTCGAAAGTGACAAACCTAGCAAAAACAGTTAATTTGGAATAACTTCTAGATTCCACGCAATTAGGATGTGTCATTTTTGTGGTATGTAGGGAAGATGAAGGGCATAATTTCAGTATAAATAACTTTTCCAAATACGACGGAATTATCGAGAAAAAAAAATAAAAACTAAAAACCTCTTATAAGTCTGAACCTAACGAAGTTCTAAGGTTTATTTGTACTCTAAAATGTGCAACATAAAAAACGCTGTCGATGTTTGACCCGGTTGAAAAAAAAGGCGATTTTCAAAAAAAATATTTCGAAAACTAAACATGTTAATGAAATGGGGATACGAAATATTGCATTTAAATAACTTAATCTAACAGTTTTTTATATAAAAAAGCAACGTCCGAAAAATGGTCTTCATAAAACACTGTGCAATGGTTGACTGTTAAAGAATGCTTGTCCGTCTATGTACATGAAGTTTAAATAAATAAATAAATTATATAGAGTACCTGCTGGTCCACCGGCAATGTGTAAAATATATAGATTATGGTCTATAATTATCAATGTTGAATAACCTTCTTTAAAAATTCTTCTAGCTATATGTAACATTATGTAATTAGCTTACAGGTCTAGCCTTCTAACTCCTAACCTGTCCGTGTTGGGGTGCCCTAAGATTACGTCACCTCCTTTTTTTTTTTTTTTTTTTTTTGTGTGTGGCCTCTCGCAGGTCAACCTAGGAGGTAGTCGGCTGCTTAACCGGTCTTGCCTGTGGCGGCCTCGATTAGAAATCAAAGCCTCCAGCCAGGGCTTACTTAAAACTACTTAAAACTAAGCGACAACACGCTAAGGGCACCCCCTGTGGGGTACGGGCCTCGGCTTAGGGCGTCGCTGGGGGGGGGGGGGGGGCAGCAAGGGACGAGCTGGATCGAACAGTATTATTATTTATCGGGGATTTTAAAACTACAGGCTCAGCGGCGCGGGCTGGCTCGAGCAAGGGACGGGGAGGACGTATAGAATGTCGCGGCGGGCCTCGGCGGCGAGGATGGAAAGACGGCGGTTTGTGGTGTCTTTTAACTGTACTGGTTTCCCTACGGCTCTCTTGGAGCAGGGTAATAGGGTCATCGGGGGTGAGAAGAGTATGCCGAGGACGGCGAATTTTAGAGATACGGGAGGGTTCGTAACGGGCGGCCGACACAATAAGGGGATTGCGGTGTTTCACAGCAGTGTCGAAGAAACGCTTGCAAAGGCGTTTCATGAACTGCTGGATGGTGGGGATTTTGAGATCTAGATGTAGATTCTCATTTCGGATGAAAAATGGGGCTCCGAGGATTTTACGGAGGATTCGGTTTTGGAACGTCACCTCCTTCCCTGCTTTCGTCTTTTATACACATTACCGGCTAAGCCAGCGGTATTAATCGCGGCGGTATTGTATAGAATACAAAAAAAAGCAAAGTATAAAATAAATTATGTTTCATACATTACCAACAAGTTTTAGATATTCTATACATTGTCTAAGAATTGTATAAAAAACCAGATTATACAGATTGCCGGCGCTTACTTATTTACCTCTTATTCATCCTGTAATTTCCAACGATCGTAACATCCTTCCGCGTTCAGCGGGGCGTCATAATTATAACTTTTATGGACTCGGTAAAGACCTCTTTGACAGAATTTTAGAGGATTCTGCTTGTTATAAACGTTGACATGAAGAAATACTTTGACATGTAAGCCTAATATTTAAGCTCAGATGTGTGTCACCTCCAGAATTTGCAGATATTTAGGAGGCGTATTTACTCTTACCTAATAGATGTTTAGAATAAAGCAAAAAGATGGATATTACGAGCTAAAAACTTTAAAAGCCGAATACCTCAAGAAAGCTTGCTGGGACCATTCCTATACTTGTTGTACACATGTGACATCCCAAAACTAGAAAACAACACCATTGCGACCTTTGTTAATAATTGCTATTATGGCTATAGAATTGAATCACAGAGAAGCAGTAGAAAAACTTTAACTAGTTGTGAACAAAGTTTATGACTGGAAACTAAAAAGGAAGATCAAGCTGAATGAGTCTCTGCTGAGTGAAATTAATTCACGTTGACTTCACAAACAAACAGTGCGACTACCACCCAATATAGATAAACGGTACGCAAGTGCCATAAGGACGTTTCAACAATTTTCGCTGGGTTAATTTTAGGTAAACTAATCGCAACACATCAAAATTACGCGTACGCACACAGCTCGCACACATAGAATTCATTGTTCGCTCAATTTTATACTTCAACTGAACTTATCTTGATACATGAAGGTATTATTTTATTTTTTCTAGTATTTTTTCACTCAATGTGAAGTTTGTGTTTTTGACATCAGTTATTACTGATTACAGTGCAATAAGTTGGTACTTATATACTTACCCAATTTCAAACGCTGGCCGTAAGTGAAAAATAAGTAGATGCCATATCGTTACCGAGAAATATCGACCAGATTTACGATTATTTCCAAAGCCTTCTTTTACTGATTTGAAAATATTATTATTGTTATGTTTGTTTATTTTGTATGGAATATTACAAAACCAAATAGGAATTTGAATTTAATGTATCCGACAACACAACCCCCTTTGATATGAATAGTCTTCAAACTATGTGTGAAGCAAGTAGGTAAAATTAAATACTTGATCGGTTCGTTAAAAATACCCTTAAAAATATAATATGGCTACATAAACTATGATTCCTTATTATTTTAAAATAAAACTATAAAACCAGGCTCGATAAAGTAACACTTACAGGTTACTACGTAATATCTAGTATGTTTGAATGTTACAGTACATTTGCTATTACTATTTTTGTCTTGGACGGCTTGATATTCTCACTTCACTCACATTTCTATGGTAAATCTTACGTGGGTTAATTATATAAATCCTTCGCTGCGTACGGAATTTAACCAACCTTTATCCTCATTATATATTATATAACCATATATATTTTAACCTTTCCCTCTTTTACACAATCTATAATTTTATACACGTGCAAAATTATAACGTTCCATTATATTCTTAAGGTCAACAAAAAATGTTAATTTTACGTGTTTTAGCTAAGCATAATTCCTGTTACTGACGCCCAACTGTCAAACTACGACGACAAGATAAAACACGTCGTTTATTTATCTCAGTAAAATTGTCTCGTGAGTTTCGCCGGAGACTGATAAATAAATAGACCGACATGGCTTTTAAGGTTGCTGACTACGAAACCCATTGAGGGAGGATCGCTACTCCGTCTATAACGGGACCCTAAAAATAAATGATATTATACCTTCTCCTAATACCACTACAATTGACAACCATGAAATTATTCAATACTAACCACCAAGTTCAACTGTATCAATCGAAGAATTTTGGTCTACAGTTACTGTCCTTTATCATTTGCTGAAATAATAATGTACATGCTTGCTTTTCCAATTTACTTTGAACATTGGCAGAATAGTCGACATCGGCTTTACTTGCCATTAATAAAGAATAGAATAGAACCATGACATTAAAAGAACAGATCAGACATAACAAAAAAAAAAAAACACTAAAACGATCAAACAAACGAATAAAACTAACTAATTGTTAAATAGTTTTCTAAGTGCATTTCAAGACTATTCTAATAAATCCGATCAAGGCTAGGATGCATTGATTAGTTACATAGTTCCGGTGTCAACCATCACTATCAGATCAGTTCGATGATACCAGTTTCAACATAACTATTTAGATCCATGAATTTATTTGTATAGTCATAGTCGCTTGACTATCTAAATTGTGTTTTCTTTATTAGTGTGAAATTTCACTGGCCATTTTTGTTTTCTTCATCAGCTCCACTTCATCAAATGATACTTTTTGACTGTAGAGTGTAGATGCTCATATAGATCACTATATGGTTGCCTATAATACTTGAAGAAGTTCCCTCAAATTTCCTCATGGATCATATGATGATTTTCATTGAAATTTGAGGGAACTGGATTTAGAAAAAAATGGGATTCATATGTAAGCAAAAAGTTTTTAGTAAACAAAATTATTGCACATTGATCCATATATGATGGAATTTTGAGGGAACAAATATGAAAAACTGGCCAAGAGCATGTCGGGCCACGCTCAGTGTAGGGTTCCGTAGTTTTGTGTCCGTCATTATAAGTGTCCCCACTCAAAAGTTAATGAACGGCAGACAACGAGCAAGAAAAAATATCACCAATGCCAATCTTAACAGTGCGAAGTAGCCTAAAGTACAGCGCCATCTCTCGAGAAATTGGGTTACTAATTTATAGAAACTGGACGGGTTCTGTATGTTGAGTTTTCGTTGGTAATTATCCATCCAATTCTAAAAATAAGTATGGTACTCGTACTTAGTTTTATTTAAAAAAGTATCAATATTTGCAGTCGCAGTATACAGATCGGCACAGGCTGTGACGTATTTATTTTTTCCAAGAAAGTGATACAGGCGTCTTTTCACTAGAAAGAAAGAAAGAAAACATGTTTATTCTACCTAAATTAGACACTATTATTTTAAGCATTATCGTCGTGCGTTCTTTGAAAAATGTATGGAAAATTTTTTAGAGTGGTTTTTTTTTGTCATAAATAATTAAGTTATTTATGTAGGTTCAAAATAATAAGCTATATGTATAGAAGGATCGAGCTGTATTATTTTGTGATTTTTAAGCTAAAAATGTGCACTGGATTTAGGTTAAGCGAACCTATTCAGAACCCTTTTTTAGAGAGTTGTTTGTGGGCACAGGCCTCAAGCACATTGTATAGGAAGGGAAGGATTAAAATTGGGCGGAAGTGGGTAGGAAGAGTGGGATATGGAATTTTAGGTAGCGGATGAACATAGGCTTTTCGCCACATGGTGGGGAATACACCAGAGTACACGCCATAATTATGGCGATAAGTCCCCTCTTTGAGGAGTGGCGGGAAAGACCTCACGGTGTCTTTACTTTCCGCATGATGCAAGTCCTCACCGGACATGTTAAGTTCGGGAGGTCCCTGCATCGGCTCCGTGCGGAAGAAACGCCTGGGTGTCAAAATTGTGTGGACCGCCTGGAGGACACGATGGAGTATACGGTAGAGGTGTACCCCGCCTGAGCAGAACACCGCCGTGTCCTCGATGGGGCGATCGGCGGCAGCGAACTCTCGCATCGAGCCTTAGTTCAGGCCATGGTCCGGAGCGAAGAGGAGTGGCAGGCGGTCGCCTCCTTCTGCGAAATAATGCTAGCAAAGGAGGCGGCCGATCGCTTGAGGCAAAGGTCCTCACGCTCCAATCGCCACCGGGATTCCGATCCCTATTTCTGGCCACCGTAGGTGCGGGCTTGCCGACGGCGAGCAATGGGTGGCTCGCCGTCCGATCGATCGTCCGGTAACCGTCCGGACCGGGCCCAAGTCGTACATGGAGTCGGTTACAGAATGTACGGTCTCTGCGACGCATGGCCATCAGTATTGCTTTTGTCATCCATGGCGCGGGCGGACTTTTCTGTTGCACTTTTTTTACGGGAGCATGTATGTTACATAGATAGTTGCAACTGACCAACTGAAAAATATTTTATTTCGCAGAACAAGGCGCAAATTTAGAGCTAACAAATCATAAGTATAATCATAAATTAAAAAAAAGTATGCGCCATATCCGCGCAAAACGGCCAAACGCTCAGCATAATGCCGTGACCTCACGCAAAATGCGATGAGTCTATAGCGCTGCCCTCCTAGCCAAGTTACAACCATTTCGTTTCGATTCTCTTTTCGTTAACTGCCTCGAGTAGACCACGCCTCCAATTTCTTTATACTGACGTCATCTCAACGTTCAGTCACGTGGTCAGAACAAAGGAATAGAAGGCGTGCCGACTCAAGGCGATCAACGTAAAGAGAATCGAAACGAAATGGTTGTAATTTGGCTAGGGGGGCTAGTTTTCAGCGAGGGCCGGTAACGGTATCGACATAAAGACGTCGGCACGGTATTGGGTGCTAATAAATTTGAAATAAAATAAATTCTATTCTATTCTATAACTCTCGACGCCAAGCTGCGTGGAGAGCTTATGTAAAAAAAAAACCCGGAAAGTGCAAGTCGGGCTCGCGTACTGAGGGTTCTGTACAATGTTACCTATGAAAATAGTTCGATTCCCGAATTGAGTTACAAAGATTTTTCCGAATCGGAATATTTTTTTTTGTGACTACTTTACAGTTTTTAGAGTTTTTTCTATACTTGTTCTGTGAGACCATGCCAAATTTCAGGATTCTATCAACGGATCAACGGGAAGTTCCATATGAATTTTGATTAGCAAGTAATACTACCAGGTAGATGTCAGACGCTATTCTCCTTGCGGCTATGACACCATTTCGTGTTGATTCTATTGTAGAAATAAATCCTCGAGTAACACACTGTACAGGCGCTGCAGTAGCAGCAAAAAGAAAAAAACACAGAAAAACAGTCTATGGATGAATTTTGAGCTTTATGAGAAGAAATTACTAGAACGATAGAAATATAAAGCTAACTGTGCAAAATTTTTGTACGGTGCTCCTGTTCAAAACATGAGCCACACTTTAGAATGCCCCAAGTGCCCATACACCTGCACTTTGGACGCATTGATGAGTGCTACCGACGCTGCTATTAATGTAGCCACCTTTCGGGCCTAAACAGTTTGATGAGTTTACCATCGAATCGCAAAAAAGAAGAAGAAGACTGTGCAAAATGATAAGCATCAAAATTAAGGATTTGATGCAAAGAAGTCTAAACTCAAATTTGTTCAAGATAAGGTTAAATTTGGAGCAGTAGAAAAAGTAAGAGGACAGGTAGATGTAACTGGTTACACGGGACCTCGTTTAGTATGAGAGTAGGGTCTGCAAATTTATGTAGCATTAGTCTTACACTCAAAACTTTGTGCTTTCTTATGACTTTCACATAAATATATTAACTAATATAATTTATGATCAGGAGTGGTTAATTACAGAATCAGTTGACATTACGCATGTAAATATTTTAATACTATGTTTAGGATTAGGATTCGAGCTTAAATAGGAGAGCCTTTAACCATGCTGTCAACTCCTACAAATAGACAATAAAAAAGCAAAGCATTACCCACATAAGCACGATAAGCTCTTTCGCAGCCATACAGTAGCAAATTCTGGTCCTTTGCCAAATCGGTCGAAGCGAACTTTTGTCGGTCCTCACCGCTGGTTAAATAATATCTGATGGAACACTGGTTCGTATGGCTAGAAAGAAAGCTCTCTTTGCATCTCTCTTTACCCATGATTCACGTCAAGTAATAGGTAGGTATTACCTACTAGCAATACTACTCCACCGATATTGCCTTACTGCTACGCTTTGATGTGACGCCTCGATGCTCGAGGTTCGCTTATGGAACAGCGAAGTTCTGAGAGCCTGTGTTGTCTAGACGTGAATAAAGCGAGTGGATCAGATGGCACACCAGCAATTTTTCTCAAAGCTTGTACACCAGAGCTATCTCTTACATTGACCCCAGCTAGCATAATTTTATCGTACAAGTATCCTAAGATCATATTTCTCTCTTAAAACACAATTCTTAACGTCTGTAAGTGTGAAATTGGGTGCACTTTGCAAAATTATTTGCCCTTATAGTAGTTGTATGATGGTGTCATTCATTCTTTCACTGGCATGCTGTAAGAACAAAAACGTTTTTTAGTGGTCTCACTAATGCCGTTATAGTAGTAATTCTGCTTGCAATTCCAATTGCTCTCTGTGATCCCATTGTAAGCGCTTTATCATACCTACCAAAAAGCATAAATACATGTGTAAATAAATACATGTGTTTTTTTAATTATTTGTTTTTTTAAGGCTGGAAATTATCCAATGTCTTCACCCACTCTGGGCGGAGCGGGGGGAGCATATCAGACTTTTACTGATTAAAACCACATCTATGTCTAATGTCCTTTAGTTGCTCTTTGCATTCCAAGACTACGGGTTTCCTTCTCAGAAATTCCCCGCCGTCCTAGCTAGCGGGCATCGGGCCTGCTGGGCCCCTACGGTTTGCTGACATTTCTTTGAGGAAAAAAAAGTAGATCACTACGCGCTTTTGATGACTGGGTTCGGTCCGGTCGATTACCTTGAAGAAAGAGAAAACCTGTAACAACACCCCACGGCTTAGCACAGGCAACAAAATTTCGACCAATCCACTGTTAATTTCAACTATATAACCAATCCAACCCTTCAATGCAACAACACTGCGCTGACAATGCTTTGAAAAAGTGATGCCAGACTCCACAGGGAATCAGAAAGAACAGTCAGCACCAGAACAAAAATAGAACGCGAACACCCGACCCCGCTTCCGATGGAGGATTAACGCGTCCTCCATATCTGCATCCACCCGCTGTGCCTTGCCCTCTGACGTACAGACACTCGTTACAAATCAAATTACTTAATGTTAGTTCTGCACTATAATTATCCTCTTACTTTTAGTTCTCATAAAATAATCACTTGTGGATAAAACACCACATAATAATCATTAATATATCTATGTAAATAGTTAAATTCCTGAATGGAGTCTCGAAGATATTTCCGAATCGCATTTTTTTTGTGACGTAACAACTACTATTTTTTTATTTACTTCTATATCCTGAAATTTGGTATGCAGCAATGTCTTTTACCTTGCTTCATGCCAAATTTTATTACAGTATCAAGAAACCGTAGACTTGAATATAATTGGCGCAGGCTTGCGGACGTCGAGCCATGAGTAGCACGCCGTCCGGTAATGTTCCACGCGCGCCTCAAAGAAATGTCAGCAAATCGTAGGGGCCCAGCAGAATCGAAGCCTTCTGGGGCCATGGATCAAGTGAAAATGAACCCCGGGGCCCTGGAACGCAGGGCAAAGAAAGAACAAACGAGTGGGTTTTAGTCAGTGAAAGTCTGACATGCCCTCACGCTCCACCCAAGGGCGAGAGATGTCATTAGTGGATTGATCTAAAAAAAAGGGCTGAGGATAATTATGGTTAGCATCACTGCTTACCATCAGGTTTTTTAAATGGCGTGACCAAAAAGGGGGAGAAGTCCTTCAAACGCTAGACTATCTCTCAGGCCACGAACGCCATCCTGAAGGTAGTGCATCTCGTCCTTAAGCAGGTCTGCAGCAGGTTTTTGGTGCGTCAGCAGCAGCAGCAGCGTCAGCAGTTCCAGCAGCGGATCCAGTAGCAGCTGTCCGTGCAGGAAGGCACAGTGCTGAGCCTCACGCTCATGGCCTCTAGCCAGAGGAAGATGGCGTCTTATGCCACCGCCGCCGCGGCCTCGGCTACTGCGTCCAAACTGGGTCTATCGGGGCAAGCCAAGCGTGGAACTATGGTGTCGGAGCCTGCTGGGCCGGCAGTAAAGCAGCAGGAGAAGCTAGTCTTTGCCGGGCTGCCCCCCCCCCAAAAGACGTTATCATCATCATCATCATTTCAGCCAAACGACGTCCACTGTTGAACAAAGGCCTCCCCCAAGCATCGGCGTAGCCACAACGACCGATCCAGTGCATCTCGCATCCACCGCATTCCCGTGAGTCTCACCAGGTCGTCGGTCCACCTTGTGGGAGGCCTTCCAACGTTCTGTTTTCCGGTGCGCGGTCGCCATTCTAGAACCTTTCGGCCCCGTCGACCATCCGTTCTACGAGCAATGTGCCCTGCCCACTGCCACTTAAGTTTGGCGATTCTTCGGGCTCTATCGGCGACCTTGGTTCTCCTGCGGATACCTTCATTCATGACGCGATCACGGAAGAAAACTCCGAGCATAGCCCTTTTCATTGCTCTTTGGGTGACTGTAAGCCTTCCGATGAGGCGACCATGTTTTAGTGCCATTTATGTCATCACTGGCAACACGCACTGGACATAGACTTTCGTCTTAAGACACTGTGGTATGTTGGACGAGCAGATACAGAGCAGCTTCCCGAACGATGCCCAGCCGAGTTGGATTCGACGATGGACCGCTTTCTCAAAGTTAGACCTACCCAAATGGATTGTCTGTCCCAGGTAAACGTAATCATCTACAACTTCGAGTGTAGAGTCCTCGATCTTGATCCGAATGAGTGCTACATGCCACGATTTTGGTTTTGTCCATGTTCATTTTAAGACCCACTCTGTTGGAAGCTCTACGAAGGACATCGAGCATTCTACTGAGCTCCTCCGTAGTCTCAGCCATGACTACTATATCGTTGGCAAACCGAAGATGAGTGATGTACTCGCCATTGACATTAATACCTAGTCCACTCCAGTTCAGAACCTTGACGACATCCTCCATTGCAGCCGTAAACAGTTTCGAAGAAATGACGTCTCCCTGCCCCACACCCCGCTGCAGAAGGATAGGTTTCGAGGTTCGGTCCTGATGTCGGACTGTTATTGTGGCGTTCTCGTACAAACACTTCACCACTTCTTTGCACCGATATTCAATCTGGCACAGTTGGAGAGATTGCAGTACAGCTCAAGTCTCGATTGAATCCAAAGCTTTCTCATAGTCCATAAACGCTAAGCATAGAGGTTATACTCCTCGGTCTTCTGTAGTCGAACTGCTGCAGAAAGATAGGTTTCGAGGTCTGACCCTAAAGTCGGACTAACATTGTGGCGTTCTCGTACAAGACTTCAGCATTTCGATGAACTGATAGTCAATTTGGCACCAGGTTGAAAGTTGAAAACAAGAAACTAGAAAACAAGTGAAAAACCTAAAATGAGTGATTCTAGCGACGATGAACTTTTATTTGACGCCAACAGAATTGACTGAAACTAAAAATAATTTATTTATTTATTTAGTACATGGAGGACTTACAGCTAATAAAACCAGACAAAAATAGAAAACCATAATCATTGGAAAGCCAATTACAAGTCCTCACATATAGACATTAGAATAAACTAAAATATAGTGTGAGCACAAAAAAAAAACCTTCGGTTTTTAGTTAAGTAGGATAATGCGCAAATGAGCTTTCTTCTTCAACAATCAGTATTCAAGAAACAGTACGATATGTTTAGCACGTGGCTACTAGCTAAAGGAGCCAAAACTTTCTTAGAAAACGTTTTGCTGGCATGTTTTATTGAATTATCCGAGACCAAGAAATCCGGCACTCTATGGAGTAAGTATTCAATGCTAAAAGCAACAATAAAGATGATAAAAAACATACATATCGACACCTATCCTAAACATCCTAAACATTACCTATCATATCCATCAACCAAAAAAATCTAAGGTTTTCACAGCATCTAAAATTGAAAAGTTTCTTAACGAAGCACCTCATTCCAATTGGCGGCAAAAGTAAGTCAGTTGTACATTCAGTATCTACTTAAGTATATTACTACTTAACATAATCTAATACTTACATAGTACTCGTAGATGTTGATAGGCATAATTATGCATGCATATCAATTTTATTCATTTATCTACTCTTTACGTTACAGATAGATTTTTATTATTATTATAAACAGAGCATATCGAACTGATGAACTTCCACAACATAAAGTCAAAAACATTGAGAAACATTCGGATGACTTACCTACTGTTAATTAATTTACCTGAAACAAAGACAAAAAGAGACCGCAACTTCGTCATTCACAAGGAATACGTAACAATTGTTGAGCAATCAAGCCTTACGCCCGCCTAACACTCCAATCAATCGATTTTTTGTACAATATCGCAACGGAAAGTGTGTCAAACAGCCTATAGGTGCTAATAAAATTGGCAGTATTCCACGAGAAATAGCAACTTTTCTTGAACTTCTACAACCAACGGGGGTTCTAGAAGTTCAAGAAAAGTTGCTATTTACACGGGTCATTGTTTCCGACTAACTTCAGCCACACTTTTGGCGGATTCAGGAGCTGATCTACTGTCCCTGAAGCGCCATGTAGGTTGGAAGACCTATGCCAACCGCATTGAACTTCCAGCTTCCACCAGAGGGATACACAGAGGATTCAATCCAAAATACGTCTAAAATATGTAAAGGCATCGTAGGAGCCATTATACCGAAAAAACAGTCAGATCCTTAGACTTGGCCTTCTTCATCAAAAATGAGCCGTTACGAAACATCTAACCACGTTATCGCTCTCTCTCGCTAACATTTACGCCAAGGAAATCCGCTGAATCAGCATAACTATTCAGTATTACAGATAGTTTACCAAAAAACATTACACAAGTCACTAACACCAACATTTCAGTACCTAACAAAAATATTACACTCAACTAAGTGTAGCTTACTTAAAATTTTTCTTAATTATACCTAAGTATTATTTGTTATAAATTAATGTTTATTCTGTAATACTTACCTATCATAATGTAATAGTTAATACCTTAACTGAAATAAAAGTATCTTGTGATTGTAAATGTTTTTTTTTTTGTGCATTTAGTCATTTCCTCGCCGAGGTGGGATGATAAGTTACGTGTTGCACTAGAGTGCAAAGTTTTTTCATCTCGTACTCTTTTGATTCTCTCGCTAACGATCAGGGGCCCAAGTCTGCTATTATTATAAGGGTGGTTCTACGATAAGAGGTAACTTGTGCGGCAATCAGTTTAAAATATAAATTTTATTCTATATGTTGTTTTTTTTTGCAATGAAACACATCACCTAAATGTACTTTATTAAATAACGTCACGATTAAAGGCCTAATTAAAGTATATTTTTCTAAAATTCCGTATAAAGTCTAAAAAAGTCTCTACCCTGGCCTGTCCCCTTGTCAGTTTCAGTTTAATTTGAAAACGATACATACTTTCTTTGTGTCAGTTATTAAACTAAAATATGTTAAACACAAATTTCAATAAATATATTTAAGCATTGTTAAGGAAAAATAGAACAATATTTATTTCTTTGCAATATATTTTAAACTTAACTTTTGTCCCACTGTTTTTGGGTATCTACCCTGGAAAATTTCATTCCGCTAGTATAAATATAAATATAAAACGGCCATATTCCAAACAGCGCTCAAGATCATCTATCGACGTGAAGTTAGTAATGCAAAACACTTGAGCCGTTAAGAGCGCCGTCGTTTGTTAGCTGTTGCGACGCGTTGATTCGAAGTAGCGGTTTCGCGTGGTCATTGTGTCTCTCCCCTGGTAAGTCATAAAAGTTATATTATTTATTTTATTTATTTGCATTTACTGGTCTAATTTAATAATGATGCAATAGTTATAGTGTGATACCTAATTTACCGAAAAATTTCATAAGTCAATTAAAACAATACAATTGATCATGAAAACGTATCTCCCCTGCCATATTTCCCCTGGCAAGGTAACTGTCAGGGGAGAGACTTGTTGACCAGGGGAGATAATGTTAGTGCAAACAAACTTAGATATAGTATATTTTTATCAACAAACAGTTTTAAATGATTAAAATAACTTTGGTAAATTCTTAAAAGTGAAAAATAAAGGAGGTTCTCAGTTCATATTGTTATTATATTATTGTCTAATATTATTACAGATCATGGCACCACGAAAAAAGTTAACACGTGAAGAAAGATTACAGAAGAAACGTAAAACACAGAGACTACGATATAAAAAGATTAAAAATGATCCCGAAAGATATGAATTGCAAAAACAAAAAGAAAAGGCAAAACATTTAAAAACGGTGATTTTATTCTTGTCAAACTACTGTCTAAAAAACAGAGTATCGTTACGTGGCCATGTGTGCGGGTTTAGAAGAAGATGACGAAATACAAGTAGTTTTCTGAAAATAGGGGACAGGAGTGGAAAATTATTTAAAGTCGAAGAAAACGATATTTCATTTATCTCAGGAGATCAGATTGTTCAGGCATTACCTATGCCAAATCTTATTTTGAAAGGGCAGAGGATGTTCTACTGTTTCAAAAAGTCGGTGAACGTGTTGGAGAAAGCTTAAGCATTTATTTTTTGTTGATATAGGCAAGAGAGTGCCTTTAATTTATATTTTTCATTTTATTTTATGATTAAAACATGTTCATTTAGTGAAATGTAGCATAGGCACAGGTAATATGAAAATTATCCTAGTTATCGCAAGTCTGATTATTTGTATTACTTAAAAGACGCTAGTCTATATAATAAGTATTAATAAAAGAATATTTTATTATTTGATGTAGGTACAATGCCATGTTAATTTCATATATTATTGTGTAATGACACTAAAGACACTTTTGTTTTAAATTTCAGAGAAGGTTGAAATAATATAGTTTGTTAGTGTTTAATATGATTGGTAAAAATGATGGTCTGATTCTATGTTAAGTACAATGTTTAATAAAAGTTGATTTTTCTAATTTTGTTACATTTATTCTCCCCCCTGGCCCAAAAAATATCTCCCTGATCTTGGTGTCTCTACCCTGTCCAATGTCTTTACCCTGGACTTGTAAAAAGTAATAAAATATGCATAAAATGACTTGCCCTTACGTGAAAAGATACATAAATAGGACTAAAATCGTAATATAAGTGTTTAATGAAAAAACAATAACTTTTCTCCGCGGCCGTATTCTCTATGGACTTAAAACCTCTTATCGTAGAATTACCCATAAATTCGTCATTCCACCACGATCCCATTATCATTTTGCTAAAAAATCGTAATCTGCTAATCATTATGATCGATCATTGATCGGTCAATGGTCTCGTAATAAAGTTGTGGTAGAATGACAATATCGAGCTTATTAAAACCAAAGACTGCGCTGTGAGGTGGTAGGTCACAGATCAACGGAACTGTCAAAATTTCAGCAAATTACTGCATACGTCAGATATTTATTTGTCAATATATACAGGATTACCATTCTATGACATTTCTTTCAAAGTCATAATGATGCCATTAAGTAGATTACCAAAGTTATCAAAATCAACAATTATGAAATCAATGATAGACCATTCTGACGCTATTGTAATAGCAGACTAGAGGCCCAGGATTCTAATTTTTAAGGTAAAGGTAGTAAATATTTACAAAAATGTAAATTAGCCGTGTTGTCTCGAACTAAGAAAAAAAATTGGTCCAGACATCCTGATGTCCGAATGTCTGGCCACTTTCTTCACGCCTTTTCTACTTGTCAATAGAAGTACCAAATATTTGAAGGTAAGGCTACCTAATGGTAGCAAAAAGGTAATAAATATTGGTATTGTCTAAAAATAAAATGTCGCTAGTGGTCCAGGGGTTCTGACGCTTACGAATCAAAGAGTCTAAAAATATTTGGTAATAAAAGTAGGCACAGAAACCTTCTAACAGTCCCATAGAAAGCATTTCTGCGAACAAATTTGTTCAGTTATTACATTTTATAACGGTTAGTTCCATTTCTTAATAGGCGAAGCCTTTTAAGAGGGCAGCTAATTAATTATTCCTATATAAGTATACTGTGACGTATGGTGTAGGACGTAAGAAATAGCATTATTACGCCATTTTCCTTAGAGATCATTAGAGCCCTAAAGGTCACACCAAAGAATGGGCATTAGCATTTTTTGTGCATTGAAACATCTACTCTGTGATTGCTAACTCGCTTCTCAAGCGTGGTAATTAATATAAATCTCCAAATGCATATAATAAAAAAACGGCCCGTAGTACCCTACAGTCTATATTTGCCTTCGGTAGCGGTCAAGTATACGGCGAGGCCAGGGGAGCGAAGAATCCCTGGATAAGATACTGCTACCCAACAAAAACCGACGACTGAACCACAACAGAAAAGATTTCCGTACTCGAGAAAAATTTCAGTGGGTTACGATGGAGTATTCTGGAATTATCAGAAGTCAAAAGACAGGGAAAAGACACGAATACAAATACAATTCTCAATTCTGGTATCCTGCTCTATTTCAGGGAGAGTGAGCCAGGGTGGTATTAGATTCATCGTCCATAAGTCCCTTAAGAACAATATGATGAAGCTCGCGAGTGTATCGACCAAGGTAGCATAACTCGTACTCAGAATATCGTCAAGATATTTGCTGAAGGTCGTATACAGAGCCATGTATGCTTATTTATTTATTATATTAGGTGCATCAATGATTGTACACAAACAATGAATATAGTAACATAATACATTTATAAAATTAGACTGCAGTGCATCAATTACTTACAGGTAAACAACACATGCAGGAAACAAATTTTGAGACATAAGCTGATATAAAAATCAATTACGAGTAATACATTGAAATTTATAAAAAATTGACGCGAAACTGGGCTAACGAGATGGTAAAGTGGGGCAATTCGGATTAGGACGTCGGAACAATTTTATATAGAAGGTACATATACATGATGAGCTCCTTCAGAAAGCGTTCGTATAGGAAGTGGTCCTGGCAGCCATGAGTGTGCAACTAGAAATGAAATTGACTTTATCATGGCGACAAAGAAGTAAATATTCAATGATATAGGACTCAGGCACCCAACTCATAATTATTATAACTCAGGCAAGCCATTCATAATTATTACAGAATCAACGCTGTGAAAACTGGAAGTAATAACCGCATAGGAAGAGGCACATTGAATATTAATATCAAACTGGAAAAATCTCTAATAAAGTTTGCTCCGTCGATCACAGCTCTTAATCTAACTCTGAGGTTTTTCAGCTTAAACTACATAATGTTTCGAGTGCTTAGGAAGCTCCATAGATGACTACAAAGACAGGTTTGTGGAAACTGTCCATAAGGTTGGGTCTAAGTTCATCAACATCAAGAGGCTCTCTGATCTTACTCTCGAGCTTATGAAGGGGAGACATGACATGATTTTGCAGTCTTTAGACAATACGTGCAAATACCAGCAGCTTAATAGAAAGATTCCCAAGTTCTTGACAAGAGATGTCCGCTGCTTCAATACTGAGCTGTGCACTGCCTGGGTGGAGCACCGCCGTGTCGGTGTCCTCTTGCGTCGGGCCCTGGTTCAGGCCAAGGCCTGGTTCAGGATTGGGTGGCGGTCTCCTCCTTTTGCAAAGCTGTAATACTAGCGAAAGAGGCGGCTGCAAAACGGAAACGGACATCCTTACGCCTTAGCCGTTGAGACCATCGGATAACCAGCAATGGGTGGCTCGCCGTACGGCCGTCTGATAACCGTCCGGACCGAGTTTGAATCATTGATTGCGTATAGTATCCCAAGCGTGCCTCAACGAGATATCAGTAAAATCGTAGAGCTCTTAGAATGCATAGTGCTACTGAAAGAACATAGTGTAGTTTTGGTCAGTAAAAGTTTGACACAGTTTTCTTTTTGCTCCGAATTTTGGATACTAACCTTTTGACATACTTTTGTAAAAAAAACTTTGTGTTCGGTATTTTTGTTTAATCCAGATACAAATGTCTGCTTTGATTCTGAAACTTGTCAACTCGTAATGAATTTTAGAAGGTTTCTTATTATACTTGAGTCACTTTGATAATTAGTTCGATCCAATTAAAGTGTTTAACAAACCTTTAAAAGTTTCAGTAATTATGATGTTTGATCGGCTCATAACGGGTTATTTTAAAATTGTCTTATTAATGTACACAAAAAAATTTACATTACTTATTTCCCGCCCTGGCTTTGCTTGTGTACAATTTTTTTTTTCGAAAAAACCTTGTTCTGACAAGTATGAACAAACAAATAATTACAGACGTTCTAATTTGATGCGTAATGTACACATGCATTTAGCAATTAATTTTTATTTATAATGTAGAAAATTTCATATGCTCATAGACAGACTTGTTCAAACCTAGGCGAATATTGCTAGCTCTATTTTTAGTGAATTTTCCTTATTTTTCAAAGGTGGGCGGCCATCAAATGACTTTTTTTTGCTTTAGGGTGGAGCGGGAAGGCGTATCATACTTTTAATGACTAAAACCACAGCCATAATCCTTCTTTAGAATGCCCTTGCATTCCATGATCAAGATTTTCCTTTTTGAAAGCCAACCCATGACTTCAGTAGGCTGTGCCCCAGCTAGGCCCTTACGGTTTTGCTGACACCACGCGCCGTCGATGACTCCAGCTCGGTCCAAACGGTTACCGGACGGCCGGGCTGCGACCTACCCAGCATTTCGTTAGCATTACTACTTCACAGTAGGAGACTACCGCCACCCATTACCCCTCGCTCCGGACCATGGCCTGTACCAGGGACAGGCGCAAGAGGTCACTGCCGCTGATCGCCATGACGAAGACACGGTGGTGCACCTCCAAAGCGAGGTCACAGCTCCAGTCTATGCTCCACCGTGTCCTCCGGACGGTCCGCATAATGGCGACACCAGGGCGTTTCGATTACCCGAATCAGGTGCTTACCATGTCAGATGAGGACCTGCGTCAAGCGGAAGGTGAGGATGCTGTGATGTCTCTCTAGTCTTACCGCTATGATTATGACGTGCCCAAGCGAAATTTACTTGCAATACTATTTTCGCTCGTCCAGTCACTTCTATCTTCAGTGAACAACCACGTGTCGGTTACTCTGTAGTCATTCATGACCATTGAAAAGAATTTTATTTTAGTACTAAAGTGGAAACATGATTTTTAGTAACCTTATTGAAACTCGCTAATTAAGAACCATGATAAAAATAGAGAACACAAAATTCGTGGAATACTAAATACACCTTAACCGTTTAATTTAGGGATCGGTTCTTCGGTAATATTAATTCAAAATGACGACTAAAAATTTTGATTATAAGCGCTCTACTATCGTTCATCCAGCGCGATAATCGCATTTTGTTCGGCTTGTAAACAAATTGACTGTTCGCTGCTAGATTTTCGTACGTGCGCTTACATGTTTCGCATTATCTTGCCGAGATTTAATTACTCGTATTTAATCAGTTTAAAAATTTTGAAATTTTCAATTTTAAAGCCGATCAAGTTATTTCATTTGTTTGTTTATCTATACAAAGGTAAATCTCGCGACAAGCTTTTATATTGTGTAACGACGTTATATAAGTTAACAGTAAAAGTTTTAAAGGAAAACTTTTTAAATCTTTTTAGCGCATTTAATTAAAAGCTTGTTTTTAAAAATGTTTTTACGTTTAATTTAATTTTTTTACTTTTTAGTGACGGGAACAACTTGTGACTCACGGATGCCCCTCAAGTTGAAGTGTAAAATCTACAAGTCCGTAATAAGGCTTGTCATACTGTATGGATCAGAATGTTGGGCTGTGAAAAAGATGGAGGAAAAAAGATTGCACGTAGCGGAAATGAGAATGTTAAGATGGATGTGTGGTATGACGAGAATGGATAGAGTGAGTAATGAATATATTAGGGGAAGTTTGAAAGTGGCGCCAGTGACTGAAAAGTTGAAAGGGAATCGTTTGTCTTGGTATGGTCATGTGAAGAGGAGGGATAAAACGCATATTACTAAAAGAGTTTTGAGTTTACATGAGGATGGATGGAGAGGGAGAGGGAGACCAAAGAAAAGATGGATGGATTGTGTGAAGAGTGATATGAAAGAAAAGGAAGTTAGTGATAGCATGACGAGTGACAGGGCAGAATGGAAGAAAAAACGTATTGCGCCGACCCCAAATAACACGGGACAAGGGCAGGAAGATGATGATGATGAGTGATATCTTTCTTCTTTATTTTTACTCGCATTCGTATTAAAAAATCAAACTTCAAAAGTGACGGCAATATAAAGATAAGGCCGTTTATGCTTTGTTTAGCCGCATATTTTCAAATTCGCTAGGAATTCAAAACCTATCTAAACGGTATTTCCCGTTGACTTAGAATTCTAAAATTTGTTATGAAGTAAGATCTCATTGCATAAGTATTGGAAAAAGTTTGAAGACTGTAAATTTGTTGTTACGTCTCAAAACATTACTTTATACGATTCGTAAAATCTTCGAGAGTGAGAAAGTGCGTGAGTCCGATTTGCACTTGACCTGTTTTTTTTTTATTGTAACAGTATTTATGGCCAGATTAAGTTCACAAAATAAATCTACTACCAAATGCAACAAACTTATTTTCCTAAATTTAATGGGGTTGCATACGGATCAAAGTACTCATCAAGATGAATCAAACGAGCCCAAACTCGATGGGCTACGGAGTTCCAATGACCACCTTCCAACTCCATCATCAGACCCTGATTACCATATAAGATCAAAGTACTCGTCAATAGGAATCAAACGAGGATAAACTCAAAGGGGTTTTATTGTAGAGTACTTATCGCCACCTTCCAGCTCCATCATCAAACCTTGGTTGCCATACAGGATCCAAGCAATCGTTAATACGAATCCAATGAGCCTGAGCTCGATGGAGTTGTGTCTTTCTATAATGAAGTTCCTATGGCTACCTTCCAGCTCCATCATCAGACCTTGGTGACCTTTATCGTATTAGATCAAAGTACTAATCAACACAAATCAAACGACCCCAAACTCGATGAGGTTATGTCTCCAATCCAAATTCTATGGAGTAATGACGTTTTATTGCAGAATTCCTATGGCCACCTTTAAGTTCTATTATTAGACCCAGGCTATCATATAGGATCAAAGTACCTACTCGACAATACGAATCAAACAAGCCCAAACTCGATAGGGTTGTGTCGTTTTATTGCGACGTTCCTATGACCACCTTCCAGCTCCATCATCAGATCCTGTTTACTACATATGACCAAAAACTCGTCATTACTAATCAAACGAACCCAAATTCGATCGGATTGTGTCGTTTTATTGCGGAGTTCCTATGGCCACTTTCCAGCTCCACCATTAGACCTTGGTTACTGTATAGAATCAAAGTACTTGTCAATACGAATCAAACGAGCCCAAACTTGATAGGGTTGTATCGTTTTATTGTGGAGTTCCTATGGGCACCTTCCAGCTCCATCATCAGATCAGCCCCATGACATAATATTATTACATGTCACGGGGTTTACATACGTATACAAAATTTCAGCTCAATCGGTTAAAAATTTCTGCTTCAAAATTGAGTTGCAAGATTTGAGCCGAACATACATTGCAAGTTAAAAAAGCTTTTAAAAACAGGTTTATGCGCGACGATGTAAAACGATCGAGTTATATGAAACCCAATTAGTTGTGACATTTTATTTTCGAGTAGTTTCGGTAGTCTGTTAATTTTAGTCGCATGAATTCCAGGACGTGAACGCGAAAAAATCTCGATTTTTCATTTAAATTTTCAGAAATTGCCGCAGCCGAAAGCCCCGTGGGAACTGGAATCCTCACGCACCAGCCGTATCGTTTCTAAGTTTACTAGAGTTCGTCCATCGTCTTTCTGCCGACTGACTCCCTTTTTTTTCATATTACTTCTCACACAATCTATAAATCTTTTCTTTTGCCTCCCTTTCCCTTTCCATCTATCCACATGTATTCCTACATGCATTTCATCCCTCGACCTCTTTACATGACCATGCCAAGATAAACGAGTCCCTTTTAACTGTACAGTGACCGCCACTTTCAAAATTTCTCAGTCTATACACAGTTTTCAGTGAGGTCAATACTAATTCTTGCCTAATAATATAAGACTTCCGTCAATATGAATGCAAATAACATAAAAACTACTGAATGGATTTTTATGCAATTTTTATATGTAGACAAAGTGATTCATGAGCAAGGTTTATGTTTGAAAAGCTGAGAATTTCAACAGCCATGTGAAGCTGGGGTGGGTCGCTAGTATTATATTCTAGCTGAAATACAGGTCCAACCTAGTTCAGGCATAAATGTAAATGTTTGCGTATAATTGTTTTTATGTATTTTATTTTAAATGTGCTAATTTTAAAAATAAACGATATTCTATTCTATTCATACAAAACATGGGCTCTTGGCTTCTGTAAAAAGTAACAATTAACGATAGATATGCCATGGAAATTTTTAGTAAGAGCAATCATAAAATCGCTCCGTCGCGTAAAATAGACACATTGTGGCGACGCGTCCAACAGTAGGAACCTCCAGTCAGAGAGTACCAATCTACTTTAATTATGTTTATGAACTCATACAGAAAAGGCTTTTTAAATCCTCTTAAACTCTTACCTTAATTAAATAGAAACCTATCAGTTTTAATATTATGTTGTGAATCCCTACAAATAGAAATCGTTACAGTACTTTTCCACGAAAATGTGGGAGTACTGTTTATGAGGGTTATTTTTCACTAACGCCTGATAACTCGGTTAAAACTTGTATTTTACAAAACACGTATTTACGTGTTTATTTTATTAAATTTGCAAGGCTCCTGTTGTTATACTTTTTTGACTTTTCTATTTTTTGATTAAATTACGAAATGTCAAAGTTCATGCAAAATAATAGATTTCCAGAGGTCTTTACTGGATTAGTTTTACACAAATTTATAAATAGATTTTAAAAAAGGCCTAGATAATATCCACAAGATACTGTGTTCCCAAAATATCTAATTAAAATAGTAATAACATCATAATCGCGTAAGAGCATTTGTATAAAAAACAGTGAAAATGTATGTATGTCAAGTTGGATGCCTTTAAGACATGAAAATGAAAATATTTCTTCATATTTGAGTAGGTGCTTCAACTTTGATTGCTCATTTTCTAATTCCTTTACATTTTGTAAGTTTCTATGATTTTTATTATTTATATAACAACATAAATAATTATGTTGTTATATGATTATAAGAGGAAAAGTGATAAATAAACTTAAGTACACACACTTGTATATTTCCAGTCAAAAACAAAATACAGTCGTCAAAGAGCTCCTTGACATCTTCTTTTATCTCAATTTATGTACTTGTCTCCTACTTCTTTATTGGTCAAGATCTCAATACTCACCCTTTTTCTAACTGTGTGTAGTTATAAGAACTCGGGTGCTTTCAACGAACGCTAGCTTAATACTAAGGATTTGCAATGACACCTTTACACTACCTATATGGTGTTACATATATGAATGAGCGAGAAGCACATACACATCAGTTCATCCATAGTTTATTTGTATTCTTATGGTAACCACGTTCATACTCAAAACGTTCTCAACGCTATTTCTTTCATTGCCTCGCGTCACATGCATTGTGATAGTCAAATCTTTTCAGTCATCAGCGTCACTTCAGACTTCCTCTAATTTGCTCAATTATCATCGTAGGTATTAATTTTATTTGGTCTCAATTAAACACCATATTAACAATATTGTTCATTAGAGTTGAGGCCTTAGACAGAAACTTGAATAAAGCTTGATTATTCTAACCTGAATTCTTTCATTAGGTTTTGTTTTAAGCTGGGTAATCATCTAATGCTTTCTCCTAATCTAGGGTTGAGCGTGAGGGTGAGTCAGACTTTTACTGATTAAATACACTCCTATGTTTTTTCAGTTGGTCTCCCGCGAAGCGGTGAGCCTCTTTGCCGTTAATTGTTAAATGACGGACGAATTACGGCCACTAAGTTTTCCTGAGAACTTAGGATAAGTACTTTTGTCTTCTAAACTGCTCACCGCTGGACATAAACCTAACATTGCCACATCAACATCAGATATCTCTCGAATGTAAATAGCCGCAAACTTTATGTACTTAAAACATCATTTTTCCAAATGAAAACAATATGTTAAATCCTTTATTAAATCTTCTTCAGGTAGCCTCAATAAATTACTATCTCTACTGTACTGAGGAATTGCTTGACATTAAATCTAATCTACAAGATTCTTTGGATGGATCAAAGGTACCCATAACAGAACTTGAGCTGGAAATCAGCGTAGCTTCTAATCATTCGATGCCCAATTCGTTCGTTACATTACGTTACAGATGAAAATGTGGTCGGTTGCGTTTACAACCGCTTTAGTCTTTAATTCAATAAACGCCAAGCGAACACCGGCGTTCACTCTCTCAGTGTCTTTAATTACGTTATTCGAAATGTTTACTCTAGTGAGCAATTGAGTTTTCCGCCGCCCCTTTAGCTGGATTCTGTAATATGGATACAGAAGAGGTATTTTTTTATAGATTTATTCTTCGTCCCGCCCACTGAGTTTGGAATCAAAAAAAAAAAAAATGTACAATCAGCAAAAAAGATGTATTACTATTTTATGATTACGAATTATATACTAGCTTCTGCGGCTTCGACCGTGTGATAGTAGAAAATATTTGTCTATGTCACTCAGTAATAAAATAAAATTCTACTGGTGAATTTTTTTTAAATTGTTCTTGTAGTTTTTTTATTTTATACATTACCAACAAAATACAAATTTTACCTTTTTATAATATTAGTATAGAAGTAGATTTAAAATTTAGTCTACATATTTCTCTTATTTAAAAAAATCCACGAACTTTCATATTCGTACTGTTTACGTTATCAATTTTAAAACTTTGGCATTTCGTAAGTCCATGTTTAATGTTACGTTACACAAATCCGGGTGTGAAGTGTGTAGTACAAACAAAATATATGGTGTTCTAAAAAGTACTCTATGATGCACAGTTAAAATAAATACTCTAACGTAACGAACGTTAAATACTTTTAAAATTACCACGTGTTGAGTGCCAAGTCTCATTCAAGACAGCCTTGTTTCGTTCTTTGACTTCTGAGTTTGCTTTAAGTTTTGAAATTATAAATCTTTAGTTCATTCATTTGTAACTTCTGAGTGTAAAAACTCGTAGCTAGATCAAGTGGCATATTCTACCCGCGATGATGATTTGCAAAAAACCTGAAAAAGTTAAGACTTTACAAGCGCTAGAGATTTTGTTAGGTTGTATAAACTCTTAGCTTCGGAGTGTAAATTCATTTGCATCATTAACTCTTTACCTACGACCTACTTGAGTTTTTTCAACTTCTGACTTCTGAGTATCAAAGATTTGCTCAAGTTTAAAAAAAGAAACTGAATTACGACGTCGATTTTATCGATATCGATATTATAGTTGCAAACTGACTTGTTCATCACTATGTTTGCTGACATTGTTGCATTAACCAATCACAACCACTGCATTTTCCCCCGTCCCCCAGCCCGGAATGGTGAATTGTGTGCCTAGTCGAAATCCGTCTATCAGCTCTCTATTGGTTTAATAATCTTTGATTGCCATCCAGCGTGGCAATGCTACCAACGTTCTGGGCACTTTTCCCATTGACATCGATGTGGACGAATTTTTTGATATCATAGGATATCAAAAAATTAAGAGATCTTTTTCTACCCGTTTGTACATATTATTATTTTCAGTTTGTTTAAATACTTATTAAGTTATAATATTTAATAGTTAAGATGTAGTATCAAAGTAATATATATGCTCAATAGCGACAAGTTTAAAATTGCTTTTTTAGTTTTTGGTTTAAAATATCATGTCTATAAAGCTGTTTATTAGCCCCCATCCACTACCTACGTTTTACACTTCAAGTAATTGTAATTGAATGCACAATAGAAATTTTCTAACAGTGTTGTGTGTTATTGGAGCATGTGTTACATTATAAGAGCTCTGCAAATTACAATGTTGTTTGAGTTTGTAACTTAACGTTTAAAAATATTTTTTCTTTAAAAGATCAATCCTGAGGGCCAGCCTTTTGTCGACGGAAGAAGTCCGGGTCAGTGTGCGTACCCTTAACCTAATTTTCCTTTTTGACCCAAAGCCTAATTTTCGCCGTCCTATTTGTATCGTATTTGCAAGGTCACCTACATTTTCGTATTTCAACTGCTATTAATATAGTCCGCTACTTGTTTTAAGCCAGATTCTAGCGTCCTGGGAAAGCGCATTCAATTTTTGTGTTTCCGCCCAAAGTGGTGTATAACCAACACTATTTTATGGTGGTGGTTCTTAAAATTTACTTTCTTTATGACAAAGTTGAGAATATATTATCACTATATATTCTACGTACGTGTTACTTAACTCCTAAACAGCTTGACCGATTTGGATAAAATTTTGTGTGTATATTTGAATGTTCTTAAAATACAATGAGAGCGGGTTGGCAGCGCATCGGGTTCATAATTTTTATGAGACAAAATACCAGCTTTCGGGCAGAACAACTTCTGCCGAGACCGCTAGTATATATACTAGCGGTCTCGGGTATAATATTTCTTTGGTGATGTTATTGTCGAAGAGCGTTTCTAATGTTTCGATACTATCTTTATTAGCTCACGCGTTTTAAGCATTTAATACGCAAAGATTGGATCATGGTAGTTTAAGGCTCCCGCAAAACGCTGCGAAGTATTTTCTCATCGATTTCGTCAGAAAGAGTTCCGGCGGTTTATTCAAATAATGTTAAATCCAATGTACTGTTTTATCTTTTACCAGCGCTTTGCCATGTTTTCATAAAATCTTTAACTCCTCTTAAACTGTATTTTGAGGGTAGTAGATATAACAAGACCTATTCTAACAAGATCTTTTAGTATTTATACTAATTAAAAACTAGATGTGCAAATATACAACACTAGTTTTTAAATAGTAACATATCATGTTACGGCTAGTTTTAGTCGTCTATAATTAGGTGCAGCCGGCCACATGCGATTAAAACTTAGATATACTGCACTGAAAATCTAGTTTTAGCCGATGATAATTAGAATACACTTAAGTTTAACCACCGGTGTGTGGCTGTAACTAGCTCTGTCCGCTATGATGAAGGCTACACCTAGTTCTTACCGAAGATAAGTTGGGTACATCTAAGTTTAACCGCATGTGGCCGGTTGCACCTAGTTGTAGCCGGCTAAAACTAGATGTAGCCGCACTTCGGCTATAAGCCGTATAATATATACATATATATATATAAAGAAATCGATAACATAAACTAGCTGAAACTAGTAACTTCTCAATTGAAATCAAGATGTGCCAACAAAGATATGCAACATAAATATAATAACAATGTTATAAAAATAAATATGTACAAAAAGGAACTACCTCATATTATTTTATTTTTTTAAAACAGCTTAATACCACTAATCATATTTCAAAATCTAAAAGTGATAGTAAAAGCACTAGCCAACCGAGGTTTTTTTCGAGACTAGACGATAATTTTCTCTTCTGCATCCAAATAAAGCTGGTATTATCAATAGAATTATCAATAACGGAACTTGAAAAAACTAATATGATATTGTTTGTCACTGCCAACCATTTATGCGACAAGGGGCAGAATCTAACCTTACCCTGACAAACTATAGAGTAGTGTCAGTCTCTTCAAGCTGGTGTTACTATGTACTTTTTCGTTATAATACATTTATAGCCAGAGTACCTATTTCTCATGACAATTAAAATTAACTCAAACACTGCTAGGATAAATTATTTTATTAAGAAGTTTCCATCCACCTCCCTGCTCCATCATCAGGTCAGTTCGATAGTACCTTATAGCCAAAGTGCATCTGATGACAATTCTAATGAGCCCAAACACAGCTAGGATACATTGATTAATTACAGAGTTCCTGAGACCTACCTTCCGGCACTATCATCAGATCAGTTCGAAAGTACCTTATAGAAAAGTGCATCTCATGACTATTCTAATAAGCTCAAATACGGCTAGGTTACATTAATTAATTACGCAGTTTCAGTACCTACCTTCCGGCTCCAACATCATCATCAAATTACTTCGATGATACTATTTTCAACATAACTATTCAGAACCATTTATTTATTTATATTGTTACGAACGTGAGTAATTAAATGCCGGTTTACTAGCAGAGAATTTTATTCGCCACAAACAATTATTTTACAAATTTGTCCAATCAGCAATAATCCAAATCACAACATTAGAGTTCCGTTAAGTATCGCTCAGGTCGTTAGGTAAGATCACTACACACTTATGTACCTATCGCACTCGAAAACAAAGTGACTCACTTCCGGTCGGGAGCTCGTATTTATATGCGAAGCCAGGAAAATTTCAGATAGCGATGTTTCCAGTAAATTGTCATCGAATCGCGGGGTAGTAAATTATTTTTGTTACAAACATGTACCTCTCTCCTTTCGCATGAATTTTGACTCTATTGACAATTTTATTGCGGAAGGTACGAATTCCTTTATCTATCTACGTCCTACTTACTAATCCTAATTTAATAATAATAGTGGTAGGTACTTTATGTCGGACTTTTCTAGAACTTGCCAAGCCTGGATACGTACTTCCGTTCTAGAAGGTTCGGGCAGCAATGCGTTTTAATTATTTGATCTTACTCTTGATTTCATCGAATATATGTCGTGTTCAAGTTTCACGGCGTAACAATATGGTCATAGTTACTACGCAACGCTTTGACTGGCCTGTTGGTCTAGTTGTTAATGGCCCTGACTGCTATGCCAAAGGTCGTGGGTTCGATTCCCACCCAGGACAAATGTTTGTGTGGTGAGCACGATCATTTGTTCTGTGTCTGGGTGTAGTTTATCTATAATATGTATGTATTTAGAAATATATAAGTATGTTTATTAGTTGTCTAGTACTCATAACACAAGCTCTGCTTAGCTTGGGGCTAGACGGCGTTGTGTGATAGTTGTGGTATATTATTATTATTTCTTTTATTCATTAAAATAACATATAAATTATATTTTTAAATATTCCAATAAAAAAAAAATAATTAAAACATTTAAAAATATAAAAAAGTATAATTTTTATTATTATTGTAGTTTACATGCGTTTTTTTTTATTTTTTTTTTATTGGGTGGGAAAATCATCCTAATGACATCTCCGCGGAGCGGGAGATAGTGTCAGACTCTTACTGACTAAAAACCCACTCCTGTTCCTTCGTTGCCTTCGTCCCAGGGCCCCGGGTTCCGCTTTCACACTACCCGTGGCCCCAGTAGGTTTCGACCCTGCTGGGCCCCTACGATTTGCTGACATCTCCTTGAGGCGCGCGTGGAACAATACGCGCCGTCGACGACTTGGGCTCGGTCCGGACGGTTACCGGACGGTCAGACGGCGAGCCACCCATTGCTCGCCGTCTGCAAGCCCGCGCCTACGGTGGCCGGAAATCGGGATCGGAATCCCGGCGGCGGTTGGAGCGTAAGGACCGTTGCCTCACGCGATCGGCCGCCTCCTTAGCTAGCATTACTGCTTCGCAGAAGGAGGCGACCGCCTGCCACTCCTCCTCGCTCCGGAGCATGGCCTGAACCAAGGCCCGGCGCGAGAGATCGCCGCCGCCGATTGCCCCCACGAGGACACAGCGTTGCTCTGCCCAAGCTGGGCACACCTCCACCGTGTGCTCTACCGTGTCCTCCGGGTGGGCCGCACAGTGGCGACACCCGGGTGTCGTTTCCGCACGAATCCGGTGCAGGAACCTCCCGAACTTACCGTGTCCGGTGAGGACCTGCGTCATGCGGAATGTGAGGACGCCGTGAGGTCTTTCCAACCACGCCTCAAAGAGGGGACTTACCGCCATTATTGTGGCGTGCCCATAGTTTACATGTGTCAAAATAAAATGTAATTTAAATGAAAAATACTAAGGAGTAGGTATTGATATCAACTTCGAAGCAAAATCACCCCCAAAATAACTATCTACCCCTTTTTAACCCTGATAAAGAATGAATTTCAATAAAATATTTAATTTCAACTTTCAATAATTATGTTAAAGAATGTTCATGCAAAATGTAAGTAGATTGGACCAAGAAATCACGTTGTCCCGTACAAACTTTGCCCTCTTTTCAACCCCTTTAAGGTAGAATTTTTAAAAATCGTTTCTTATCGGATGCCTACGTCATAAAAAGAATATACTCTCCAAGTTTCAGGTCTTTACGGTCAGTGGCTTAGGCTGTGCGTTGATCAGTCATTCAGGGCAAAGAATTTTAAATATTTAGAAGAAGATAATATGCGTACGCGTAAACCTTCCTTATGAGTCACGTTTTCACTGAGTGCATGTTATTTTTATGTTAACGCAATCGAATCGCTTTCCGCTTTTGGTTTTTTGCTTGGTTAAGAGCCCAATCGGAACGCCCAAACCTCATAAACGTTCGCGTTAACGTAAAACAAAGTTACACTAAGTACTTCTGTCTATTGGTAAAACTGCATGAAAATCCGTTTAGTGGTTTTTCAGTTTATCTCGTTCACACAGACAGACGCACTGGGGAACTTTGTTTTATCTTATGTAAGGATTGAATCAGAAGTTGAAATTATAAATTATTTTATAATTATTAATGAATTTGAAATTATATAAAATACCTAATTCTTACGATATTTTTGGTGGTAATAAATAAACTCAAAAACTATTAGACCAGTTTGAAAAATTCTTTCAACAGGAGGATGCTGCTTTATCACCGAGTGAGAAAGGAAAAAAAAGTAAAAAAAAGAAGACAAAAGAAAAAGGTGAGGTATTTTCTATTGTTACGCGTGTGAAGGCGCCCATAGAAGCTAGTCTTCAATAATTCTTTACAACTGCCAACTTTTGAAGTTGGGGGCACGGTAGTGCCCTCGCCAAGACGAGCCAAGCGAAGCGCAAGGGCACTACGTACCTTTTCTCGAAGTGTTTCGTCGTTTTTTTGAACCCTCATAGAGTTGGTTTCCGATGTACCAGATAGTTCATATTCTCAGGATATGATGTCAATAATAGACTAATTAAAAATATAACATAAGTCTCAATTGAGTGGCTCTAATACTTTATATTTTATTGATATCTAAAATACACCGATTTCGTCACTGACAGACTGATGATCATCAAAATATTTGGCTACTTCCTGAAGTGCTAAAAAGCTGAAATTTTACATACCAAATTTCAGCTTTTTAGCACTTCAGGAAGTCTAAGTTTAGTGTAAAACCAACCAAAAAAAATCATGAACTTATAACTTTCGCCCCCATCCCCTAAAATAGTGGAGTGGAAGTTTGTATGAGACTTCAAAATATTAGGGTACTTCCTGAAGTGCTAGAAAGCCGAAATTTGGTATGTAAACAAACTTCAGTATACAAAAAAACACTACCGTGCCCCCAGATAAACTTATACTTTTGCCCCCATCCCCTAAAATTGGGAGGGGGGGGTGGAAGTTTGAATGAGACTTCACCAATTTTATGAATCAGGACATGTATGTAAGTTTACACGGGACTGTAGACACTTACAAAAAGAACTGAAATCCCACCAAAAACATTTCATTTAAAATGTTGCCAAGACGACCACATAAGGTTTGCCCTGTGAAAAAGATATCAGATCTTATGTAGAGCGAAGCTTCTGAATCTCCACGGCTTAACTCTACCGACCCTAACTTCACAAATTCTACATAACAGTAAAATGTATAGCTTGGCTGTTTCGTTACTTCAGAAACTAAATATTCGTATCACCTCCACGACGGTAGCTAAACGGCGAAGCCATACATTTTTACTGATATGTAGAATTTGTGAAATTAGGGTTGGTAGAGTTAAGCTGTGTAGATTCAGAAGCTTGGCTCTACATGAGATCTGATATCTTTTTCACAGGGCAAACCTTATGTAGTCGTCTTGGCAACATTTTACATGAAATATTTTTGGTGGGATTTTCTTTTATAATTTCTATGGCAATTGATGTAAATGGATGTGTACCGTTTTAATTTAAATAAAAATAAATGTATTTATATGTTTTTATTTTGAAAATGTCTGTATTGGAGTAGTTTTATTTATTTTTTAATCATTTGAATTATAATTATTTACATACAAATTAAATACAAATCAAGCCCAATATTTCAAATAGAATACTAGGACTATTACAATTGTTCATCAATTTGTTATCTTCATTGAATCCAAAATACTCTTCGTATCGTTTGTTGCACGGTTGTATTTACTTCCAAATCCCATAAGTCTTCTAATCTTGGAATCTGGGGCGGGAGGTTCAAGGTTCAATCAGTCGTTGATCATTCTGTTAATTTTGACTTTATTACGACCGATCCAACCATATATTAAATTGAGTATCGAATTTATTATAATTTAAATACTTTACATTCGTAAACTCACTCGCTATTTTCCCATGCGGGTCGGCAGAAACTAAAACACCACATGCTACAATCCTTACTTTTTTTTTTCGTTTACGTTCATAAATCTGTTTACGTATGCTGGTTGTTGGTTCTACCTAACTTACCCTTCTGAAGAACATCACTAATAAGGCATGTCCTTCTGAGGCGCCTCGTCCCGACTTTGCCTCTCGCATCTGTCTCGTAAATGTCTTTTCTTCGAATCTTTTTATTCATCCTCTCAACATTATACGACATGTATTCAACAATACACTTTGAAATAACAACCACATCTTTTTATACTACAACGTTGCCCTATAACATCGCTTTTCTATGATCGTCAAACTGATAAAATCTGTTGGAGGATGTTTTTATTACGACTCTTTATAAAGTTTATAGTATTATCGCTAAATAATAGGTTACACAAGAGGTTCTTTCAATGTACTTTCAAAAGTCCGGTGTCTAAAATAAATCGCAAAGCACAAAAACAAAAAACAAAAAGTTCGCACTATGGTATATAAAAAAACAAACAAAAACCCAAGTAAAAAAAAACATTACTAAGGAAAAAGACGCCGGAAACCATCATTATCAAAGATTACAATAAAAATGAACATACCTGAAAAGCGCTTGAAGACAGTCGACTGCGAACCCACTCGAATGTCGTTCGACGCCGGACTTTCCAACCTTACGGCAAGGGAGAAAACGCGGGTTTAAAAAGTAAGTGTATAAATAATTATAAGGATAGGATGGGAGCACTGATAAATAAGGCGACTGCTTCGCACCGCGGACTTTGAAAGAATGAGTTTTATCGAGGCAGGCTTTGGCGAGTCTGACTGCTGTTTATGATGTGCTGAAGCTTAGCATAAACATGGACATGGCAAAGTCGATTTAAAGTGCGAAAAGTAGTAGGTTCGATTCCGGCGGTAAACTAAAAGTAATGATAGTTCATATTGTAGCGTGACCGTGAACAGGAATTGACCCTCCCCCACCCACTTTTGAGTTTAAGTTTTTTTTTTGTTGCATAGCTTTTCGTAATCAGATAGAAATTGCTATATAGACTATAGATACGGCTTGCCAATGTAGTCTATATTACACACAGAGGGCTGAAATTGCACTATTGCAAAAGTACTAGGTTTTATACCACTAGATGGGTCCAGACGCGGCTCGGTGATATCTGTCTACACGTTTTTGTCTTCAATTGTTTATTTCTAGGACGTTCTGATTTCCGCGGGAATCCTTTTTACGTTCGTTCTAGATAACCGATATAAAACTTTTTAGGGATATTTTCAATACAATTGCAACAAATACTTTACTAAAAGTTTTCCCCCGCAGAATTTAAAAAGCTTTCGATGTTAAAGCCCTTGGGTAGAGTTTGGCAATTATTTGTGGGTAGGCAATAAAACGAAAAGCGTATCCAATTTTTCGGCAATCTTTGTAGATCAAGCCCTTACCGCTCCCCTTACCCTTCCCTGCCCTGCACCGAATAATCGAAAATTATTGGATACTTAGAGCTTTTGTTCTTAAATTATTTTGATTTCTCATACTAAAGTTACTTTCATGATGTAAACAGAGCGGACAATTGTTGTTGTAAGCCTCATGTTATTTTAATAGGGTCCAACTTATTGCCAATAAATCCATCGGGTATAAAAAACAATTAAGTTAGTTAACGTTTTAAATCACACTAATATACAAAATATATAAACAAACATTTACCTAACACTTTAACTGTATAGTAAAACGACTTGGGTCATGAACATGACTATATTAATACAAATCACATTGACTGTCTTACACAAAGTTTAGTTTAAAACTGAACAAATAATGTTTTTACATTTGTAGGGAACATTATTTGCGCTAATATTCCCATGGCTCTTGAGCCCAAAGGTTATCGGATGTTTATCCCTGGGCTCAGGTTGTAGCAGCACAAGTACTTGAGTAGCCGTCACCGCGGTGACCACCATGCCGATTCCGTGACGTCACCCAGCACTGCATCGGCGTCGCTGACTGTGATGCAAATCCAGTGATATCCCTTATACAGCTCAGCGATCGCCAACACGGCTGTCCTGCGAGGTGCCTGTCCCATCAGGTATCCCACGAGTCCAATTAAAATGCTGAAACACAAATATTAATCACCTGTTAGTTTACCTGCCCACACACCTTGATTGTGTATCGGAGGTTCTAGAAAGATAATTAAAGGTGACAATTGATGTCACCTTTAATTATCTATTATTCTATCAGGGTATTCGAGAATAGGTTCAAACGAATTAAATCATGCGATAAAATCGGTATTGTATCCAGAACCACTTGCACTCAAAGGGAATTCACCTCAGTCGAGCTTACCAAGTTCGCCCTAGAATAACCCGCACTCAAAGGGAATTCACCTCAGTTGAGCATTCTAAATTTCTTTTCCATTTTTAAAATATACAATAACTCATGTATCTGACAGGATTTACCATCTGCGATTTCCCAGTAGCACAACGGGATAAGTCTCCAATAAACGATACAACCCACTTTTCCTCTGCTAACCGCATTAGAGGATGAATTTTCTAAAATCAGGACTTAGTATTCATTTCTGTTATTATGATCAGACTCTTGTACAAAATTGAATGTTTTTAGAGACCCTTTGCTATACGTTATCTCGCAGTGGTTTTTGTTTATATATTCTTGAATTCTTTTAGTTTTTAATAAGTATATTGTATTTTGTGGCTATTTATCTCTTTTTAATAGTCGCTGTTTCACACAACAAGAGGTTTTTTTTATTATTGATAGGCTTGCGTTGGACCACTATCTCACCTGATGGTAAGTGACGATGCGGCCGACGATGGACGCTTGCCTAGAAGTTACCTATTCACTCTTGACTTAAAGACCCCTAGGTTGTAGCTATCATGGAATACATATTCCGGCAGGGAATTCCACTCCTTAGCTGTACGCATAATGCATCTGTTCCCAAAACGCTTTGTACGTATGAGTGGGATGGCCACCATGTACCGATGGCGCAACGCCTTACGTCTAGTGGTCCGATGATAGAACGGACTTGGTGGACAACCATAGCCTCTCGGAATGACTGGATCTGTGACACACTAGCACGAGCATCGGGCACGTATCTCTCAGCAATAGTGCTATCGTCTGCATACCTAAAGGTACCAGGTTTAAGTAGGTCGTTTATGTGCAGCAAAAACAGTGTTGGCGAGAGTACCGACCCCTGAGAGACCCCTGCATTAATATCCATTTGACCGGACGAGCAGCCATCAATAACTACTCGGATGGTTCGCTCCCTCAAGAAGTCTGCGATCCAGTCACACAGACAAGTAAGCAGACCGAAGGAAGGAAGCTTAGCAATAAGGCTATCATGCCAGACCCTGTCGAAGGCCTTCGATATATCAAGGGAGACTGCAAGTGCTTCTCCATGCGTCTCGATGACCTTGCTCCAGATGTGAATGGCATACGCTAGAAGATCCCCAGTTGAAAGATTACGACGAAAGCCATATTGACGATCACTGAGGATGTCATTAGCTTTTAGGTATGCCAGGAGCTTCGATCACTTGTTGCCTATTCTTACAGAGAATAGACGTTAACGAGATAGGTCTGTAATTAGCAGGGTCAGTCCGACTAACTCCTTGGGCACGGGTTGCACGTTAGCTTGCTTCCAAATCATCGGTACTTTTCCAGCCGCAAACAAAACGACATAGGCGTGTCAGGATCGGAGACAGTTCAGGCGCACGAGTTTTTAAAACAATTGCCGGTATCCTGTTGGGACCGCTGGTTTTGTTCACGTCAAGGTTACGTAGCACCCTCCGGACGTCCTTCTGATGGATGCGAATGTCTGCCATAGTCGTCTCGCATCGCTCAGAAAAGGTAGGGGTTACCAGAATCAAGACGTGAAGATTCCATTAAAAGAGAGACAAATAGTCTTTCATTATAATAGGCCTTCTCCTCAGCGGTGTGGGCCAGCGACCCATCGTGTTTCAGCAGTGGTGGAAGTGAGGGACGGCAGAAGTTCGATTCCACAGATTTAGCCAGGGACCAAAACGATTTACTACCTGTAGGGTAAGAAGCAAGTTTGTTCCCGATTAGGCTAATGTGGTCAAACCGTGACCTCCGCATCACTTTTTTGCAGGATTTGGCAGCCCTATTATAGGCTCGCGGGAATCGTTCGGTCCATGGCCCTTTATGGCGCACCGGTATGGGCGCCGGCGCTGCGGAAGCAGCCGGCGGCCCGGCTGAACGCGTGACAGAGGATCATGGCCATACGGATGGTGCGAGGATACCGGACGATTTCCCGCAAAGCGGCGAGCCTCCTTGCTGGCCAGCCACCATGGAATCTTGAAGCAACAGGCCTTGCACACATGCACGATCTGCGCATGGAGATGCAACGCCGGGGCGAAAGTCCGCTGCCGCGACAAGACGTAGCATGGCGGACAGAGCTCCGGCGGGTTTTCATGGAGAAATGGCGACAGCGACTGACGCGACCCAGTGCTGGGCACGCCACAATTATGGCGGTCAGTCCCCTCTTTGAGGCGTGGTTGGAAAGACCTCACGGCGTCCTCACCTTTCGCATGACGCAGGTTCTCATCGAACATGGTAAGTTCGGGAAGTTCCTGCACCGGCTTCGTGCAGAAGTGACGCCCGGGTGTCGCTACTGTGTGGACCGCCCGGAGGACACGGTGGAGCACACGGTGGAGGTGTGCCCCACTTGGGCAGAGCAACACCATGTCCTCGTGGAGGCGGTCGGTGGCGGCGATCTCTCGCGCTGGGCCTTGGTTCAGGCCATGGTCCGGAGCGAGGAGGAGTGGCAGGCGGTCGCCTCCTTATGCGAAGCAGTAATGCTTGCAAAGGAGGCGGCCGATCGCGTGATGCAACGGTCCTTACGCCCTGACCGCCGCCGGGATTCCGATCCCGATTTCCGACCACCGTAGGCGCAGGCTTGCGGACGGCGAGCAATGGGTGGCTCGCCGTCCGACCGTCCGGTAACCGTCCTGACCGAGCCCAAGTCGTCGACGGCACGTACTGTTTCACGCACGCCTCAAGGAGATGTCAGCAAATCGTAGGGGCCCAGCAGGGTCGAAGCCTACTGGGAACACGGGTAGTGTGAAAGCAAAACCCGGGGCCCTGGGACGAAGGCAAAGAAGGAACAGGAGTGCGTTTTTAGTCAGTAAAAATCTGACACTATCTCTCGCTCCGCCCAAGAGCTAGATTCGTCGTTTGTATTCTTCTGTTTCGTTCTTCCTTTTTATTATTGTGTGTACATAAATTGTTAAATAAAACAAACAAATAAATGAAATTTGTAAATCTTATAAAAATGCACGAAATCTGTTATACTTGAAATATAAAAAATTAAAGCAATATTTAACTTTAACAATAATAGTACGATTAGGTACGTACTCTACTAGTTTATAAGTATTTTAAACAATTACCCCATAAAGTATAATAGGAACTTCTGCATCAAACCAATAATTTTCCATAAATCCATTTTAGCCGTGAGATACTTACCTCATATTCCGTAGTTTGTCTACTATATATCTGGTAGACCTGGTGGTGGTGGTCAGATTTATCCACCCTCGTCGGCGCCTTGCATATGTTTACCCACAACATTACCTCTAGTTTAAAAATATGTTACGTTCTTGTCTTTAATTGGTTCAGTAAAGGACAAATTGAAATGCATCTTCAAATAAATGCATCTCTAAAATACTTAATAATGTATTTTATTTATACAAAATGATGTATAAATAAAATGCAGAGCATTATTCTAACTTAGAAAGTATTAAATAACCCATCAAGCAGTCCGCGCAAAAAAAAAAAACACCGTACAAGATTGTCGAGAACTTTACAAAACAACGCTACTACTAAGAATATTCTTTTGTTCAGCAGTAAGGTTTAATTCTGCACGCTTTTTGTTTACAAAAAATTGTTCTTCGAGATCGTAAGATTCAATTTTTGCCTGCCTAACACAACACAAGCTATAAAATGATAGAACTATCTCTTTTTTCATCATCATCACTATTTCAGCCGAAAGACGACCACTGTTGGACATAGGCCTCCGCCAAGCTTCTCCTCAACGACCGATCTTGTGCGTCTCGCAGCCACCGCGTTCCCGCGACTCTCACCAGGTCGTCGGTCCACTTTGTGGGTGGCCTTCCAGCGCTGCGTTTTCTGGTGCGCGATCGCCACTCTAGAACCTTTCGGCCCCATCGACCATCCGTTCTACGAGCAATGTGCCCTGCCCACTGCCACTTTAGTTTGGCGATTTTTCGGGATATGTTAGCGATTTTGGTTCTCCTGCGGATATCTTCATTTCTGACGCGATCACCCAAGGAAACTCTGAGCATAGCCATTTCCATTGCTCTTTGGGTGACTGTAAGCCTTCTGATGAGGCCCATTGTAAGCGACTATGTTTCAGTGCCATATGTCATCACTAGCAACACGCACTGGTCATAAATTTTCGTTTTGAGACACTGTGGTATATTGAACGAAAAGATACCGAGCAGCTTCTCGAACGCTGCCCAGCCGAGACGGATTCGATGATTGACCCCTTTCTCAAAGTTAGACCTACCCAACTGGATTGTCTGTCCCAGGTAAACGTAATCGTCTACAACTTCGAGTGTAGAGTCTCCGATCTTGATCGGAATGAGTGCTACATGTACTATTCGTGATGACTCTGGAAAACAGCTTGTAGAGAGGCTCTGAAGTGACATTGGCCTGTAATACTTAAGTATTAGCATATTTAAGTATTAGCAGGGCATTGTCGCCCTTCTTAAAGAAAAGTACCACCACACCTCTGCTTCGTGCCTGTGGCGTCTTTCCCTCAAGTATGACGGGATCGAACAATCTCTGAAGGGCCTTAAGGACCGGTTTTCTAGACCGGTCCGGTTCCGGTTCCGGTTCCGGTCTTCAGGAGTTCGGCTGTAATTCCGTCGTCACCCCACGCTTTGTTGTTTTTAAGCTACTTCCGAGCCATCTTAATTTCGTACAAGCTGACGTCCGGGATACCTTCGGTGTAGTGCCGGGTCAATCTAGCTCTTAGGTCGTTTGCTAGATTCGTTGTGGGTTTTGTGATAGACGTGAACAGCTGTCCATAGAATGCCCCTCCCTATAGAATGGCTCATCCCTATAGACAGATCTCTTGCAAAAACCTTGGAGCCCTTATTCCGCTAGATTGCGTCTTTTTACAATTTCAATACAATTTACAACACGACTTAAGTAATGACATCACGCACACACTGACACTGACATCTGCCTTGGCGCGATAGCACTACTAACTTTTGGAAATTTGGGATAATGGATGTGTATAATACGAATAATGAATGAAAACTTAATGTTTTTCCAGTTTTTCTTTTCTATAATTTTGAACTTGATAATATAAGTTATGTTCCTACGGAAACAATATTAGAAATATTGTTGTTTATAATACAGAAAAAAGAAAACATACTATTTACGTTATAAAAATATGCGAAATGAAATTCGCTTAATTAAATTTCGTTTTATGTAAGTATTTTAAAAAAAGAAACACGTAGGAACCTAGATAAATATTGTCTAAATCCGAATATCATCATAATATTGTGCAAATATGAGCGAGAGAGAGATTTCGGCATTACGTTTGTATGGATAATTCATCCGTCGCTGTGCCCTTAATACCCGAGAATTTGATAGCCTGTATTAGTTTGAATGATTTTTATAAGATAGGTAGATCTGATAAGATACGGAGTCTGTACTTTCAAAGAGACTAAATTGCTCTGATTTTTTTCTATTAGTAATTGGAAACATCGTCCTGATCTAATTTATCGATCGTATAAAAAATGTTTGGTAAAACGAACTTACAAAAATAAATATATAGTGTTACAGCCGCTGAACTCTCACGGCCGAGATCCAGATCTTGTGTAAATCTGTGAAGTTATTTGTTCAATAGTGAAAAAAATGAGCTTAAGTTTCAGTTTTATATTTCCGTAGACATTGTGTTTTAACATTATTTCAATGGATCACTAGGATACCCTGTGTCGCAGGATCCAGTTTCTCTAGTCAGATACAAATGTTACGGGTTCAGGAAATTATTATTAGACCGCAGAATTCAAAATAACTGAATAATAATAATATCGATTTATTTCTCTCAAAAGGTACATACATTGGTTCATAACATATTATTTCAATCTGTGTATATGTGATGGTGGGTACGTATGTGATGTTTGTGAGGGGGAGTGCAAGTAAGAAATGGTGCAAGTGTTAATAATGATCTCACATCATATCTCATTGTAGAACCTAAGACCAAGCAGCAAATCCCTAAATTTATTTGTAGCATAAGCATAGCATAAACGCAAGACTTTCAATGTTTCCACTGCTGGGACTCAGGCCTCCTCTCTAGGAGAGGGAATGGGCATAATCCACCATACGGGCCCAGTGCGGTTTGGTGAATGTCACATGTCTTCGAATTTTTAGTTCTAGGACATGCCGGTTTCCTCACGATGTTTTCCTTCACCGTTTTGAGAGCAGTGGTGATGAAATAAATTACACAAAGTAATGCGCCTGGCTGGGTTTGAACCCGCGACCTACAACTCGTAAGTCGGAGCCATTACCACTCGGCCACCACTGCTCTTAAACTTATTTGCTGCTCTTAAACTTGTTTTTGTTTAATTTTAGCCGTCAAAATGATTTCTTTTATTGATTTTTTATGCGAGGTCCCTCTAACAGACGTCTGTCGCCGCCGTCAGACAGCGACCTACTGCCTGATTGGTCGACCATTAACCTCTCACCCTCCGTTCTACAAACCTAATGCGAGACATAATGGCTTTTAACAGATTTTCACGTAAGTTAAGGGAAACGACCGCAAATGTTGAGCATCACTGAGATATTTTTTCAGGTTGAGAACAGAGTAATTTATTGTGTTCCCATTTGCGATTTGTAAATAGTAACTCGGAGAATGGATTGTAATTTGTTCCTCGTGAATTTGTGGCAATTTGATCCTTCTTAATTCATGAGACTTCAACGTAACGAGAGGATATTTGACACTTTTTGTATAAGAAATCTAACAAAGAGAGACAACTCACCTCAGATCTTTGTTAATAAATGTATTTTGAGCCCTGGGCAAAAAATACGTGCAATATACGGGATAAGGGCAGGAAGATGATGATGATACGGCGATACACGGACGGATGTAAATATTTGTGCTAGATAATATTATTTAAACTTATTAAAAAGTAAAACAAAAAAAATATAATGACTAAATAAAAATGTTAATGGATTACGTACAATATTTATATTTTACCTGTTTAGCCCATGCAAATTAAATTTACAATGTTAAAAATCACTTAAAATTCATGTTTTCTAGGATTTCAAATGATTACATTACTATTTTTTTATAAATTTAGATATATACCTACTTTATTGTACACCAACATAATAAAAGAGCTTTAAAGAAAGATGCCAAAATACTGCCCAGTAGTCGACAAACATTTTATTTATACTAAACATGCAATTTACCGAGTACAATCCGTTAAAGTGTGAAATTTAAAGTAGCACACTAGACTACCTAATTAATCTGCATATTAATGAATACTACTTCATTAAATCGCGGAAAACAGTGAGCGAAAAACTTTGTCTCATTTGACACACTTACTTTTAGGTGGTTATAGAAAAAATAACCACTAAGACTAAAGCTCCGCTCCGCTTGGCTCCCGTCTTAGCCTTCTAACGTTATCAGTCCATGTTGGAGTGCCCTAAAATATGTTAATTCTGCATGCGTAAAATGTCATCGAACTTTAGATTATTATCAGAAATCAAAATTAAATAATTACTATGAATTCGAATGTTTTATTCAAGGAAAAAACCTGTTTTCTAACTTAAAACCGTATGCTGGCAGTTAGTCTGCAGATTACATAGGAATTCTGCAGACTATCTAGTTAATATAAGAACTAAAACATTTTTTTCTACTTTAGCGGATTCAATCAGATAATCTGCAGATTTACAAGTTAATCTGCACTCTAAGTGATTTACGCACATTAACGGTAACACTTAGATTTTGGTTTTTTATTCTTACCATTAGAATATGGATGTACATTCTAATGTTTTTTGTAGTATTTGGCAGCAAAAGTATCAAGTCAACCCTCTCGGCAAACTTTGCTGAGGTAGTTATACCTACAATAAAATACTCAGCTCCATTTTTCCGAAATCTCGCCGAAATTCCACATATTCCAGTTAGCATTTATCTAAGGATACTTGAAACACCAGAGCCAATCAGTTTTAAAACCTTTGTAGAGTCAAAACTCACGGAATCGCCATCCCTACGTTAACTCTCAATGGAGTCAACTGAAAACACAAATCAATGAAATTCTGGATGAAATTAAGGCCTTTAGAAAAAGTGGACAATTATTTATTTATTTATTGTATCCTACAACAACAACGAAACTCTGCACATAAAACCAAGGTTTGGCTCGCTGAGGACACCTGGGAGCTGATACAAGAAGGCAAAGACGTAAGAATGAGGGGTCAGCAACACTGCAATATCAGAAAGGAATACTCCAACCTTTGGAAAGCAGTTAAGAAAAACTGTCGCAGAGACAAAAATATTGTTTTTATCGAACGTACTATCAGTACTAAAATCGAAACTTACTCCCTAAAATTCCAGACATCAGATCTGTTCAAAAAGTTCGGCTCATATCCAAACAGTTTCAACCAAAATTTTGCGGCTAGTGAAGAGGAGATGTCTGTGCAGTTTGCAAGACTAGAACGGATCAGCATGGAGTTAGGGCTCTATATAAACGGGGTTAAAACAAAAGCAAGCAAGCAAGTCTCTCGCTCTGTCTGGTACACTAAACCTGGACACAGTAGACGAGTTAGTCTACCTGGGCTCTACCATAACAAACAATGGGTCTTGTGAGCAGAACATGAGAATACATATTGGGATGGAGCGTCTTTGACATGACGCACTTTGTGCGCTCGCTGAATCTCATCTGGACGGAAAGGAATATCTCACGTAAGACTAGAGAAAGCTTGTCACCACCCTCATATTTTCCATCTTCCTGTATGGTGCGTAAACTTGGACTTTTAAAAAAGGTGACCGTTGCCGGATTGACGCTTTTGAGATGTGGTGTTGGAGGAAAATGTTTGGAATCCGCTGGACAGAGCATCGGACCAACGTCTCCATAACTGCCGAACTGTAGTCACCCATGGGACTCACCACCATATGCCAAAGAAGAATCTTTGATTTCTTTGGCCATATCACCAGAAATAGAGGTGATAACCTGGAAAAGTTGCTACTGACAGTAAAAGTAGATACAAAAAGACCAAGGGGCAGGAGTCCGATACGTTGGTCTGACCAAATCCGTGCCACACTGGAGACCACAGTCTGCGACGCCATCCACATCGCCGAAGATAGGACAACATGGCGAAACATAGTCCACAAAAAAGTTATTCGTCGAGATCACGACCCTCAGCATTGGGGATAAACGACGTAAGAAAGGAGGATTGTTCAGTTGCACAGATACTTGATGTACAAAACTACACCAATTTTAAAAACAGCCACTGAACTTCACACAAAAAATTAAAAAAAAACACCCAACCATTTTGAACAACGCTAAGTTAACATTTTTTCAATAATATATATGAATAATATAATTTTAGTTGAACTTCCGAAGCCAACCCTCATTTCCACCTCTGCTGAAACCCGATGGGTCGCTAGCCCACACCGCTGAGGAGAAAGCAATTTACTTAATTGCCTCTCTTTTTGCGGAATCTTCGCGTCTGAATTCTGGTGACGCGCAGCCCTCTGTTTCACCTAGTGACATAAGATCTGGTAGAAGAAATATCTTCCCTCATCTTTTATTTAATTATTATAATTACTAAAAATTAAACAGAAACAAATTAAACCCAACACTTCCCAAACCTACATACCCAAAATAGATAAATAGAACAATAAAATAAACTTATAATAATAGATGTGCTAATAACAGACGATGCCAATAGTGCCACATCTAGTAAAAATCAAATTCGTACATCCATGTTATGTTTGGTTAACTTACGATTGAGTATGTTATCTATTTAGGTTTACCCACATTTTATTTTACTTTTTTCCTCACCATCTTGGTTTGTTATTTTACATACGTACATCTGTGCGCTCTAATTATTAATCTTATTTTTAGATATTGTTCCTCAGTAAGTGATTTATGTACGCATTTTTTTATGAGAAAGTTCTTAAACCAAAAAAATATTATATGCTAGATTACGTGCTTCTTTAACATCATCAGCACCTTGCCTAGTTAAATCTGGTGCCGATGATGTTAAAGTCTGCGTATTGTCTGCGTGGGTTAAAGTAAGGCTCCTATTTTCAGTTGGTCATAAATAAATAATCACGAAGGCTACGGATACGCTCCCGCCTTCACCTTCTTACTTAACCTGTTTGTGTCGGGTGCCCTAATATTGCGTCAATTTCTTCCCTGCTCTCGTTTTTTACACACAGTGATTTTAAGCAACAGAACTTGTTTCATTTAACCGGTATTTGTAGGTCGGTTAACATTGATAAAAATATAGACCAAAATATATTTATTTTACATATTGTCAGTGAACAGCAGGTACTCTATACTATTCCTAGGAATTGTATACATTACCTAAGTAAAGAGTAATGGATGGATGTAATGGATAATAATATTTCATACTTTTCCTGGATGCCCCAGGTATTCTATACATTGCCTAGGTATTGTATGGAATACCTAAATTATACAGATTGCCGGTAATATATACACATAATAATAGGTTTTCATACATGAAATTTTTGTTTTTCGAAATTAATTATTTATTGGTTTCTTTGCGTTTTGTATTTTTAGTAATATCGCAGTATTTATAACCATGAAATCTGACTAAAAACTGTTTCTAGGGTTCCATAACCCAAAAGGAAAAAAACGGAACCCTTATCGGATCACTTTGTTGTCCGTCTGCCTGTCTCTCTGTTGAGATCCTTTATCTAGGAAACGCTTGGAGGTATCGAGTTAAAATTAAAAGCATAAACTTAAGTCTGCGGTCCTTTGAAGCTGTGAAAAAAATCAAACATCTGAGTTAACAAGAAAAAAAGATAATTATGGCCATTTATATCGTAAAAAACGTGCATTTTGACACTCTCAAGGGAATTAAAATTCATATGGTACTTTCCGTTGCCCTAGAATCCTGAAATTTGGCATGAAGTAAGATCTCATAGAGCAAGTATAGGAAATAATCTGAAATCTGTAAAGTAGTTACGTCGCAAAAAAAATTGCTATTCGGAAAAAATCTTCGTAATTAATTAATTCGGGAATGGAATTGTTTTAATAGATAAGTTTGTACGGAACCCTCAGCGCGCGAGTCCGACTCCCACTTGCCCAGTTTTTTCATAATAGGAATTCCAACGCAGAAACTAAGCATTTCAAAGGGCAAATAAAATCAATGCCGAGTACCTACGACTTTCTTCTAACAAACAAACACAAAAACTGTAAATTTGTAGTTACGTCACAAAAAAGCACCTTTTTTGCAATTCGAACAAAATCTCGACACTCGATTCAGGAATTGAACTATTTACATAGCTAAGTTTGTACAGAACACTCGATGCGCAAGTCCGACTCACACTTGACTGGTATTTATATTTTAGATACTAGCTGCCCCGGCAAACGTTGTTTTGCCATATACATTATAAAAGAATTAATGGTGGGTGGGGAAGGAGGGTGAAAAATAGCCTACAACCTTTTCCCAGACCTACCGTGTATAAACATTTTTTAATTAAAATATGTTAAGCCGTTTCGGAGGAGTGCGATGTCAAATATAGTGACACGAAATTTTTATATTTAGATATTATTTAATGATAATAATTATTCGTGGAAAAGCAGTAAAACCTTGAGATCTCTACCGAGAGACCTGGAGATTTTGATGCGTTATTGTGGTGAGTAGGTATTCACCACAATAACGCAGACCCTATTTGTTCTAGTGGGTACCCACTAGAATAGATAGGCTCTATAGGGTCTTTTTTTTAGGTGGGAAATCATCTAATGACATCTCCCGCCCTTGGGCGGAGCATAAGGAAGTGTCAGTCTTTTACTGACTAAAACCTACTCCTATGTTGAGGTTGAAACACTGGGGCCATGGGGTCTGAGCGCTCATCGAGTTGTTCGGGATATCAGCAAACAGCTGGTCGACTCTTCACGTGACCACAGGGCTGGGCTTTTCTTCGGTCAACGAATCAGCATTGCCATCCAGCGTGGCAATGCTGCCAGCGTTCAGGGCACTTTTCCCATTGACATTGATGGGGACGAATTTTTTGATGCCCTATGAGTTCTTTTTCTACCCTTTTGTACATAATATAATTTTCAGTTTGTTTAAATACTTTTTAAGTTATAAAATTTAACTCCTATGTTCCTTCGTTGCTTTGCATTCCAAGGCCTAATTTAAAAAACCAGTAGGTTTCAACCCTGCTGGGCCTCTACGGTTTTGCTGACATCTCCTTGAGGCACCTGTGTAACATTACGTGCCGTCGACGATTTGGGCTCGATCCCATGGCGAGCTATCTATTGCTCGCCGTCCGCAAGCCCGCGTCTACGGTGGCCGGAAATCGGGAAAACTTCATGGAATTGCACATCTTATCTTTCTTAAAATAATATGAAAGGATTTACTGTCTTCATACTAAGCTATAAAGTAAATCTAATTTCATAGTCAGTTTGTTTCCAATCATTCTCGGGGCTATCAAAACGTTAAGTTTTTAACATTCATTGTTTTTTATTGTGGGTTTAAAGAAAATATTCTGTGAGATTAGAAGTGGATCCGAAATGAAAATAACCGTAATATATTTTTAATTATTTTTAATTTACTCGACTGTATATATTTATTGTCTTTTAATATTATTATATACTTTATTACAGGTAGGTATATCTTAAATTAACACAGGACAAACATTATTTAATAAAAAAATGTATACAATAGGCGATCTTATCGCATTGGGCAATCAGGGCTCTTGTAGAGAGCCTTATGATGGACTTTAGAGGTGATAAGTATATACTCGTATACTGGTATAGGTATAAAAACCAAGTTTATGTTTAAAAACCATACACGCTTCGTTTGCATCGAACGCCTCGAGTAGGCCACGCCTCCGATTCCTTAGTTCTGACGTCATCTCAACGCTCAGTCACGTGGTCAGAACAAAGGAATCGGAGGCGTGGCCTACTCGAGGCGTTCGACGTAAACGAAACGATCGTAACTTGGCTAGGGGGGCTGGCCTTAAAGGTATGGCAATCTCATTCGTTTACATATCGAAATCATCGACCCAGATACTTATGAGTATTTTGAAACCCGGTGTAAACATGGTAAGTCTGAGAAAAGGTTGTAGGCTATTTGTCACCCTGCTGAAAATGGTGGGTGGGGTTACCCACCCACCATTTTTCTTTTATAATGTATATGGCAGAAAAACGTTGGCCGAGGCAGCTAGTATTTATTTTAAATATAAAACCAACCAAGTGTGAGTCAGACTCGCGCATCGAGTGTTCTGTACAAACTTACCTATGTAAATAGATCAATTCCTGAATCGACTGTCGAAATTTCTTTCGAATTGCAAAAAAGGTGCTTTTTTGTGACGTAACTACAAATTTGCAGTTTTTAAAGTTTGTTTGTCAGATGAAAGTCGTAGATATACGGTATTGATGTTGTTTGCCCTTTGAAATGTGTAGTTTCTGCGTTGGAACTTCTAATATGAAAAAACCAGCCAAGTGTGAGTCAGACTTCGCGTTCTGTACAAACTTACATATATAAATAGTTCAAATTTTGAATTGAATGTTGAAATGAATGAATGAATGAAATATGTAAATATAATATTTTGGTCTATATTTATCAATGTTAACCGACCTATTTATACAATACCGGGTAAATGAAACAAGTTCTGTTACTTAAAATCAATGTGTGTGAAAAACGAGAGCAGGGAAGAAATTGACGTAATATTAAGGCACCCGACACAAACAGGTTAAGTAAGAAGGTGAAGGCGGGAGCGGAGCTTCAGCCTTCGTGGTTATTTTTTATGACCACCTGTAAATAGAAGCCTTACTTAAACCACGCAGACAGAAAAAGGATCTGAGCACTTATACATAATAAAATTAACGTACATTTAAAAATTCTTCTAGCTATCTATTCTATACTTACTCGTATAATAAATCTGTAGAAGTGAAAATTCTGTACATTAAAAATATGTAAAAAAAAAATGGCAGGGGGTGTTACTAGAGCGACACCGAACCCAAAAATTTTACTAAAAAATTTTTGTCTGTCTGTCTGTTTATTCAGGCATTACGCAAAAATATCCGGTTCGATTACGATGAAACTTGGTATTAGGTATTACTCTTTAATATCCTGGGCACCACACTGGGTACTTTTTATCCCGAAAAGTATATACAAAAAAAAAAACTTTATTTTGCGGTTTGATCCCTAGACCCGATTACTGTACCAACCGTAAATAATAAGTTCGTCGTAGGTCACGTCACCCGCAGTGGAGTTCACTAAGGGGTTTCGCTGCACACGGCTAAGATACTATACTATTTTATCTTAAGATACAATATCGCTCGCTATACAATTGAATGGATTACGAAAGTAATAAATAATATTTCATATTTTCGTATCTCAAAAAACCTAATAAAACCATTTTCGACTTCTACGAGGACGAAGTCGCTGGCAAAAGCTAGTAATGTAATTTGCTTACGATTACCCAGGTCTATTTCTGTCTGCGGGGTTTAAAGTAAGGTTTCTATTTATGGATGGTTATAAAAGAAAACAACAACGAACGCTAAGAAAAACGCGGCCTTCACCTTCTAACCTAACCTATCCATGTTGAGGTGCCCTAAAATAAAATTACGTCACCTCCATCCCTGCTCTTGTCTTTTCACACATTACCGGCTGTGCATTTGTTATTGTATTATATAAGTTTGTAACACGTTTCTCCGGACTCATATGTTTGAAAATTGTCGGCTCGACTATGTAAATAAATATCGCAATGAATCGAAAACGAGTCCAGCCGTTACCCAACATCTACTTGCTCGAAAGAAAAAAAACAATTTAGGAGCTCACGTTTTTCTCCATTGTCAACATCTTTTACGAGTTTCCATTTAGAATTAAAATTATATTCACATTTTTTTGACGGCTGCCGGAAAATGTGAGGAAACTATGGTTTCTCTCGTCGTAGCTCCCCGTAGCCTCATGGCCTATTACAATGGAAGAAGCCAAATAAGTGTTGCAGGAAAAGTTAGACAAAGACTAAAACTTTCGTTGTTTTTCTTTAATTAAAAAAATACAGCCAATACCGGGTTCTGAAGCAAATTTTGCTCTCAATGTCGGTGATTTTACTTATCTCAAAAATTTGAGATTTGTGACAAAATATTACAAAATATAATTTTACAGCATCGAATCAGTTACATGTTAGTCAGGCCTATGTCCAATAGTGGACGTTTTGCGGCTGAATTGATGATGATGATGAATTAGTGACATCATATTGTTTTCCATTGTAAACTTTTTCATAATCAAATGAAATTATATTCATTCAAACTTGAAAATGTTCTGCTGTAAAATCATGCTTTTTGAGTAATGTCATCTTTGTCGCAAATAAGCGATATTTTTTTACAACAGATCCAAAAATGAATTACTAAACATTAATAATTTAGTATTAATTGGAAAGAAAAAAACTAAGTGCATAAGATTTGCGTTACCGAATGTTAAAAGAGATACGTATCAAAATCCCGAATTTTAAAACACCCAATTTTAAAATACCGATGGACGAAATCCCGAAAATTGAAACGCCGAATGTTTGTTTGATCGAAAGTTTAAAATCCCGAAAGTTCATATACCCGAAAGTTCAAAATCCAAAAATTTAAAATCCCGATGTTCAAAATTCTGACATGATCTCAGATTCCGAGAAAAACGATATTTTTTAAACCTAACCTCAAAACATTTAAAAGTTGCCTAAAAAGCGTAGTCGGAGCCCCACTTTGCTCGGCTCTAGTAGGTTTACTAATAAATATTCTAACCTAACCTGTCCGTGTCAGAGTGCCCTAAGGTCCCAAGCTTCAACAGGTACAAACACACCACCACCAGTAACATCAGCCACTGTGTTAGTTTCATCACAGGGATCAATCTGTGAGCAACTTGGACGTAGCGTTCGTCGGTCGCGGCACTGCTCGCTCCGCTCGCTCGGCACCGCGCGGTTTGTCACAGTTCTCACCCTACCTATTTCACCCAGTTCAAAGTGATAAATCATACAATTTGCCTGCGACTAGACAATATTAGACAACGGTGAAAAAAAAGATTGTAGGTATGATTCGTTATTTTGAACTGCGTGAAATAGGTTAGGTAAGGTTAGAATTGTGACCAACCGTGCGCGAGCCGAGCGAGCGTAGCGAGCGGTGCCGCGGCAGCTGTCGGCGAGCGCTACTTCACAAAATAAAACAGATCAAAATTTTTCCGAACTACATCGCCGCTCTTTGGGATTTCATCCATCAGTATTTCGTACATTCGGGATTTCGTCCTTTCGGACATTTGAACATCGGTATTTTGTGTTTCGATATAACGACTATCGGCATTTAAAACTTTCGATGTTTTGGACGTCGGTATTTCAATCCGTTTCCGATACGTATCCGTTAAAAGTAATAACACTGAAATAGCATTGAATAAAGAGAAACTCCAATTCGTGGTGAACACGGTTTTACTCGGGATAACGCTTGACTTGTAGCTACAATGATAAGTCCACATTTAACATCTTTGGCAGGTCGGCTAAGTTCAACAACTTATGAAATTGATGACAGAAAAATCCGTCAATTTACTGATGTAGATACCACGGAGCTGATTTATTTTAGTTACTTTCATAAATAAAAATCATACATAAAACGAGAAACTGACTGACAATATCAACTCACAGCCAAAATTACTAGATCTAGGAAAACAAAATTTTTCACAAGGCTTCCTTTTATTATGTAAACGAGCAGAGCACTAAGAAAAGGTTTTGAAAATTCACCGCATATGGAGTTGCATTGCCAGTCCAATGTTTCTAAGAATAAACCTGCGTTCACAAGGACGGAGCTGCTGGCTGGCAGAAACTTGTTTGAAGTCAAAAAGTCAAAGTCAAAAGTTTTTTATTTCACATAGGCCTACATGGGCACTTATAAAACGTCAGAAGCGTAGTGCACGGTTCCAAATTGGTCGTTTCCTATGGAGAAAAACCGGCAAGAAACACGATGGTTACTCTTTTTAAAAAAAAAATGATTTTACAGTATTTCTATATTACAGAATAAGTAGATATTGTGTAAGGACAGTGTAGACTGGTCAATATTGTACTAAAAAGTGCAATAAAAATAATCATAATAAAAAGTAACCTAAGAAATTGTGGAGTCTACAGTGTTCTCACATTCACATTATAAAAAAGAGGCTATATAAATAAAAGAAAGTAAAATAAATAATTACAATCATTAATAAATGATACGTTAACAAAATAAATAAAAATAAAAAAAAACATTGCAAGAGCAATGTGTTAGAAAGAAAAGAAGTATATATTACAACAAATGTAATAGTTACAGTTAATAGTTACATTTACACAATATTATGAGCTACCAGGGGGCCACATGTGCAGAAACAGACATTACCAAACAAGCGTGTCTTCGACATAGTCTTATCCTTATAATATGCTTTTTTAGTTAAGACACGCTTAATATGGGTTTTGAACTTTCCCTCGCTAAGTTCAGTCACCACCTTTGGCAGCTTGTTATAAAAGCGTATGCTGTTTACTAATAGACTTGCTGGTCTTAGCTAATCTCTATTTGGGTAACACAATTTCGTGTTTACTACGCGTATTTATGTTATGAAAATCGCTTCTAATTTTGAAGAGTCCTAGGTTTTTACGAACATACATAATACTTTCTAAGATATAAAGAGAAGGCAGAGTCAGTATATCGATTTCTTCGAATTTATTTCTGAGGGACTCGCGAGGACCCATTTTATTAATAACCCGCATTGCTTTCTTTTGCAATATAAAAATTGAGTGTACATCAGCTGCAGATTCCCACAGAAACAAACGTTTCTGATTTGAAGTTAATTAAAACATTTTATTAATAATGTTATTATTAGGTTTAAATAGCCAAATAAGTGTTTATCAATATTTAAATTGAATGTTTTCTTGAAACTTTAGTTTTATATTTCTTATTTCTTGTTTTTTACACATCATTATTGTCTACATTTCTCATAATCTCTCCTTTTGCTGGTCAGCTGAATAAAATTTTTTTAGATCCGAGGAGCTCCTCCGTACTCATATTTGTAATCTTTTACTTATTCCATAAATATACATAAATATAAAATAATTAAATAGTATTTAATGAAAGGAATCTAAATAGGATAATAGTTTAAATAGGATTGAGCACGCTACAATTATAGCAGTAAGTCACCTCTTTGAGGAATGGCTGGAGCGGCAACACGGTGTCCTCACCTTCCGCATGACGCAGGTCCCCACCGGACACGATAAGTTCGGGAGGTTCCTGCATTGGATTCAGGTGGAAGAAACGCTCGAGTGTCATTATTGTGTGGACCACCCGGAGGACACGCTGGAGCATACGGTGGAGGTGTGCCCTGCTTGGGCAGAGCAACGCCGTGTTCTCGTTGGGGCAATCGGCGGCGGCTGCGATCTCTCGCGCTGGGCCTTGGTTCAGGCCATGGTCCGGAGCGAGGAGGAGTGGCAGGCGGTCGCCTCCTTCTCCGAAGCAGTAATGTTAGCAAAGCAGGCGGCCGATCGCGTGACGGTCCTTACGCCCCTACCGCCGCAGGGATTCTGATCCCGATTTCTGGCCACCGAAGGCGCGGGCTTGCGGACGGCGAGCAATGGGTGGCTCGCCGTCCGACCGTCCGGTAACCGTCCGTCCGGACCGAGCCCAAGTTGTCGACGGCGCGTACTGTTCCACGCGCGCCTCAAGGAGATGTCAGTAAATCGTAGGGGCCCAGCAGGGTCGAAGCCTACTGGGGCCACGGGTAGTGTGAAAGCGAAACCCGGGGCCCTGGGACAGGAACAGGAGTGGGTTTTTAGTCAGTAAAAGTCTGACACTATCTCGCGCTCCGCCCAAGAGCGGGAATTGTCATAAGATGATTTTCTCACCCAATAAAAAAAACTATATTATGATGATATTCGGATTTAGACAACATGTATCTAGTAGCTCCGTCTTTCTTAAAAAAAAAAAAAATTCTTAAAATGAAATTTAAGCGAATTGTATTTCGCACATTTTTACAGCGTAAATGGCTTGTTTTCATTTGGTTTTATCAGTATTATAAACAAAAAAAAATCCAATATTGTTTCCGTATACACACACAGCATATATTAATTATCAAGTTACAAATTATAGAAATAAATGGAAAAACATTAAATTGTCATTCATCATTTTATGTATTACGGAACACATACAAATTTATCCCAAATTCCCAATAGTTAGTAGTGCTATCGAAGCGAGATGTTAGTGTCAATGTGTTTGTGATAACTGGGAGCTCCTCCTGGAAGGCGCGGCGGTACAGGCCTGTTTTCATCAACGTCAAAGCAGAGTGGTTCCGGGAGGCCATATGCCCCGAGTCCGACCAGGAAGCACTTAAACGTCGGAACGTTTGATTACATTTTAAAAAATCTCAGAATTCGGAAATTCTGAATGTATTTTCAATACTTTTAATTCACACTTACGTGGCACTAAATGTTCCTGTAGTTGCTCGCAGATTTTTTATATTGTTTTTCTACTATATTAATATAAAATCTTCTTCTCCTTTTCGATTCGATGGTAAACTCGTCAAACTGTTTGGGCCCAATAGGTACATTAGGTACATTAATAGCCACATCGGTAGCACTCATCAAATCCTCCAAAGTGCAGGTGTATGGGCACTTGCGGCATTCTAATGTGTGGCACATGTTTTGAATAGGAGCATCGCACTCACATTGAGTATCCGACGGGTCTATAAAACCCCATTTTGCCGCGTTGTGTTTGTAACGGCCTACCCGCCGGTTCGCTACTGATTTAGTGCTTTCGATATAGGCCACTGCAAATCGCGCCCAGGCGAGAGATGTTCTTGGGATTTCAAGAAGTCAGGGTGGTAGGTGATGCTCTTTCCAAAGTTTTGTTCTTTCTTTAGGTGGCGGGTCATCGATGGCCTGTGTCCTATGCAGAAAGCTCTTCCGGCTCTTAAGCCTACTTGGAGCTGTTTTGTGTTCGAAGAGGGGATTTTCTCTCCAATCGCGTATGCAACATCCCTACGTACAGCAAGTGGAGCAATACCAGCCAACGGATAAAGCTTATTAAGCGGAGTCGGTTTAAGGCATCACGATATAATTTGCTTGAAAGTTATTACGTTCTTTTTATGAAAGTTACTTAGATGCTTTTAAAAATCTATTTTAGCAAAGCATATTTTGAGTTAAATGTATTCTATTGGTGGAGACAACGCTATACAGATCAATATAGCTCGTATCTTTTCTGTTTTAGCAGGGAATAGACAAAATCTTTTAAATCGTTCATTCTTTCTCAGCCCTTAGCAGGAATACAATCATACTGAGCAATTAAACTCATGGTACAAAATGAAGCAATATTACTTTTAGATGGAAACAAAACTCCCTTGCAATAAGATTATTTTATAACACTTTATAGTCGGGCTCCTATGGGGTTACCATGACGTTCAAAGTAAGATTGTCACATCCTTATTTCAGTGTGGGTAAGAGACAGAGCTATACAGGTTGTCTAGTTCCATCTCTTACCCACACTGGAAATAAGAATGAAACAATCTTACTTTAAACGTCATGGTACAGGTCCTGGTCGATAGTCACTCACATACACACAGATACAGCTGCGTATCACGTCAATCCCTCTTTTGTTTTTGTCAAACAGAGATAGCAATACCATCCCGCGAATGAATTTGGAACTCGCGTAAAGAGTGTCATACGCCGGGGCTCTTAAGGTTCTGAATTTCTTCAATCAACAAGTAATTATATTAACCTTATACATACTAATAAATGCATTTTATTAATATTTTTAGCTCAACATCTGCATCACATGTCTCATGTTTGAATTGGCAAGTTTTACAAGCATATTGGATGAAATTAAATCTAAGAAATATGAAAATTCAATAGGACTTAGTAGAGTAGTGCGGTACATAATAGACGCAAAGCTACGCTCAAGCAATAGAAGACAAATGGAAAACGAAAACTCGGAGAAGATTAAAAAAAAACTTATCGATTACACGAGCGAAAATAAAAAATCCATCTCGAGGGGCGATCCCGCCGATGACCACGCGTTTTTGGTCGAAAAAGAGTTAAAGACCGCATTGAGTAATAAGAAGTCGGCACTGCATGACAGACCCTATATAGAAAAAAAAGGAAGAAATGACTTTCTTGTGATGCAGCCTGAAGTCATCGATCCCTTTGTGACAGTAGTCCCTAATCAAGTCTACTACGACATAGAGAGGAAATGTGTCAACTGGTTGGACGACTGCAGTTTAAATGGAATTAGAGAAAGGCTACTCAGGGGTTCACGTTCCCGAAAATAACCAGGTTTATTTCCAAAGCTTCGAAAATTCGTCGGAATGCCATAGTTCACGCAGTTTCTAAATTCTAGGTATTACGTTCTCGCGTTCCTTTGCCTCAACGTGTGGATTCCTACAACTATAACTTTGAAAGCATACACATATTAATTAATAACTCTGCTAACGGCTTGAACTATGGGCAAAAATATATGAAGCGTAGGTTTATTGCCCAACAGAGATGAAATCACTTTGAATAGACTTGTACTTCAATAAATATAAAGATGTAAACCCATTTTTGTGAGGAATCCATGGAGTTATTTTACTATAAATATTTTTCTCTTACCATAAATAAACTATAATCCTGCAAAGTAATATTGTTATGACATTGTAGTTTTTTTTTTATGCTTGCTAACCGACTTCAAAAAGGAGAAGGTATATGTTTGGTTGCATGTATTTTTTATGTACGTTCAGCCATTTTTCGGTCAATTGTGGACGGTTTTTTTTTATTGATTGGTTATACTTCCGAATCAGTCTCAATAGAAATATTGTCATGATTTGATGATGAACTTCGGAGATATTGAAACAGAAGTCGGAACTGCTCATAGGATCATAGCTAAAATGTCGTAATAAGTAAAATTGATTTGTGGATACAAGTAGGTAGTCGATGACTGACTAAAGGAAGGATGTACCCTCTACCTCGAAATGATCCGATGATGAAATCGAAAGGTAGACATCGGAACTCTGTAATAAATCAATGTAGCCGTGTTTAGCCGTACTAAAATTGTCATGAGATGCACTTTGGCTATAAGGCGCATTTGAAGGCTTGGGATTGACCTGCTCCAGTACGCACTACAACTGTTGTCTTATTTTTCTCTGTTGTTTTTATTTTCAATTTGACATTTTTTTTTTTCTATAAATTCTTGACATCAATATTTACTTTACTAAGTATTACATTTTGTAAATTATATATTTCCTTTTATTATTGTAAACGTGAGGACAATGTTGAATTTTTTTTTTTCCTTTTCCGTATTTTTAACGTATGTCTGGCAATTTGAGTATATTCTGCGGCCTACCCAAATGTTACTTTCTTTGGTATTATTGTTCGTCAAGTCGTTGAGCTCCTTAGTAGTCTTAAGTTGAGCTTTATGAATACTGACAAATGCTTGCACTTGACTGGACACGCTGGATGGAGCACGCTTTGACTGGACAGGTCCACTCAAATCTGTATGGTTCTTTCTTCAAAAGACCATCTCAGACAAATCTGCATGGTTCTCATGATATTTGACCGTTACATATTAACTGTATGGACTTTAAAAGAGACTTTGACCCCTGAGTTTGTTTCAGAGTTACTTCTCAGGGTAGTCAGCTAAGAAACACCGGCCTCATCTAGTTTAAAAGGACGAAAAACAAATGTTCGTGTAAAAGTGTTTTTTTAAAAACTATTTACAAAATAAATATCATTTATCATTGAACTGCTGTGATGATGAACCCGGAAAGTGGAAGAGAGGCAAGGAAACTATAAAATGGAACGATCTATCGTAACCGCGATTTGCTTATTGGAATTGGTATTGTGGTTTTTAAGAGGAAGAATAAAATCTAGATATGATGTACATATTATGTTTATGTCCTAGTCAACAAAAATGTAATAGGTCAAGATTGCCATTGCTCAATATTAGATACTGCTCATGTCTAACAGGTAGATACTCAGTAGGAAGTTGTGCACATACCATTTCAGTTTAAATATCTTTGTTAACATTTCAACCAAATTGAGTCCAAAGCCAAAGTAGCTGCTAGGAAACTCGGCGTTCTTGCAAAGGTCCGAAAGTATTTTACACTGGGACAGCTTTTAATGTTATACAAAGAACAGGTCCTTTCGTGTGCGGAGTACTACAGTCACATATGCGCTGGTGCTGCAAAATGCCACCTGGCAGCTTTGGCCTCAGTGGAAAGGCCTGCAAAGAGGCTAATTGGTGATCCAGGTCTGATTCAGTCCAATCTCCAAGCCTTGAGTACAGGCGCCGGCTAGCCAGCTTTTCAGAGTTTTACAGGTTGCATTTTGGAGAGTGTGCGCGGGAATTGCAGGACTTGATTCCAAAATCTCATTTCTACCATCGTTGTTGAAACCTCTACGGTCCGGACTAAGCGTTTTGCCTCGTCGTTTATACCGCGAACATCGAGGGACTGGAACAACTTGCATGCTGCAGTCTTCCCGTCCGATTATGATTTAGGTGTCTTCAAGGCTAGAGTGAATAGGCTCTTAATAAACTAGTGCGCCTCACCATCAACGATTGCATCACTACTACAATCAGATGGGATCGCAATAAAGCACTATTTTTTTTTTTTTTTTAATCTTAATATTGTCGTTTAGATGATCAGCTGCTGGATTAAATTGCAAAATACCATATTATTGTAATAGTATATGCACAACTTAATACTTAATTTCAAGTGTTGACGTACATACCTATACATAATATTTGCATACGTACTCAATCATATCTTGATTGTATACTTTCTCTTAATAGCCAATAAATCAATAATATAACTCGGTTAAGATACATTTTTATTTAATTCTTGATAGGTTCGCGCTTGATCGCTATCTATTGTTTCATAACCGAGCTCTGGCTCTATCATTGCATCAGTTCATTGGCATCTTATTACCAAAGTGCATCTCATGACAATTCTAATAAGCCTAAACATGGCTAGGATTCATTGATTTATTACGGAGTCTCAGTGCCTACCCTCCGACTTCATCATCAGATGATTTTGATATGCCCCCCTCCACCTACCTCTATTTGACTCAGTCAGCCATAGACTACATAATCTAAAATTAACAAAGCAATTTTACTTGTTACGAGTGTTTTGCTATGACCCATAAGGTGTTCTGTTTCGTATCTCCAGAGTTCGTCATCAGATGATCGACAATATTTATATGGGACCAACTCGAGGGTATACTCTATTAAACAAAAAAAAGTAATTCAAAATTCATCCATAATTACCCAAATAAATCAATGACTAATTGTCTTTTCCTATAAAACCTATTTAGTTGCAAAGCTTTTCGCTTCAATGGAATTGAAGATGGTGCCAATAGTAACAATTTAAGTATATAGATATTTTCTTAAAATTTATATTTTGTATTTCTTTTTTTTTCCAATGTACTGTAACTCACGTAGCATTACCCACCTTCAAATTTGCCGCAAAGGGCAGCGCGGCGGATGCGCTGTAGATCAGTTCATAGACCCACTAGTGAATATACGCAGTAGTTTTTTTTTCAGTCTAAACATGTACGAAAAGCTATTCAAATAATAATTAAAAGTAAACAAAATCATTATAATAAGTAAATGTAAACATTATCATGCTAAAACCTTTTTGTAAAGTGGAAATACCTTTACGAGAATTAGCAAACTATGCAAACTGCATAATTCCAATGAAGTTTCCAAGCTTCGATAATAAAATGAAGTTTTATTGATTACCTACTATTTATGGACTAGCAACGTAAAATTAATACAATTTATTTTATCTAATACTGCGTCTGCTGCATTAGATAAAATAAACTGCGTCGGTGTCTGGGGAGACGCCTCCAAGATCAAAAACGGGCAAAGCGTGCTCTAATTAAAGTATTTTTAGGTTTCCCCAAAGTATTTTTCTACAGATGAACTGTACAGGGAGGCAGGGTTCTACGCGTTCGACAACAGTTTATCTTGGTATCTTTATTAAAACTGTTCAAAGAAAAGACAGCTCACATTGTTTGCGGCAAAAGAAGCAGAACATCATATGATAGAATCTGCCTTCTAAAACTAAAGGCCTTTTCTGCAGCCCGGTCTTCGACATATCTACCCATACGTATTTTCAACGCCGTGAGTAGAATTTCCGCAATACCGAGTGAGTTTTCTGAAGATAAAGTTAAACTACAAAAAGGGTTGTTGGACTGAACTTACGAGGAAACAGAAGCCTTAATTTGTTGTATAAGTTAATAGGTACTGGGAGACATAAACAAACACACACACCCTCACTCACACTTTACATTTATACACTTAACTGTTCCTTGTGCTACCAGGTAGTATTAGTTCTTTGTTTAGTTTTTTTTTTACCTTTTTGCACTTCTTTCGTTTTGTTTTTTTATTATGAAAGTTTTAGATCATCTTGCCAACTCCGTATAATTATCGGGTCACCAAGATACAGTCTTTGCCTACTTTGGGACCCATTGCTAAACTATTGACGTATTATGGAATACAGTCAACTCGCGACACGTACAACATTGAACCGAGTGGGGCTGACGGAACGACAGGCGATTTTACAATTGTAACCGGCTAACCCTAAGTTTAGTTGGCTTGCTGTTTGTTTCTGCGGAATGTACCGTCGACGTTACCGGAGTCGTTTTACTTGCCGGGCGTTAAAGTAAACAATTGTCTGAAAGTGAAATGTGAATTGTGTGTGGAAGTGAAATTTTAAACTATGTGTTTAAAACAGGGTTCGAAAAAATCCGATTTTTATAATAAATATCAAAAATCCGATTTGTTGACATATATTCGATATATATCGGATCCAGGCTAAGAAAAAGAAGCGAATTTAATTCTGTAAGGGGATTAAAAACTTCAAAAAGGTGAAAGGAATTAGTAAAATAATATAAATGTCAAATAACCACATTTTTATTTTAAAAAAGTAATATGTCAGTGTTTATTTGAAAAATATTTTTTAATAAATACTTAAAAAATAAGTGCCTATTATTATAATAATCTTCATTTGTTTGTGAGATAAATCAACTAATTTTAATAATAATTGGTAGTCATAAAAAGTAATTATTTAGGGTCAGGCCTCAGATGTATGTGTGGGACATCATCATCTGGCTCCCAGTCCTAGTCAACCTCTGTTTCTTCTATGATATCCTCATTAATATTAACACTGGGGTTCTGAATCCAGTCCATGTTGTATGATGGAGCTGCAGCTGTACTAAGGATGCCCTTTTCAGACTGGTTGAAAGTCTTGAAGATACAAACCAATTTATACGCTTTTTGGGTTTCTAATCAATTACGAATCTTCGATAGAACCAGGCCGAAAGTATAGAAAATTCTTTCGAGACCTGCCGTTGACGCTACTACTACTGGTGTTGCCAGGGTAAACTAATCTCCAAAATTTTTAGTTCAGAAGACAGGAAAAAATTCATTGATATTATAATTATGAAGATAAAAATCAATTGATATTTATCATGATATAATAGATCCGCTGATATATATCGGCGAACCCTGGTCTAAAATTATAATTAAAAATTAGAATCATGTCATTTATAAGATACTAGCTTCTGCCAGCGGCTTCACTCGTGTAAAAGTCGATTTTCCAACCCCGTTTCACCCCCTTTTAGGGATGGAGTTTTGTATAATCCATTCTTAGCGGATGTCTACACCCTATAAAAAAACTATTTGCAAAATTTTAAGTTTGTAGGTGTAATAGTTTCTGAGATTTCGTGTTTAATCAGTGAGTGGAATTTCGCTTTTATATAGATTTTTAGCTTCTAAGGTCTTATTCTAACTTATTATTTAAAATTACTTTCACTCCTTAGTTTCATAGAAGGTAGCTACTATCGTGTTTGTTCTGCCATAAAAATAAAAAATATCGTCCCTTCAAATCTGCAAGTTGCAACGTTCCCCATGATAGCGCTGTGTGAACTCATTCATTCTTCGCTACTTCTTCCTTTCGTACTATGTAATGCGCTTGTTTGCCTGATTACAAAGAGGATATTAAATAATACAATTATTTTACAAAATACCTTCAAGTTATGATGAAGTTGGACATTGGAACTGCTCTTGATATACTGTTAATTTGCTCTTGGGCTGGCGGTTCGTTGAGTGTTTGTTTGCCTATCGAGCTTTTTGTTCTAGCGTTGCCTCTCGTGTACACAAATGAAGTGCAATTTTTGGCATAATCATCATTTATGCCAAAAATTGTTACCACCGTTATCTGTGTTATATTAAGACGAGAGTGTTGATTCATTTTGCATCATGTTGATCATAATGCCTTCAAAACAATCATAACACCATATTAAAACAAAAATGTATTCTTAGCGCTTTTGTGACGTCACTGTTAAAAGTTCATGCTTTTCGTACTCTAACGGGATTTTTGACCATTATTATTAGTTTAGTATTGTATTTACGTCAAATTATTAATTTTTTTCGTGATTTATTAAGTAACTAAAACTTATTTCGATGCCTAAGCGTTTTCAGTTAATGGTTTAATCTGGCGATTTTAGTTTATATGTGGGTTATTAAATTATTATTGTAGTCTAGGTGACCAACGTATATGTAATTTTTGAGTTTCTTGAAACATATAGGGTGATTGCGCTGTTTTACTGTGCAGTTCCAATATTCGTCCATTTGAATAAGCGTAACAAACACATGCGTAAAACTTGAATACAGAACTACCTTTCCGCGCAAGTTTGGTCTTTTTACGATCCGTAATGTCTAAGTAACAGTTTTACTAAGATTAAAAAAAATGTGATTAAACAATTAGCGAATTTTAAAAAAATTACGTCGTTAGCCGCTTCGCATCCGTGCCTTGAAGAAGCCATCGAGCTAAAAAAAACATGCCGACGAGAAAAGTTCATGGCAAGTTTAATTACTCATAAAGCTAGTTTACGGAATATTTTTGGTATGTTTGTCTACTTACAAGCTTAATAAATAAAATTTGAAGTGTTTTGTATAGTATTTTTTAGTCATCTACACTAATATTATAAAGAGGAAAACTTTGTTTGTTTGTTTGTAATGAATAGGCTCATAAACTACTGGACCGATTTTAAAAATTCTTTCACCATTCAAAAGCTACATTATCCACGAGTAACATAGGCTATATTTTATTTTGGAAAAAAATAGGGTTCCGTAAGATATTTGAGTTTTTCGAACACAAGGTGTAAAATGTCAACCAGAAAAGTTACTTATTTTGCGTACGCTGCCTAAACTATAAAAGATAGAACCATAAAATGTTCTAATTAATTGTAGATCTTATAAATATCTACCAAAGTTTGTTAGAAGAAACCTACTTTCACGTGGGCGAAGCCGCTGGCAGAACCTAGTGTTAGATAAATATAGTGGACTAATACTAGCAGTTTGCAAATTATTTGGTTTTTGTCCACATGGACGGAAACACAATCAGCTGGGTGAATATTTGTAATCGTCTTTTTACTTCAACAGACCTATAAAATACTGGATATTTTCTCTCAATATGATCTATAATGCTATTAGATTAGATATTTTAGTTTCCGCTCACTCCTTTGTTAGTGTTGCGCAAATAAAACAATATTTAAAGGACGTGGATGAAAATTAAAAATAGCTTAAAAAGTGGTTTAGTTTTCGTCCATAAACGAATACTGGAGTGGTTAAAAATGAAGAAATAGGTATTCTTTTGAAATCTGAAATGAAATAATTAAAGATCAAGAAGAAAGAACAGCTCACTGTCTTTTTGGCACATATTTCTGACAGAAAAAAGTTTTTTTTGTTAATTTGTTTATTATATACAGCAATATAATAAAGCGAGAGAGCCTTTTGTTTGTTTAAACGTACTAATCTCTGGAACTACAAGCCGAATTGGAAAAATCTTTCTGTATGCAATAGCCAGGTTCATGGCGAATACTATATATAAGCTAAATAACATCACGCTACGACTTATGGAAGCGGAGCATTTACCAAAGACGGAGCGGAGCGGAGCAGTGAAATGGCGGGGGACAGTTATATATAGCTAATAAAAACTAATAACTAAAAGATTGAGAGAGAGAATATAATTAAATAGTAGACATGTCGCTGATTAAGTAAAAGTATATGTAATTGGTTTTTTTACTTAATAATTAGCCTACACTCCTGTTTCTACACTGTGTCGAAAACTAGCTCACACTCGGACAAAAACGATTTTTTTGGACGAAAACTACCGAAATCCCTCCTTTTTAAAAAACATTATTTTATAAAAGAAGCCGTGAAAGTGATATATTGTCATGTAATGTTAACCTAAAGAAGGCTGTTTAAGCAATCGAAACAAATCGATACATTTATGTAAAGGTACTTCAAGATATTTATTTCCCATCACAAAGCTGACAAATCCGATAATTGGACAAAAACCAGCGCAATCACCCTAACACTGAGTTCAATAGTGCACGAACAATAACACAATCAACAAGTTATTTCACTGGAATACACTGTTTAACTTTACATTGATTCCATGATGTCCCTGTAAAATAAGTTTTAATCATCATCATCATCATCTTCCTGCCCTTATCCCGTGTTATTTTGGGGTCGGCGCAACACGTTTTTTTCTTCCACTCTGCCCTGTTACTCGTCATGCAATCACTAACCATAATCATCATCATGATTTTAATCATATTAACATAAACATTTTACTTCGTGGGTTCAATTATCCGCTTCGAACACCAACCACTTGAAGACCAGAGAGTCATGGCCATTTGGATGGTGCGGGGATACCGAACAATTTCCCGCGAAGCAGCGAGCCTCCTTGCCTACCAACCACCGTGGGATTTGGACGCAACAGCCCTTGCACGCATGCACGATCTGCGCATGGAGACGCAACGCCGGGGCGAAATTCCACTGCCGCGCCAAGTCGCGGCATGGCGGAAAGACTTCCGGCGGGATCTCATGGTGGAATGGCAACAGCGACTGTCGCAACCCAGTGCTGGGCACGCCATATTTATGGCGATAAGTCCCCTCTTTGAGGAGTGGCTGGAAAGACCTCACGGCGTCTTTACCTTCCGCATGACGCAGGTCCTCACCAGACATGGTAAGTTCGGGAGGTTCCTGCATCGGATTCGTGCGGAAGAAACAGCCGGGGTGCCATCATTGTGTGGACCACCCGGAGGGCAAGGTGATGCATACGGTAGAGGTGTGCCCCGCCTGGGCAGAGCACCGCCGTGTCCTTGTGGGGGCGATCGGCGGCAGCGATCTCTCGCGCCGGGCCTTGGTACAGGCCATGGTCCGGAGCGAGGAGGAGTGGCAGGCGGTCGCCTCCTTCTGCGAAGCAGTAATGCTAGCAAAGGAGGCGGCCGATCGCGTGAGGCTAAGGTCCTCACGACCCAATCGCCGCCGGGATTCCGATCCCAATTTCCGGCCACCGTAGGCGCGGGCTTGTGGACGGCGAGCAATGGGTGGCTCGCCGTCCGATCGTCCGGTAACCGTCCGGACCGGGCCCAAGTCGTCGACGGCGCGTACTGTTCCACGCGTGCCTCAAGGAGATGTCAGCAACTGTAGGGGCCCAGCAGGGTCGAAGCCTACTGGGGCCATGGGTGATGCGAAAGAGATTCCCGGGGCCCTGGAAAAAAGGCAAAGAAGGAACAGTAGTGGGTTTTTAGTCAGTAAAAGTCTGACACTATCTCTCGCTTCGCCCAAGAGCGGAGGATGTCATTAGATGATTTACCCACCCGGAAAAAAAAAACACTTGAAGACAGATTACTCTAAATTTAAGCATTTGAAAACTATTTTCGCACACAATATATTAACACTGATAAGAACTTTGTTAATGTAAACAAACATTCTGAATTCCGAATGTTCTGATATCCACACTAACGCCACACTAACGTGCTAGAGGGGAGGCCTGAGTCCCAACAGTGGGAACATTATAAGGCCGACTATGCTATGCTATATTGGTTGACGACGAACTTCAATATAGCGATTCGAAAAACAAACATGTGAAAGAGACAACGCTATACAGATTAATCCATTCATCCATTATTTTTTAAGTGTGTGTTGGATCAGATTTTATATTGATAAAGTCAGTCGTGCGCTTTTATTTATGTTGTGAATCCTTCGATACGACCCGGTTTTGATAGATGTCTCATATATCCGCCACAGTACCTATTGTTAGGATTTTTGCTAGATATTGCGATCAGTCTACTTGCTAAGGTACATGATTCAAGTAGGTACAGCCTACCTGCAACCACGCAACTAGCAATTAGCGATAAAATAATAATGGTTAAAGTAAAATAACATGTAATTTCAATAAAGCGTTTTCATTTGAATTTTTATTTGCTTATTTAAGTATCCTTAATTAACGCACAACTGAAAATATCAAATATCAAAAAATTCTTGAAAATGAAGTTGTAAGTAAACAATTTTTATTTTATTGCTAGAAATTTAAACGGTAATATGAAACAAAATTGGTAATAATAGGTTTGCACAGGTGGTCTGAAAAGTTTCCGAACACACAATTCTACAATAATCTTTACAATAAAACAAAAAAAAAAATTTTTGATGGTATATCATCCAATGACTTCTCTTGCTCCAGCGTGAAGCGAGAGGGTGTCTCAGACTTTTACTGAATAAAACTCACTCATATTTCTTCTTTACCTTGCGTTCCAGAACCCCGGGTTTTCCGTTCAGAGCCGAACCCAGGGCCCCAGTAGGCTTTAGCCCAGCTAGGCCCCTGTAACATCTCCTTGAGGCTCGCGTAAAATACTTCGCATCGTTAACGACTCGGGCTCGGTCCGGACGGTTACCGGACGGCCGGATGGCAAGTTTTCCATTACTCACCGTCCGAAAGCCCACACCTGCGGGTGGCTGTTGAAATCGGGGTCCCGGCGACCCAAAGTCCATTTCCTAACGCGTGCGGCCGCCTCCTTCGCTAGCATTACTGGTTCACAGCGCAGGCGACCGCCTGTCATTCCTCCTCGCTTCGGACAATGGTCTGCACCAGGGCCCGCCGATCACCTCCACGAATACACGGTGGTCTGCCCAAGCGGGGCGCACCTCCACTGTATACTCCAACGTGTCCTCCGGGCGGTTCACACTATGTTAACACCCGGGCGTTTCCTCCGCACGAATCCTGTGCCTCCCGAACTTACCATGTCCGATGAGGGCCTGCGTCATTCGGAAGATGAGGACAACGTTACGTGTTTTTAGCCACTTTTCAAAGAGGGAAACTGTGTTGCTACAGTCGCTTTTGTCATTTCTCCATGATATCTCGCCGCAAATACTTTTTCCATGCCGCGATTACTATAGCGGCAGCAGAGTTTCACCTCGGCATTACACTTTTATGCGCATTTTTAGGCAACAATTGGTGTTACCTATTTTTTAGTTTACTGTTTAGTTTTCTTAGATTGGTATAAGAAAATTCTTTTAAAAATGATAGAATATTTAAGAAATATGTCGAGCTTTATACGTGCAAGGCTTACGATACAAAGCTTTTATCATTATACATTATTCTGATTCCGAGTATAAATTTACTTTGAGTCGTGGAAACAAAATGTATATTTTTTATTTCATAAGTCGTGAGCAATTTGTGGTAGAGGTAGAGATTTTCTTTGTTTTAGTCTCGCTTAATAAGTCAAACAACGGCAGCTTGACTGTATCAATTATGCATTAACAAACACATACCTTTTCACTTTGACTACACAACATTCCATTGTTTTATTTATATTGTCCAGCAAACGAACTTCGCTGTAATTCTGCACAATTCCCACAAAGTTAAATTATAATATGATTTAAAAAAAGTCTTTTATACGTTGCAAAATCCTGTAAGATGAATAAAGAAAGATATTTAATTTGTGAACTACAAACTCTTAGTGTATTAGAAATCAGAAATGTTTTTTTCAAATAGACCGATTACAGGCAGTTTTGAATTGTTAAAACGTCAGTTAGTCAAAAAAAAATGTAGATAAATTGCACGTTCCATAGCGTAGATCTCTGGGGACTTTGAATACCACCCATGCCCATAGGGACGCCCGTACAAGGTGGTGCGGGACAAACTTCGCCCTTGCGCACCTCCGCTGACGCAGTCTCCGTTCCCAGCTTGTGGAGGGTGTGGTGAGCACTCTGTTCTTCTTGCAAGGGGAACACTCTCCTCCGCCCATGGCTCAGCCACCAGCGGTGTCCAACGCGAACTACGATGGCGACGACGACGACAACGCTCCAGAGGTGACCGAGGTAGAGATGAGAGTGTACCGCCACTCTTATCTAAGATCGAAGGCTGAGTGCCAAAAATACCGCCCCAGGACCCAACGGCTTGCCTGAGAAGGCCTGGGTCCTGGCCATGTAGGCCCTCGGGCATAGAATAAGAGGGCTAAAGAGCATGCATGGAGAGGGGCCAGTTCCCACTTCGCTGGAAGACGGGGAAACTGGTCCTCATCGCGAAGCCGGGGCGTCCTGCGGTCTCTCCGTCCGCGTACCGGCCCATTGTGCTGCTCGACGAGGTGCAAGCTCTTTGAAAGAGTAATTGCGGACCGCCTCGTCGCGCACCTAACACGGGTGGGGCCGGATCTGGCGGACGACCCGTTCGGCTTTCGCAGGAGGCGCTCCACAGTGGACGCCATCATGCGCGTGCGAGCTCTCACGACGGGGTGGCAGGTGTGTCGTGCTGGTGTCTCTGGACATCGCCAACGTCTTCAACTCCCTGCCTTGGAGTAGCATTAGGAGGGCACTCCGGTATCATCGGACGCCCTACCCTGTCGTGTGGTCGAGGCGTACCTGTCGGATAGATACATCATCTACCCTGGTTACCAGGGAGAGTGGTAACGTCGAGAGATATCGTGCGGTGTTCCGCAGGGATCGGTACTAGGGCCACCCTTGTGGAACATCGGATACGACTATGTGCTGCGCGGCGACGTCCCAGACTGACTGACATATCAACGCACAGTCAAAATTACTAAGACTAGAACATGACATTTTGTACAAGGCTTCTTTTTATGACGTAGGCGAGGCTAAGAAGGAATTTTTTGCAAATTTTACCTTTAACAGCTCGTTCCCATTCGTCGGGTATCGGATCCGTACATTAATCGGAGGTTATAGTGCCAGAACATTATAAATGAAGCTATTCACACTTATTGGAAACCGATTTTGTGTCGGCTCCGACAAGAAATGTCGGATGTTTTGCATTCCTTCAACGCCCAACAAAAAAAAAAATTCGTTCGGATCTCGCTCGCCTATGATTAAGAATGTTGCTGTTCACATTTGTCTGATGTCGGGGCTGATAACCCTCTCCCCGCAACCCCTCGTTCCTTCCGTGCATACGTCGTCGCAGCGATCGCGAAATCGCGGCGCGCAAGCAGTGTTGTCCTTTTTTTATTGTACGCACGTTTGGTGTCTCGTAGTAATGGAAACAAATATCAACCTCGAACAATTGATCACACTAGTTCAGGAAAGAGGTGTCATTTGAGCAAAACTCTAAATGATTATAAAGATAAGCAACTGAAAATATCTGCTTGGCGGGAAGTTTGCCGCAGTAGGCAGCGTACCTGATGTTTGTCAATTTGGACGAAAAAGAAAGACAATCGTGTGGTAAGTGTTTGAAGTATTTTATTTAAAAATATACGTAAAATTCAAAACATACAAGTATATTAATCATGTGCTTCTTAGTTACCAAGGCATCGAGCCTATTGTTGAAATAAAGTAGTTACAAAATCAGACCGTATATCATTTGGAATAGGTCCACCACGCGGATTACAGTTTTGCAGTTGTATTTTTCTTCTTTGTTCTTGAATCGGATTTTCTGCCACATATTGAATATTTTCAAAGTGCAGACCGTCTTTTTCTCTTACAAAATTATTTAACACTGTACACGCTTTTACAATTTCGATAGCCGTGTCCGGACGGACGTCCAGCGGCCGATGAAATATTCTCCATTTATATACCGAATGCACATTCAACGAACCTTATTGCCCGACTTAAACGATAGTTTTTTTTTTTCTGTGATCCAAATGAGTGCCTCCTAAAGGTCTCAACAAATTTGTTGACAGTGGGAAAGCCTCATCGCCCACGAGAACATAAGGCAATCTTTTTGAAGTGTTGCATGTAGAGACCTTGGTTTTGGTATATCTAAACTACCATTATTCAGTTTTTTCCACATGGTCGACTCCTTGAATATCGAAGAATAGCATTCTTTTCCATACGGAACCAACGCTCATAAAAATAAAACGATATTCCTCATCAACAACGGCTAGTAAAACAAATGAGAAATAATCTTTATAATTAAAATACATCGAGCCACTATTATTTGGTTTCACCACTCTTATGTGCTTACCATCAACTGCTCAAAGACAGTGAGGAAAATTGGCTTTCATATCAAAACTTTTTGCAATTTTCAACCATTTACTCTTATTATCAAAAATGTTCATGAAATCGTCTCTTTATACACCCCAGATATTAGAACTAATTTCTTTGCAGATTTTACTTATAATTGACACAGCAACTCTGTAATTATAGTGCAATTTTTTGACGGAATAGCCCGATGCGCAATATCTGTAAAATAATAAAGTAGGTAAAATAATTAACATTTCTATATGTACCTATTTCAATTGCAGGTAAAATAGTATCTACAAAGTGGTATAATCTACATGATGTCTGGATGCGAGCAAATAAAAATGAACTCAAAAATCCGGAGCAGGAGCTAAGTTTTCAAAGCCATATCTAATATATAAAATTCTCGTGTCACAGTTTTCGTTGCCATACTCCTCCGAAACGGCTTGACCGATTTTGATGAAATTTTGTGTGCATATTGGGTAGGTCTGAGAATCGGACAACATCTATTTTTTATCTCCGTCAAAAATTTTTTGCAAAATATTGCTGAGCCTGATTGCACTCATAATTCTGTCAAGAAGTGTCCAACAGAAACATGTCCAGAGGCGGTCAACACAATAGATATAAATTCAAAGCTGCCAATACCAAGTACTTCCAAAAAGTCCAAGACCCTCGATGACAAAATGAGCTAGTTTTTAGATAGCAACCAGACATAAGTAACGAACATCCAATGCTCTCTTTTTTTTAAAGATGTTCTGCCAAGCGTTACGTCTATTGATGATAATGAAATTTTAGAGTTTCAATCAGGCGTGCTGTCACTGATCCAAAACATTAAAAAGCAGTGTGAAAGTCGTTTATACTCATCAAATTAGCATTCACACTCAAGAAATCACATGCAACAATCTGTATATTCGTCACAAAACCAAAATGTGCACCCTCCATCAAACCAGAATATGATATATGGTGGATATGGATATTCGACACGCCAACCCGTTGAACCAGCATCACCTACATTGTCACAACATTCAAGTTTTACTCAAGATTTGGACTTAGATTTTAATAATATTTAAAGTACAATTTATAAAAAAAAAAATGTTATTTCTTTAGATAAATATATGTAAACTAAAGGTGACTGTTTTATTATCTATTACTTTAGAAATATCGCCAACCTTTCTTCAGTACAAACGCAGTCTAAAAATCTTGTATTTTGGTAGTTTATGCTCACTGATATTTGAGCCAAAAGATGGTTGAATGTAGATAATGTCTAAAATAATTGGAAAACTTAATTTCGTCACTTCTCAGTCAAGAATTGAGAAGTGACGAAAGTAAGTTCTGAAACGTTCCCAAACTAAATCTTTCTCTCAGGATTGGGTGCACCAAAATATTTTTTTCTTTCCTTGGCTGTCTTTCCTCGTTTTCTTCTTAAATAATAATACATCACAACAAGAACTTTGTCGAAGTCCATCGTGCACGGTCGCCTCGTGTAGAGTGCATAAAATTGGCACGAGCTTCGACCGTGGCCGACAATCGATTTATTAATTGTGTGTGTGAACAAACACGCCGACATCCGATTAATATACGGATCCACCATTCGACAAGTGGGAACCAGGTCTAGGGAGGTGAGGATTTTGTTTGTATGCAAAATCTCATTCCGTGTGCTGATATACTTGAAAATTAGCACAAACTGTAAACAAAGTAAATGATTAAGGTTATTATAATTGGTTTTCAGAACTACCCGCAAAGAACAATTTAGGGGTTTTAAAGATTGTATGGACGATTCTTAGTTTTTTGGGTTAATAAACTTAAAACTTGGCACAAAATCTAACCATAATGAATAATAACCATAGTAAAGACTATTTTTATTAGTTTTTCAAGATTATTAAAGGATGTTAAAATTTTAATGAAAACATTCTTGTGAACGAAATAAAACAAAGTGTTAGTTTCAAATAATGTTTTAAGTAAGAGTTTTTTATTTTAAATCAAGTGATTGATATTCTAAGAATTTTATTTCTTCCAGGTGTATTTTCATTCTCGTGGCATTATTGTCCTTTGTTTCTGTTGCTTTAACAGAGAATAAGCCGTATTTATTGGCAACGGTATTATTTTATAATGATGGAAATGGACACCAAACTGTGTGTGCGGGACGAATTCCAAAAAAAATCAGCACTGCCATCAGAAAAGACATCGAAAGTCGCCTCAGCAACACCACTGCGCAAATAGTTCCGTTATTTAGTCACATTTATGGTTCGCTTGAAGCCAGTGAAGTAGCAAGTTTTGTGAAGGATAGATTTGATCATGTATACTCAACAGAAATACCAAAGTGGCTTGCTTCAAAACTAGTTTACAAGAAGAATAAAATAATGAAAAATATAAAAACTGACAAACTTGAAGACCTTACTAAGGGTATGCGAGAAAACGAACGAGCGGTGGAAACGAATTCGATCGCACAAGAAAAGTCGGATAAAACAAACATTTTGTCTATTAATACCATTGCACCCTTGCCAAAGGCATACTATATGCCAAATACAGTTTTCTACGCGGTCGAAACAAAATGCCGAACTGCAACAGATTACAGTTGTAATTTGAAGAAAATTCATCATTATTATGCTCTTAGTAACAAATCTTTCAAATCACTATTCAAGAGGACTACACCGTGGTACTCACGACTCAATACTCAAATGAAAACCAGATCTGGTAATAACCAACTTTAAAATAAAACATCTTTCATGTATATTTTTTCTACTCATTTATTGTATTATAGCAATATTCCATTGAAATAAAAATAAAATATTGTCGAAGCAAAACCTCCGTACGCTCAGCATATTGCCGTGCCCACACGCAAAATGCGATGAGTCCACAGCGCTGGTTTTCAGCGAGGGCCGGTGACGTTATCGACTAACAGACATCGGTAGCGGTATTATGTACCAATAGATTTGAGTAAAATAAATAAAAATAAATTTAGGACAGTCATAAATGAAAATAACAATAATAAATAAATAGAGAGAAAATACATAAGTATAAAGTGGCTTAAAGAACTTAGTATCCAGGTAAAAAAAAAAACTATAATTAATAAGGACGTGTTGACGTATAGCGAAAAAGGATGTGACGCTACGCCATTGTGACGAAATTGTTTGTGGAAATGGAAACTCAAAATTTCATAGGGCTGTAAATGTTATAAGTGTTTGTTCCCTCTCCTAGAGAGAAGAGGCCTGAGTCCCAGCAGTGGGAACATTAAAAGGCTGATTATGCTTATGTTTATGCTTATATACATAGGTTATTAATTTATTATTGTATTCTTGGTTGCGAACATATATGACATTTTTAAGTTTTTGGAAGCATATAACACTGAGTCTAATAGTGCACGAACAACAACACGATCAACAAGTTGATTCTACGATGTCCATGTAAAATAAGTTTCAAGCATAGCATAAACATTTTACTTAGTGGGTTCAATTATCCGCTTCGAACACCAACCACATGAAAACCGATTACTCTAAATTTAAGCACTTGAGAACTATTTTCGCACTTTACTGATAAGAATTTTGTTAATGTAAATAAACGTTCCGAATTCCGAATGTTTTGATCCACACAAACGTGCTACTAAATGTCAACGTATTCGCCCGCAGCTTTATTTGCTTTTCTACTTACTAATATAAAATCTTGAAAGTTATTACGTCCTTTTTGTGAAAGTTACTTTGATCCTTTTAAAAATATATTTTAGTAAGGCACCTTTGGGTTAAATGTATTCTATTGGTTAACGAAAACTTCAATATAGCGATTCGAACAACAAACAAATGAAAGAGACAACGCTATACAGATTAATATAGCTCGTATCTTTTCTGTTTTAGCAGGGAATAGACAAAATCTTTAAAATCATTCATTCTCTCTAAGCCTTTAGCAGGATTACAATCATACTGAGCGATTAAGCTCATGGGTACAAAGTGAAGTAATATTACTTTAAGATAGAAACAAAACTCTCCTGCAATAACACTTTATGGTCTGCCCCCTGTACGATTGTACAAAAATATTTATCAAAGGGTCCCCAAAAATGACATCTGTTTTAAAATCTGCTATCAAAAAAACCAACAGATATGACGGTATTACAAATTCTCACCTTACAAAGATCTTCCGATTGAGATACATTTCAAATCTGTTAGTGTTAGCATAGCATAGTCGGCCTTATAATGTTTCCACTGCTGGGACTCAGGCCTCCTCTCTAGGAGAGGAAATGGGTCGTAATCCACCACATGGGCCCAGTGCGGGTTGGTGGATGTCACATGTCTTCGAATTTTTGGATCTAGGACATGCCGGTTTTCTCACGATGTTTTCCTTCACCGTTTTGAGAGCAGTGGTGATGAAATAAATTACACAAAGTAATGCGCCTGGCTGGGTTTGAACCCGCGACCTACAACTTGTAAGTCGGGGCCGTTACCACTCGGCCACCACTGCTCTGCACTGTTAGTGTTATTTTGTACCAAATAATAATAATATTACAATATGGTTTTTTCGTTAAACCCCGCACGTTTGAGAGATGTCGCCATAGTAAAAAAATGTCACCTTAGAATCTGAAACAGAAACGTTTATTTCAAATAGACCAATTACAGGCACTTTTGAATTGGCAAAATGTCGATCAGTCAAAAAAAAGTGAAGCTAAATTGCACGTTCTTCCAAAGCGTAGATCTCTATGGAGAAGAACGTGCAAGAAAATCCATGACACTCTTTTAAATCATATTGTGAGTTACATAAATCTTGGTTACATATTTCTGGTCACTTTTAATATGTGAGCACAATGTAGATAAGTAATAATAATTAAAAAAAATATCATAATAATTAAAATTTTGCCTGTTCTCATATCTTAGTAAAAAGATGAATATTTTTCCGAACATACATAATGTTTTCATAATTGTATTGACAAGGGACCGTCAGGAAGTTTATTTCCTAAAATAGTTCCCTAAGAAAATTGCTTCTACGAAGATTATATATAGCTCTGATGGATCTTTTCTGCAGAATAAAAATAGACTTTAAGCCCGTCCCCACGGCAAAATGACGTAAGACATGATACGAGTACTATGAAAGTAACTAAAATAAACTAGTCGCGCAGTATCTACATCAGTAAATAGACGGATTTTTCTGACTGCATATGCTGCTGAACTAAGCCGACCTGCCGCTGATGTTAAATAAGGAACCCATTGTAGCCTTGAGCCAAGCGTGAACCCTACGAGAAACGTATCTTCGACGAATTCGAGGTTTTTCTTTTTCAATACTATGTCGGATTAATTACTTTTAACATTCGGTAATGCAAATCTTATGCACTTAGTTTTTTTATTCCATTTAATACTAAATTATTAACAGGAAACCAGTTTTGGATTTGCTGTACAAGAAGAACACGCAGTTAATATCAGTAATTTAGTTAATGGCAACAAAGTCTAAATATTTATATGTTACACATGGGTATTGAGGAATAATAATGATGTGAAGATTGGCCAGCTGGATTCTGCGTTTCAGGGTACGAACCTGGTAACCTATGATTTAGAGATCTCTTGGGGAGGCTCTTCTCATGCAGTCCATTGTGCTCGCTGTGCAACAATACCTTCACTGTTGTCAGCGACAGAACGAAAAAGAACCAGCACTGAGTAAAAGCGTTAGGTGTTCGAGCTTGGTTGGGTTCAACCGATAGTAAGTGATTAATTTACCACCGTTGCAATAGTTTCATCATATTTTCAACATCATCATCATAATTTCAGCTGAAAGAGGTCCAATTTTGGAGATCACACTGTGGGGAGGCCTCTCCTAAGTGTCGCCACAATGAACGGTCCTCTGCGTCTCGCATCTATCGGATTCCCGCAATTCTTACCAGGTCATCGGTCCACCTTGCAGGAGGCCTTCCAACGCTGCGTCTTCTGGTAAGCGGTTGCCACTCCAGGACCTTTCAGTCCCAACTGTCATACGTTCTGCGAGCAATGTGCCCTGCCCACTGCCACTGGCAATTCTTCAGGCTATGTCGGCAAACCTTGGTGCTCCTACGGATATCTTCATTCCTGTTTCGATCACGCAAAGAAACTCCGAGTATAGCCCTTTCCATTGCCCTTTGGATGACTTTAAGCCTTCTGATAAGGTACATTTTGAGCGTCCGCGTTTTGCTAGTAACAAGTGCAAAGTTTACCTACAAGTTACTTATTCATTCTTGACTTAAAGATCTCAGGTTATATCTCAGACTCTAACAGGAAATTGCACTGCTTGGCTGTATGCATGAAATTAATGTGTTAATACCTAAAACTTTTATAATAGTAAATCCTCATGCCTACCAATATTTGTTAGAAAGTTTTGATAGAACTAATCTGGGCATTTTAATGTATACTACCAGAAATATAATAATCGATAGAAAACCAATAGGATTCAATGTTCTTGAGCTTTTACGCTATATAAAAAGTGCATTGAGCCATCATCATAACCATCGCCATCCACAGCCAGACTACGCCTAATGTTGAACATGCATATTTTATTATATGAATTCTTAATGACTGGGATAGCATGAAACAAACTAGTTTGTCTTTATAATTAATTTATTATAATAGTGATTTCTACTCCATCACGATTTTAATTCACAAAAGAGAATCAATTTCAGTATACCATTATAATTATACAATTACGGTACCTACTGGTAGATATTTGTATAAAATTATACGGCTTTTGTAGCCCATCATCATCATGTTTCTTTCCATGTGTCATAATTATAATGGTCAGCGCGTTATCACGCAACACGTTATCTTCTTCGATTCTTTCTTGTCAACCTCCTCCGGCATTAATTCATCAAATTATCGAATAAAAGGTGATTTTAAGCTTTACTATCCATCCTTTGAAGCGGAAACTGTCGCCAGCGCCAGGTTTTTATTGAAATGTTCAAGTACTGTAGTACTTATCTCGTCTACTTCTCTCTGTAAAAAAAAAAATACATGAATTGTCAACGTTTGAAAACGCTACCGTTAGTGCATAAAAAAGCTATATCCATTGGTAGTTCAAAATATAAAAGCCATTTAGAAGAAAACGTATTTATTGTTAAAGTTTTAGCGAATACGTTGTTGTTTGGGTCAGGAGCGCGCGTGCTCTCTGCTACAATGTTCGAGCGAGACTGAACTGAATGGGTTGCGGGCGGGAGCTCTGTCGGCAGGAGGATGAGAACTACCCAACGTCTGAGCCTTGTCTGCGTCACATCGCATCTGTGTGAATCATGTTTTCGTGTTTAGGAAGCCCTAGCTCTTTTTACTGGCGTAAAACAGTAAAAAATTATCGACTTTTGTCTCTTTTTATGCCTCTTGAGCCCAAGAAGCTATATATTTATGTGATAATTTAGAAAATGTTTCCACTGTAAAACATTTTGAGGGTAGGTATACATGTTCATTATCATCAGCATCAGTATACAGCGGTCTACTGCTAGTTATAGGTTTGTCTAATCGTATGTCATTTATCTTAATTCATTCAGCTGCTACCAGCTGCCCGGTGAAGACCGTCGCTCCCCTTAGCCTGAAGACTTGACGTTTGCCGATTTGTAATCTCCACTCAAAAACATGTTTACCTACTCTAACGATCGTTGGTTCTATAATACGGCTTATATAATCGATACTAATAGCAAATTAACATAAAGGGCTGTCAGTTAATATAAGTTTCACGATTTGCTAGAGAGACCCGTCGTTATTTGAAAGTGGACAAAGTTAATTTTGTTAAAGATCCGGTGTGATAGTGTATTGTTGTAGTGTATTGTAGTGTTTAAACTATCGATGTAATCGAAGACTACTCAGGGACGTGCATTTTATCCCAGTGAACAATGTGACAGCCGCTGCGGGTGAAAACAGGAGTTTCGGTTTCGGATCGACGGTTAGGCGGGTACAAATTGTTCGGACGGGAAACACTCGCCGTGCCGTCATAACAACGCCGAGTTCGTTCATTACTTTTTAGACCCTCTCGGGGGATGAGGTGGAACTCATCCCCCAAAAGGGTGAGGCTTATTTAGACGTCGAAGTATGAGCGATTAAATACGGTAATGTTATGAAGTGAAACTTTCTAGGCAAGTCCAAAACTATGAAATTGTGAATTTAAAACTAGTTATTTGAAAAAATGGGTTTTCTTTAGCTTGTGTTTTTGATGATTTCGATCATGTTCTTTCTGTAAGTGATTGCTTGATGTATTTGTTTTCAAAGGACTACCAGTGTGACTTTTCTTTGTCTAGCATAGGTGTTGTCTAGCATTTAACCCATACCAAGACCTTTTCATAAATACTAGACTGGTTTAGAAAGTATATAAATAAGCGTAGTACATATTTATGAAATATTTGAATTTACCATTTCAGTCAAAAGACGGTTTTGTTAGTCTTCTGGCAAAATGACTATGACTTAGCTTGACATGGCGAGAGCTCGAGCTCCTGCAGAGATTAACGAAGATGGACGTGGAAGAATAAAAGGAAAAAAAAATATGGTAGAAGTGAAGAAATATGTTTTTAAATACATACATAACATAAATTACACAAATAATTATTTTAATTATTAAAGACACAGAAAAAATGATCGTGCTCGTCACAAAAACATTTGTCTTGGGTAGGTCGAACCATCGAACCCACGTCCACTGGCATACCAGTTAAGGCCATAAGGCAAGCATTTGAAGAAGTGGATGTGGATTTACGATTTCTTGTGAATGTTCCGGATTACAGGAGCTGAAGCTGCAGTTCCGTTACAATCCTATGGACATTTATTTCTTGACCATTTCAGTCAAGAACCATACCCTGTTGAGTGTATTGCTATGTTGTTCTGCCCTACGTCAAGGCTCCGCACATCTTTCAGCCACATATGTGGGTACGTCGTACATAACTGCTCCCAGTGTATACGTTGGTTTTAAAATATAATAATGGCCCAAAAGGCCCTTAAAAGTGCACGAGCTACAAAGGCTTGTGAGAGATCTAGTGATAAAAATCAGTGCTCTTATTATATAAAGTTTGAAATAGATGATCAAATCACCAAATCACTATATTTTTGCGGTGGAAGCAGTTCATTCCATCGACCCATTAACGCTTAGTTGTATTAGTGCACACTAGAGGTCAGCATCCGTAACTCCGATCCGAAATCCGTAAATGGCACAAAAAGCACGTAATTGCGCCGATTGTACAAGATGATTCTGATGATCAAGATCTGGTAAATAAACTGGATCTCACTTGCAAATTATGTATTAATAATTGTGATCTAGAGTGTGCAAACGTCTCAATAAACCATTTTAGTAGGAATATTACCTCTAATCATAAATAAATATGGAAATGTCGAGGCTGCCGCTGTGAAATGCCAAAAATAGGAAACAGATACACCTATACGACCACAGGCATCCACTTAAAGCCAACGATGAACTACACTTATCGAAGAAAATAAACCCTGAACTGTCATTACAAAACAAGCGAAATTATTATGTTGCGTCTTAAAGAAAATAATCAATAAATAATAGCCGACCTACGTAACACTATACAAACTGAAATAAATAAAGCTATAACGAAACTTGCAGAAGATTTCGAACAAAAACCATTCATTTAACAAAACAAAATGAACACTGAATTCAGGAAATTGAAAAGATTAACACCAAGATAGAAAATTTATATAAAAAAAAAAATTTGAACAAGAAATATCTAAAATCAACATCCACATCCCCCGCAATCCAATGTACAGAGAGCAATTCCAAGAAGATAGTCACCTACGGCCTCATCGAGTACTACAATGAGTCTGAAATTAATCTGCATAACCGAACCATCGAAGTGTTTTTTTTTTAGGTGGGAAAATCATCTAATCACAAATCGCGTCATAACTCTTGGGTGGAGCGGGAGATAGTGTCAGACTTTTACTGACTAAAAACCCACTCCTGTTCCTTCTTTGCTTTCGTCCCAAGGAACCATCAAAGCGTTTCACGATATCCTAAAAATGGACCTGATGGAATACGTTGAAAATATGTTTGGATTAGGCAGAAATAACACCATTTGCCGACCACTGGTGTTATAATTAATTAGCAAAGAATGGCTAAATACATTAAAAACAATAGCCACTATTTTCAAGGAACACAATTGTGTGGAGAGGGAGAGGGAGGCCAAAGAAAAGATGGATGGATTGAGTGAACAGCGATATGAAAGAAAAGGAAGTTAGTGATAGTATGACTTTTGACAGGATAGAATGGAAGAAAAAAACGTGTGGCGCCGACCCCAAATAAGATGGGACAAGGGCAGGCAGATGATGACAATCGTCTGTATCTGAATTTTTGGATGCAAATTCACGTAGGGAAAGACAACAATTGCACGAAGAAATGATAAAGGCAAGATATTTTTTTTTAAAAAATTTTGTGGCTCAGGCACCCGCGTCCGTTACCCATAGCTAGGCTCTACACGTGGTGACCGGGTGGTGCTAATCAGGTGACATTAACTGGTAGGTTTTGACCGACGGCTTGTGACCGCCCACTGGGCAAAGACGTACCGCCAAACGGCCTAGCCGTATTCCGGTACGATGCCCAGTGTAATTTAGAGGAGTTGGGTCGCAGTAGCGGTTTTAATGTAAGCAAACCAGCCGGACCCACGCTGGTATTGACGTATCGGTAGATTAGTCGCGGAGGGTAGCGAAATCCGAGGCACGGTGCACCGCTGGCCGACACACAGTTAGTTAGGCACCCAAGTAATGTGCTAGCCGCACATGAAAGGCTGCCCCGCCAAATGACGGAACATCCCCAAAAATCCCCAAAATGCACCATCGTGTTGGTTAGCAACGAGATGAGAGGGTCCGATGGTGCACACGCACCTCAGCAATATGAGAGGTCTGCACTCCAATCTCGTAGCAGTCCATCATCACCTGGAGATTAACAAAACCTTCCCTCTTTTTTCTTTCGGAAACGCAGATAAGAAGTCCGTCAGACGTGTTGTACCTGTGCTACCCAGAGTTTACCCTGGAGCACACGTTGGTGTGTGTCCGCAACCTTGAAGATTCCAGGTTCTTAACGCTTTGGGCTCTGGTGGATACAGGCATGAATAAAATTATCTATGCTTGTGTTTACCTTTAAATCCCACCCAGCTGGTCCAGGGAGCTACGAGGGTGCCGGATGTTGATTCGAACACGGCCATCTGCTAGGACCTTCTGCTGACAACAGATCCAAACCTCTATTCAGTGTCAATATTAACACCGTTAGGTAGTTCCGACCACTGTCTGGTGAAATCTGTATCAGTCTACTCTCCGCCCGATCTCTGGCCTAGAGGCGCCAGGCGGGTTTGGCGATATAGGTCAGCAGATTGGGATGGCATGCGATCTTTCTTCGCATGTTATCCTTGGCAGCATACTTGCTTTTTTTCGGAAGATCCATCGTCGTGCGCAGATGCTGTGACATATGTGTTGCGGCGGGTACTACTACATTCCATTCTCTGACGTAAAAATGTCTGGCTAAGCTCGCCCTTGGTTTGGTGCGAAGTGTGATCGCGCTAACGCGCTTAAGCACACGGCATACCAGGCATCGGCCGATGCTCGTATGCATAAGGCGAATGACGTAAGTCAGAAGAAGAGAGTCTTCAACAGAGCTGCCAAGTCTTCATCATCATCATGATTTCAGCCGAAAGAAGTCCACTGTTGGACATAGGCCTCCCCCAAGCAACGCCACAACGACCGATCCTGTGCGTCTCGCATCCACCGCACTCCCGCGAATCTCACCAGGTCGTCGATCCACCTTGTTGGAGGCCTTCCAACGCTGCGTTTTCCGGTGTGCGGTCGCCACCCTAGAACCTTTCGACCCCATCGACCGTCCGTTCCACGAGCAATGTGCCCTGCCCACTGCCACTTTAGTTTGGCGATTCTTCGGGCTATGTCGGCGACCTTGGTCTCCTGCCAAGTCATGCAAGAAGGTAATGCGGAGGACTCGGTTCGACCACATTAGCCGCATTGGAAACAAACTCGCTTCATACCCTGCTGGTAATAAGGCATTTTAGTCCCTGGTTAAGTCAGAATAGAATAAAATAGAATAAACGGCAGTTGAATTGAACTTCTGCCGTCCTTCACTACCGCCACTGCTGACACCCGACGAGTCGCTGGCCCATACCGCTGAAGAGAAAGCAAATTCTTTTGCCTGACTCTTCGCGGAATCTTCGCTTCTAGATCTTGGTGACGCGCGACTTCCTGTTAATCCTGATGGTTGTGAGATGAGTATGTCAGATATTTGCATTCATCAGAAAGACGTCCATAGGGTGCTGCGTAACCTTGACGTGAACAAGGCTAGCGGTCCAGACGGGATACCGGCAATTCTTCTAAGAACGTGTGCGCCTGAACTGTATCCGATCCTGACAGGCTTTTTTAGGCTTTCATTTGAGGCTGGAAAAGTGTCGATTGCATGGAAACAAGCTAACGTACAGCCCGGGCCCAAAAAGGGTAGTCGGGCTGACCCAGCTAACTACAGGCCAATATTAGTAACGTCCATTATCTGTAAGACTGCGGAATGTGTACTCATACCTAGAAGCTAAGTGACCGATAATACGGCTTTCGCCGAAATCAGTCAACTGGTGATCTTCTAGCGTATGTTATTCACATCTGGAGTGAGGCCATCGAGAAAAACGGGGAAGCGCTTGCCGTCTCTCTCGATATCTCAAAGGCTTTTGATAGAATCTGGCCCGAAAGCCTTATTAGTAAGCTTCCTTCTTTCGGTTTACCTACTGGTTTGTGTGCTTGGATTGCAGACTTCCTGAGTGATCAGTCCATCCGAGTGGTCGTCGATGGTTGCTCGTCCGAACAAATGGCCATTAATGCCGGGGTCCCTCATGGGTCAGTGCTCTCGGCAACATTGTTCTGCTGTACATAAATGATCTGTTTAAGCCCAGTACCTTTGGGTATGCACACGACAGCACTGTTGCTGAGAGCTACATATCCAGCGCGCAAGCTAGTGGGTCATAAATCCAGTCACTCTGAGAGGCTATAAAATAATAAGCATTTATTTCAGGCAACTAATAGCACCCATACAACAATCACAAATCAGAACACACACATATAAGCAAATATATAATACACTATCGGACATAGTTAGCAACATGTCTGCTACAGCAATGTCCGATATAAGGGCAATTAAATCTGCCAGCAATCATCGCCAGAACTGTATTGGAGCTGCCCCGCACCCTGCGCACCAAGGACGTGCGCCATTTGCGCATGGTGGTGTGAAAACAGTCGGCGCGCGCTTCCGCAAACATTCCCAAAGCACTGCAGAAGCGGGGCAACCCCAACACCACCCTGAACGCGTTATTGTATTGGATACGGAGGGCACTGTAAACCGCTTGTGTGTAGGAAACCCATAGGCTGCACGCGTACAATGAAGTGCAAATAGCTTAAAAAAGTGTGACCTTGACCTCATTTGAACACCGTGCAAACCTACGGGCTATCATATTTGCTCTTTTAGACAGTGCCCTTCGCTTCCTTTCGATGTCGACATGGTCCCTCAGGTCAGCTGTTAACCAATGCCCCAAGTATTTAAATTGGTCCACCCGTTCCAAAGATACAGGCGAATGGGTGGTACATGTTGAGGGCATTTGGTACCAGCCTGAAAGACCATATATTGACTCTTAACGACAAGAGGCCGTGTCTGCACGCGTACTCCTCACACACTTTTAACAATCTTCGTATGCCACAGACCGACGCACTCAGTAGCACCATGTCGTCCGCATAACTCAGGTTGTTTACACAGACTCCATCAACGTAGCAGCCAACATGGTAGCAGCAACAATGAGTGTATCCAAGTAAGAGAGTGGGTGAGGTTAACCCACCCTGCCTCACTCCAAATTCAAGCCTGTACGGCTCCGACAACACGCTTGCCCATCTGACACTGTTAACCTGGTGTTTGTACCAATACTTGAAAATGTAAATAAGTTCACTTGGCATGTTTATGCCCTCAAGTTTTTGCCATAACAAGTTGTATGACACCAGGTCAAATGCCCTGGACAGGTCGAGGAAACAAGCGTCAACAGGTGTTTTACGATCCGTATAATATCTAATGGTAAGCTTGAGATACAGTATTGCACTATCTGTAGACAATTTGGGTCTAAACCCAAATTGATTATCGTGCAATGTCACGTGTTTATTTAACTGTGCATCCAGCAAACCATCAAACACTTTAGCTATAACAGTAGCAAAGGAAGATGGGCCTGTAGTTAGTCTTATCGGCTAGATAACCCGTTTTGTTCTTCACTACAGGCACTACCACTGTCCTCATAAAATCGCACGGTAGGTAGGAATGGCTCAGTCATAGCGAGTAGAACATAGCTAAGACCCTAGTTACATACTGTTGGTGTTCAATACTGAGGCCATCGTGGCCAGAAGACTTGCCCTTCGACATACACTTTATTACTTTCCGTACCTCTTTAGCTGAAAACCTCATTTCCATTTCGCCCATGGGGCCCTCAGCATTAAACAACCTGTCTGTCCAATAGTGGCTGTAAAGAAAAGTGGGACCTAAATAAGTTTGCTATGTCCTTTGGTTCACTTACGCTATCGACACTCACCGGAAGGCCTGGCCTTATGTTCATTTTCTTGGTATCCTGCCAAAAACCCCGGAAAACCCCATTTAAGTGCTTCTCAGCAAGAATGTCCATTTTTAATTGGTCCTGGTGATCTTGGAACCATTTTAGTCTAGATTTGAACACCCTTCTGCTTTCACACATATCGTAACATATGTCTCTTCCCTTAGGTTTACCGTATTTTACCCAATCGATAAATTTTGTTCTGGCTATCCGGTGAGTCTCGCTGACGTTTTTGTTCCACCCTACTACACGCGAGCCAGCTGCCACCGTCCTATTGTCCCCTCGACCCGCCTTGGCTGCGACACGAAGACCTGTAACAATTACAGAGTACAGTCTATCAAGGACACGTTTGTGACCGTGGTCACGACAGCAAAAGTCAGCATACTGCATACACTCAACAGGGAAGTCAATTAGCCTTAGTCTTCTACTGCATTCGTTAGTATAGAAAGCAATCTGTTCCTCACTACGCTTACCCCAAACCACGTCTTTATTCAACACGACATCATGAGGCACCGTCTGCGAGATGACGCTTAAATTACACTCAATAATAAGTGAGAAGTGATCATACCATACCGTATCATAGTGCACATTCACATCTGTAACAGATTGCCTTGCAGACTGAGTTACTAAGCAGTGGTCCAGCCAGCTGTAGGACCCGTACACATCACTAACATAAGTAAACGTACCCGAGTCAATACCTAGCATTTCTATATCCACATATAACCAATACTGCTCAGCACAATAATTGATAAGCTCATTGTGAAATAATCCATATGGATCAGCATTGTAATCGCCTAACATATATACAGATTCAATGCAGTCGTCAATAATTGCACTTACCAAACTAAGGCAGTCCGTAAACTCCGCAAAATGGTCCGCTGAGTTCGTAGGCATATATATACTCATCACTATCACGGGCCGGGCTATGGTCGAGCGCTTGAACTTGTCCTTGGAGGCAGTTTCTGAATGGGGCGATGCCAATTTGGTTAAGTTTAATACTGCTAAAACCCAAGCGTGTCTATTTTCGGTACTTCACGCCGGAACAGCTGCTCAAACTTTATCAAGCGCAAGTTCGATCGTGTATGGAGTACTGCTCTCATCTTTGGGACGGATCTGCCTGATACCAGTTTGATGCACTTGGGGCAATTGAGAGGCGAGCCAGGAGGATCATTGGCAATGATGCACTCGTTGAGTCGAGACTTCAAAGTCTTGAACATCAAAGCCGAGTTGCTAGCCTGTCGGTTTTCTACCGGTTGCATTTCGGGGAGTGTGTGTCGGAATTATATAACCTAATTCCTCCTAGCCCGTTCCATCATCGGACCACCAGGCGTACGGCAACGCACCACCGGTACATGGTGGACATCCCACCTATACGCACAAAACGTTTTGGGAACACATTAATTGTGCGTAGAGCTAAGGAGTTGAATTTCTTGCCGGAATCTGTGTTTCCTGATGGCTACAACCCGGAAATGTATAAATCAAGAGTGAATAGGTTAATTCTAGGTAAACACGCTCCATCTTTGATCGAATCGTCGCTTTCCATCATGAGAAAGCAGTCAAGTACGAACCTATCAAGAATAAAAAAAATAAAGAAAGGTCTTTATGCAATAATAAGAAATAATCAGTTATATGTAAAAGGAAAAGCTACCATATTAAGAGACGAAACACACAAATATCGACCAAACTATCTAGCAGATGAGAAAAACTTTTATTTAAAAAGGCTTGTGTGGAAAAGCCTACCAGAAAAGTACCTTTTTTACTACCAAACAATTCGAAATACCTGCTAAAATGGATTAATGCTCACCATATTGTGTTTCGTAAAGTACTGTAGAAACGGATCTATTTTTCTTTTTCTTCTATGCCATAAAGATTTATAAATGCTTTTAAAGTTAATTTCAGACCAAATATTTTATCTTATTGCCAAATAGATGTTACCAATATTTTATTTCACGACTTTCAATTTTGTCAGTTTTGCTTGGGCAAAAAAGCTTACGGTCAACCACACAATTTTTTTAATATCAAATATAATATTGCGAATCCCAATTACCAAACGCATTTGTTACTTGTTTATTGTTTTAAAATATGAGTATGATAACATAGCCAAATAAATATTTAATTCAATTAATTTAACAAAAATTCAATCTCAATATTACCTACCGAAACCGAAACCTACTTACTTACTTTAGTAAATAAAATGAATCACTAGCAGGAGAATAAAGAATCAAAAGTAATAGAAGTAACGTTTAATATAAATTTAGTGCAGTATAGTATATTTATCTGCTTATAAGATTAATTTGAACTTAAGATTTATCAATGTCTCTTTTAGGAACAGAATAGGTATAATCAGTTAATCACAGAAACTTTATAAAAAAGTAACAAAATTAAAAAAAAAATTGTATTAACAGAGCTTTTTTAGATTTGGCAGGCCATCCTCTCTTTTTCTTCTCACCAATAGGTATATCCTTGGCTTCAGGAGGTGGTTCCGCGTACTTCAGCCTTATTGCTAAATTTAGCAATAAGGCTGAGGCATTTGCTTGCCCTTGTCGCTTAAAATGTTCATCATCAGAAGGCTTAAAGTTACTCAAAGGGCAATGGAAAGGGCTATGCTCGGAGTTTCCTTGCGTGATCGCGTCAGAAATGAGGATATCCGCAGGAGAACCAAGGTTACGGACATAGCCCAAAAAATCGCCAAACTTAAGTGGCAGTGGGCAGGGCACATTGCTCGCAGAACAGTTGGTCGATGGGGACGAAAGGTTCTGGAATGACGACCACGTACCGGAAGACGCAGCGTTGACAGGCCTCCCAGAAGGTGGACCGATGACCTGGTGAGGGTCGCGGGAATCAGATGGATGCGAGACGCACAGGACCGGTCATTGCGGCGGCATTTGGGGGAGGCCTATGTCCAACAGTGGACGTCTTTCGGCTGAAAATGATGATGATGATGATGATGATGATTTGCTTGCCCAGCAAGCACATGTTTGCATATATACGGTTTCAAGAATGAAGGACAGTTACATTTACCGGTTAGTCAATCACCATTGTTAATTGGCATCATTACTTCCCATTCACTGAAAAACTGTTGCCTAAAATCGTTTAAACTTTCCCAGAGGACATCGAAAGTTTTACATTCCATGTTCTCACCCGCTGGAATCATGTAGTATGTCACTGAATCAGTTGTCTGTTTCACGGGTGTCTTTTAGGCAATTTAGCCCATTGGTTCGCTTCAGTCCCTTGTTTGAGAGTAATAGTGTAATAGTGGGTTGTTTCGAAACGGACTTAATATTTATAACATAAACTAGCTATTGCCCGCGGCTTCGCTCCCATCGACTGACTCTATTCTGCTCTACCCATCTCTACCCTACTCCACCCTACACCCTCCATAAAATATGTACTTCGAATTGACATAGAACCTTCATGGTTTGAAATTTTTGAATGATACTTTTTTCACATGGTACCTATGAAGTTCTTATTTGAAAAAAAATTGCAACATTCGATTATCGACTTTCAGTTGTTTTTTTTATTCAGTTTAGACAAAAAAGATGGATACTTCGAAAATTCGAGTGATTTTTAAATACGGTTTCCGACGCGGAAGTAATACGGTAGATACAGCTCGCAATATCAATGTTGCTTTTTAAGAGGGGACTGCTAATGAACGCGCCATGCGATATTGGTTTAAACGCTTTCCTGGCGGAAACTTTGATTTGAAGAACGAACCACGTGGAACACCGCCCACACAGGTGAATAACAGTAAATTGAAAGATGATTAAGATGGTAGAAGCCAATCCGAGTCAAACTACCTTGAAATTAGTGGCACGGTTTAACGTTACCTTACCAATAATATTGAATCATTTGCGTCAAATCAATAAAATAAAAAATATGAAGTATGTGTGTGTCATGATTTGACTGATCGGCAGAAAGAAATGCGTATTGAAACTGGTGTTGTCTTGTTGAATCAATACAAAAATGAAGGAACATTGGATCGAATTGTATCATGTGATGAAAAGTGGATTCTTTACGATAACCGTAAGCACAAAATGCAATGGCGGACCCCAGGTCAAACGCCACAACAGTGTCCTAAAATAAAGCTTGCCAATAAATAGGTAATGGTAACTAGTCGGAGCATGGTGTTATTTACTATATCTTTCTCCAATCTGGTCAATCAATAACGGCAGATCTACTGTGCCGAACTCCGATCAATGATAGCAAAACTAGCAGTGAAACAACCCCGACCCATGAATCGGTCTTCACCATTATTGCTCTATGATAACGCGAGACCTCATACAGCACGAAAAACGTTTTAACTCTATAGGAACTGCAATTAGAAACCATTCGTCACCCTCCGTATTCCCCAGACCTTGCTCCAACGGACTACCATTTTTTTTCGTGATTTGAACAATTTTCTACGAGATAAAAATGTTTTCTTCTCAGGAAGTAGTACAAAATGTTTTCACACAGTTTGCCGAATCTAGATTATCAGAGTTCTATCGCAAAGGTATAAATGACCTTCCTATTGTAGCTATAGCAGCAATGTATAGATAATAAAGGTGATTATTTTAAACAAATAAATACGATAAATTAAAAAAAAAAAAACAGTACAAATCGGCAATTTCATACTTTAATTATGGGAATAATAACACTGCGTCTGACGAGGAATCGATTAAAAAATGAATTCCCGCCGAACAATAGAATCCGAGCGATTTTACTTTATTTCAACGATAATATCTTTTAACGCCTTCTTCAGTGCTGTGTACCTTAAGAAAAGACCACACTTCGATTTAAAGAAAAATTCGGCATCACGAGTATTTGAAAATTTGTTGACAAACACCTGATATTACTTGTATGCGTCTTCGTTTAGGTTGTAATTTCCTTGGTCTGAATCAGATTCGACAAAATAGAAGACCATCAACAATACTTGGCCCGGCCAAAACTTCATCAGACATTGTAAAGAAAGCGCGTGCGCCACACGCATACGACGCAACTGATATACGCTTCTAGACGACTGTAAGAGGAGCGCGGGGTTGATTCACGCGGCCCGTGCGTCACGTGCCGGTGGCGGCTGTGCGGGTTGTGGGCGAATAAACAAAGGTAAATGACTGTAATTTTAGCTTGACAATAATATATTTTGAATTCAGGTTGGATAAATTGATTACATTAAACCTATTTAGAACTGTCATTTTCGGTATTAAATGTTACTATTTCAGTGAAACAAGATTTGGTGAGCATTCAACCATTTTGGTAAGCAAAAACAATATAAATACAACACGTACTGATTAGTGTATATTTATTTTGGAAATTAAAACGTTGTTTCTAGGCACCTCGGTATAGAATGAGTTAGGTTCTAAAAATTATTTTGGTGAGCATTTAAATAGTACCCATGCAAAAACTCTCTGTGAAACCTACAACCGAGATCTAACCGAATGCAATGCATACACTGAAAATCATTCCTTTTGAAAATATAGACCAACTATTAAAAATTATATTTCAAAATATCCATAATAAAAGGAGTCTCTATAATAAACAACACATACTTGAAGCCTTCATTGCAGACAACCTGATTTATAGTGCAATATGTATATATGAGTCTTGGTTGTCGGAATAAAAACAAAGCATGATGCCATTTAGTGATAATAATAATAATAACTAACTTGCGCCCGGCTCTGGGGCCGGGCGCAAGAGTTTACCACTGCTAATCGCCCAAGCCAACCAGGGCAGAGCTCCAACGTATGCTACATCATGTCCTCCGAATGATCCGCACAATGGTGACATCTGAGCATTACTTCTTGCTGAATCCCAAACAGGTACCTCCCGAAACACTTATGTCCGACGTAGACTTGTGTCAGACGGAAAGAGAGGACGCTATGGTGCCTTTTTAACCTTTCCTAAAGAAGGGATTTGCTGCCGATAATTGTAGCGTGCCCAAGTTACCGTAGATAGATAGATATACCGTAGCCCAGGAACTAAAAGGGCAACTAAAGGAACACAGGTGGGTTTCAGTCAGTAAAAGTCTGGCACTACCTCTCGCTTTACCCAGAGTGGGGCAAGGTATTTGGTTTATTACCTACGTAAAAACAAAAGCTGCAGACACTAAAAACTGTCATTATCGACCTCAGGATCAGCTCCGTACAAACTTTTTATACATTTTGCTAACTGAAAGCTACTTCCCCACTCTTTTTTGATCGCTTAAGTTGATTAACATTTATTTAGTGTTACTAAAAAATAACTACGGTTTTATATACTTTTAGTATATTCAAATTAACAAATCATTTTTAAATCATACAGCGTTGTTTATTGTTGTGATGACATATGGCTCCGAAACGCGGTCACTTACAATGGGCCTCATAAGACGATTTAAAGTAACCCAAAGGGTAATTGAAAGAACTATGCTCGGAGTTTAGTGCTAAACACTAGTTTGATTAGAATGATAAAATTCGTTATAGATTTGGAGGGCCATGCTATCATGTTTCCCATGACTTAACGTAACGGTTCAGGTTTTTTCGGCTCAACCTTGAGTAGCATTGTGCTCACATCAAACCAGGTTCCCAACGCCGTAATTTTTTATCTGAACATTTATTTTTGAATAACACACAGGACTGGTCAAAGGTATTTGTGCCACTCGTATTTTGCAGTTTAAGTAGCTAGGTAGGGTAGAGTAAAGCAGAGTAATGTATTAGGGTAGAGTAGGGTAGAGAAAGGGAGAGTAGGGTATAACAATCACATAAATCATGACAAAATTGATGGTTATTGACTTATTAAAAACTCATCAACACCTAAGTGTTGATGGGTTTTTGTTGGTTGTTATTGATTTGATATTGGCTGTTGTTGACTTTTTGTTGGATCTAATTGACTTGTTGTGGGCTGTTGTTGACTTGTTGTTGAGCTTTTGTTTGGTTGAATCTAGCCCATAAATCGTGGAGGGCTGTAGGCTATATAACCATATGCTACGACCCAAGAAGCGGAAGTGGAGCAGTAACCAAAGAGGCGGGTGAAACCGCAGGGACAGCTACTTCATAAAATGTTTGTTGTTTATGGACGCTACTAAGTACCAATTAACTATCCAACGGCAGTTTCGAACATCAATCGTTTTCTATTAGGCGCTACAGGAAACGCTTGTGCGCCCTTCCTTCCTGCCTTTCTTAATTTTCCCTTAAACGTTTTGTCGTATATGTCAGTATAAAATAAGCAGGTGTTCTAATATAGAATTTTTATTTTCAAACCTTTTGTCGCATCTGATTCTGATTTTGGTACGTTCGAGCACATTGCCGGAACATTGCTACGCTAGTGTTGTCATGCTTAGAAAGTAAGTAATTTGCTCAGGTCACTTTTATTTTTTTATTTTATATAAACTAGTGCTTGACTGCGATCCCACCTGATGGTAAGAAGTGGTGGTCGTTGATGGCGAGGCGCACTAGTTTATTAAGGGCCTATTAACTCTAGCCTCGAAGAAACCCAAATTATAATCGGACGGGAAGACCTCAGCAGGCAAATTGTTCCAGTCCTTTGATGTACGCGGTATAAATAACGAGGCGAAATACAACCCTCATTCTGATAGCAGGCTGGCGGCTCACTAAGTTTTTAAATAACTCTAGTTTTATAAAAGCACATTGTTTTAGATTTTACGCACGTTCTTCATTGCTAGAGCATTGCTTTTATGAGTATAGAATCATTATTTTTTGACTCCTGATGTTCACGAACAGAAGGCCAACTCATGTAGGTAATTTAAAAGGCGTTCAGAATCCAGTTGTAATTTCATTTCGATTACAATCAATTTATAAAATAAAAAAATGTTTAGATGAACTTCGACTTTGCGTTGTGATGGCGCAATGCTATTACGCCTTGATTTTTATGATCAGATTGTATTTCCTGAAATACCTACAAATTATCAATATTATCTATTCATAAATATATAATTGTGACTGTATATGTTGCTAGTCATTTTGTGGTCTATTTTCTAACAATATTATAACTTAATGTCTTTTTGTAAACTCTTTGTACCTATGAATTACCACCAGGATTAGGTTGTGTTCTATTGAAGAATGGGATAATAATATTCTGATGTACGAATTAGGTATTCCTAAATAAAAATAGAAAGGAAAATTCTGAAATAAAATAATAATTCATGATATTTTATTTTTTATTGTTAGTCGAATTTGTTCACTTAGCGGTATACAATAGATCATATACATAATTATCATTTAAAATAGAAAAGTTACACAATATTTTTATAATATCAGTACTTTTTAATCATATGTAGGTATATTATATGTCATAATGTCTTAAATAAGCTAACAACAAATACATTTTATGCATAAATATAATTTTGTAATTAAAATATATAACAATTATATAAAAATCACTGACGATAATTAAGTTAAATGCATTCGTACTAGATTTTAATTAAAATAATGTTTATATTCACATAATATAGATAAGTACTTAACAATAGTATATTCGTTGCTTATGAAGCGAAACTATACTTAAAAAGAAAATAAAAAAGGAAAAATAATGGCAGTGCTGAATTAACACGAAATGATATTTATCACGTTTGGCACAATTACATTATATCACTGGGTGCAAAAATAGAACAGGAAGCATTGGAAATATTTTGGAGTGATTTTTTTAAAATGACTCGCGAACAAGCTGGAACAAGACCTGGGTACTTAAAAGTTATTAGTAAATACATAGATTCTTAACTACAACATTTAAAATTTTTGTTATGGCACCAAACACTTGCTCCTCGGAGCTCCGCTGACGACGCGACCTGTCCACAACTCATTAAAGGATATTGAACGTACATTATTGATTGGTTCGCGTTACTCTATATACTATGCTAGCCGTATTGTCTGGTTTCTCAAAATTCCTTAATACTAATACAACATTTACTTAATCTTGAATATAATAATTATTGAAAATCATCAAGGAGTAATCTTGATTCGACGTGATTTTAAACAAAATGCACCAGTCGAAAACTAAAGACTACACTGTCACATTGAGATTTTATATTATTTTACATATTGTGTACATAGGTAGTTGTGCTATTATTAGAGTTGCGTTGATGCATCGAAGTTCGTTCGTAAAGTTGTCATTACTAATATCCGGTTGGCCTGTGAACAGAAAAAAAATTATTAGAAAATCATCAAGGAAGCGAATACATTTCATAATAAATTGTCGTATTTCCTAAACGAGAAGACCTGAAGAAAAAGCTATCAACAGTAACACATGAGTTTATGAACTGCATTACCGCGCAGGCTAAAAACTAACAAACACTTGGTCTAAAATATTATTCAGAGCTGAACCAAAATTAATGTTAGAAATTGCGAATATTGACGAAGAGCAGCTTCTGTCCAATAAATTTAACAAGATTGTTCAAATTGCATATAATTAACATAATATAATAAAAATTTATTCATAAATTTGACAACACGGGCCCATTTGTAAAAAACTTAACATAGAAATTTGTAACTTCACCTAAACGACAAACACATGTACAAACGACGGACACATTATGATTAAAAAAAATTAAGACACTTAGCGGCTCATCGTTGAGAGTCAGCACTGGCTCATACACAACCGGCTTCCCAAGAACTTAAAAAATTAGGCATTTGGTTTTTAGGGTTCCGTACATCAAAAGGAAAAACGGAACCCCTATAGTATCCCTTTTTTAACATTATATACAAGGCCGTGTCTGGCTGCATACCTTTCACAGATACGTAACATTTTGCTGACTGAACCAACTATCGGACCTAACAACACCATGTCGTCAGCATAGCTTAAATTGTTGACACTGACATTCCCAATTTTGCATCCAATAGGTATGCGGCTGAGCTCGGCAATTAGCTCATTCACATACAGGTTGAAAAGCTTGGGCGAGTTCAGCCCCCCCCCCCCCCCTCAAAGAACATTGATCACCTGATTTGAGTACCAGTACTGAAACAGGCACAGAAACTGCCAAGAAATACCTGCCTCCCCGAGTTTATCCCAAAAGACTTTATAAGACACTAGGTCAAAAACCCTTGTGAGATGAAGGAAGCAGGCATACCTTTCTGCACACTGACACCGAAGTATGTCTATCCTTATTGTATATAGTATAAATTCTTCCAAAAACTTACCTACGTAATTAAATTCTTTTTTTTAGTGTGCGTAATGCGAGTAGGTGGCATACCTTTCTGCCATTGGCATGTGTCAGAATACGCATGCATGTGACATGCGTAGAAGACCTTGTAATTGCTTTATCACTCTAATATTGAATGTCACTTGCACGCCAAGTGACCAGAAGGCAAACTCTAGCAGTAAAAAATACATATATATATATACATATATATATATATATAAACCTTATTGTTTTTTTTAATAATTGTTGTCAAACATCCGCGGCCCCGCAACCCCATACGCATATGAAAGAGAAACATGTTTATTAACTTACCAGTCATTAATTCCGTTCAGTAGTCGTCATGTACCAGGACTGTTTGGGAGAGGATCAGGCATATCAAGGTCGGTAAAAGGAAAGTCAGGACGTTCAAGGTGGGTTTCGAGTTAGTGTTAAAGAAGCCAGGGGGAGATTCGAAGACATCCAGCTCTTCGAAGAAGGGGTACAGATCCATAAACATTTGACTGAAGTCCAAAAGCAGCGTGGAATGTTAGTAAAGTATGTTAGTTGCGTTAGGGATCCCGCAGATATGGTACAGAATTTAAAAAAAAAATACTACATTGCAAAATTTGTATATAATTGAAAAAATCATAACATCATCAGTTCTCTTTACTATTTTTTTTTCAAATATCAAAATTAATTTCTTTTTCTCTATTACTGTGACTATATTATCGAGATTCGGCGTGTATCGCTTTATCGCGACAAATGTGGCCGAGTTTTTTGTCAAATCGCGAAGTATTCGGGCGAACACGAATGCTTGCCGACACTCACACAGCCGCATAGAAATCCGATTGACCAGTAATGTTGATAACAACATCGCGCATACCCGAATATGTTGTTTTTACACAAATATTCACACGATAATGTAGCCACAGTATTAGCAGAAGGACGCATAATTAACGTACGCATGATTGATGCAGTTATATATGATTAACGCAGTCTGCACTTTGAGGCAGCCTTTAAGTACCTACGTTAGTTTAAAGATTCATTTTAATCCACGACCATACTAGATTTACGAAATTTAAGTCTGGTTATAAAAACTTACTCAGACATGTGTGAGCTGAGTACCCATTGCAGCGTGAAGTCATGTTACTTTCATTAAACTTAATACGGTAGCGGACTAAAATATTTATTTAAATCTAATGTCTGCTTTCATTAACATCAAACAAAATAAAAACTCGTAAAATTCGGAACTACTACTTGAAGTCCTCTCAACTTTAGTTTGGTCTTCGTTAGAATTATTATTAAGTTCTCTTAATAATTTGATATTTTTCATAGTATTTATTAGTTTATAATTTTAGCATATATATGTATTTTATTACTATAAATAATTAATTTTAATTTTATTTTTTCTTTTTGAATTATTTGTTTATTGTGCAAGCCTACCACAGTGTTGTCTTTTTAACCCAAAGGTTGACTGGTAGAGAATGCCTTGTTGCATTAAGTCCGCCTATGTACCACTACTGTAAATGAAGTTTGAATAAATAAATAAAATAATGTTTGGTTAGATAAATGGACAAAATAAGCGTTTCCCAACCTACCGCGCCCATTTCACTATCATTGTCACAGTTACAATGAAGTTGATAGTTCGTAAGTTTCGAGTTTTTGACTATTTTGTCTGAAGTTTTATAATTTATTTTTTATTTATTATTATGGATAAACTCGCGTTTGACTATTATTTCACTTGTTAGTAAGCGATGATGTAAGTAGAATTTTACTTACCGTACGCTCAATAAATGTGTACCTAAAATTAGTTTTTAGTAATTAAAGAGCAGGAGCAATTTAGAAAGTTACAACTATGTAAGATTAGTGAATTTTGTTTGTTTCAAATCTCAAAACATGTTGAGTGATAGTGTTAACATTTATTTGTAAATACTACTTATATTTCTCTAATATACTCGTATAATTCGGTGTCTACCTTCCAGCTTTATCATTAGATCAGTTCGATATATGGGGATATATCGAACTATCTAACAGCGAACTGAAAGAAGGGGGGGACCCCTCCCCCCCTTCTTTCAGTCCGCTGTCTTTATCTTGGACGGCTTGAATTCCTCACTTCACTCAGGTTTCTATACTAACTTCCTCGCAGTGCTCGGAAGTTAATTATACACCACAATTATTTAATTAGTAAAAATATTTACAGGGTTTATTAGAAAAGGTTTTGTTATTATTATCAACAAAGTTATTAGAGTTCGTTTTTTTTTACATCCCAAAATGTCACTCAATTTATGGAAATATTTTACAGTATTGACTATGAATGAAAGAATGGCGACCAAAACGGAAAAAAACACTGCGAGTAATGTATTCTAGTAACAAGTGTTACGAATGATTGATTCAATTATGAATTTACCAATACGAGAAATTTTCGTGGACATTTTTGGGATTTCGTTTATTTTGCTTTTAACCACACAAATATGATCAGTAACGGGTACGGATATTACCCCATTTTTGTAATTATCAAAAGACAGGGGTGTATAAATATTGCGGTGTGTACCGACATTCTCATATTTACTTAATTATGTACATAGTCCATACAGCCAAGACCGGCAAAATTGTAATTCGGTTGGGAGGGTTAATAAATAAATGGCGGACGACTGTAGACCCAGTGCAACCAGCATGTAACATTTAATAAACAAATCGATAGCCAGTGTCGGGTTCCATTTAATTTTGCGAGAACTAATGTATAATGAAGCAGTATTTTCTACTTTAAGAGCGTAAGCATTAAGGGTCATTCTAGAAAAAAGGACAATCTATCATAGGACTTTCTTACTGTGCCAGTAAACATTCATATTGCCTGTCAAATTTGAGTGAGCAATGTCGAAATCGTTTATTTGTGGTTTTGCATGAAAAGAAAACGATGAACTAGGGTTGTAACTTTTTATTGCTGATTAATATGATTACGCAGGCCTACTTATCTAAAATTTAATTTAACATTGCGTTCAACCCTAACGGTGACATTGCCCACCGGCATATTTTATAATTTGAGAGATATTTTGCGTTGAATATCCGATCTTTTTTGTTCATTTATTACAAACAGTGGTTAAAAACTTATTTACCTGATGTAATTAAAAATCGAGTTACAGAAAAGTTTTTATGACATTTGGTCCGCAAATTACACCACCAACTTTGACACTTTATTACAGCCGACTAGAGTGAAATTAGGAAAAATCAATTATGCAATGTTATCAGGGATATATTTAAATCTCTTTTTTAGATTTAATAACAAACACTTCTAAAAAATGTTGCCTGTTTTTTGAATATATATGAAAAGTTGATTACTGGGCAAACTCAGATCAATTACGGAGGAAACTCTATAGTGTAATATTATAACGCATGAAATCAAGCCTTCAGAGTCCTTTACTGATAGATTTTTATTTCTATTTCCATATTCAAAAACGTGCCAGCGGTCGAGACCAGATTAAAAGTAGCCTATATCCTTTCTTGGGATTTAACCTTAGCCAGTATCAATATTCATCGAAAAGGGTTCGGTTCTTTTAAAGTAAAAGCGTAACTGACAGAGTTACTTTCATATTTCAATTAATAATATGGATTCGTTATTTCAAGTTGTTGTAGTTTTGTTGTTGTGTTGCTTTTTTGTAGTTGTTTTTAGTTTTTTTTTTAATGGACTTTGTTAGTTTCTTTTTTTTTGTTTTTTTAACTTGCCGCTAGATTATGAATATTTGTAAAATGCTTGAGGTATTTTTTCATTAGTTATTTATAACCGTCGTTAAAATAATATCGGTAACCAGTAGTACATATTTATCTAAGTAATATATTGTTTGAATAGATAAACCTACCTACTTATTATGATAAAATATGACACTAAAATCTAGAAGAAGATATAGTGAAAAAATACAGTAAGATATAAATTAATATCAATATTATAGAGGATGATAAATAGGTAAGCGTATATATTATGCTTCCTTATCCATGAAGATTGTCTCCAGCTAAAAGGGTATAACAAATTGGTGGCGTGTGCACCCACTGTCAGAATTGCATGATGTGTGTACCTTCATGATGAAAGGAGGATTAATTAGTATTACAATACTCACTCCCTGCATCGCTGTGTGTTGCGTCCGGTAACGGCGACCTGTCCCAGGTTCAGTCCTCGGTCGGATGTCATCAGCTCGACCTGGTGGATGCAGCCGTTAAAGCCAGGATAGCCCTGCTGGTTGATGTGATCTGGGATACCACCTGGGGAGAAACAAGTTCGGTGTACATACTGACTTAGGTAACACATGACCATCAGGATACCAAAGCAAATTATTCAAATTGTTGGAGAAGTTTTGTTGACGGATAGTGTATTTTTGACTTACCAAGGTAGATATTCGAGTCTGCGTTCATGATGTTAGAAATACCAGCGCTGGCTCCTGAGTTCTCCCTGCCGTCCACTGAAAGGGTCACGCGGCCATCTTCTAACAACCTCACGATTATCTGCAGAGATACATTAGCATTAGCATCAATTAATAAATTTTCTTCTGATAGTCGATAGATTGTGCCACAGAACACTAATATCCGTAAACCGTGCGCACGCCTTCGTTCGTTTGTCTACGGTATTGACGAATAATGTCGGAGCGTGGCGCGCGGCGTCAGGCATGTGTCTATGGTTCATTATTCATTTTACATTGTATGCACTTTTTTTTAAATATTTCTTTAACATTTACAGGACACGCATTAACATAAATTCACGCTTTTTATCAATGTTTCCTTTACTATTTATGATTTTATTTCGATACCTAGTGTTATTTAATCTCCGTGAGTGCGACCATGGCATCACCGCGGGCCCTAACAGAATACCAGCGCTGCGTTATTTATTGTTTTAAATATCACAGCATACGCTGTGTTAGGCGAATTTTTGGCCTTGCACACTTTTTAATTTTATTTTTCCACACCTATTTTATTTCTACTATATGTGTGTGGTACAAATAAAAGTTTTTTCCACAAACGAAATATGAATAGTAGGTACATATTATTTATTTTACTTATACAATTAAATTCGAGAATTGGCCTTTTGGTTGGAATGATTACACTAGTTTACACGGTTTTCATACCCTAGCTGAAGTTTTTAAATTTATTGTTTATTAAGGTAGAGTAATCCAGAAAAAAGAATAAAAGAAATCAGTCACGTCTGGTTTAAGGATTTTTCATTTACTTAATTGGATTACATAGTTTTGGTATTTATACAAAAAAAAATGGCTAATTCTTACCTTCTTTTCATAATTATTTTGATCAGTTTCTCTTATGATATGATTTTATCCCAATACCCCACTGTCGGGCTTCACAAACCTTTAAATCGTTAAAACGTTCCCCTTGTTCGTCATTCATACTTAATAAGTTTTTAGAGGAAAAACTCAGATGCGAGTGCAAAAAATGAATCTTTAATGACATGTTTACTCCCATTTGTTGAAAACATGACATTTTAATTCAATCCGAAAACAAAATATTTGACGTTTGAAGTGAACGAATGAACACTAATCTGTAGTCATCTTGTAGGGAAGTTAAAAAAAAATACTGCAAAAAAAAAAATGATACGTGATAGAATATTTCTGCTGACACTTTTTATTACTTAACCACATTACGTAAGTAAACAAACATTTTAATTAACACTGCCATGGCTAAAGAGGTCTGTAACACCAGGTAAAAGTTAACTGTAAACGGAAGTGATCTGTTATTATTACTAAATCAAATACATGAGCATTTCCGATAAGCGACCCGTCGACCGGCAACAATGTCAATGAAGTCAGTTGCAGCTTGTGCTCAGAGGAGCATGCTAAAATTAATTACAGTGTCCAGTCAGGTTACAATTGATTTCGGTTTAGGATCCAATTAGCATTGCTCAGCTTGCTAATTGGCATCTTGTTCGTTTCTTAGTACATCAGTATATTCGTGACGAATATGATCACTTTACTTGAAGCGTATAATAATATAAAGATGTGAATTTATCAAAAACTCGTTCCTAGCAGCCTCGTAACTCAGGTAAAATTGCACCACCAAAGTTGTAATATGCTAAAATGTAATCATATTATCGCATTCGGGGTACTCCGGGTCGCGGGCCTCGGAGACCGGGGTACGCAGGAAATAACCCAATGAAACGGCAACTTAGAGTGTTCATCAATTATAACATTAGATACTTAGCTATATATATTGAGACCTGTCTAGATAAGCATAACATGGCAATTTAGGTTATCACCGGCTGCTTGTTTCTGCATTTGCACATACATAAATAAACATATTTCCGATTAATATTGAGGTACAGAGTACAGACAAAGAAAATATCCGTTTCGGGAATTATCGTCTATCTTCGAAAATTTGTACGCCATAAGATGGCGTTATAGAGCAGTTTCAACAGAATACCTGCTTAATTTTATAAATATGGATGGTAATTATTTATTTTCTAGATTATAAAAATTTAATTTGGCTTTAAGATTTTTTTTTTTTGGCCTTATTATTTTTATAGCCTATAGGTACCTACCGGAAAATTAATAACTATACGTTATTATATTACGGCTTGTCATTTGTGTTGATTCGAAGACACGACGATTACCAAAGCATTTATATACCAGATCATTAGAATCTTGCATTGTTTAGGATAAGGTATTTAATTTGTTTTTGGGCTATTAGTCTGTGAAACAAACCGGCTTAATAAAGTGTATATTATGTAGACTTTTTTTTTAAATTATGGACACCTATTACTACGATTTTCGACTTTCAGCCAGAGCTGCGAGTGTTCTTTTTTCAACTCTAGATTTTGGTTGAAGTAACCAAAAAAGAACCCATGGCCCCAGTAGGCTTCGACGCTGCTGGGCCCCTTCGGCTTTGCTGACATCTTGAGGCGCGCGTTGAAAACTACACGCTGTTGACGACTTGGGCTCGGTCGGTCGGTTACCGGACGGCGAGCTACCCATTGCTCGCCGTCTGCAAGCCCACGCCTACGGTGGTTGAAAATCGGGGTCGGGATCCTGGTGGCATATTGCTTCGCAGATGGAGGAATCCTACCTGCCATTCCTCCTCGCTCCAGACCATGGCCTGTACAAAAGCCCGGCGTGAGATGTCGTTACCCCCGATCACCCCCACGAGTATACAGTGGTCTTCCGCCCAAGCAGGGCATATTCCACCGTATGCTCCACCGTGTCTCCCGGACAGTCCACAACAGTGACACCCCGTCGTTACTTCCGCACAAATCCAGTGTAGGAACCTCTCGATCTTACTATGTTCGGTGAGGACCTCCGTTATGCGGAAGGTGAGGACACTGTGATATCTACATAGCCGGGTGGCTGCAGAGGTCTCAAAGAGGAGACTTACCGCCATAATTATTGTGTTCTCAGCACTCGGTTGCGATAGGCTTCAACGCAACCGAGTGCTGAGAACGTAGCTGTCGTCATTTCAACATGAGATCCCGCCGGAACTCTGACCGCCATGCTTCTGAACACCTCTAATTTATGTTCTTACAAACACCGCTACTTATGTAACGAAATTCGTGACTTTATCTGCCTAGTTTGTCAATCAAATATTTGTCTTTTTACTAAATTAAAAAAATTGCTGTTCACAAGACTTACCTGATGCCGTTCACCATCATTGACAAAGACATTCACAGTGAGATGTGACTTGCCACTGCCGCTGTCCCATTCGAATTCAACGAAACCTCTGTTGACTGAAAAAAAAAAAAACTTATGTAAGTAACTCATTGGGTAATTAGGAACAAAACTATAATTTAACACTAACTCAAGCTAATTTCCATCGTAACATTGCAAAGTGTCTACCTATTATAGATTTTGTCATCACTTTGATGATTAATGATTTTAATTTTAATTGATGCTAACTTAGGTATATCAAGTTTCATAAGCAAATAAAGGACATAGTTTATTTCACCGTTTATTTATTCTTTTATTGCATAACCTTCAAATTCTGAGGCGTCCAGTACACGGTCACGCAGGCGTCAATCAATTCCATCAATCACGAATGATGTTTGAATGACGGAATTTTATTCAGATTAGTTTTTCGTCATGCAAACGTCAATCATCGCATTAAACGGTAGGTTATTCATCGGTCAAAACATTCGACTGTGGCAAAACTGACAGCAAAACCTATCGTGTAATGGACGCCTTACAGTCACAAGCGATGACTTTTATTGCGAAATTTAATGAAAATACCAACCAGCTTTGTGTGCGTTTATACAAGTAGGTACAATAAAATCCGGACTAAAGAAAAATCCGATATTGGATTCTTCAAATATAGTCATAGTTTACTGGTGTATAATTATTATGGTTTATTTACCTAAATTATAGAAAACCAGTTGTACCAACCATGTTAATAAATAGTATAGCGTGCTGTTTAAATTTGGCTATCCCATACATAATCATTTTTCCAATTCGAGTTCCAAAGATAAGCGATTAGCGTTTAGACAGACAGAAAAAACTCTTTCACTTTATTATATTTATTATTAGCGCCTTGACCTAGTTTCGCAACGGTGTTACATATCTTTAAATTCTCGGTTTTGTCTGCTTTAATATGCATTTATTTTTACCTTTCTCAAGAATCACTGCCTAGTGATGAAAACTGAATGTAAATTCATTTTAAGCTTGTCTAGTTCCTACAGACGCGATGGGGGTATTTGTTTTAAATATGTAAGTAAGTATATTAATATAATAAAGTGGAAGCGGTTATACACCCCTATTTTTTAATTAGTACAAATAAAATGGGGCTCTATCCGTACCCGATATTAATCATATTTTTGCAGTCAAAAGTAAAAAAAAAAACGAAATCCATAAATAATCCATAATTTTTTTTATACTTGGTAAATTCATGACAGAATCAATAATTCATAACAATTGCTACTAGAAAATACTACGCGGAATTTCTTTTTTTTTTTCATTTTGATCATTTATTCATTCATTATCAATAGCCTGTACAATATTTCCATAAATCGAGTGACATTTTGGGATATAAACAAACGGTAATATTTAAGCTAAAAACTTTGTTGTTTATAAATATTGTTTATTGAGACTTTACTTAAATAATAAGAAGACCTTTTCTAATAAGCCCTTAAAGTATTTATACTAATTCAAAATTAGTGGTGTATAGTATAGATATAATAGGTTTTCCGATATAAAAAGAAACCACGCAAATGACGCTCAGTGATAGTGTAGCTTTCTTTTCGTGAAATATTTAAACAGAATTTTAAACTTCCAGATTAAGGTAGGTAGGTTTTTGAGATTAAACATAGATCTAATAATGGACACATTTTGTGCACCTATTTTTTTGTATATCTTTTTTTTTTTTTGTCTTCAACGGTCCGGACTAAGCGTTTCGCTTCGTCGTTTATACCGCGTACATCGAAGGACTGGAACAATTTGCCTGCTGCGGTCTTCCCGTCCAACTATAATTTAGGTGTCTTCAAGGCTAGAGTGAATAGGCTCTTAATAAACTAGTGCGCCTGACCATCAATGATTGCATCTCCGCTTACCATCAGGTGGGATCGCAGTCAAGCACTGGTTTATATCAATTAAAAAAAAAAAACTATAAAAATATAATTATTTTTATATATCTTACTTCTCAGCAGGATGTAGTCGCCATAGTATGGTGGGCTCTGCGCTTCCTTCTGGTATAGCAGCACTCCGTCCTGGGTGGTGTAGATAGCAACAGCAATGATGGCGGGATCAATGTCCAAGTTTTCGTAATTTAGCAGGTTAGCAGGCAGTTCTAAGTAGCCATTGCCGTTGAAACCCACGCTGTGCTGCAGCTCCAGTGCTAATAAAAATAAAGAGTTTAGTGTTTTCTTTTCTATTTTAGTTAATTTTTCGTGACATAAAAGCTAAAACTGTCCGAGTGTTAAAACTTACCCATCTGGCAGTTAGCGCCGGCGAATCCAAGAGGGCAGTCACAGGTGTGGTTCATTCGAGAGCTCAGGTCTGGTCGGCAGGTTCCACCGTTGCGGCAGGGTCGGACCGCGCAGGGGTCGCTGGGAGGCTGGTAGGAGGACCTCATGGTAGAGGGCACTCGGATTTCACAGAGGGAGCCTCCGAAGCCGAAGGGGCAAGAGCAGGTGGAGGAGTCGGTCGTGCAGGTTCCACCGTTGTGGCATTGGCAGCCAATCTCGATCTGTTGTAAAACACAGTTTCATTTGAAATAGTGAGTTTATTTGACAAACAAGGCATCAACTAGCCTGTTAGTCTAGAAGTTAGTGACCCTGACCGCTATGTTGGAGGTCGGGTTCGATTCCCACTCAAGACAAATGTTTGTGTAACGAACATTTCTTCTATCGTATATGTCATAATATGTATGTAATTAGAAATATACACGTATGATAATTGTCAAGTAGATACTCATACCATAAGCTCTGCTTAGGTTGGAACTAGATAGCATCATCTTCCTGCCCTTGTCCCATGTTATTCGGGGTCGGCGCAATACGTTTTTAACCGACTTCTAAAAAAGGAGGAGGTTCTCAATTCGGATGTTTGTATTTTTTTTTATGTTTGTTCGCGCATAACTTCGTCGCTTGCCAACCGATTTGAAAAATTATATTTTTGTTAGAAAGGGTATACTTTCCAAATGGTCCCATAGTCACCAAGTCAGGATCTGATGATGGAATCTTGGTGAAATTGAGGGAACTCCTCAAATATTATAGGCAACTGCATAGTGATTTTGGTATTTTCATCGAGAACTTAAGCATTTACAGTCAAAAAGTAACATTTGATGAAGTGGAACTGATGAAGAAGACCAGAAATGGTCAACGGAACTTCATACTCGCATAGATTAACAATGAAGATAGTTAAGCGACTATGATAATACAAATAAATTAATGGTTCTGAATAGTTCCGTTGAAAATAGTATCATCAAATCGATCTGATGATGATGATGGAGCCAGAAGTTAGGCACTGGAACTCCGTCATTAATCAATGTAACCTAGCCGTGTTTGGTCTTATTAGAATTGTTGTGAGATGCACTTTGGCTATAAGGTACTATCGAACAGATCTGATGCTGGAGCCGGAAAGTGAAGGTAGACACAGGAACTTCATAATAAAACAATGTAACCTAGTAATGTTTGGATTAATTGGAATTGTCATGAGAAATAGGCACTCTGTTTATAAGTGTATCTCAACTAAAAACTATGAAATAAAGAAGTCGGTGTTAAATAAGATACAAATAATACCGAGAAACACCGACTTCCGAAACTAAAGATATTTTAATCCTTTTAGTGTTTTTTTTTAGTGAAGTCGGTTATCTTTTTTTGTAAAAAGTTTTTTTTTCTTCCATTCTGCCCTGTCACTCGTCATGCACTAACTTCCTTTTATTTCATAACACTCTTCAAACAATCCGTCGATCTTTTCTTTGGTTCCCCTCTTCCTCTCCATCCATCCACATGTATGCTCATAACTCTTTTAATAACATGCGTTTCATCCCTCCTCTTTACATGACCATACCAACACAAACGATTCCCCTTCAAGTTTTCAATCACTGGCGCCACTTTCAAACTTCCTCTAATATACACATATCTCACTTTATCATTATTGTTTATATTTACATGTTAAGTCTCTGTCGATCCCGGCCAGGTACAATAGACAACCACAGACTAAGCTGTAGACATCAAAAAACTGTGTTTTGTCTAGTGTCTATGGTGCAGAACAGTTATGCCCGGTTTACACATGGTCCGACCGATTGTTGTATTTTATTGTGCGTCTATTTGGGCAGAATAAACATGTTTTCTTTCTTTTCTTCCTTTTAATCAGGTGTGGCTTCTTCCCGCAACAACTTATTGAAGAACAAAGCTAACCACGTCCATGCATCCACTCACAATAACTTCCACACTTCAACAAGTATTCCGTCTGAACCAATTGCCTTACCATTATTCATTCCATTTACAGCAATTCTGACTTCATACTAATTATTCTCACTATCCCTACATTCACTGGCTTACTCTCTATTGTTGTTACAGTTGTTTTTCTTATTCTCTCTTTCAAAATAGTCCTTCCATCTTTCCTTGATTTTTTCATCTTCGGATAGAATCATTCCAGCTTCATCCTTTATACATCTTATCTGACAAACATGTCTCGCGTCTCTCTTTCGTGCTCTAGCAAGCCGTCTACTTTGTCTAATTTGTTCTAGGCTTTTGCTTTGGAACTAGATAGCGTTGTGTAAAAATTTTAAAAATAACCTTTGTTTCAACATAAACGTACGAAGTATCGTTTAAAAAAAAATAGATTAACTTTTGCCAATGTTGATTACCTCTCCAGAAATCATGAAATAAAATAATTATAACATACCTCAGGAATATCACCGCGGACGTAGGCATTGCATTCTTTGACATTGGCTGACTGAATGGTGGAGTTCACGATGTCAACTGCTTCTCCGTGTAGCATGAACTGAGAATTAAGGGAAAACTAAATATCACGTTATGAGAAAGAAAGCGAACGGGAAGGACTAGACTGTCTTCTAAAAAGTGAAGTCACCTTTTAAATCGCTATGAAAAGGTTGGATAAAAACTTAGCTTCTTGTACCTCAATCATCAATCGTATACAAAGATGAAAATCTCGAACCTAATTTGCTACAAGTGCTCTTATTGTTAGGGCCTTTCTTTTATTGTAATGCAGGATAATAAATAATTAGACAAATCATTCATAACCTAACCTAACCGTGTTTGGGATTATTTGAATTGTCATTAGATGCCAGTAACCATGGATGCCGTTCTTCTCTATAGGAAATAACCAATTGAAACCGTGTAGTAGCTTCTGATGTATTATAAGTGCCCAAGTAGGCCTGTGTGAAATAAATAATTTTGTGTTTGAGTTTGACTTACGTCGGTAATGCATCCGTTAAATCCTCCGGTAACTCCGGTGTTGTTGTTCAGGGTTATTGAGTCATCCACACCACCCACGAATATCGGAGTATCCAGGTTTAAGTCCTGTGAAACAATGTAATGTTAAAATTGTTAAAAATATATCCAAAATATAGTTCGGCTTGACAAGGCATTGAAATATAACTATGGCCGCAAAACACAAATATTAAAATTGTACTAACCCGCTTGGAATCGCTTGAATCCAGTCGTTGTTCAAAGCTGTGTACAGAGTTGATCCTCAGGGATACCACTGATCCGACTCTTGCGATATGCACGGTGGTCCATTCGTTGGCTGGTAGAGTCCTGTTGCTAACCAGAACCACTGGTTGGCTTCCTGTTAATAAACACTCGAGATTTTAGACTGCATATCATAATCTGTAGAAAGTTGTATGTGTAATTTTTTTAAGTCTTTACTTGTGGTACACAGATGCTTTGAAGATAAATAAATCCCACAACGACGCTCAATAAATAATGTTAAGGCAGGAAAATTAAACAAATGGTTACTCACCTCCTCCAAGATCATAACGGAATTCGAGCCTAGCGTCGTGCATGGCCAAAGAAGTGAATCCTCCGTAGCCTCGTGATGACTCAGCACAGTACATGATAATGCCGTCGGTGACTGGTGAAGCTGCCTTGATCCTCATCGACATTCTCAGGGTTCGGGAGGGTGCTGGTGGTTTGATGGCTAAGTATGCACTCCCGGTAAAAGCAGGGTACTCAATCGATTGTTTTTCTTCGCAGCTGGAAGATGAAGTATAAGGATTAGAAGTCTGTCGGAAGAATTATGGGTTACGATAATACATGTTTTCGACTCTTGAACATTTGTGGTGCTTAATATGATTACTTACTTCCTTCCAGTGTGGGTAACGGGGCAGGCACACCTGTATCCGTCAGCGGTATCGGTACATTTGCCTGGGCTGCAGAGTCCAGGATGGCACGCCTTGCCTGTGCGATCGCAGTTCAGACCAGCGAAGCCGGACGCACAGATGCAGATGAAGCCACGTTCGTTACGGGCTTCCTGTTAACAAATAATATATTTGGATAAATTTGAGCTTATTAAGGGTCAGGTGTACTTGAGGTAGGTACTTAAGTTGTTAGAATGTAATAATAAAAAGTAGTAGCGATATCTAACCTGGCAGACGCCATTGTTGCGGCAGAGGTTAGGCGCGCAAGAATTGCACTCGCTGACCCGGCTGAGTTCAAGACTATCCATCATTATGTTCTTCTCTTCTCTTCCCAAAATAAGCATGCTTGCGCAACCAATGAATCTGAAAGGAGATATTTAAGTTAGAAACTCAACATTCAGTCTTTCTATTTGTCTCTCGTGTGAGCAAGAACAACACAAAGGAAGATTTAAAGCATTTATTTCATAATCACTATTTTTAGGCACTTTTGAACTGTCAAAAAGTCAGAAAAATAATGCTAATTGCAAATTCCAATGCGAAGGTTTCTATGAAGTTAAATGTGCAAGAAACTCTATGGAAAAAAAACTAAATAAGTCAGTCGGATCGTTTAGCTCAGAGTATAATATTGGCACATCTACAGTAAATGGCGCGAAATTAAGTTTTAACGGCATAAGTGTTTAAAATTAGATAATTTATATCCTTGAATATCTATTATGGTCTATAATAGTACTTAGCTAACATAAAAATTTCGGATACAAAATTCAAATCTTCGTTTTAAATATTTATACAATCTTTGACCCTTGCATCTGTAAAATATGAAAAATGTAGATGTGCCAATATGTTGCTAGGTGAGCGATATTACGTACCCAGATGCTCCAGCTAATTCAGCAGGTAGTTGGTCGTAATCGGGTACTCCACCGATGTAAAGAGGTTGCTTAAGTTCCAGCAATGCCCATTGTTCAGAAGACTCAGCTATGAATGGTCCAGTGTTGTCCACGTCCATTGTAACTGAAGGAAAAACCAAACATTAGAATAACAGCTGCTAGCTTTATAAACAATGCTTTAAAGCCATAAAAAGTTTTGAAATCTTGTTTAAGAAACTAATATACCCTTGGACTTGGCCCTGCTCAGCCTGATAGTGTGCCAGGTGTTCAGCTGCAGAGGACGGTCGCCCCTCACGATCAGAGGTTCGGTTCCGGTATCCATCACGAACTCGGGTATTCCATCCTTGAGTTGAAGGCCAATGTAGTCACCTTCGCGTCCTTGGTTTTCACTGTTGTACAGAATCAAGCCATTTTTGTCTGCAAAAGAAATAACATTTTAAGCTGGTAATAAGCAAAAAACTTTTATAATAAAAGGTAATTAGGAACTTTTGACACTTATAAGATTCTCACCAGCTGGTTTAAAGGAGATTTCGATTTCGAACTGCTTGTAGGGATCTCTCAGAGTTGGCAGTGAGAGGAAGCTCTCTCCATCGAAACGTGGCACAACTCCTGTCACGGTCAGAATTGCTCTGGCTTCCACTGTGGCACGGCTGTTGCTTACACGGCACACGTATGTGCCAGCATCTGCCTCGGTTACAGATCTCAGGTACAGATTAGGCTAGAAAGAAATTAAGGATTAACTGCCGTGTTATTTACCTACAGTACCTAAAGATCAGCGTCCAGAGACCGATAGCGATCTCCTGTTTGTGATCGCGCTCGTTTTATATGTCACAGATTGTATACAAACTCGAACATTACAAAATATCCCATCCCGGATTGCGACCACTTAAATACGTAGCTTGAGACATATTTGCCAAAGGTATTTACGATATAGCATTAATTGTTTTTAATCTTATTAAATATGTAATGTAAGGTCACATATTTAATGTAACTTGAAAGTACGGTGGTGTTAAATTGATCTAAAAAATAATGGAATACCATCTAGTTTTTTTAAAGTAACACCTCGCTGTTGTTTTAATAGAAGAAGTAAATAAAATGTTTTATTGTAGCTGAAAAACTTAAAATTAAATTTACCTGGTTCAAACGGAGTTCAGCTGGCAGAGGTGCGAATTCCCTCCTCCATTCAATGGTGACAGGTTGTTCTAAATTGTGTGTGCATGGTAGGTCCACTGAGTCACCCAGACGTGCGGTGTACTGGGACACCGCTACATCACGGGAGTTGTCCGGGTAGATTGGGCCACCTAGGTGTGGGGATATTTTAGTTAAAGTTTAAGTAATTCATTGATTTATAGGTCGGGTTCAGGATAAATAAAAAAAAAAATGTTTATCTGGATTCAATATATGTTTATAGCAATAGATTCTACCTCTAACACATATACACACTACGAAAAATAAACCAACGAGATGAAATCTGCCGGTTCTTGTTTTGTAAAAATATGTGCAAATGACCGAATCATCGAATCCGACTCGGCTGGGCAGCATTCGGAAAGCTGCGCGGTATTTTCTTATCCAATATACCACAGTGTCTCCAGACGAAAGTCTATGACCAGTGCGCGTTGCCTGTGATGACATATGGTTCCGAAACGTGGTCGCTCACAATGGGCCTCATTAGAAGGCTTAACGTCACCCAAAGGGCAATGGAAAGGGCTATACTCGGAGTTTCCTTGTATGATCGAATCAGAAATGAAGATATCCGCAGGAGAAGCAAGCTTGCCGACATAGTACGAAGAATCGACACACTTAAGTGGCAATGGGCAGGGCACATTGCTCTCAAAACAGATGGCCGTTGGGGCCGAAAGGTTCTGGAGGCCTATGTCCAGCAGTGGACGTTATCGGCTGAAATGATAATGATGATGATGTGCAAATGTGCAATTATCAAATGCACATACATGAACCTAGTTTAAGACTTACCCGATTGAACTTCAAGAGTAAAGTCATCGTAGAAGGTGCGTCCGCTATAGTCGTTGCCCACGCAACGGTAGACGCCAGCGTCGGCCGGAGTAACACTAGTGAGTGATAACCTGACGCCATCGCCGTAAGTCTGCACAAACGCAAAATTGTATATAAGTAGTTATAGTAAACAGGTTATGGCTGAATATAGAAACTATAGCTGGGTCAAATTGTGGTTTTATCATAGTTTTATAGACTACAGCTACTTGAAATTAAAGATCATATGGCCAGTAAACGTCAGTTCGTAATGTGAAGTAGTCTGAATGTCTGAAACCTAGTGAATTATTGTGTTCTTACCAGAGAAGCTACGTATTGATTGGTTCCTAAGCGCAGCCACTGCAGCTTGATATCTCCAGACCGTCCCTTGCAGAGCACGTCCACATTGTCCCCAACTCTGAACTGCCGGTGAGGCTGTTCGATAGCCACCAATTGTTGCGATTCAGAGTTTGGTTCGCGAGGTCCTACAACATTCAATAAAAATTAGCCTAACTTATACATAAGCAGAAGGTAAATCCATTTGAACCACTTCAAAATTTGAAGCAACCCAGAACACCAAATATAATATACTTACACAATAGTAAGGGTAACCTGCGGGTATTTCTATCTATAAAATATACTTAAATATGAAAATATAATATCAATACAAGCAACATGCAAACCCATTGTCGTCGTTCATCACTTCACAAAAGCTCTGAACAAATTAGTCATTGTTATTACTTACTTATTATAATGTAACACCGTACAATAAGCAAGACAAACTGGTTAATAAATATCTCGCAAAACAATATTATAGAGGAGACTTGAATATCAGCAAAACAAAAAGTAAGTATATACGATATAAAATAACAATCTCATATATTTTTAATGCTGGTAACACAATATTCCTAAAACTACATAATTTATGGAATACAAAGACGAAACCAGGGGTCCAAACAAAACCGAGCCCCAAAGTATACAAAGTAGGGTATGGTTACGGAACAGCACAATTCCCGCTTTGACTAGACACAACTGCTCAACACACCCGCACCCACCTAATTGTGTAACACACTTTCAATCACAGTTCAGAGTGATTTGAAGAAAATATCTAAACAATTGCTTCATATGTTTGAAAAATTGGTTCGGTGGTGTGTTACACAATTACCGCACCAATTTACCATCGTGTGTGAGGTAGTTGTTCCAAGTCCTGTCCAAATAACGCTTATCCCGCCACAGGCAGTTCTGCTCATCGCTATGGTCTCGACAGTGACTGTATCCATCGCATAGTAGATGTTCGTCTACACAACCACTGGAGTCTTTACAAGGAAACTCCGTATCCAAGCACTTATAACCTTAACGAGCGAAAAATGACAGCTTTATTACAACATAACTTACGAGTAAAATACTAAAATCAATTAAAACAAACAACAAAGAAAAAGTAGAAGAGTTAAAAAATAAGAGGAAAAGTGACTAATAATATTAAATGGCTAGGCATGCCTGGTTATCTTTAACGACTGGGCAAAGCAGAAAGGGAATTACAGCGCCGCCACTGGAATTAAAGCTGTCTAATAGACCTGGAGGTGAATTCACTGACCCTGGATGTGTAGGTTGATGTAATTGCTAGTAAAGTATCTTCCATATGGGTCTCTTATGCTGCAGACATATTTTCCGGAGTCGGATTTTTGTGCTAGTTTGATGAAGAGAGATCCATCTTTTTTCTGTCGGACGGAGCTGGGGAGGACGCGGCCATCCTTGCTCCACACGATGCGCACGTTGGGTTGCGACACGTTGCAGATGAGATGTACAGCGGCGCCCACGTGCGCGCGTTGCTCATTGTCGTGCGACACCGACGTCGTATGGTCCGTATCTTCTATGGATGTTATTGTCATGCAGTCAACTTAACCCTTAAGCGTTACCAAACGCGTGTACATCACTATTGCTTTAATATATATATAAATATAAATATTACATTAAATACTCGCAAGATAGACATAATATTAACTTCTTGACTTCTTGAACCCAAATTGTAGAGGCAGTTGGTAAAAAAATAAATTAATGTAAAGTAAGCATTCATTCAATGGTTTAAAGTTGATGGCCAGCATTCACACAGCACAACTGAATGGCAAATAAAATAACAGGTGCCATAAAAATAGTGCAACCTGTGTACATCTGTGTCGCAATTTGGTAAAATTGTGAAAATTGCTCGGTGGCAACCTTCGAAATTGATAGAACTATCCAAAATGTTATATGAGTAATACCACAGAGTAACTATGTGTTCACTTGGACGGTTTACTTTCCGTTTTATACTTTTGGGAATTTAAACACAGTTTATATTATAGCAAAAATACAAGAACCTCTACAGGTTACTCTGTTTTATTATTCTCATAGATTAAGTTATCGATATCATCTTTATGATAACAAACAGCATTCTTCGCTTTAATAGTATCGGTCGGTTGCTTTTAGGATTTTAATGTATGTTAATAAATGTTTTTCTGAGCATTAAATTTCTATCAATTTCGAAGTTAATCTACCGTACAGTTTAGTGCTGTTGGTGTTCATGCTACTTATTATGCTGGTAGTATACGGTGCTAGTAAGGTAAATACCGCTGACGATGACTTCTGCGATAGCACTAGCGTTGGCGTAGCGGCTTCTGGCGATACATTCGTAGCGCCCGGCGTCCTCGACTTCAATTTGGTGGAAGATCAATCTAGACGAGCGAGTGTCTACACGGCTGGAAGAAAGCAAGAAGACGTTATGAACGCCCCTTCCACTATTTTTTTTCGTTATAAACACAAATTTAGATTTATTTTCATTAAAACACTAGGTAATTTATCATTTCATAAGCACGATTGTGAGAAAACTCTTTTTAACGATTAGCTTAGGTAGCATTCAGTTGCTTACTTCGAAGGATTCCTGTTGTGTGGTCTCCAGGTGATGTCAATAATATCGTCTCCCTCAACGACGCATTCAACTGTAGGTGACTGTCCAGGTTGCACGGTCTGTGTGGGTGGACGCAGCGTGATCTTCGGTGCAGTGATGACGACCAGACTGGTGTATACAGCCTCTTGTACTTCGTTATAATCGTTGTAAATGTTGCACACGTATTGGCCAGAGTCAGCTTTAGTCACCTGCAAACATTAGAATTGACAATATTTACGAGATATCTTCTAGAAATGAAATACTAGCATAACTTTGCACATTTGTTACTACTATACAAGGTGCAGTTTTTAATCTGCGAAAAATACAGGAAACAATTTATATTTGTGATTCTTGACCAGAATCAACAATAAAATGGGTAGGTACTTTTTAAAGTTTTGTTATTATTTACGGATATCGGTAAAAGCTTTTCGTAGAGTAAGTGGGCGGAGCCTCCTACAGTCTGTCGCACTCATGGCTAATTGCAACGAGTGAATCTGTTTTTTATGAAGAGTAATTCTGAATAATACTCAAAATTAAATATATCATCCCACCACTCAGAGTAATCAGTATACATGTGGATGGGTGGAGAGGGAGAGAGAGGCTAAAGAAAAGATGGATGTATTGGGTGAACAATGATATGAAAGAAAAGGAAGTTAGTGATAGCATAAAGGTTGACAGGATAGAATGGAAGAAAAAAAATGTGTTTCGCCGACCCCAAATAAGACGAGACAAGGGCAAGAAGATGATAAGAATGATTTGTATAATATGATTTACGAGTTTTAAAACAATCTCCTAAAATTTTGTGTAGATTCTAAACTGCACCTTGTATAGTATTATAGAAACTCTTAATTTCATTTCAATTAGATAAGAAAAGCCAGGTCTTTAATGTTGCTCAATTCACCAAGGGTGTACTGATGTACTTAGACGGCACGGTTGGCGCAGAGGTTGAGTGATTGTCGCGGTTTCGATTCCCGCACGGAACTAATAAGTATTGTATGGCCTACAGAATAGTATTCCGGGTCTGGGTATCTTGTGTATGTAAGTTTACATGTTTGTGAGCGTACCCACGATACAGGAGTAATTCCTAGAGTGGAGCAACGTTTTAAAAGAGTAAAAAACAAAACAAAAATAAAACTTACATTATAAATGATAAGTCTCGTGCCATCAGGGTAAGCGTTGCGTTGTAGCGGTTGTCTGTCGGCGCGGTCCCATCTCACGTTGTCGCCTGATCGACGGCAGCTGTAATATCATATTATAGTTTAGTACAATACATCTTTAAAAGTTCTGCTGTCTAAACTTGCTCGATCACAAGGCTCAAAAAGTGAAATAATGTGTCTGAAAAAGCGTAATTCTTAATTTAGCTTGAGTTTAAGTTACAGGATACCCAAAGTTTAACTGCCCTTAAGTTCTAAAACTAAATCTATCTATACACACCTATACTAAATCTTATAAAAATTTTGTGTAACAAACTATTTTACTTAGGCTTTATTTCATCGCAATCAGTTGAGTATATCGAAAGATATACTACATTCGTTGACTGTTAGGCGGTACGAAGTTTGCCGGGTCAGCTAGTACTTGAATAATACTTACTAGATAATAGTCTCAGGTTGTCCTTCAATAGTGAATAGATTGCTTGGCTCATCAGGGCGTTGCGGGTTCAAATCAACCGGGTAGATTTCACTGTCTCCGCTTCCTGACAAATGAACATTTTACATTAGCAAATCGTGTGTTAAAAAAAGTGAAAACGAATCACGTTATTTTATTTCTTGACTAACAAATATTGTGGCAAACAGGCTTTCCGGTTTCAGTACAAATTAGCATTCTAGGTTAGTTCTCTACGGCCGCCCAGAGAAACCTAAGCTGCCAAGTGACCACTAACCATCAGAACAGTCATCTGCCTTTTTGCCATCGTCATCTACTAACCATCATCGCCACCATCGTCACCACCGTCTCCTCGATCTACCACGATCTTGAACTGCTCCTTGGTGGTACCGGCTGCGTTTGTGGCCGTGCATGTGTAGAATCCGCTGTCGTTCTCACTCGCCGATGGCACGCGCAGCGAGGCATGACCTGGTGATTGTCCTACCAACTCGCGGTAATCTCCCACTGTACAATAAAAGGACATTTGAAAATACAAAGGGTTTATTTATTTAAGGTTTGCAACAAAGGTATTATAGCGTCTCAAGAGGTTACATGCTGAATAACTTGAAAACTGGCAAGGTAATGATACCTTTTTAAGGGTTATGGTAAAAATAGCATCAGTGTTCATATTTTGATTGAAGATTGTTTTTAAGATGTCAAATAAGTCGAAAGACTAAGCGTATGAAATATTTTTATAAATATTGAAATTACAGTGCTTTTAGTAATATAATAATAGTAAATTCAGCTAGAAGCATTTTGTTGTGTTTCACTATAATTTCACATAATTTATTCTTAAGCCCTGTGTTGTTATCACTCTTAAGTAATATTATGTTTTGTTCAGCTTTACCTATATTTTTATCATTCTTAGGTGTGTGGGTGTTTTTCTGAAGCTCAAAGTACCATTACTGTTACACATACAGTTGACACGTTTAAAAACACTTCCAGTGCCCGACAAGATCTTAGTCATTAATTAATAAATACACAGAAAAAGAAATGGGGCTCTATCCATACCCATTACTGGTCATATTTTTGTAGACAAAAATAAAAAACGAAATTCCAAAATTATTCACGATAATTTGTCATAAATGCTAAATTCAATCAATCATTCATAACAATTGCTACTAGAAAATACTACGTGCACTGTTTTTTCCACTTTGATCGTCATTTATTCATTCATAATAATCAATAACCTGTACAATATTTCAATAAATTGAGTGACATTTTGGGATATAAACAAATGCTAACAATTTTGCTGTTTATGAATTTTGGAGGGAGATGGAACAGAGAGTAAAGTCCCGCAAACCTCCGTTGAAAAGGGAGGATCCTCCGACCAGACAGACGGGTGTTGTGTCTGGTAGGCAACTCCCCGATAAAAGATTTCGGGCTGTTCTATATGTTCTAATCGCGCGGAGAACTTTAATTGCGCGATGCAGGATTAGTTCTTATGTGACGCCATTGATGTCACTACATGAATATTATTTATTGAGACTACTTAAATAATAATAAGACCTTTTCTAATGAGCCGTTTAAGTATCAGTTTTGTACTCATTAAAAATTAGTGGTGTATAAGTGAATATAAAGACAAAAACACTCACTTTGAATAGACACAAGGGGTTCCGGGTAGCCGCTGGCTCTGCACTCAATGTTAAGAGGATCTCCGGTGGACACTTGGACGTAAGAGCTGGGCGTGATGGTGATCTCAGGAATAGCGCGAACTTTGATGATTGCACTCGCGCTGGCAGATCCGGCATTGTTGCGAGCCGTGCAAGTGTATTCGCCTTCGTCGTTTACTTCGATCTTGTTAAACCTGTAAAATGGATTACATTACATTATATTTTGGCTTTCTAGCGGGACTAAGGATATTCTTTTTAAGAAGAAATCGATATATTGTCTTTTGCTAATCATGCATGTGAATAAGCAGTTATTTTTTTTGAGTAGAGAATTTTTACTTTTCGTAAATAACTTACTTCAGTTCAAAATGCGGCGTTAACTCCGTGTATTTCGACAGAGGTCTGCCTCCATTCCTGTTCCATGTGACGGAAGGCTCTGGGATTCCTCCAGTGACGCGGCATGTTAGAATGTGTTCACCTCCTAATGGCACGGCTTGTACTTTACCTTCCGGGGGCCAAATCTCCACTTTAGGAGCCTCGCGTCCTGAAAGTTAGTGTCAATTTTAGTGTCCGTAACTTTTTCTACATTAGCCAAAAAAAAAAAATGAATTATAATGAATTTTTGTCATTTTATTAGAAGCTCGGAAAAACTGAACTTGAGAAAAAGAAATCGATACTTACTTTCAATCTCGACGAACATATAAATATTGGCTACTGGATTATTATTGACGGTGGCTTCGCAAAGATAGTATCCTTGGTCACTGTCGCGAGCATTGTTGATTATCAAAGTGTTTCCACGTTGACTTGAGTCGGGTCCGAGTGCGCCATCGTGCTGGAGTAATAGAAAAACCAGATTACGGTATTACGTCAATTTAAATCAGAAAGAAGAAACTGTTCTTTTCTCATACGCATGTTAATAAAAGCTGCGAAAGTGGCAATTTTTGCCGCTCTTAATGTGTTTATTTTATATGAAAAATATGCGCAGTATTTATAATGTGCATATTATTATGCACAGTATTTCACAGTTCTTACCTTGGTCCACCTAATCAGTGGTGTGGGTCGTCCAACGACATTACATTCGACGGTTCCACTGCCTCCAGTTGGGATTCTCAGTCGGTCTTCCGATACCGAGATATTATAACCTTCAGGAGTAGGAGGAGCCCGCACGTTCACGGTAACCAGGATCGGCACTGGAGCGACGTCGGAAAGCGGCGATTGGCAAATGTAGATTCCTTGGTTTTCAGGTATGGCGTATTCGATGTACAGAACACCGTTTTCAGACCGTACGTTCGATGGGAATATTGCCTTGTCTTGCCTGTAAAAACAGCACTTATTATATTATATATTAACATATTTTAAAATAGTGCACTATTGTGTCTCATTTGATAACTGCTTAAAATTGAATAATAACCTGGACTAATTCTTACCTAATCCAATCAATGGATCCAGCTGGAATGTTGGTACTTCCTGTGCAAGCAATTCTGATACTCTGACCCTCATCGATGTAAGGGTTTGGAATGGACACTGTAAGTTTGTCTCTGGGTGGGTTTGACGGTCGTGGATGAACAGTGATCACGGCGGTGCGGTCGGCAGAACCTACCGTATTGAACGCGATACACCTAAACAAAAATAATTGTTATGAATTTAGATTTCAGTAGTTTTTTTTATTATGATTATTAGTGTTAGGCTCGCGTTTGGACACTATCTCACCTGATGGTAAGCGATGATATATTTTATTTCTTCTTTAGATTCTTTATTCCGATCGACGATTTCATTTTGTTTGGAATTCAAAAACAAGCCTTTAAAATATATTTAAATAATTCCTACCTGTATTCACCGGAGTCTTCAACCTTCGCGCTTTCAATAACAAGCCGACTATCAAAGTATGAGATGGACAAGGGTAGAGGTCTGTTGGATGCCCTCTGCCACCTGATGGAGGGGGTTGGGTTGCCACGCACTCTGCATTCAAGTTCGATTAGGTCACCTTCGTAGAAGTCTTTTACCGACGGCGATATTTCCACGCTTGGCATGGTCATTGCATTTCCTAAAAAAAGATATCGTTATAATGATTACCTGAAAACCTTATCAAAAATATTCGTGGCGGAGAATGTTATGTTTGTGTTAAAATTAACCAATCCAACGAGTCTTGGTTAACCTATTCTACTTACCTCGTGCGTAAAAAATCCAAGGTGGTACAACTGTTCCAAGAATGATAGCAAGGAATAAGGGTAAGTAATATGCCATCAGCATCCATATAAAAATCTATGACAAAATATTTTAGGCGATCAGGGATTTTAAAAGAAACTTACCAGGTACTTTCAAAGTAGCAATAGCTTGTGCTGTGTTGATTCCATCACTAGTCTCGCAGATGTATTTTCCACTGTCAGAAACCTGGAGGTTTGTGATAAGAAGAAGCCCAACATTCTCGTCAACTTGGGACCTTTCCAGAGGCAGGACACCATCGCTCTTAGTCCATCTAATTGGCAAACGTATCCTGGAGTTGATGCTTTGAGCTTGGCAGGTAAAGTTAACACTGCTGCCCACTTCCTGGATCTTAATAGTTGGGCTAGTGATTTGAACGACAACGGTGGGCTCTGGTGGTGGTGTAACAGGCGGTCGCTCCGTCATAGAGGAATCTCCTCCTGTATAATGGTATAGATTATATATAAGGATGTAGATGAAAATTGGAGGGTAACATTAAAGGTTTTGTCTTTGAAATCTGACGTCTTTGCTAAGTAGATACTAAGAGTCAAATCAAAAATAATGATAGTTTATATTTAAATATTGAATGATACGTTCATATTTGTATCTGTTAAAAACTTAGGTCAGTTCCAATTTCTGGAACAAGAAATATCGTAAAATGCATGTGACAAATTGCCCAAAAGGCGTAAACTGACGTAATCAGCAGATTGTATTTTCACTGTTTATTTTATTTAGGTATATGCTATTACTAGCGTTAAATTTATAATTCATCGATAATTTCTTTCCACATACTGGGGATAAATTTGGATAAATTGGAACTGAAAAATATATGTATCAACAATTAAATATAACTGGACAATACGACACATCATGAATGGATTTCTGTGAGTATGAATGATAACGACGCGAGAGGCGTTCACAACACACAAATCTTAGATAACGGCACATTATAATTAATTAAATATTCTGATCACTATGGATTACAACGATGAGGGACAAATACATTGTTATTGTTTAATTGTTATTATGTCGTGACTGATTAAACTTGAGCCACACATAACGAATGAAACCTAACATTTGAAGCAGACATGTGAGGACAAGACGTAGACGCCCGAAGCACCTTTGGTTGTGATCGTCTACCTGGCTCTGGTAGGCTGGTGGTCAGTACACCGAGGGTGAATCCCTTTTCGGTGATTGTGTGGCATTCATAGGTCTCGCCTTGTCGTCTGGTGTCCCACATCGTGTGCCAGACATGTGTTGAGTGCCATCCGTCCTTGTAGAGTCTTGCTTCGCGATAGGACTTTTCAGGGCGTTGTTCTCGGCCCTCATGGTAGAACTTTATAGTCAGCGGTTCCGGTGCACGGTACTTGCAAGTAAATGTCACTCTCTTCGAGTAAAATAAATGGTTGTTTGCAACGTCGTGGATTTTCGGATGCAGTTCCATTATTAACCCTAGTAGCCATTTATTAAAATTGAATTCGTAAATTATAAGTAGGATAATAAGGCACTTCACATGATAATACATTTTATTTGACTAGGTATTTCTGAATACAATACAATGATTTTGTCTTGACTTTGGATGGCTTAAAATTTATAAGTCCCATTTTATTATTATTGAGTTCATTGTTTATAATATCTGTGACATTTTAGTACTAAATTACTTACCGATAGTTGAACAATCGTATCCGGTGTAGGGAGCTCGACAGTTGCAGACGACTTGTCCCACGCTATCGAGTTGGCAATCATGTCCATTACACGAGCACTGTTGGCAATAACCTTTCTGGTCTTTGTAGTAGCCAGGCTGGCAGCTCTCACAACTAGTTCCTGAGTAGCCAGGGGGGCACATACAGATCTGTAATATTAAGGATATTATAACAACTTGTAGTTAGTTTTGAATTTTATTCGTTTCACTAACGTTTTTGGTCACTAATTCACGATAATTCAGAAACGTCGAAGACATGTGACATTTACCAACCCGCACTGGGTCCGCGTGGTGGATTACGGTCCATTCCCTCTCCTAGAGAGGAGGCCTGAGTCCCAGCAGTAGGAACATTAAAAAGGCTGATAATGCTACAGAAACGTAATCGGAATAATTTCTTATATTACAGCTATTGTTATATCTCGTACAGTAGTACTGTTTACTCACTAGCATTAGCTAGTGAGTAAATATACATTATGTATATTTACCTCAATTCCTTTGGCTGATGAGACGAGAGCATCGTAGTTCGGTGCGGCAGTGTCCATGGAAACGTCAGCAATCGTGGTGTCATATAAGATGGGGACCACAGTGGCCCTCACAAGCACTCTCTTCAGATTTCTGAGCACGCTCATAAAGTTGCTACGAGTGGCTGGGTTAACGGTATTTAGGATGTACCAACCATCCTCCTTCAGCGGTACTTGGTAGCTCTGTACAAAAAATAAATAAGATCACATAGTTGAATTAAGTGAAAAATGAAATTAGACTAAATAGTCGTTTTTTAGTCGCTAAAACATGGCAGAAGACAGCCCCCGTTTTCTGATATAACTTCCTAGTATTTTAGCTGTGGAAGATAAATAAAAGTTCAGGTAACTAAATACTTACGTAAGAAATACCAGATGAGAACTGGTTGGGGTTGGTCCAGTAGATGGAAATGTCTCCACCATCGAGAACAACGTCCGTGCCTCGTTCTGATTTCTCGTACACATCCGAATTGAACTTCTGTCGAAGCGACAATGAACCGCCGTAAGACAGCACTCGGTTACCTTTACAAAGAAACGGTATCGTTCAAACGACATGTCCAAATAGGAATAGAAGAAATAAACATAGAAGAGCAACTTATCTATATACATATATAAAAAGAAAAACAGTCTGACTGACATATCAACGCACAGCCGACAATATTGAGACTAAAACCTTGATTTGAGGATTTTCCAAAATTCTCCCCTGATTGGGATGAAACGGCGGTCCAAAGTTAGTATGGAGGAATATTCTTATCCGCGGGCGAAGCCGCTCGCAGAAGCTAGTTTTTATATATAATGTACTTACCAGGGAAGATAGGCAAAGACCAGTATAGTTCAACTTCAGGTCGGAATGAGAACGTGTACATGAGCTCGCTCTGTTGGAACATCGGTACGAAGTTATCCTTGATGACCCTTTCAGCATTCAGGTCGGAAATAGCGTAACCACCGTAGTTCTCGCCTAAGACTGGCGCAGCTATTGGCACCCTAGTGTAGTGGTTACCCTGTAGAATAGGCAAGATTTAAAATTTACAAGGTAATTTTTCATTCACACACAGATAAATGGCACTATCTGTGCTATAGAAGTGGGAGATGAACTTATCCACCTGTTCGATTACTTACCTCGTGGCAGTCTGTTGTAACGCCAGAGCAATAGCAAGACAAGCATCCATCAGGGTTGTTAGAATCTAGTCCGAAAGTACCAGGGCGGCAGCGGTCGCAGGAGTCACCTTCAGTGTTTTGCTTGCAGTAGCAGTTACCAGAAGCATCGCAAGGCGCTGTAGTACCACGAGGATCGCAGCTGTAATTTTTAGTAAAATACTTCAAATCCAGACGCAATTCGGTCACAGTGCAGAAATATACGAGAAATAAATTATTCTTGGCAGATTTAGAGTAATTAAAACTATTGATGACTCACCGACATGGTTGTTCGGTACTTGGTGGCGGCTCAATGCAGTTACCGTAGGGATCGCGTACATATCCTGGCTTGCACAGTTCGCATTCATCACCATCGGTGTTGTAAGCGCAGTCCTGTTGTAAGTTCAAAATTTTAAAACAATTTTCTTTAACAATCTCCAATTTCATTATTTTAATGATTTTCCAAACTGCATTATGTAAGATTTTTATGGAATACTTAGTAGTAGTTACGAAAGTAATCTTACGTAGCAGACTCCAGTCTCAGGATTGCACATGGAAGACTTCCCGTTGCATTCGCAAGGCTCACAGAGTTCCAAGTAGAGGCCACTTGAGCTCCTACGAAATAAACAATAATTTGGTTATAACAGTTGACTTTTAAAAAGTTGTTTGTGATTTTTCAGAGTTTTCAATTGGTAGGCAAGTTTAAAAAAATCTTCGTCTCAATACTTTTGCGTAGAGGTTTTGATTTATATTTCTTACATTGGAATAATGATGGATATCAGTAAATGAGGGTTAATAGAATGACTGACTGACCTCTTGAAACCAGGCGCGCAATCTTCACAGGAAGTACCGATGTAGCCCGGTGGGCATGTGCACTGCTCCACATGGAAAGCCGTGGGTCCATAGCCATCTGCTTCAGCAGTCTCAATGCTGGCACTGACCGGGGAAGCTAGTTCCGAGCTCGGGGAGTAGGTAGCCTTGATCAGGATCGTCTTTACGTCAGCCAGGGCTAGTAAAAAGTGCTCGCGTGATACTTCCTTGCCGTCGGGTCTGTTTGGAGAACATAATCAAATCACAATCCATAAATTTGATACCCTAAAAGTCCTAGATTTTTTTTTCCGTATGTAGTACACGTAAACACTAGCTGACCCATACCTACTTTCTCGAGTCTATCATTAAAATTAAATATAGTCACTAAGGAATAATTTGGCTTTCAAGGTCAAAGAATTTTCAAAATCGGTCCAGTAGTTCCATAGATTACTTTCTACAAATAAACTCAAACCTAAAATCGTTTTTACATTATTATTGTTTTTGTAAATAGACAAATGAAATTATCAAAATTTATTTGGTTCCTTGTAGTTTACGCAAATTGTGTTAAGAATTATGTTTGGAAAAAACTTACCTCTGCCATCCCTTTTCAAGGAATTGAATACTCGCGTTCAGGATACCCTCATGAGAAGCTTGGAAATCTCCAAAGTAGTGGAAGGTAAGACGGTTGTCCTGTTAAACATAATATTTTGCGAGCGTTAGAGTTTAAAGGTTTAAGAGAAGTATATCTTGCATTGAAACATTATTCAAGTATAAAAATACTTACACTAATAAGTTGGACATCAGCGGCAGTGTTCCTAAATCTCGGGTCGGGTGAGCCTGGCACATTTTTGAGTACGTAGTTCAGATAACCACCGTATGATGTCACCTTGTCACCAGCAAAGCTAGCGGGTAGACTCCAGTAGTAAATCGTGGACCGAGAGCGATCAATTCCATTGAGTGAGATATCACCTCGGGCCAGCTGAGGTCTCAGTTCAGTTTCGACCGGGGCAGTATATCTGACAGAACCGGGAGGCCCAGTGGGAGAGATGTTATAGATCTTCACTTGGTCCACGATTTGCGGCACGTTAAACTGGACGCTGACGGTCTTGCGACGAAGGCTGCTGCTCATACATTGTTGCGAGACGCCCGAGCAGAAGCAAAGGGCACATCCGTGTCTAGAATGGAAGGATAGGTCAAATATAATTTTATTACTTTGAACAAAAAAGTTTGTCAAGTGATGTCTCAAGTCTTTGCTAATTATTTGCCAATAACATTGCAATAGCAATAAATACCTGAAGTCAGAAGATAGGTAGAATGAATCGTTCTTGCATTGATCACAGTAGCGTCCCTGTACGTTATCCTTGCACACGCACTCATCCGGAGGTCGTATTAGCTTGGTGCCGGTCGGGTTGCAATTGTCTCTGACTACTGGTCTGCAGGTGTTGCCGGGGACCATCGGGTTGCCTTCATAGCCAGGGGCGCACACCTCGCAGTGTTTGCCTTCGTAACTGTTAAAATAGAAATATTATTGAGCAGGCCATTAGATAAAGAATGTATTAAAAAAAATGCATGATAATAGACTGCCTTACCCAGGGAAGCAGTCACAGATAACTGATCCATCTTGTCCAAGGGAGCAAGTTCTGGCGAACTGGTTATCACGATTAGTAAGTGGGCAAGGGCATTGTTTGCAAGGTATGCCGCTCGATGGGTCACCATAAGTTCCTGGTGGGCATTCTTCAGGCATGCAGTCTCCGAGCCAAGGCCCGACCTTCTTGCGGACGTAGCCTGAAGCGCATTTCTAGAAAAAAGTTTATGTGTTATTGGTTTCTGTAATACGCTAAGGTGTTGTTAGACTTGTCAATGTAATATATGTACCTGACAAGAAAGTCCTTCGTATTCCTTAGGGCACGTGCACTCTTCGACTAGACTAGCGGCTCCAAGTCCCACGTTGATGTGTTCAGCAGACTCCATTGCAAAATCAGTGATATTTACTCCCGCGTTGTTTAGATCAGCGCGCAGAAGAATCATTTCGATTTCATCCAAACTATAAAAGATGGAATGTTTTCTATTATAACCAGACAAAACAAAACCAATGGGTTTTTGTATTACATCAGAATTAGTACTTACGCCATCATAATGTCTTCCCTGGATGCCGGTGTGTAGCCACTGGTACTGTTCTTCAACCAGTCTTCAGGAGTCAGACGAGCTTCAATATTGAGGTCGCGAGAGCCACCAGCACGGCTGATGTGGTATAGGTTACCGTATTTGCCCTGCAGATCAAAAATTATAGTGAATCATAAAAGCAAATAAAAACATGTTTCAGTAGTGCAGATTCTAGATCTATTTGAATTAAACAAATATTAAAATCATCGTTGTGGTGTTATTATTTTCTGTTTTGAATACCTTGATAATGATAGTCGGAATGCTGTCATCGAATCCATAGATTTGCGTATGTGGAGATACAGTGTACTTGATGTGTCCACCATAAGACTTGAGCTGGTTTCCGTTGTAAGACTCCGGTAGGGTTAAGTAAGGATGTGAGCTTGCCCACGATGGTGAGTCACCGAATTTCGTTACCTGAAATAGAAAATGTTATTAGCTATGCAGAAAAAACGAAATGGAAAAATTTAAAGTAAAGCTACGCTCAACTGCACTGTGCTTCTCCTAAAAAGGTTACATTACTATAATGTTGAACAAAGTATAAGAGTATGTCCATTATAACCTACCGTAGCTCCGTTCCTCAAAGGCTGATAATAATACTGGTTCGAGATCGGTTGAGAGGAATCAACGCTGACGTCTCCTGTCGGGGAGTGCTTGATACCGAGGAGCCTGGTGCCTCCTTCTCCAAGAGGAGTCGGCATGTTGTAGGTAAATAGATCAGCGCTGCGACATTGATTCGATTTGCCGAAACAGAAGCAACGGATGCATTCGTTTTCTGATCGCGCTTCACTGAAACGTAAACGAAAAACATTAGCCAGATAGGGTTAAGTATGTGAATCAGCATATTCCTGCCCATGTCCCAAGTTATTTGGGGTCGGCGCAATACGTTTTTTCTTCCATTTTGTCCTATCACCTGTCACGCTATCACTAACTCCCTTTTCTATCATATTGTAGCGAACATGCAGGTCCCACTAATAACTACTAACTTGCAAACTGGCATGTTATACTTTTACGGTTTATGTGATAAAAAGTTTAGGTTTGACTGATGTTCAAACAATAGATAGGGAGGCGTCATACAAAAGTCGAGACGAATTTTTTATAAAAAAAAAATGTATTTGAAAGTGCTTCATACAATATAATAATAGTTTGAATCTAACCAGAAGCCTTTCATTGCGTTTTCGCTATCACAATATCACAAACGGTTCAGTATGTGAATAAGAAAATAAAAAAGGCATTACAACGGAAGAATAAAGTGCCGCGATACGCAACTCTTTGTCGTTGATTACCCCTTGAATGTAAACAAGTTTTACCTGTTGAAAGATCCACGAGGACAGAGGTCGGTCTTGTTAACGAAAACGATAGCATCGGGCACAGCGAAGGTCGTTCCTTTGTTGTTGATAGCCTCACATGAGTATGCTCCACTGTCTTCAGACTAAAAAAAATAACAAATTTATTGTTAATATAGATACTTTACTGCTTGCAATACAATATTTTGAATCTTTGTTTATTAGAAGAAACGTTCTGTTTGGTTTTATATAAACAAGTACAATCTGAAATTATGGTTGGAAGCGAAGTGCTGCAAAATTGTGCAGTTCAGGAACGCAAAGGGCAACTGAAGGAAATGGGTGGGTTTAGAAAGTACTGTTTGTCGTTTCCTCTCAGATAAATAATTAGATGATTTCCAACCCAAAAAAGATAGCTGTCAAGTGTAAAAAAAATCACAAACCTGCATATTGGGGCAAGTAAGAACACCAATACCCTTGTCGCTAGTCCAGGTACACTTGGGTGGGACGTGGCCCCAGTTCAGACGCCATGAGATCAACGGTACAGGCACACCCACAGCCTCACACCGCAGTGTTAAGGTGTCACCAGGGTTCAATTTCACGTTCGTGGGTTTCGGTGGGCTGCTCACGCGGACAGGAACTAAGAAAACAGAAGTTGGTTTTAGTTAATTGTAAGCTAAAACTATTTAAAAATATATATTATAATATTTTAGAGGATTCCTCTAAAATTCTTTAATATGATTCTCGTCTTTGCCAAATATGGTGTATTTGTTTATCATATACAACATAATACGGCCGTAACTTGGCGAGCCTGAACATAGGCTCTGCGAACTTTAGCGCATGTACACTCGTAAAAAAACTGTTATTGACATACATTTTTTTAAACCAAATTACGAATAAAAATTTACTAATACAGGGACCAAGTACAAATAAAATAAACATTAAAACACTTTGAGACAGAAAGCTACAAAAATAACTTATGAATCAAAGAAACAAACCTAACACTACACAAAAAACTTAACAAGATAATAATGACTACCAACGAAAACTTTTGTCTCCGCCTGTGCTCAAGACAGACAGCGACTACTAATGTCAAATACAATTCAGAACCATCAAAATAGGTCAACTTTTATATAAACTCAATAATAATAATAGGCACATGCATATCATTACAAATTAATTACTTAAACCCCAAGCAAACGCCGGCGTTCGCTCTCTCATTGTCTTCCTATTGTGTCTCTTATTACGAAAAATAACTTAGAAAAATAGAAATAACTTACTGCATCCAAATTCGTCGGAACCATCTAGACAATCAGTCTGTCTGTCACAATGGAAACTTTTGGGGATACACTGGTCTCCGGAGTTACAAGTGAATTCAACTGGTGAGCATTTGCCTGCCTCATTAGAAAGCACACAGTTTTCTTCGTCGGAGCCATCTCCACAATCGTCGTCAGAGTCACAGATCCAAGTCTTGAGGACGCATTTACGGTTGTTACATTTGAACTGGTTTGGCTCGCACATGCCGTCGTGGTCTGTAATTTTTTACAAGAGAGGATTAGTTATTAAAAAAAAACATTACCTGAAAAAGTTTTATGGGTACAAATAATGACTTGTACCTATAATTTTTGTAAATCATGATTACATCGAAGTCCATTTTATTTTTATAAATATTTTTTAATTGATATAAACTAGTGCTGGACTACGATCCCACTTGATGGTAAGCGTGATGCAATCGTTGATGGTGAGGTACACTAGTTTATAATTCTAGCCTCAAAAACACCTTTATTATAATATTGCCAGATGGAAAAGAAAAAAAAAATTGCACAGTTTCTAATCTATGAAAGTTGAAATAAAATACTCACGGCAATTTTCTTCGTCGGAGCGATCAGCGCAATCATAGTTGTTGTCGCAAACAGCAGATTTCGGGATGCACTGTCCGTTACCACAAGTGGCTTGATATGGCTGGCACGCGGGGAAGGGAGGCCTGCTGGTCACGGCTGTAAACATTGCAAAAATGTTGAAAAGCAATTGCAAATATCGGTAGACATTTTTTTCATTTATTTTTATATCGAGATATGTTATACCGCTGATATCGAGACATAAAAATGTGTATGTATAAAAGGCAAAGTCCTGACTGACTCATCAACGCCCAGCACAAACACTGGGATCAGGAATGCTGAATTTTGAGAGATTCCTTTTATGACGTATGTAAAGAAGAAGAAAGGATGTTAGTTCCAAAATTCACCCCTAAGGGGATGAAACGGAGGTTCAAAGTTTGTATGGAGAAACCTACTTTCACCCACCGCTGGATTGTGCCCGCGGCTTCGCCCGCGCGCTAGTACATTTAAATGAAAAAAATAAAATGAAAATGAAAGATTTTATTATATATAATAAAAATATATATACTTTGATGATGACTGATTAAAATGAAGGTAAAAAGAAACACAGGCTGCTCTCCGAATGAATTGAGATATGAGCAGGATGGTGATAAGCAACACATAGTTGAGGGATACTTACGAGCACTGTCCACTTGCAAGTTGACACGCACTTGAGAACCAGGATACCTGAGGTACTCGTCGGCCTGGCAGATGTATGTGCCACTGTCGGCTTCCTGAAAGCGTTCAAAGATATGTAGGTAGGGTGTTTTTTTTTTAACCAGGTTAAATAGGTACCTAAGCTCCAAAAATATTATAGGTCAGATGAGGAGATGAGGCTTTTTAAAGAATACCTGCGTTGTGAAAGGTTGGCATTCTCATAAACGTTTACTACCCGTATTGGTCAGGAAATATTAGACAGTCAGAAATTATTTGACTTGGAAGAAAAAAATTATTTTTACGAATAATTGTATTGTTGTACCTGGTAAGCTTCGAAAGGAAATGCTTGGTCATCTGCATTTAGGTATTACAAAAACTGTTTTGAGAGCCCAGGATGCTTTGTTTTGGTCTGGTATGCTTAATGATAGTAGTAATTTAATCTCTTCGTGCCGAACGAGCAGATTATTTAGCAATAACAATCGCAAAGAGTCGCAATTAGCCATGATGTTCCGAATTTTGTGTGGGAAAAAATCTGTTTTTGATAACTAATGGTTATCTGACATAAAATAATAATCAGAGGTCGGAATTAGGCCTGCGCACACTTGAGACAAGACGTTTTTGTTTGCACCATCATCGTCGGTATCAGATTGTTAATTGTGTATTCAATGGTGCTGATTTACACCCAAGTGATTGCATTTTAGTAAGAAATTGAAAAAACTACTAGCCATTAAAACCAATATTTCGCAGCTAAATGAGGGGTTAAAATCGCCAGTTTTAGGGGAAAATCCATTAAGTTGGCAAAACTGGCCGTAGTCTGCTAGGCCGCTAGACTCTTTTGTCTTGATGGTGTCATAGACACGTGTCGGGCCGTGTCTGGTCACAGACAAGTCCGTCGTAGACAAGTCAGTCTAGGAGTCTTGTCTCAAGTATGCGCAGACCCTTAAACATGCACTTACACCGATTTCATACAGCGAAAGAATATAGTAGATATGCCTCAAATACAGAGATTAATTTTATAGAGGAGATTTTTTTTATGACACTATCAATATATCACTATCATATAATGACGAGGAAGTATATAAATTGGTTAACCGTCACCCGTCAAGATCTCTCTACGTCAACCTCAGTTGACTTAGAGAGATCTTTTTCATTGAAAAATAATAATAAAAAATGTATTTTAATTATCTTAGTATTATTTATTTTTAATATTGTTGGCCACAATGGATTTTTCATAAGAAATACCGGGAAGATCCATATTAATATCAACAATTCGATGCAAGTACATGAATAACTCTGCCTAATTCCGACCCCTGAAAATAATTAATGTTCAGATTTTATAATGTTTTACTATGTATTACTTTGCCAAGTTTACTAATAACTGGAAGACCACTTTAAGCACCGAGTCCAATTTGGATCAAGTACTTTTATCATCATCATTTCAGCCGAAAGATATCCACTGTTGGACATAGACCTCCCCCAAGTGTCGCCATAACGACCGGTCCTGTCCAAGTATTTAATATTTCTAAATTACTTACGGTCACTTTGAACATTTCCAATCTTCCTCGTACGTCTGTGGAGCCTGCTTTTAGTCCACCTTCCCTCGTCCATCTGACATTAGCTCTTAGTGGTCCCTCGTCACGACATTGGAATACCACATCGCCACCTATATGAAACCCATATAGAATATATTGATGTTAATGGAAAAAATGAGACCTCAAATATTAACGTTTGTAACAAAATCGGCATTCAATGATTTTCCCTTATTTATTATTAATTCATAAATCATGCTCTTTATAATAAAATTCATAATATTATAATGCAAAACCAATATAAATGTTTATATTTTACTCTTTGTTAAAATGATTTATTTTCTAAATGGAATTGATAATTATAATGAACCCAATGATTGTGTAAAGTAAATACTTAATACATTGGGATAATAAGTGCACCATAATTATAATGATCCCCATTATGAATTAACGTAAAACGTTTTATTATTATTACAATAGAAAGCGGTGGAAATAATATTCTCATTTCCAAAAACTGCAGCGTCGGTGGTACTCATTAATTCCTCAATAGTGCAGGTGTATGGGGGGCACTTAGGGCACTCTAACATGTGGCTCATGTTTTAAATAGGGGTACCGCACTCACATTAAGTTAATTTAACAGGAAGATTTACAAAAAAAATAATCTTATAACAGACTGCAATTTTGGAAGTCAGAATAATATTTTTGCTCATTAGTTTTCCACTTTTGTTTCGAAATCAAGATTACAAGCTCTTTTAGACAAAGTGACAACATATCAGTGATACCAATTACGCTTCGCGTAAAGTTCAAAACTATAATTATGCGCTACCAAAATTTCACGTGGTATACCATCCAAAATACGAGTATTTGGAATACCAAATATTAGTATTTCGGAAGGTAGAAAATTATTATCGTTAAAACACGCAATGAATACGCTACACCAGTTTAATGTTAGTTAATTGTAATTAAAAACTATTTCAATTACACTTTAGTGTAAATCCTGAGTTACTTACTCAAGTACTAACTAGTGTAACTCCGGATTTACACCAAATTTTTTATAAATGTACTAGTTTACTAAAACTATTATATCCAGTTATGTCATAATTATAATCTATATGTTGATGTTAATGTTAGGTAATCCATATTATTTTTAAATGTTAATAAATTTATCTCAAAAACCCTTATCACTAATTTAACAAATATTTAAATTATACTTATTTGTGTAAAAATATATAAATAATAATATTTCTTTAACCTTTTTTTCCAGTTAAGTAAATTCAAATAAAATAAAAATTACTTTTAGCATGCAGCCAAACTTTTAAACAAAATCTCAAATATATATTTTAGGTATTAATAAAAAGTCCCACCATTATGCAAACCGTTCCGATAGTTGTAGCCGTTAAAAGATAATGTAAATAGTTACAACTAAATTCGACTAAACCCATTATTAATGATATTATTGTAATAAGCCTCAAAATCATAAAATAAAATAACACGCAAACTATTCCAAACATGAAGCCGTAAGATGAAAATGTTATGAAGAAACCCAATATATAATGATGGTTGCCCAAAAAAATATTATCAGGCAAGCCGACTCACCAAAGTTCACTGTTCCACCACCATGAAAGAAATAACAAGAAGAGAGTATTATTTATCTGATTAAACAATTGACTTTACCTACCTACCTAAAAAAAATCTATGTTACCTCCACCTTAAGCAAAATTGCATATAGGTACTAAAAAAGGGTAAAAATTTCGTCATGACTCTCAAGTATCAGGTTGATTTTCCTTAATAGATTTTAATTATTTTTTTTGTAAGTACATATATATTGGATAAACATTTAGTTAAAAATCAAAACGCTGAATAGTAAATACCTGTTAAAGAAAACATAAATTGTGAGAAAGCACGTAAATATTGTCGACAAAACTTAAATTTTTATATATATTTTCTTAATCGACCTGCTACTTCAAATGTAAAGCATAAAATTGACTTAAAATAAACGAAAAAGAGACTATTCACATTTGAAATGTATTTAAAATGCTTAAATAGAATACATAGTAATATAATCATTGATTTTAAAACTACATCAGTTATGATTAGTCCCTTTGCTAAGTTCCTAGAAATAAAGCGTATCTAATTATATTATCAAAAATATTCACGCCTGACAGGCGTCACAGCGAGTATCCTCGCGTAACTGTTACTGTGCGTTTCCTTGCGTAACATGCATCATGAGTATATTGTGAAAAAGAGATAGTGGTATTTGCCTAGTATAGCTCCATCTCTATCTTACGATAAACCATGTTGGCATTAGCTCGTTAGAATGTACAAAGCCTATGTTCACGAAATACTGCGTATCCTCGTAAAACACAGGGTATCCTAGCACATTTTTGCTTTACTGTACGTCCATCAGGCATGAATTATGTTAGGTAGTGACTGTTACAAATAGTACTAAAATATTTTAGTATACAACCCTGCACCTGTCCACTTTGCTTTCTGTAGCTCACCTGATTCTCCCTGCCTCTTGTAAGGAAGATGCAATAATTTGACACAAATATAATTGCTAGTATTTAATCGATTTTTTTTTAAACTATTCAGTTTCGCCATTAATAATATAATTAATGAAACTACTCTAATTCTGGGAAAAACTGGTAGGTATATACATTATTTCGATATTTGATGAGACTACCTAAACATAATACTACTACATCATCGATTTCCGCACGGCATAAATAATATTATGTATGTATGGCGTACGGATTTGGCTGTCTTGTACATATATAAGAGTTCAATTGTTTTTAAACGCACCCACAACACTTAACTAACTCCTAGTTTGAGGCAATGTTTCTTAACTAACTCCTAATTTGCTTCAATTTATATAAGTTATTATGTGGTATGGGAGGTTGCATCGAAGCAATCAATTATGTCAACGAATTCTTACTGCTATTGTAAGTACTTCTATTATATGTATGTTACTATTCAATCATATTTTCTAGTTTTCTGATACAAAAATAAGTCTAGTTTGTGTGCAACTTACCCAAATATTTGTAAACAGTCTAAGGTCTGCCTTCATTCATTTAATTTTAGTATCCATAGATTGAGACAAGTACTCAGCTTTATTGCACAAAATGTAACAATATTCCATAAAAAAACTAACAAATGACTCACCGTATCTAACAGCCTGGTCACGTGGGTAAGTCTGCAGGTTCAGAGCCGGTGGACCTGTAATAAAAGAAGCATTTAACACAACGTATTTTTAAATGGTAAGTACTATTTTTTGCAGTGTCAAGTAGTGTCAACAGTCAGTATAAAAATTATGGACTGTTGTCTTTTTATTTTATTTTTTGTTACTTTGATTATAAAAAAACTCGCTCTTTGTGATCATCAGTAAAAGATCTGGACTAGTTCCTTAAACTAACATTCTGTACAGTTTCAGTAAAATTTATTTCATACATTGTGCGTCATACAAATAAGTTACTTTTATTTTCAGAACTGTACAAAAAGTTACACGATCTAAATATTGTATGTACATTATCATCATCGCTTTACATTACACTATTATTAGTATATTTTATGTGCTTATGTTATTAATTTTACCATTCAAATGATATACAAAATCAAATTAATGAGTTATACTGAGTAACAACTTTAGTCTTTAGGAGTCGTTTAGTGAAAGACTAGTCTAGTAGAACAGTAGTTGTAAATATACGATAAGTTTGTAACTAGTACTGAATTAGAATTTAATTGGTTAGTTTCTCCTACAACGTCAGTAACCTCATATAAAAGAAATACGTTTCATCGAATTATTTCAACGAAATCGGTTTCACAAAAAACAAAAAAAAAAAACAAAATGGTCTCATCTTCTTTTCGGAGCAGTGTTATTTGAAAGATAATTATTATTTATATGATAGGTCATAAATTCTTATTTTTAATAAAAAATATATTTATAAATTATAAATCTCTTTATCTAAAACTCAACATATACTTAGTTGATGAATCGTATTTCGTGCAAAAGATTTCTAATGAACTTTATACACAGGATGTTTATTTAGGCATAATTATTTAGTAATTATCAGTGTGTCTGTGAGTATAAAATATTTTCAGAAAATTTCCTCTTTTATTGATCCTCTAGGATCAAATTTACACCTTTATATGTCTATAATATTACGATGTTCAGTAAGGTGTGAAAAAAAGACATATTTCTCATTAAACCAATTCATTTACACATAAAAAAACGCACACGTTTACAAATTTAATTGTGTCCTTGTCTCAAGCGAAAATCTTTCTGAGTTTAAACCGCTCACAACAAACGATTCAAAAGGCTGAAATCTACATAAAAATAAACTCACTTTCACATTTACAATATTAGTAAGGGTAAATTAGAAATCGTTAAATTAGAAGAAGGGGTCTGTCCCTGTTAACGCTATGTTAATGATCAACAACGCCGAAAAAATACAATGCTATGGCTCATTCAGTCGATTTCTTACTGTTGTAGGGACAGTCAAATTCATCACTGTAGTCAAACGGACAGTCGATGTGACCGTCACAACGCCGATTCACGTGAATGCACGGACCATTCTCACAACGCCATTCCTGTGTATTCCTGCATGCACGGCCTAGTAAAGGGAATGTTCAGTTTAAATCTGAATGTCGAAAATATAGATTATATTTTTTTTTTTTCGCAGAATAGCTTGTTAAATATTTTTTGAAATATGTTCTCAACTGCTGAGCTTATTGAAATGAAAATCCTTTAAAACATTTCATCGTATCGAAAACAACTGTGTTCAAACAGTTGCCCAAAAGCTGTCTGATGTAGAAACGTGTAACGAACATTTTTTTATTTATTACTAGCTTTTGCCCGCGACTTCATCCGCGTAGAAGTCGAAATTTTTTCTATTAGGTTTTTTGATTGTTTTTTTTTTAATTATAAATATGAATGCTTCTGTCCTTGACTTCATTCACGTAGAAATTGGAAATATTTGTAAAGTACAATTACATTAGTAGTACCAGTCAAAACTGTTACACTGATCACGTAATTACAAAGAAATTTAACTCCAAGTCATAATAAGAAAGAATAAAATAATTGATGTAACCATTTTATTTTGAGGGAATGTTGGGGAAAGCCACTCGGAGTTAGTGAATTCAGGAATTCTTAAGGGTAATGTACCGCATCATCTTCATCCATTACATTATCAAAGGAAATATAGTTGATGCTTATCTCATCGCTACTATTTCTAGCCGCGAATCCCCCACGAGACCCTTAACACATCCACTGGTAGTCTTTATTTTCTATTTGGACTACATTTGGATATACTTTGGAGATTAGATCCTCATTGCTGGTAACTTTCTCATCTAAATTACGATCTATTTAGATTGTGTTTTCATTTTCACAATAAGGTACTTCCCCATCGCTTATATATAATTTAAATATAGAAGCTGACATTTTATAGTGATAGTAGATATTGGTTATGATTTTCATTAAGTATTTTGACATTTTATCAACATTAATGGACCATTCAATTATTATATACTGACATTTTATAATGATAGCAGGTATCGGTAACATCTGATGTCACATTATTATGACATTTTTGATCAACGATTTGTGAAATTAAATATTTACAATTATTTGTTTCATCAGACATTTTGTAGCAATTATAGTGATAACTGAAGTATGAATATAACATATTTTTTATAAATTTAATGAATATGATGAATTTGCACACACAAGTTATGGTAGAATGTAAATGGGCCTCATATAAATTAAGATCATACTGCTTTGTGCACCTACATTCTCTCAAATAAATAAATAATAATAATTATTATTAAAAGTAACTATGAAGGAAAATTGTAAAACATAATTTTTGTGTAACTTAAACCAGCGCACGCAATGGAAGCTTTCAAATGGAATCATTTTCCCCCGTTTTTGCAACATTTTTTGTCGATACTCCCTTCATATTAGTCATAACGTGATATTGTATATAGCCTATATATAGCCTTTCTCGATAAACGGGCTATCCTACACTGAAATAATTTTTCAAATAAGACCTGTAGTTCCTAAGATTAGCGCGTTCAACCAAACAAGCAAACTCTTTAGCTTTATGATATTAGTACAGATGAGAAACACCTCTGCGTAACCGCTATATTTGAATATAGTAACTGTAACTTACTATTAGGGTCTCCTCTGCCACCACCGCCAAAGCTACTGCCACTGCCAGGATAACCACCACCAAAACCACCAGTGCTACTGCCACTTTGAGGGTAACCAGCGCCAGACCAGCCGGTGCTATTGTTACCACTGCCAGGGTAGCCACCGCCAGCACCACCAGTACCACTGCCACTGCCAGGATATCCAGTGCCAGCACCGCCAGTACTACTGCCACTGCCGGGATATCCACCGCCAGCACCGTAACTATTGCTACCACTGCCAGGATATCCAGTGCCAGCACCGCCAGTACTACTGCCACTGTCAGGATATCCACCGCCAGCACCGAAACTATTGCTACCACTGCCAGGATATCCAGAGCCAGCACCGCTGCTTGGGTATTTGCCATCACCACCCCCGGAGCTACTACCATTGCTAGGGTAACTGCTGCCGCCACCATTGCCTGGGTAACTGCTGCCGCCACCATTGCCTGGGTAACTGCTGCCGCCACCATTGCCTGGGTAACTACTGCCGCCACCATTGCCTGGGTAACTGCTGCCGCCACCATTGCCTGGGTAACTGCTGCCGCCACCATTGCCTGGGTAACTGCTGCCGCCATCATTGCCTGGGTAACTGCTGCCGCCACCATTGCCTGGGTAACTACTGCCGCCACCATTGCCTGGGTAACTGCTGCCGCCACCATTGCCTGGGTAACTGCTGCCGCCACCATTGCCTGGGTAACTGCTGTCGCCACCATTGCCTGGGTAACTGCTGCCGCCACCATTGTTGTAGTTTCCACTGCCAGGATAACCACTACTGCCACCAGAAGAGTCACTGCCAGGTATCTTACCACTATTGCTACCTCCAGGATAGATAGGATAGATTGGCCGAGATCGTTCCGTAGTGCTGAGGTATCCTTCATTTGGTATCCTAGACGTCGTAGATAGCGGGCAGCCCAGTTCGTCACTTCCATCTTGGCAGTCGGTATTACCATCGCAGATTGCCGCACTTGGGACGCAATCGCCGTTTCTGCATACGAAGCTGTCCGCCCAGCAACCTAGAGTAGTGAAATTAACTGATTAATTATGAGGTTTTATTAATGAAATAAGGTGGTTATTTTAGTACCAAACGATTCAAAATCTATAAAAGTACTAGGAACGGCATCACACTATAACTAGAGGTAAAAATATGTAAATATTTTACGAATGTAACAGATTATTTATTATTTAACATTTTATAATAATTTTAAATAATTTTAGGCTCTTTAGTACTTAGTTTTTGAAAATAACAACTAACAGCATGTAAAAAATCTTAGTATCTGTTACAATCGTAGTCAATAAAATTAAACTATTAGAATTACAGGATTTTAAGCAGAAATGAAAACGTGCAAGAAACGATGTGATTATCAGAAAAACGAGAATAATTGTGACCTGTTTCATCGCCTCCGGATAACTTTGGGTTAACTTATCTGGTAGATAAATATTGCCTATCAAAGTGCTGCAAAGCAAGTCCAATTCACGCGCGACCAAGGCCTTACGTATTGTTTAACTAATTAACATAATCTGGAGGTTGCTCATTTCATCTATGATTAACTTTAATATGCTATAGTATGACAATGACAAAAACATGCACATATTCTCGAATAAAATGCTTGGCCTGGCTGTGAACGATTTTAACAAATACTTCTAATAAATTAATGAAAAGACGGTGATAAAAGAACAGGTATGTCAATCCTAAATCGTTTCTCTAAAATTAATGGAACTAACCTATACACATATATTTTTTATAATATATTCAAATGATGTACTGTTCGCCTGGAAGGAATCATAAAAGGGTAGACTAAACTAATTTTTTTTTTCACAACGCATTCCAAAACGACAGCTTTTGTGTACTTCCCCGTCTGAGTGTAATATTGCCATCATTAAAACTTTATTTTCAAATACCTGTACAGGCCAGATCTGCGCCCCTTTTCACTCTACGATATATAATGCCCTTTACACCGCCAGAAACAGAATAGATGGAGGAATATCATAAAAGTTAAAATGATGAAGCAAATGGGTGATCACGACCCTTAGCATTGAGGAATACAACGCAAGGAGGATACAAGACAATAAATGAATTTCTTCATCTCTTTCAAAATCGCCGTCTTAATGTGTATTCAACACTCGTAAAATTGCATTGGTAAAGGAAATCGATTTATGAAAATATTACGAATTTGATAGAGCAACTATTAATTATGGTACTATTCTGCTTTCCGTCAATGTTCGATATGTCTTTGATATACTTCTATAGATATGTATTAGGATCCAGGTAGATCCCTAAACGGATTTTTTTAGGTGGGAAAATCATGTAATGACAAATCGCGCTCTTGGGCGGAGCGCGAGATAGTGTCAGACTTTTACTGATTAAAAACCCACTCCTGTTCCTTCTTTGTCTTCGTCCCAGGGCCCCGGGTTTCACTTTCACAAACGCACCGTCGACGACTAGGGCTCGGACCGGAAGGTTTTCTGACAGTCGGATAGCGGGCTACCCATTACTCGCTGTTCGCAAGCCCGCACCTACGGTGGCCGGAAATCGGGATCGGAATCCCAGCGGTGGTTGGGACGTGTGGTCCTTTGCTAGCATTACTGCTTCGCAGAAGGAGGCGACCGCCTGCCACTCCTCCTCGCTCCGGACCATGGCCTATACCAAGGCCCGGCGCGAGAGATCACGGCGTTGTTCTGCCCAAGCGGGGCACACCTCTACCGTGTGCTCCACCGTGTCCTCCGGGCGGTCCACACAGTGGCAAGACCGGTGCGTCGCTTCCGCACGAATCTGGTGCAGGAACTTCCCGAACTTACCGTGTTCGGTGAGAACTTGCGTCATGCGGAAGATGAGGACGCCGTGAGGTCTTTCCAACCACGTCTCAAAAAGGGGACTTTCCACCATCATTATGGCGTGCACAATCCCTGAACAGGTTAGATGCACTTATCTCCATTTTAAGCAACGTGAAAAACTCCTAACAATTCGCCAATTTGTTTATCTGGCATCTTTTGTCTTCGTGATAAGAAACATTATGACAGCAATTATTATACTCAGACGAGGCAGAACAAAAATGAGTGAGATACCAGTATTTAAACAGTTTTGTTCATCGGAAAAATCGTGACAGTCGTAAATATTGTCACAGCGCCTCGAGTGTGGAATACACCGGCCGTCGAAGCAGGTGAACTCAGACTCGTGGCAGGCGGCCATCGCCGGCGACCTCGACGCTCTCGTTATGTACCAAGCTGGACACCCATTATGAACATCAACCTTCCAATTATGACACTATACCTAATTGTACCCTAGATTCGATAGGCAAGGACTCTTTTCACGTACATATTTTCAAGCCCAGTGTAAGATATACTTCCTATGGATTTGGTTACTGTACTAATTTGCATCCCATTTGATTGGATATCCTAGAAAGCCTTCGATCCTTCAACTATTTTACTTATAACTGTTTCTATATTTCGCAAATAAAAAAATATCTTCTAATAATTGAATTTCTTAAATAATCTTGATTACTGGTTTAATGATTTTACAACGGCCAAGCTGTTATTTTCGTGTTCGTGCCGTTAAGAGAGAAGAAGAAGTACCGTTCTATAGAAGGCACAATTACCATGTAGAGGTGCATGGTGCTTAATTAGTTTCAACAAGAAAGTGCCATGAAGTATGCAACAATTGAGTTAATAGTGCTTTTTTTAAGTTCTATAAGCGTGTTAGTGCCCTGTGCTAGCCAATTAATTAAAAATATCCAGTGGAGTTGACTGCTGCTTGTTCTTGACAATAGTTTTGAATTTACAGTACATGTGCAGCATGTTATTGTATTATAAATACTTTCTTATTTTATATTATATATATGTAATATCAAGAACAAGTAACAGCAATCCACAATTTAAAAACAAATTATATATATAGATTTTATGTTCCTAGGAATAAATTTAATTGAACATAGTCAATTTCATATATAAATCGATATTATTATAATCGGAGGCAGATCGCCTCAAGTTTTGATTAAAACTTTATTTATGTTAATTAATTTACTAATTCTAAGACTCGTATGTCAGAACACCTAAAAAGTTTATGTCTTCAATCTTTGTTTTCATTTCATTGCAATATCTCTTCTTTCATAAAATATTTACTACCTAAATATTTTTTACCAAAGTATATTGTGAGAAAAATATTTTGATACTTACGGCAGTTAGCTTCGTCAGACCCATCTTCACAGTCTATATTATGATCGCATTCGAATTGCTTGTTGATGCAAATATTATCCGATTGACATTTAAATTGCTCAATATTGCATGGTTCTGGAATAATACAACATTATAAAATAAATAAAGCTAACGGTTCAAGGCGATGATCTCTTGGTTTCCAATCTATCAACGATCTGTTTTTGGATGAATATGTACAATGATTTAATTGACATGTCTGATTTACTCGTAGGTACTGTGGGAGAGATTAATGAAACTGTTATTAAACATTTTAGTTTCTCTTCTTTATCTTTGTATAAGTATGACTCGAATTATAAACGTCTCGCTATTATTGGTTCGCCACTTGAAGATCATTTTACTATGAAAAAACAATTGTCTCGTATTGTATTGCTATTTCAAAATAAAACAAACATTGATTAGTTTCGCACGTAGTCTACGTGCGGAAATAATCTCGAGTATAATTCACAAAATGTCGACCAATTACTAACCACCACAGCACTACTAGAACAAAATAATTAACTTACCATCAGGACTGGTGATCATAGTTTTATTACAATTGATCTCGTCACTTCCGTCTAAACATTCCACTATGCCATTGCACCTCTGCAGATACGAAATGCATTCGTCGGAGTCGCATCTAAAAGAAAAACATTAATTTACAAAAACCTGAAGATCAGATTAGAAGAAAGTCTTATTTTTAACTTTCGCATAACGCATAGTTCGCTGTGGGCATTGAAATAGCAATTCGCAAAAAGATAGAACAATAAGGTACAGTTTTAAAATACACAGAATACAGCCAAATAAATAATTAATTCTATTGCGTAAGTTACCTGAAGTCATCAGGTCGGTTACATTGATCGCAGTCTTTCTCGTCTGATTTATCTGCGCAGTCGTGATGGCCGTCGCAAATCTGTTGGGCCGCTAAGCACGTGCCGTCGTCGCATAGTTCAGCACACGCTTTAAAAATAATATTAATCATTTAAATACAGTCAAAAGCAAACGTTCAAAACAATCAATGAGTCACAAAATTCGCAGATAATCGCAAATGGACGCAAAGCCATTGGCCATGGCACCGACTGCACTTGCAAAGATAATCGCAATAATTTCTTACATTGTTAATTAGAACAAACCATTCAGCATTAATTTATATTTATTGGGAACGGATCGGGATAAAAAAAAATTGAGGCAATGAAAAATTAATATCCGTTTCCAGACAATTAAAGCCAGCCTTAAAAGTTAACACAAAATATAATATTTCTAATGGCAGTTATTTAAATAACAATATTTATTAACTTTCAGATAAACTTAATCATAAAACAAAAAAATAACACAGCTCTACCTCAAGTTACACAAACTTGTAATACGACCAAATATTGAGATAAATATATTTTATAATTTCATTTCGTTTCTGTCTACCTTTCCTTACCTTATGATGGCCCAAATTAGGCTTTACTCCGGGATAGCGCTGAAATTCAGGGGTCTTACCATAAGCCTTATCACCAAAACAATTTTAGTAAATAATAAAAACTTGTCTTGTATTCAAAAGACATTATGAGCCTAAAAATACTGTCTTATAAACGAAAACGTTCAAAGGTTTTTGATAGGGCCTCTGAATGAATTTAGTAAGCATTTCAACAAAATGAAACAGATAATATACCTTCGCAGTCTTCCTCATCTTCTCCGCCATCACATTCGACTATATCATTACATTTTTCTGCGCATTGTACTCGCGAGCCTGAATTGCAGCTAAAACGTCCAGCAGGACACGTGCCTGAAAACATCGCAAAGTTATAACTATCCGTCTTTTCTCCTGTGCAACCCCCCAGTGTAATTAACACATTGCGAATAACTACTGATGTTACCACTTGATATATAAATCATCGGAATAGTTTATTCCATTTATTTTAATTTGTATGTAGTTTACAAGGTATGGACTGAAATATAATAAAAAGAGAAAATCGATCTAAATGACATATAACTAGAAGATAAACAATAAATATAAAGACATTGCTAGAAATCAAACGAGAATAGAAAAATATTCATGCAATATACATTATATAAATATTCATGCACGTGCTTTGAGCTATAATTATTGAAATTCTTCTCATCAGAATTATCTGTGCAGTAGTATTTACCGTCGCATCGTCTCCGAAAACTTACATACACCCGGGCGTTGCATAGTAGTTTTAATTACCGTCCATTAATTATTCAAGGTTGATATTTGATATCAAGTTGAGATTATAGAGATTTTAAACACTGGCATTTCGTAACTAATAGAGTATATTACAACAACTTTTATATAGTAAGTATGTAAAATAAAACAATTGATATAATCAAATAAGTTTAGTGTACGATGATTTCGAACAGTGATCGTATAAATACGAGGGCACTTGTCAAGCATTACTTACCGCAATTGTACTCGTCTTCGCCATTACTGCAGTCATCCCGACCGTTACAAAGATAGGCTATATTTATACAAGAACCGTCCCGACACGAATATTGGTCCCTTTTGCAAGGACAGCTGGTCTCGTCGCTGCCATCATCACACTCCACTGTTTCATTGCATCTGGCATCGGCTTGCACGCACATTCCACTCGTGCATTCATATTCATAAGCCATGCAAACTGGGCCTGCCGTAATAGTGCGCCATAACCACATAAATACACTCGAAAGGGGGTCAATTGTAAATGAGCCTCTTTCGAGTATCATAAAATTAAAATATTAAATTAAAGCATTAAGATTTAACAATTCGCAGTCATTAAATGATTAAGAATTGTTCAATTTTAGTTATCTAAAATAATAAACTTGAAGCGATTGCCAAGTAGAAAATTCGAATTCAGCAATCTTCGTCTTGTAATTGTTGTCATAATATTATTTATACTATAAATACTGTTTTATTTTCAGCTCAGGTCACGGCAAGTTTATATTCATTAAATCAATGTTTCGAATATTAATCTAGTAAAGTGCAGCTGTAATGCTGTGCATTAAAATAAGCGACTGAATGTACAAATTAGTTCAAAGTGTAACATGCTAAAGGGAGGTATAAAGTTAAACCATCACCTTTTCAAGTAATAGAAATTGATAAAATTTACAAAAATCATTGTTAAAAATTTGGAAAAAGTTCAAACCATATGAGCAATCACGTTCGTCAGAACCGTCCTGACAATCATGCGTTCTGTCACAATGCTTGGATGCGGGAATGCAGTATCCATTATCGCATTTGAAGTCGGTCGCACCACATGCTAGCCGGTAAAAGAAATAGACTCCGTTCATTTTGATTACTTAAAGAGATGACTAATCACCAGCAATTTGAAAAAAAAAAAGGATTGAAAGAAATGCAAATAAGGGAAAATAAAGAATAAGAATCTGTTCAAGAAATAGGAATGACAAAGCCAATCACCAATTAGACTCATTTGGAAAGAGGAACATATGAAATTAAAGTCAGAATGAAACAGATTTAGAAATAAAAAAGACAGTAAGCTATGTAACAAGAACCCTTTGTGATAAAGTAACTTACGACAATTTTTTTCATCGGATAAATCTCCAGGCGTACAATCATATTGACGATTGCACCTGAGAGTCTCGGATATGATCTTGCCACTTCTGCACTTAAAGTAACCAGTGGCTGGAAATACATGCAAAGCCATACATGTAAACTGATCATGTTGTAATTTTTTAATATAAATTTTGAAACATTATCTGAGGTAAGATATATTAGTTTCAGTGATAATAATGTGAATTTAATGGACCTTGAAACGTAATCTGAATGTTGATGAGATCTATCGGGGAGATTTATTTTAGCCCACTAAATGATTTGTTCAATTTTACGGTCATAGATGTCTTACCGATGCAATTCCTTTCGTCTGACCTATCTGTGGGGCAATCAACCCGGCCATCACATCGCTTACTCCGCTTGATACAGCTCCCATGATCGCATTGCCATTGGTCTGATCTGCATGCTTTTAGAATTATATGGTTTATTGTACACATTGTTATTGGGTTAGTACAGGCACCATAATTATCTATGTGGTTTTGTTTATAAATATTCCTATTTTATTCAGACTAAGTCATATGAAAGAATCATACGAAAATTAAAATTAAATCTTTTTCAAACAGTAAAGGAGATCACGATTTATGATCTTACAGTACAAGACGCATTGAATTAAAATTGCTTTTTGAATTAAAACTGAAAATTTTGTGATACGTGCTAAGTATATTCACGCCAATTTTTCAAACGACGAAAATGCGTCTTGTTACACACAAAACACGCTCGCAAATCGATAATCTAAAAGATGTAGTTAAAATTGAGATTTAATTTTATGAATATAAACAAAACCACAATGTCGGTTAGTTGCGTTCAAGCTAATACTTACGACATCCGATCTCATCACTGCCATCTTTTCTGCAGTCTTTGAATCCGTCACAGCGGAGTAGGATGGATATGCAAGAGCCATCGTGGCACCTGAACTGGCCAGAGTCCTTACACACATGGCCACCATCCCACCAAACAGACGTTGAGACTTACCGTTTAAATTATCCACAAAAGCAGCGTGGGGAAAATACTACGTTAATTACCTTGTTTTTGGATAGGGACGAGACATACAAGCTGACTCAAAAATTTTCAATTATGACAAGATTGCTATCAAGCTTTAGAGTCTATAAGGGTGTAACGGTCTTGACATGCTTCATTTGTATTTTCCCCTTCTCCTAAGATATATGTCTCGAATATAAGTATATCATTCAACACAAAAAAATATGTTGCTCATGCATTTGTGACAGTCATTTCCTTTCTTTGGTTTATACCTTGCCAAAGTTAAGTCAGAATCATGCACTTTACTATCTGCTTCAATAATTTCATATCGTATTACCCATAATCTTTCGTAGGTAGACTGGCGTCCGGCAAAGCACTTACCACAGTTTTGTTCGTCAGATGCGTCCCCGCAGTGAATTTCGCCATCACACCTTTTGCGTTCTTCAATGCAAGCGCCGTCACTGGCACAACGGAACTCATCGGAACGGCATGCTAAAGACGTATTATTATTATTCATTAATCCTACTAATATTGTAAAAGCCTAAATGTTTGTTTTTTTGTTAATAAATCACGCTATTACAGATTTATTTGATATGGAAAGATATGGTTGAAATTCAGCGCGTGTGTAGGTCGTAACCAGGAATAGGACTTTAGAAGTTTAAGACACTTTTTGTCACAGAAGTTTGTGACTGTAGACTAGATTTAATCTTTCACGCCGCTGCGCGCTGTTTAGTACATTGTACCTACCTAGTACAAATTTTGTAACGGCTTACATGCTTTAGTAATATTCAGGTAGTAACGTCAGGAGAATTATTTTTCAAAACAAAACTGTTGTAACTATTCGTTATACCTATATACCGATCATTTTTATCATACTTTTTCCAGGTAACTAGCTAGATGATTTCCTATATCAAGTTGAGAAATGAGTAGGTATTTACCGCAACCAAGTTCGTCATCTTGATCTGGGCAGTCGTATACAGAATTACAGCGCCGGCTTGACTCAATGCAATGGCCGCTTCGGCACTGGTAATCGTCGGCACCACATGCTCCTGTTAACAAACAAATACAAACATTTACTACGTGAAATTTGCTAACTAGCAACGCCATCTAGGAACGTTGCCTAGTACTATGGTATCCTGAAGGTACGTTGAACAGTCCCGCTTACATACATAGATGGCAACACTAGGTAAAGCCAGTCAGACTATATGGAGTTACCTTATAGGAACTCAAACTTAATTAATAATATAATGGTAAAATGATACTAAAACCGTATAATAAATTTATTTCGAAATTTCAAACGTTTGCTTAAAAATATGTTGAGATGGTAACAAGCAGCGTCATCGAGTTGCAATTTGAAATGCTGAGATATTTGTCGTTTAGTTTATAATTTTTGTAAAAATAAAAACATTTTATTACTTTTTCAGAGAACAGTCAAATATTTCAGATTTCTATGGCAAAGCCAAGGGAGGGTTATGATTTTAGTTCCACAGTAGGAGTGAGATGGCGCTGTAGTACCTTCATTCGACTACGTTGATCAAACAGTTTAACTTTTACGAAGTTAGTTTCAAAGCGATGCAAGACTGTGGTTATACGAGTACTTCACCAATTTCTGTGACAGACTTTAGGAAGATAAACTGACGTTTCTCTAGGCTGTAATTAACGTATTTTGAATGTTTGAACAAGACATTGCTAGAACTTAAGCACCCTGCAATGGTAGGTACAGAGAATTTTGATTGGAGCTTAGAAGCACTTTTCTTATCAAGTAGGTCACTGGTGTTTTGTTGTCTATTAGCACTATCCCGAGCCATTGTGTGCTATGGATTGCAAGCACCATCTACGTCTCATCATATCGAACTTAACATATAATATCACACCAAGCAAAGCTCATCAAATCTAACTACCCAACACTTACAACCTCGCTCACGTAAGCCTGCGTTTAACAAGACCAAACGACACAACTTTAGTTAGCATAAATCGACAATAAAAAGAAAAAAAAGAACGTAGTCCCGACAAATTTTCCACATCTTTTGTTCTATAAACATTGTCAGTAACACCTATGCGTATTTAAAATTCCACCGTTGTTCGCCGGGGCCTACTACGTGATATACTTAAGACTGCATAAATAGGTAAGTACCTGTGAGTATTACGGGTTCAGAGTTTGCGCGTACGCCTGTGAAAATCGCAAAGTTCGTCGTGTTTCGCTATTAAGTATACATCGCGACCGGCGGTGTTTAACAGTCCAGAGGAGCGCGAGTTGCGAGGAATCAAGTTGGGTATAAGCTTTTTTTTACTGAGTTATCAGGTACTATGAATAAGTTATGAGTGTTTACGTACGTACCTATGTTACTTAAGATTGTCTGCAATGACATTTCAATAGAATTCGGTAAGTCTACATTTGGAACGTAGATACCTATTATAAGCGTTTTAATATGTTCGGTCATGGTATCTCTGACACTAAGATGCTTTGTATACCCGCACTTGTGTGGGAAAAATACTAACTTACTGCCTGCTTGAACTCGAGTCGCAACGGCTGAGTGGCAGCAGTGGCGTAATTAGTCCCAAAGGGGGGGCCCTGTATCAAAAACTAATTAAGGGTTAATTTTGTTCTAAGGTTTCCGTTCGTAATTTAGCAAAACACAGAACAGTTGTCCATCTTTTAAAACTCTTTTTACCAGGAACGCGTGGAGGTGTGAAATTGAAATAAATATCAAATATTCAGGTCTGCTACACCAAGCAGTAGTAAAAAAAAAGGATGTTCTAAATTACGCTATTTATAGATAGGGCCTGTTATGCTTCGTTTAAGCGCATATTTTGGCACTCATTGGGAAATCAAAACTTATAGGGTACTTCCCATTGTCCTAGAATCCTGAATTTTCAACAAGTCAAGTCAAGACACAATAGAAAGACAAAGGGAACGCCGGCATTCGCTTGGGATTTAATGAATTATCATCTCATCATCTTCCTGCCCTTGTCCCATCTTATTTGGGGTCGGCGCAACACGTTTTTTTCTTCCATTCTATCCTGTCAACCGTCATACTGTCACTAACTTCCTTTTCTTTCATATTACTGTTCACATAATCCATCCATGAATTAAATCACAAAAAATACTTTTTTTGCGATTCGAAATAATTTTCGTGACTCGATTTAGAATTTAAACTACATTTAGATTGATAAGTTTGTACCTTCGCGCGTTGCGCAATTCCGACACGCACATTATTGTTTTTTTTTTTATTTCAAAGTATGCTCTACTACCACGGAGACAGTGAGACGCAGTCGCAATAAGGCACATCAGAGATGACCAGTGGATAAAACGTTATGAATTTTATCACACGTCGGGGCCTCTGTAGCTCGGGGGCTCCGTATCGTAGACACGACTGATACGGCGGTAGCTACGCCCCTGCTGAGTAGGTTCTGAGTTTGAGTACTGGGTCGGGTAACACATGCTATTGGGTTTATTCATAAGGAAAAACCCACTAATCAGTAGCAGTTCGGGAAGTTGGAGGTGTGACACCTCTCAGGGAGCGACCTCCACCTGATCTCTCCCCGGTCGGTACAGATTGCCGTCCTATCAGATGAGAGTAAATATAAAGTAAGTGCACCTGTGGTTGCGCACACGCTTGGGCTAATCTACGTTAAGTTTAGCTACCGTGATCGAAATTAGGTTGGGAAGATTACAGAGTACTAAATCCTAGTGCCACTAATCAGAGAAGTCCTTTTGCTTTATTAGATCTTAAAGTTTTTGAAATTTTCGTATAAACTATATGTTAAAAACAAAAACTCAAATTTTATATAAACATACTGAGAACTATTCATCAATGCAATCATTATCTACTTAACATTTGTAGAAATGACGTCAGTACCTTGCTATTTAGGCCATCGGGTTAGTCAGGTATGCATTTACATTAATCGAGAGATTTATCACGCTCTAGACAGTTTAAACGTTTAATAGTACATACCTAAAACAATGTCATTAGGTATGTGCCTTTTAGGTATAATAATAAAACTAATTAACTATGATTCGACCACGTCTATCAGCCTAAAGCCTATTCATAAAATGATAGGATTGTTCGGAAACTTTGGATTGGACACGTGATACATTTTTTTTTTAATTTGCTAGCAACTGTCAGTGGCTTTGTCCGCGTTAAAGTAGATAAGTGTCAGAAGGGAACATAATGCCAGGATAAAGTGTGAGAAATATAGGGTGGGTTTCTGAAATAATATTTTTAGCTAGGAAAATGTCAAACCCTAATTTAATGATTTTTTCAGGCTAAAACAGAATTTGAGAATTACTTAACTTCAGATGCTTAATTCAGAAATTGAAGGTAAGTCTACCCGTTAAGTTTAATCGAAATCCGTCATGCCGTTTGAGCGTAAAGAACTATTTATTTATTTGTCTTTATTCCAAAAAGATAAGTAACTTATGAGATAAGCCCCAGAAAACCGTTGCAATGGTTTGACCGTTGCAATGGGTCGGTGAGTCTCTAGACTTTCTTAAATGTACTTAAAACATTTCTAAATAATATAATTTTAATTTGCATCTAAATCTATTGGTGTTTGTTTCACTCCTTATGTCTGCCGGCAGACTGTTCAATAGGTATGGTATTCTCTTTTTTAGTGTTCTGTCACTAAAGTAATTGGTGACTCTGGGTACATTGAATCTACCAGCAGCCATAGATCGTGTATCGTGAGTTAAGCTATGCTCTTGGGTACTGTGGTGGTTAACTAATAAAAGAAATTATGTTTTAAAGTGATCGGTAGAATTTTGAAAATTTTAAATAATTGTATATACATACAACTAACAAACATACACACTTACAAACTTTTGCCTTTATAAATATTAATGTGATTATTAGCTTGCGCTTGACGTCTACCTATGGGACCCATATTAAGCGATGGTGTGCTTGAAAATGAAGCAGTTTTGCCTAGAAGTAACCTATTCACTCTTGACTTAAATACATCTAGGTTGTAGCACTTGTAGCTATCAGGGAACAAAGACTCCGACAAGAAATTACAATCCTTAGCTGTACAGTGTACGTACAGTAAATGTGTTCCTAAAACGTTAGGCAACGGTGTCCCATCGCGGTACATTTAGTGGTCCAATGATGGACATTTCGCTGGTAGTGCTTGTCGATTCCATACAATGTGTTGAGAACTGTTCGATAATTGCTGACAGATGCGATTTCGTCCACGGGCTTAGGAACTAACTACCGTAAAAATATAACTTATAAGTGCAAAAGAGTGGATCAATTACTGAGAATATTTATATAGGATAATTTCAGGTGTATAATTTTTCGATGAAGAAATTCAAATCCATAATTAACTGAGAAATCGGTGTAATACGCAAATAAAATACTTACAGCGGAGGTTACTTACAGAGGTGTAAAACTGAGGTTATATGTTCGATATAACCTCCTCCTTTTGGAAGTTGGTTAAAAACATGACGTATATATGTGCGTGTGCTGATAAGTCTTTTTTTCATGAAAATTACTTGAGTGTTCTTTTGAATTTTACTTACGTAGTGTTAGTAATGTTTCGTGCTTGCGAACTGTAAACTGGGAAGACTCATACGCATACAATTAAACAACTGTTATTTTTTACAAATAATACAGCTGATATATTTGATACATGAAGCACTACAAAGTGAAAAGTTAAAGCCAGTGACATGTACACTAGTTGGATATGTAATGAATTAATTAATATCTAATAACTTGAAAATTGTACCCTTTTCGAGGCGAGTAAAAATAAAGTAATTAAAGGCGTTTCTATTAATGAATTCTAGGTTTTTCCTAGATTTCATAAATTAAAACGCCTGAAGCGTACCGTCATGGGAATATTGTTGAAAAAGTTTAGACTTTTGATTTCCTTGCAGTAGAAATACTAGTAAACAAAACTATATTCGCATAAATCAATGTTGACAAGCGTCTAACATTAAAGATTCCAACCAAAATAATCATTTGCGATCCACTTACTTTGTACGTAGCTTCATAGCGTTCGTGAAAACCTCAAATAAGGTTTTCTCGACGTTCATATGAGGGTAATAATATTTTATTAAAAGCTTTCTGGCGGAAGGGGCGTAAGGGGCGTCCCAGCGTCAAGTCGGCGACGCAGCACTCTCTGAACATAGCTTAATATTCAACAATTACTTAAACTTCCATTTTTTTACTTTAAGGACTCGCTTATGTTGTTTAATATTATAAATGGCTTGTTTCATTCAATGTTTGCTCTTTAAATACAATAAATACTTTAGAAAGCTACGATATCACTGTCTCACAGAGCGTCTAAGTTACTTTTTGTCCAAGAAAATGTATACTTTCTTTGGAATAGCCCACAGAAATAAAGCTAATGCATAAAGCTAATGTTGTTTATAAAACGATAACATTAAAGTGGACACAGCTTGTAAACACAACAAGTCTACAAGTAGGTTTCGTTACCGTATTTTCGAATAATTTCTCATTACTTGAAACTTGGAGTCGTAAAGCGGGATGCGTTGGTGGTTTGTTAGTTGTAGCATTGCAACTCTGGTATAAATAAGATATTAAGTTATACGTTATAACGTTTACTAAATGACATGTGTGTCAATCTGCTAATTAGATGAGATAGACCTATCAAACCTTAAGACTCCTACAATAATTTGGGTAAAAGGGTAAGTCTCTAAAAGTATAAATAGACTACTTTCACTAACAGCTCAGTTCACATTGAGGGGGTTAAACTAAATTGTACACGTGTGTAAGTCTGCACAAAGGGCCGGAAGCTGGGCAGGTCATGGTTTGGAACCCACAACAGTGCCACGTTAGACACACAGTGCGACTATACACAGAATTATTAGCAGGCTCCCAATACAAGGTGCCAACACTCTAGCTAGTTGCTTACACAGAGAGTGCAAGTGAGAATATTGGGATGAATACTAAGCAGTTTAAAAAATCGTGGCAAAATCATAGACGAAAATAACTGTACAGAAATGGCGACATGCTCTAATAGACATGTCGGATTGTAAGTGTGAATTCATTCTGTTTGTATGTCCTGAGGCACTACCACAAGCTCTTAATGCGATTCATTTGGCAACCTAAACTGAACTGTTAAAGGTGGAGCTATAGGTACCTATAGTATGTGTAGCTTTCCCACTCACACGGATGCATAAATGATGATGATGATTATGATGACAGGATTCTACTGCTCCCACCCATAAAATTATAAGGACTCTTTGCGCGTTTGACCAGCTAAAGAGCAAACTCTTTAGCTGTTCATATGTGCACAAAGAGCAAATTCCGAAAGATAATCTGGATTCCTTTTCAGAATTTGTGCCTAGCTATAGAAAGATAAACAGCTACAACCAAGTGGTGTTTAACTTAAGAGTGAATAGATTCCTTATGTGCTGTTCTATCATCGATGACTTCATCGCTTACCATCAGGAGTAATATGAAAGAAGGAAAAAGTACTACAATGTTCTGAAACCACTCTACCTGTTAAGAATCACAGTTAATTTATTTTTTATTTTTGCTTCGCATGGTTTATGCATTTATTGTCAAGTTTAGAAAGTATTTAGTTTTCAGTCACTACAAGTTGATTTCGGGTTCTATTAGAATGTGGATGTAACACATTCAATTTTTTTTGCAGTATTTAGCAGCAAATGTATCGGGTCAGCCTTATCAGTAAGTTTTGCTGTGGTAGTCAATACTACTGTAATTTCAGCTTCATTTTGTGCCTGTTTCAATATTTCCACATATTATCCAGTTGCGCAAACCCTTGAGATACATAACTACACAAATTTGCGAATAATTAAAACAGACACTGAACTTAACTCGAAGAAATCCCGCCAAAAACTCAAAAGAATCACAGTTATCGATCATCACAAAACCTAACTAAAGTAGTAACATTTTGTAAAAATCAATCAAAGTTATCAGTTACTATAGTGAAATGCTAGTTAGCGTCGCGTCACCATTTGTATAGATTTCTAAAAAAAGGTCCATTACGGGAGAATATTTATACTTACTGGCTGAAAGTTTCTTTGAATCGCTTTGAGTTCGTATTTTGTTGGTTTGGGGGCAACCATTCTACTTTTCAAACATGATTTCGAGAGTTCAAAAATGGACAAAGAACAAAGTTTGAGAATGGTGATGAAAAAAATTAAATTAATTCTAAAAATAGTTTGTAGCATTCCGTCTCTACCCACATAAAAAAGACCTTTGAGTCTATCTAAGAAAGTCAAATATAGCCAAAGTACAAAATATCAAAAGACCGATCGTTCACACAACATATTTTCATAGGATTGCCTCGCGAGTGAAACAGATTTTTTTCACAAAAAAGTCGATATTTATGTTAAAAAAATTGCTAGTCTCTTTTATTATACTGGTTAAGCAAATACCACAATATAAGTATCAAGGTTAGGTAAGCTTTTATTTATAAAGCACGAAAGCAAGACAGATTCATGAATGTAGAAAAGTTAAAGAAAAGTTTTGGAAGCGGTAATAACTATTTGCCTAGGAAAATCTGACTCGGTATATAAAGCCGTACCAGGAAATATTTATATCACTATAATTAGAATTAAAATACATTAACATTGGCACTTATATGAGCTATGTTTCCTTATAGCAAAACGACAAGAATAAATCAGAAAGTATTTACCGCAACTACAAAAAAAAAATGGCGATGACAAATTTTCCACGATATATACCGCATCCATGCTTAATATATTCACGGCACTAACGTAATAGGTTCCAGACAGGGTGAACCGGCAAATAAATTAAACTGTGTAATAAGTAGTCGCTATTCTGCACCAGGTACAGGGTAACCCTTATTACAAAATTGTCCCCGTGCTTCGTGAGCAGGCCACTTCTTGTCCCCCTTTCTTATTATGAAAAGGTTGTAAAAGTCCCACGATTCGTTCTAAAAATCAATGACAGTTTGTTTTTTAATGCTAGCAGTGATGATTCCAATAATTTTTCGATTTGATATAAAGCAGTGCGCATACTACGTAAAAAAACACATTTTTGTACATATATTTAACTTTTACAATATCTTTTGTAGTTTTTGTCCAAGAGACATTTTTTATGTGTTTATGACTATTTAAGCCAATGATATGTTCAAAAAGCGATAGCTATAGTCAGTTTTTGGTAGGACGTAACCACATAACTTCACCGCTCTGGATAAAATGCAAGAGATTGTCAGACATTTACTGAATAAAACCCATCGGTGTTCTTTCAGTGACCCATTGCGTTCCAGGGCCAAGGTGACTTTCGAACGATCCTACTTTTGTAGTTTGTTTAGTTTTTTAGGTTTTGTTATGGTATAGTCTGTAACCCTTATTAACTAGCTTATATTTATAACACCCGACGGAAAAGAGGGGTGTTATAAGTTTGACGTGTCTGTGTGTCTGTCCGTAGCATCGTAGCTCCCAAAAGAATGGACCGATTTTGATGCGGTTTTTTTTGTTTGAAAGCTGACCTAATCAAGATGGTTCTTAGCTATAATTTATGAAGTCTGTCTACGTGTTTAAGATCTACTAAGTAACCGCTAAGTAAGGAACCTAGGTAGGCTATAGATTGATGTACAAAAAAAACTCAGTTTATACTCATTAATTCGTTCATATTCATTGAAACTATTAGGTATTACCTATTAGATATTTCTGCACATTGCTGTCCCTCGACTCAGTGACGCTCATCTTTAAAATATTTAGGCTGAAAGAGTAATTTATTAACTTATTTTTTACTTTCTTTTTGTGTCGGGTTTTTTTTAAATTTTATTTTTCTTTCACACGTTTTAAATTATTCACGGAACTCATTTATTTTTAAGCTATATTTGTTTAGTCCATACGACACGATAATACCAATATCCAAGGCACATAGTATCTCACACTACAGCATAATTACTGAAGTATCTCACATAGTATAGGACATTTTTAGTATCATATATCCTAGTGGTCTATGTTTTGTTAACATCATAATTTATAGAGTTCTATCTATCGTGTCTCATAATATGCCAACTGCTGAATTCGAAAACTTATCTGTTATTTTATTATTTATTTAGTTTAATCAATATTTTCATGTTTCTGGTCATGTCCTTTGTGTCTTGGCTATATTTCTGAGAACTTGGTTACGAAACATGTTCAGAAAAAAAAAACTCGATTAAAATGATCGTCAAACTTACATTACAAGTAAACCTTTTCCCCGTATGACTAGTCAACCAACGTCCGTAAAATAATTGACATGTCGAATCTAAATACAATACTTGGTTATGTTATATTTTGTAATAACTAATAACTCTTCAAATTGAGTAAATGAATTGTTACTTAGTCTTCGTCCTCTCTCCTAACTTTGCTGTGCCCGACAGGGTCCATATTGATCTTGACTAAATATACCACCTAATATGTACATAATATGTAATGCAATAAAGTATTGAGTATTAAATCAATAAAATGCTTCATATATTTTTAATAATTTTTTCAACCTTCTGAGAGTGACCGTTTTATAAACCATGTGCGTATGAAAATAAGTTAGTATATCAAAGTGATTTGCTAAAATTAAGAATTTATGTTTGACGTTATAATAGTGGAAAATATGTATTAATTTTTAAAAAATCTCTAGACATAACGGCTTTCTTTACAAATAGTGCAAGACTAAAATGTTTAGGATCGATCACTTGCAATTACAGTAGTGCATGTCAATTAAACACACATTTTGGATTCTCTGACAATCTGTGTTCATAGGTCAAATAGCGGGTGATTACTGATTTAAGCATTTGAAGTTGACTGTTTTTCAAACTCTACTTTAGCTTGTCAACCCGTCAAAATTTGATACTTTAGTAGAGTGTGACACGTAAATATAGATACTCAAATCAGAAAACTGCCTTTAATTTCACTGGTTCCCAAGATAAGGTCACAATAATACTATGTTTATCGTAAAGAAATAAAACTCTGTACTAGTACGGAGTGTGATTTACAATAAATGTTTGCACACAAGTGACACCTTCTTTGACTAGTTTTTATTCTTGACTCGTTCTTGCCTATTCTCACGTTCCTTCTCGGTTGTTTGACGTACATTGAACGTCAATATGACAATTTATTGTATCTCATGTTGATTTATGTTCCATTTCGCGTATGTCACTGTAACATTAGTATGTAGCCAGCAATGTATTTGATGCCATTGTTTTGTCATCAATTCTTCTTCAGGCATCAATTCTTTGAGCTTAGTGTTGCTGTAGTATTTATTTGGAATTTTGTTCTTTAAGTTGATTGACTTTATTATTAGATAGTTAATTCATTAAAATATAAGTAGGTAATATAACCAGATATATATAAGTAGGTACATATACAACTAACTTGTTGAAGATACAAACTACAGCTTGTAGGTAGGTGAGTAATGAAGCTACTTATAGCTCTTTCATTCAAAGTCAAAGTCAAAAGTTTTTTATTTCACATAGGCCTAAATGGGCACTTATAAAACGTCAGAAGCTAGTGTAGGATTCCAAATTGGTTGTTTCCTATGGAGAAGAACCGGCGAGAAACTCCATGGCTACTCTTTAAAAACAAAATTGATGTTACAATATTTCTATATTACAGAATAAGTAGATATTATGTAAGGACATTAGTTCAGTAATGTCATCAGGTTTCAATAGATATAATAATAACAGGCTTTAGGCACATTAAAGTTATAACTAGATAGAGTACCAATCCAATCCCAAGATCGTAGGTTTCCAGGATCTCGAAATTCAGTATTTTGGTTGGTTAGAACCCCAAAAATTCCGAGACTGTGCTTGGTTATTATAAACTCTGGATTTTCATGCGATATACTATTATTAAAGAATAGAATAAAATAAACTTTAATGAACACCAGAATAGAAAAAAAATTACAGAAGAAAGAAAGGAAGAGTTTTTTTTTTTTAAGGGTTCCGTTCCTCAAAAGAAAAAACGGAACCCCTATAAAAACATAAAAACTTCTCCTCCTCTTCTTCTTCTGTAAACTTTGTTGTCCGTCTGTCAAGACCCTTTATCTCCAGAACGCGTAGACGTATTGAATTGAAATTCAAACCATATACTGAAGTCTGCGGTCCCTTGAAGCTGTGGAAAAATAAAACTTCCAAGTCAATAAAAAAAAAATGACACGGCCATTTAAGTCGCAAAAAACGTTTATTTAGACACTCTCGAGGGTATCAGAATTTATAAGGTACTTCCCGTTGACCCAGAATCCTGAACTTTGGCTTAAAGAAAGGTCTTATAGCACAAATATAGGAATAAATCTAAAAACAGTTAATTTGTTATTACGTCACAAAAAAAACATGTTTTTCGATTCGGAAAAATCTTCGAAACTCCATAAGGGAATTGAACTGTTTGCATTTGCAAATTTGTACGGAACCCTCAGTGCGCGAATCCGTCACGCAATATACGATTTTTAGGAACATACATATGACTAAGTACTTATTTTTAAATTCCGGGAGTATGTATCAGAAATCTCTATGGATTATATTATCTAATACCAAGCTACTTGGAATCATTTAGGAGGCCTACTTACAATTTTTTTTTTATTCTTGATAGGTTCGCGCTTGACCGCTGTCTCACTAGCTGGAAAGCGACGATGCGGTCGACGATGAAACGCGCTTACCTAGAAGTAACTTATTCACTCTTGACTTAAAGATTCCCGGGTTGTAGCCATCAGGAAACACAGATTCCGGCAAGGAATTCCACTCCTTAGCTGTACGCACAATGAATGTGTTCCCAAAATGTTTTGTGCAAATATATTTTACATTCCCCTTTTACTTAATTGTAAAAACGTTGATACCACCCGCTGTTGACTTTAAACTGACAGTTACTGACTACTATGTTGGTACTCACTGACTAAACACTCCATTACTTCATACTCTAAAAACAGGTGTACAGATGTTTTGAGCCACACTGCATTGTCGATTAGTTTAATAATTCTCCGTGACGGCACTATTCTATTGTCGCATACGACAAAAAAACTCTCGAATACTAACTCAGTACAGGGTAATGACCGTACTAACGTCCAACGTACAACTGAATTATAAAGAACGCCTTCAAACGCTGGGGTCTTAGTAAAGAGACACATTTCACATTTGTACATCGTTAGTCGACACAATAGCGATTGATGAAATATGCAAAACATGGGATAAACTTAATCCTATTATGTGCCGTACGCGTTGAAAGTGACTTCGCTTACAGAACGTTGCGCCGTGTTATGGTCACGGTCAGATGTCCCATCACTATTTTGGTGTAAGTTGCGATAGCGTGACCATTTCTAATACATTACCGTCATACCGATTGAATTGATTGATATAGTATAATGTGTATATATGCAAACTGAATACGTGAGTAGTAAGTTCTCGATATTTAAAATTAAAAATTTTAATGAAACATTCAAAAAAATATTTAATAAGTAACAATGACTAATAAACGAAATACGTTTAAATTCTACAAAATTTAGACATTTAAATCTTCGAAAGAGAATAGAATAGAATAAACTAAAAAAGAAGAAGAAAAATGAAATAGTGAAATAAAATGTACTGTACTCTTCTAGTCTAACGCTATTACAAACATGAGGTGATGAGTTGACTCGATATTGTACCAGTAACTATAAAAACTTTTTTTTTTAAAGTTTATAAACTATAGGTATTTGTGTAATTTAATCGATATGTATTTTATGGCATTCACTTTCGAAGTGGCGACTGGATTTTATACAGGGCTTCAAGTCTGCTATTACAATAGTGTCATAATGGTGGCATAATTGTTGATTTTGACAAGTTTGATAATCTTCTAATATTATGACTTTCCAATGGTCAAACATTGACACACCATTGAAAGAAGTGGCATAGAATGATAATTTCGTACATATTGATAAATGAATGTCTGACGTATGCGGTAATCTGCTAAAATTTTGATTGTTCCGTTGATCAGGGATTTACCATTAGAACGTCATTGTGAAGTCATTGCTTTTAATCGCGTAATTTTAATAAATCATAAGCTCGATATTATCATTCCACCACAACTCTATTACGAGGCCATTGGCCAATCAATGATCGAACTTTTAGCAAAATGACAATGGAATCGTGTTGGAATGACGAATTATATAAAATAGCAGACTTGGGCCCCTGTTCACTTGTGTCATGTTATCAATTTTATTAGAGTCTATTTACAAGCTTTGGTGGAATAATAAATAAACATTTATTTCAGGTAAGATACCCATAGGTTGACACAAAAACAAATACACAGAACCACACAACATACAAATAACATTCATTCATGAAGATGAATGAAATGGTTATCCGTACTTTTAATAATTAATTTTGTACTGTCACTAATGTAAGATTTTATACAAATTCTATCAAAATGATGTGTCATTATCATGTAAATGTCTTCTCAACATCGGGGGTTAATCTTTCGTGAACCTGAAGGAGGTCGTTTAGTAAAAATTAGGGATGAATAAAAATGCACTCGTTTTATAATAATAATGTGGCCATTAGCTGGCATATTACATTACTCGCAGACTCGATTTACATGCTAATTTTTTTAGTACTTAGTGTTTGGTTTTTACCAGAATTCACTAGAGTCAGAAGGAATGCCAGCTTCTGTGTTCCCAACCACATATAACTTGTTCGCTTACCTTCAAAGCAAGATTGAACAGGCTTATTCTGGATTCGAATCATAGTAAAATAATGAAAGTAGCAAAACAATATATTGCTTTTACTTATGACCACTTAATATTAACTATAATACTATTATATTTGACTGGCCTGTTGGTCTAGTGGTTAGTGGCCCTGACTGCTATGCCGGAGGTCGTGGGTTCGATTCCCACCCAGGAACAAATGTTTGTGTGTTGAGCATGATCATATGTTCTGTATCTGGGTGTAATTTATCTATATATGTATGTTTTTAGAAATATATAAGTATGTTTATCAGTTGTCTAATACTCATAACACAAGCTCTGCTTAACTTGTGACTAGACGGACTTGTGTGGTAGTTGTGGAATATTAATATTATTCTTATTAACGAAACTATGTTTCCGGTCATTGTGGGTATCGTTTAAACGTTAGAACATCATTAAACATTTTTATGCTCATTTAGCTTCACTCCCTAATTTCAGTCAAGAAAAACTCACATTTTCCAACGCAAAAAACTTCTCAAGTAACAAGTGCATTCAAGAACTTATACCTATTGAAAAATCAGTTTCTTTGTGGTCCAACGGTTACAAAGAGGGACATGAATATTGAGTAGGCGTCTCCTACTATCAATTACCTAAGAGTTTCGTGACGTGACGAAGAACCGAACTGGCTGTGCTTCGGACATCTTATAACTCGCTTGTGGACTAGTCCGAGGTCCCGAGTACACAATCACGGCTTTTAGGTAGCTTTAGCTTTAGCGAGATAAATCTCGAATACACAATCTCGGCTTTTAGTTTGGTAGCTTTGTGTTTAGAACCAAAATAGCTCTAAAATCTGTCCTGAAATGATTGATGGTATGTACTGACCTCGAGCTCCTGAAATTGTAAGCGGATTTGTGCATTCAATTTCTCAGTATCAGCTGATGCAATGACGAATTAATGTTGACAAATTCTCTACACAAGACTTATAACGACTGTTGGACTAGTGGTTAGTAGCCCTGACTGCTGTAACTGTGGTCGTGGGTTCGATTCTCACCCAAGAAAAATGTGTGCGTGATGAGCACGATCATTTTTCCTGTGTATGGGTGTAATTTATATACAACATTAATTTTAGTATATGTGAAACCCGAAATACAATATTTTATGACAGTATCATAAAAAAATCACGAAGTTATAAGTTTGTTATGCTACTTGTTGTCCATACAAATACATGGTCACCGGGCAATCCGGGCGACTAAGGGATGGTTTTGCTCCCCTAATACCCGCTATGACCTACCATGACCTCTATTATACTTAGTGTCGGTGGTGTCTAATTTGTGACCTTTTTTAAATATTTTTGAGAAAAAATATGATACGGTGTAAAAATTATTGGAATCGATTTAGTTACTGATTCTGAACAAACTATATACGGGTTTCGTATATACTAAAAATAATGTTTATGTATGTATTTAGAAATACATAAGTATGTTTATCAGTTGTCTAGTACTCATACCATAGTCTCTGCTTTCTTTGGAATTAGATGATGTTGTGTGAGAGTATCAAAAAAAAAACGAAACTTAAGCCTAAAATAGCCCAGGTCAGGTGTTTTATTTTTGTCTTTTAATATTTTTTTCTTTAATTTATTTTTTATTTTAAGTACTTATAGATTCAGTAGTTACTTTTTATTTTATTGTTGTTTGTCCTGTGCGAGTCTCAAATAAATGTTTTATTTATTTCTTTCCTTCTTTAAAAAAAAGTTCTCAGTGGCACAGTTTGTACGACGACATTACAAATAACCGTGACTCGATGAGCAGTTTGAATCTTTGTATCGCAAATGCCCTAGCATCTATTCCGGGCAGGCTAGCAGGTGACCGGGCTCAATTAGAATCAGGCCGAGAAACAAACGGCCAAAATGTCATCAAGTATTCTTGTTTGAGTGGTTTTTCAACTAAAGACCTTAATACATTAGACTAGACGGGCATTTTGGAAAACTCTGTCTACTATTAAATTAGCTGTTGGTCTGATTCAGAACTATTTTGGAATATGGACTATATTGATAAACTATATTGCCGGCAGTTTGGATTCCGTGGCATGTCCTTGACTCTGACTGAACCTAGAGAAACTGTTCATTTTCTGGGATAAGAAATATCCTACAATACTCAAAGATAATAACATAATTTCATCCCTTCATGAAATTAATGTTTAAATCTGTAAGAGATAAATGAGTTATGTTACTGTTAAAACAAAAACAAAACAAGTAGAACAATAATTCTTTTCACTCATTTTAACAGTTATTATTAAAGAGAATATAGCAGAAAATATATATTTAAAGTGGCTAGAAATATTATAAAATCTACTGGTAATTATCCAACAATGCGTTACCGCAAAATTATAATGTTAAATGAATTGTTGTTTTAGTAGTTTGATAGCCATTAAAATATCAATTTGATCAGTTTGGAATGTGTAGAGTGGGATAAACATATTATTTCAGATGATTAATTTTAAAGTGTTGTTTTCATTGTATAATTTATATTATTGATTCATGACTACATAGATATTATTCAAACAGCTTCTGCCAGCGGCTTCGCCCGCGTAAAGGTTTTTAAATACAAACTTCTAATCCCAGTAGCATCGGCTGTGCGTTGATGTGTCAGTCAGTCAGTCTCTCCTTTTATATATATAGATTACATACGTCTACTATCTTAAAGCAAATCATTCAGAGTCCATACACTTTTGGGCTCGATTATGAACAAAACGGCCAAAAAATTTATATTCCACAACAATTAGTTATAATCTCTTTAAAACCTTAAGGCCAAAATGGATAATGTCTTTTCAATTTAAATATTTTCTTTATACCACTATTATTAGGCGTCGACGCTTCATATACTCCCGCTCTTAAATATGAAGACTGTAATATTTAAGAGCGAGAGTGTGTCTGTCTGTCATAACGAGCCGATATACGAACAATAAACTCGTTGTTAACTATCAAAGAGAAGATAGCTCAATGGAATGTCTGTTACTTTCAAGTGCAGGTATTCATTCTAATGAGGTTTTTATCATCTACAATTAGTTTGCTCTCACGGTTCTGTGGGGGATATTTTAAACAGCATAAAGAAATTAATTACACAGTCGGTCAAAAGTAGTAGTAACAATTTGAAGTTCTTCAATTTGAATTTCAAAAGATGACATTGACTTTGTACGGGCGATGGTGCAATAGAGTCATTTTATGAGAAAAAAGATAAAAATATCCAAGTTTAAATTTACTTCGTCAAAAAGGAGTTAGGATAAAAGTAAGTGTATGATGATAAATAAAAATTTCAGATCAAAACCATGAAAACCAATTAGATTAGCATCTGAAATAGAAAGTAATTTGAGGAAGCTCCATACAAATTTCAGTGAACTTATCCAGTTATTTCACGGATTTGTCAGTGATTCTTTAAAGCTCTCATCCTCCTAACCATATTTACGTTTATAGACGACGATAAAACATTAATTTGACAAGCACCCACCCTCAGTTAGGGACAATCAGTGCAGGGACTACGTTGAGGCAGTAGCCGTCACAATTATTGTTTTGTCGCCCACTGGCGAACGTTGATTGTGACACGCCTTCATGAGTCCGAGTCCATATTAAAAGGACAGAGAGTAGAATATATAGAGGAGGCAAACAGTGGATAAGTCGGTTTTAAAATACAGAGGTTATATAATTAGTCTTTAATTCACTTTAGTTCGAACAAGATGAATATCATTATTATGGGTATTGGGTATATAGGAATTTGTGGCTAAATAAAAACAACTGCACGGGTATATCTTAAAAGTCAAGCTATACTTAATGAGGTCGGTCTATGAATGGAATACCGAATTCCCTGCAAGCTTTCAAAAACACGTTAAGCAGTTGGGTTCCAGTGATCATTATTTTTAACCGACTTCCAGAAAAAAAGAAAGTTCTCAAGTCGACTGAATGTTTTTTTTATTTTTCATTCAACGATATCTTCGCCAAATGATAACCGGTTTTTTTTAATTTTATTACCCAATTATTGAGTTGTTAAGGTCAGATAAGGTCAAATTAATTTTATTTCACTTATTTGATAAATGACATTATTATAGTTATAATATTTATCAGTCTTATTATTATAGTTATAATATATTTATTAATTTTCTCCCAAATATCAATGCTAAAATCGCTATTCTACAACTTAAATACATGTTTTGAACGGTTTTTATGTTATTGTTATACTGCTCGTTGTTAGAATGTGAGGAATGGGAACTGAATTAAATTGAAAAGATAAAGTTGAACACACTCGTACAAATGTATAAATAACTGCATTCATTTACGCTTTTATTTTCCGTAAGTTTAGGTAGAGGTTTATCCACACGTCCGACATACGTATTTTCACATACTTACATGGAAGCAAATGTTTTGCTATTATTTGGACACACAATGAGGTTTAAAGGAAATTTTAGGGTTTGGATTGTTCGAAAAAGTTACCGTGACCCTCATAAAAGGCAAATGAAAGAACACTGCGGGTCAGTAATAGTATTTCCCTCCTTCTCGCTCCACCCCGAGCGTGAATAGCAACAATCATACTCGTTGGAGAGAAGTCTTTTGATGATTTCTTACGTAAAAAAAAGGTTTAAAAGAAAAATAATACTTTGTTTATCAAAATAAGACCAGGTCTATTCTTTTCGTATTCCTACATCAGATCGGGGTCAAGCCCGACAGTAAGATATGATTAAACACGCCCTTAGCCAACTGGATGAAATGCAAAATACAGATACAAAGCCTGCGTAAAGAGTTTAGCCGACATGTTAGGATAAATTGTGAGAAATTAAAATTCATACATGTAGGGTTAACCATTGTTTTATTAAAGAACTAACAACTCGCCCCGGCTTTGCATGGTTTTATAACTTTACAAAATTTAGAGATTTGTTTATTGAATGTGTTGAAATCGTGTGTTACATTTATTTATTATAGAGAACAACATCGTTCGGCGCGCCCCGCGTTTAGCCATACGGCTAAAGCTTAAGCTTTAGGCTCTCTGATTTGTTATTTAAGTAGTCTATGGCAGATTCAGAATAAAACAGCAATTAATAAATATGCGTGTATTAATTAAAATATAAGAGATGTAAGTTTATGTCTCTACTGTATAAACAAATCCGGAATAAATCCTCTTAATGATAAAAAGCGCATCAAAATCGTTTGAATGTTTTATGGTATTGGTACCATCACCATGGATAGATTTACAGCATCAAATGCAGGTGGCATGGTTTAAAAAAAGATTATCTATTTTGTAGTTTCGACTGGTAAATGAATTTTCCTTTATATTCAACCATTGAAAGTCGAATAAAAGCGTATGTTGTATTTACAACTTTAAAATCCGAAACCCTGTTTTTGGCTTTGGTTCTCGGGTCATGTCGCAAGATGCTTTTGAAGTTCCGTTATTGGGAACATGATAGGCAGCTCTGACCACAGCTGACTCATCTCGGGCGCACAGATCTTCGTAGGTTGAATGGCCTTTTTACGAGTTTCCCGTCATTTTGATCGGCTATTCACACGATAATTATGCAGCATCCCTGACCTATATATCTCGATTCATATTGAATATTTTATAAACTATGTTAATTTAGTTTTTAACCCCGTTCCTTTCTGTTTTAATCAGTTATTGTTCCGCGAATAAGTTCTTAATTAAAAGTTATCGTCGTTAGCGTGGATTTTATGTTGTTATGTTTATAGGCCCGAAGAAAGGCTGTGTTCTTTTATTTTTATTATTTTTATGGTTGAAACATGTGTGCGATTAATTGATATTTGGTCATAACTAAAGATTATTTTGTGATCTAAATATTATCATCAAATCATTTTTTTTTTCAAACAGACAGTGTGACTGGCGCTTGGTGTCTAAAAATTCCTGTTCTCTAAGTTGTTTTTAAAAATCGTTGCGGCTTTGGAATTGTTTTATGACGTAGTCAATGGTTCGAACACCCACCAGTGTAAAACTCATAGTTTTGTTTGTATCAAATGAACAACATGGAAACCTCACTGTTGTTCATTTGATACAAAATATATAGATAAATAGACATAATATCTTTGGTAGAAACCGAATACGACTCTGTTTCCGAAATTCCAATATTGTCAAAAAACACTGTGCTTTTACAAGCCTTTCAACTAAAGGTAGTGGAATGCCTTTGAACTAGAGCTTATTCTGATGGATACTTGCTAAGCGCTTGTAGATATACACCACTAATTTTTAATTAGTACAAATACATATAGGGGTTATAAGAAAATGTCTTATTTAAGTAAAGTCCCAATACATACGATTTATTAACAGGAAAGATCACAGTCACTCAATTTATGGAAAAATTGTACACGAATTAATAAATGACGCTCAATATGGAAAAACACTGCGCGTAGTATTTTCAAGAGGCAATTGTTATGAATGATTCATTCTATCATGAATTTACCAATTATGACTAATTTTCGTGGACAATTGGTTTTTGGTTTTTTTCACTTTTGACTACAAAAATATGATCAGTAACGAGTACGGGGAGTAAGGGGAGAATGGACACAACATCTGATCCAGCCCAATTGCCAACCTGCCCTGATCCAGCCCAATTGCCAACCTGCCCTGCACGCGCTGTATGCCGGTGGAGACCTAATGGTCACCGTCGTGGAGAAAATGGTGACCGAGCAATGGCTGTAAAACCTTACCCGCAACTAGGAAACTAGTTGGAAGAGGCTAAAGCGAGTCTTGGGGCCTAAGCAGCCCTTAAAATGTCTCGAGAGTTTTAGAAGGTGCCCCAGGAAGGTACCAGTGTAACTGGAGAATCCCTCCCCGAGTCTAACTCGGGCTGCCCCACTGTATGAAAAAGTAACACAAATCCCAAAAACAAAGAAACTAAAAAATACGTCCAGCAAGCTTGTTACCCAAGTCTCTTCATAAGACCAAGAAGTACATCAGTTGGAAATTCGCCCCATGGCAATATGAAGAAAAAATTGCAAGATAGTAAAAATGAAGAAAAGAGAGACACTAATCTGCCGGACTGGCAAAGAGTTCCCGTCCATAGAAATCCCAATAAAAAAAGGAAGTTTTCAAACCAGCAGTCCCCAGAAAGAGTTCCGACCTCAAACATGTTCGCCTAACTACCTTTAGCTGACAAAACCCAAAAAGCTAACCAACCCATAGAATAGAAGCTAAGTAAACCTTCTCCTATCATTCTGTACGGAGTTGACGATGTAAATAAACTTTCACAATTTCTTGAAACAGCAGCTGTAAGATTCAACTTTAAGATCGTCAACAAAAACCGAATACGAATCATGAGTGGAGATGTAGATGTTTACAAATGTTTGATAGCAGCTGTTAGAGAAAAGGGGCCAAAAAAGGGGCTAAGGGGAAAGGGGGGGAAGGGGGGGGGGGCACACCTTTAATAGAGGAACCAAGCTACAGGCTTGTGGTTAGAAACCTACACCGTACAACCCCATACGATGCTATTAAAATAGCTTTTCAGGAATCAGGTAACACAGTAGTTGGAGAAATCATTAATGCAAGATTTGGCTGGATCCAAAAATAAAGCAGCAAAACAAATGTTTACCATCAAATTGTTACTATAGAAGACCATAAAAAAAGAATACCATTAGAATAGGCGTTGTACTAATGCCAAATATGCCAGCAGTCAGCCAGACGGACATACAAAAACTGAAAAAAAACGGTTCACACACTTCAAACTACAAAGGGTGCGAGGTTTACAAAGAGATTTTGGCCCATAAAATACAACAGCGCTCATACTCAAATCTAAAAAAAAACATAAAACCCAAGCACATACAACTACAAACCAACGCACACCCCCAAAAAGAACAAACCACAAATCTGTCTATTGACTACAATAAAACAGATAAGAGATACAGTGAAGTCCTAAAAAGTCACTCAACAAATAAAATTGTTAAGGAACAACCACATCGAAAGAATCATCAACAGTTATTAATCAATAAAATAGAAGAAATTTACTTAAAACAAGCAGAAAAAATTGACATCTTGACAAAACTTGTGAACAAAATATTCTCATACTAAATGAAATTAAAATAGCCACTTGGAATACAAATGGTCTATCACCCAACAAAGTTGAGGTCTTGCTGAAAGTGCACAACCTCGATATTTTACTTATATCTGAGAACAATAAAAATAGTCAAATATACATATTATATGTACACAACATATCACCCACAATGTATCATAAATAAATCAGTAATGCAGCCTGATTCATATGAAACTTGTAAGTACACAAGCATACCAACATGCCAACAGTAAAGAGCATGTTCAGGGAAACACAAAACTAGACTGGGGAAAGATCCAAACCAGTTAGCTGTCCAGGTTACATTACCAAAGTGTGTGCACAGATTAAAGAGACACAGTATACTGGAACTCGGCAGTATATGAGCTATTATATTAGTATGAATGACACTTCTAATGAGAAATATCACTCCACCGGAACTCTTCATTCAACGCATATGCTCATAGTTGGAAGGACTGATCGCACGATATATCTAAAGAAAAATAAAGTAACGGGTACGGATAGAGCCCCATTATTTTGTACTAATTATAAAATAGGGGTGTATAGCTTATATGAGCTTCTGCCGTTATTCAAAGATCGGTATGTCTAAGCTGTAGACGGACTATGCGTCTATGCTTTACATAACATCAAAACATTCCGCCGTAGCTGCATAATGGAAGTTTATTTACACTTCCAATAAGGTCGCCTACCAATACTTGTTACACACTTCAAACTCATTCGAACGGATTGTTTAGTCTGCATCTGACACTGTATATAAACTAAGTATCAAATAAAATCACACTTAAACTTATTTACTCTAAAACTCATTTGGTACTTACTTCTGATGAAGTGTTGTCGTTGAGCCGTGACTCCAGCTATAGTGGTAGCCACGAGAAGGGCTATCCACGCCCTTCCGGGGTTTCTCATTTTGTTAGATCCCTGTTTGTTTCATGTGTAAAACTGCTATGTAGTTTGTGTAGTCGAGCTAAAAAATGTCGATCGGAATTCGGAATGAGTATCAAATTTTCAATTGTTTTACTATCACCACACTAATCGGTTCAATCAAAGTGTTTTGTGTTTCAACACTATTAGTGAACACTATTAGCTTTGATTGAATCGATTATGCATTTATATAAATTGGCAGCCAAAAGAGTTACTTTGACATCGAATGCTTCAACGATTCAAATTGCCGTTCATATGATATATGTAGATTTTTTGTCACGTTAATTTGACTATACTCGATGCTTGTTGGTAAATGCCATAATTTTCTATTTTATACGTCAGAAACATACATTTGTTTAGACTATCATTTATTTGACACATTACATTTCCGTCAGTTTCAAGCGCACTAGTGCATTTTTCACGTTCACTTAATATACCTATTGTTGTGTTTTGTTCTATCACAGAAAAGTTAGTGAAACTCATCGAACTTCATTTGTCGTAAAGTCTGATAAAGTTTTGAAAGGTTTTTGACCAGGAACTGCGAATACATAAATATGGCTCTTTTTGACTACATGAAATCAGATTTATGAAAAAAGAGTGTCATGATGTTGTAGTTAGTTAGTCTTATACATTTGTCAAGAATTTAAGCAAAGCCTATAAGTTTGAGCAACCATCTCTTGAAGTGTTATCAAAGCGTTTCAAAAGCGAAACTTACTTAGATTGTCACTCTTACTCATGTGACATGTGATACCACTTGGTACCGTTTGATGCCGGGTATAGAGTAAACGGACGAGTAAACTTAAGCTAACGAAGGAGAGACACCACGCGTTTGCTCATCACCAACTTCATCATCATTTCAGCCGAAAGACGTCCACTGTTGGACTTAATCATTCTCGCGACCCTGATCAGGCCATCATTCCACCTTGTGGGAGGCCATACAATGCTGCGTCATCCGGTAAACGGTTGCCACTCAAAGTCAAAGTCAAAGATTTTTATTTCACATAGGCCTACATGAGCACTTATAAAACGTCAGAAGCTAGTGCACGGTTCCAAATTGGTCGTTTCCTATGGAGAAGAACCGGCAAGAAACTCAGAGGCACTCCAGAACATTTCATCCCCATCGACCATCTGTTCTGCGTGCAATGTGCTCTGCCTATTGCCACATAAGTTGGCGATTCTTCGAGCTATGTCAGTAACCTTGGTTATCCTGCGGATTTCTTCGCGTTTGCTCGGATTTCCAGTAATGATTAACGTTAAATCAGCACGCATAATACAAACGCGCCTCCGTACATTCTACGCTCGATGTAGAGTCGTCCATCGTTGTCGTATTTTGTCGATTAAACATGGTCGAGTGTGCCGAGCACATCTGTCACGATGACAGCTGTCATTAGTTCATAAAACTTTGTTTTTATTGCAGGCCGTGCCAGGTGACTGAGGCGCTGAGATTTTGTCCGATTAAGCACGCTCTCTGATTTATAGGAAGTCGCACGTTATTGAGTTAATGTTTCTTTGTTCTAATTTTTATTGCAACTACATACAAGACATGTATTTAAAAATAATATATGAATGTCATCAATGTCTTTGAACCATATCTTTGCGGAGTATAATTATGTACATAATTACATAATTATTATATTTCAGGTATTTTAACTGTCAGCCTGCAGTTGCGTTGTCTTGGAGTAAATGCTAGTTTCGTTGCTAGTTCAAACCATGGGTGATTAGGTGGAAATTAACAAATATATCTCATTTTACAGTTGCCTACGCCTTTAGTTTTTACAAATAAAACTAATTGCCAGTTTAATTCATATAACTCTAGTGTCACTTGCGGCAATACAATTTAAAGTTGTTTAAAAATCTTATCTTTTAATTAGACTTGTTGTACCAAGCTGTATTCAAGGACAATAAACTGAGATGACTACCACATTGGACACTATACGAGCTACGTATTGTTTTGTCAATACCTATACAAAATGCCCTGAGATGAGGAAGTGAGTTGGCGCAAATTCTTGTTGCTTCTGGATGCGGGATTTAGTTTGCATTTAGTACTAGGATACCTCAAAGGTGCCTCAAGACGAAAGTCTATAACTAGTGAGTGTTGCCAGTAATGACATATGGCTCTGAAACATGGTCGCTTACAATGAATATGCTAGTTTCTGCTAGCGGTTTTGTCCGCGTCGGTCGCATGGTCGGACCTCATCAGAAGATTTAAAGTCACCCAAAGGGCAATGGAAACGGCTATGCTCGAAGTTTTCTTGCGTAATCGAATCAGAAATGACGATATCCGCAAGAAAACCAAGGTTACCAACATAGCACGAAAAATCGCCAAACTTAAGTGGCAATGGGCAGGGCACATTGCTCGCAGAACGGATGGCCGTTGGGGCGGCAAGGTTCTGGAATGGCGACCACGTACCGGAATACGTAGCGTTGGAAGGCCTCCTACAAGGTGGACCGATGACCTGGTGAGGGTCGTGGAAATCTGATGAATGCGAGACGCACAGGACCGGTCATTGTGGCGACACTTAGGAAAGGCCTTTGTCCACCAGTGGACGTATTTCAGCTGAAATGAATGAATGAATGAGATACCTACACTACAATTGATTACAAGTTTAATAATAATACGCTCACATAATATTGCAGGAGAGTTTAGATTACTTACGAAAAGCGTACTTGCCCTGACAGCTCTGATTTAAGATAGTGATGTCATCTTTATACTGTCAAGTATTTCGATGACATGTCATAACGTTAATGTACTCTGTACCTACCCACGGTCTTCACTAAAATATATGTCGACACTTACACTAATCTGTTATTTTGTTTACTGATGAATGATGATACAACCTTGGGTCGACAGCAAAACATTTTCAATCTACCTTCAAATGAAAATAAAAAAACGTGTAGATATGTTTATTGTAGTTTGAAAGCAGATTGATTTTTGATTACCAAATGTGAATAAAGTACAAATAGATATCAAAACTATATCGTAAATACGTAGCTTGTGACGAACGAAACCCATATTTTAAGTCTCAAGATGAGCATGAATCCCACGACCGAGGAGTCCAAAATAAGAAGAAAACAAGCTAGTGATATCCCACGCGAATGTCAGACAATCTTTACATCCTTTTTTTTTTTGGTCATTGTGTCTGTCAGCATTAACTCTTTTGCATTTTTGTTTTATTGCTAATTCCGTCTGTAAAAGTCTTTATGTATATTGTGTTGGAAAGATGTTTTTTTTTTTATGTCGTTTATTAATATGAGTATCTACTACCGATTCATAGATTTAAATAACTTTAGTCATTGTTATTTGTATTTACTCCCGTTCACATTCCTGAAGCACTATTGAGCTTACATTATAATTTTAGTAATTTTTTTCTCAGCTTTACCGTAATCGCAGAAATAAAAGAAAAATATAAATTTGCCGTAGTCACTAATGGGCTTTTTTTTCGGTGAGAAAGTCATCTTATGACATCCCCCGCTCTTGGGCGGAGCGAGAGATAGTGTCAGACTTTTACTGACTAAAAACCCACTCCTGTTCCTTCGTTGCCTTTCGTACCGGGGCCGAGTCTTCCTTTCAGTACGCGCCGTCGACGACTTGGGCTCGGTTCGGACGGTTACCGGACGGTCGGACGGTGAGCTACCCAATGCTCGCCGTCCGCAAGCCCGCGCCTACTATGGCCGGAAATCGGGATCGGAATCCCGGCGGCTGTTGGGGCGTGAAGACCGTTTTGCCTCACGCGATCTGCCGCCTCCTTTTCTAGCATTACTGCTTCGCAGAAGGAGGCGACCGCCAGTCACAAATGGGCTAGACAATCTAATTTAACTCCTAAAAGAAAAAAAAAAATTTAAATGATAACTCCGGAAGACGCTGCTTAAGAGAGGTGACGTCATGGTCAAACGTTTCAAGGTTGACAAGGATTTGGCTGTTATCAGTGTGATAACAAATCTCCTAATGACCTACTAAACTGAGATTTCGTGAACACAGACACTATAATTATCTAGTTGTATGAAATGGTCAACCGCGTTTTTATTTTTGCCGGTCTAATGGCACTACTGTGTTTGGAACTTAACATGTATGAATATTTAGCATCTCTAAGCTATTTTACGACGTTACTGCACAAACTATTGATTTCAAACGTTTTAAACTTTTTATTTTGACGTTTGTCTTTTTTTTTGTATTTTTTCCGTGCAGAAAAAACTCTATACAATCATAATTGACATGCATGGTGATGGTTAGGATGACACTCAATCCCTCTCCTAGAGAGAAGGTCTGAGACCCAACAGTGGGAACATTATACGGCCGACCATGAATATGCTAGTTTCTGCTAGCGGTTTTGTCCGCGTCGAAGGGAAGTATTTTGGAAAAATCCTTATTTTTTATTTATTTACATCATAAAAGTAACCACTGTGCACAATTTTACCTTAGCTTTCTAGCTCCGCCAGCGGTTTAATTTTAGGTCATGGGCATTTTTTTTTAACATATAATTTTTATACTATATTTATTTATATATACAAAATTATATACAAAAACACTTAACTAATTAAACTTTAATTTTTGTAAAAACACGAATTATAAAGAAACACTCCTGGCATAAAAATAAAATATTCTATGTTCCATCCCAGGATATGATCTACTCGTGTGCTTTACTTTATCCAAATACGCTTAGCCGTATGAACATGAAACATGACAAACATACATACTTTCATCTTTGTTTGGTGTGATTTAAAAAGTTTTTTAGATAAAATCCTTTTTTCCTAGTTAGAACTAGTTTTTACTATATGCCTTTAATACTAGAATTAACTTATGCTCAAAATTAAATATCAGTTAAAACTAGTTCTCACTAGACAAAATGTGTTTTTCCGAAGCGAGTCAGTAAAACTGTTCCGACCGATGTTAAAGTTCATCATACCCTATTCTGATTGTCCCCTTTTTGAAGAATAGCTGGAAATACAACACGTCTTCCTCACCACATGACGCAGGTTCACACCGGACATGGTAACTCCGGGAGTTCGTGTCGAAGAAACGCCCGGGTGTCACCATTGTGCGGAAAGCCCGGAGGTCTCGGTGGAGCGTACGGTAGAGGTGCCACCCGCTTGGGCCAGAGAATACCATCGCTTTTACGTGGGGGCGATCGGCGGCAACGACCTCTCGCTCCAGGCCCTGGTACAGATCATGGTTCAGAGCTAGGAGGAATGGCAGGCGGTCGCCTCTTTCTGCGAAGCGTGTTGCTAGCAAAGCAGGCGGTCGCACGCGCGAGTGAACGGCCCTCAGGCTCTTGCCGCCGGGATCCCGATCCCAATTTCCAGCCACTGTAGGCGCGGGCTTGCGGACGACGATTAATAGATAGCTCGCCGTCCAACCATCCGGTAGCCGTCCGGACCGAGCCCAAGTCTTCAACGACGAGTAGTGATCCACGAACGTTTCAAGATGTCAGCAAAACCGTAGGGGCCCAGCAGGGTCAAAACCTCTAAGGTTTGGGTTCGCCTCTGAAAGGAAAACCCGGGGCCCTGGAATGCAAGGCAACGCAAGAACATAGAAGTGGGTTTTAGTCAGTAAAAGTCTGACACGCCCTTTCACTCCGCCCTAGAGGGAGAGGAGTCATTTGATTTCCCACCTAAAAAAAACTTTATTCTGATTGGTTGCGAGACGTTACCTGATTCGACAAATGCGGTGGAATTAGTTTTTTAAAATAATTATTTTTAAAACTACATCTTGTTTCCAATACCAACTTAGTTTTTCTAATACTAGTTTAAACTAACGAAAACGAGTAACAAAATACAAGTTTTAATTGTAACAAATAAATATAATTCCCGCTAAATCTTATCACTCTGGTCGTCACCTAATTGACATGAAAAATGCATTTCTGACTGTGTAATAAACATAGTTTTTAATCAATATTGGCGATAATGAAGCATGAGGTTACAAATGTGAACGTTTACGTAAATATTGCATTAAGCTTTTTAAGATATAAAATTATCAAAAACAATAGTTAATATTATACAATATAGGTACTAAGTCGGGAAGCAAACCCAGTACTTCATATTCAGCAGTAGCGCATATGTGACTACTGTACCTACACGCTCATCGTTAACGTCGAGCATGGTTTAAAAGCTTGTTGCTTAATCTAATGCAACCCAACGTGATTTTTTGTAAAGAGACAAGGCGTAAAAAGAGAGATAACGCCTGAAAATTCTCGTTAGCATTCGGTTATTCCGTGATTTACTCTAATATTTTACAAAACTTGTTCCAGGAAATACGAGTTTTTCTTAAAACCCTTAAAAATTTTTGAGAAAAATTGACGTTATTCAGATTTTCGATTAAATGCGCACGGCTTCTATAGATGTACTTTTTTATATTTTTAATATATGGGTACATTATGGACGGCCAAGATTCATGTAAAATAGCAGATTTTCATAGGTCTTTACTGGTTTAGTTTTACACAAATTTATATTTTGATTTACATGGAAGCCTAGATAATATTTACAAGATATTTTTGTATCCAAAATATCTGGAGAAAGATGTATAATAACATCATAATCACGTAAGAGCGGTTGTGTAAAAATGCACCTCGGGCTAGTCGCTCTTACTTTGCGTCACTTTTTAACCCGCGGTAATGCATGTACTAAATAAACATCAAGTCATGACCAAAATTATTAGGTACCTAATCTTGCGATTAGATTTTTTCTTTTTCTGAAAAACTATTATCAATACTTACTAATTTCATGCCCTTACGCAGTGCAAAAGTTCAGTTTAAGAGAAGTTACAAAAATGTTAAACACATTTTTGTCACAGCTAATTTTCTTCTGGTAAGTACTTAGAAAAAAAGAAAGAAAGAAAAGAAAGAAAAAATGTTTATTCGGGCCTCACACAATCGTATAAACTAAAATTACACAATAAAAAAACAAAAATATAATCAGTGCGAGGCCAAAAAGGCTCCTAACTCAGCAAGTGCTGCGTTCTTTAAAACGATAAATAACGCAGCGCTACTTATCATTTTCATGGGAAAAATAACAGTGATACAACATTGCCAGAAGAACTGCCAAGGTTAAATGGCAATGGGTAGGGCACATTGCTTGCAGAACAGTAGTCGATGGGACCAAAAGGTTGTGGAGTGGCGATCAAGTACCGGAAGACCAAGCGTTGGAAGGTCTTCTACAAGGTGGACCGATGACCTAGTGAGGGTCGTGGGAATCCGATGGATGCAAGACGCAGAAGATCGTGTTATTGTTGCGACACTTGGGTGAGGCCTAGGTCTAGAGGCCTGCTAGACGCAGTGAATGAAGATGAGATACAATGCAAGACATAGTTATCTTTTAAAGACCTGTACTAACCATGTCATTTAAAAAGAAAATAAAACTTTGAATCGACGTCTGGTTATCATGGCATAACTACATAAATACGTCATTCGTATACAATAAAACACAGACATTTGACCAATGTGTTAAATGAACAGTTCATATGAATCAAGAAGTGTGGTTTTTTTATCATTTTAAATGCATAAAATTTCCTACAGCTAATGGCTCTTGTATAGGCATTGTCTTTGAAGATATAAAATAAATACAATAAAAAATAGTGCAGTAGTTATGAACACTACAATGAACATACGTTATTGTAAAGTGATCCGCGGTGATCACTCAGCTAACTTGAAAAGACACTTGCTATCAACCAATATGTCAAAAAATAGTAGAAAGTGACTGGCTGAAATAACAACGCATAGTCAAAGCTACTGAACTATAAACGTAAACCCTTCCGATGTAGGCGAGCACTAAGATGTTTTTGATAAATCAACTTTATAGGGCTGAAGAGGGGGAAATGTGTGTGTTCAAAATTATATTCCTTGGTCCTATAAATTTGAAACTTAGATAAATTAGTAACTCAAGTAAAAAAAAAAATCTTTATTATTAGTTTTTCAAAACTACCCTCAAAATATAGTTTAATAGGTGTTAAAGTTTTTACGAAAACTTAATTTGAATTTGGAATGTCATGGTGTATTTGCTTTAATCGCTTAAAGTCACTCAATAATATTCTGAACGAGTATTACATGTGCGACAACGTATATGTACGTGTGCGTTAGTGTAGTTATACAAAGGGTACCTACATGTGTGGGATGTAAGCGTGAGAAACAATCTAACTAATCATCACATGTAAGTAACATCAACTTGATAAATAAAAGGGTATGAAAAAAAGGTTGAATATGACGACAGTTTTTTCGAAGCGGAAAAAAGAAACCGTTATATTGAAACAACGAAAATAAACAGTTCAGACGAATTTAAAACCAACTCCGTTATTAGAACTCGTATAAAATGCGACAACACATTTCATGAATTTTTCAAGTTTGGTTTGTAATCTAAACGATCTTGCACAAAAATCAAGGTACTCATAGAACTTTTGTCAATTATCCTCTCACAATTATTTTAAAAAGACCGTTTTCGGTCGGAATTGCTTTTTTTTTGTGGGTGCGTTCACAAACGAGTAAGTAAAGTCACATAGGGCCAGAGCAACTGTGTGTAAGCCATTTGATCGGTGCGAGAATCGAACCAGCGATACACAGCACAGTAGCCGAATGCTCAACCAATAAATATTGCACAAAGTAGTGGTATTTCTGACTAATGTGACATGTCTTTCTAGTCTGATTAACTAGCAATATGCGAGTAAATAATTTGTGTCCAAGTTCGAGGAGCTGTACGTTAGTAGCACTCGAAGCTTATTCATTTTAATCCACCAGCCAATACAAATTAGTTCTCCCCTTATTTTACATTGCAATCTTATTATCACTCACAAGGTTTTTCCTAACGTTAATATATTTTTCTTTTCCAAATAGATTAGATTTATACTTGGAACTAATAGACGATTTTTCCAGTTATTTCATTGGAGCATTTCTTGGTAGTCTTGAATAATTAACGTTAGTAACCATTGATTAACTTTAATTGGACTTGATTTTAAGATCTTAGAATAATATTAAGTGTGAACCTTGTTAATTCTTAGTGATTTTCAACCCACGACTGATCCAAACAGACAGTTGTTATTTTGTAATTGAATGTACATGTCCGTTGTCATGACGACAGAATCGATTGAAGAGGAGTTAGTCTCCTTGAAAAGGACTTAGGATTAAGGTTTTAGTACTGAAATGTGAAAGTGCAGTAACAAACGAAAATGAAAAAAAGCCGGTGAGTTTGTGAGGAAAGTATGTCATACGTTTCAACGGCTGTATGGGTGCCATGAAAGCTTGCCTTAATCAGTGTCGTCGGTAGTTGGTACGCCTGCCAAGTTATGGTTTACCTTTTATTATGCATTCGTTACTGACTTTCCATTAAGACTTAGGATAAGTTTTTAAATTGATTCAAGCTTTGATGTGTTTCGTTTAGTTTTACGTAATGAATTATGCGTGATGACAATGTTGAAGTAAAATGGTCTTAATGAGAAACAATACAACGCCCCAAATTGTTTGTATGCTTTTTCTAATTTTAGCCAAAAGCCCTGCGTAAATCAATTTTGCCGGACTCTGGCTGAAAAGACAATGTTATTGTGAAGCGTTAGAACTGTGTTAGTGTGCGTAGGTGGTGTGTTGATTACGCTTTGTGCTTGCCATGTGGCAAGCTAGATAATAGGGCTATTGGTAAGCTGACTAGCTTGCCCTATGAACCTCACTCATAACATAATTCTAACACACGACATACCAGTGGAATTTTAATCAAATTCTTAACATTCTATGATTGGTTACTTAACTATGCGCAAGATTAGATAGGGAACATTTAAATTCCTTGCTGGCTATGTAATTATTTATTTATAAGTATTCAAGTTTCAAACGAGGCTATTCGTGCAAAAGTTAGCAAACCAGAATTTGCACTATTGTTTCACATGTAAAACAGTTAAAATGACATAATACACTATTATGATCTAAGGAGGTTTTGCGTTTAATGGATCAACTCGTGCGCCGATTATATTCGCACAAGCGCTTTGAACAGTTTGTGCTTCATCGTGTACTAAAGTCTATTTCTTTAAGATTTATTGCTTTTAAAGTAGGAAAACTTCTTTCAAAATTCTATATTCCAGTGGCCAATAATACAAATGGTTTGAATATTTGTATAACGGCTCAGAGGCTAAAAGGATTTAGGCATGGCACACGGGCAGACCCTGATCTCGATGGGTTATTCCTTGAGAGTCTCGATTCCCGAGAGCCCATACTGGAGGCACCCGATTTGTTTTTACCTTGATAAACTCAAATAAAAGTCAGTTTAGCTTAAAAGTACCATCAGCAGAAGATGTTAAACAATATTTTATTACTAGTTTACTAAAATTATTACACTTCACTTTAAGAATTAGGTAAAATATAGTTTTGATTGGTAAATATTTGAATTAGAGAATATAATATAAACAGTCCTAGAGCGATAACAGGTTTTTATTATCATTACAATACATAGTTCCTTTTTCAATACAAAAAATCAAAGTACCTAATCTACATAGAATATTTTCTTTCAACTTTTTTTTTATGTAGCTTACTAAATATCTAAACTAAACTCAATAATAAACTTTAACGTGCAAAATTAGTTTCACTTTTTTTTACATAACAATAAATAAAGAATGCTTATTAAAAGATTATATTATCAACTAAAACAAAAGTTTCAAAAAACATACAAAATCGTCAAAATTGTAAAAAACGTTTTAAATTGATATAACAATTAACTTTAAACATAGTCTCAATATAAACTCAAATTTAAGCACTTTTTCATTTAAACTGCTTTCAGAAACTATTTGCACCAATAGGATTCAGTATCTTTAACTGTGCTTCACATATAATGCGTTTCATCAAATATTTCATGAAAACTATAAAAAATAACATTTTGCCTTTACAAAGAACATCCCCTTTGTCCCTCAAATGGATTGAACTAAAGTTCGTCAAGGCTACTGCGATGGGAATGCGACCGTCGAACTTAATCAAATGTATTGGCTCTAAAAGGCTCCACGTTTGATACTTTGTGAGGTTTAGGCTTTATGACTAACCAAGCTAATATAGAGCTAAATTCATCTTTAATCTATACATTCTATGAAAAAAATATTGTTTCAGTGTCTGTCCGTTCCACATTTATTTCTAAAATATTGTTTTTGTTTTCCCGAAGGGCCTATAGGTAAAACCATACGAACCAAACTGTTAAAACTGTCAATTTCAATTATAATTTTCAGTTAAAGATCAAATCAATCAATTCGAAAGCACAGTTGGCGCAGTGATTAAATGATGGACTGTTGCAACGTGTCGCGGGTTCGATTCCTGCACGGGATAATTATTTGTAAGGCCTACAGACTAATTTTCCAGGTCTGTGTGATTTTTATTGTAAGTTTACATGATTGTGGGGCCAATTTTTTATCTTAAAAGTAAATCGAATCATAGTTGCAAAAACAGACACGGGCAGGAATATAAATAAATATGCTAACCAGTTTTAAAATAGGCAACTCAAAACAAACTACACTATCATTTTAACAAACCTAGCTAGACTTAGCATGTCAACGTAGTCAAATAGTAAATAGAACAGGATTCAAACCGATGTATTTCTAAAATTGTTCACTAAAATATTACATCAACATCGAACTAGTTTTAATCGATTAAAACTGTTAAAAGCGTCAAGAATATTGACAATGACTATTGTTAGAAAATTACAAGTCATTCTCTAGAAAAGAATTAACTTTTTACATAGTTATTTTACTTCTGTAGGTAGGTACTATTATTACGATACACAACTGGTTCAACGCAAAATTCAATGATATAACTAACGATATTTTTGATGTACACGTATTTTATAAATCGACCACTTTTACGTCATAATTATTTAGAAAAAGAAAGAAAGAAAGTACATACTATAAAAAAATAACAGTAACAACAACTATAATATATTGGAAAGATATGCGTCACACCCCCGCAAAACGGTCAGCGCTCAGTAAAATCAAAAGTGCTGGGGCTCGTGTGCAACACAGAGCCACAGCGCTGATAAATCAGATAACGCCAAAGCTAATCAGAAACTGGATATGTCTATACACGCCTACGCACTCGTAACCAACACCGAGTTTTCGAAGAGCTTTTTTTCCGAGTAACTTACACAGAAAAAGTTAAATAACTATGGCTGACTGAACTCGTTGTTATTGAATCCCGTGACCACAAGCTAGCAACGAGCTACCCGACACTAACAAAGGGAGTGTTGTGTTTAACTGCTTTTCCATTGTTCATCATCTTGCTGTCAAGGAGGCATCAAGTTACGCCGGTTAGCAGAACTATTTATATTGTTGATCGTGGTCAGTGATTCCACTACACATATACTATTACATTGGAATTCTCAAGCATAGGTCTTGAGAACTCATTGTTGCTGAGTAAGTTTATGAGAAATAGAAGTGAATGTGCACAAAAATGATTACCTACGTCAAAGTTTAAAAAAAAAAATTAAACGCATCCTTCTAACTGCCTCTGATTATAAAATTTGCCTATTTGCCTGTACTTATTTTTGTAAGTTCAACATTTTATTTATTAGGCATTTCAAATATTGGCATGAGAAAGAGTGGGGGTGTGGTGGTAATATCTCACTATCTCTTTTGTACACATATATCTAAATGTGGTAACGTCACATTTCAGTATGTACATCCTCACTCTGTAACTTGACAGTTTCTTCCTTTCTTTTATCATAGAATCAGGTTTAAAAGATTTCTAACTTACTTAATATTGATGGGATTTGAAATATTAGCGATTCGGAATAAAGTTACGTTTTGATTTAAATAAAAAAAAAAGGTCAACTAAGTACCCAATAAAGTTTTTAAAAAATAGTTTAGCCTGAGTGCGAAAACTGCTAAGAGGACTTTTGCAGTCCAACGTAAACATTGAAGAACTGAACTTAAAAAAAAAAAAAAATGATGAATTTGAAATAATATTTTTATGATTTATTAATTTTCATGTTTACTAAATCTACTTCTAAAAGTTATTTTACAAACGAAAGCTACGAGAATTAATTATAAAGAAGATCGCATAAATTTTACATTTCAATAGATACTATTAACAAATTACCAATTGACGAGTTGCTGTTGTCAAAAAGAAGGGAAATAACCCCGATCCGGTTTTGTTTCGCTTATCATAAATATAGTTGGGAACATAGAACTCTCAGAGCAATTCACGTTTGAATTTTTTCAAGTACATACATAGTAGAGCGAGTTCCACAAAAAATATTTTACAGAACTAATCTGAAATTCTAAATAAATAAACTTATTTATGTTGCCGGAAAGCAAAATTATGGTCGATCGGTAACCGAAGGACCGCAGTACGATACTATAATCCACCAGTTTGACAAAAACCCACATTGCGGGACACTTATTTAGAAACAGATATTAATTTCAACGAGGCCACGGTTTGCGTGCCTCCGTCTGCCTCGCTCACTTGTGCCTCGATTTAAACGCATTAGCGACGAACTAGCTAATGCCTGCCTCAAAGTGGGACGCGGTACTAATAATAACAATCTTTATTAAATCAATCACTTATTGTTTAAAACCTAGTTTTGGAACGTCACAATTTGGTGAAATATATTTTTAATAAAACCAAAAAAAAATGGCTTAATAAAAGTAATTATTTAGGCCATCAAAACTAATTTATACCGTTTTAAAAGTCCAAAAGACTTTTAGTCAAGAAATTCGCTCAGTGCATCGTTCCATTCAAAAGTAAAAATCGCTGTGGTTCAACTTTTGGGCAACAAAAGAGATATTATAGTTGTTATTTATGCAAATCTAAGCAAAAGCACGACATCGATGCCGTCCTTATGGTGCTTCTTTGCCTAATGTTCCCGACTTAACTCGTACCGATCAATTTACTTTATTTTTACGTCATAAACTTTGAGGCTACTGATAGCCAAAATATCTAATAAATTACCAGACTGTATATAGTTATACAGGCTGTGCATTTAGCTACGCAACGGCGGTTTACTCTGATTTCAAATAATATTAATATAACACAACATTCACACAGCGCCATCTAGTCTCAAACTAAGCAGAGCTCGTGGTATGAGTACCAGACTACTGATAAACATACTTGTATATTTCTAAATACATACATATTATAGCATAAGACCGGTCATTGTGGCGACATTTGGGGGAGGCCTATGTCCAACAGTGGACGTCTTTCGGTGATGACATTATAGATAAATTACACCCAGAAACAGAACAAATGATCATGCTCATCATCACACAAACATTTGTCCTGGGTGGGATTCGAACCTAAGACCACCGGCATAGTAGTCAGAGCCACTGATGATTCAACCCATCATTTGACAGGCCTGTTGGTCTAGCCAACTGTCAAATGATGTGCTAATTAAGTAAAAGACGATAGTACGACTAGGAAAGTAAAAGTCGATAACACCACTAGATGATGTTTAACAGAGAAGTATAGTAGAAGAAGCAAACATAGTACCGTCCCCTATTAACTGGGACCAGCAAGATAGTCTTAACGATGATCACCACTTTGATATTGAACAAGTTTATAAAAAAAGAATATATTGTTGAAAAAATAATTATTGAAATTTATAGTAACAGCACCTACCAAGACCTGTACCATGACGTTTAAAGTAAGATTGTTTCACTCTTATTTCCAGTGTGGGTAAGAGATGGTGCTAGACAACCTGTATAGCTCTGTTTCTTACCCACCCTTAAATAAGAATGAAACAATCTTACTTTGAACGTCATGGTAACCACGCTGGTCATGTGTAAATACATCCTAAATCTTTTTGCTAGAATACTAGTATATCTCTTAACCGGAAAAGATTTCAAAGAGCTCCGAGAAATCGTTGCACCGTCTAACTGAATGAATTTCGGACAACCTTACTCCAGTAACTGTGACAGTATTTAATTTATCGGAAATACGTTATTTCATAGAAACGCGTTTTATAATATATTTTTATACATACCATATACCAACAATTTTAGATTTCAGACAAATCGATGTGTAATTACATTGACAGGCGTCTATAACAGTCTCCATCGCAGGGTCCTTTAACTTATGGATAGTCCCATGAGCCGAGGTGGCTCCAACTTACGAGTAGTACGTCCTCAGTTAAAACCCAGACAGGTGCTTTACTTTGTGTAATTAGCTTTCAAAACAGTGGAGGAAAATATCGTGAGAAAACAGGCCCTAAAAACAAAAATACGAAAACATGTGATATCCACCAAACCGCACTGGACCCGTGTGGTGGATTACCACCGATTCCCTCTCCTAGAGACTAGGTGTAAGTCCCAGCAATGGAAAGATTATGAGGATGATTATGCTATGCTATCTAGCTAATGTTCGGATAGTCCTGCAAAAAACTAAATTATATTCACAAAAACGTCCTCGTTATAAAACTAAACTATAAGCACAAAAACGTCCTCAAACTAAACTATAAGCACAAAAACGTCCTCATTATAAAACTAAACTATAAGCACAAAAACGTCCTCATTATAAAACTAAACTATAAGCACAAAAACGTCCTCAAACTAAACTATAAGCACAAAAACGTCCTCATTATAAAACTAAACTATAAGCACAAAAACGTCCTCATTATAAAACTAAACTATAAGCACAAAAACGTCCTCAAACTAAACTATAAGCACAAAAACGTCCTCATTATAAAACTAAACTATAAGCACAAAAACGTCCTCATTATAAAACTAAACTATAAGCACAAAAACGTCCTCATTATAAAACTAAACTATAAGCACAAAAACGTCCTCATTATAAAACTAAACTATAAGCACAAAAACGTCCTCAAACTAAACTATAAGCACAAAAACGTCCTCAAACTAAACTATAAGCACAAAAACGTCCTCAAACTAAACTATAAGCACAAAAACGTCCTCAAACTAAACTATAAGCACAAAAACGTCCTCATTGTAAAACTAAACTACTTTAAGCACAAAAACGTCCTCGTTATAAAACCTTCACCCGTAACACATTTCGAGTACCGAACTAAAACTGGTTACATACTCCAGTTCAAAGGATCTCTCCACAGCCTTTTAATTCAAATCATCTTGAAGCTTAGGCCGCCGCCACGTTCAATCGAACTTGTTGTGACGTACCTGAGAAAGTTCAGCTTCTCGGATAGCGACACCTTTTGTTTTGTCATTTGAGCCGGCCGACTTGCCGTGTAATAAACTTAGCTTCCTTACAAGTTCGGTATTGTGCAAAACGTTGGTTTATAGTTCCGAGGAATGAACGTTATTTTGCTTTTGCAAACTGTTTACCGGTATACCGCTGTTTTGGTCTTGCTTGTTTTAAATACAATAAAGCTGAAGGTAGTTTTAGCAAAAATGCGCATTAAGATCTGCAATTAGGGAACTACACTACTTTAATTAAATATTCTTTTTCTAAAGCGTAGTAAGACATTTCGGTTAAAAAATAACATTTATTATTGTTATTTTGGCAACAATTTACTAACTTTTGTTGTTGCGATTTCTCGTGTACAGTTTAATTACATTTTTATTTTTATCTCACCGAAAGGGTTTCCCCGACCTTTGCAAAGAACCCTAATTTAGTACAGATATGCGCGGTTTAAATTGTGAGCGTGTTAACTTGCTCGCGTCAACTTTACTCGTTTACTTAACTAACCAACTTCAACACAACTAATATGGTGGTATTTTGTAAAAATATCAACTTGATGAGTTTTATTTTACTTTGGTTGAAGGAAGCAGGGCTTGCTATCTCAGTTTCGGAATAGAACCATCTTACAAACAATGCAAAGCGAAAATTTACCAACCTAAATTTTGTAGCAGAAGAGATATGCTAAAAATGAAGTCCAGCCGTTCGTCCGTCATCATTTTATTAGAATCATGGACACTCTACCGATTCACTTCAAAAGACCCTTTAGTTTTTGTAATCGATGCAGAATTTTAGGCTGACAATAACGAATTATTTTTAATAAACTGTTTTTTAACGGGCATAGATTAATAAGCTACCTGGTACGTTTGCTGATAAACAAAACAGTTCATGACCCGTTCAGTGAGTTCAGATGAAATTATTAAGCAATTGATTTTTGGTAAGTAGTTGAAATTTTTTCTTTATGACTATGTGTTAAGTATGTAACGTTTGTTGCATGAATTGCTGATGGTTTCAGCCGAAGCAATGAGCAATTGGTGCACGCTAAAGCACCTATTGCACCACTCGATATACAAACGGTCTTAGTCCATGTTTATCTATTTATCTCATCATTATGTTTCATTCCTTAACGTGACAGTAAGTTGCTCTTTTTCTTGTGTGACGCTACATGAACTAAGACTGTCTGAATATCGAGTGGTGTAATAGGCGCATAAGATAGTAAGGACATCGCTTTATTGTTGCATAGTAGTCGCAGGCACATTGAGGTTCGTTCATAGCAGAAGGCGCGTGGAGGCAACGTCGCTGCGTACATGTTTTCAGATTTCATTTTCCATTTTCGATATTAATATTTTATCAACATTTATTATAACTTCTATGCATAAAAGTATATAAGAAAGAAAGAAATGTTGTGTGCCATGTTACGTTCATTTCTTCTTTTAGTAATCAATATAGTATACAACTTATTACATCACTGTGAATGGAAATCGTATCTTATAGGCAAAAGTTTAAAGTTCAAACGATAAGAAATGGAAAAATATTTAGTAACTACAAGCCTTAGCAAGTATATTCTTTATTTGTTGGTAAGGTTATAAATATAGGTATAGAAATATATTTTTATCGGTTCATAATACTCTAAGCGTACGCAATACCTCTTTTAGGATATTTTAGCCCAGCTTAAATATAGTGCTCAGGTTTCATGTTTTACGATAAAATGGATGATTAAATGGATTTTTCGCCATCAAAGGCCTCTCTCAGATTGTTTTATTGCTACCAGCGAATTTGCCAGATCAAGATCCAGAGATCCAGGGATTCAGGAAATGATCTACTCATGTACAAAGTAACATACGAATATACAACCTTTCACCTTTATAAAATTAGTGTGATAATACAAAATACAGTCACTTTTTCAATGAACGTCCGTTTCCGCCGCTGCCGGATTTTTCTATTTCGCGGTGGCTCATCATCGCGTTAATTTTCCTTGATACTAAGATATCAGCTGCAAAAGTGACGCATACCCATCTCATTTAAGTTCCGTTAAAAGCGTGCATCTCCTTTGAATAAAGACTATCAATCTTATTAAGATTACCGCTAAAAATAGCTTCATACTAAAACTGCATCCTTGACCAAAAATGCTCTGATAAGGACCCAAAGATGGACTACGATGTTAATTGTAGTACAATATACAGCGTGTCAATGAAACGATAAGATTATTATAAACAATGGTACGTGACCCACACCCTTGTTTATCAAACACTGAGGTCCAAAAGGGCCGAAGTCAGCTGATAATAATTATGTATGTCAGAACAAGATGGCGAAGACGGGAGCACAGTTACTAGGACGATAAAAATGTTTTATTACTCGGCTAATTAACGATTACAGTATGGAGTATAGTAGAGTTAATTGTTTTAAGATTTGATTTGCTTTTGTGAGTAGTACTTTATTGGTAGTTAGGAAACTATGCGACAGTTTTATTCCAATTCCGTTTCTGTGACAGATTATTTTCTTCGAACCTCAAAAACCATGTCTAGTTTCAGGATTCTCGACCTAGCCACTTATTTCGGAAACCTTGCACGTTCATTATTTGGATATGAAAAAAGAAGTAACAAAGTAAAAATTTCCTCTACATCTACATAGAACTGGTCGAAAATCTTTGATGAAGCGAAGCTACACTACAAGATTTTATACCTAAACAGATACCGGTCTAAGAGAAAGTAATGATTTTTTAACGTTTACTGTAACTAGTGTTTTAGGAAGTTAATTCCATATTTTTGGAATGTACGCATCTATTGGAATAGAGTTTACAGTCTACACCTAATTATCATCATTATCATTCTAGCCGAAAGTCGTCCACTGTTCGATACAGGCCTCCCCAAAGTAACGCCTGACCTGTCTGTGCGTCCATCTTCAATTTGATGACAAATGATAATTTCAATAATTTATTTTTGCAATTTTCATTATATTTTCCTAGCATCATAAATTAAACAAACATATCACCCGATATTAACCCGAATAATTTTTTACACCAATGGACTCACAGAGTAAGTGCTAATTTATTTATTTATTAAAACTTTATGCACTAGTAAGAAATACTGTACAAAGGCGGACTGTACCAGTCGACCTTAGGTTGGTGCAGAAATATAACATGGTAGGTGCAATCAACTTAACAGACATGAGAAGCCTATCATATTATTAAAAAACTAAAAATACTGTACAGTTAAAATAATCGAGTATTAGGCACTTTGTTGATAGCAAAAGACATATAATAGGTAGGAATAAGTGTAATAGTACACGAATTAAGACGGAGAATGCACAAGACGGATTGACTGGATCCGGACTGCGGGCTATGTCCGTCGGATCTCGCTTCTATGTCAGTCACACACTATACAGATATAGGCAGACCTGCAGTTAGCAAGATCCAGACTGGTCCATCTAGTGACTCCCTCGTCTTAAATATTTTTTTAAATTACATTTAAACTAGCGCTTGACTGCGATCCCACCTGATAGCAGTGATGCCAGCAATGATGGTGAATCGCGCTAGTTTATTAAGAACTATTTCACTTTAGCCTTGAAAAGAAAAATTATAATCGGAGGGGAAGATCGATGCAAGGAAATTGTTCCAGTCCTCGATATACGGTTTAAACGTATAAATAGCAAAATTTTGCTGTAGTGTTCTGCCAAACCCTTCGGAGTATACAGGCATGATGATAAGTTATGTGCTTAAGAACAGCACTATCGGTTAAGTAGCAGGTACAGGCACTTTCCGAAATGCCATATGGTAGCATTTGCATGGAATTCTGCTAGTGACACGATACGATTACGAAATAGAGTAAAGTGTGTTAGTTACACCGGCTTACTTGAACGTAAGGAACGTAAAACAAATAAACTCTAAATTACTTGACACGCGACAGCCTCCCACATACCTAATACCGCAATGCTATCTATAACCAACTTCTCATTCACACATCAAAGGCTATTTTAATGTTCCTGGCGGTAGAATAACAGATTGCGATCTCCTTATGTTGGAAGGAGAATAAGCTACTCTTTCGCCTCTTCGAAATGTTCCGGAATTTATAAATGAGAGGTGAATGGATAGATATATATATAGGTATGCTATTAAATAGAAAAGTGTATAGTATCCATTAAGCATCCTTAGGAAACGTACATTTTAGTTTTTTTAGACTGGCCTATTCTTCTAGTGGTTAGTGACCCTGACTGCTATGCCGGAGGTCGTGGGTTCGATTCCCACCCAAGACAAATGTTTGTGTGATGAGCTACAATATGTATGTATTTAGAAATATTTAGGTATGTTTATCAGTTGTCTAGTACTCATAACACAAGCTCTGCTTAGCTTGGGAATAGACGGCTTTGTGTGATAGTTGTGGAATAAATATTATTATTATTTTAATAAGGAATATTTTTCAGCCTATGGACATCAACACAGCAGGTACGTTAGCCACCAAACTTTAAATCCAAAAAACAAAACTTCAAGTTACAACATCACTTATAAATATATACATAAAACCTATTAGCTTGTCACGGTATTGTGTCAAAGATACACGCATCAAAGGAATAATAATACGCTAGAGATGTTGATCTAACCACAAGTAATTCGCCTCGTAATGCTGCTACGAAATACAGTAAAAATTATTCTATGTTTATTTTTTCAGGAGATGAGAACAAACACACATAAGAAAAACCAAGAAATGTCGTCAGGCGTTTGATAAAATAGAATTTTCTCAACAACGTTCAATTGTTTCAGATCACTCGATACGTATTCTGAAAGTATGTTTTAGAAACATCCTCATTTAGTTGGTCTCTTTACTATGAAATTGACGTTTTTTAAAACGGGTTGCTTGGAAGTGTTGTATTATAACTTTGAATTGACTTGGAGTTATTAGTTCAAATAAACTTTATATTAAAGGTACGTTATTCTTTTGTTTTGTAATTAGATATTTAATGGTTTCTTTGTGTTTTTTATTTTCTGTAATATCGCAGTACTTATAACCATGAAAGCTAATAAAAAATAAGTTTTTAGGGTTCCGTACCTCAAAAGGAAAAAACGGAACCCTTATAGGATAACTTTCTTGTCCGTCTGTCTGTCTGTCTGTCTATCTGTCTCTCAAGACCCTTTATTTCTGGAATGCGTAGAGGTATTGAGTTGAAATTTAAACCTTATAGTCAAGTCTGCGGTCCCTTGATATTTGACATATTGACACTCTAAAGGAAATCAAAATTCAAAAGCTAGTTCCCGTTGACCTAGAATCTTGAAATTTGGCATAAAGCAAGGTCCTTATAGGACAAATATAACACAACAAATAAAACAGTAAATTTGTCGTTACGTAATGAAAAAAAAAATGCGATTGGGAAAAATCTTCGAAACTCCAATTAGGAACCCTCAGGACACGAGTCCGACTCGCACTTGCCCAGTTTTTTTTTCATATTAAGAGTTCATACGTAGAAACTATGTATTTCAAAAGGCAAGCAATATCAATTACGTATACCTACGACTTCCTTCTAACAAAAGAACTCTGTGTTCTTAGTTTAATAGCTTTCGTTTTGAAAATTTTGTCTTGTAGCCGCCCTCAAAAGAAAAGTTATTCGTAAGATAAAATTTTCCACGTGAAAATGAATGAAACCAAAATAGACATCCCATTCATTAGCAGTTTTACGTATACATTATCAATATTGCATATCGCTTGAGACACATTGTTTCCACGGTAGAACTTATATTACAAAATAATGCGTATTTTCTTAGATTTCATTCAAAAATGGTTATAAGTACTGCGATATTACAGAAAATACAAAACACAAAGAAACCAATAAATACCGGAGCGTTTTATGTCACAAAAAAAAAAGTTATTTCGACACTCTCAAGAAAATCAAAATTCGTAGGGTACTTTCCGTTGACCTAGAATCCTGAAATTTGGCATGAAGTGAAATCTCATGGCACAAGTATAGGAAAAAATCAGAAAACAGCAAAAAAAAAAAATTGCGATTCGGATAAATCTACGTAACTCAATTCGGCAATTGAACTGTTTTCACGGAACGGTGTTTGTACGGAACCCTCAGTACGCGAGTCCGACTCGCAATCGCCCAGTGTTTTTAAATAGTATAAATATAATTGTCAGAGTGATTCATGAGAAAAGTTAAGATGTCTGATAGATACAAATTAGAGTAGAGAAAAGATTCGGCTTTTCTCTACTCTTTTCTTTGTAACACTCGTGAAAAGTTCATTTATTAACAAAGGAGTTTACAAGTTCAATCTAAAATCTACGTTCCCGCTCAATAATCTAAATCAGCAACTATTATATGCACTGCGATGGTTGTTATACTAATTATTCCTCAGAGATCAATTTTTCAAAATAATAATCGTGTTTAATTAATGATTGCGGTATAATTTAATTTGATTAGGGAGTTCGGTTTCCAAACCGCTGTACGTAGCGCGATGCATACAAGAATATCTATTAAAATTGTCATTTGTCGAACCACGAGCGTTTTGAATTTGTGTCCTGGCAACAGTAGTTTTGCATTTTCATTGTAATAAAACTCGAATGACACAGACAAAGAGATCAGGTATAATTCCGTAAGTATCAAAAAGATGAAAGCCTTCAAAATTTAATCCCCCCCATACATTTACGAATATGCAGTCCTGTTACAATATTTAAAAAATATACTTAAATCCCTTTCTGTTGCAAGCAGTGACAGGACAAAAGAAAATACAATATTATTTCGTCCACAATGTCATCAATATTTCAAAAGCTTCTGGAAACTGAAAAGATTTTTATTTTCTTTTTTTTTGTAATTCTCACAAATAGAAGGTTTTTGTTAAGCAGATGATGGCAATATTTGAATACATCTTTGTACCTCCAACCTAACCTCTTCATTAGAATATGTTTAATTAATTAATATGTTACATTCAATTAGTATGTTCAACTTAAGGTTTCGTATTCTACTTGTCAGTTCGCAGTTAGTAAGGCTTCGGGGCGCCATTGCGAAACTGAAGTGCATTTGGTGAAACTCCTACTTTGTGCTGATTCTTCATTTAATAACGTCTTGAATGCCACTCGTCAAATGCAAGACGTATTATGACGTTCCTTTTCATATAACTTTGAATTCAAAAAGACTTACAAGTGGATAGGGGAGCTACAGACGTTTCAATTCGAGACTATTTTGGCGATTTTACGCCATGCATTAAGTTTTTTTTTTATTTTATGATCTTAGTTTAAAAAATCACACTTATATATGTAACCTCTTCATGCTCGAACGGATTTCGATAAAACCTAGCACATGGGTAGACCTTGTCCTGAAATAGCTTTTTATTCCAATTGTCCCTTGGGACAATTTACTATAATCACGTGGGCGAAGCCGCTACCAGTAACAAGTACTGTAAACTATTTAAAACAAGCTTGGTGACTAGTTCTTTTTAGTGAGACAGTAAGTAATAGGTTGAGTAGTGTGAAAGCGAAACCCGGGCCCTGGGACGAAGGCAACGAGGGAACAGGAGTGGGTTTTTAGTCAGTAAAAATCTGACACTCATAAGATGATTTTCCCACCCAATAAAAAAAAGGTGTAAATGTGCTATTGCCGCACCAAAATTTAACGTGTTCTCAGTAGCTTGGCAGTAGACAAATATGTGACCAAGAGTGTAAAACACACCGACACGGTGTCCCTGACCAAACATGAAGGGTCACTTTCGCGGGATCGACGCGGGCGCACGTTTACCTAGCTATTGTGGCGTGGCAGGAGACACGATTTCCGCGTCAGGTTACCTGAGTTGGTGATAGATTATAAAATTCTAGTAACAAACTTCAAAAAACTAATGAGAATATATGTTTTTTTTTAAATTAAATACTCAAGATTCATTTGTTAATTGTAAAACATAGGTACATGATAAGTTCTTATTTAATATATTGAGGGCGCTATGTTTCGCCTCTAAGGCGTACAGAGTAATAATTCATGCAATATACGTAATTAAAACAAGAATTTAATACAGATTTATAGACCACAAATAAAGAATTAAATAATTTAGATTATTTATCGCATTAAGGATTTGCAATCACATAGAACATTCTCGATTAGATAAATTATATGTATTAAGACAAATAAAATAATGGAATAACCAAATTTTAATGTCCGCAGTTCTATTGAAATGAAAATTTGTCAGCACATATTTAAAGAATTTGAATGATGTCATAGATTAAAATTAAATGTCAAAATGACAAATTAAATGTCAATATAGAAAATCGTTTATTGTTAAATCTGAAATGTCAGAAGTATTATAACAACGTGTCATTCAAATATTCAGTGATAGAGTAATAGCATTTTCCTATTTAAAAAATTTTTTTTTTTTTTTATTTATCCAAATTTTCATTCTTAATGCTATCAGGAATTTTATTGTATATATAAGACCCATGCCTAAAATACTCCTCCTTGCTAGGGCTGTTTTTTATTAACTTGTACACAACTTTTTTGTATTATAATAGGTATGACTGTGCAAGCAGTAAGCATAATAGAATACAAAGTGTTGTATCTCACTTATGACAGCAAAATTATATTAAAAAAAAAAAAAAATTTTGTTAAAACCTATATATTCAAAAATTCTTAAATATCTCTTTGTTTGCAAAGATCCTAATTACCATCCAAATAATCAAGGAACGTTTATGACCGCGGTTTCTTATGAAATTCTTTGAGACTTTTTGTCAGATGATTCAAGGAAATCATCAAAAGTTGACAGTTAGATCGAAAAATATCTATGAGATTAATGTTCACATTAAACTAAAATTATAAACAAATCTAGTTCACTAACCCAATTTGTTAATGCGCTGTGAACTGAGCGTTAATGGGTTATGGCTATACTACGATACTGATTTATGTTTCTTATGAACTGGCGGGCATTTGGCAGTGCACACCTGGCAACTAGCGAATGACTCTTGCGCAGGGCTGCCGTTTATTACAGTTTGGAAAACGATTAAGTGAAACCACTCGAAAATATAGGTCGCGTAAATAATACACTACTACTGCCTCCCTAGCCAAGTTACAATCGTTTCGTTCGCGCCGAACGCCTCGAGTAGATAGGTAGTAGTTTTGACCACGTGACTGAGCGTTGAGATGACGTCAGAACAAAGGAATCGGAGGCGTGGCCTACGCGAGGTGTTCGGTGCGAACGATACGATTGTAACTTGGCAAGGGGGGCTAGTCATACTAATAAAACATTTTTTAAATTATAGATATGAATGTATTTTAATATCAGAATTAATGACTTTAAAAAAATCCAAAAACTACTGATTACTTAATTGGTTTATTTTTTTATTGTTCCTAATATATTCCTTGTTTATCTTCTAGAAGAATACTTATAGAAATAATTTATTGCGTTGACTTATTACAATTATAATAATTTTACAACAAAGTTTGCAAAGTTTACAACAATTTGTGCAACAAAGTTTGTCAATGCCGTTCTATCTTAATCAATTTGAATTTGAACACATACAAAAACTTTCGAAAGTGATGTCCAAATAAATTCTATCAAAACAATAAAACAAACGGCGACCCTACGTCAAACAGGGTTGTTAACCCGAACGAAATGGGTACCGTTAGTAAACCGCGCGCGCGCACCTTAGCACACCTCAGATGCACTTTGAAAATGCAGAGCATTGCATCGGGAGCACTTTGGTACTCGCTTTCGGCACGACTGTCGAACTAACTGAACAGTCTGAGAATAATTCAACTCACAATAGAATATTGTCTATGCCGCCTTATCTCATGTCCTTTAACTGTTTCATAATATTCCAAAATCAATTTGCAGATAACTGACTTAGCTAGCTGGCTTAGCTAGCCACGGGACCCCGGGATGAAGGCAAAGAAGGAACAGAAGTGGGTTTTTAGTCAGTAAAAATCTGACACTATCCCCCGCTCCACCCAAGAGCGAGATTTGTCATTAGATGATTTTCCCATCTAAAAAAATCTTAAATAGCTCCCTATCTGAACCTGGAGTTTTCACTTAATTTTAATTAAATATAAAAAAAATGACAAATTAGTTTTAATCTAAATAAAATTTCTGATTTGCCAACTATGTTACTTTCAAGTTTGAGTATATTTTCTAATTTGTTCTTTACGTATAAATTATAATTTTATTAATAATTTATTGATTTATAATGCACTGATATTAATTAAATATAGTAAACGACTAAAATTTTAATGTTTTTCTATGCAAACTCAAACCTTGAAAGCATTTATATAATGACACCAAATTTAGGAATGTTTTAATATTGATACATATTTTTTATACTTGAAGCAAACTAAAACAGTCTAAAATATCGCGTCGACATTTTGAGAAATCTATTTGAGACGGTTTTTGTTTAGTTTGATTTAGTGAATTCTTATTATGTTTATTTTTTATTAAAAATAACTATTTAATTATATAAAATACAGTTATTTAAATGGCTGACATAAAAAACTTAGCACGGGCTTAACCACTGAAAATAGAATTATACAAAGTAGAAAAAATTACATCTCTGCAGATGTTCACGAAGAAATATTTTTTAGGTTTCACCCCTTCAACGAACCTACAGGTGCTGTAATTTCTTAGAAACAGAAAACTTCTGCGTATATTAATATTATAAATAGAAAATATAGTTTTCTTTTAACTGTTCTTCTTAGGAAACGTAAGAGTTCGCTAAGAGAAAGATTTATTTAAATTTGAGCGGGTTTAAAGAGATTTCCAGAAAAAAAAGACACCAGTAGCATTTAATATTGCTACTGGTGTCTTTTTTTTTGTCGTTAATGGAACTCTGAAACTATTATTTGCCTAAGGTGTTTAATTCATCCTTCTTACATCGATGTAAAATAAAAACACGGGTCGACTTGTAAGCATTTTTCCTTTTGGTAAACTTAACCCTCAAAGATATTAAAACAAGAAGCAGTGAAACGGTTTTGTATAACGGATACTATTAAACACATTTTTCTTTTAATAGATCTTTTCTTTGACATCAGAATGCGTTTGAATGCAAAAATCTCAATAATTGCTTTCTTTGACTTCAGTAATAAAATAGGTAAGTACTACGTAGATTTATACAAAGTAAAATTAGGAACTAATTCGACATTTCACGTTTTTTTTATAAAGTCATCGATCTTTCTTTGAACAATGATACATGAATCTTGTGATGCAGGTTTAATTTTCTAATAAAAGAAACCGAATGATTTAAACAAATTCCATGTAACCGCCTATTTTAGCTCCTACTATATTTTTATATGGCATACAACAAAGAATATTTCTACTCTATCGATCTTTTGTCATGTGTTTATCCAAACTAGTTTTTATTAGTAATTTTAAATATGGAAATATACATTTTTTGTAGTCATAACTTATATTTTATAGGTAAACTCAACTTTTTATGTTTGTCTAGAGTCAAGATGCTCTATGTATTATGACAGTGGGCTAGAAATAGATGAGAAGTGTCTTTGGCTAAGATTTTTTAGCCTAAAAATATATGTAATTGGACCTAGAAAAGTATATTGTAAAAACATGAAAGGATCATTCCAATTACAAATAGTTAGAAAAGAAAATGACTGAGCTTAGGGGGCGCGTCTAATATCTTATTATTTTTAAAGCCGGTATGTGCACACGTCTAGGAGCAAACAAATTAATTAAATATTCGATTTTAAAAAAGCTCTTGAGTAACAAAAGTAAATAAGGTACTTAAAAACTGTTCGGAAAAATATGTTGGAACAGTAAAAAATCTGTCAAAAAGTGCGATGAGTACAAAGATTATGTATAATCGGTATCTCTACACGTAAAACATCTTACATTACATACCGGCTGTTTCATCTTACTATTGTTTGCAATGATAAAAAGATAACGCCTTAACCTGCCGACGGACGGCGGAAAAATCTTAATTTTTCACAATTTAAAAGTACATCGGGAAGTCTTTAGAAGTTAATGCGCCAAACTTTCGCGCGGCGATGCAACCCTCGAAAAGTTACCAATAATTTTTCTCCGAAGACGTGCAACCGTGAAGCATTCGATGCCAATTTTTAGGATTTATTTATTTTTAATATATTAGTAAAATATTGAAGCAATTTGTATAACTTCACTGATTTGTTACCGTTTTGTGTGGTGTTCTATGTGCCGCGAAACTTACGGGGTGATGCGAGAGCGCGCGGGCGTAGCGAGAACGTGCGGCGGTGCGCACGGGTGGGGACCGACTGGCGCTAGGACCGATGGCGGGAACACCGTCGAAGCCACATCAACTGTGACTGCATCTCGCGGGTTGAATAACTCATTATGCATCGGGATTCAGAGGAAATCGACCAACGAATACTGTGATCACTTGGAAATGAACTAAACACACAATTAAGGATTGTTAGATGCACTCTCGACTGCTATTTTCGGCTAAAGTTAGGTAGACACATCAGTTTAGAAGAGAGAACCTTATTTTTGGTTGCGGTTTTAGTCGGCTTTTGTGTGTGTGCAAATTTTAGTGACAGCTCAAGGATGAAGAGAATATTTTTTATTGCAAATCTACTTGTTGATTGCGTAAGTATTTCAGGAAATTGCTTGTGGTTAATTGCCTGATACGGTAATTGTGTTAACACTCTTTACATTGGAGATCCCACCCCAAACTTAAAATAAAAAAGTGTCATCCGAAATTAAGAAATCAATTTTTCAAATAAACCTGTTCTATTTATTATACACATCTATGTATCATGCGATAACGTGTAGCGTAAACTTAATAAGTTATTTTCCAAACTGGCGCACTTAGAAATTTTTTAAGCGGTTGTTCGTGAATTTTTAGACGTCGGATAAGTTTTGTTCTGGCTAGATCTGGTACTTGTAGAACTTTGGAACGACAGTTCTAAGGATTAGAGAAGCGACCCGATCTTCTCAAAGGTGTTGAACCAACTTACGACCACACGTTTGACTCAGAAAATACCGGGAAAATTTTCTAACAATCTTACTGTGTGAACGTCTCTGAGACAAGTTTTTTTTTTGGTCTGTTCCGTTCATTTGCTTTGTCGAGATTTTGCGTTCCTTTAGCAAGAAGTGTGTCTTTATATTCTCTCTTTTTTATTTATATCTTTTTTTAGGCAATATTATATAAAGGTTTTTTTTAGGTGGGAAAATCATCAATGACAAATCTTGGGCGGAGTGAGATAGTGTCAGACTTTTACTGACTAAAAACCCACTCCTGTTCCTTCGTTGCTTTTGTCTTAGGGCCCCGGGTTATAATTTTCCGTTAGTTTTTATGTCTATTAGGTTAAGAAAGGTATTACTGAAGGCCAAAGCTCGTTATTAAAAAAACGTTCATATTTGATTGAGAATGAGATGATATTGCGACTTGAATCGCAATATCATCTCAGTCTCAATCAAAGTTAAAAACTGATCAAAATTTTAGGAAGTTAGAGGTGGTTTTTAAATTATTCAATTACTTCTCCGCAGGACCCTGGGATTCCGTTTTGACTTCTCATGGCCCAGTAGGCTTTGGCCCTGCTGGGTTCCTCCGGTTTTGCTGACATCTCATTGCGATGCGCGTGGAACACTAAGCGCCTTCGACGATTCGGACTCGATCCGGACGGTTATCCGACGGTCGGATGGCGAACTGAAAGAATGCTCAGCGTCTGCAAGCCCACGGCTATTATGGTAAAAATCGGGATCTGCTCCCGGCGTCTGGAGCGTCCGTTGCCTCACGCGTGCGGCCGGCTCCTTCACTAGTAGTTATTAATTACTACTTTGCAGAAGGGGAAAACCACCTGCCATTGTGTCGTGAGGAAGCCGTGACGTCTTTCCTGTCACTCCTCAAAGAGGTGAATTACTGCCACGATTATGAGTTATTTCACTTATGAAAGCGACGCAACGTATAAACTTAATTAATTGACTTAATGCCACAAGGAATTCTCTTCCAGCCTATGGGGTAATAAGCTAACATTGTATGTGAAAAATAAAACTGAGAAACTGTGGATATTTGTGAGTGTGTGTCTGTCTGTTACTTCTTCACGCTCGAACAGCGAACAGATTTGAATGAAATTTGGCATACGGGTAGACAATGTACTGGAATAGTATACGAGACACTTTTTATTCCGGGGTAAGCGAAGCTGGTAGCAGCAGCTAGAAGAGTGATAAATTTAATACTGGCAAAATTATCTGATGATACACTTCGGTTCTATATTGTGAGTTCACTTACACTAAGGCCAGAGCTACGCATATTTATAGTAAACGGATTAGCAATGAACTTAGACGCAAGAACTGCTCAGATTAGGGCCAAGATGCGTTCGCAGTGTTTACTAAGGATTCCCTATCCAACTGATTAAATAAATCGGTTTGCTTGGCGCTACTGTATTTCTCGGAAGAGTGTTATTTTGTAAGTGTTTGCGAATATAATATACTTAGAGAAAAGTAACCAAAAATGGAATAGTATCTCAATATGTAATAGCGTTAATTAATACCTACTTCTAGCCGTACAAAACAGTGCCCTTCTGTCTTTTTAAATTATAATACTCGCGTACTGGTTTCAACTTGGCAGTTGAGCGAGCGGTGTGCTCATGGTGAGAGAAGGTAGTTTTTCTCTGTGAGAAGATTTTTTTTACGTAGTTTTTAAAATGCTCGAGAAGAAACATGGATCAGTTATGTGTGGGCTGTAGGTACTTAATAACAGCGCTGATTCCGAGTTGGAGTTGTGATTTTTGCAAATAGATTAAAATTACTTTTTAGATTTGACCTAAATTTTAACAAAAAGATTTGCGGTATTCCATTTTTGGTACCTATTTTATAATTAGATCCCTTTTTGTTGAATTAGTTTTTGAAAAACAAATTGCTTTATTATTAAAACAAAAAACATACTGTTACTAAATTAAGCGCAAATGTATGAAATATTGTAATTACAAATAAATTATTTAATTTATAAAACTTTTATGTTATTAAATCACGCAAATAAAATGGTATTCCATATTTGCTTACTTTCCTCTAATGATCTTTTGTAATACCCTACAGACTTTTAAACAGTAAATCAAAAGTTGTATTTACTCTGTGAGTTTATCATATACCTAAAATGCTAAATAATTTATGTTTTTTTTTTTTTAATTAAGTTATACATCACGTCTCACCACTTTTATCTTTACTATTACGAAGCATCACAAACAATTAAAAATAATACTCAAAGCACTTAAAAAAATATAAACGGGAAACGTTATTTGACGTGTAAATATATATTTAGCCTCTCTCCGGCATGAAACACACTTTACTTCTAAGTAGCAAAGTATGTATCCTTATCTTGCGATCCACCTCAAGATCACTCTTTAAGTAACATTAATCGGGTTTCTTAGCTTCTCCACAACTACTAAAACGTCGCATCTCCATCGACTTACATCCGAGAACTTTCATCTTTAACAGCTAATATACAGAACACACTTTTATTTATATTGAATGTAAAATCTTGAGATTTTTACTGAAGTAAGTAAGCGCATCATACGTCACAATTTGTAGCTCTAAAATGAATTATTATGAATAGGTAAAGTTTAACTAGACGTGATGTCGATTATCTAACACATTAGTGTATTTTAACAAAGTAACAAATTGAATTAGTAAATCACTAGATATATACCTGGACATATAAAACGAAATTATTTATTTAGTGCCATATCCAATATACAAAAATAAAACAAAAAGCTCTGTCAAAGACACAAACACAACATTAAAAATACGAAAAAAAAAACTTAAAAGTAAAGAAAATTACCTATAAGCTATTAAATAAAATAAAAAAAAAACAAATAAAGACGCAATGCAGTATGGGTCTCAAGGTTTTGACAAATGAGAGTCCAGCTTAGCTTCAGGCAAATATGATGTTGAGTTTTTGGATCACTGCGAGACATTACGGATAACTGTAGTCTTTTTTTTTTTAATTATAATAGGTATAGGCACCAGTCTATATCATTAAAAAAAAAAAATCTTGACTGTGATCCCACCTGATGATGCAGTGATGCAATCGTTGATAGTGAAGCACACTAGTGTATTGGGAAATTTACGTATACGCTATCTACTTTCTCATGTGTATTTTTGCACGGTAAATTTTTATGTCGCGCATCGGCCGAAGAGTATATACTAGACCGATCAAATGATGGGTAGCAGAACCGACAGAGAAAGAGTTGAAAAAGTTTCTACTGGCTGACGGTGAGCATCAGCGATTTTTCCTCTCAAAATTTCAGTCACCTTGATGGTTTCAGTCCGTGATCATATTCGCTCAATAAATTGTGATTTCATTTCAGCGATGGTATCCTCTACCGTAGGTTTTCCTGATTTTAGGCTCAAATTTTGCGCCTGTTGCTGCCTAGGCAGAACGATCTACTTTCATACTTATCTACTTTTCGTTAGCCCTTAACAGGCAGTGAATAAACATCAAAAGTTAGCATGCAAATGTCACACTTATGATAAAATATAAATTTCAATTATTTGTTTTCCTTCCATAAATACTCTTTTTTTGAGATAGATGCATTCGATAGATACATGCCATAGACCAATAAGATCTCTGTTCGAAAATCGTATAAAATTTTAATTATATTTATAATTTTCATCTTAATACACAATGAGGACGCATTTTATTTACATGAACTTAAAAAAAGATTACTTTATTATCCCTAATATCGTTTTATAAAAATATTGGATCAAAAACTCCGTTATATTAAATATCTTACAAAAATCGGTTCCCACAACATATTTTATCGATTCTTTGTCAACCGCAACACAAAATTAATATGAATTAACGCGTGAATGTAGGTTTCTCCATACAAAATATGGACGCCCGTTTCTCTCCTTAGGGGGGAAATTTTGTAAATTCCTCCCTTTCTTAATACTCGCCTACGTCATAAAAGGAAGCTCTATGCCAAATTTCACACTCCTAGTCCTAGTAGTTTCAGCTGTACGTTGATATGTCAGTCAGTTTCTCCTTTTATATATATAGATTACCACTTCGCTTCAGCGGTTAAGATCCAATTCACATTTCTCTTGTATATCTATCAAGGTATGCTTGAAACTTACAAACTATATTCTAAACATAAATAAAACGTCATTTAGTAGCTCTCAAAACCGAGACTCAAAGGAAAGACTGTGCAGACGTAGCCGCGATATCGGCTAGTATTTCACACAACACAACCAACTTGACTACGGTATTAAAGTAAAGGCACCCTTGTAAAGCAACAGCGTTGCGATATCGACTAGCTTCAATAGTACATTTTGTTACAAGTGGAGAAAGTTTGTCATTGCAGCCGAGGCGAAATTCAGCACAGCCATACAGACGAGGGTGTTATGGAGCCCAGTGCTGCAGTGACAAATCTCCACGTGTATCAAACAACGTTTTTCAAAACACTTACGAAGAAATACTTTCTCCGAAAATTACGACGCATTTTTGTTCATTTTGTACTAAAGAAAATTTACCAAAGTTGCCATACATTTTAGTTTTGATTTAAAAGGCAACAGGCTGTCGCAAGTATTTTTTACCTCACTCACAATATCTGGCGGCGTAGCTTCTAAAGAATTCTCTTCAAATCTTAATTTCGACTTTTTTTCACAAATAACACAAATGAATAAGTTAGTTAATAGTATTTAATATACTTTTTTTAAGGAGACGCAAAGGTATGGTAATAGTCAAATACTTATTAAAAATAGAAATTCAAATATTTTTGAATTCAGAACATAAATAATTTCATTTTTTGTTCATTTGTTGGTAATAATAAATTATCGTGTAAATAATCATATTTATTTATGATATTCTGATAGTAAACACAATTTAAATTTTCATTAAATAAAAATCCTTAAAAATATCCACCACTTGCTTTAAAATAAAAATAAAATAGTCACCGCGGACCTTAACGAAATAGGAAAAAAAACCCTTGTGATAAATTAAAAAAAAACACTAGGGTGATATATATGGCATGTTGAACCTAATGAAGTGTGAAAAGAGTCAGTTTTCGAGCAAGTGTATCGAACAATATTTTATTGACCAAAAATGTTTTTTTATGTATACTAACAGATTATATTATTTTTAACAAGCAGATTTTAAAGATCAAAATGGTGGTCATAAGTAAATCGTTTATTACTGGAACTGTTTAAAGTTGTGTAGTTTTATGAAAACCTCAACTGACCGCTTGTATCTGTCATCTCACTAGTTAAAATCACACAACACGATCAATACTCGCAACGCTCAGCAAGTGCAGTCTTGTCCTAAGGTAGATGCATAATGTAGGTATAGATTCATAAAGCGTGCGTTTAGGGTTGTTTTGGGATTGTCTACTCAAGGGCCTTTTACACTACACGATATTCAGCACACGATGTTCAGACTGTCTTATTTTTTGTTCCGAGTGAGACCGGTCTAACCCTTATTACACTAGGTACGCGGCATTGACTAAGACTGTCTGAATATTGAGTAGTGTAATAGGCCCTTTAGCTCACAGTATTGTCGAGTAATCGTTAAGCTTGAATGAAATGAGAATGAACGAATTGATTTATTATGAAGAAATGCCTTCAAGATGGAGTGAATTAAATGATATCGGCGGTCGAAAAGCTTATGTATTTATTCATCGTTTCTGGTAACAACTACTAGATCTTGAAGTGGTGCACGCTGATCATATTAATTTGGTATTATTTTTATTACGTGTCTCCTTATCTGACTTTCAATAACTGTATTTTGGTTCAAAAGGTAAATAAACGAGTAGATTTATTGCTTGGCTGTAAGAGGAATTATATTCTTTGTTTTTAGTTCACAATAGAGTCTGAACAGGTCTATGTTATTTCATGCTTTTAATAAGTTTTTCAGGGTAATACTTTGACGTTGCTATGTAAGTTTTACTGTGAAATTCTCTTTCATCCTATGATCTTTTGTTTCATATTTTTAATGTGTTTTTAGCGTAAATAATACTATCTTTTGACATAATTTTCTATTCAAAGGGTGTCTCAGGCTGACGTTTGAAATATTGTTTCATAAAATAATATCCCTTTTTCGAGGTTGTAAAAAATCAAGTTTTAAATTCTTTGAAATCATGATTGTGTCTAAAAACGGACTTTAATCCTTATACGTATAAAATCCTACATTCCGAGAATAAAAAGAGGGATTCTTTCTAAACTCTATTATTGACTTCAGCCAGATTTTCCGAGGGTTGGTGAATAAACTCGTTAGACTCGTTGCATCCTAATTGAATTGTTTACATTCGCAGGTCCCCGAGTCCGACTGATAAAGGGTTTTTCATTAAGAGCTCATGAGCTTAGAAAAAAATAAAACCAACTATTTAAGTGATATTACCATATTTTTTATAATATTGATTATGTAGGTGTACCGGCGACCTGATGAGGGTCGCAGGAATCCGATGGATGCGAGACGCACAGGACTTTTCCAACAGTGGACGTCTTTTGGCTGAAATAATGATGAGGATGTTCATCGATTTAAATCGAACGAGTAGAGTCGAACTAGACGTCTATTTAATAAATACTCGAGATTTGTTTAAATGAAAAGCAGAGACCTTATACAGTGACTTTTAATGCATTGGCAACTTTTATAAGATGACCGACGGTAAGTAATTTTGATAACTAGAACTAAAAACTGGTATTCAATACATTTAGTTATGTTCCAACTCGAAAAATTAACAGATCAGGTAATAACTCTGAGTAATAATTCGTTTTGAGTTTCTCTGCAACGTGAGTTACACAAAAACTCAAAACGAATCTGATCTGATCTTAACATCTAATCTGATGATGATCTTAGCAATTTGTATGTGAATACAAAATTGTTAAGATCATCAGAGAATTTGCGATTTAAATTGCCAATCCATACCTCGACTTTCTATGATAAATCATGTACTGTCCAGGCTGCTCGTCTGTGGAATGGATTACCAGACACAATTAAACGCGCTCAATCGTTGCCAGTTTTTAAAAAACTCGTTATGGAACATTACCTGTCGCTGTGAGTATTGATAGTCGTGATTCATATTTCTGTCTATACTTAGTTTTCAATAATTATATATGTATATATGTATCTGTTATATAGCATATGTATATATCTGTGTATCTAATATAATATAATTTGTTTAATGCTGGTTTTGTCACACCAATGACAGCCCCATTTCTTGTCCAGGCAATTACTGTCCATTCCAGGTTGCCTGGAAGAGATCGCGGCATGCGATAAGGTCGCCCATTGTATGTACGTATGTGTTTTAGTTTCCTTTTATGTTTGTTTTGTTGTACTATAAAGGATACAATAAATAAATAAATAATTCTACTCACTCAAATTTGTAGCTTTATAGCATAAGCTTTTTAAGGTCCATAGTGTTCGATGTCCGTTATTGCGAATACAAACAACATGGTTATAATGAGTCGGAAACGCAATAAACACATGAATGGTTCATTTCTAATTTTGATCGACATTTCGCCTCGTTGGTAATTAAAACATCATTCATTGACTGAATGGTACCTGTTGGACCATTCATTTCACATCGCTGTGATGTATAATTGTTTGTTTATGTTTTTATTTTTGGAAAAGTTTCTGTATCTATGAGTAGTTTAATAAAATCAGCATAATCACTAACTTAGGTTAGTGGTTATAACCTAACCTAACTAAAAGTTTATTAGTTTTTTAAGGCGTTCTTATTAGTTTTTCTGGTGGGTGTAAGGTGAAATTTATCTATAATATGCTTAAACTCTGCATGGCGTTGCGTGAAAGTTGTGGGATATTATTATTATATCATTATTTTGCAATCAATAAACAAAAGATTATAGATCTGTAAGTAAAATTATATTTTCTACCTGAATTACTGAGAAATAATGACGTTGTTCCTCAGACAGCGCAAGTGGCGGTTATTTATTTTCATGATTTGCAGTTTATTGTAGCCAGACATATTCTAATTGTCTTATGATATGTCTAGCTACAATGAAGCAACTTTTCGACTTCAATTTCAACGAGTTAGTTTTCTTTAAAAGGATGTATTTTCTGGCTTCAGTCTGAAAGAAATCTAAAGTTCGTTAGATCTCTGTAGGTAATATATACCTAAAGCATATATTACGAGACAGTGGTAGCCGAGTGGTAACGCTCCCGACTTACGAATTGTAGGTCGCAGGTTCAAACCCAGCCAGGCGCATTACTTTGTGTAATTTATTTCATCACCACTGCTCTCAAAACGGTGAAGGAAAACATCGTGAGGAAACCGGCATGTCCTAGAACCAAAAATTCGAAAACATGTGACATACACCAACCCGCACTGGGCCCGCGTGGTGGATTACGGTCCATTCCCTCTCCTAGAGAGTAGGTCTGAGTCCCAGCAGTAGGAACATTATAAGGCCGACTATGCTATATATTACGATCTAGTCTAGAGTGTTTTAACTAAGTCTGGTGATGATTTAGTTAAAATACTCGTTCGCGTTCACCTTCTCGCTGTTCCGATCAGATACTGTGACTTTTCTGAGAGATCAGCCGAAGACCGAGTGGAAGCAACTTGTTAGTGACTACATCAAAGATAGATTGATATAATTTTTATTGTACAACCTATTAAAATTATAGTAGGAATTTAAAATTAATAGGGTGTAATGATAGGCGGTCTTATCACTATAATCGATTTTTTACAGACGGACCACTACCTCCTTTGTATATATGCCTATGCGTAGACCACAACGAGTGGTTTGGTTTATGAATTTTTATACATAATATTGGTAACTTATTAACCTATTGATATTTTGGTATCCTCGTAAACAATGTGTTATGACGCTTACTACCGCCGCCATCCATCCGTTCTGTAGGAATTCCGTTGACCCAGCTTTACTTGAGGTACACGCCTTTCCCAAAACTGAATCGTAAACCGATTCGCAAGGAGTGTGCGAATGCAATGTTGATTTTATCTTACGTTATTGTAAAATCATGAATTAGCTTAATTAACTAGTAAAGTACGTCATTACTTAGAGAGATTTATGAGAGAAACATGCTGTGCTGACCACAAGTTAATCGGTACCAAATCGAAGGGGTGGTCGGTTGATTTGGTAATCGAACTGGCATTAATTACATTCATATCATTTTACACCTGCTACTAATGAGTAATTGTTTAATACTACTTTTATTTTTATTAACTTTATTTCAACCGAAACAAGTGCAAGGCATTAAGTCCGCCTCTATACCTTTATGTGCATGAAGTATGTAATAATATTAATAATAAGTCCACAACTAGATTCGCTTTTATATGTATATGCATATTAAGGAATATGCATGCAATTTTTTTTATCGTTAAATTAAATACCTTTTAGCTCTAGTAAACAAATATGAAAAATATCTTCATAAACAACGAAGTTATAAAGCTTTAAAGCTACTAATATGAAAGAGTAGTTCTATAAATGTCGTTGACGTCGAAGGCCAGAATACATTTACGGCCGCCATAGTAAACGGCGTCTTAGCGAAAGAAAAAGAGATTGATTTGTTTACAATTGATATATCTGTTTACTCTCCTACCAATTTTGATATATTTTTCACAATTAGTATTCTATTTCTGTACATTTATTGATAAACTGGTAGTTGATAAATATTTTTTTCATGCATATATTCCCTCTTAAACAATTTAGTTCGCCGTACAATCTCAAAGTCAGTTGTTCTAATGTCAGTTGTCGCCACTTGAGTTCCAAGTATGAATGGGTGTGATTAGGCGGTGTTATCAGCATATTGTAACACAACAATGACACAATCTCTATATTTGATTGCATAACAACATGTCGGGTGTCCCATTTATTAAAACATTCTTAGAAATCATTAGGCGCTTGAGATGTTAAAGTTTTCTGTACCCGCGTCATTTAGCAGAATCAATTGAGGAACCGAAGGTTCACTCTGTACCTACTGAAAATGGTGCCTTGTTACTTGAAAATTGGACACGTGATGGACAAGACCGTGACACGAGCTGAACTTGTGAATACGTCTTAATGATGCTTCAATTTGATGAGATTTATGAGTAACCTTATATGCCTAAGATATTCTTTTTCGGTTATGTCATATGTTTATATACTTGTAAGATTTTACTTTTCAGTTTTATGTTTCAGTACTATTTATTTTTTATTGTAACGCTACCGTAGCTAGGTATTAAGATATCTACTGACGGGTTAGGGTTAGGTAAACTAATCGACTCTTATTAATGTTACCTAAAAACCACGAAGACTTAGAACATTTGAGCCTAGCTCTTGCACTAGAATGTGTTCTAGTTATTTATACTGCCTCTGCAACGTTGATGTTGTCATGGCGTGTTACTCATATACTATATAATACGTGACATCACCCAGTGATAAGTCCACCGCACTACATTCCGCCATTCTTGGCTAAACAAACCTACCTTCAATTAAAAGATTATCACAAGTTTGCCAACCTGTATTACTCTTTTTTGTGTCTGCCTCGACTATGCTATGACGAAGTATCTGAGAGATGGCCAGAGTTTAAAACTTTAAAAATATGAACTAGTCAGCAATGTGACACCGGAGCTACTGGGCTCCCTTGACAACGTAACGTTCTGTCAACGACACTGACAAAATGATATTTTATGCACACTCAAGACATCACGTGGTTAACCCCGAACATGTTGGACTTTTCAGTCATTATCTATATAAATAAAAGGAGAAACTGTCTGACTGACATATCAACGGACAGTCGAAACTACTGGAACTAATTGAGCGTGAAATTTTGAACAAGGCTTCCTTTTATGACGTAGACGAGATTAAGAAAGAGTTTTTAAAATTCATCGCTTAAGGGGACGAAACGGGGGTACAAAATTTGTACGGAAACATCTATTTTCACGCGGGTGAAGCTGCTGGCACAAGCTAGTCCTTTATAAAATGTCTATCATTAACGTTCAGGTACAGGTGCGTCTGATGTACAATTGAGTAGCACCACGTGTGGATGGATGTACGAGTCCAGCAGGGTCGAAGCCTACTGAGGCCAAGGGTCTGATTCTAAAAGGAAGACTTGACCCTGGTACGAAAGGTAACGAAAGAACAGGAGTGGATTTTTAGTCAGTAAAAATCTGACACTATCTCTCGTTCTGCCCAAGAGCGGGGATGTCATAAGATGATTACCCCATCGAAAAATAAAAACCACGTGTGGATACTCGTATTCATCCACCATCAGGTGGAGAAGTTTTCTGACACTTCAAAGACCAAAACCAAAGATCATCTTTGTAATACTCTTGTAGTACAAAGCCTTATTTGAAAGAGCTCATATAAATGACTTTTTACATAGCAACGTCACACAAACATGGCGTTCCAGCTCAGTCACAAATAATTTGGTTCCTCCCTAATGAGAACGTGTATCGTGAAACAACTATAATGAAACTGAAAATCCTTTTCATCAAGTATAGGAAACTGTAATGAATAATGGTAAACCAATACTTTGGCAATAATATAATATGTTCTGTATTCAGCCATACTCTGTACCTAGCTATATTCATGTAACCAGCCAATAAGCAAAAAATATCCAGAAATTTTTGTTATTTAGGTAGAGCAGTTATTAAAAAAAAAACTAGCTTTAGACAAAACTAGATATAGAACACTCATATACCAGTAGCTGTGCTAAATAAAACCTTCTTTTGATACCTTATATCATTATTGATATACGCTATCAAAGGAAGGTTGTTTTAACCGGTTGTTTTAACCGGAAGGTTGCTTTAACCGGTCTCACTGAATATCCGACCGATCAAAGCTGGTATAATTGTGGTTTATTTTTGACTGCACATGCTTCTTTGATCATCTTGAAAATATCAGTCTGATGCTCCAATCAAAAACTTATGCTTTTATGCAAGTAAGTATTAAAATTTAAAAAATATGACTGTCTTTGGAACTGCCCCATTGAATTGCAAAGAGGGCAGTGTGCAACACAAGACAAGTTTTTCTTTAGTCATAATTACCGGAGTATACTGACAAACATAGTTTAAACAAAAACTGAAATAGTAAGTCGGAACTATGTCATAAAATGTGCTAAATGAGGGCACTGCACGCAACGGCCCGCGGGCTCACAGGCCTTCACAAATGAAGATAGTAGGTACGTGGTAAAAATAGTACCAACACCACACTGACACAAAACTTTTGTAAAATGCCTTTTACTGGCTTGTTGTTTATTTTAGCGTAATTTTGTTTAGTAATCTATGATTCGTTTGAGCCTAATTTTTTCGTTTTGTCGCAAATTTTCGGGCTACTGTTTCTTTGGCAGCTAGTGCTTGCGTTAGATCAATAAAAAGTTCGAGTTCTTAATCATACTTACAGATAATTTCGGTTACATTTTTAAAATGTTTGCATTTTTTCTACGTCCCTGCCTATACTTAAAAGTACCTAGTTCGCAAAATATTCAATTTGTCTAGTGATCAATATCATTATCCATTTATAGATTCAAATTCCTAGGTACGTTGGTATTATTTTAATATATTCCATTAATTGACAACACATCATTCACATTGCAGTCGAGTAGTTGATGAGCCCATTTGTTTTCCTGATGGCATTTCCTCAATTAATACACAGGATGAGTTTTCGAAATGGAATGTCAGGAAGAAAACTGCAACTTTGTTCAACAGCTTTTGTTTTGTTAAGTTTTAATTTTGTAGGAAAAAAATGCAAAGAAAAAGATCGAAGTACATCAGCCTGTATAATTGAATCGAGCGATAGTGTTGACGATAAGGACAAAAATTAAAAAAGCGGCATTTTAAATAAAAGGACAAATATTTTCCTTTCATGAAAGCATATAAATCGCCATGAAATTAGGATAAAAAGTCATGATAAAATGTAGGTTGTTAGTTCTTATCTATCCTAGCACTATTTTACTGAGTTTGAGTTTGTGTCATCCTTTTCTTTTCTTGAAAAACTAACACCATGTGTGATTCTTCGTGCCATGTCGGTAACCTTGGTTCTCCTGCGGATATCCTCATTACTGATTCGATCACGCAAGTAAACTCCAAGCATAGCCCTGGGTGACATTAAGTCTTCTGATGGTGTCTATTGTAAGCGACCACGTTTCGGTGCCATATATCATCACTGGCAACACGCACTGGTCATAGACGCACAGTTTTCCGAACGCTGCCCAGCCGAGTCGGATTCGACGATTGATCTCTTTATCGAAGTTAGACCTACCTAACTGGACCGTCTGACACAGGTAAATGTAGTCGTCCACAACTTCGAGTGTATAGTCTCCGATCTTGATAGGTCTGGGTGTTACATGGCTGTTTACCATGACTTTGGTTTTGTCTTGACATGTGCACTTTAAGTCCCACTCTTTCGGAAGCTCTACTGAGGTCGCCAAGCATTGTACTAAACTCCTCCATAATCTCAGCCATGACTACTATGTCGTCGTAAACCGAAAGTGAGTGATGTTAGCCCTCTCCATTCCAGAACCTTGAAGACATTCTCCATTGCTGCCGTGAACAGTTTCGGAGAAATAACGTCTATCACAAAACCCCTCTGTATATGTTGTAATTAATAGTTGGTTATTGTCTCAAAGACTGCATGATAATAACAAGTTGACACTTAGTCATAGAATCGTTTAAGGCCTGAATACTTTTGCATTCAATTTATTTATCATATGCCTATGTATTTTATCCCGCCAGTGCATAGAATGATACATCGATTACATCACTATGTTGACATCACTGGCGCTAAAAATGTTCGCAACCATAATATCATGGGGTAGCATGTTGTCATTGTTTTGCGGTTTTGTAATATCGGGAAACTTATTAATATAAGGATTAATTATACTAAGTAAACTGGTACATCTTGCAATGTCAGATTTTATTATTATCTAAATGTTATTCAGAATGTTCATGTCCTATATTTACCATGAAGAGGGAAGTTCTCCTGCTGAGTATAAGGGTAATTCTGCTAGCAACATACCTGTTTCGTATTTGAGTTGTTGTATTTACTTGCTTTCGCGGCGTCCCTGTAGGGAGGTTACTTGGTCCATAAGTATACATTAAACCTTCAACTTTGCTACTGTAAAGATTACGTAAAATGGATTTTATGAAAAATAATAAAGAAAATTCCCGTAGTTTCGCCAGCTAATTTAATTTGTCCTGTTATTTATAGCTAGTATACATTTTCTTCCACAGCCTTAAGTTGATGGAACTCTTTAAAATGTTTAGCACCAAAAGATCTATCTGTTGGTGCTGAAATATTTCGATACGTGTGATTAATTATATTATTAAAACTAGCTTTTGCCAACGACCTCATGAAAGATGAAAATTCTCTTAAAGACGCATATACAAACTTTTCCTTTGTCCTAATCGAAGACATGGTCTTGTCAAGGATGGAGCAAGACAAAGAGACAGACAGAGTTACTTTGGCATTTATTATATTAGGTAGTATGAATGAGACTAGACAATAAACTTTACTAGAATACTGTGACTCAATGAAGACTATAAAATTAAATTAAATCATTACTTCACAGTAATTCAAAACGTCATCTAGGTACACTTGTGACTTGATAGATCAAATAAGGTTAGACTAATGATAATAGTAGTACAATATTTAAATACATACTTATGATCATTGATAAAGAAAGAAACAATCTCTACATCTTTTCTGCATAGAGAGGTCATTTACCAATTGATCAATCAACATTAAACGATTATCAATTACCAATTTTAGATTGATAATGAATTAATTGACCATGCTACCAGTTTGGTCATTCTTATGCCTCATAGCAATGATAATATCGATGCTTTGATGATTGATTGATCAAGTAGGTATGGAGCAAAATTGGTTGTTAGAAGAATAGAAGACATAAATATTCTTCTATGTATTTACGGATATACTTAATTATGAAAAAAAAATACCTGTAGAGACTTTTCTTTATTTTGTTTTGTCTAGAATTTAGACATAGTATACATTTCATCTATCATCGTGATAAGTTCTATTATCCAAAATTCAAAACTTAAATTATTATATTAATCTAAAAACAGCATCAATTGGTTATTTACCTTTTGAGTAGCGTAATTAGAGACACAATAGAAAGACAATATTGTGACAATCATTCTTCTACTTGACAGTTTCCCCTTTCACCAGATTTGAAAAGTACTAAATATTGAACGAATATGAAAAACTCTTTCAATTTGCGATTTTGGATAAAGTTATTTTATGATACAATAATAAAAATTGAGTCAAGTACTCAATTTCTATCGCCGAAAAAAAACCACCTTATCTATTGCCTCCTACTACAAGTGGTTGAGCTCTACCCAACCACTTAAAGTAAGAGACAATTGCTCGAAAACGATGAATCAAATAAAAACGAAACCGATTTCGCAAAACCCACCCTTATACTGATGAATCTACCACTGTCTTGGCTAATACCGAGTTCCTTATACAGTTGCCACAAAGTTCACGAGCGAGTACAGTCAGTGACATAAATCAGGTGTGCGAGCGACATGCGACTGATACTGTCGCGATCGGAATGTCGCAACCGCCGCTTGCGACGGAAGAGATGTCGCGATGCGTCTGCAAGAGTGGCCTGCCGTGTAAACAGGGCCACAGCTAGCACGGGAGGGTTAAAATTCTAATTACCTTATCAGTTGAATTGGTTAAAGGGGACATATACTGAGAATGTTGTTTTGGAGGATAAAGACATACTGACGCCAAATAAACAGAATAAGAGAGGAAAGACAATATGCGAATAAAAAGGGAAAAACTAACCATGTAGTGAAGAAGATATGCTCCGTTCTTTCTGAATAAGTAGGGATAAAGGCAAGAGGATGACGATCAACGAGTTGTTTGGAGCCATTGGGTTACCTTCTGAAAAGGTTTCCCGTGGACCTAGAAAGCGAAAGGCAATTGATGGAATATAGGTGCGTCTGACACGCCGCCCTGCACAGTCCAGAGCGGCGGAAATCATTAGATGATTTTCCACTCATACAAAAGCCTACTACAATATATTAAAAAAACTGAAAGTTTAATATCGAGCCTTTTCAGGAAGAACATCGTAAGCGACAGTTCGCAATTTTTGCAGAAGTTTTTTCTTTCCTAATTAAAAACTATTAAGAAATAATGTTTCTAAAAATTAAATAATTTTTTGTTCATATTTCTCTAACTCAATTGATCTATTATAATAGTGCTAGTTATTATATTATCATAAAAACTTTTTAATTCGTTCATAAAATTACCTCTCCAACAAACAACGCAAACTAAAGCTTACTTACGATGTTCTTACTCGTCCGCGCTCACACTGCTGTATAGATTTAAATGAGATTTGGCACACGGGTAGACCGTGCCATCATACTATGCTTTTTATATATTATACTTATTATACATATTTTATACCCGGGAGTATGTTCCTTTGAGGTCATTTTCTACTTTCAGGCAGGCGATGCTGAAGCTTCATTATACGTGAAGCTATACAAGACAAACACGTATCCGTATTTGAAACCGGATTAATCATTATCCGGTTTAAAATAAAGATATGTGTTGCCATGCTAATAAAAGTCAATGCTTAAAAAATAAAGCTATCATGCTTTATTAGTACGGATATAAGCTGATTGCAATCTCTTGTTAATTATTTAATTTAATAACTTCACAAAGGCATAGGATTATGGGGATTAATTTAAGAGACTAATGATACAAAAAGAAAATCTCGGAAATGGTTAGAAGTGAGAAACATTTTATATCAGGTATATTATTATTATATTATTTTATAACATATTATTTTACTTCTTAAAACTAAATTAAGTATTAGAATTTATTAAAACCGAGATCACAGACGTAGAAAAAAGGCTGTGAGGTTAATAATTACACTGCTTACGTCAGCTGCATGCCGATTGACCCTAGAACAAAAGTCTGTGGATGTCTGAGGTAGGACGGTGCCGCCAAGAACGAGGCCGACTTAGGTAAAGGTGGTGAGCTACCGTAAGGGCTGGTTCGAAGTAACTCAAGAAAAGAATATCTGGAAGAATTCAAGGAAAACCTTTTCCCAGCTCTGGGAAAGCATAGACAAAATAATAGAAGGTATTCATATGAGAGATATGACGCAGTAATCCGATCTGGTGGGTTACCATGTCGTTCAAGATTGTTGTAGTAAGATTATTTCATTCTTATTTCAGTGTGGGTAAGATACAGAGCTATACAGGTTGTCTAGCACCATCTCACCCACAATGAAATAAGAATAAAACAATCTTACTTTAAACGTCATGGTAGCCCACCAGTACGCGTGCGAAGACAAATAATTATGTTGTAACAACTAATTAGATACGCGCACGATGCGCGCTGCCTAGTTGAGAAGATATTGACTTAATTATTTCAGTTTCTAAGCGTTTACACCCTTGATCCACCTAAATACGCCAAGAGCAAGACACGCACCAAACATATGTCATATTATCACTATTTCTACACATTCGGCCTCCACGCAGAGGTTATCAGGGTTCATCCAAACATTGACTGGTACACTTATCGGTACTTTAATGTACCAATATTGCCAATTTAATATAATACCCTATTACGGGTAAGAGAGACATCCACTGTGGATAATTCGAAAAATGTACCGGAACACGCGAACCTCGGTATTCAATTTCATAGTGAAACTTATTTTTATGTCAGCGTACTTATTCTGATCACGAAAACCTAAATTGATCACTTTGGTGTAGAGTTTTTTGTATTTTATTTTCAGTATTATGACTAGTTTGTTGTGCATTCTAAGAGGAACGCTTGTTTTTATCCGCTACATTGAAGGAAAGGCAAATAAATTTTAACTTTGTTACTTTTTCTTTTTATCAGTTGAACTGTTTTGTGACTTCATCTAAATTGTAATATCTATGATGGGCCACATCTGCGAATGTAATTTTGAATCTTAACAATGAGCTTTAACTCATACTCGTACTTGCGTTTCTTTTTCTCGATTACTCATCTGAGCTTTGAAAAATTTTGTGGACCTGTTTCCAATTGTTTTCGGTAGCTGAGACTTCCCTAAACTTGCCTAAAATTTCTGTCCTAAAAAACCATCACTTATTTCATATCGGTCTCCGACTTGTCTATTTATTACCATACTCTATGAGCAGGTATTCGACTGTCAGCGTAGTCCTTCGTGAGGGACACAGAAAAGACTTTCTGATTTGCGTGAACACAAAGGTTTAACAAAAAGAATTGAATACCAAGGGAAACTCTTCAAATTAGGTTAATAACATTGTTGGTATAAAGTTTCAAACCAGTTCCATAACTATTATTACGAACGATGTCGTTTATAAATGACTTGAATTATTTGAACTCGTTATAGAAAGGCCTCACTATAAATATGTCTGCTTTTTTATTATTTATAATTCCTTTTTATATTTATTTACTCATCTATTTAGTCGAGTTAAACACAAAAATATTTCTACCTATGTCCGTAAAAGATTTTAAAATCATCCAAACGATAGGCCAGAAAGAAAAACCATAAGAAAGGCAATAAAGTGAAGATAGTTTTAAACCATTAAACAATACTTAAAAGAATGCGTACCGGGTATTCGCTACTATATATTATAACTTGAGTTGATAAAACATTTTAAGCATAATCAAAGAAGTGTTTGGCTGTGATCTTGATCACAGCCAAACACTTCTTTGATTATGTTATGTTATGTAACAAAAATAACACTGCTTCTTTTTATTATTTTTTCTTGTTATCTATCAGTTTTCACTCGTCGATGTGGCAATGCTTGGGGAAGGTCCATATCCAGCAGTACAGGACGTCTTACAGCTAAAATGATAATGATGTAAAACAATACATACAAAGCCGTTTAGGAAGACTTTAAGAAAAAAGAGTCAACTTGTAACACTTTTTACTCTGTTCTATCATGATCCGCGATATCCCCGAGCAGTTTATTTATTTTACTGCGCTACAGATAAGCAAGAAATTATTGTGAGCTCAATAGACAGCATGCAATTATAATGAATACCAACTAAATATCGATTGGCGACGTCACGCAAGCCCTTCGAATAATGCAGGGGCAAAAATAATGTAGAAGTATCGATAAATTCGATTCGATTGTAAGTAAGATGCTATTACTATTTGTTTTTTAAGTTTCAATTTGTTATTTCTGACAATATTTCAACTGAAACTCAAAATTTACCGTAGGCGCTTGTTACCACCGTATCCAAACTGGATAAAGCACGATGCTTTATTCAGCCATCGCGTCTTAAAATTAATTAATATGTATCCGGATATGGTCTACCTTCATTATAACTGTTGCTGCAATGTGTACCTCTAATCTTTCATCTTATCACCTATCACTATTTTTTGTAAAATTTCTTAATCATATACTATGGATTAAAATCTAAAACAGCGCGTAGGAATATTCATAAAACTTTTGAGTAACGAGCTAATATTTCGCAATATTATTTTTATTTGTAATATTTTAACAAATATAATTAGATAACTTATTAGTTCAGATTGAATGTTTTGTTTCATTAATCAAAGGTCAAAACGAGATACGATGTTATTTTGACCCCGATCCCTATTACATTAACATCAAATATTAAAATAAGTTTCTAACTCCATGATATCAGTTACTAACTACTTAGCAAATTCCGATAAGCAACTAATATAGCACATTCACTATAAAAAATAATCAGTCAACAAACAATTTCTTAAGTTATCTGGAAGTAAGTATAGCAATATTCAGAAATTTAAACATGAAATTAATTTAATTCTCATTATGGCATCTATCAATGAAATGGATGCGGTTAACTGAATGGCAGCTGTCAAATCTTGAGACTATTTCCAGCTGTATCAGCATATATGATAGGACCGGACTTAATAATAAGTATAATTAATAATATCTATTATCTGTGTTCATACACACACACAGTCGTTAAGATTGATAATGGAGCCAAAATAGTTTAATGATTAACTCATAATTGTTGTTATGTAGTCACATGTGGAAAACGATAATTATTCGTTGAAGATAATTAAAGTGATGATATTATTATATACTTTGTTTATGAATTTTTATTAAAAAAAATGGACCATGCACATGTGTGGCATATTTTCAACGATATCGATGAATTAAAGTCTCATCACTAGAACGGTTAACCCTAAACGATGCACCCAGGGGTCGAATAGTCTTATTATAATGAATATTATGTTTTGGATTTTATGACCCTACTTATCATGGATTATTTGGAATGGTAAAATGTTTTAGGTAAGCAGAAATCGAATCACTTGATGTCAAACTTAATTATTTTCTTTTGTAAACAAAGTTTTCCGTTATTTTGTACCTTTTCTACATCAAAGATGACTGGTTATTTTTTGTAATACTAACCGTTTATAAAGTTATTTATATGAATAAGATGACGGACATTATGAAGGGTGGCCTTTGTCTGTATTGACTGACAGTAGTACATAGTAATTACAAGTATTTTATAATAATATACGGAAACTCATAAGCACATGGTACATGGTAAATATATATTATGTATATTCGCATAGTCAAAATAATAGAAAAAAGTAACTTAATTTATTCTGAACGAGTAAAATGTATCTAAAATATTACACAAAAGGAGTCGACTGGTTTTTTTTTTAACTTTTTTTTTTCAAGAATAGTGAATAGGAGAAACTAATTTTAAATAACTATTAGGTTTTTCAGATCAGACTTGTTTTACGTTGTCTAAATAAGAAAACACACAAACATACGGAAAGGTTCTACAAGTTCTCATGTAACGACCGTTTGGTAACGACCATCTGTTACCAAAATAAGAGTTCAGTACATAATTAATTAAACAGATCATCTGGGAATTTAAAAAACATACCGTCATCATTAGGATCCGTTATTGTGCCAGAATCGACATATTCGTTTATACGAGTACATACATGGAGTGCAATTTAAGGTATTTGAACGTGGCTAAATTTATTATTATGATTGGTATTAGTTTGGACTGATATTTACAATTTATTTTGCTTAGATTTGAATGAGCGGACTTAAGAGCAGTGGTGGCCGAGTAGTAACGGCCCCGACTTACGAGTTGCAGGTCGCGGATTCAAACCCAGCCAGGCGCATTACTTTGTGTAATTTATTTCATCACCGTTGCTCTCAAAACGGTGAAGGAAAACATCGAGGAAACCGGCATGTCCTAGAACCAAAAATTCGAAGACATGTGACATCTACCAACCCGCACTGGGCCCACGTGGTTGATTACGGCCCGTTCTCTCTCCTAGAGAGAAGGCCTGAGTCCCAACAGTGGGAACATTATAAGGCCGACTATGCTATGCTATGAGCTGACTTGTACCAAATTCAAGTTGTTGGTATTCATTCGGAAGGGAAATTAAATATAATAAAAAAATAAAAAAAATGGTATTCGTTTTTGGTATTAGAACGGAATAAATCAGTTAAATCTTGTTAATACTCCTACCGTCTTTGTTTTCAAAAAAACAAATTAATCTGTTTTGCTATAGTATAATTTTACTTGTCAGCCTGATTTTTTTGCGCATACAAGATCTATAAGCTTCCGCACTCATATTGTTTTATGGTAAAGAGAATCTTATTTTGTCGATATGCACTTCTTGTGACGCGCTGTGCTCTCCCCGGGTAACTTGACCCCGATCGACTAGTGTTTGGTGACACGCGATTAGTTCTTATGAAGGTCATCGTGCTGGTTTAAAGATTTTGGCTCTGAGATGCATTTGGCTCAGTGATTTTAGATTTAAACTTAATATTGGGTAATGGAATTGCTGATTGTGATTGTTTCATTAATAAGTGACTATAGTGTGCAGTAACTGTAGTAAAAACTGATCAAATTGAAAGAAAATGAATAAGAAATGGAAATGAAAATGATTCTGTAGAAACAACTTTAAATTCGAATAATAAATGAGCCAGTTGATGGATAAACCTATGTTCGTCATAACTCCAAAATGTAAAAAACGGCAGATTTTTAGTAGTCTCAAGAATCTTATTCAAAGTCACTTTATAGTTTTAGAAAGAACAATCGACAATGTCGCTTTTTACTTATATTTTGTTCTGACATAGTAAAAAATATACTCAATCACAAAACTTGGTTATATAGAAAAATGATAACAATATTTACTTCAAATGCAAAGCATTTTAACAAAATAATTCTACTTAGGTTCCATATCTGCTGAACATAATGCAGCACATACAACATAGCACTATATTGATATATAATACATCAAGTTACTATATTTTCAATGTATGTACATAATTAAATCCTGTGCAGTGCATCTCTGGAACATAAGTTTATAATACGACGTGCAGCTTGCTTGCAGCGCTTGGATCGATGGAGAGTAATTGACAATCAAAGCTCGCCATTATGTTTTATTCTCTAAAGCAAATGATATTCTCTCAATGAAAAATATGAGAAACCTTTTCTTGCGATTTAAGTTTTTTAAATGTTTCTTCTTTTTAACACTTTTCTCTAGACAATACAACAGCTAGGTGCTTATTCAAGTTACAAAGCCAGGAGAGGATACTTGACATCAGAAGTACTGAAATTCTATCATAGCCCTTGAAACAGCCTTATGTGAAAGTCGTACTTTCGTAAAATCTTCAAATATTTATTTATTTCAACTTTATGTATAATAGCGGTAGATCATCATCATAATCATTTCACCCGAAAGTCGTCCATTGTTGGACATAGGCTTCCCCCAAGTGTAACCATAATGACCGGACCTGTGCGTCTCGCATCCATAAGATTCCCACGACCCACACCGGGTCATCGATCCACCTTGTGGGAGGTCTACCAACGCTGCGTCTTCCAGTACGCGGTTTTGTTTTTGTGGCAGGAGTGGGAAATTTTCATGCCCAAACTGCTTCAGAAGAGTCAGTCTGGGTAGTGCCGGACTCATACAGGCTAAAACCACACTCCTGCCTTTGCCAGTGTCTTCTAACAAAATCAACTATTCTGAAAGTAATGTGACTGTCGCTTAAGTTTGGCAATTCTTCGGGTTATGTCGGTAACCTTGGTTCTCCTGCGGATACCTTCATTTCTGGTACGGTCATGTAAGGAAACTAGCGGTAAATTGGTGGATTTAATGCAACAAAGCAGTAATGTAGAATTCACTTAGATAATTCTAAGTGAATTCCACATTTCAAATATTGACATATCGATTACCGCGACAAAGGAACATTAAAGGAAACTCGCATCGCTTAACCTTGAGCCAGTCACCCTGAAGGAACATAACTGGCATATGTCCTGTTCTGTAAAGCGAACGACCTCAATCAAATATTATGATTATTGCGGAAGAAAAGCCTTAGGCTCTGCTTATCCGGTCATAACAAAGGTTTATTTTTGAGTTAGCTGTGCTTACAAAGTGGAACATAAAGGGAAGTCGGAAACTACACGTGCACCCACATTTTTTACGAAAATGTGTCAGTAAAGTTATGAAGTTAGATGGAATCTGTCTTATTGAGAAACCAATTATGTAAACCAAACCTTTAATGCGCAATCAGCGAACAATATTATTACACAATCTTCTACATAAACTGCATGTGCAAAAGGATAAGTCTATAAATTCCAAGACGTTGCAAATTCAATAACAGTGAGTGCTGTAGGAGCGGCTAGTAAATGATCACTAAAACATTTCATTAGCGAGGCTTTTTCATTTAATTATGAAACTACAAAGCCTTGCTAGGCTGTTTACGCTCAAAAACTTTACAGCACGCTTTTCCTGTAGTGCCTATTATTGGCGTGAAGGTGAAGATAAACAAGCCTAGTTAAGTAAGAGAAGACAAATTGTTCACTATAATTTGAACTATCAGTTTATTTAGCAAAGTTGAATAGTCAACTGGTATTGTATAAACTGATAGTTATAATAAATAGGTTAACGCAGATCAACCATCAACTTGGGAATCAAACGGGTTGGCAGCCGAATTCTTGCCAATTGTTATGCAAACAAATATGAATCAGTGTTTAGTGACAATTATAAATAACGACAGGGTATGAACTGGGCAAGCCTGCACCAATTTGTTTCAATCAAGCCGGGGGCGCCAAGACCCACAGACGACAATTAAGACAACTTAAATCTACAACCTTGACGTGACACTAAAATAAATTTATTATAGTTTATGTTTTATTCGATTAAATTGTCTCAACGGTGACATCATACGGATCATGTACGGTTTTAGTTTATAATTGGAGATTCGTTAAGATGGCATCAGTCCTACTAGCCTTTGGGAATTAAGATCACGTCCTTGGGTTACCAAGGCACAATAATATCTAATAAATATCCACAGAAGCATGCTTCTGCAGTTTTATTGTGCAGTCTATTACAGTTTCAATAGATTAATTAAATACTATTTGACTTTGGCGAACTTGGTACCACCTTACAGTCAATGAAAGTAGTATCTTTTAATATAGTCTATATATTATCTTTTGATATAGTCAATCGATTTCAATGAAACAAAGCCTAAGTAATATATCAAGTTAGACATAATTATAACGTATAAAATTTATCTTTATTCAACGTGATGCGCGCACAACTACAGATTTATTATATTATAGATCTAGTTTACATTGCTTTACCTGGTTGTTTATCTTTAAAATATAACGAACCTCACTCTCATGATGTTCGTAATAATTTAACTCAAACATTATTTTCATCTCCTACAAGTTTAGTGTTGCACTTTGGCCTCCTATTAGACGACACCAATAGAATATTGTTAGGCAATGTCGTAAAGGTCGTCCATACTTAAAATGATTTATGTATTATATCGGTAAAATTACCGAGGGTACCCGAAGTTGTAAAAATCTGACATACAATATTTACAATATATCATTTTTATTTACCTTCCCTGTATGTTTGTACTTGTACTACCTCTTTATTTATCCACAGTTAATAAATTACTATTAACTTTTATGAGTAGGTTATTATTTTAAATTAAAATTTAAAATAGCATCACGACAAGACATAATTCCTAGACATAGACTTGCCACGTCTACAAACAAAGGGACCAGACAAAAGCAAAACTGCCGAACCAAAGCTACAATTATCAGTGTTTAGAACTGGCGGGAGGAATGTTAAACTCATCATAATAAAAGAGTAGGTGCTATAATAACGGATGTTATGACAATAAGGACACCGATACGTGGCACAATCAACACGTGATGACTCATACTAAGATCAGAACACTTGGTGATGAAACTCTCGTCTAGATAGATATGGAGACTGTAAATTATTATTTGAATAATAGTAACAAAAATTAGTTTGTGTTTTGCGGTGTGATAGGTACTGGGTTATATTGAACACATGGAAAAACTTAATGTAATGATTTAGGTTAACGATCAATATTGATAGATAGATAGATATATAATATTGAAGAGTATTCTACGAAGTAAACACGAGTCGAAAGCGATCGAATATCCATCGGCTAACAGAAGCTTCCTGTGTATAAGTTTAGAGTTGAATAATCAACTCTTTATTCTTTGAGAATGGGGCTATCCATTTCATAGTACATTAGGGTCTTCAAAGATTTAATTAAACGCCCATGATGTTATATTCAATATCGTTAATGTACCTCGTAATTAACTATTGAGCTTCACAATTTATTGATAATATATTAGTTTACACTTATATTTCAATGTGTGCTCTGAATGCCTAACGAATGACTGTCATCGGTAAACATACATATTAATTACAAATTGTTAAAAGTCTCAAAGCTCAAATGTATTTTGTTAAAACTTTAAAAAAAAAAAAGAAGCTCAAATGTATTTTGTTAAAACTTATCACGTAATCAAATCAATTGATCAACAAACAATTTAGCACCATGAAATATTAGTTAGTATAACAGCATCTACTTGCGTAAATCAAGTGGCACAATTACCTTAATACTGTAAGGATAATGCAATACTCAATTTTGACTGTAAGATTAGTTCAAGAGCCTGTAGTATAGTAACCGAAGTATTTTGATACAGCGGCGTGGCGGCGGTAGGTACTTGATTCGTCGCCCACTAATGAAGCACTTCAGATTCCTTACATTGTATTATACTCATGGCTGACGGCCTATATAATTTGGATACTATATACCAGTTGTCCTCAATATAACACATCTTCTCTTAGCAGCTCTTATCAAATATTGCAAAAGAACAGCTATGAAAATACTTTATCGTAATAAGATCTTCATAATTCCAGTGTGAAAAAGGGGACATTATTCGTCCAATGTGGTTCTGTTTCTCTTGCACACCTGAATTATAACAATTTCAGATTTTTTCATTCACATCATAATCGGGGGCCTCTAAACAAAATGATATTTAATCAGCAATCACAATTGTGAAAAATTCAAAAATGTTTACGATTGACTCCTGGAATCTGAATGTCGCGTATTCTGTCTTAAACATTTTAACGACGGCGTTCGCTATAAGAGAATTTTACCATTCCTAAAGTCTCAGGTGCCTTAATAAGTTTTTTTTTTAATCCATTACTTGTTATGATAGCGGTGTCAGTCTTATAGCTTCGTCTATTTCTCGCCATTTATGATGGCATTAGATCTTTGAACTTCAATTTCCTCATTAGGTGCATCACTTAAGTTTTGTTATCAATCTGAAACGCTCTAGAGGAGTCTTTTTATTGTCTTTATTTATGTATAAAAATAAAAAACGTTTTGCGCCGACCCAAGTAATATGGGACAAGGGCGATGAAGACGATGATTTATATAAAAAATATTGAATTGAAAGAAAACAAATACCACCAATCTTTGAGTACATCAAACCTTCATCCCGACTGTCATTTTTAGATATTTGGCACAAGTTGTGGGCAGTCAAAAGTTCGAATGTCTGACAAACAATCTGCCAAAGGGTATGGTGTTACCCAGCTCGTAGTTTATGGAGGTCAGTTAGAGCAACCGGTTAGACTGGAAGCTGACTCCAACAATGGGGAAAAGGTTAGGACAAATTTTACGACCAATTTTCTAAATTAAATCGTTAATTTATCTAAATTTTACTGATGTTTAATAGGATCTTTGTCTACCTGTGGACTAGACAGTATGGAAGGTTATAATATTGGGTGAATGACGAATGTATCTATTTTGGTTTAACATACTCGTAATTTTCGACTACAGATCTATAAAAATGGTGACCAGAATTTTGTTACTTGTCTCCCTATCTACGAAAAAGAACTACTGTGATGAAATTGTTACTTACATTATGTACTGTTCAAATTGATTTTTCTCTAATTATTATTGTTTTTCAATTCAATTATGGTGTCACCTTATCTATACTCCTTATTCATTATCTTATGATCTTCCTGTCCTTTCCATACATTTGGCTTATGGTTTGGCTTTTTTCATACTTTTAGTCCTATCAACCATTTTTAACCGACTTCAAAAAGAAGGAGGTTCTATGTTCGGCTGAATGTATTTTTTTTTCTCTCAAAATATTTGCAAGCTTCAATACTTAAAGTCTCAGTAAAGTTATCCAAGTGGCAATTACAAAAGACTAATAAATAACTACCTACAATACTGGATTATTAATAGTAGTTTAAATAGGCCATCTTAGTGTCTCGAGTGCACTCAAACGATTTACCGGCACTATATCGCAGCCGACCGGCTTGTGTAATTGCAAACACATGAGTTCAAGTACCCTCTGTTATGGAAGATGGATTGTACTCATGATACTTGTAAGTTCGCGGTACGATGAAAATACTAAAAACGACATTTGAATTTTTTTGAAGCTGTCAGAAGTTAATTCTACCTAGGTAAGTACGTATATCAAAATGCAAAATGATGATGACCTTTGACACTTTGTAAGAGATATTATTAAAGGTGATATAGGTACAACTTGATACTATCCATTTCTACATCTCTCCTCCTACAGAAAATGAAATTTAAATTTATGTATTAAAAAAATATTTATGTCAAACGAACAATTTATTTGAACAAACAACAGAATTGATCAAAAAGGAGGCAATTGTTAAATTATCGGGTTTGATGGGCGGGATATGGTAAGATTTGCGATGATACACATTATTATGTGTACCTTAAGAGTTCTTAGGTTAAAAACACGTTATATTTAGATGAAGCGACTTATTGACCCGTTTAATTTACTATAGAAAAGCACTACCCACCAAATCGGTGTCATGTGTGTCAATTCATTTTTAAATAAGTCCCTTAATGATTATAAAGGTGTAACATCTTTATCTATTGATTATCTTTGTTTTTCATATGTCACAATAGGTTCCCACCAACCGGGAGTTGTCTTTGTACTAGCAAGGCGCATAAAGAGCAACTAGTTGGTTGGTACCACATTCTATAGACATTTTCTAAAACCCTCTGCGAGTTGGCTTCAGTCCGTCGTGCACCATCCAAAGGTCAAGGACCCTTGGGTCCTGAAATATATAGGAGTTCCAAAACAAAGTGACTCCGTATCCATGTTGCACACTGGTTTTGGAAGGCTTTTGACAAGATGAATTCTTTTAAAATGCTTTTCGTCAACGGAAGCAGTGAGAACTTACTGCGTGGAGTTTTTCGTCCGCAATTTCATAATTTTTAAAAAATATCTGTTGTTTTTTAATTTTGAACTGTGTAAAACCGTTATTCTAACCAACTCCGATGATATTTTTAGTAAAAAAAGAAAAATATATTTTTTAATTAAAAATTAATTAATTAATAAGTTTCCTCTACCCCAATGTAGATAAAATTGTCAACCATTGCGCTTTTTTACGTAAATCAACAAAAAAAATCAAAAAAAAAATTCTGTATATTTCTAGGAAAAATAAAATTATAGAAACCAAAAATGTTCCGCTAAAAAAAGTCGTAAAAACGTGTGTACATAACGACAATTAAGAGTTTTTAAAGGTCAATCGAGTTGTACGTAGACGTATGTACAATCGGCGCATGTATGCAGGTTATATAAAAACATATAAGCCTTGCAAAACTACCAACTCGACCAAGACGATCTTACTAGAGTTCTATTGTAAAGAGAAGAAGGTTTTTTTTAATCTCCCCAAACGTCATAATTTGTCATTTGCTAAGAATTAGAATTAAATTAATTTGATTTACTCTTTCAATAGTCAACACTTAAATGTAGACCAAGGTGTTACAATAGACTAGTGTTTGCGCTTTGTCTTGCAGCAAGTCTAACTATATAATATAATAATAATAATAATGTTCTTATTTAATTACAAGTAAATTTATTACACTTTATACACATAGACTCGGCGTAATCTAGTCTCACATAAGCTATATTGCGTTCAACGCAAAGCACTAAAGCGCATCAAATCTAAAAAGTACCGTCTGACAGTTCTGACAGATTGAAAAATAGGGATGAGGTCATAGAAATCGATTACTACAATTACCGATTCTTAAGAGATATTGTTTTCATTTGTTGTATCTACTAATTGATTACAGTTTTACAGATAAATTTACTGCAAAAACACATTATTGGTATATCTTAGATTATACTGTATTATTATTATATATTCAGTTTTGTAGTTTTTAATTTGACTGAAATCATTCAATTTCATGAAGTATTATTTTGTAAACCTAAAAGTGGCTTCCGTCCCAACCCTCCAACATACATGGGATACATGTCAGTTTGTTCATTCCTATCCACAAAAGACAAAACAGCTGATTTGGTTGTTAAAATATATGCGGTATTTATTTAATTTAAAAAAAAACTTGTAGAAATTAATGTGTTTATTTATCCATACAAACACTTTTACTATTAGTCATCTATTATAATATGATCAAGCATTTGTGCTGGTGCATTAAAATTAATTTGTCTCCGTAACCCCATGTACTCTACTATGGATATTATGTGCACACAACTTAGATTAGGTTAGGGTAGGTTAGGTTACGTTAGGTTAATATATAATGTTTTATAAAACCTAAACCCCATACTTTTGAAGTATGTCGCCATAATAAAAATAACTCTATTCAACTAGACGCTTCGAATGACACCAGTTGCAAATCTGTTGGTACCGATCAACAGATTTGTAAGAGGTGTAATTTTTGGGGACTGTTTTACGCAACGCCCTTTGTCAAATATTTTTATAGAATCTTACCGGGCTCGCTGCGCCGCATTCAAAAACGTATGACAGTACTATGTGAGTATATTTAAGGTCTAAAATATTTCGGTTAGGTTAGGTTAGGTAAAAATATAATGTTTTATAAAACCTAAACTCCATACTTTTGAGATACGTCGCCATAATAAAATAAGCCCCATCATAAAAACGGGTGCAAGTTTCAGCAGTCAGGGCTTAGGGTTGTTACGAATATTAAGGTTCACGCTAGGTTTTTACCACTAGCACGCTAGGCTTTTAGCTTCTTGCGCACTAATGATTGTTCTCAAGCCAAGTCTGGAATTCTTCGTTGCTGATGGTGAAACCTGTCATAAGATGTTGTACTTACGGCTGGGGCAGTTAGCCTCATCGGTCCCATCGTAACAGTCCATACGGCCATCGCAACGACGAGTTTGTTCCACGCAACGAGTCTCGTCGCAACGGGTGTAGTTCGGAGGACATTCTGAGGACAAATGGAGGACTTTGAATACTAAGAAATACTTTAATGGTCTTTAGCTGATAAGTTTCATCCTAATTCACAGTGTTGCTATTAATTTGCTGGTCTCATCAGAACTGAACTCATTGGTCTTAAATGCTACCGCTGAGTGAGCATGAAGTACTGAGTTCGGTTCCCCAATTGAACAAAATGTTATCAAGTTTTCCCATCTGAAAAAGCTTAGTAAACAACCCGACGCCGACGCGACGTCTACAATTGTCAGTTTTACTATAAGCTTCCCCAGTACTAATCGAAACACTTAAAAAAAAAAAACTAGTGTCATGTCACATTTTGCTATTATGTTTGTCCCATGTAATACTGTGTTACTCTTTAGTGCAAAATATAGACTAACGATTTATCTATGATTTATCAAGGCACAGCCGAAACTACTGGGACTAGGAGCGTGTAATTTTGCACAAGGGTTCCTTTTATGTAGTAGGCGAGCACTAAGAAATGATTTTTCTAAATTCAGCTCTTAAGGGGATGAAACGGGTGTCTAAACTTTGTATGGGGAAACTTAATTTCACGCGGGAGAAGCCACTGGCAAAAGCTAGTTAAATATATATTGTATTTTTCGTTCGATTCAAAATTTTAAAAGTATTCTGTGATCGAAGGGTCACCAAAAGAGTTTGAATCAAGAATTGCATAGTTAAAATAGGTATTATACTTAATACATATATTATTTGGGTGCATCATGTTACCTTTATTATCTATAATTTATCATCTACTTTTCGCCAGTTATTACCTAAACAATTAATCAGTGTTTTTTCAATAACAATTACTCGACTCCAGCCGGAATTGTTTTTTCTTTTTTAATGTTATAACCTAATAACTCTACATTTCTTCAGGATACAAATAAACAACAAGACAATTACACTTGTTTATTATCCTTAATTTTGACGAAATATCCAATAGATAGCTCTTTATTCTTTCATATTTTGCTATTATTTTCACCGGCCTCAAACCTGCAAACTTTCTGAGTATTATACATAGTTTGGCATAATACAGCTGATTAGTTAATTAATCCTTTTACTTATAACAATAACTAATTTATCCATGAATTATTTACCGTTGTATGATCGGGTTGTAGTAACGTCTTCACCGTAAGTCGTTTCACTCGCAGTCTCTGGTTCATCAGGCGAATCTTTACGAAAAAAACAAAAAAGAAAACAAAACAAAAATAAAGATATAAATAAAATAAAAAAAACATAAATATTAAACTATAATTTTTAACATATAAAAGAAAAAAAAAACAAAATTAAAAGTAATAATTTACCATGTAACATGGTCTAAATTTTGGTTAATTTTATGGCTCGCATGCCAGAAACGATTTAAAAAATTAAAAGCAAAGTAATAATAATTCATGTTCGTACCCGTAGAGTAAGGATCATTTGCTCCGCCTAAATCACCACGTGGATAAGATCCAAATTCTTGGTCAATACCGGGTGAAGAAGCTTCACTAGTGCCAGTATCTCGGTTACGGTCATCTGGATTCTCACGTCGATCCTCGGCTTTCCCGCTTTGACCCGGATCCCGATTATCAGGGCGCGTACTTTGACCAAAAACGTTATCCCAATTGTCTGGACTCGAGCTTTGGTCATAACGATCACGATTGTCGGGGCGAGTGCTTTCACTATAAGGATCACGATTGTCGGGGCGAGTGCTTTCACTATAAGGATCCCGACTGTCGGGGCGCGTGTTTTGATCATAAGGAACTGTTATATCACGATACACATTTGGTTCATATGGATAACGATTGGAATCGCGACCCGCATTTGGATCAGAAGGATTCTGCCTCTCGGGGTTCGGTTCATAGGGACTTTCTAGAGTTTGATTGTAATTTCTATTGTCGGATGTGTGGTCATAATTCCGATAATCTGGAGTAGGTGCATTGTTGACATCGATGTTGTCGTTGTATTCCACTGTTGTGGTGTCCGTTGTTGGTGGTTCGTTCGTTGCTTTAAAATGAAAATAATAAAAATTAAATAAATAAAAAAGTCTTATTTTAATATGTTATGATTTTTTTTTAAATTTGAGTAAGTTAAGAAAAATAAGTTAACAACTCGGCCGCGAATAATATAACAATAAGCAAGTATGTATGAATGCGTAACAATGTTATTAAAGATTTTTATAATTTGGGAGCCTCTAAGTCAACAGTGAATAGGTTAATTTAAGGCAAGCGTGCTCTTACGTCGACAACATCATCGACACCATCAATAATACTAATAATAAAGATTTACCTTACTGCATTGACATACAAATAATAATGTTGACAAAGTTTATTTGAAAAAAAAAACGTAGTATTTTTCCATGTCAATTTACATTTTTACATGAAAACTCTATTGGACAATCATGTTAATCTTCCACGTTGGTAACTCTTATGAAAACAATTCCTCGTATATTCAAGCTTTACTTTGACTATTCACATAATGGCAATCAAACAAATTAATAGACCTTGGTCCTAGACAAAAATTTAGGTATGGCATTGACATGTGCAGTCACGTTGTTTGTCATTACAGATCGCTATTTTAGCAATCACAGTAGCTAATACCACTTGTTGTTTTATTACTTGCCAGTGAAATCTAAACATGATCATCACCTTCAGGTTAGATTTCTTTTATTGCAATATAAGCCAGTTCTTGACTACGGCCTCACCTGATGGTAAGCAGTGACGCAATCGTTAATGGTGAGGCGCACTAGTTTTGATTTCAACTGCAGATTTTCCTAATTGGATATTTGCCAGTGCTTATTTTTGTACAATATTTTGTACTAGACAACAAATAACACTAAAAAGAAATCTTTTTCTAAAAACAGCAACAAAATTTGTTATTAAATGTAGCAGCGATTAGCGTTCCAAATAGTAATTTGAGGAAGAGTTGGGACATGGTGGGAATATCTCGCTATCTTTAAGCTATATCTTTTAAGCACACGTAACCTAATGGCACATGGCGGTGACGTCACATTTTAGTATGTGCATCCTAATACTGTTATTTGACAGTTTCCACTTCCACCAGATTTTCAAAGATGATTTCAATCAAGGTTTCAAACATGATTAATATAGGATAAAGTTACTTTTTGATACAAAAAATAAAAAAATGAGTCAAATACACAATTGTACTTATGATGGTTATGTCTACTATATTCGCAGCCGAGTAAATTGTGTAAAATAAATATAAATGCTATAATATACTGACTGTCTGGTACTGGACAATCGATTTCGTCGGTGCCATCTCTGCAATCTTCTCGACCGTTGCATTTCATTGACAGTGGCAGACAAGAGCCTTCGTCACACCAAAACTCAGTAAAGTCGCATTCAAATGTTGTTCCTAAATAAATTAATTGTAATAAATAAAAACATAAACTAAAAAAAATAAACAATTTCCCAAAAGTAAAAAAAAAAATGTAATAAAACAAAATACTTGATCGTGGTGAGTTTGATTAAGTACAAGTCAACAAAGGTTTATTTAACTTTTATTTCACTTAAAATAAAAGTCTATAATACCGTTGAATATTTTTTCCTAATACCATATGAGAATCACCACCAACCTGGATCAATCAACTGGGCACTGAAGTCACCGTCTCGAACGGCTGTCTCTCCCAGGCGTCCGTTATTCTTGATGTGGTTCCTCAAAATTTCCTTGATAGTGTCCGTATCTTCATTTCTGGTCGTCACGATGTCCAAGGTGACTTTGCAGAGGAAATCGTCGTTGACTAGTGACCTGAAGTCAATAAAAAAGATATTAGAATTTTTTGTTTTGTTAGTTAGCCTCACCTATCTATGCTACAATTTCATAACGTATAACAATAATATAGTTATGATATCGTGTCCAACTTGCGTAAACGAGCAGGAAACATAGATAGCCTGTAATCCTCAAAAGTAACTAACCATTGAGTTACCTTAAACGCCAATATATTAGGCTCGATTCGCATTGACGCACACAAGCCACACAGCGACTATAAATAGTTTAATTTACGTTATTGGGCACTATTTAAAAGGTATTCAAAAAAGTCTAGCTAATTTTATATATTATCTTTCTTTAATATTTTGCTTTTGCAATATTATTTTCATATCTATCCCTTAACCATTAACTTCATTAGTGATTTTTTTTTGTTCACATCTCATTTATGACAGGTTAGTTTTTTTTTATTTTTATTAAACTTCTTTTTATCATGTGAATGTGAGAACACTGTAGATTCCACAGATTCATAAATTACTTTCTATTTCGCCCTACTTTTTATTATTACTTTTTTTGTCCTTTTGGATGGTGCTTTTGGAGGACAGTGTAGATCAGTCAATAGGTCTACACTGCGCCACATATCTATTAATCTTTATTGTATTATGGAAATATTGTAAAATCAATGTTTCAAGAGTAACCATGGAGTGTCTTGCCGGTTTTTCTCCATAGGAAACGACCTATTCGAACAGTGCACTCGCTTCTGACGTGCTCATGTAGGCCTAAGTAAAATAAATTAATTCTGTTTTTATTTTAAATTTTTGGTTCGAAAATAAAAAACGCCGTAATCAACACTCATAAATCGATAATCATAGTACAGAGCGCACAAAACAATTGAAAAATATTATAAATGCGAAAGTAACTATACATTTGTCAATTATCTCTTTATATCTTTACGACTGAACGAATTTGGACGAAACTTCACAAATAGGTCAACCATGACCTGGTATAGGATACTTTGTATAACAGGAGTAGATTTCCTTGGTCATTTTCGATTTTCAAGCGGGTGAAGCTGCTGGCAGAGACTAGTTTTATATAAAAGAAGTATTGCGACAAATTCCCCAGTAACACAAATATCAGTAAAGTTATCATGTCAGGGAAGCCTCGACATATTGACAGTTTCTCGTATGACATTATTGTTATAAAGTTTAAATTGCATGCGATTACTGCTTCTGCACGTGGCTTCCCTGGTAGCTTATTAACTGCATTATCGTGGAAACGTCTACCTATTAATTGCTCCATTTTCTTTTAATCTAATTGTATAATTTTTAATTGGATTGTTCGAAGCTTTAATTATAATAAAATACTGAAACAAGAAAAATGAAAACACTTAACTAATACACAAAAGGCAATAAATAATTCCTAGTTAAAATATGGCGTCAAAAAAATTCTCCGCATCGCTGTCGACTGGAAGTGTACCCAAAAGACTGGCGGCATTTCCATGTTGTATGGCAATGCCGCTCATATCTGCCCGAGGTAAAAACCACCCTTGGGTAACGCGAAGTGTCAACAAATCGTATACTTGTATTTTCTCTCTCTATGACATTCTTTTTGCAATGTTCTTAATAGATTATTAAGCCCCTTTGCCACCATAAGTTCATTAATGATTTATTACATAACCTTTGTAAGATAACAATATAAACTATTTAGTAGATTACTTTCTATTTCGATCCATTTTTTTTATTGTCATTTTGTGTATATACAATGCTGACTGGTCTATACTGTGTTTAATTAAAATTGTACTAAGGAAAATTGTAAAATCAATATTTTTTTTTAAATGAGTGACCATGGAGATTTTGCTGGTTCTTCTCCATAGGAAACGACCATCTGGATCCGTTCCCTCACTTCAGACGTATTTAAAATTGAATTTACATGCACTGCTGAAATGCCATATGGTGAAACCTCAACTATCTACTATCTATTATTATTGCGCGTGTATGACGCATGTATTTGGTGTGGCCACTGCACTTAAGCTGAGCGCCTTGCCTAGGAAATAAGTTCTGTAAATTCATTTGGAGCAATAGGCGTCAATATAAATATTGTATGAATGGACTGATAGTACAGTCCAGTTTATTTACGGATGACTAATCCATATTCATCTAGAGCAACCTTGTGTGTAGACACAGTCATTTTTACTATACTTTGGTATATTTGGGTGTATGAGACAGTCAGTCAGACCAATTACTTATAAGCCCCTTGAGTAATATTATTATTATACTTACTGAATCCTGACGAGGCTCGACCGCTGTGTACCAGGCAGGCTCTCAAAGAGCAGGTCAACGGCATTGGCAAGAGAACGAGAGATTCTGAGGAATTCAGGAGAGTCTCGGTTGGAGTAAGCCGTACTATAAGGCTCCATGACCGTGAAGGTGACCCGAAGAGTCTCTGAAAAGTTTCAAAGCTTACATTAGTATTACTGAATGAAAGCTTATCGCACCAGTCCTGAAAAGTAAGTCAAAGAAAGAACATAAGAGTGGGTTTTAGTCAGTAAAAGTCTGAAACGCCCTCCCGCATATGCCCTAGAACGGGAGAAATCATTGGATGATAACCCACCCAAAAAAACCAGTCTATGTATTAGTATGTAAAGGCACCCAAACTAGGCACCCAAATGATTATCAGATATTTTTAGGGTTCCGTACCTCAAAAGGAAAAAACGGAACAGTTATAGGGTAACTTAATTGTCCGTCTGTCTGTCTAACTGCCAAGGACCCTTTATCTCGGGAACGCGTGGAGGTATCGAGTTGAAATTAAAACCATATACGTAAGTCTGCGGTCCTTTGAAGATATGAAAAAGTCAAACTTCTGAATTAACGAAAAAAAAGATAGGTTAGGTTATAGTTACGTCGCAAAAAAAAGTGTTAATAAAAAATTCATTGGATATTTCCCGTTGACCTATATAATCCAGAAAAATTTGAAAATTGTAAATTTTTAGTTACATCACAAAAATCTTTTTTTGCTTTTCGGAAAAATCTTCGTAACTCAATTCGCGAATTTAACTGTTTTCATAGGTAATTTTGTACGGAACCCTCAGTGTGCGAGTCCGACTCGTACTTGCCCGGTTTTATCTTCTTTTGTCCCTATCATCCTTTCAATTAAAATGTTATTTTAATTATAAACTTGACAGCTTCTGCAGACTTTGCAACCTTTATGGTTGGTATATTTTATAAATTCTGACGAGTCTTGTCGTGCAAAGATTTTTTCCATATTGTTTTTGAGGTGGTATATCATAAACATCATCATACTATCTCTCTCGCTCTGGGTGAAGTGAGAGATCTTGTCAGACTTTTACTGCCGTTTGCGGTTCAGTGCAATAGTAACTTTTTCAAACATTCTCGCAGCCCAAAGAATTGTTACATGATCTATAAAACAAAACTGCAATACATTGTTATTATCAAGACATCAGAAGTCGTAACTGTAACTGAAATATCAGCTGTAGCAGCCCCAAATCTCAGTTTGTGTTCTACATAACTGGTACAATCTGTGTGGGTCCAGGTCATCATCAGTCTAACTGGGAGGAGTTCGAATGCTGCACTGCCTTCTTTCCTCTGCTATAAACGTCAAGCATACGCACGGTCGTGATGTTATACAATGTACAAAGTTACTCACTTTCCTTTGGTTCTGACTCTGTCTTGTCTGGAATTCCGGAACCGACGTCCAGGTCAGCATCATCCTTGTCGTAACTGAAATTCAATAAAAAAAATGTTTTAGATTTAGAAATATTTCAGTAAGTATATAAGGTATATTGAAGCTGACTGTGTATACTCTTTTATGTAATCCGAATAAAAATAATAATCATCTTTATTCAGGTAAGTTACACCCATATCATTAAATAACACAACACAATTTACATTTACTTATTATCTTAAATGATTCATGAATAAAAATAAATAAATAAATTTGCCTCAAAAATTGAATTAATTATTAAAACACAATAAATAAACAAATCATCAATATAAATTAACATTAAAATTTAACTAATTACTTTATTATTATTATTTTTTTCATCGGAACTCTCGGTTCTCACAAGAATAGCTAATGTAATTAGTTTTAAGCTAACACGATCGAAACGATTACTATGTTTGGCCCTCAGATTGGTTAAGAGGGTGCTTTTTCACCCGCCTATCATCAACATCGAGCATGGTTTAAAAGCTTTTTACTTCATCTATTGCAATTAAACGCAATGTTTGACGAAAAGGCAACGCGAAAAAGAGAGATAACGACTGAAACCTCTGTTAGCATTCGGTGATTTACTCGAATATTTCACAAAACTTGTTCCAGGAAATACGTGTTTTTATAACCTCTTAAAAGTTTTTGAAAATAATTGTCGTCATTCAGAATCTTGATAAAATTTGCAAGGCCAAATTGTTATACTTTTTTGACTTTTTAATTTTTGTAGTAAATTATGAAGTGTCAAAGTTCAAGAAAAATAGCAGATTTTTAGAGGTTTTTACTGGATTTATTTTACACAAATTTATAAATTAATTTCAATAGAAGCCTAGATAATATCCACAAGATACTGTGTTTCCAAAATATCTAATGAAAAATGTGTAATAACGTCATAATTGTGTAAGAGCGGTTGTATGAAAAACAGTGAAAATATATGTCGAGTTGGATCCCCTTAAAAGCTCGGAGCGGGCCAAACAGACCGCCGAACGTCATAAACGTGTCGATAGCAAACTCACGCTAGGCACACTGGCTGCCTGGTGCGAGTCCGTCAACGCGATCGACGAACGCATCGATAAAAACAAAACGCACTAGGCACTCTGACGATATCGATTGAAGAATAGAAATGCAAGCACTTGGTTTCGAAGCATCGATCAGCTCACAGCGTAAGAGCAAATAATGGATTTGAACACCTAGACGACGCGGCTCTCAGTGACAAAGCGGATTCGATGTTTGCCTCATGATTAGCTACCATAGCTTAAAAGTTCAAACCCCAAGTAGAACTTTTCAACTACAGTAATAGTTCCCAAACTGATATAACCAAAGCCATACCTACTACTTATATGTGGCAAAATAACCAAAAACGTAATAAAAGATTGTAAACGGCTAGGTACTTAAATATTAGATTAAGTTTTAATTATGGATTGTGTGAACAGTGATATGAAAGAAAAGGAAGTTAGTGATAGTATAGACTATATATAGGTTGTATATATAGGTTGACAGGATAAAATGGAAGAAAAAAACGTGTTGCGCGACCCCAAATAAGATGGGACAAGGGCAGGAAGATGATAATGATGACGAAGTTTTAATTAATAATTAATGCTAATTAATAAAAGTGCTTTAGAAATATAGCTAACCTGCCGGCGTCATCGGGAACAGCGGTGGTGACTTTGGGTTCATCTACGGATGGCCACAAGGATCCCCAATCTAAAACATTACAAAAAGAAACATTAGTTCCAATGTACACATTTACAAAAACTTTAGATCATTTCTGAGACCAGCGCTGAAAACATTCGTTTATGATATGACGCTTCTCCTTAAACGACCACGTAAAGCGTTTAAATCGTTCTGGGGCGTTAAGTCAGGCATGCGAGCGAGAAAGAGCTACATAGCCTCATCCCTCTCACAGTTCAGTTTAGGTAGTCAAATTGATCGCGTTAAAAACTCGTGGTAGGGCCTCACTTGTTCTGAACAGAAATAGAATTCGTAATACTGGATTATCGTGCACTGCCAATGTCATACTCTATAACGCCTGTTATTTTTTTATCTTGTTTGGGTTTTTCTTATGAGTTGTGTATGTAGCATCCACAATTTAACGTTTTAGTTCCTAAAACTCAAGTCATTGCCAAGATATCTCTTTAAATCGATGAAAGCATCTTCTCAAACGTTCATGCACATATCAGCTGCTGCAGAATGTAGAGGTCGTGACGGGAAAAAAATATCATGGTAGCTTTCAAAAAATCTATGCCTAGGCATATAAAAATGAATCCCTATTACCCAAGGTCATACACCCACTGGCCACGTCTACATATCTTGAAAACGACTTAACCAATTTCATTCATTTTTTTTTTTTTGTAATACTTTGTTAAACTTGGCCAAAGATCGCCCAAGACAGAGAAGTTTGGAAGGAGAAGTTTGTGTGTTCCACTGCTGGGCAAAAGCCGCCCCGCTTTTGCTCAGCAGTGGAACACACAAGAGGCTAATAAAAAATACTTTGTATAAGGTACGGAAAAAAATAAGAAATTAAGCCTAGCTTTATTATGTTTATTTTCGCACCCAATAAAATAAAAACCCCAAAGGTTGACTGGTAGAAAATGCCTTGTTGCATTAAGTCTGCATATGTACCACTACTGTACATAAAGATTAAATAAAAAAATATTTTTAGAAAACTACGACTATTTGTTTAACTTTTCTTTGACAGTTAGCTAAATAGGACAATGTCTGTAAGTACAACTATTAAATAATAAATATAAAATACATCGTAAGTTATTATTTTCAAAAATACATACTCCATTGTCTTTTGAGTCGTTTGTGGCTGTCTAAAGCCTTGGAATCTTCCGGCTTCACTTCGAGGAACTCGTTGGAACCGTAATCCTCTCCCTCCCAGTAGAGATCATTCGTACACGAAACCTGAAATATTAGAAATGGACCTCATGAGTATGATTTAATAATATAGAAAAAATATAACAATTGAATAAATGACGATACAGGAAAAATCATAATCAAAGTTAAACTTTAAGATATTATTCTAATTGTCAAGGTCTCATCTAGTTAAAATTACCGAAAAAATTGTTGTGTAAAAGTGTATTTAATAATCTTTAAGCTTTCATATATTATTTTTAATTGCTAAAATGGTTTTAAGAATACATTAAAACCTAGTCCTAAATCAGTCAAGGCATTCGACGTAGCCTGCAGTGATCTAGCGACGCTCTCATAGTTGAACAGCTAAAAGCAACACGTTAGACTGCCAAGATATTTCGTGAAGAAATGTTTATTAGCTACATAAGACCCTCGGCTTGGATTATATGGGAATAAGTAAATAGATGTTGCGTGATTGGTCAGAACCGCACAGTCGCCCCGCCTTTATAACGATCTTGATTTAACTGCTGAATCCCGTCCGAGTAATCTCCGCCTTTATTTTATACATTATAATATAACACAAAACCTTTCTTTAGTTTTCAGGAAAAATACGGATTTTTTGTGAATTTTGAGGCTACCAGTGCATCGCTTGCAGTCTTCATATGCAGCTCGGTGCAACGATACACAACGATAGATCTTTTCTCAATAAACTGAACCATCAATATCAAATTTATTATAAATAAAAATAACTAACTTTATAAATATAAAAAAAAAAAAAATCGTAGCTTAAATATAAGGAATAGAGGACAGCGCTTGGATCAATACTCGTACACGCACTGTGAATTTGGGGCGTTAGCGCGTTCCTTTCATTTACCTACTTAATGGTTACCAGAGAGTAACTTTCGTAAGAAAGTATATTTCTGTACAAGACTTCAGTAAAGTGGTTTAGTATGAATATTTGTAGGAATATCTTATTCGTACAAGAGCTTCGCGATTTGCTCAAAAGATTTACCGCAGCCTGAAAAGTCAAAGGCAAGTGAAAAAACGCGAGTAAGTTTTAGTAAAAAAAATCTAAGTTTAAATAAATGCTCTTTAATTCAGATTAGGCAACCGATATTTGATGATGCTTCAAAAAAAAAGTGAAATTAATTTAGTACGTTTAAGTTTATTTTAGAGTTATCTATTTCATATGGTACATAAAAAAAAAATTAAGAAATATTCCATGTAGAGTGGGTTTTGATTTTCTGTAACTATTTTAATAATAATTAAAATCTGTGATTGCTCTAGAACAGTCTATATTGTATTCTCTAATTAAAATATTTACCTTAATCAATTAAAACTATGTTTTTTTCCTAAATTTTAAAGTTACGTATACTTAATAATAATAGTAAACTAGTAATAAAATTTTTGTTTAACATCTTTTGTTGACGGTTATACTTTTAAGCTAAACTGACTTTTATTTGAGTTTAACAAGATAAAAATAAATCAGGAGCCTACAGTACGGGGCCCTCAGGGATAACCCGTGGGATTTTGATCTTTGTGATCTATGCCGTGATGATAATTACTATTGGGAATAATTGGGATGTTAATTATGTTTTTGATAAAACAAATCTGTTTTAAAGTTGGAATCTAGGTGCTTACGTATTTTTTTACATTTTTAATTATCATAAATAGAAAAAAAAGAGGATATTACAATGAAACAAACTTAATTCCTACGCCTAGTTGGTCTGGTGGTGGGTTTTTTTTTTAAGTGTGAAAATCATCCAATGACTTCTTCTCTTCTTCGCTCTGGGTGGAACAGGAGGGCGTGTCTGACTTTTTCTGACTAAAACCGCACCAGTGTTCTTCAGTTGCACTTTACGTTCTAGAACTTCCTTTTCAGGAATTCCCCGCGGTCCTAGCTAGGGGTATCGGCCCTGCTGGGCCCCTACGGTTTGCTGACATCTCTTTGAGGAGCGCGTGGATCACTACGCGCTGTTGACGACTGGGTTCTTTCAATTCAATAACGGGAAGGCCGGACGGCGAGCTACCCATTACTCGACGTCCGCAAGCCCGCGTCTTTCGTGACTGGTAGTCGGGGTCGGAATCTCGGCGGCTGGGGCGTGAGGACGTTCGTTCCCTCCTGCCTGCGACCTCCTCTTTCGCTAGCATTACTGCTTCGCAAAAGTAGGCGACCGCCTACTATTCAACCCGAGCCAAGCGCGAAAGGTCGCTGCCGCTAATTCGAGGAATATGTCCCATAAAATTTCCAAAAACAAGTTTCTCAGAAAATTATGCCTAGTCTGTAGTTATTCGTGAAACTGATTATTAACTACTTGATTAATATCAAGAGTTTGCTAATTTATCTAGCAACCATCACATTCACATCTTGCTTGACAATGCATCGATAATTTCAAATGATGTGAAATAGGAACCACTAACGCCATCTCTGTACCATGGTTAGTACTACAAGAGTTTCAAATAAACTGAGTGTAACTTTCAAGCCCTACTGCTGAAGCGAGGCGAGGTTGTAGTGAGTACTAGTTTTATCGAGAATCCGGTAGAAACATGATGGCGGTAAAAACATACCAATTTAAAGCACCTATTAACATCCACCAAGGAAATTATTGAAATGGTAAAGTTATTTTCAGTTTATGAATATAATCAATAAACCAAAATATATTAAGTATTCTTATAATAAAAAAGATAACCAAAATGCCAAATGGCCTAGTTTGGCCATAACGCACAAACACCAATTCAAAAATCGAACTACCCCAACCCTTATTAACATAAGACGGAATGGTACACCCGAAAAACCTTGAAATAACAAAAACCGGACCAGAGAGATCGTAAAATCGTCATTAAGTCGTTGGGGAGAGTCATGATTCGCAAATAAATCGACACTCGAGCCGCAATTAGGGGAGGGTGGGGGCGTCGGCACAAGGGGGATTTCCTTGCAATTCTAGTTAGTCCGACATGATCCGGCGACGGGTGAGAACGACAAGACTTGCAAGCTAATGGCCGCGGCGGGACGTACGACGAGGCCCGACTCACTCTTGACTTGCGGCCCGATACTTTGTCGAAAGTTATCGCTTCTCAGCACCACATTCCTTGTACTTTCCATTATACGTTATTAATTTTGTACCAGGTATAAAAATGATAAAGCTACTCTGTGTTTCTTTTCATCAAATCGTAAGTAATCAAAATAATGTAATTCCAAATACCAACTTATTATCTTTTTAACCGACTTCAAAAAAAGGAGGAGATTATCAATTCGATTGTATTTTTTTTAATGTATGTTACCTCAGAACTCCGTCGTTTATGGAACGAATTGCAATTTTTTGAGGAGTGGCTGGAAAGACCTCATGGCGTCCTTACCTTTCCTCACCGGACATGGTAAGTTCGGGAGGTTCCTGCACCGGATTCGTGCGGAAGAAACGCCGGGTGTCATCATTGTATGGACCGCCCGGAGGACATGGTGGAACACACAGTGGAAGTGTGCCCACCATAAAGTTATTTTGATGCTTTTAGTGTTTTTTTAGTGGTGTAGCGACATCTATCGCGTCACATAAGAAAATCCTGAATCGCGCAATCAAAGTTCTCCGCGCGATTAGAACATATAGAACAACCCGAAATCATCTATCGGGCAGTTGCAGCCCACCAGACATAACACCCGTCTGGCCGGAGGATCCTCCCTTTTCAACGGAGGTTTGCGGGACTTTACTCTCTGTTCCGCCTACCTCCAAACTGGTGACAGCCTTCGTGCAGCTAATACCTCGTGACGTCATCATCACTTCCTCAAGCTTTCGAGCAGCGAGCCATACAGCCAGCACCCACGGCTATAAAGGGTATTCTGACCACCAGCATGCCTACCTGGTCATACCTGGTCATCACCCTCAGCCTCATCAGCGACCTTGGCGAAGCACACTGCACCTTCGGCCAGTCACATGAAGAGCAACGAAGAACCTTTCCTGGTCGACGCAAGCAGTCAAGCCACTACGTCGCACAGCACCGCTCCGACTCACTGGAGCCTGCAGCATCATCCCGACTCACTGGGACAGCACCACCCCGACTCACTGGGGCATCACCGCAGACAGTTCCGACTCACCGAGAACTATGCGGCATTCGGTTCCGACTCACTGGAACCAACCTACCACTGGCCTGGCACGCATCAAGAAGCATCAAGAACCATCGATCTCCGATCTCCGGAGGGGAGTGATGTAGCGACATCTATCGCGTCACATAAGAAAATCCTGAATCGCGCAAAGTTCTCCGCGCGATTAGAACATATAGAACAACCCGAAATCATCTATCGGGCAGTTGCAGCCCACCAGACATAACACCCGTCTGGCCGGAGGATCCTCCCTTTTCAACGGAGGTTTGCGGGACTTTACTCTCTGTTCCGCCTACCTCCAAAGTGGAGTCAGATTTATTTTTTTTGTAAAATATTTTTTAATGTGGTAAGATAGTAAAGTTACCAATTTATCACAAAGGTACATACATGGAAATTAAGGCTGGCAAAATGTGCCTTTACAATAAACTAGCGTCTGTCTAACATAACCCTTCGGAAAATCCGGACATGGAATTATTATTATTATAATATTCTTTATTGTGCACCGCATAAAAATACAAGAGAAGAAGAAACATTTATAAAAACGAGTATACAAAGAGCGGTCTTATCGCACAGGGCAATCTCTGGCAGACTACCTTTGAATGGCCTGAACGATGTGAGCTGGATTTAGAGCTGCCAGTGTACAAATATCTAGTTATAATAAATCTGTAGAAGTGAAAATTCTGTACATTAAAAATATCAAAAAATTAAATAGCAGGGGGTGTTACTAGACTGACACCAAACCCATAAATGTGATTAAAAAAATTTTTGTCTGTCTGTCTGTTTGTTCAGGCATCACGCAAAAAGCACCGGTTCGATTACGATGAAACTTGGTATAATTATTCTTTAATATCCTGGGCACCACATTGGGTACTTTTTATCCCGGAAAAGTATATACAATAAAAAACAAACTTAATTTTACGGTTCGATCCCTAGACCCGATTACTGTACCAACCGCAAATAATAAGTTTGCCGTAGGTTACGTCATCCGCGGTGGAGTTCACCACATGCTGCACACGGCTAAGATACTATAATATTTTATCTTAAAATACAATATCGCTCGCCATACAATTCAATGGACTATCACACACGACGAAGATAATAAATAATATTTCATATTTTTGTATCTCAAAAAACCAAATAAAACGATTATCGACTTCTACGCGGACAAAGTCGCGGGCAAAAGCTAGTCACAAATAATGCCAATAGAACTTATTATAGAACATACAATACATACATACAATATCTTATAATATGTTAATACATATCAAAAATATACAACATTAGTTTTAGAATATGCGAAATCCGAAACACGTGTTTAGTATTTAATGTAAAGAATCTATATACAAAATTTCATAACTATATCGTGAAAAATCACAAAGTTATAAGCTTGTTATTTAACCTGGTTGTGCGCTGAAATACATGGTCACCAGGCCATCCAGATGACTGAGGTGTTATTTTACTCAGCTGTGCGCTTGCACCTAATGCACGCTGTGACCTGCCGTGATCTGTGTTGTACTTAGTGCTAGTAGTGTCCAATTTGTGCCCTATTTAAAATATGTTTGGGAAAAATATAACATGGTATAAAATTATTGGATTCAGTTAGGTACTGATTCCGAAAATTCTATATTGAGGTTTAGCTCATACTAAAAATTACGTTGTAATTGAGACAGGCGAAAAAAAATCAGAGTATTTTTTAAATGTTGGTAGCGTTTATGAAGCCTTTTTTATAAACCTATTCCAAACTACAATATCAGTGTCTGTAGTTGGAAAGCTCAGTTGAAAACGTGTTCGGCTTAATTGTTGATGACCGTACGATTTATTGTATTCTACATTGCTTGGTAGACCTCTTAATTCTTATTACAATAACTACTAATAACTGTGAACAAAAACGCTTAGAAATAAAGCAGTATTTTTTCTGCTGCTTTATTTTTAAACGTTTTTGTATGATTTCACAGTATACTGTGAAATCATACTTAATTTTAAAAACATAATAGAAGTTAGCAATTATAGCAGTATTTATACCAAATTAAATCTACATTGTATTTGGACTGACGAGAAAATGTCTCTTGTATAATTTAATCTTGTGTGTGAGCGAGCTAAAATACAAACCATGTATGAACCAATGGTTATCTAATCCGAGAATCTCGTTTGAAACTCGCTTGCACACTTTAGTACCCAATCGCTAGACTAGATGGCGCTGTCGGCTCGTTCAACTAGAAATTACGAGAAGGCGAGTAACTGAACAATAATATAGGTATGAAAGTACAAATGATAAATAATTAATCATTCGTACTTAAGACCTAATGGTCTTTCTATTATAATAATGACATAAGTAACAGTTTAATTAGGTCTAATAGACTACCTACCAAGACCTAAAGTAACACCGGTCCTCACGTGCATTGCTTAATTAATAGGAAATTCCTCGCAAACTGAGTTGGCGGATTAAGCAGAGGAAACGAAAACGTATTTTGTTTTATTTCTAATATGTTTATTAAACTCATCATGGAAACTAAAACATGTCTGTTTGTTTTGTAAAATACAAATTGTATGTTTAAACAGAATTAACTTCCAACATTATTACTTTTGTGTTTGTTACAATCTCAACCGGTAGCTAGGTAAGTAATGACGTTAATAACTGTCGATAATTTTAGAATTGATGATGGTCATGACGTAATATTAGGAAATCGGTCAGGTTTATAGATTCAGTAACAATAGTAGGTATACCTACGGCGAGAAAATTCATAATTCTAGTCATGGACATTTTCTGATTTTAGGTGTGTGTAGGTACCTAACTCTTTACTATTTCACTGCCAACTTCGAGGTTATTGAGCACAGACCGATCATAATCACTTGGTAGGTACTTACCAAGACATTTTTTGGTATAGTAATTTACTAAAAACTGGCAGTATTCTCTTAAAAAGCGGCCTCAATCAGCAGCTAATTATAATAATCAGATCTACTCGCTGCGTTCCTTTTTTTCGAAAGTTAGTGTTATTTACAAATAAGTAGTTCATACCGATACGAATCCACCGTGCTAACTATAATGTATTTAAGAATGTACATATGTAATTAACTGCCATTCTGAATTAGAATCGTCGACGGCTATCTACTGGGATCAATATTCAAGAGCGAATTTTGTCCAATGACGTCACCCCGTCTTTTCAAACATCATTTTAATGATCAATTTGTAGACCAACATCACTGGCGTGTTTGTCAAACTTCCCAGAGATCATGACGTCAATCAGTTGCCTTGATAATCAATAGATAACTACGTATAGAAAATTCTTAAGGTTCATCTTGATCATAGTAGCATTTTAAACCCAGACTAAGAAGCCAGCAAGAGCTGATTGAGGATCGTCTTTCACTTTACGTTGAAAGGTTCACGGAAATTTATTCATACCTAAACATAACATGAAAGAGCGTTCTTCTAAAGTTAATTAGACAAACAATGACAACCTATAACATTATAATCTTCCTAACTTTATCCAATGTTACTTGAGAAGGCCACTACACGTTATATTATATCCTCTCATATCTTCACATTTAAAACCAAAATAAGAGAGAATATATAACACTAAACTCAACAAGTAGTAAAATCTAAATCCATCAATTTTTACGTAACAAAAGTCTGCAATATTAGTCCATGTCTTCACCCGACCACGCCAAGTGGAAATTCGAACTACTTACCAAAGCATTTATTTTTCAGTTCGCATAAGTAAACAAAGATCTGAGGATTAAAATATAAACATAGTAAGTGAAAGATGGATTTATATACGTACCGCATACCTGGAACGTTGCTGAAAGCTATTTAGCGGGTTCAAAAGAATTAGGGGAAACTTAGAACAATTGGGTCAAGAAGTCAAGAGCGTGTTGTGTTATAGCTTATAAACGTAAACGTTACGTGCTTATTGCGTATGATACAGTTGTAAAAAAATGTTTGGGAGCTTTGATGTTGATTTTAATATGATACTTATTGATAGGAACATTTAGAAGACTCCAATGGCTAAAAATAAAGACCTTTACACAGCAGTGGAACAGTACAACATAGAATGGAGTATAATAATAACCAGAAGCTAAAACATTCGAAATAATGTATGCAGATTTAAATAGGTTCCTACTTAGTTTACAATTTATCATATTTTTTCGAGAAAATTCTCGCAACGGTTATGTGTTCCACGTGCATGAACTTGTCTGAAAAATGATTATTAGAAAAATATATAATTCCTAAAAAACAAATTGTTGTACCTACTTATTTTCCGGCAAACTTCGTAACGCCCAATAGTAAGGATAACGCCATCTACAGGCATTACCAGGACAGCATAATTAATTTTATAATGACATTTTTTTTTTCGTGATTTTTTTCCTTTTTTTTCTCACCGTTTAAACCTTCCGTGGACTACTTCAAATATTTCACGACCAAAATTAGCCAAATTGATCCAGCCGTTTTTGAGTTTTAGCGAGACTAAGGAAACTAACTAACCTAGCAAAATTTTTCTATTCCTGTTTTAACCATTCTCGATTCGACACACGGAGAGTGACCTCTTTCGTCTACCTCGAGAGAGACACAAATGAACGTTCAGAGAAGTGATGAGGCAAGGTTAAGGCCAATAAAATATAGTCTTATTAGAAGGGTTACGTTTAAATACAAGTTATGAATCTGAGGAACAAAAATGTGATAAAATTCTCTGTCCTTAGCAATTTATTGGTAGGTAAAATGTCTTTATACTTAAGTTTCACGAGTCCACAAACTTGTGTTACTGCTCTAGTGGGTTGTTCCTGTTAACCAATTAGACAAAATGTACATATTCTAGGAGTGGCAGTCATAGTGTATTGAGTTGTATCAAACACACGACCTCTATCTTGTTTGTTACCTTCCACCCGTTGTTGTAATGTTTCACTGAGTGCAAACCTCATTGAAGTGATCGCACGCAATTTTAAGTAGTACATTCACTTAAAGTTAACGCAAATAGGTACGGTATGAAAATGCGACAACCCTTTTTTATGTAACGACAAAATATGGTGTGATGTACCTAATATTGTAGAAAAAACCATCTGAAGAAGTTATTATCTCCAAAATAAAGATTACACTGAAATAAAATTAAACAAAGATAAAATCGGGTTTGTTAAAATGGGAGTTCCACCCATTAGGTGATTCTGTCTAAAGAACTCATAAATGAAATTAAAATTATTGTTTCCTTCCTCACTCCGGACCATAACCCGAACAAGGGTCTAGCGCGAGACATCGTTGCCAACGATTGCCTCCACGAGGGCACGGCAGTGCTCTACCTAAGCAAGGCACACCTTCACCGTATGCTTCACCATGTCCACCGGGAGGTCCACACAATAGTGAAACCCGGGTGTTTCTCGACGCCGTGATGTCTTTCCAGCCACTCCTCGTAGACGTAAGTCCTCACCGGACATGGTAAGTTTGGGAGGAGGACATTGTAACCATTGTATGGATTACCCGGAGAGCACGGTGGAGCATATGCTGGTGTGCCTCGCAGTCCCCCTCCGGAATGAGGAAGGAAAGGTTTTAATTTCTTTTATAAGTTCTTTACACAGAAATAACTAGATGGTACTTATGTTTTTAAAAGATGAGCGCATTAACGCAGATTAATGTCAGGTTCTTAAAGCTTATTATTTTATCCGAATATTAAAAAAATAACGCCACGGCAATCCCTTAAATCGTTAAAATCCGTCGAAAATTAATAGAATAACGAAGAAATGGGCAAAGGGTATGGAGTTTCATCATTAATAGGTACCTATATTAACGAAGGCGGGTCCTCTAATTGTCTTCACAATTAGTGAAACGGACCGCCCTCCCGATTTGAATAAAATTTGAAGGGTGTAGGAAAATCATTCTGTGTGCTTTTAAATTTTCCCACTGGTGGGACTCAGGCATCGTCTCCAGGAGAAGGGAAAAGTATAGTTGGTCAATGTAATAATATTAGTGTATGTTTTTTTTTTCAACATTTCTATTCGCTCGCAGTTATTAAAAGGATACTTTCTTAGTAAAATATTATTGGCTAAGTTTTTATATAAAACTTAGAAATTCAAGTAAACTATCTCTATCTATTTTTTAAAACCTATTTTAAAAATAGATTCAAAGAAAATAAAGAAATAAGAAAAGTACAAAGATGCATATAATACAAGAAACTCATAAGTATCATGATGACTTAATGACGCAGGGTCGACGCAATTTTTTTTTTAAATATTCAATCCTCTCACCCTCCACCACAATCATGCACTGATTTCAATTTTGACAAACTCTGATTAATGTAAAAACCTACCAAACATTGATATTAACGTATTTATCGCATAGGCAGCCTTATAATGATCCCTCTTGAGGCTTCCTGTCTAGGAGAAAATAAGACATAATTGACCACGTGAGGCCAAAGTGAAATTTTAATACAGCAGAGGAAGGTATTGGGGGATGTCACATTTCTTCGAATTTTCGACACGATATTTTCCTTCACTGTTATTGAGAGCAGTAGGTTTAGATAAATGACTTTTCCGTTAGCGTTTCCGCCAAACGCTAAGTACAAAATGTAAAAAAGTATAGCAATGATATTATCGATATTACCTGTTACGTCACATGGACCATTATTCCTACGCAGGTCTTTACCTTCCTAATGGCATTTCATTGCTATCCATTTTGTACTTAGCGTTTGGCTGGAACGCTAACAGAAAAGAAATTTTTCTAAGCGTAGCTATAAAATAAATAATAGACAGTAAATCACCTGCCTGATTTGAACCCTACACCCTTCATTCTTGACTCCAACTATCGAAATGAGAAACTCAATATAATCGAACTATTTTAATTAACGTTAGGACGTTGTTTCTTCCACGCTCCACTATCTATGAGTTATCAAATAAACCAAGGTTACGTTAGTCAGCAAACCACGTTAGGTAACATTATAGAGCCAACAAACGAGAGTTTACCATCTCCTGTGGTTCAATACATAAGCGTTTCGATGATTGACTTCCGGTGTGAGAAGATGTGGTTGTTCAACCAATTATAACAGTTGATTTGAACGCTGATTGGCGGCTACCGTACACAGATGAGATGCGACAATGGGACTACGATTCGACAACGACCTATGCAAATTGAATTTTGATCGTAACTGTATCGATAGTTCGAATGAAACGATTATAGAAAACGTAATGTGTACATAGATATTGTATCATTTTATAAAAGAATCAACAATTTTTTCAACGGATAAAGCATAATGAAAGAATATTTATATCACATTATAGAAAGGAAACATTAACCAGTTTTCAAGCCTACCACAGATTGGAGCAATTTCTATAAAAAAAAAATGACACTTTGTTGTTGCGTTGTTGTGGCGTGCCTATCTAGGTCTTTAAAATGACTGATCCAATAAACGATTCGGTAAATCAACAAAATAAAGGTTTAAATCGCTATTCGCTTGTGTTTGCATTACGTGACATTGAACTTGGTTTGCTTCGTGACGTGGCCGACATTAGCATATCTCTTTGCTGGCTAAATATCACAATTTACCCAAGCTCATATTTTTATGGTACCTACTAAAAACCACTAAGAGTTTCACGACAATATTGTGCTCGTTTTAAAATATTTACTTCCTAGGTATGAACATTTAGAAATTGCAAGATGCATCTAACACATATATATGTTAAATGCATAGTGCAATTTGTACTAGCTTATTTTTTGTATTTTTAATGACATAATCTAGTGCTTATAAGCACTAGCAGTGATGCAATAATTTATGGTGAAGCGCACTATTTTATTAAAAGCCTATAGTAACATGAATACATCCCACCTGATGGTAATTAGGTGGGATCCCATTGAAGTAATAGCAGCGATGCAATCGTTTATGTAAAAAAATCTTGCAAAAGGTAAAAAGTACCTACTTAGAAAGGTCCTGTTTTCAAATAATATTTTCCATAAAATTTCGCTCCTTTATTATTCAGTTTTTTAAGTTTTTTTTTTATAAGTTTGATACAACATTTCATTGTGACAAGTAAACGTTAACGTCAAAGTTAAGAATAAAGTTAAGCTAGGAGTTAGTGAGTAAAAATGACCACTCGAACAGTGGATAGCTCTACACTTTTCGAATTTACTTTTGATGTCTTCCGCGTAACCACTTACAGCACAAATTTTATAGTATAACAGCTTGAAACACATTCCACTATTTTAAAAACGAATCATAGTATTCCTCTTAAAGTTTTTATACTTAATTGTTTGTAAGACAACTAACTTCTACAAAAAAAAAAAAAAAACTGAAATGTTCAACACAAAATACACTAAAAATGAGCCCTAATATAGGAAGTTACTTATTAGTAGGTTTTTGAACAACATTCTTGAAGGCCTATTATATATATATTAATATATGTATTATATATGTATAATATATGTATTATATATATTAATATATGTATATTATTATATATTAATATATGAAAATAGAAGAGTTTGGCGTCCAAGCGTAGCGAGGTCTCCAAACTCCTCCGTTAAGTTAATCCCTTGAACTATCGTTCGAGGGATTAAATAAATCTTTAGCCGGAGGTAAACAACCTTGTATTCGTAATCCGTAAAAAGCACAGGCTTTTTACGAATTACGAATACATGGAATGTAAAAATAAAATTATAAAACCTGAGTCTTCGTATGATTTTAGGCAGGTCCTGTATCATTCTTCTGATTTAAGCGGTAAAAGGTTTTCCACTACAGCTTTAACCTCTTCTCTTATGAAATCAGGCGTTATATCCACATCTGAATCTGATGAATTTATCGTTTTAATACATATCTCTGTTGTACGGAAATGTAAACAAAAGTTTACAACTCGAAAGAACAAATGAAAATCGGATTGCCCGATCGCCACTTTCCCACCTATTTTGTTTTTTTTTTGTCTATGGCTAGCCAACTATTCAGCCTTTATTATCATTATTGAAAAAATAAGAACGTTTTTACTTAATATTTTTTTTTAATACTGTATTTTAAAGAAAAATTTTAAAAAAAGTCACTTAAAAATATATGTACAAAATAACTAAATGAATAAATAAACTCTAAATATATATGTATTTATGTAATATATGTGTATATTCTTTAATTAATAGTTATCTTTAAATTATTTCAATTTAACATCGTGCTGTAATTGACTGGCTGTATAGAAAGTTGAACCTTGGTTCAATAGAAATGAGAAGATGAAGAAGAGAAAACTATTTTTTTTTAATAATTTGACAGCTGTCAGTTGAAAGCGAATCTCCCTAGGGATGAAAAGTATTACTTTCAAACTGCTCCTCAGGCAACTTCAGACCTACTTTCAGAGTATGAGTAATAAAAATATTAATAGACAGACGGAAAGCGACTTTGTTTTATACTATGTGGTGACTATGCAAAAGTAGGATAATGGTAACTGTGGAAATAAAATCAAAATATCTTTTCGCGACAAAATTAAATCGTATCAGAGAAAACGATTATTATAGCGGGAGGTAAGACAAAGTGTTATAAGTATTGGCAATTTACATTATATAATGATGATTTGAAGGCTACCACCTTAAATGAGACCTGTTTCTAAACTTTAGCTGCACCATGCTATTCTCACACAAATAGTTAGGAGACAAACTTGTATCGATATCACAAACATAGTTTATTAGATCTCAATACATTATTGTTCGAGACATATCGATGGAAGTTTGTAGACTATTTGTGGAGTTAGCAATAGAATCCGCATTCGTAAGCGACACGTGGCGATGGCTCTAATTTTGTATGAGCTATGCATGATGCACGTGGCTATTCGATTTAAACTAGCACATACGAACGTACTATTATTGCTAGTACTTCACATTAAATTGAAGCTATGAGTCCACTGACTTTTATTTTATAAATCAATTCTTATTTTAAAAATCTTCATGGTGATGAAGATTCATTATATTGTCATAGATTTTATTTAACTGTCAGTTGCAAAAAATTGGGGAAGAATGTTGAACATGTAGTGAAGAAAGTTTTGAATTTGATGAAAAAGGGAAGAAAAACGATAGAGGAAGACTAAACATTATTGAAGGCTTCTGTATATGATGATATGGGTAAAAAGAAGGCGGCGGTGAGATAACGGCAAAACATTGTACCAATATAAAAAACTTTTTACAAAAAAATACAACCGTCTTCAATGTAAAAAAACATCGAAAAATGCAAATTTCGGTAATCGGTGTTTCTATAATAGTTTTATCTCTTCGTTATTTAACACCGACTACCGAAATTAAAATTATTTTGCATTTTTCAGTGTTTTTTTACATTACTTCAATGTTGTTTTTTTTGTAAGTTTTTTATTTTACACTTTTTAGTTTTTGTTCCACCACTAAAAAGTACCCCTCAGCCATACATATATACCTAATAGTCAGATTGCACCTCATGACAATTCTAATATTACCAAACACGTTTATATTAAATTAATTTATTACAGGGTTCCGGTGCCTAACTTAAGGCTTCATCATCAGATCAGTTCGATATATTCTCCCTCTACTTTCAGTCAGTCATCGATTACACGTATAAATAAAGCAATTTTACTTGTTACGGCAGTTATGCTGTGATCCTATGAGGAATTCTGTTACATATCTTCGAAGTTCATGATCAGATCATAAGAATATTTCTATGGGACCAACTTGGAAGCATAACCGTTCAATAAACAAAAAAAAAATCAAAATTGGTCGAAAATTGACCGAGAAATCGGTGAACATACATAAAAAAAAACATACATTCAGCCGAACATAGAACCTCCTCCTTTTTGAAGCCGTTTAAAAAGGAGGATGATGGTAATTATGTTTTATCACAGTAATATTATACTAAATGGTTGAGCTATCAGTACATTATAATTGAACATCACTTTGGTCAAAAAGCAGCCAATCATAGTAGGCAGGGAATTTTAATCCCATTTTAAGTACACACAGACCTCAAAAGAATATTTTAGGAAAATTGAAGAAAAATTTAAAGAACGTTTGCGTCGTTGCAGACTTGTCTGCGACAAGACCATTTTGAGACGTCCAGCGTTGCCAACAATTATATTAACTTACCACTAGAGTCACTTTTATAACCACCAGAAAACAACTGCCAAAAAATTATTCCACACACAAAATAGCAAAATTTCCCACTAAAAAATGTTATTACTTTCCTTTAATAATAAGTGATAAAAATTAACAATCAATTGATCAAAATGCCATTTATGAGTAAATTAACATTAGTAGGTAAATCAAAACAAAAATTATTCAATAACAGCTATGTATTAATTAGTCTTCAAATGAATCATTTTTGTTTGCGCCATCATAGTCGGTATCAGATTGATAATTATGGATTCTATGGTGCTGATTTACCCCCGAGTGATCACATTTTTAGTAAGAAATTTAATTTTACGAAAGCACTAGAAAAATTCACTACCTACTAAAACCAATATTTCGCAATTAAATGTTAAAACCACCAGTTTAAGTGGAAAATCCACTAAGTTGGCAACACTGGCCGTATGCCGCTAGACTGTTTTATCTTGATCATGACGTACACAAAACAATCTTGTCGCAGACATCGTAGACAAGTCCGCGACGTCGTAGACAATTCTGTCTAAGACAGTCTTGTCTCGAGTGTACGCAGGCCCTTAATAATAGGAGACTTATAATTATTTATTTATCGGGTAAGTAATCATCTTATGACAAATATCGCTCTTGGGCGGAGCGGAAATAGTGTCAGACTTTTACTGACTAAAAACCCACTCCTGTTCCTTCTTTGCCTTCGTCCCAGGGCCCCGGGTTTCACTTTCACACTACCCGTGGCCCCAGTAGGCTTAGACCCTGCTGGGCCCCTACGTTTTGCTGATATCTCCTTGAGACGCGCTTAGGACAGTACGCGCCATCGACAACTTGGGCTCGGTCCGGACCACGGACACCTATGGTCCGGACGGTTGGCCCCTCTCCATGCATGCGCTGAAGAGCCCCCTTAATCTAGACTCGTGAGCTTCTATGGCCAGGACCCAGGCTTTCCTAGGCAAGCCGTAGTAACAAGTTAATAGAGCCTTATTTTTGCAACACATAACAAGATATACAGTTAATTAAAATACCGGGACATCTTTTAAGTATTATGTTAAAAGACGTCAAAATTTGATATTAATTAATGTCTATAGAGCTTTCAGATGCCCAATAATTTCTACAGGAGCTTTCAGAAGCCCAATAACGTTCAGCAATTAAGTACAAATAGAGTACCTAAGTATATAGCAACAAGATGCCTATTATGCTTGTTAGCGATGTTAAGGAGGACTGTACCTTCCCGAAGTTACTGTCTCTGGCCCTGTCTTTGGTCAAAATGTTCTTAGAATTTTATGATATTTCGTTTTTACGTCGACATTTTGAAGCAGACCTTTTATTTATAATACAAAACGTTTACCTTTTGTTTTTTACTCCTTATTTGACCTAGAGGAGAATCCCCAAAAATGCACTTACAGTTTTAAAAATTTCTAAAAATACACCTAAATAGATGTGCCAACAGTTTCTTTGCGAGATAGGTATTTGCAAACCTATCCTTAATTTCGAGAAAAAAAATGTTTAAAATTTAGAAAAGGTCGATTTAAATGTTTTTGAGAGATATGAACAAATTTTTTTCTTCGTTGCTTAGTAGCTGTCTGGGACGTTACTAATGTTCTTCTCAGCTTTGTTTTATAATCTCGTGAGATACCAATCTAACCTGTGACGAATTAACTCTTTAAGGATTTACAAGACTCATCAAATAGATGTATCGTATACTCATAATAATTGTGTAAAAGCACTCAAAAATATTAGACCGTGGCAATCAGGGCTCATATCAAATGAGGTGTTTAACCCAATAACCTCTGCGGTTGATCTAAATATTGATTTCCCCACCAAAAAGAAAAAACCCGATGTCTCATTAATGACCAAAGTCTTGGACCTGGAACACTAAAATTTTCCACAGAGGTTCATTTTATAATGTGTATAAAGAATATGAAGGGATTTTTCAAAGTTGACCCCCTCCAGGGATCACATATTTATAGCTGAAATTCTTTTCTCAAGCCACCTTGAACTAGCCCTTGTGGTAGGTGTCTAGGTCATCTCGCCATCTCTTCCAAGGGCGACCTCGACGACGTCTTTCATCCTCAGGTACCAACTTTGTGTAGACTCTTACCCAGCGGTCAGTGTGCATGCGGTGATGCGGCTGATGTGATCTGCTCAATCCCATTTTAGCCTGGCAGCCTTTAAGTCGAGAAAATAATACCTGGAAGAACTTATGGAAGGCCTTTGCCCAGCAATGGGAAAGTATAGGCTAGACTTTTAAAAAATATATAGCGGATAAAAATATAAATGTGTCTACAACCCATGACGTACCTAGGTAAGCTATAAATCATTAATATATATTTTGACATATAAAACTGCTCTTTGTTCTGTCTGTAGTTACGGTTGATTGGGACGCAGAAGTTATTTTACGCTTGGTTTGGTAAGCACCAATGAACGAACAGACCGACTGTTTACAACTACCAAAATTTTATAAAAAAACGAAAAGAAACTTCGTACATTTCGGAATGATTCCTAGTTTAAAAAACTCAAACGAATAGGTATCGAAAAATATTACATCAATATATGTTAAAAATCAAAATCAAAATCAAAATAGCATTTATTCCAAATAAACCATTTACAGGCACTTTTGAAATGTCAAGAAGTCAGTTAGTCAGAAAAATAAAAATAAATGATGCTAATTGCACATTCCAAAGCGTAGATCTCTATGGAGAAGAATGTGCAAGAAACTCCATGGACACTCTTTTCAATCATATTTTGTAGTTACAAATATCTCTGTTACATGTTTCTTGTCGCTATCATGTGAGAACAATGTAAATAAAAATAAAAACTAAATATAGATATTAAAAAAGCAACTGGCAGCTAAGAGATGACCAGCCTCAACTGACAGCGCCCGTTCACGGACATGACGCTAATATTAGCACCACTCAGCTCAACCATTTTGAAGGGAACCGAATGATCCAACACCCGCGCCACCATCAGTGAGACATTTGAGTGAGCATGACAAACTCGCAACTGCCATGCTCATTTATGTCAAATAAGTCCAGTAGCAACATAAAAACTATAAAAAGCTCCATGGTACTCACATTTACAAACTGTGGAAAAAATGCTTCTATACATATAATACAATACTTATATTTTACAATTTCAAGAAAAAAAAAACATTAAAAATAATTTCCATACTAATTAATCAATTTGTACACCCCGGTGGTAGTGGAGCTGGACCAGCATTGAGCCAAGCATTTTTATCCTGAATATAATCCTCCAACTTATAATATGCTTGCCTGCATAGTGTGCGTTTAATACAAGATTTAAATTTCGTTTCATTGAGTTCTAATATTTGTGAAGGTATTTTATTATAACATTTCAAACAGTACCCCATAAAAGAAAAATAAAAATAAATTAAAAGTTGTTCTCATTTTCAAAATTGCCAACAGTAATAGCAAAAGTTTCATCTGGAAATCTCGAACTCGTTGATCATAAATGATGTCCTGATGTAATGTGACAGTTGCAAGAAGTTCCAAGAAGTCGCGGAGCCGACTCCCGCGGCGCGACGAAGTGGCACAGGGGAAGTTAAGTCCACTTAGAGTGCGACGGGGACTGCTGACCAAGGCTCCTACCAAGGGTTTAAATCGCAACCATGTGGTTGTGATTTAATGAAGGTCTAAATACACCATATAAAATATGAGCTTTTGAGTGGGTTTCTGAACTGGGTAAGTTAAGAACGTCTCAAACCCTACATAAGAGCCAAATTTCCAAAATTTTCAGGCTAGAGTTTGAGAAATACTCAAAACGAGAAATCGGGAGTTTGTCTATTAAGCGACTCCTTAAAGTATATGGCAGAGAATGCTATTTCGGCCCTTCTTCGTATTTCATGTATTAAATTTTATTATTAGATTTACCTAAATATATATATTTTTTTTTTAATTGATATAAAGCAGTGCTTGACTGCGATCCCACCTGATGGTAAGCGGAGATGCAATCATTGATGGTCAGGCGCACTAGTTTATCTATTATTTAGGTAAATCTAGTAGATCAAATACTGACTAAATAAGAACATACTCGTAATTAGGTCGCAGACATAATATAACTACTCGTAGGGTTAAACGTCTTTATCGAAAGATTCCAGTAGACATTAAAAAATATGACATATTACCTAAAGGCCATCACTGAACTTTTAGTGGTGGCGTTATCGTTTATTTGCTCTACAAACAGATTAGCCGACACAGCAGAGCTCACCGCTGATGGAGACCATACATTCAAACTAATACTATTAGAGCAGTCACTAATTGACCGACACCAATCATTAGCTTAAAAAAAATGTGTAGGTAAATGTCTGTGTGTTACACAATAGTATCAGGTTTTTTTAAAGTGACACTAGAATTATCCCTTCTTCTATTTTTCATTCTTCTTAATTTCAGTGACTAAATAAGTTTTGTAAGAGCAGTACCAACGTATTTTATTTGACTGACATGTTGGTCTAGAGGTTAGTGGTTCTGACTGAGCCGGAGGTTGTGAGTTCGATTCCCACCCAGGACAAATGTTTGTGTGATGAGCACGATCATTTGTTCTGTGTCTGGGCGTAATTTATCTATATATTTATGTGTTTAGAAATAATAAATTTAAATAAAAATTGTAATAAATTAATAATTTAGTATAAGTATGTTTATCAGTGGTCTAGTACCCATAACACAAGCTCTGCTTAGCTTGGGACTAGACGGCGTTGTGTGATAGTTGTCGAATATTATTATTATTATTGAATTAAAATTTCAGACTGCATGGAAGTTTACTCAAACTTACCTCTTTGAACAAAGTTTCATCTTTGTAACTCTACAGAACGCAGATTTTCATAAATTCCTCGATAAAATTATTGTTTCTTCTCAATAAATTACCTTCAAAGTTACCTAGTAAATCTATTCAGGTAGTACCCTCAGAAGCCACTTAAATTACACCTGAGTATCGCAACTCTTCCTTACGTTTCAAGCAATCATATAATTTTTGCGTCATTGTAAACCTTTGCAAACTGTCGACACGTCCTTTCCATACAAAATTTAATAAAGTCTAAAATAATCCCATCTTTCAACATAATAGCAATATTGAGCCCATTTAAAACGTGTATAGAAGCGCATTGCATTAAACTTATATTTATAAATTTTGACAAGCAAGAAGAGTGTTTCTTTTGGCGGATTTTTTTTTTTGAGTGAATTACAGAGGCTGTTTTTAAATTATTCGCAATTGATTTCTGATGGATATTCTGATGTAAATCTGGTGTAGTTTTGTGTTAGAAGTGGCTACACAACTGGATATGTAGATCCATTGAAATTGGTACCCTTGATTAACAATTTTATTGTAGTATTGACCCACTGCAAAAAACATTAATATGAAGAATGATGGAGAACATCGTAAATGTATCGGTAATAAAAACTAAATCGTGTTCATAATTAACACTGACTAAATGCATATAACTCGCAAAGGCAAGGAAAAAAATAGACAGTATTTAAAGACTGAACATAATATATGCTACATCCACGAGTATGTGAGTAACTGAGGAGACGGTCCTGGCTAGAGTATTCATTCAGTTATCCGTATCAATCGAGTGCATCCGCTTTATCGCAAAAATAACAGTTCCATATCAGGAATGTTATAGAGCACCGCAACCACTGAGGGTTCCGTACAAACTTACCTATGTAAATAGTTTAATTTCCGAATGGAGTCTCGAAGACTTTTCCGAATCACACAAAAGTTTTTTTTAATGACGTAACATCAAATTTACTGTTTTCAGATTTATTTCTATACCTATGCTATAAGACCTGCCAAATTTCAGGATTCTGTGTCAACGAAGTACTCTTTGAACTTTGATTCCCTTGAGAGTGTCGACATATACGTTTTTTGCAACATAAACGGCCGTATATATATTTCCGTTAACTTAGAAGTTTGATTTTTTCACAGCTTCAAGAAACTGCCGATTCGAGTATATGGTTTTAATTTTAACTTGATACCTCCACGCGTTTCTAAGATAAAGGGTCTTGACAGACAGAAAGACAGACGGACAACAAAGTGAACCCTAAAAATAACTGAAATTTACATAAACGTTTCACATAGTTTCGAATAAAAGCAGAATCTCAATGACAGATTACGATAGATTTTTGTTCTTTTTTGCCACGTCAAATGATAATCTAAACTAGAAATAAAAATGACATCTTGCTATTTGTGTTTTACCTGTTGTCTGTATCCGAAACTAGCGTATAATCGAAAATAATTTAATGTCCGGTGCCGTAACCAGATTCGAAATTTCATATCCAACATCCCTGTTCCATATTCAAATTTTAAATATAAACGAAGTGACAGGAAGTAGCTAGTAAAAGGTAAATAAATAAATGGTGACATAATCATGAATGGTTCGATTAGTTCGTCCTAGATACAAAATTTTTATTGATAAGATAAACATTGATCTTGTTGATCCATGCACACAATATACTGTTACGATAAAACGTTACATTATAGTTAGATTTCACGGGCAACAGATTATATTTTATACCTAGCGTACTTTGTACAATGAACCAATAACAGTTAAACGTATTATATAACGATATATTAGATATATTTTTTCGAAATAGGCTTACAACTAATACTAAAATATAATGTGTTTCCTTCCTGAAATGAATTATACTCTAGGTAAAAACAATTACTTTATAACACAAACAAAAGCATTGTAAATATGTGATATATCAATCATTTGTAAAGGTTTTTCAATAAAACTCGTCGTTCATATGCAATTCATTTATTGATTGCCAACCATTGTATATTTTATTTGTGTACAATGTAAAGCGTAGTTTGCACGGTGTCTTCCAGTCAGGGTCTAAGAGACGTATTAGCAAAGCTTAGGAGATTTCTACGTAGGGTTCAGGAGGCCTCTACTCGAAGTCTACACTGCGGACACTTCTCAGTTACGAAGCAGACAAAATAAAAAGAACATTTTGTCGAAGAATTTACGGAATTTTGCCCTAAATCACTTCTCGAAAAGGTGCGAACAACTTATAGGTGTATATTAGATATGTATATCAATACAGATACTTATGTAGGTAATTTATGGCTGCGACTGCGGACTGCCATTCGGCTAACAGTACTAATTGACATCAGCCCAATCAAAGATATTGCTTAATTATAAACATTTTCAAACTTAATAGTTAAAAATTTAAAATAACTTTGTAATTATTTTACTCAAGCATTGAAGTAACCTACGTATTTTATTTACGTACAACCGACGCCACTTTTTTTTGTCCAACAATAGAGGGAGGTACCAACCCTATTTTTTTGCGTCTTCTTCTTCTTCTTTTGACTTCTCACGTTTCCTACATTTAGTCTGTGTCAAGTATAGAGAGTACCTTTAGTTTTGTTTTTGATATAGAATACAATCACGTTGTTTTCCATTAGAATGTGAATTTAACTCATCCTAATGTTTTTACTACCAAATGCAAATGTATCAAGTCAGCTTTCACTTCAAGTTTTACTCGGTTAGTCAACACGAGAATAATTGATTCAATAATTCTCAGCTCCATTTTCCCGAGATCGCGTCTGTTTCAATTATCTGTCCAGTTGTTTAAACACTTTAAATACAAACCTACACCTATTTCACATTACAGTAACTAAAACAACCACTGAACTTCACTCCTAAAAATCCCGCTCTCGGTTTAATAAGAAAAAAACATTAAAATTAATTTGTAAGCCGGATTCAAGGAATTCTAAACCTTGAAAAACACCTTTTGTTTGTCACCATATTCTAAACATCATCATCTTTGTTTTGATTTTCCCCTAAATAACGTTGTTCAACACAACCCGCAATAAACCCAAAAAATGACATAGATTTATAAACTTTCTAGATTTTTCGCAACAATTTTTTTTCGTAGTATATTAAAAAATAGGTATGTAATAAAACAATTCAATATATTTAACAAATAAGTAGAAAGTCAGAGATAAAAGACAATACTTTTTTCACAAGTTCTCAGAGGAAAAATATCTAAATCAATGCACTGCATATCCTCGTATCTTTATCGACGTATGTCTGACACAGTAATGAAATGTCCTAGAAAATGATACGCTCGGAACACCGAGGGGTAGACAATCTAATATTATTCAATCACTAAGTATTGTAAGCTTTTCTTTAAGATTTCTGCATACATATATGAAGATATGAGTCAGGTTCAAGTTAACTCAAGATTGACCAATGAGTTTTCCAATTATAACATATTATTTTTGTATAGCTTTGAGAATTCTAAATCCTATTTTAGGTATTCAATTTCTGGAACAAGTATTTTTTTTGTTTGGTCGTTCAGATAGTTTTTATAAGAAAATAAAGCTTCAAAAGTTTCTTGTACAAATATACTAGTATATTACATACATATAAGTCAATAGTTTAAAGAATAAATTGAACTAACACATATGCATTTATTGCATGTTTTCTCTCATACTCTTTTCGAAATTGATTGGTTTGAAGAAATTAGTTTATACTTACAGTTGATGGCTTTTAAATTTACCAAATTTTTCCAAATTTCGGTAGGTATATTTGATAAGTTGGAAAGAATAAGGGAAGAATAATTCGAATTAAAAACGAGACTGTGATATAGTGACGAAATGGAAGAAGAAATCGTTTTGCGAAAAGATTTCGCAACATGGAACAAAGGCAAAAAGATGATGATGAACTTAGTTATTTGGCGACATGTTTGGGCTAACCGGACTGATGTATAATTAGCTGCTATAGAATTTTGAAGTCCACACTGTGTTTCCTACTAACTATGTAAGACTCAGAGACAACAGAATCTAGAATCTAGATTTTTATAACAATGCAGTTATCTGATGTAGCGAACTTCCAATAGTTGAAATATTTATTTAAATTTACGACTATCCTTTTCTTTTAGCATATAAGACGTTGCTTGATTTTTGAGTCTCTTCTTCAATACCGGACTTAAGCGTGATCACTTACTATCTACATATATATTTATTATACCTACAATAAGGTTGTTTAACATATCGTTTGCGAGTGTGAAAAAAAAATTTACTTGTATCAAACCTGGATGAGTTTTTATTAAAAGTAATTAAGTTGGAAACGATATAATTTTTAATCTTTGTTACTTTTCAAAACCATTTATCAAATAAAATCAAAGGTTTTCAATATTGCCAACGTACAAACTTAAATATGATTTCTTTTAAATCATGCCTATTTAGCTTCTTGGTCTTTTTTTTCATCAATTCACTGAAATGCAGCTTTCTACAGCTTTTATACTGACTTTACGTAACGTTACGCAGCTTTACCATCTCTTTTTTAATAAATATATTTCGTTGAATATAAAAAAGAATTCATTTCAGAAAAATACGACAGTAAACTAGGAATTAATTAAGCAAAGAAAAAACGAAAAAAGAAAAGAAAAAACACGAAAAAAAAACAACTAAAGATGGCTTTGTCCAGCTTTACTACAGAGAAAGCTCGAAAAATTAACCAGACAATCATAGTAAAATGAAGCTAGCATATTGCAGATTCTATTAAACATTATATACGTATACTAAGGCTAAAGTTTATTTTTTGACTGCTAAGGAAAGAATAAAAATAAAACAACGTTAAAAAAATATGAAAATATCTCTTTACGATGAATTGAAAACAGCCTGTAAAACCTTCGACATTCCCTGGAAGCAAAATGTGAAATGTAAAAGATTGTTTGCGAGTTCTGTTCAGTATTTCTTTTTCTCATAACAATGCACTTCGTTTATATACTTTTAAGTACACTGTGTGCACGTGTCATATACGCTCATGTGAACTTTTTGTTACAAATCTTGTTACTTATAGTATCTTTAAAATTATTAAAAGTTTTATCATATTATTGATATCTCAATATAATTGTGAATCTATGTTTGGTAGTAAATAGATTATTTAATGAGTAGACCGGAGTCCGAGGTGACGATAGCTACAGATATTTACTACCATATATATACCATTTTCGTTTTCAGTGAAAATAACTCCAACTCTAATAAAATTGGAGCAAGAGGGAATGTCAGACTTTCACTGACTAAAACGCCGGGTGTGTTCTGTTCTTTCAGTTTCCCTTTGAAACAGGTTCCAGGGCCATGATGACGTTCGAACAAACAAAATGTGATCCTTTTTACCCGATTGCAGGAAGGGTTACGTTTTTCGCGCGTATCTTGTATGTATGTTTGTATGTTATATATTCTATATTACCTCGTATCTTCCGAACCACTGAATGGATTTACATAATTGAGATATCATTAGATTCTTCTTGATAATCCAAGTGTTCTTAGATTCTATTTGACGTATTTGAAGTTTAAAAAAACCAACATAACGACCGTGAGACTCTATACCTACTTTAATACAAAAAAAATATATATATACTTCAGTATGTATGTATTTAATTAAAAGGCTCATTATGAAGATTCTAAAATAGTATATAGTAACCATATTAAAAAAAAGCAAAATAAGCGAGTCAGATGACTAAGTAGAGGTTTGGCCATCGAAAGATGTCACTGAATTATTTATCAAACTTTGTGTAACATTTAAAAAATTAAGAAGTGTCAAAATTGTGTTCTTGACGTTTCGTACATAACTCATTTTATGTTTACATACGTGCATCATTCCTTACGTATTTTGCTTATAAAAGCTTTATACTTTTTGACTATTGCGGTGCGGGTTGGTGAATGTTACAAGTCTCCAAATTTTTGGTTCTAGGACATGCCGGTTTCCTCATGATGTTTTCCTTCACCGTTTTGAGAGCAGTGGTGATGAAACAAATTACACAAAGTAATACGCCTGGCTGGGTTTGAACCCGCAACCTACAATTCGTAAGTCGGGGCAGTTACCACTCGGCCACCACTGCTCTAGTCCTGGTACTAGTCCCCGAAATATCAGAAAAATAACGGAGTAAAGATGGATTATTTAGGTTACTTGGTTCACTTGCCTCACTGGCCTGTAACTATAATCAGCTCAGAGACTTCCGTAAATAAATAGATAAGGAATTGATATACATACTACTTATCAATATTGCTCTATTTCTACTTATTTGTGTGTAATCTCTTCAAGAAGAGTGGCCAGCTGAATCCTGATTGAGACTTTTGACTCGACCAAAGCCGGGTTCACATTATTATGCTGTGCCATATCATGTTGACTTCTGAAACAGTTGATTGGCTAGAAAACTGAATGTGATATGTAAAGGCATGGACAGATTAATTTGATTGGTATATACATGCCACGACACGTCAACAACGAAACTAAAGTATGACAAAGATTATCAAACTTTCATTGCAGCAAATATAATAATAGTTTGACATATTTTATACCTCTTTTCCTCTTTTTGGCGTAAGAAGTCATCAAATAATTTAGAACCGTACTTAGAGGTAGTGTTCAACTTTTACTCACTATATTACCAGCCTATAGTAGTATATTTCTTCAGATGCCTTTTGCGTTTTGGTTATAGTGACCACTATAACCCTCTCGACCTATCTTGCTGCCTTGGCTCTTCAACTAAGCTGAATGGATGGATTCAACTTCCCATATAAATGGATATCACCAAAACCTATGTTTGTCTTTGTATCAAAGAATTTCAATCGCAGCTCTTAAATTACTTTGAAACGCAATCAATTTGTGTAACCGATGTGTTTGTGGCCGTCGTCTACGATCCAGCATGAAGCTAGGGCTTCACTTTAGGTTGAGAATTAATTACCAGATATAACAGATATCGCAGCCCACGCTAGGGTTATTTCAAAAATCCTCTGCGTTGAGGCAACTTTTTCTTTTAGCGACTACGCGTTCGTTTTCTAAGAATTCAGTCAATATATTTATGCATAACATCAACGGTACATCAGGTAGAGTACACTCTGCATTTCAATATAACTGTTGAAGTATTTACGATAGGCACGTTGGTAACAGAAATACATTTTTATACACTCAGAATCCTTGTTTATATTAGACGCCCAACATTTTAAATACTATGTCTAGATTGGAATAAACAACACTACCTACAGATTTAGAGCGTTGTCAGGGTTGACTCTGTTAAAATAAATAGTTTGAGCTGTGTCTTGTAAACATTAAGCCTACAGTAATCTGTTTTATGCTGAACAGATGTTTTAAAAGCTGAGTAGGTACTATTTGATAAATTTTAGTGAGCGTGAGAATTAAAATGAAACAATTATTTTGCTCGCCAGTAAAATATTCTAAATAAGATTATATTATTAATTTGTAATCAATTTTGGTAATAATAACTAACATAACAAGCAGTCTTATAATATTTCCACTGCTGGGACTCCGTCAAACCTCTTGTCTAGAAAAGGAAATAGGCCGTAATCCACCACGCGGGTCCAGTGCGGATTGGTGGATGTCACATGTCTAGAATTTTTGGCTAAAGGACATGTCGGTTTCCTCACGATATCTACCTACCCGTAAGTCGGGAACGCTACCACTGATAATGCTAATTTGGTATAATATTTTTAGACACTAATGTCACTTGTACATGCACAGGACCGTTTCTCGGAATTGTTTGTTTCTTAATTATCACCGTCTCCCGAAATTAATGTTATTTTGATCCTTTTCGTATTTTTGTTTAATGAAGTCAGTATTTTTTTTTTAAGTTTTTTAATCCTCACTTTTTAGTTGTGATACACTTATAAAAAGAGTGCCTATTTCTCATAAAAAATCTAATTAACCCAAACACTGCTAGGTCACATTGTTTTATTATGAAATTCCTGCGTCTACCTTCCACCTTCCGGCTCCATCATCAGATCAGTTCGATAGTACCTTCTAGCCAAAGTGCACCTCATGACAATTCTAATAAGCCCAAACACGGCTAGGATACATTGACTAATTACGGAGTTCCTGTGCCTACCTTCCGACTTCATCATCAGATCAGTTCGATAGTACCTTATAACCAAAGTGCATCTCATAACAGTTCTAATAAGTCCAAACACGGCTAGGTTACATTGATTAATGACTAAGTTCCAGTGCCTACCTTCCGGCTCCATCATCATCATCAGATCACTTTGATGATACCATTATCAACATTACTATTAAGAAACATTTATTTATTTGTATTACCATAGTCGCTTAACTATCTTCATTGTGATATCTATGTGAGTATGAAGTTCCGTTGACCATTTCTGGTCTTCTTCATCAAGTCCGCTTCATCAAATGTTACTTTTTGACTGTAAATGCTTAATTACTCGATAAAAATACCAAAATCGTTATATGAGTGCATATAATATTTGAAGAGTTCCCTTGATTCCTCATAGATCCCATCATCACAACAGGATTTTGAAATATAAGACCGATCTGAAAGCATATCACTTAAGGGAAAAAAAAATGCAAATCGGTCTATAAACAACAGAGTTCTGAGGTAACAAACATAAAAAAAATTATAATAAAAAATATACAACCGAATTGATAACCTCCTCCTTTTTTTAAAGTTGGTTAAAAAGAATGCACAATTGCATTGTAACTAAACAGAGAGGATAGAATGCACTGAAAAGAGCATTATTCCATAATTCGTATAGTTCGTTTTCATGTATTAATTAAAACGTCACATAATGTTAATGCAAAACCCACTTATGGAACTGTATTTATCCATTAATTTTAAAATATTTTTTCGCCTAAAATTTTGTGGCCGTAAGTAGGGCACATTGCTCGCAGAACAAATGGTTGTCAAAAGTTCTGGAGTGGCGACCGCATGCCGGAAGACGTAACGTTGGAAGGCCTCTCACAAGGTGGACCGATGACCAGGTGAAGGTCTCGGGAATCCAGTAGATGCGAGACGCCAGGACCAGTCGTTGTGGTGACACTCGGGAGAGGCCCATGTCCAACAGTGGATGTCTTTCGGCTGAAATGATCATGTGTTAACCCTAACTGTATTAGTCTGTACACGTCTATATAAATATCTTGTATATTATGATAGATAGAGTGGTTACCTCCATCATGATGTCATAGATATATAATCTGTGGTCGTAACAAATTCTTAGAAGCCGTAATGTTACAGAGACGTAAAGTTATTATTCGTCTTGTGAGAGGAGAATGGGCTGCTATTAGGCAAGTGTGATATACCATATGAAACTCGACACTCAAAGATATACCGTCCCGTAGAAGATGGAATGGTTAGAAGACCTAACATGTATAGGTATCTACCTAATATCTAGAGATGTATGTACAAAAAAAATAAGACATAAGAATTATATGCTGTATCAACTCAAACCTCAATGGCATTAACTAATTAAGATGCAGTGAGTATATGAAATAGATTAATTTAAGGCAATATCATAGGAGTCTACTAAATAAATTTAGAGTAATGCCTTTTTGTGGCAGAAAGGGTCAAGATATAAAAGTTTTCAAGCAAAGGAAGTAATATTTTTTTTATTAAAAATGCATATACATCTCTTCCTCTAACAAACGTAATAATTACTGTGTTGTGTGTATGAATTTACATGTTTGTAAACGCTCACTCCCACGATACTGGAATAGATAAATCCTAGTTGAATAACCATTTTAAAAAAAAAGTAATCAATAGTAAACTTGATCTTCATCCTAACTATAATTAATCGAAAATACATCCTTCGCCAGTGCATAATAAAAATGATAAGGAATTAATTTAATAATAAGATTATACTCTCAATATTTTCGAATTAAATAAATGTAACTTCATATTACATATTTATATATGAAAACTGTAACCGTACAAATAGTTGATGTGATATGAGCCTTCTTCAACGTAAAAATATACTACATATTATCTACATTATGTGAACTATCTATCAAGTACAGAATAATAAAGCTAACGTAGCCCACAAAAAAAAACTTCGACATGATATTTTTCGAACATGAGCTCATAAAAAATAAAACTCCCAACACCATTGAACTAGATTTAAACTATTTTTCAATTTGAATTGTTATCAAGTACAAAAACATTTTTGCTAGGTACAGTCAGGAGAATATTTTTTTCGAGACTTTTGTTGACAAAAATCCCCGTATCTAAATTAAAGCTTCACAAAGGTGGAAGCGGATGAAAAGTTCATTTTATATGACGTGCAAATTTCATGTACAACAATAACGTTCCCTGTCTACATGTACACACACCACGAAACGATGGTATTTTATGCGCAAAACAAAGATGGCCACTGACACAAGCTATAATAATATTTCCAATAACAATACCTCTAAACTGTCAGCATCTTTATGACACCTGCGACTGTCTCAGAGAGTATCAAATAAAGGTAATTATTATTCATTATTACCTGTATTAACAAAAAATATATAGTTAGTTACAGTATATTTTTTGTTAATACAAGTAATAATGACAGAATAAAAATCTTAGCAATCGTCAGACGTAATAATGCTAATAAGACTCAGTTATTAACAAGAACTCTAGACGTAGGTGGTATTGCAAATATTTTGACCTACAAATCGTACATGAATGGCCCTAAAGATTCGTTGAAGAATATTTTACTACTTTAGATCTTATAAAACATTTTTTATTTTTTTATTCTCGTTAGGTTCATTATATTTAGTATTATGCTTTTACTTTACTATGCTAGTACTATTTTTCCACACATATTAGAGAGAGAGATTATTAGTCTTCGTCCTGAATAATAACTATTAAAATATCAAAAAAATCCCATGAAAAATATTAAAATATCCAAATACAACGAAAAATGACAACAACCGTCAAATACATTGGTTTCAATCATTCGGGCAATAAGTTTAGCTAAAGCTACATTCATTGGTGGTGATTAGGTTAATCATTCGGTCTATCATTCGGTCAATAAGTTTAGCTAAAGCTACATTCATTGGTGGTGGTTAGGTGAAAAACAAAAAAAAAAAGATATGTTGATAAATCGCCATAAAATCCATAAGACTCAGGAACTCAAAATATTAATCAAAATAATTATTATCATTATGGGTTTATGAACAGAAACGTCGCATGATAAATCAAACAAGGGTTTCAACAGACAGTTTTCACATATAGATCCTGTTCCAGCTTCTAAGCGAACAGTTCGTGACACGTTAAGAGCATGTCGACTTAATACATGACATAGACCTGTAAGATCAGCCTAATCCAAGCTAGAACTAGCTCCTGCTTGAGTCACAGACGGCCTCACACTGCCTGTCCTTAAAACAAAGCTACTATTAATAGTCATGGTAATAAATTTATTTATAAATGCCTATAACGAAGAACAACAAATCAAATTGTTTATGTAATTATCAAGTATCTACATAGGTCTTCATAATGTATACCGCTAAAGTAATTTACCAAGTTTTATCAAGTGAAAATTATGGCCAATCTAAGTGTCGTAAAAAAAATTGTCATAGTTGGAAACTGAATTGATTAGAGTTTTTAATCGTGTTAAAACTTTTTTTTTTTGCTGCATGATCTTTGGCTAAATTGAACTTATGTTGCTACTAATATAAATCTTGGTCAAGTAAAATAATATGCTTTACTTCAAATGTATTGCATTAATATACGAAATACATTTCTGAATTATATAATAAAAATAAAAATCACTTTTTATGCATAGAATATAGTGGTTATAGTGCAATTTGAGTGTAGCAACATCACCGGAAAAAAGCATGTTTTTAAGACATTTCAACAGTAATTCAGCCTAATGACATAAAGAAAAAGCATGATATTATGACATGACATCTTGTTCGCGTGTTCTCGTCGTTGTGTAATCTGTGTACTTTTGTATATTTTTCATCACTTGACAAACACTTTCAAACATAAACGGATTTTTTTTATAATCCACAATACAAATTTTCTAATTGTACCATACCATTTTAATGTACTAAATATTAATCATTAAGATATTGCTTTGCAAGCCTTTGCCCAGTAGTGGGACACAAAAGCCTCATAATAATAATAAGATTTTGCTAACCATTTTATCGTTTATTATTTAAATATTCGTCTAAGTGTATTTGATGCTATTATTTATTTATCTGCTTTAAATTGCAACTATTGCATGCTCTTTATTTAATTTTTTTTATTTTTTTGCCATATTTTCATGCTATTGAAGTGCCTGACTAAAAGCGTTTCCGTCCAAGTTAGCTCACATAACCGTATTCATATTTATCCTTTTAAACATCCGCCATCTTTTTTATTTCGAGATATCGTTAAAGATACAGTAAGATTAATTCTTTGTTTATGTATTCTGTAACTTGGCCATTTGTGTTGGACATAATAAGCCATTCAGTTGTGGTGTCACTTTCGGTGTTTTATTAGCTGAAGGGTTTTCGAGAGACCCGGTTATAACTTAGTTCGATATGCCGTTTCAGTTGGAAGTGTGTAACACTTCCTGTGCCTACTAGTTTTGATGCCACGATGCCAAATCATAGACGTGCACATAATACGTAGACTTTTAAATCGATATATTTATACAAAAGTTATCCAGAGACGAATCACGAATATCCAAATTTTGATATATTTTATGAACAGTGCGACACAAACACCTTAATTTTTATTTTCTAGTGATCTAGAGATACGGCCGAATTTTCTGCCGTTTCGACCTTTATATTTAGCAGCCAAATCTACAGACTGAAGTGTTATTGGGTTCGGACATGGATGTATATTTAGCTTAGTCGGGACAGTTGTTCTAAGCAAATATACAAAGTTTAGACACTTCGGGGTTCGTTTTGCCGCACAGTCTACCGTCTACGACTATTTATAATTATGTTTGGCCAAGACCATATTACTAAAATGAAGTGGATTTTAGTTAGTAGGTTTATAGGAGCTGTATGGTTTAGTGATGACGGAATTACATCTAGGTAAGTGCGCTCGATCTTCGACCGTATCATCTTTTCCATCAGGTGAGATAGCGGTCAAGCGCGAACCTATCAAGAATAATAAAAAAAGGTTAAGTCTGTGGGGTTTGTCTTGAATTTTTTCAATCCGTCATGCAATTAAAGCTTACTTACTCACTAATTTAATTCGGCTTTTCATATGTATTTTAAAATCCGTTTTATCAGAATTTCAGAATGCACGTATGTACAAAACCATTGAAATGCTTTACTGCATACAGTATAATCTTCTATATATATATATAAATATGGAAAAAATCACGAAAAAAACCGAATACAACGACATCTCTAATTACAATTCTTCTGTTCTGGTAATGCCAGTAGATGGCGTTATCCTTACTGTTAGATGGTACGAAGTTCGCCGGGTCAGTAATGGAATAAAAAGTCCATTTGTGTGACATTTTAGTCTTTGGATTAAACGATTCCTAGAATTGATTTAACATAGCAACTCTTCTTTTTTCGAACTGTTTGATGTGAAATGTTAAATTTGGTCACATTTAAATAAAAATAAAAAATAAATAATATATTATAATAATAATATAAAATATGGACTACAACGGACCGGATAACCGGAACTGGGGACCCGATGGACCGGTTCGGTCAGTCGGTATGTTTATTGTATTGTTTTATTTATTATAATATATTTTTATAATAATACGTTTTGATATGCCAAAGCAAATGAGATACCTAATCTTCACATAATTATATGGTCGAAATTGTAATAATATGTAATATGCTTTTACGAGAAATGTTTGATAGCTGAGGTTCGAATGGCACCTACAGGTATTTAGAAAAGCTTGCTTTGTAATCCTAGTCTCATTCTGTCAAAAAGAAAAGCAATCTACCTCCATTTTGGTTTTGACATCAATTTTATGGTCCCCGAAATAGTGAGATTGTGACTAGATTTTTGAGATTACAGAAATTTGTCATTAGGATTGTAGAAAGTTTTTTTTTTGTGAATGATCATAATCAAAATTTTTCGTTCGTATCTCATAATCAGCATAATTGTATGAAAGGAGTCTCATTAACGAATGTGACTATATTCCTAACTCTTGTAACAAACCCGTAGCATGCATATCGCATACATCTCATTTTTTCGCAGACCTATAGTTGTAAGTGTTAATACACGTATGGCGTGTGCAAGCCGGCTCGTCTTCACCCTGAGGGTCCTTTGTCACCCACCCTGCCGCCTCCCTCCAAACAATTGCTAAACATTCAACAGACTGCATACATGGCGACATGAATAACGAACGTTTCGTCCTAAGCTTTGAGTATATTTTTCTATTGTTTTAATTGGAAGACAATAAGGTAAAATTGTGATTGAAATATAGTGTGTTTAGTTGACGGATATACTTCAGCAGGTGGCAAGTTTGAGCTGGATGTAGACTTCTTAATTTTTATTTTTTTTTGTATACAAGCTTTTTTTTTCCGTAGGAAAATCATCCCCCCGCTCTTGGGCGGAGTGGGAGATAGTGTCAAACTTTTACTGACTAAAACCCACTCCTATTCTTTCGTTGCCTTTCGTACCAGGGCCGAGTCTTTCTTTCAGAAGCATCTGCTTCTACCGTTGACCGTGGGCTTCGACCCTTCTAGGCCCCTACGGTTTGCTGACATCTCCTTGAGGCGCGCGTAGAATTGTACGCGCCATCGACGACTTGGGATTGGTCCGGACCACAGATATCTATAGTTCGGACGGTTGGCCCCTCTCCATGCATGCGCTGAAGAGCCCTCTTAATCGAGACCCGAGAGCTTCCATGGCCAGGACCCAGGCTTTCCCAGGCAAGCCGTAGTAACAAGTTACTAGAGCTTTATTTTTGCAACACATGACAAGATATACAGTTAATTAAATAAAATACCGTGAAGTCTTTTAGGTATTATGTTAAAAGAAGTCAAAATTTGATATTAATTAATGTCTATAGAGCTTTCAGATGCCCAATCATTTCTACAGGAGCTTTCAGAAGCCCAATAACGTTCAGCAATTAAGTATTAGTAGTAAGTAATTAGTATAGAGTACCTAAGTACATAGCAACAAGATGCCTATTTATACCCACTCCTGTTGCTTCGTAGCCTTTCATACCAGGGCCGAGTCTTTCTTTCAGAAGCAGACCCTTGGCCCCAGTAGGCTTCGACCCTGCCGGGCCCCTACGGCTTTCTGAAAACTCCTTAAGGCGCGCGTGGAATACGCGCCGTCGACGACTTGGGCTCGGTCCGGACGGTTACCGGACAGTCGGACAGCGAGCTACATATTGCTCGCCGTCCGCAAACCCGTGCCTACGGTAGCCAGAAATCAGAATCGGAATCCTGACGGTTGGGCACGAGGGCCATTGCCTCACGCGTGCACGTGCGGCCTCCTCCTTTCCTAGCATTACTGCTTCGCAGAAGGAAGCGACCGCCTGCCACTCCTCCTCACTCCGCACCATGACCTGTACCAAGGCCCGTGTCGTGAGAGATCGCTGCCGCCGATTGCCCCCACGAGGATACGGCAGTGCTCTGCCCAAGCGAGGCACACCTCTAACGTGTGCTCCAATGTGTCCTCCGGGCGTAATATTATAGGCTAAGCTTTGGGAGAACACTGCAATTTTTTGACCAACAGAACAATAATGCAACCCTGAAATACCTTAACTTATTAACTACTACTTTTATTTTACTTATTAACTTATTTGAAAAATTCCTATTTCTAATTCTATTTTAGTAAGTACCTACCATGGTACTTAATAAAATGAATGATGACAATGTAATGATGCCAGTACACATCCATTGCAAAACGTTCAAAACAAACACATTGTAACGATTACTAATCTAAGCTCAGCTGATCAAGCAAGTGATGATGACATAAACATAAATACTGTGAAATGCTCCTCACGATAAGATTGAATTATCCTTAATGGGACCTACTTAATAATAAATCGTGATTAATGATCTTTGAATCAGTTCAGAAGGGTTACTCATTTTTTTTGCGATCGACTATATTTCAAAGCTATGAACCTTTTTCGATAAATAGAGATGTAAATATATCGTAAGTTTTATTATTTTACAGAATATTACTAATGTCTGCTTGGTATAGACAATACATTACAAAAAAAAAACAGAACATAACTAAAGATGAATAATTAAAAAGGAGAACAATAAAATCGACCACAAATCTGAATTATAAAATAAAATACCACTTAGAATTCTATTAGACATTGCAGCAATAGTATAAAAAGAAAAAAATATTACCCATGTTAGATAAAATCTTATTTTCAAAAAAGACTAGAACAAGGCCCTAAACTACTCGTAAAATATTTATCAGATCAAACACGTCTATCAGACGGTGTCAGAACAAGCGATGACATGGGGGCTTCCCAGTAATTACGTATAAGTACAGGTGCTGTGATTCTAAATCCCTGGTGATTGAAATCTTAATGCTGCCTAGGGTTGACGACTTGACAAAGCGAACATCACATGGTGAACGCAGACCGAGAATTTACAAATATACTAAACACAACAGTGTTTTAGACACATGTTGGAAAATAGTTTTTATACAATTATTCAAAAACCTGCTCCTATCCCTACCGCTTTTAGGCACGCAATTTACTGTTTTCCGTACTAGCGTGAAAAAGTGCGCGTGCTCACCCCTGCCATAGGCCGCCTTTGTGGAACATCGGGTATGACTACGTGCTGCGTGGTGACCTCTGTGACTAGGTCAGCGTGGTCTGCTACGCAGACGACCCGCTGGTCCTAGCGCAGGGAGAGTCGTACCAGGCGGTGGTCGAACTAGCGACACGCGGAGTTGCGACAGTCGTGGAGTGGATCCAAGAGTTGACTTGATTTGTTGAACAAGAGTTGAGACTCGAGGTGGGATTGCATAAGTCCAAGGCCATGTGCTTTCACTGCCCTCGAAACATGCCGCCACCGGGTTCCTAACTAACGGTAGGAGGAGTTCACATCGGCTTCGGATCGACGAAGAACCTGGAATTCATCTGAACGCATGCCACAGGGTCATAGCCATACGGATGGTGTCCCTACCGGACGAATTTCTGCGAAGCGGCGAGTCTCCTTGCTGGCCTGCCACCATGGGATCTGGACGCAACACTCCTAGCTCGCATGCACGATTTGCGCGTGAAGATGCAACGCCGGGCCAAACTCCGCTGCCGCGACAAGTTGCGACATGGCGGACAGAGTTCCGGCGGGATCTCATGGTGAAATATAGACAGCGACTGTCGTGACCCAGTGCTGGGCGCGCCATAATTATGGCGGTAAGTTCCCTCTTTGAGACGTGGCTGGAAGTTCGAGAGGTTCCTGCACCGGATTTGTGCGGAAGAAACGCCCGGGTGTACCATTGTGTGGATCGCGCCGGCCCTTGGTATAGGCCATGGGCCGGAGCGAGGAGGAGTGACAGGCGGTCGTCTCCTTCTGTGAAGTAGTAATGCTAGCAATGGAGGAGGCCAGACGCGTGAGGCAACGGTCCTCACGCCCCAATCGCCCCCGGGATTCCGATCCCGATTACTGGCCACCGTAGGCGCAAGGTTGCGGACGGCGAGCAATGGGTAGCTCGCCGTCCGACCGTCCAGTAACGTCTACGTCCACGCGCGACACAAGGAGATGTCAGCAAACCGTAGGGGCCCAGTAGGGTCGAAGCCTACTAGTACAAAGGGTCTAATTCTGAAAGGAAGACTCGGCCCTAGTACGAAAGGCAACGAAGGAACAGGAGTGGGTTTTTATTCAGTAAAAGTCTGACACTATTTCCCGCTCGCCCAAGAGCGGGGATGTCATTAGATGATTTTTTCGCGCTATATGGAACTATTAAATGTGGTGATATATGCTTCACCCGAGTGTAAATTAAAACATGTAGCCCAGAATTCGCTGACTGAGCGAAATGAAATCGAAAATGAAACAAGCAAGTAATAGTACTCTAATATTGCGCTCCGCTTAAAACGCATAGTTTCCACGTAAAAATTCATAGTCCAAAAACTAACAAGTGTTCTTATATTTCATACTAAAATGGATATATTGACATCACAGAAAACAAAATCGGGAATAACATGCCTTTATAAAATTTAATCAAACTTGCAGATAAATTCAGCGTATATATGTTTATATATAAGGTGTTAAAAAATTAACTTTAAGAATTTCGAGGGGGCATTGTACTCCTCATTATGAACAACTTTTATTATGGGACCAAACCAGAAATCGCGAGAAAAAAATCAGCTGCTCCATACATTTTCACGAGTTATGCGAACATAAACATAGGGATCAGCTGATTTTTTTTTAATAAGGCTTGGAAATCCCAACCGGAGTCTGTGTTTCCTAATAGCTACAACCTGGGGATCTTTAAGACAAGAGTGAATGGGTTACTTCTAGGCAAGCGTACTCCATCGTCGATCACATCGTCGCTTTCCATCAGGTAAGATAGTGGTCAAGCGCGAACTTATCAAAAAAAAAACACCATTCAAAAGTTTACAATATAAAAAAAATGCTTGAAAAAACTGAACTACATTCTAGCTAGAATACCCAAACTCTACAAGTTCTTCCTTTATTAATTGAAAATTGGCAAGGAACAAACACCAGATATACCGAAAATCTTTGAAAGTAAACGTGGAATCGCTAACAGCTCAACTAATTTCACGAGTTTACAGTTAAATCCCAATGCTAAGGGTATTGTGTTCGTGAATAATTGGACTGTGACAGATATCATTTTGATGTGACAATTTTTAAGTTGTTATAGAGTCGCTTTTAGTTTGCGATCTTATGAAAGTAATCTTAATAATTGCTGCGGGAAGGTTTTAAAGATTAACTGTGGCTGCAGAACGCAAAAGGCAACTGAAAGACACAAGTGGGTTTCAGACATTAAAAGTCTAACACACCCTCTCGTCCCACCCCAGAGCAGTTATTTGTCGATTTCCTACCACAACAAAAAGACTTACTATACTGAGTCAAAAATATGTATATAAGAAACGAGATTTGGTTGCAAACCGAAATTAAATATCATAAACTTAGCTTTTCCTATTTAAACCTCAAAATAAAAAATATTATTATTATGTGCAGTGATATGATGCATTATCTATTAGTATTATACAATTCGGTTGTAGTTTTGGCACAATTTCTTCTTTCAGCCATCGCATGAAGTTTGCAGAATTTATATCATCATGATAGTCAATTAAGATTTAAATACATAGTAGCACTCCATTTTCAACAAAATCTGTTTTCCTGCCAGACACCGCTCGGATAAAAATATGACAAATGGATCTAACTTTGTAAAATGGTACCGTAGGCCCAATATTTTCTCATTCCTCTTAACAAGCACGTTCAACTTTCAAAATATTATCACAGCCAGCACTTTTAATTACTTTGGCATAATGATGACGATTATTTTCTTTGGAAACGATTAAAAACACAGACCACAACACATTTTCCTGACACATGACATAAACGTCAAGATGACGGCAAACGATTAGTTCTGATTTCGGCCGCTCGCCATCTTAACGTGCGCGAAGTCTAGGACTAATATCGGAATGATTGCAGATAAATAATTCATAAACAGACTTTTTTACTTGAAAATCACGGCAAGTTAAATTTAAAGGAATAAAAATAATATAGAATTTTACAAAAAAAAATATATAATTCCAGCGTGCAATATTCCAAAAAAAAAAGTCTGACAAAAAAACTTTTAACCAAAATACAAAAACCGGTGCAATTCTATAATGAGAAGAGCCCTACCTATTAAATAAAATACAAAAGATTAAAAACAATGGTTTCAGCAGCTCTAAGAATTACCGGTGACATCTGCAGAGGGGTTGGATTTAATAGCTCATGAAATGTATGTAAGCAAGATGGGGATGTTGTCAGTCGAGTGGGACCGGCAAAAAGCACCCACCTATAGCTCAGAGAGTCTGAGGGTTATTGTGTAAGGCCCTCGCCATTTCTTTGAGTGTAACAGATAAAGTCATATTTTTCGGTTTCCGAAGAGAAGTATAATGACACTTTAAACGACCATTGTCTTTTAATCGGTCTCTTTGGATTTTTGGTTATTTGGTGTTTATGAAATTTGAAGGCTAAGAAATATTTCAACGAGTTCACGCATTACGTAGTGTAGTTTTAATGCTGACCAAGCTAAACCTTTCAACATACTTAAAACATACTTTAATACAAAGCTTAAAGCCACAAATTAATCCGCTCGAGACATTCGATTTGAAAGAAAAAAGTGGATCCAGAGATCCGCTACATTAATATGTTGACTATAACTTAATCCATAGTGCTATTATCGCATCGCAGTCTCGTTAGCCAGAATGTAATCCCTGCTCTACTTTATGAAGTTACAGCGTCGTTCAAAATACATCCCCTCATATTTTTATTATGAACCGTATTTTCACTTGATTTATTTCCGACTTAGGCTTTCAATAATTTTAATTATTTTCACCTTTTTTCTTCTAATGATCGCAAGAGATTAATAAAATTATATCAAAGTTTAGTGCTGGATACGAGATATACAAAACCGATCGATATGGACACGCTTGGAAGGTATCTACAGTCGACTTAATAAAGGACGTCTGTCGGGTGAAATAATGACGTTGGTGGACAGAACTTAAGATTTGTTTTTGGAAAAGGATATGAACATTTGGTGATTAAAATACCACCAAATGTGGTGGTATATTTTGAAAACCTACCTTGTGGGAAGTGTATGTAGGAAAAAATGGATAATATTGTGTGTTTATTTGATAAGTTTAAGATTAAAACAATTTTGTTAATTGTAAGTATAGTGCTTTGAAATAAAAATAATAGGTACCTAATAAATAGACTTTGACCGAGCACAGGAAATATATTATTTCCTGTCAAATTTTTATAAATATAGTAATGGTAATAGTATAAATTATTATATATGTATAAATCTGTTAGTTATTCTGTTATAATTTGTTATAAATTTCCTCTCTACATGATTTGATCATTTAGGTAATTGCCCAAAACATTAACATAATAATGAAGATATTTATGAAGGTGTCAAATTTCATTATTGATGCAGTAAAGAATATCAACATAAAAAGAAACAATAACAACCTTAAAAGATTAACTTATAAAAGGAACAATATGTGAAAAGCGTTCAGTTTTGCTCAAATGTAGGTGCAGTTAAATTACTGACTTAAATTATGTTATATTTATAATCATGTTCATGATTAGATGCGCATTTCCGAAAGTGTTCTAGTATATAAAGCAATGTATTCGATCCAATATTTTTCTTCATTTCTGTATCGATTCACCAAGGCACACAAGTTTCAACACGGGTTTCTTTCTGCAGATCAGTCAAATCATGAGGCACCAATTTTTCACTTTTTTTTATTGATATTACGCTAATGAGTCAATATTGTTGGTAAGGTAACGTTAAACCATGCCGCTAATTCCTGGGTAGTTTGGCTCGGATCTGCTTCCACCATCTCTTTCAATTTATTGTTATTTACCTGTGTTGGTCTTCCACGTGGTCCGTTCTTCAAATCAAAGTTTCCATCACGAAAGCGTTTAAACCAAAATCGCACGGTGCCTTCATTAGCAGTCCCCTCTCCAAATGCAACATTGATATAGCGAGCTGTTTCTGCCGCGTTAGTTCAGCGTCGGAACTCGTATTCAAAAATCACTCGAATTTTCGAAGTATCCATCTTTCTTGTCTAAACTGAATAAAAAATACAACTGAAACTCGATAATCGAGTGGTGCACATTTTGTAAAAGAAGAACTTTATAGATTTCACGTGAAAAAAAGTTTTAATCAAAAATCTCAAACCATGAACGTTCTATGTCAATTCGAAGTATCTATTACCATAAAACGGCAATTTCATACTTTAACCCCTATTATAATGATTATAACTCCATAAAAAATATCGATAAAATCAACCTATAGAATTAAACAACCCTCTCAGTTCGTCTTATCTAAAAAAAGTCATTGAATAGGGTAAGTAAAATTAGTTTTTCGAAAAGTTGTCTTTAATGATAAGGCTACTCAATTTTTTTTAAATATATTTATAAAGAGATCTTTTTCTAACAAAGTCCATTTTATAAATTTTAAGACTTCATTAAAATAAGTCCCAAAACTTGGCCTCAGCACTAAAAACGGGGTGCGTCCACATACATAAATTCATACAGTAATGGTTGCTCCGTGTCGTCTGAATCAAGCTTTATCCGCAGATTGTGTATCCATTGTTATTCATCGGCGGCTCCCGAGGATCTCTGGTCAACGAATTTTAACATTACAATAATATCACGTATATATTAAGGCAATCTTTGCAAGTATGATAACAGGGGTCATGATGTTTTATTTGATATAATAGGTCGCTATCAAATATACTATAAAACTTCTCAAGCGACTGAAAGTGTGGGCAATTTTATTCTGTAATCTTCAAGGAAAAAAACGACCGTATGAATAGTCGATCCTGTATATGATATAAAATACTGATATGTAGTACGTACGAATAGTTGATATTTTGCAAACTGTATATAGTAATAGATTAAATCTTCTACTTAAAATTTTAATTAATCATTCACTAACTGTTACTGCTGGTACCTGTTATAGCTGTCTTTTGTTATTAGCACAATAAGCCGATAATCAAGCTATTGTTGTATTAATTACGTGCTAAATGGAAACCAGTCTGTCCTCCGTAGCGCTGATAAAATTGTTCATCGTGATTTTAATTGACGAAAAATTTTCCGTTCATAATTTATTTTAACTCTATTACACAGTTTTTTCGCGTTATAAAAAAGATAAGTTGAATCGAATAATAAAAAAAACTAAAAGTATCTGCAGTCTCTAAGACAAAAAAAAAATAAACTCTTCGCCCGCAGATACTTATTCATAGTTTATCTAAGAACCAAAATAAGACATTCGCCTAAAAAATAAAAATTAAATAGCTTGGCTATCATATCAGCTTTTCGTGAACAATCAAACGGCGGGATCAATCAATGTGCCGGTCATCACCAAGTACTCGCGCTAAGAGGGAATTCTTGTCCGCGCCGGGCTTTTCCGCCGCCCGTCATCTCTTCATATTGAGATTGATGTTAGGACCGCGCCGAGAACCAGCCCGGACAGAATACTAAGAGGACAGAACGGCAAACCATTCTTCGCCAATTAGCCCCCGATCCAGCGGGGTTTGTCCCGCAGCCCCGCAGCCAAAGCGGACCAAGACGAACACCATCCCGCATACTAAACTGACGTCATAATTTTTCATATAAGCCCTGCGCGATTAAAGTACGACACAAGTTTTGTTAAGTGTTCGAGTTCAGCGCCCAGTTTGCGGGCGCTGCTTTTTTGTCAGTTTTCGGTCCTTATTATTTGAAGATTTGAGTCTTTTAGATTTATGTTTTAGACTTATGTTTATTTTTTCATATCAATTTAGTCGATTTAATGTGCGGAACAAACTCGTAACCAACAATAAGTCAAAGTTTTATCTGTTATTTTGGAGTCAAAATAAAACAGAGTTAAATATTATGTTTCTTGCGTCTAAAACAAATACAAACGATCAGGGGGATTACAAAAAAAAAAATCAAATTAATTAAGGGAAATTATGGAAATTCTTCCGCGCAACACCATAAAACACTTAAACATGCCTGAAAAAAATAATAAAGAACCTATTCACCCATTCGTTAAAGACGTGTAAAATTACCATAGCTTTCAAGTATTAAGAGCTCAGTGCCATGCCGCCTTGGGCGTTAACAAGGCGGCATGGCACTCGAACCATAATAGAGCAAGCGAAATTAGCCATTAAACTTATAATAAAACATGTGTGAGTTGCGAGTTGTCGTAAACGGGTGTCGAATCTACATCACTTAGTGAAACAGGCTTACTCATCGGCCTAATCGAAATACTGCTATTCTAAATGATTGTCGGCGACAAGACATTCAGCCTTGTTTAGATGTTGATTTAAATTATATTATCTGTGGCGATGATATAAGAGATGTCAGTTTTGGACGACTGCTTTTTATGAGTTCGGCCTGATTTAGCATTGTCCTATTTGTACATTATAACTTCGTGTATTACTAAAGATAAATACTTGGAACTCTAGACAGGTATAGTCAAAATGCCAATGTGTTGGTATAGGCTATAAGATGTTTTGTTAAAAATTTTTACAGACCCAAATAATATATTTGTTTACTTTTTGACAATAGTAGGTATTCACTGACAGAATGCCGCTTTATATTGAGACTTCTTTTTTGTTTTCAGACAGTTTAGAAACTAATGGTCCTGAATAGCTATGTTGAAAATGGTATCATCGAAGTGATCCGATGATGATGATGGAGCCGGAAGGAGGTAGGCACTGGAACTCTGTAATTAATTAATATAACTTAGCCGTACTTGGATTTATTAGAATTGTTATGATATGCACTTCGGATATAAGGTACTATCGAACAGATCTGATGATGGAGCCGGAAGGTGGAAGGTAGAATAAAAAACATCCAAGAGTTATTTTGATCCTTTTAGTGTTTTTAGTAAAGTCGGTTATTTCTTTTTTGTACAAAAAAAATTATATACTTTTAATCATTTACAAAAATAACATTGACAAAAAGTGTATTAGATTGATACACGTGTTCCTTATTTAAACAAATCAATTACTGGTGACTATGAAGTTTTGATACCATTTCTTTTAGGGAAACTTCCTCCTTCGCCGTAACTGATTGGACTTATTAAAATGTACTGATACGTAATCACCAATGCTTTTTTTTCCTATAGATAGATTATGTATTATGAAAGATATTTTTTTCGATTTTAATATTTTACGCTATAAATTGTTTTGACTTAAACTAATATTTTTGACACGAGTTTTGCAACCCCTTCTTTCTTGTCTAGTAGCGTCAGCATAATAAAAAGGTGTAAGTTTGTATGGTACATACCTATGTATTTATGTGAGTGTGTGTATGTTTGTTACTTCTTCACGCTCAAATAGCTGAATTTATATGGAGGTGGCACCCGAATAGACTACGTCCCGGAATAGGACAAAAAATACTTTTTATCCCAAAAGTCCTTTGAGATCTCTACTTTTCCGCGGGTGAAGCCGCTGGCAAAAGCTAGTTTTATAATTCAATCATTTATTTAATTAGCGTAACTTATGTAGAGTCCTCGAGTTTCAATTTTCGGAACAAAAAATAACATAATTATGGTTTCCAAACAAATATTTCAGAATCTACACGAGTTGTACATTATCCACAAACATAAATATAAGTCTATATATAGTATGTCGTCCAATCAGTCTCTATTCAAGTCAGTGATCAGCTATCATGGACTCTTTAAGCGTCGAGTACCTGATGTAACTAGTTAAACGAGGGATATGATTACATTTTAAGCACAATGTTAAAGAATAAAAAAGAGCAAAAAAAAAACAATTACTGAAAGTTACTAAAAGAAATTGCGTAAAATCTCAATTTCTTTATAAAGTCAAAGATACTCAAAGTACTGGCATGGTGATGCGCCCACCGAGCTAATGAAAGATCATTAGATGAAATGAAAGATCATTCTTCAAATACCAAACTATATAATGTAAGTTTGAAGCAGGCAAAAAGCCGAGTCTCGAAAGTTCGATCGATAGAGTTAATTTTTTTTTCGTTTGTTTACCAAATTCGAATATCGAATAGTTACATTACCGTGTCCGTTGTTTATTGAGTCAGCCTGTATAAATCCTGGCGTGCTCCATGTCTGGTATAATCCCCATGAAACAATGTGTTAAGTCCGTTATATTGGATGCAAAAAGGTCTTTGCTAGCGATATTGCTAGTATGCGAGTACGACAGAATTTTGGGTAGTAATGGATTCTATTGAAGTTAACCTAGACTATGAGTATGCTATGTGTTTTGAAAATTGTGGGCCATTAAAAAAATCTTTTTAAATATTTTTAGGGTTCCATACCCAAAGGATAAAACGGGACCCTATTACTAAGACTCCAATGTGCGTCCGTCCGTCTGTCACCAGGCTGTATGTCATGAACCGTGATAGGCAGACAGTTGAAATTTTTAGAAATGATTTTTTTTTTTTTTTTTTTTTTTTTTTATTGGTTGGGAAAATCATCCTAATGACATCCCCGCTCTTGGGCGGAGCGGGAGATAGTGTCCCCCGTACGTACGTGTAGTGTGTAGTTTAGAAATGATTTATGTATTTCTGTTAGGTATCGCTACAACAACAGTACTAAAAAACAGAATAAAATATTTATTTAAGGGACTTCCCTCACAAAAAAACGTGATTTTTTTTGCTCGTTTTTTGCTACGGAGGGAACCTTGCGTGCACGAGTCCCACTTGCACTTGGCCGGTATTTTTATTGTCGTGTTGATAGTCATCACAATTTTTTACCGTTTAAATATATTATTGTCATGCGTATAATAAAAGGACCAAATCTAAAAGGGTGCAATATTATTTTCGTTTTCGGAGAAAGCGCACTAAACGTGAATCACTGACATTCGCGGCACATTCTAAAGCTATCCTCAGAAATTACACGTAATTAAACGAGTAATGTCATAAAATGCCTGATGTAGCTTCTATTAGAAATAATCTGTGAAACTATTCTACATTTGTAATATTAACGCATTGTCACTTTGCGACGAACTGTCATCATTCGGCGACATATTTATTCTCAGCTCGCTTAAGAAACTAATTTTTATAGGGTCACAAATCATATTCATCAATTTAAAAGGCCCCTAAATACTTTAACACATTTATGTGCTGTCGACTCATCGTCGTGTATGACTTAAAAATACTTCTCTATCTAACAATAACCAGTCATTTTCTTGCTTTAGTGACGACTATTCAATTATAATCAATTAATTTAAATTATAATCTATTTATTTATTTTTTTAAAAGCAATTTATTATTATTTATTATTATTGACTATTATTTAATTAAGTTCAATGAAATGAAGAATTGAAAAAAAAAATATTTTTATGTTATTGTTTAATTATTTTATTTATTTAATCAATTAGAACAATATTTTACACAACTAAGTCCATACTTCATCTAAGTAAATCATATTGTGACTTGAAAATATAATTTTTACCAATAAATATATTTATCTGTTTATCTGTTAATGCTAGCAAAGGCCCCAGCTGCCGGGATACCGATCCAGAATTCCAGCAACCGTAGGCGCGTGCTTGCGGACGGCGAGCAATGGGTAGCTCGCCGCCCGATCATCCGATAACCGCCCGGACTGAGCCCAAGTCATCGACGGCGTGTAGTGTTCCACGCCTCAAAGAGATGTCAGCAAAACCGAATAGGCCCATCAGGTTCGAAACCTACTGGGGCCATGGGTTCGCTGTAGGTAAAGGAAAACCTGGAGCCCAGGAATACAAGGCAACGAAGGAACATAGATTTGGGTTTTAGCCAGTAAAAGTCTGACAACCTCTCGCTCCGCCCAAGGGCGAGAGAAATCATTGGATGATATTCCCCCTAAAAAATAATAATAATAATAATAAAATTTTATTGGAACAATAAACTTGTTTACAGAATTTTAAGTGTTCGTTAACAACTACATTAGTTTAAAACTGTGTTGTAGCCATTAGCGCCCACCTCCAAGAGGGGAGACATCGGCGTTCCAAAATTATTAATAATAAATTTACAATTAATTTATATTCGTAGTTAGACTTAATCTAGAATTAGAATAAGTTAAGCAACTACCTATTAATTTGAATTATAATTATTATTTATTTATATTATTACAATTAATTAATTAAAATCATTAAATCATTTAAAACAAAAGCCTCTCGCTCTTCGCCCTCTGAGCCCTCTCCAGTCTCAGTATCAAATCGATTTTCCAGAGCCATCCCAAGCCACTATACAATAAATAATGATAAAGTGCTCCAAAGCAGAATAAACAATTTTCAAAGTATGGAAGTCGGCAGAAGGAAAAATTTCCTGACTCGTGCGATACCAACGATTTTATGTGTTTATACAGGACATAGTACTATCAACACTACTACTACTAGAACATAGTACTAGCTAACTGGAATTAGTAGAAAAACTGTGTATAAAGTTACTAAAATCCTAAAGCAAGAAACAACTCAATGACTGTTTATTGTTAGATAGAGAAGTATTTTTAAGTCATACACGACGATGAGTCGACTGCACATAAAAGTGTTAAAGTATTTAGGGGCCTTTTAAATTGATGAATATGATTTGTGTCCGTTTATAAATTAGTTCAATAGGCGAGCTGAGAATAAATATGTCGCCAGTGACAATGTGTTAAATAATACATGTAGAATATTTTCACAGATCATTTCTAATAGAAGCTGGTTATATCAGGCATTTTATGACGAATGGTGACTGAAAGAACAATATCTGCTACAAAAATCTAGGTTTTCGAAGATGGCTATTCAAATTTTATTATTGGTGTACAGTACCATAAAGAATATATCTACCTCTTTTCTACATAAGTAAAAACCAGATAGATATCCAGCTGGTACAAAACGACCTTACAATAAATAAAAACTGTGCCTGAATAGCTACTACGAATACGTGGTCATCGAAGAAATTCTAACAAAAACCTTATATGCATAAAATAATTATCTACGAGATAAGTTATCAGCCACTAAACCGAAGGTATTGAAAAAGTCCCTTTGAAAATAAAACACAATAGTACTATCTATTTAAACTTCAAAATAATATTTGAATCAACACACCCCTGTTTGTATCCGCCCCCGTTTCTGAATTGCGCCAGCGCATTATCTATCCTTTGAATTAGCCAGTTATTCGGCCGTCACTAACTGTGTTCGCTATCAACATTTTATAGAGAAACTCATCACAAGGATTCAGTTACTGACGAAATATGATTTTTAGATTAACGACGTCCAGAACTAAATTGACAATGATGCATCGTGTTTAACCTAAATATATTCAATTGGCCAATTATTAAAATTGATTGTGATCTTTCCTGATTTAGCTCCTCCACTGGATGTGTCAAAGTTGTAATACATTTCATTCGAAGAAATATGATGTGGAAATTACCTGCAACAAAGACAAAACAGAAGGTTAACTTATATGTATAAAATAAAAATTAAGGCAACAGTGTGTTTTTGTAGACTTAAACTCTAATAGTGTCTTGAAATTTAATAGGTCATAAACAAAGTTGGAGTAAGATTTTTCCTTTTCAGTAAAAAAAAAAAACTGTTCTAACTCTCGTTTTTACAAGAAATTCGCAACATCACAGTGTTAATATTTCTCAATTGTCGATTTATCAATTTGCACCAATTGTTTGAGTATATTCGTGTGTTAAGTATATTCATTTAAGTATATATAATAAATGTATAGTTAACTAGCTGCTGCCAGAACATACTTCTAGGATCAAAAGTATTCCATGTGTGTTCTAAGGACTTAGCCTATCCGTGTATCAAATTCCGTCAAAATTCGTTGTCTACACTTTCTTTGTGTTTGCCTGTTTTTGTATTTTATTGCATCTACTACTATTTTTCTCTGCAACACCCAAAGATTGACTAGTAGACATAAGGCATAAAGTTCACTTCTGTACTTTTGTTTGCATAAAGAGTTGTTGAATAAGACAAAAAATAAAGAAATGAATCCAAAGAAATATTGCACACGGTGAATGCAAAAAAATATGAAGTCTTAGTATACAAACTAAAGTACCGTCTTCATTGTAGTTTTTGAAGAAACTTTAAAGTACTTAAGAGTTGAAAATATATTTCTTTTATTAATATAACATAACAACAACTTAACTTTCAGAATAATATCTTAAGTATTCCAATAACAATGTTTCTTTTGTCCATTAATTAAGGCTTTTAAAAGTGTTTAATACTTATAAAGCTTTTTGTGTTTTAATACAAAATTGTGGCTGGAGTTGCATGTCAATACGGAAAATGCACTAAATCAATTAGAGCACAGTGTGTCCCTACATATATTCTTTCATTCTAGACATATTTTTTAATTAACTATCTTCTGCCAGCAGCTTCGCCCGCGTGAAAGTAGGTTTCTCCATACAAACTTTGGACCCCCGTTTCATCCCCTTAGGGGGCGAATTTCGAACAATCTTCTCTTGGTGCTCACCTACATCATAAAAAAAACCTTGTGCAAAATTTTACGCTCCTAGTTCCAGTAGTTTCGGCTGTGCGTTAATATATCAGTCAGTCAGTTTCTCCTTTTATATATATAGATTCCGTGTACCTCTTTGTCTCAACAAACTGGAGGTCTAGAAATATTAAAAGAAAAAGAGGCAGACCATTTAAAAGGTGGAAAGATGACATAGTCAAAGTGGCTGGTAAACTCTTGACCAGAACAGTCTGACTACGTGATTAGTGGAACTTGGAAGCATTTGGAGGAGGCTTTTACCTACGCAGGCGGTCCTTACATTGAACACGAGAGCAACGAAGACAAAGATACTAAACAATACTATCAATTATATGTCTTTTTTTATATTACTAACAAACTAACACTAAATTATTTGTTGTAAGGAATAATAAAAGCTTTTTATTTTATTTTTTTATCTCTTTGTCTCACACATTCACGAACTGTCTTTGTTATGTGTATGTCCCTGCGTGATTACTTTTACAGAGTGTAGAAGGAGCTCGCTCGAGTCGCGGCTCGCAGACAAGACCCGCCTTGCGGCGCCGACGCAACCGGCGAGCGGTGACGGAACCCGGCCCTCGAACTTCATAACGATTTGCATGTTTGATGACATACGCCTGTGTCCACAGCGAGGACCTTTTTATTATAAAACTAGCTTTTGCCAGCGGCTTTGCCCGCACGTAAATAGGTTTCTCCATACAAATTTTGGACACCTTTCTCATCAACTTAGAGGGTGAACTTTGAGAAATCCTCTCTTAGTGCTCGCCTACGTCATAAAAGGAAGCTTTGTGCAAAATTTCACGCTCGTAGTCCTAGTAGTTTCGGTTGTGCGTTGATATGTCAGTCAGTCAGTTTCTCCTTACAAATACTCGTATATAAATAATTCATTAACAATACTTAATTTTGTCCTATTCTGTCCATCTTTTTTGAGGTAGGAAGTCATAAATTATCTTTTCCAACTCTGCGTGGAGTGAGAGGGCATGTCAGACTTATAGTGCCTAAAACCCACCTATATTCCTTCATTGTCCTTTGCATTCCAGGGCTACGATTACTGTTTGGAACGTTTTCGCAAAATTCTGTCCCACTGCAGGGAAGAATCAATAGCAGACCTATTATAGGCTATCGTATTTAAGGCACTGAAACTGAGACCAGGTAGTCCGTTTTCTCTTTACCTAAGAAGCCACGGAACAAATGATGTGACAAGACTGATAGGTAATGTCAACTTCAACATCAACTCATATAAGACCATCAAACGCTGGAGAGTATTTAGCGTGAATTAATAGTAAAATAAATTATATCTCTAAACATTAAAGTTCAAAATAAAAGAATTTCTTCGCAGACACAAACGGACATTATGACCAGAGCACAGACTATGACAATGTAAGTACTAAGTACACAGAAAAAAATAATAAAAATACATAATGTCATTGCCATACATTTTGTACGCAGTGTTTGTCGGGAAAGCTAACTAAAAAATCATTTGTCTCTAAGCTCCATTCATTTCTACATTGGACAAAAGAGGTTCATAGAAGCAGTTGTGCACAACATTTATTTTTCGAGGTAAATTCAAATTTTTTTAATATAATGGTTTCTTTATAAAATTTTAACATCACCTACTTAGATAAATTTGATTATTGTAAGGTAAGTACTAAGTAAATTGATAGATAAATTGAATGGATTTTTTTAAAAAAAAACAACTTTTAATTAAATTATTTCGAATAATGTTATATTTTTTTTAAATGTTTTTTCAACAAGTGTCCTCCTTACAAAACATATGAATTGTACACAATACAAGACATCAAGATAATGATTTAACATTCATACAAACATAAATAACTAATATTATATAGTATAATGAAAAACGTTCCAGATATTGACAACCCCTGATTCTTTTAGGTTTTTACAATGGACACTAGTAGCATAAGTAAGAACTAAATAATTTATTTAATTAAAAACCTCATAAATTCTGAAGATGGATAGTTCAAATGAATTCATTACAATAAAACAGTTTGAATATAAGTTGATTATAATAAATTCAGCATCAATCTTAACTGTAATAAAGCAGAATATACACATATTGTACTTTTATTACAGAGTTTACCCTACTTACAGCCTTTTTTAACTTCTGTCTAATGCCATCGCGGTCGGAACGTAGAAAGGTTCAACCGTGATTTAATTCAATAAAGTTGTTGTACAGTGCACAATACCACTTTATTATTTAATACTAGGTACTGCCTTCTAAAAAAGTCAAAGGTAAATAAATATGTTAGGATTTCCTTTTTAACGTTAGCTCACGCAAAAAAAGAGAGATAGAATTGTATATAAAAGCGCTATTGAAAACAATGGAGCTTTATCATTTTTCATAGAGAATGGTGAATAAAAGATAAGTTAGCTTAAGATCCTCCTTGCAAGTTTATAGATTTGCAGTAAATCAACAAAAAAAATAAATCTAATATTTTTTTTATTTTAAAGGCATAGCATAGCATAGTCGGCCTTATAATGTTCCCACTGTTGGGACTCAGGCCTCCTCTCTAGGAGAGGGAATGGGCCGTAATCCACCATGCGGGCCCAGTGCGGGTTGGTGGATGTCACATGTCTTCGAATTTTTGATTCCGGACATTTCATATTTCATCATTGAGGACATGCCGGTTTCCTCGCGATGTTTTCCGTCACCGTTTAAAGGCATAGCCAGAATGAAATCCAAAAGCATCTGCTATAATTAAACCTAACTTGGACCCCTAGATTAGTTCCCTAGCCCGGGTTTCTATCTGAATACCAAGTAATGCAATTTGAAAAGCTTAGGTGGTCAGTAAATGGAATAGAATGTAAATAAACAGGTGACTGGAATTCATAAAATTGGAAAATTATTACAATATGTTTACAATGGACCATTTGTTGGCTGCATATCAATCACATTAGCATCCTAACTAACTGTACGAAAAATAAATATTTCCACAGTGAAAACTTTTCAGTTTTGGTAAAACGACGATGACTACCTTTTTTATACCATTATAGACCGGGCGCTGGAACTCCTGCATGCAAAATATGACGAATATAGGTGGTTTTTAGTCAATAAAAGTCTTACATGCCTCTCGTACTACCCAAGAGCGAAATAATTTTAAGTTCGGAAATCGGTGTCAAAAAGAAACACCGTCATCCGAAATTAAAGCTATTTTGCATCATTAGGGTTCCGTACCTCAAAAAGAAAAAACGGAACCCTTATTGGATCACTTTGTTGTCCGACTGTCAAGACCCTTTATCTTGAGAGCGCGTGGAAGTATCGAGTTAAAATTAAATCCGTATACTCAGGCCTGCAGTCTCTTGAAGCTGTGAAAAAAATCAAACTTCTGAAATAACTAAAAAAAAGTGACGGCCGTTTATGTCGCAAAAAAATGTGTAGTTACGACACAAAAAAAAATGTGATTAGGAAAAATCTTCGTAACTCAATTCAGGAATTGAACTGTTTTCATAGGTAAGTTTGTACGGAACCCTCAGTGCGCCATTGCGACTCGCACTTGCCCGGATTTTAACCGACTTCAAAAAAAAGGAGGAGGTTATCAATTCGGTTGTATTTTATTTTTATTTTTATGTGTGATACCTCAGAACTCCGTCGATTATGGACCGATTTGAATTATTTTTTTCAGAATCCAGTTCTCATGATGAATCGATGGAACTCCTCAGATATTATAGGCAAACATATAGTGATTTTGATATTTTCATCAAGAACTTAAAAAACTTACAGTCAAAAAGTAACATTTGATGAAGTGGAACTGATGAAGACCAGAAATTGCCAACGGAACTTCGTATGAAGTATGAGTATTCATATAGATAAAGATTTTTATATTATGATAGTTATGCGACTATGACAATACAAATTAATAAATGGTTTAGAATACTTATGTTGAAAATGATATTATCGAAGTGACCTGATGATGATTATGGAGCCGTAAGATAGGCACCGGAACTCTGTAATTAATCAATATATCCTAGCCGTGTTTGGGCTTATTAGAATTGACATGAAATCCTGTTTGGCTATAAGGTACTATCGAACTGATGTGTTGATGGAGCCGGAAGGTGGAAGGTAGTCACAGGAACTTCATAATAAAACAATGTAACCGTGTGGGTTAATTGCAATTATTATAAGAAATATGCACTCTGGTTTTATAAAAGTGTATCGCAACTAGAAAGTGTAAAATAAAAACTTTCTACAAAAAAAAAATAACCGACTTCACTAAAAAAAAAACTAAAAGGATCAAAATAAATTTAATTTCGGTAGTCGGTGTTTCTCGGTATTGTTTGTTTTTTTAATTAACACCGATGGTTATTTTTTTTTTCTGTAAAAAGTTTTTTTTATTTTCAGTTACCTAACAGTAATTAGTATGTATAATCATATTTCAAAAGCATTTTGCAGACAATTTTCTTGATAATTAAGAGGGTGGGGTGTAAAAAAATGGACCAATAAACCTAAATACTATTTTAACAGCTCGATGACATTTGAGATTAAAAGACAAAAAGAAAGAAAGAGATAAAATTGAAGACCTATTTATTTCTGAACTGAACACATCAATACTTACAAAAGATTTTAATATCTACCTATTCGAATTCTTGACAGTCATGACAGTTTATGGTTTGATCTTACAAATTATGTTAGAGATTTATCTAAGAACAATGATAATAATTCATCCAATATAGGTTTATCTCTTCCCGCTACTTTTAATACCAAAGCATGCGTAGTTGCGCCACGGATTATGGGTTTCTAGAATTGAACATTTTAACGATTTCCTGAATCGCTGTCCTCTAGTAATTTATAAGTGATGACTGCATCAATGACAGGTCACCTTCTTCATCGATTTCTTCACATTATTGAGACTGACCACAGTGACTAATGTTATGGGCCCGGTGCGGATTATTGGATGTCACCTGTCTTCGAACTTTTTTATGACTTTTATATTTACAATTTGAAATTGACAATTACTTTTAGAAATATATAATTTTTGTTTTTCAATTTTCGTTTACATTTTTTGTAAATTTTATTATTGTACTATGTGGAAAAAAAGAGTAATCATTTTTCTTTAATTTTAATATAGTGTCTGGTATTGTAATTGATATTGCTTGCCCTTTGAAATGCATAGTTTCTGCGTTGGAACTCTTAATATAAAAAAAAACTTTTTTTTATTAGCTTTCTTGGTTATAAGTACTGCGATATTACCGAAAATAAAAAACATAAAGAAACCAATAAATACCTAATTTTGAAAAAGAATAACGTTTCTTTAATATAAAGTTTATTTGATCTTTTAATTCCATCCAAGTCAATCCAAAGATATATCACTTCAAAGTAACCCGTTTTAAACAATTTCATACTTTCACTCCTAATATTTCCTAATTATCACAATTATCTGTAAAATGGTTTTACACCATTATAAAAAAATATTATTTATTTTTATGTTTTGAGAATATACTCCATCGAAAAAGACTATTTCAGGATATTCTCGGAGTTGCTAAACCAGTGGCCGGTATTCTGAAAATTGTCTTTTAAAAAACGTGCGAAAACTGTCAGACGCGAGATCTGACTTGACAGAGCTGTAAGTCGGTCTGCGGTATTGTTCGAAAGAGTCACCGCAAATGGGCAAGCGAAGGAACATGAGTGAGTTTTATCAGTAATAGTCTGCCACTCCCTCTTGCTTCACCCAGAGCAGGAGAAGTTATTTGATGATATCCTACCCTCAAACAACAAAGATGTTTTTAATATCGTGCGGATTTCATCACGCATGAGGTATTGCTCCGCATGCAGCGTGCTGCCCGATATAACGCCCCGCATCCCGCATGCGTATTCCACACATTACAATAAATACTTGTATGAAAAGGACATTTGGGGGGCTACGCATGCAGAGAAATCCCGCATGCATGATGAAATACGCACGATATTAAAAACACTCCAAATGGGCTAAAACTAGGTGATGTAAACTACACAATGCAAGTTTAACTTAGGTTGTAGGTAAAGGCAACTAATGTAATTTTAAATATGTGTCTTAGTTTTGCACTTAGGGCACAAAATGGGGTACGTACGTCTGGTTTACCTTATTACTTGATGTTTGGCGTGACTTCAGATGCATATGAATAGTTCCCAGCAGCATAATTAGTTAGACAAATTTACTCAATGTGTATGAAAAATATCCTATCCTATTCACAACGAATTCGTCTGAAACTCGCGTGAAAGGGTAATGATGCAACATGCGTTATCTTATCTAATCCCGCGTAAATATAGAGCGGTCTGTTTGTCTGATTCTTTAGATACGCAAAACATGTGAACGTGTTAAATTTTCGTAACATTAAATCAAAGTAATCTTCGTAGTTATCAACCCGTTTAAGATTAATATCCTCATTGTCTTGCATTTTAGCCAGCCAAATATGTATACCAGGTACTCAACTGTCAACCGTGATGTCATTTGCATAAATATACCTACTTGACGGATTTGAAAAGTACAATGAAGGCGGGAACTTAAAGTACCAATGTAGATTCGCATTCGAATTCCAGTCTCAGTTGTCTTTATTTTAGTTGGCCTTTACTTTAAACTTGTCTCTCCTAATTCAAGGTCAGTCTTTTTTAAAACTAATATAGAAAAAGTTGAGGTTGTTTAAAGGTTGTCTGTAAAAAATCGCTTTTAGCGATAAGACCGCCCATTGTGACACCCTATTATTAATTTTAATTTCCTAATATAAGTTGTATTTTTTGGTTTACAATAAAGAATATCTATCTATCTATAGAACTTGCTTTGAATAAAGTACAAATTTCACATTGATCTGACAGTAAGTACGTTTTCTAAAAAAAATACAAAAATCAGCTACTTTGTTTACTACATTTTTTTTAAATATAAAAGGTCTGTAAATATCCAGTCTTACAGATAAAAAGTACCTATAAATAGGATTATAATTATAAATGTCAACTTAGTTGAGAGTGTTTCTAAAGTCCTAATATTCTGTCCAGTCCTAAACTTTTTAATTCTCTACTAAAGAAATTTACACGAATGATTCACAAACATGCAAGGTCAAATCCAACAATGACATGAACTATACATTCCGTGCTCGTGTGTGAACGCGCCTTATAGGATGTTCGAAGATCCAGAATTTTGACTCGTTGCGAACACGTTATGACTCAGAGGTCTTTCCTCACGACCTAAACGAGCATACCTGTAATTTCATAAACCATTGACCGTTTTGAATGCCGTCCAGCTATTCGCTGTTCAATAAAACCCAGTATTGGATGCCAATCACTGTTAAGCGTTCGATTATCCAACATATGCACCACGAAACTGGTTTCTGCGTAGCGGAGACTTATTTATAGTTTTCGGTCACTTTGTATACCTTATATACCGTTAATCTGTTAAGTGAAATGGTTTCTTTAAGCCTGATAGCAAAGGAGGTTATCCTTTTATAAGAACTGAATTAAAATGATCTTGTTCTTAAAATTCTGATTAAAATCTTTGTACAGTTTCGGCGAATCAACTCATTGACATTTAATTGAAAATCATAAAATAATAGGATTCATATAAAATTGAAATTACAATCTTTACTGACATTTCAAGTTTCTACGAGTCTAGGTGAGTAGTCACACACAAGGAAGCCTCCTTGCAGCTATTTTTTTATTGAGTGGGTAAATCATCTTATGACAAATCCCGCTCTTGGGCGGAGCGGGAGATAGTGTCAGACTTTTACTGACTAAAAACCCACTCCTGTTCCTTCTTTGCCTTCGTCCCAGGGCCCCGGGTTTCACTTTCACACTACCGGTGGCCCCAGTAGTGTTCGACCCAGATGGGCCCCAACGATTTGCTGACATCTCCCTGAGGCTCGCGTGGAACAGTACGCGCCGTCGACAACTTGGGCTCGGTCCGGACAGTTACCGGACGGTCGGACGGCAAGCCACCCATTGCTCGCCGTCCGCAAGCCCGCGCCTACGGTGGCTGGAAATCGGGATCGGAATCCCGGGAAATACGTACTATACGTCAGGACCAGCTTATCAAACTCAGATCTATCTAATTGAAACACAAAGCCTGAAGTTAGCAAGAATTTTGCTTTGCATCCTAAAGGTATTCCTCGAATATGCAGCCTGACATATTTCGAAACTATCTCTAACTATCGGAAAATTTAATTACAATTTAGTAGAAACAAATTATGTTGCGAAATTGAACCTGCCGTTACCTTCGACGTTCTTGTTAACTAAACTATTTGTTTCCTTTGTGCCTTAACGGACATAATTCTGGACGATCTCATCTAGAAAAAAATTAAATAAAGGTAAAATTAAAAACCTGAGCTTTATAAAGTGTTCACTTTTAGTTACACAGTTTATAATCGAGGTCTTTACAAAGCTTCTGGTAGAACGAATAGCAATGTCGGTCTCCAACCAGAGAAAGACATTATTAATTAATAACAGCAAATAATTTTAAAATCGTAGAAAATAAATATGTTGTAACTACAAATCTGAGATTTACTTTGCTTGTGTTAGGTATAAGATTTAATATTAATTCTTGCCGAATTTCATGATCCTAGATCAAGGAAAAGTAGCCTTTAACGCGTGTGAGTTGCAAAATACTTAGCATAACCCGCGATGCCATCTTTTGATTGAACTTAACTGAAAAGTATGGTTTTATTTTACTTTGATACCTTAACACATTCCTGAAAAAAAGGATTTATCGGACAGATAGGTCTCGTCCTATAATGGATTCTTTTTCCACTTGAGGTCCCCAAAAAGACAACCCTAAACAATACGTAAATTTTACAAACTTGATATGCTGCAAAAACAGCATTAAGCAGTGGACTTCGATTCAAAAAGTCATCGTTCCTATTTAAGGGAAACTGTAAATTAAACAATTAACATCACGCAATTTATATATAAACGGAAACTCGTAGCTAGTATTGAGGCTGTTTAATGTGGTTCATTATAAAAATGATCACTTTTCCAATTTTTTTTTGTTTGAATTGCATTTTACCGTAAACTATTGTCCGACCGTTAATTTAATATTGAAAATGCTTACAAGTAACCGTCTATAAATTTATGACCAAAATTCCGTTAAATTTTGTTTCATTGTGGTGAAAATATGACAAATAAATCATTTGGCAAATGAAAAAGTTCAAAAGAGGCTTCGACCAGCAAAAAGTTATTTTGTAAACCGGCGAAATATATTTCTGTAAAATAATACCTGTGACACATAAAACTTCGATGATCGAAATATAAGTATGTCAAAAAATGCATTTAGCAAAAAAAAAATCGGAAAAGTGATCGGTTCCCCAAATCACCGACTCTCTAAATAAACGTTATGCTAAACAAAATTGGCGTAATATAAACTATGGCAAAGGTAATTATGCGAAATACAATTCTGCCATGATAAAAGTATGCCATAGTAAATTTGGACACGTAAACATTCTGCCAAACAATAGTTATGCTAAATAATTTTTTGGCCTTAAAAACGTTCGATTAAAAAAGATTATGCCAAGTGTGTTTTGCCAAATAATTTTCGGAGTATCAGGATTCTGCCAAATAGAAGGAACCCCATATTTATCAGGTATCCCAATATTGCAGTGACAAACAAATATATTTAACAACTCTTTTGCTCGTTTCAATTTGAGGCTAACTGTTATTGTTGTATGATGATGACCGGAAGACGCAGCGTTGGAAGGAGTCCCACAAGGTGCATCGATGACCTGGCTAGGGTCGCGAGAATCCGATGGATGCGAGGCGCACAGGACCGGTCGTTGTAGAGACGCGTGAGGACCTATGTTCAACAGTGGACTTCTTTCGGCTGAAATGGCGATGATGTATGGTAATTTTATCTATTTTCACAGACTTCAGTAAGGATATCTCAATTCGTCGGAATCTTTTTTCATGTATGGTTCCCAATTACTCGTACGCACCTAGACCGATTTGGAAAATTCTTATTGTTTTTGTTTGTCCAAGATCTGAATCTGAAGATGGAATCCTTGAGAATCTTTAAATTTTATAGGTACACTTGACTTTTAAAACTGTGAAGTGATTTTACACTGTCAGTGTTTCTTTGCATTGACGTTGGTAGTCTTTTATCATAAGCAGAAGCATTATCAGCCTTTTTAATATTCCCACTGCTGGGACTCAGACCTCCTCTCCAGGAGAGGGAAGTCTTTTAATTTTGGCAACATTTTTTTTTTTAATTTGGCGAATCATCAAATTTGGCAACACTGGACAAAAGAACCCAAGACATTCTGTCAAAGCAATAACGATTGCCAAATGTCCAAAATATTTGAGATTGACCAAGTGACACTTCGGTAACGCATGTCAACTGCATATATTTTGAATCATTGACCATCGTTATCTCAGTCACTTTGTCTGAACACAAAATGTTCTATTAAGAACTAATAATCTATGTGCAGGAGTATATGTGTCAATGGTTTCAATCGTATTCGTAGCAATGCAAGAAAGATGAAATATATCGAGATAATTGAACGGAAACCGAAATGGGGCCGCGTTAACTAAACTGTGAGACAACAATGTAAACACATCAAGCCATTTAAACATGTGGCCCTTCTTATTATGGATATCATTTAATAGGGCCACTTGTGCAACTTGTCATGTTAGTTCAAAACGATAGTTCGTTTGAATAGGTCAGTTTTATTATTTACATTTTTTTTTGTACCGTCCTTCTTCTCGTGCGAAATGAATAATATTCCTAAGTTTCGTATATACGATTTATTTAGCAGGTATGTGACAGATGATGTCGTGTATCTATCGCAGCCAGCTAACTTATTGCGCCCAACAGTTAAGAGGCTAGCTAACCAGTTAACTAACGCATTATGCACTAGCTCACCAATTAGCATACTAATTCTGCGTCATATCCACACGAATTCCTTAATTCTCTGAAACCATCACATCATGAGTCACCCCCCCCCCCCCCTTAAACCTTTTGCCAGCACGATTAGCACAGTGATTAAGCAACTGTCTGATGATTGGCTCTTACATGAAACAAATAGCTGTACGGCCTACACATAGTCTTTCCAATACTGGATGTCTTGTGATATAAGTTTACGAGTGCATGTTCGTGAACGCATCCACAATATAGGAGTAATTCTCAGTGTGGGGTAATATTTTAACAAAGTAAAACCAGACTCATTAAATTAAAGTCGACGTGCCAATAATGTCGTATTACGAAATATTAAAAATAAACTGTATAATGGAACTTGACTAGAAGTAAAATCACTACACGTGTATTAGGGCGCACGGCAGTGCCGGACCAAGGCCAGCAAAAAAGTGGCATCTTTTTCTCGAAACAGTTCAGGGTATTTTCGATCCCCTGTAACTTAGTCGTGCATAAGTTTTATAAAGAAGAGCCTGAATTTTAGTAACAAATTAGACATTGTATAAACACAGTACGTTTAATATTTCATTCAATTTGAACCAGTACTTTAAGAATTATAACAGGTCAAAGTTTTTTAATTTAGTCACTCACCGACTGACCGATCGTCAAAACCTTAAGGCATTTCCAGCAGACATAGAGGCTTCAAATTTTGAATTCAATTAGTGTTTATTGTATAAATCAAAGAAAAATAAAAACATTTTGCAATTTCGGTACAGTTTTCTAAATACACCAACTGAACAATTAACTTTGTAATCCCATATAAATATATAGGATTACAAAGTTACATTTGCAGTGAATGAATCAGTGTACCTATATTTATATATAAAGAAATCTACAAAAAGAAATGAGATACGACTTAGTTCTTCTACCGTAAAAAGTTGTGAGATCCATGTAATACCAAGTCGGTTGATTTATTCAGTCCTTACTTAAGGGACCTTGATGACCTAGATTTGGCAATCGCATGTATATCACAAGTAATACGTATTATATTAAATTAGATTGTTTAGTCCAATTGCCATCGGCCATCTTCTAAATAAGCCCCAGGTAAACAATGTGATTTTCATCACGAATACAAGGAAAGTAAAAAATAAAATAAAAACCTTGTAAAAACTGAGTCATCTTATGAATTTAGGTACCTATCTTTTTTCTGATTTAGGCGGTAAAAGGTTTTCCTTTACTGCTTTAGTCTCTTCTCTTATGAAATTAGGCGTTGAATCCATATTTGAATCTGATGAACTTATCGTGTTAATAAAAATCTCTGCTGTGCGGAAATGTAAACAAAACTCTACAATACGAAAAAACAAATGAATATCGGATTGCCGGATTACCAGTTTTCCGCCTATTTTTTATTTTCTGTGGAAGGCCAGCTATTATGAGCTTTCTGATATCATTTTTTTCTAAACTGAATAGTTTGAGCGAGACAATTCCAAAGTGGTAAAATGTCCCCCCCCCCCCTGTAACTTCTAAAATAAGAGAATGATAAAACTAAAAAAAATATATGATATACATTACTATGCAAACTTCCACCGAAAATTAGTTTCAACGAGATCTAGTACGTAGTTTTTTTTTTAATACGTCATAAATGTTAAACCGGATTTACCTTTCAAGTTTGTACGGAACCCTCAATGCGCGAGTCCGACTCGCACTTGCCCAGTTTTTAAACCATCCAGGGACCTACTCTAATAAACACATAAAATTTCAACGGTCAAGCTATTTAGGAGGAGTTAGGTGACGCGCACAGAAGAATTATATATAAAGATTCTTCATAAGGTGAGTACATAACAAGTTATTATCCCCAATAAGAGTGTGACAACATCGCGCTTCATACCAAAAATAATGTAAATGACTAAATGCAAGTTTTTGTGTGCTCGCGCGATTATGAACGGCAGTACGATGTTTTCATGGAACTTTGACACTTACGTAAGTATTTTTTATGTCATGCGATTAAAACGGCGTACGGCGTAAGTAATACGAGGCCTTGCGCGTGCTCGTCGAATGATTCGAGAAAATTGATATTTTATTGGTTCTGTCTTGTTTGACATTTTGATGATGAGGTATTGTACACTGGTAGATGAATCAGCCGTTGTCATGCGCGTCTTGGTTCAAAGAATGTTTATTTGTCTTTTGTTTTTGATTGGATAATAATTACGATTCGTAAGTACTTAAATTAAAAGGCTACTTCGTGGAAATAGCATACTGCTGAAGAAAACAGCAGTTCTCTTTGTTTTTGTATTTTAAAGACTTGCTTTTACTCTTGCTGTTGCTATCATTCTGCTAATTACTGCATCCTCCAACTCTACACGGGCCTGTTACTCTAGCTTCGTTATAATTCATAAATTTAATTAATTTGCATATTTCTTTAAGTAGCCTCTATGTAGTTCAAATTTCCCATCTGAGCATTAATGACAACTGTAACACATATAAAAAATAAAAGTTCCAATGAATCGTAGCCATTGGATTTTATTTCATGACCTATTCATAAATTAAACTACACTCCTTTCAAAGACATTAACGATGCGCGAACGGCGAACTCTGTACCAGAGGCTGTAATAATAAACAATATGTCATTTGGTAATTTCGAGGTTCTTGTAATCCTTAAGACCGTGACCTCACCAGTTTCTCAACTCTGATTGGCTCTCAGGTCATTTGACTAAGAGTATAAACTATAGAGCAAACGAAAATATTGAAGAATTATATCTACATAAACGTCAAATAATTTTTGTTCTGTATTTTTTGTTTGTATGGTGTACAATAAAGAAAATAATAATTAAATAAATACTATTAAAGCTTATGGTCATGAAATGTTGACGTGGAAAGGATTTTTTTTTTTCTGATAAATTTTCCGAGAAACTGTTCATAATTGAATGATAAGTAGGTACCAATTGAAACTCGTCTTCGTCACTCACAAGTAGGTAGCAACTACAATATTTAAATAGCCTCATTTTTCTGACTGAAATTTCTGAATTTACAAATAATAATCGTCTAGATAAATTCAGAAATGTAAATTTTTGTGGAGGAGAACAAGCATGAAAACACGGAAACTTTTTAAAATTAATTAATCTTATACTTATATATGTCTGTCACCTAAATCGTATTCTCACTTTTTTCCGACGAGAAATCAGCTTTCAGATAGAACAACGTTTATCGGAACTGCAAATTTTATATAAATAATAAAATCCGAGTCCATTCTAGTTTGTTCTGTGTCAAGGTGTCAGTTACTGAAAAAATATGAAGAATTTATTTTTATACCAATCGTTAATTTTGTTGGGATACAAGCAACTGCTTGACGATTTATTATTGTTTTGCTAATTTTGACTCTGTTTAGCGACAAACAATGATGTTAGGTTATTACTGGTGTCAAGTCTGTGCAACCTTGGCGAGAGTTTCGGAGACAAACGATGTAAGGTGACATATCTACCTACTCAAGTACCTATGTAGGAATGCTACTGTGTTTAAAGTTGCAAAGTGTAGTGGTGGTCTCATCCTAGTCAAAGGCTTTTAGCAAGCATTTCTACATTTTCATTAACAGGTTTTTTTTTATATTAAAATCGATAGGCTCATAACATTCATTCAGGTTTCATTGCGTTGAGCGTTTTCAATAAAAAATGAACTTTATTTATTTGTGGGAGATTTCTCATCTGATTTAATGTTAACTTCGCGGTTAGGCCAAATATTGCCAAACTCTTGTTGTAATTCTTATATAGGCGCGTATTTGACCCAGGTTGTAACTATCAAGAAACACAGATTACGCTAGGGGAATCCACTTCTTAGATACAATGAATGAGTTCCCAAAACGTTTTGTGAGTATGGGTGGGATGCCCACCATGTACCGGTGGTGCATCGCCATACGCCTAGTGGTCCGACGAGTGAACCGGGCTTGGGGGATTTAATTATGTAATTCCGATGCGTAGCATAGCATAACCAGCCATGTCAACAAAAAAAAAGCTAAATGCTTTGCTTTTGCCTTACTTTGCTAATGCTTAATGTTCCCACTGCTGCTGCTGCTGGGGCTCAGGTCTCCCCTTTAGAAGAGGGAATGGTCTATAATTCAGCACGGACACATTCAGTGTGGATAGGATGGCAAATGTCTTCAGAATTTTGGTTCTAGGACATGCCGGCTTCCTCACGATGTTCCTTAATCGTTATAAGAGCTGTGGTAGTGAAATAAATTACAAAAAGTAAAACATATGTCCAAGTTTGAACCCGCGACGTACCTACCTACGACTCGAGGCCATTACGATGGGTGACTGATAGAAAACCGACAGACTAGCTACTCGACGGCGATGCTCAGGACTTTGTTAATAACTTAACAGACGGAAGGTTTTTCGAAATGAGGTTAGATGTACATCAAAACTCTTAACGCCCTATCACAAAATCGGTTTAAGCAAATAAATAGAGACGACCACAAATACCGTCCACCACAATTCAATTCGCTTTTCCTAGTTAGGAGCGTTAAGGTAAAAACGAATTCCTGTAAATAGCTTAACGAAAATATTTTTAGCCACGACTTTCCTATTCAATAAACTATTGCATGAAACTGGAACCTCGTCAGGGAAATTGAATGGCGACACTCACTTAAAAGTATCACAGCCATCGATGAACCTTATTCAAAAATCCCGAAAACTGTGCTAAAACCTTACTAACAGGAAATCGGTTTTTCGGTTAACTTGTGTGTGATTTGTTTGCTACAAAATGGTAAGACTATAAAATTCTCGATGATTTTGAAGTAGAAAGTAAACATTATAACAATTAACCTTATCAATTTCACTGATGTAGGACGTAAGTACCTACCTAATTATTTTTGAAAGCCAGCATTTTATTTTACAAATGCAAGTTTTGACAAAACTATTCTTGCAGGCATTTTATTTATTTACTTTATTTGGCTCTACAGCAATGAGTACACTATCAAATAGTATATAGGAAAGCTTTTAAATCTTTTGCTTAAAAAAGGCAATGAGGTATAGTCATTAAAACGTGTACTACTTGTACTAGATGCTATACTCAGCTAACCCTATGTGCCGAAGTGAAGAATCAATCTGCCTCTCTCTTTATGTACGAGTATGTGAATGTGACAAGGATATGAATATACCTAAAGTCAGTAGCTGACCCGGCAAACGTTGTTCTACCAAATAAAAATATGGAAAGTGAGGGAGGAGGGTAAAAAAATAGCCTACGACCTATTCTCAGACGTACAAATAAACACAATTTTTTTTTTAAAAATCGTTCAAGCCGTTTCGAAAGGAGTTTGATAACAAACTATGACACGAGATTTTTAAATATTAGATAATGCATAATTATTTTATTCAAACGAATATCTAATTTTATTATAATTAACAAAACATTAAATCTATACTTACTCCAATGACATAAAAATACAGTTGATTTTTTTTTACTTACTCATACAGCCAATTAGGGCCAACGAAATATAAACAAATCAACTCATAAGCAGGACCTAAATTAAATTATCATATCAGTTATCAGTGCGTCAACGAGAAAATTGATTGTTTCTTTGCATTATATACTAACCTAAATACATACTTGATTATACATACATCTCTTCTAACCCAAAATAAACTATATCAAAACTGGAATAATTTGCAATTTTGAAGGACAGAAATAATTTGCCTGCTGCGGTCTTCCCGTCCGATTATAATTTAAATATATTTAAGGCTAGAGTGAATAGGCTCTTAATAAACTAGTGCGCCTTACCATCAACGATTGCATCACTGCTTACCATTAGATGGAATCACAGTCAAGCACTATTTTATATCGGTTAAAAAACAAAAAAACAACTTATGCTAATTAAAACGGCAAAAAAACACCAAACTGTCAAAATGCAAATCTACACATTCAAGATAGAATTTAACTTAAACGATAAAATAAACTAAATTGCATTGAACATAAGTTATTCACAGCACGTATCTGAATAGCGGTGTAGTGTTAAATCAGTCATAAAAATTTAAATACAATCTATTCATGCGAGTCAATTAACACAATTAAATAATATAAATTAATTTTTATAAACTTAGGTACCGGATGAGCACCATAATAAAATTGTGGCCTAGGTTGTATAGTGTTATGAGTTCGTCACAAGATTAGATTAGAGATTCTTATATGGCATACTTGTCTTGTAATTAATTATATTATGATGGCCCTGTTATAATGCAGCCATGTTAGATGTTGTGTCATGTTACTAATTTTGAAATGTTAAAGATTTTATTCCTTAGTTACTTACGCCTGCGTCTCGTCCAGTCAAGGTTTGTTTGTTCAGGTGTTTTAAATTAAATAATAGTAACCAAAACCATGTGCTACATCCTTTTTTAAAACATAATAAGCAAAGCATAATCAGTCTTTCAATGTTCCCACTGCTGGGACTCAGGCTTCCTCTCGAGGAGAGGAAATGGGCGGTAACCCACCACGCGGGCTCGGTGCGGATTGGTGAATGTCACATGTCTTCGAATTTTTAGCTCTAGGACATGCCGGTTTCCTCACGATGTTTTCCTTCACCGTTTGGAGAGCAATGGTGATGAAATAAATTATACAAAGTAATGCGCGCCGGGTTTGAACCTGCGACTGCTCTAAAACATACTATAATTTAAATAATATATGTGTCACTTATTTTCATGATATTATTTATTACAATAATTATGTTCATGATATTAAAGTCTTTGAGTTAATAAATTTTGGTGAAGAGACCATCAATGGGTATATATACCCAATACTTATTTCAACATAATATGCCACTGTATAAAGTAACCACGTTGAGCCAAAAAATATTTTTTTGGCGTCAACTTACAGATGAATGCACGTTTTCAAGCAAACGAAACAATCAGGTTTCAGACTCGTCTCTTAACACACACCTAAGTAAGAAAGAACCTACCTGACAACACTGACAGCTGACTTTAAAATCTATTTGTAAGCAAATAAGGTGCACGTTGCAGTGCAAGCACGCACATCCGTTGCATCCAGGTTAAGCAACACAGAATGCGAGATGTAGGTCGAATGCGTTATCATCTTATTGTTATCATAATTCCTCATAGTTCCCACATACTGAAACATTTTCTTTGTAATCAGTACATTATGACTGTAACATAAACAGGTTTATATTCATAGTTATAAAGGCAGAAACTTGCACATGAAGCTTACTTCTGCCAGCGCAAAACATTGTCAATATAAAGAACTTCGATGGAGAGAAATTACAACATTTCGTTTTGTATAATACGTTTGTATGTGCTTACTAGTTTTAGCTATATCTTCGACAATATTGAACTGATTTTGATGATTTTGTTTACTGAAGTAGTCCCGTTTTCTTTATAACAAAAGCTGTCAATTAAGATTCACAGAATGTGACTTATAAGTCATGTTAATAATTAACATACACAGTTCATATTGAGTTATTCAGCTGGTTACCCTTATTGTATGAAATCTGTAATACCCAGTGAGTCTAACAACTAAAGAGACAGAGCACAGACTGGAATCTATAATAATAATCTTCACAATATATTTAAGTCTATCATTTTCCTATTGCTGGGACAGACTGCAGCCCGTGTTAGTAGTTGTTACATATCTGCTGTATTAAAAAAAAATACGATTTACTTAAAAATCATAATATATATATTACTACGATGTCCCACACATCGCTCTGGGTTTATCCAGTCCTCTTTCTTTGTCCAGGCGATCTCTCTTTGGAATGCGCTCCCTCTGAACATCAGGACGGCTTCCAGTCGGTTCACTTTTAAGGTGATGGCACGTGAATACATTCGCAGGAAGTTGGTGTAATCATCACAGCGTTGATTTGTTGGATTCGTTTTTCGTAATGACATTGTTAATTTGTATGTATGTATCTAAGTATATATTTATTATTGTTTTTCTGATCTAGTTTACCATTATGTTGCACCTACCATGTTATATTTCTGCACCACCCTAAGGTCGCTGATAGAAAATGCCTAAGGCATTAAGTCCGCCTTTGTACAGTGTTTCTTACTAGTGCATAAAGTTTTAATAAATAAATAAATAAATATTCTACAAATAACCATTACAACAGCGACCATTAAATGTGTGTTTTACAAAATTATAATGAGAAAACTGTAGTAGATTCGTCTGATACAAAATAACATCATTATCCAATGTCAATTACGGTTTTATCGAAATTATTAATCAAATGTGTGGTAAAATAAAAAAACTTCATGCATTAAAATAACGGGGCTTTAGATCGTTTCATCATCATCATTTCAGCCGAAAGACGTCCACTTTTGGACATAGGCCTCCCCAAGTGTCACGATGAACGGTCCTATGCGTCTCGCATCCATCGGATTCCCGCAACCCTTACCAGTTCATGTGTCCACCTTGTAGGAGGCCTACTAACGCTACATCTCCCGGTACCTGGTCGCCATTCCAGAACCTTTTGGCCCCAACGGCCATCCGTTCTGCGAGCAATGTGTCCTGCCCATTGCCACTAAAGTTTGGTGATTTTTCTTGCTATGTCGGTAACCTTGGTTCTCTTGCAGATATCCTCATTCCTGATTCTATCACGCAAGGAAACTCCGAGCATAGCCCTTTCCATTGCTCTTTAAGTGACTTTATATCTTTTAAGCCCATTGTAAGCGAATACTTTTCGGAACCATATGTCATCACTGGCTACACGCACTGGTCATAGACTTTCGTCTTAAGACACAGTGCTATATTGGACGAGAAGATACCGCGCAGCTTCCCAACGATTGATCTCTTTCTCGAAGTTAAACCTACCTAACTGGACCGTCTATCCCAGGTAAACGTAGTCTTCCACAACTTCGAGTGTAGAGTCCCCGATCTTGATAGGAGTGGGTGCTACATGGCTGTTTACCATGACTTTAGTTTTGTCCATGTTAATTTTAAATCCCTCACTTTCGGAAGCTCTACTGAAGTCACCGAGCATTGTACTGAGCTCCTCCGTAGTCTCAGCCATGACTACTATGTCGCCGGCAAACCGAAGGTAAGTGATGTACTCGCCATTGACATGAATGCCTAGCCCTCTCCATTCCAGAACCTTGAAGACATCCTCCATTGCTGCCGTGAACAGTTTCGGAGAAATAACGGACCGTTTATTATCATAGAAATCCTACATCGATGATATGGCCGAACGAGGATTGACATATCATCAAATGTTTACGTTTTAATGATCTGGCCGGTTTTAATTGACCATATCATGAAGTGATCAATCCCAAGATCTAGCCACGACATCTATATACTATAATAATACTATATAGAAAAAAATGTAATTATGTTTGCAATGAATAAACCTCAAAACTACTGGATCTATTTAAGAAATCCTTGCCTTGTCGAATGCTACTTTATCACTGATTAACATAGGGTATATATTTTCCACCGATGCAAAAGCTAGTATGATTACAGAAACCATAAACAAAAATTATAAATTCGACGATGGTCACCACCATCTCAAAAATCCGCCAGACGACGCGTTCCCAAAATCTGAATACCCAATTGAGAATTAAACTAAATACATTATGTATCAAAACTTTATATAAGGAAATTGACACTGTTATCAACGTTTAACTACAGTTATTGTGCAAGGCGTCATGGGGTCACTGTGTTCGATAAACCGACATGAGCCGATAACCACAAGAAAAAAAATCACAAAATACGAATATATTTTTCTTTAATTTATCTCGCGTTACAGAAATAGCGAAATGATGAATATATATGAACAGGCTCCTGATAACATATTGGATAACCTCCATATGTGACAATCTCCAGGCTATTGTGCTTGGTATCGTGCGCATGCACATCTTTTGCTATACTATTATAAACACCAGTAAGCCGATAACCGAGCTTATTCTAATTGTTTTTAAGACATATTTGTTAAATTAGCCTTATTCACGGTGTCATGACATTTTTTGTGTCACATTGTTGAATTGGGCAGACGCCATTTTACGTACATTAGTTAATAAAAACATTTAGTTTAATATGAGTATACGTAAGCATATACATATACCTACGTATGTTTAATATATACTTTGCAGCAGGTCGCCTAAGACAACTTTGTCGCCATACTGACATACCTACTTGTTAGGAACTCAATATTTGTACATCTGCGCTCAACATAACCCACATCACCCGACCCGTAAAAACACCTCGGTCGATCATAGGCAGCCGCATATTTTAAGATCATGCATATATTTGTCCCCAAATTTCAGTATATCAATCAAAACTTTATATTCAACAGCTTTTCGATACCCAAAGTGTAGAGAATCACTAGTTTCCATCATCCAAACTTCGCCATTCCGCTCGTGTTTTCTTGATCTTTAAATTACCAGCCAATCATATAGAGTTGATATGCAGTTTTCTGTCATAGCATAGCTGAATCAACTTTATTATCTTCCCACTCTGGCCTCCTCTCTATGATAGAATGGGCTATAGTCCACCACGCAAGCCCAGTGCGGTTTCCTAAGGCCCATAGCCCATGGCGACTTTCGTTAGCGATGCTTTAGCGTGTTCGCATCGATACAGTCGCGACACTGTAGCGCGTTAGTAGCGCGTTGGCATCTTTTCTATAGCGCTTGCAAATGCGACTGACGCGCGGCATCGCTACCAAAAGTGCCGAGGGGTCTAAATATCACATTTCTTGAATTATTTTTTTTAGGACTTGCCTGTTTCCTCAATATAGAACATATTAAGGAAACAGGCAAGTCCTAAAACAAAAGCCTTTGCCTTTTTACAAGCTCTGTTGATAAACTAAATTTGAACCCACGACATACACTTGTAAGTTGGGGCCATTACCAATAGGCCACTAATGCTTAATTTCCTGTGTGATAATAGTACATTTTGTTGTAAGTGCAGAAAGTTTGTCATTGCGACCGAGGCAGAATTCGCACGAGCCGTAGGCGAGTGTGTTATGGAGCCGAGGGGTGCAGTGACTTTGCACTTGTATCAAACGACTATTTTCAATACACTTACAAAATGAATAAATGGGAGTTGACCGGTGACTCGTGAGGGTCGACGCGCGCCCAGCCCGGTACGATAAATGTAATAAAATTGCGGTGGGGGAGAGCACGCGCACTTTTCTGCACTAGTGCGGAAAACAGTCTATTGCGTGACTAAAAACGGTGGGATAGGAGCGAGTTTTCGAGAAGTGTATTGAAAAATATTAGAATTACCTAAAAGGAAGTAAAGCAGACCTAGTAGTAATAATTTTGTAAAGTTCCGTCAGTATAATTTTGTCGCAAAATAGTAAATAGCCAGTAGAAAACCTTTACCTACCATTTGTTTACGCAAAAAGACAGTTTTTTTTTAAAGTTTCGTACCCAATGGGTAAAACGGGACCCTATTACTAAGACTCCACTGTCCATCCATCTATCTGTCTGTTCGTCTATCAGCAGTCTATATCTCATGAACCGTGATAGTTAGACAGATACAACAAACCTGATTTTTTTGCAACGGACGGTACGGCCCTTCGTGCGCGAGTCCGACTCGCACTTGGCCGGATTTTTTTTTACTTCTGATATTATTATTAACTAGTTTCTGCCAGTGGCTTCACTCACATGAAAATATAATTATTATATACCTGTGTTACTCAGTAATAAAGCAGCATTCTACTGTTCGACTTTTTAAGATCGATCCGACAGTTTTTATGTTTAGGTATTACAAAAAAAATATAAAAATACAAATCTTTTCTCTTTATAATATTAATATAGATATAGATAGGCTCGCGCCTGACCACTATGTTACCCGATGGCAAGTGATGAAGAGGTTGATCATGAAGCACGCTTACCTAAAATAGAAATAACCTATTCACTCTTGACTTAAAAACCATGTCGTGTCCTGTCTTGACATGTCTAGTTTTCTATTTACAATATACTGGTATATTATAGTTAATTAACTTCACTTAATAGTTTATGTTTCATTTGCCTGAGAAAATCGTTGCGCAATTTGCGCAATAAGAACATATCCATATCGGTACTGATAAATTATATAAAAACTTAGTTATAAAAATGATAGATGCATTCTTGACCTTTCACGCGATACAACGCTCAGGGGGAAGTGTGACCTAATTATCACTATTTCGACTGATATGCTCAGAAAAGATTTATTTTTATGAAGAGCAGATTTTAATTACAATGTGAGAATATAATAAAAATAGCGCCAAGGCCTACTTAAAATGTATGTTATATAATTAATGTTTTTAATGATACTAGCTAACTTCGGTTTTCTACCAACGGCTTAGCTATACAAACTTTAATATAATAATAATAATAATATTCACACAACTATCTCACAATGCCGTCCAGTCTCAAGCTAAGCAGAGCTTGTGTTATGAGTACTAGAAAACTGATAAACATACTTAAATATTTCTAAATACATACATATTATAAGTAAATTACACCCAGACACAGAACAAATGATTGTGCTCATCACACAAACATTTGTCCTGGGTGGGAATCGAACCCACAACCTCTAGCATTGCAGTCAGGGCTACTAACCACTAGACCAACAGGCCAGTCAACTTTGGACCCCTGGTTCATCCTGGTGGGTGTGAATTTTGGTAAATTCTTTCTTATTTTTTTATATCATAAAAAGAAGCTCTGTCTAAAATGTCAGCGTTCTAGGTCCCCAAAAGTTTGGGCCGGGAGATGAAGAGTCAGTTCAGAGTCAGAACTTTGCCTTTTATATATATTTTAATGGTAATCTGTATAATCCAGTATTTTATGGCAATGTAAAGAATACCTAAAACGTGTAGGTAATGTATGAAATATTATTTATTTTGTACTTTGCCTAGGTATTCTATAAAATACCAAATACGCAACTGGTAATGCGTGTAAAAGATGAAAGTCGAGAAGGAGGTTGCATATTTTTATTAATTGCACGTTAATTTGGTTATGTATAAGTACTCAGGTCCTATTTCTGTCCTCAGGGTTTAAAGTAAGGCTCCTATTGCCGGGTGGTTATAAAAAAAATAACCACGAAAGGTAAGGCTTCTAACCTAAGCTGTCCATGTCGGGATGCCCTAAAATAACGTCAATTCATTCCCTGCTCTCGTATTTTACACACAATGATTTTGAATACCTAATAGAATGTTGTTTCATTTACATGTCATTTTACAGGTAAGTCGGTAAACATTGATAAATATAGACCAAAGTTTATTTATTTTATACATTGCCGTTTGACCAGCAGGTACTCTAGCATTACCTAGGTAAAGCATTTAATGGACAATAATATTCATAATACTTCATAAATTACTTAGACTAGACTTAAATTATTGCCTAGGTATTGTATAGAATACCTGGGTTATACAGATTGCCTGTAACATACAATCAAAATACATATAAGTAACGTGTTAAATTTTGAGGAGATGTAATTATAATTAGGATTTCAAATTAGAAAATGCAACAACCTTCAAACTACACAGAATCTTATTTTTTGTAAGAAGCAAACTTAACGTCTTTATTCGACGTGAGAAAATATGTCGAACCACCACCTAATTATAAAATGCTAGCGCTGCCTAACGTATAGCCTGCAGCACTTGCTGCTCCAGGTATTGTCCGAGTTATCGGCTGAAATTTTCTTATAATTCTTGAATAAACTGTTATTTAATATCAGCTCCGTTAGTGAAAATCAATGTAACGCTCACTCAGTAACAATGTAACTGCAATGTGGTTGATTGGTATTAATTCAATTTAGGGTACTCTTCTGAAATCTATAGACTCGTTCAAAAAAATATTCAGTAGCACTGACTCACAATTAGGGAAGAGTTGAAAGCGTTGTCATGCCCAGTCCATTCAAAAAACTAATAATAAGTCCAAATAAACTATGGATTTTTGCTTAACTTGATGAACTTTTAGCTGATGAATGAAATGTAGGAATAGCTTTGTCACAAAGGAGGTTCAGGAGTGAACTGTCAAGAGTTAATGGGGCCAATTCTATGTGCTGGTGGTAATCACGAGGGTGGTTTTAGTGAGGTGAAAATCCCACACTCTTCGACCTTATCGCAAAGTCCGGCCGCTTTTTAAAGGTTTTCCATCGAAAACAAAGCTTTGTCAAATATACGAGGGTGAATTGAAAAGTACGCGCTAATTTAAAATTAACCATGTCATTTGGTCCAGTTCAAACTAGTTAACTGTGTGAAGCGTGAAACGTTTGCGATAATTAGTAATGTTATTATTTAAAAAAAAAAAAATTGTCTAGCTTTGAGCATTTTAATATTTTGAGTTCTAAGAAAGGATCAATATCTTTCAATTCTCAGAATGCTTTGAAAAACGAACTTGATGGTGATGAGATAAAAATAAAATAAATTCTAAACGAGTTTATTGTCTTGGGCAGGTCGAATACTTTCAATCCAACTTCGTATTTCCTATATACCTCATGATAAAAATAGGAAGTGTGAAGTACTACGTATCATATTCTCTGAGAACATTGCCAGCCCTATATATTTTAGACTTCGACTTTTAAAGATTAATGTTGAAGTTCGTTCAGCTCAGGGGAATAGACTGTTTGAAATCACGAGAACCTCATTAAAACCCCTAAATAATTTAGTTCAAACTATGGTCTGGAGCGAGAGGGAATAGGCTTAATTTTTTGAAAAACAACCCGTTGGCCTAGAATGTAAAAGACAACTGAAAGGAACAAGTGTGGTTTTAGTCAGTAAAAGTCTAACACATCCTCACGCTCCACCGTAGAGCAAGAGAAGTCATCGGATCATGATTTCCCACCTCAAAACAAAAAACAATCGTAAAGCGATTAATGCGTTACGTGGACAATAATTTTAATTAATTTAGGTTTATAAATAAATAAATAATTCAGGTTAAAACTCGCGCAAAGATCATTTTTATCTTATTTACCTATTGGGAACGGATAGCGAGAGTTCTCGGGCCACACGTAAAGCAAACATACGTACAAGCAGATAGGCGTCGCTAAATAACTCAAACATTAACACTAAAATTAGGCACAGCCATATCGTGCTGAAAATGATAACCACGATAAAAATGGACGCAAATTTGATGGGGTCAAAAGTACTGTAACGTATGTTTTTTATAAATAATTAACTAACAAATATTGATAATATTTAGGTAGTTGTACCAAGTTAATTCACTGTTTACTTGCAACAGTTGCCTATTTCAATCATTCTATTTTTAACTGAGCTAATTTCTATACAACTGACTCACAAAATAGGTTTGATATCAATAATTTATTTTTCAAGCTTGTCTCCTGTGACTACTTAGTTAGTCTACATATTGCGTCAGAGATTCTATAAATAATATTGTTGAGAAGAGTCAAGTACTTATCAAAGATATACATTATATATTCCCAGGGTTATTATCGACTTCTGGCTGGATCAACTTTAAAAGGCCAAATTAGTAAATGGCAAAAAATAAAATGTATATGAAACATTATCCTTGTTTTGGAGAATACTATAATACCTAACCTGACTCGAGAAATTTTTCTATCATATAAAATATCAAAGAAAAAAATGAGGGTGGAGTAGGAGGGTAAAATTAGCGTACGACCTATTTTCAGGCCTACCACAATAATATAATATACACCAAAAATTTCATAATAAATCATCGGTCAAGCCATTTCGGAGGAGTTCTTCAACAAACACCGTGATTTTTATATATTACAAGATTATTTTTATCGAACAAAAAATTTGAAACAGTTTTAACCATTCTCGATTTCATATTATTAGGCACAGTCAGCACAATAGAATTTGAAAGCCGCATATTCGGACTGGTTTAAAAATAAAAATTAGGCGTGAAATTAAATCATACATTTTTTTTTTTCAAATGTTTTTGGGGGTCTTAGAGCCCCGCAGCATCCTGTCGATCGTGGCGGTAAGTGCAACTGAGTCATTAATTTTATAAAAATCGCTATTCCAGTGACGATAAATGAACAAATCACGAAGTTTCGAAAGATTGAGCGAAATATCTTGTTCATCTACTGTATGATTGTTTTAATACGTCTGTATAGATGTTGCTTGTTTTCATTTTCAGCGAAGATAGTGTTATCTTTGCAAAAAAATAAAATAATAAAAAAATAAATATTATTTAATTTAAATATTCTTATTTGTTTTGCTAATATTTGACAATAGTGTTGGACTCATTTCAAATTAATATCAATAACACTACAGTCAAGTGTAAGTAATAGGTAATAGCTACATAAAAAGTTACCTAAGACCTTTTTTAATTCATCCATATTATTTGAGTATATATAGACTGATGACATGCGCTGCTGGAACTATTTACCTATAACTGCTCTAGTTTCAAATATTTTTATATTTATCAAAAATCCTCTCTTTATAGAATGGGAAATATATGATATAATCATATATTTCCCATTCTATAAAGAGAGGATTTGATTATTATTATATATCATATATTTTTGATGATTATGATTATATCATATATTTCCCATTCTATAAAGAGAGGATTGTGTCGAAGCAAGTTTTGCAAAATCACCTCTCACAGTAATAAAGTCATCAGCTCCCTCTGACAAGCGCAACTTGGCTAAGTCGATGGCCGATAATACAAGTATTGAGTGTTCGGTTTGAAACTGAAATTGTCAAGCAACCAATCTGTAACAGATGCTTATATACCAAACCATACCATTTTCCAAAAGCACCTGGCTTCACATCAAATAGCCTGACAACACTGAAAATGTTTGGTCATCCTTTGGAGCTGTAATTTTGTTTGCTTAACAGGACAAAACTTCCTATGTTCAATCATGAATGTTCTAGGTATTGAACACACTATGAACGCTTCAACTGCGTTTTAATAGGAAACGCAGGGTAAATTTACAAAGCAACAACATGAAGCATCGAGCTATCGTTGGCATGGTCGTACACGCGCTCTTCATCAACACTACGCAGAGGTAAAAAATCTGACAGTCTTATGTCAACGTGGCCAAATAGTGCTGGACCACTATTTGGCCACGTTGACATAAGACTGTTAAATTTGGAAAAAGCAATTTTTGCCATCGACACGCTAAAAGAAGAACAAATGTAAAACACCGAACCCGACGAAATGATTTTCAGGAGGAGGACGGCACTGTTAGTCGACGCCTTCAATGATTTGGTTTATAACTGTTGATAGCCTTTAGTGATAACCACATTTGGCTATCAACTTTAGAGCTCAAAATGTTAACCAATTGCGTCAATATTTAATAAGAATATCAAAATGGGAATAAAAACATATATTTTTTTATTATTCAAAGCAGTATGTGTTACATTTTCTGTTTTTCAGTCCATCTAAAGCCTGCCTCATAAAAATCGTCGGATAACTATCATTTTCCGATAGACCTGTTGTATTGGAATTATATTCAATGTAAAATACTATGTCCAAGAAAGAAAGAAAAATATTTTATGTCCACGTTGCCTCTTGCATATCTGCAAAGCTCGATTACTTGTATCATCATCATCGGTTTTTTGTATCCTATGCATGGACTGGCATCTCAAACGGCGCCCTATCATTCTCCGAAATGTAGATAAAATATGGAAAAAAAAATCATAGTGCGCGGTAGGCTTCACTTCCCATCAAATCAACGGAGAGTATTATTTTTTAAACTCTGTCTCTCTAATCTTTAGACTAACAAATTAGACAAAGTAACAGCTTTCTTAGAAGTAGTTTGACTCTGTCAAAAAAATGTTTGCATTCCAAGTTTTAAATCATCTTTAACTTTAAACATAATTATGTTTGAAGAGATTGGGAAGTTTTTTGTACTTCTTTAATTTCTAAAAAACCTATCGACTTTAATAATAAATTAATAATCTAATAATTTCGAGATAATATTACAATCATGGGTAAATTTGCAAGTTAGTTGTTTAGTGGAAAAATAAGAAAAGCTTTTAAGGTGTGTATACTGCTATGGCAAATTGAGTTGTACGTGACGCGGAAGTACGCTCGATTGGCAAACACTTACAGAGTCGCTCGTGTAGACTGAGGGCACAATAGTCAAACATCTGTTTTGTATCTTTAAAGGCTTAAGAGCCCTATGTCATTGCAACCGTAATTTTTACATTAAATCACCAATTTTGCCTTTATTATTCAGAAAAACGGAAAGAAAATGTTGACTTATTTATTGATGAAGAATAGTTATTCGAATAGTTCATAGCAGCCTTGATTTTAGCAGACTTTGCTTCGTTTATATAAAGTCAAAATTCCGTAGCATATTTTTTATAAGATACGCTACGGCACTTTTTAGTGCTTATTGAACTACTGTACCAAAGAAACCAAATGAAATATACAAAATAAAATATAATATTTATGTCAAGATATTATGAAAAAAAAAAAACAAAATATATCCAAAACTATAAAATAGTAGTTTTATGGTTTTACCGGTGTGTTTTTTTACGCTGAGAATTTATCTTTTACTTAAATTACATAATATTATTATAATAATAAAATAAATAAAAAAGCCTAATTCTACTACTTACATTAATTAAGTTACTTAATTCTACTCTTTACACTAAATTACTAATTTATATGACATTTCTTCCCAAAAAAATGACAAATCATACAAGAATAGTTGTTTCTTGGCCAATACGGTTACTAAAAGACCAGAGAAAAGTTGAGTGGAATTTTTGAAAGATGAAACCACTAGAAATAAGATAACGATTGAGATGACGGCAAACAACGTTGTATGTTGAACAGGAAGACAAGTTGCACCGATTGCAAATAAACTGGAAAAAGTCATAAGGATAATGATGGCGACATGTCGAAACTCTTCTAAAACAATGACGAATCTTCATCTTTGTGTGAGTTGATATAAAAATGTGTAACAAAATCTTAGCACAAAACGATTAAAACTAGTTTTATGATGAATTATGACGTAGAAAACCAGTTCGGCGGGCTTAAAATATCAGTATTAACCGTCTAAATTATTTATGTAAGACACTGGCATAATTTGGAGTAACGAGAAATATTAATTTGGATTTTATTTTTTTTATAGGATACGAAAGTTTTGTGGAAAAGTGCATTTCTGTTAACTATCGTAGGGGCCCAGCAGGGTCGAAGCCTACTGAGGCCACGGGTAGTGTGAAAGTGAAACCCAGGGCCCTGGGACGAATGCAAAGAAGGAACAGGAGTTGGTTTTTAGTCAGTAAAAGTCTGACACTATCTCTCGCTCCGCCCAAGAGCGAGATTTGTCACAAGATGATTTTCCCACCCAATAAAAAAAAAATCTGTAAACTACTTTTATGCGTTTTTAATTTTACAACATTGGTGTCATTTATTTTATTATTCTTGAAGTCAATCTACCTATTCTCAACTTTTTATAAACTACGTTTTTTTTTTTAATATTTTCGGATTTGTAAGTACTTATTGAGTTTATTTTCTTCTAAGAAATCTTCTAAGTAGGACATATAGTTGCCATCACACAATTAGGATGAAGATGATATATGTATCCTCCTCTATACAGGACAGCTTAATGCACTTGATAAAATGTTGGTGATGTGCTTCGCTCGAAGGTCTTCAAGCAAACAACTTCAAAGTTTCGCACAATCAATTATTATCAGACTTGAAAAATAAAGCAATTATTCTTCGCGGTGATCGGTCCTATAGATAGAACCTGTTTTATAATACTTTATTTTATAAAACACGCGTGTGGCTGACAACAATTTGGAATTTTGTAATACGAGATCCGACTTATATAGTTCCTTGGTGTTTTGACCTCATTTAAGTTTGCGCATTTAATTAAACAATTTTGTTACATTTGCAATTTGGCTGACAGAAATGCAGACTTGGCTTGCAATAAATTAGCGTAGGCAATGAAGCAGCTGTAACAATACACCGGTAGGTACCTAATACTTTACAATTGTAAAATGGCAATGAGACAATTATTTTTTTATTAATATAATACTGAAAATTACTTTATTATATAATCAGCACGGCACCTATTTCTTATGTTAATATAAGTTTACCTACATAATTATTTGCTTGCTAGTTTATTTAACTGGGTTACCGTAAACTTTATCGAAATAAAATTATCAGTTTTTATCAACTTGATAAATACTACGATTTTTCGTGCATTACAAATAATGTAAAACTACTGTGCAAATTCGTATATGTCATAGTAAGAACTGATATCCTACCAAACCGTGCTTGGCTGGTTCCATTTAAATTTTATTCAAACAAACAAGCACACAAACTGAACATGGTTAAGTTGAAACAAGTTCAGTAGTTGCAGAAACCAGCTCTGTCATCGATACTTAGTTATTATTTTAACTAAGTCAATATTCAAACAACACACTAATCTTTTATCCAGTTCAAATGAGTCAGGCGTACAATAAATACAGAATCGCGAGGTCTAGACTGCGAAGCGAAAAAAGTTTTTGCAAAGTTATTTTTCAGAATCGCCGCCACCGACTGGTTGCAGGCCGGCTTTTGAACAAAATTTTAAGAAAGACGTACCTGTAGTACTGGAAACGCGAGGACTAGCAGAAGGGCCGCTAGCGGGACCCTTCCAGTCCTCATGGTGGTCCTGAGGTGTTGAAAGACGAATGTTGAAAAGTTAGTCCGTTGACCGGTAGGCGCGCGTGGTCGTCCGCGCCGCACCGCTGTCGGACCGCGAATGAAGCCCGCAGCCCGCTCCGCTCGGCGCCTCCACTCCGAGCCTCTGCTAGCTTTTCTTCCAAGTCCAGGAGCGCACGCACGCCGTCGTCGGTCCGAGACCGACACTTCGCTGCAACGCTTCATACGCAGCCTCGCGATGCGCTCCGATCAGCCCACTCAAATACAAGTTCTATAATGTTAACATTCATAAAATATATTTTATCACCTTACTTAGGTACGAGTATTATTTTTATTTTATTGTATTCCTTACCTAAATCAGTTATTAAATTTGTTCAGTGCCGTGGTATGCTAAAGTGAGGCAACTTGTAGTCTTCAAAGAAAAATTTTTCGTCTCGTTCCCGCGTGTAGCCCTGCAAAGTTCTATGACCCCTCTCCTGCGCTTATCACAATGGCGCAATCATAAATCAAAAATGCCTTATGTTTTATCGCGTCGTGGAAAGAAAAATATTCGTTATTTCTTAGGCATAGGGTTTGAATTGTATTATTTGGATCGCAGTGATTCAAAGTGATATCGCTATTTACTTAGCCGTCGCGCCCAATTCCTTAGCTCAGTAAGTTGTACCTACTGGCATTTAATTGTAGTTTATTATATTTTCAAATAGAAAGAAAAATTTTAATGAATGCGTTGTGATATTTAGCCCTCAGATGGAAGATAGGTGATTTATTTGAGTGCTAAACTGAGACCTGAAGCGGCGCAAGATAGTTTTCCTAAAAATTGTGATCATTATTATATCTTATTTCTAACGCATTCAACAGTAATCTAGCTAGTTTATAAGTGGTGATAAGAGTTCTTCAGAATTGGGTTAGGTTATGAAAGGTTAGGTTAGGCTATCGACAGCCATCTTGGTGTCACGATTAACTTCAGTTTGTGGATGTAACTGTCGTAAATGAGTAATTAAGCACGTAAAATATGACGACTCGTTGTTGTGTGATGGTTTATTTGGCAGTTGTCTTTAGTTTTCAGGTCGCAGATTCCATTCCTGCTTAAAGCAACCACTTTAACCAGCTTTTGTTCCAAGTTTTGGTATTTTTTATAACTTTAACACTACGCCATCTAGTCCCAAACTAAGCAAAGCTTGTGATATGAGTACTAGACAACTGATAAACATACTTACATATTTCTAAATACATACATATTATAGATAAATTACACCCAGACACAGAGCAATTGATCGTGCCCATCGCACAAACATTTGTCCCGGATGGGAATCGAAACAATGACCTCCAGCATAGCGGTCAGGACCACTGACCACTAGACCAACAGGCCAGTCAAATAAATGGTTAGTAACAATTATTGAGACTTATAAACTATCTTATTATAATAATAATTCATTTAATTATACAACAATTTCATAATATTATACCGGTTTTGGTAACAGATATGAAATTATTTCGGATTATCCGTTAGTTTCGGTTTCGAATATTAAAATTTTAAAAGTAAAATACAAATAGCAAGATTTGACTTTTATTTCTAGTCTAGGTAAACAATCTTTAGTTTAACCAGCCAAAACCAACAAAAACCTGTTGTAAGCTGCTATAAGACATTTAGATTCCGCCTGTATCCAAAACTATCCGAAACTCTTATATTAGTTTCGGTTATGGATATTTTTTATTTCTATTTTACAATAGTTTATAATAATTACGGTTACAGAGCTCCAAAACATCCCTGATAATATAGGTACGTAGTTAGGTTATAAATTTTCATAAAGTTATTTTATGTATATTTCACTCTTGTAATATTTATGTAAGTACATAGATATGTTTTGTTATTTCTTGACCTACAAATTTTATTAACACTGCAACAAGTAAAATCATAAACCTTCATCTGGTGCGGCGGCGGGTCGAAATGCACCAAAAACGATATTTCCTTCAGAACGTGGCAGGTCTTTCTCGACCCTCAGCACTAGGATAAATTAAAATGCTATAACTTTGCAAAAACATGATGTAGACAATTTTTGTTTGTACTGTTAAAATAACCCTGAACCCAACTTCCTTAGTTTCGATTCACCCCGGTACCTACCAAAAAGGAAATATCAGAAATAAACCAGGGAAAGCAGAAGGCCAATATGGACCTGAATCGCACTAGAAAGTAGTTTTTAGTAGTGATGGGAGAGGCAAAAAGAAGAATATCGAAAATAAAACAACAATCGTAAAAAAAAAGTTTTCTATTGACTTATGCCTGTCTTTATAACATGTCACGCAAATGTTTTGGTTGCATGTTTTGCAATTTTTATTTTATTTTTTAACTTATTTTTTGCTTGGGTACTATTAAAGGTTCTCCGTAGTCTCTCGTAGCACCCTGGACGATTTCTCCATTTAGCGCTTATCTCAAAGATCTCATGATCATTGTCTTAAGATTTTACTTAATTTCCTGAAATATTTTGTTTTAACTCCGTGTGATTTATTTGCCATATGAGTGGACTCACTATTGAGAACTAATAAATAGGTTAATAAATAAAATTAAAAAGTTCAGGACGAACATATTTCTTCCCTGTTCTCACTATTACTATCAATATCTGCAGAGCAAATTACTCTATTTTCCAAAAAAATATATCGAATGAACGCTACGTCTGATCAGCTAGACAGCAAAGCATAACAATAACTGGCGGGGCGCTCATTCTATGCAGCGTCGGGTCGCTTGCCACCTGTTGAGACGGCGGGCCGAAATAAGCCCACTGCTGCACTGACCGGATGCATTTTACCGTCAGTGCGTGGTAAGCCAAAAAGGACCTGCCATTATGTTTTGATCGGGAGCACCTATAATTTTGACTACAAGCCGATATATGTATTTGTCCTTGTAGAACCCTTACAAACACCTGACATAATCGTTCCGCACCAGTGAAAAGGACATAGTTTTCTTCGTCCGCACCAGCTGAAATACTGCGGCAGGCCGAAAACAGCATGTTCCGTAATGAAGATGTTAAAATCTTTTTTATAATTTTATATTTATTAGTTCATACATAATGAAGAATAAATATTCTGTTATTTGACAGTTTCCCCTTCCACTAGATTTAAAAGATTTCTAAGTTAAATAAAAATATCCTTTATTTACTGAAGATACTTTACAAAACTACAGTAACCTAAATTTAACAAATAGCACATTTATACATTTGTAATATATACACATTGTTCGTCCCTATTTTATTTTATTAGTACAAAAAAATGGGACTCTATCCCTAAGTACCCGTTACTGATCATATTTGTGCAGTCAAAAGTAAAAAAGTAAATTCTTAAAATTCATAATTGAATCAATCATTCACAACAATTGCTACTAGAAAATACTACAGGCAGTGTTATACTATTTTTATCACCATTCATTCATTCTTAAATAATCAATGCCCTGTACAATATTTCCAAAAATTAAGTGACATTTCGGAATATAAATATAAACAAACGCTCATAACTTTGCTGTTTATGAATATTATTTATTGAGATTCAAACCTTTTCTAATAAGCCCTTTAATTATTTTTACTAATTAAAAAAAAATTGTGGTGTATAACCATTTATTTTTTTTATACTTTTTTCTTTGGTACTTCTACAACAAGAGAAAAAGCAGTACCAAAACAATTTAATATTTAATGATTTTTAAAAAAAAACTTTGTCTTAGTGATTTTGGGTACCTTCAGTTGATATAACTAATAAAAAAAAATCGAGTTAACTAAAATTGTCAGTAGGTAACCAGGCATCTGGTTTTTTTGCCTGATTACGATAATACGCTCATTCTTATCACGTTGGACAGTTTCAGTCTAATGAAATGTAAGCGTAGGTACTAAACACTTTTGCTATCTCTCTTAAGAACTACAAGTAGGTATATTTATACATATAGCTTTTTCTATTTCGAAAATTGATACAATGATTTACCCTGCCTTCCGACGATTCTTCCGGCGATTTTGGGGTTAGCTCCAGCAATATAGTTGGCCAACTTTGTATTTTGTTAATGATGACGTTGCAATCTATAGGATTTTTCCTGTAGGTACCATAAATTGGTTCGTGTTTTCGGAAATAAGAGAGTAAGATTTTTAAAACAATCCAAAAATTTAATTTGCAGTATTGTAGGAACAGTCGATATGTGTCAGTGACAACTTTTGTACAGAGCTTTAAAAAAAAAAAAACGACAGCGTATAGGTATTTCATGTTCTCGTCAGCTGTGACTGTATGTTACTATACGTTATAAAAATAAATCTATATTTAAAAGCGAAATACCACTCACTAATTAATCACGAAATCTCAGAAACTATAACACCTACAAACTTAAAATTTGGCAGGTAGGTTTCTTATATGGTGAAGACATCCTCTAAGTACGGATTTTATGAAACTGCATCCCTAAGAAGGTAAAATGGGGGTTGGTAGTTTGTATGGAGAAACCTACATTTACGCGGGCGAAGCCGCTGGTAGAAGTTAGTAATATTATGATAGTCATATTTGAATATAATAATCAGTTTATAATATTCCCACAGCTGGGACTCAGGCCTCCTTTTTAGGAGAGTGGATGGGCCGAAATCCACCACGCGGGACCAGTGCGTATTGGTGGATGTCACATGTCTTCGATTTTTTAGTTCTGGGACATGCCGGTTTCCTCACGATGTTTTCCTTCACCGTTGTGAGACCTGTGGTGATGAAATGCGCCTGGCTGGGTTTGAACCCGCGACCTATAACTCGTAAATCAGGTTTTCCACTAGGTTTCCATTTTTTCAATATAATAATGATAATAATTGCACCTAGTTTTATTAACTTGATGAGGTTGACTGGGGTCCTGGTGGACTACTTTGGAGATTACTGGTCAAGTCAAGAACATAAGAACAAATAATGAAATGTATATAGGTATCCCGCATAGTATAATATACATATATAGTTGGATTACTATTGCGGCAACTATTTCCTTTTGTTTTCGTGACTATTATTTAAGAGTAGGTACCTATCACAGTAGGGGAGTAAATTCGTAAGTCATTGAGCTCCTGAGTAGTCCTGAGTTGAGCTACACGAATACTGATAAATGCTTGCGCTGACAGGACAGATCCCCTCAAATCAACGTTCTTTAATCACAAGAACATCTGAGATACTAATCTGCATGGTACTCATATGATTTGACCACATGTTAACTGTATAGACTTTAAAATAAACTTTGAGCTCAGAGTTTGTTTCGGTGTTTCTTCTCAAGCCCCTCCCCCCCCCCCCCTATCTAAGCTTACGTAAACATTTTGGTACAAGCAGAAGTCAAAATGTTGGTTTCGTTATTAATTTATGAACATGATCTAGTTGTATGTCTACAAATAAGGAATAGGTTTGAAATAAAGAAAAAAGAAAACTTAATTTAATATTTTGACAGGGAGTAATATGAACTTCAAGAAGAACGGTCTACTTTCCGTGCCTTTGAGATCATCTGAACGTCAGTTAACGTCAAAGTCAGGCCACGTCAATTTATAGACAGTGTATGTGCTGCATTAAGCGCCGATCTGGAACTAGACTGCAAAATCTAAAAACAACATACATAAAGTTTACTTACATATAGTCCAGTCAATTTAGACATCCGAGGATGCAAAAATTCGTACCCAGCTGAAAATTTGTAGGATTGTTCAAAACACCACCATAATGAAATTTAAAAAATTCTTAACGATCCAACACCTAGAAAAAAATACTCGGAGTCAAAGGTCAAAAAAGAAAATTGGTCAAATTAAATTAATTTTATAAAAAGCAAAAACTACTAACTAAAATATGGCGTCACAATTTCCTCCACATCGCTGTCGACTGGAAATGTGCCCAAAAGGCTTTGCCACGTTTTAAGTCAATGCTTAATCTCTGACCGAGGTAAAAGTCAGCCCTTGGGTCATGCGAAATTTCAACTAAGCGTTTGGATAATGCTTTGAAAAGCTGATGAGCACTCGGACCCCACGGCCCAAAAGTTTCAACCCCAAACGGCTCAAAAATATAATTGCCGACGAGGTTGTTATATTTCCGCCACTTGAGGTTCTCTGCAGCCGCAGCGGCAGCACCAGCACAGCACGAAGAGCTAGGAAGATGGGATGGCACAAGAGTCTCGACACAGGTAGCGTCCCACACTAAAGGCCTACCCATCTTCCACGGAAATAAAGACACCCCGTCCGGTCTCTTACCATCGTCGCGTGCCGGGTCATGAGGTTCCAAAACAGCCGGAACGCCAACGGTGACAAGACGGAACAACAATAACGAATCAGGGTAATGGCCGAATGCATGTTAATTTGGAGTAATCTTTCCGAAACGTCATTGAAATTTTGTATTTTTTCCTTCACAAAACTGGGAAATGAATCCTCAAAGATTGGACTCAAGCAGACGAAAAGAACATTAACGATAATTTTGATTGCAGGGGCTTATTATATTGAATTTTGGAAGAATCAGATGTCTGTCAGTACTGTCAGAGAGGAATAATTCACATTTAGAGAAGTTGAGATCTAGTCCTATAGAAAACAGTTGGTTTTAAAAAAATTGTAAATCATATAAAACGGTGTCTACATTGTCTCCCAAGGTTTTCGGTCAGAGATTAAGCATTGCCATACAACGTGGCAATGTCGCCAGCCTTTTGGGTACACTTCCAGTCGACAGCGATGCGGAGGAGTTTTATGACACCATAATTTAGCTAGTAGTTTTTGCTTTTAATGTATATATAGTTTTAATTAGTGAAGTGTTTTTATTGAATTATTTTTTAATATTTATTGTTAAATAAAGCTTGTCACTTAAAAAAAAAAAAAAAATTACTGACGATAAAAAAAAAATCACCAATGTTACTGTCGAATGTCGACTCCCAGGACTCACCATGGAATATTAAGGCAGTATCATCAGCGTAAGTAAAGATGGATCCATTAGTAAGCTTATGACGACAGAGGTAATTAATATAAATGAGAAACAGGGTCGGCCCTATGATACTACCTTGTGGTACATCGTAGGTTATAGGGAGTTCGTCACTCATTCATTCGCCGATTTTGACACATCGGCGTCTTCCTGTAAGCTCTGATACCAACGTTCTCAAGCTTAGCTATGAGTCTAGGAATTGAGATGATATCAAAGGCTTTTGCCAGATTTAGGAAGACGCCTAAAACACACTAATAAACTAAAAACGCTAATGACTAAAAATGTTATTAGTGAAATCTAGTACCTCATTACTGTTGAAGATTCTCGAACGAAAACCGTATTGACAAGGAGACAAAAGACGATAATGCTCAAGGTAATTAAAGAGTCTGTTATTTATTAGCCTCTCAAGTAGTTTGGATAGTGTAGGAAGATAGTGTAGGAGGGTCGGTAATTATAAAATTGGTCTCTGTCGCCGCCTTTAACGGGATGAACGTTTGCCAGCTTGAACGTATCAGGTAAGACTCCTGTGCTGACTCCTAGCCGTGGTTTGGCTTATTAGAATTGTCTTGCAATGTTTTTAATGATTAAATTATATAGGTAGGTACCTACCTTGCTATAGAACATGCACAATATTTAAGTTTGGCTGACGTGTACTTTTTAGTTGCGCTACTACAACTAAAAAGCCATTATGTTCCTGCCCTTGTCCCGTGTTATTTGAAGTCGGCGCAACACGTTGTTTTTTCTTCCATTCTATCATGTCACCCGTCATGCTATCACTAACTTCCTTTTCTTTGATATCACTCTTTACACAATCCATCCATGTTTTCTTTGGTCTCCCTCTCCCTCTAAACCCACCCACGTGTATAGTCATAACTCTTTTCCCCTTCAACTTGAACTCACGGACTTGTAGATTTTGCCCTTCAAGTTTACCGTTTTAAGAATTTTTCCTATATTTGTGCTATGAATCCTAAAACTTGTCATGAAGCCAAATTTTAGAATTCTAGGTTAACGGGAAGTACCATACGAATTTTGATTCCCTTGAGAGTGTCGAAATATACGTTTTTTGTGACTTAAACGGCCATATCTTTTTTTGCGTTAACTCAGAAGTTTGATTTTTTCCCAGCTACAAGGGACCACAGAACTGAATATATGTTTTTAATTTCAACTCGATACCTCCACATGTCCCTGAGATAAAGGATCTTGACAGACAGACAGACAGACGGACGGACAACAAAGTGATCCTATAAGTGTACCGTTTTTTTTCTTTTGTGGTACACCCTAAAACACCCACTTAAAAGTGCAAAATAACTTTAATTTCGGAAGTCGGTGTTAAATAACGAAGAGACAAAACTTTATAAAATTTCGGGTCGTAGAGTCGGGTGTGTAGAGTCGGTTTATATATAAACCGACTTCAATATAAGCATTGAAATAAACATTAAAGTCGGTTGTATTTCTTACTGAACAATGTTTTTATTTCCTTGGATTATGATAAATGGTCAAATGAATATTGTGTCACCTCAAATTGGCACCATATTAAATGTAGTACATTTACACCGATTCAAACCGCAGTTCCTTTGACGCGTGAAGTTTATATGTCTTCCGCCATGAAGCCGTACTTACAAAGCTTTTCGCAGCGCGTGGTCCGCCACGCGCTACTGACACTAAAATTTAAAAAGGCAAAGGTTTGTGACTGTGTATATTAAAATTTGTTACTCCTTCATGCTGAAACTACTGAAGGGATTTGGATAAAATTTGGCACAGGAGTAGACCATTTTCTGGAAAATACGGTACTTACACTTATTATCGCAATAGTTATGTTCCCTTGAGATAATTTACTACTACAACACGAACGAAGCCGCTGGCAGAAGCTAGCTTATAATAATCTATCTATCTTGATTTTGGGTATAGCAGAATCCAATTTGATTATTTTTGTTAAGTGATTTCAGAGATTTGAGAGATTGGATTTCGCTATATATGTGTATAGCATAGTAGCATAGTCGGCCTTATAATGTTCCCACTGTTGGGACTCAGGCCTCCTCTCTAGGAAATGGAATGGACCGTAATCCACCACGCGGGCCCAGTGCGGGTTGGTAGATGTCACATGTCTTCGAACTTTTGTTTCTAGGACATGCCGGTTTTCTCACGATGTTTTCCTTCACCCTATTGAGAGCAGTGGTGATGAAATAAATCACACAAAGTAATGCGCCTGACTGGGTTTGAACCCGCGACCTACAACTTCTAAGTCGGGGCCGTTACCACTCGGCCACCACTGCTCCCCATATATGTGTATATATAGTGGCAATATGTACAAAGAATCTGGTGAGAATAGAATTATCTTTATTACTTACACACTTTTAATTAAAAATAATTAGTTTGAACTTTGTTTAAAATATATTGCAGAAGCAAGAATTATCTTATCAGCGAATAAAAACAAAAAACAATGATTCTGTTGTAAACCTCGGTTACCTACTCAAAATTCTGGAAATAATATACATATTTATACGAATCTGATTTTCACTTATTCAAAACTTCGACATTTTAAATTAATCCATTTTATTGGTTGGCATACGTACCTCAAACGAAGAAAACGGAACCCTTATAGGATCTCTTCGTTGCCTGTGAAGACCCTTTATCTCGGGAATGCGTGGAGGAAATTAAAACTAAATACTTAGGTTCCGCGGTACTACCTGATTTGTGGAGCAGGTGGGTAACTCTTGTAGTAAGGAACTCGGTAAGCGAACCAGACTCCAAGGCAGCCTTATACTGAGATGCCAAACGAGCGTGCGATCTTTGTAGCCACTTGGAGATTTCCAATTAGGCAACGGACGAACTGCACGTGCTACGTCTTGGGAGATGATCGTAATTGCCCCATTTCTAGTATTGAATCGCACGCTCACTCAACCTCCCGAATCCAACTACCCTCGGTGTGACTGACAGGCACCGACCAGAATGAACACATGGCATCATGGTCCGGTAGGCACGTGTCAGTCACACCTTGGTCCGGCCCTTCCCAAGCCCTATACACCCACCTTTAATTACACCGGAATGTGCAATTCTGGGTATACCGCTCCACCCGCCCCTTATACCTTGAGATTCGGTTTGTCCATGCATACACCTTCTGCTTCAGGAAGTGCGCTGTGTGACACGGGATATATAATCTCGGGGGTTGATGTCAGTTCCCGAAAATGCCCGTCTCACAAAGCGCATCACTCTTGGGCGAGTGTTACCCTCCCTGAAGCAGATTAGTTTGCCGATAAGTGCTCTGGCCCCACCAATACGACGCTCGATCCTGCACTGCCAAGCCGGCACGGTTGATTTCGATCGTGTAGCTACGTCACTGTTTGGAAATTTGACGCGAGCTACACGACATGCCGCTACAGCCGCGCCGTACATTATCGAGTGTGTATCGGTGAGATCTTCGCAGTCGTCAAAATAATTTGCCAACTGCAAATCCAGAGCAGCCACCAGCGCCTTATTCTTATTATGCAAGGGCAAACGAAGTAAGCGCAGCCTAAGTTCGTGCGGCATGTTTCGTATATTTTACCAGAATTATTACAATGGCCCCCAAACTACGCGGTGCCTATATCTTGGGGACTGGAATCATTCACAAACGAAAAATATTGGTTATCTATTTCAATATAATTTACTCACAACTCTACTGGTATCACCATTTTTTTTTTTCATTTATTATCATTAATAGAAAAGAATAGAATTTTCTAGGTGAAATAGGAACCAAAAACCATTAATGTTTTTTTTTATTTTTTTTTTATTGGGTTGAAAAATCATCTTATGACAAAACCCGCTCTTTGGCGGAGCGGAGATAGTGTCAGACTTTTACTGACCAAAAACCCACTCCTGTTCCTTCGTTGCCTTCGTCCCAGGGCCCCGGGTTTCGCTTTCACACTACCCGTGGCCCCAGTAGGCTTCAACCCTGCTGGGCCCCTACGATCCGCTGACATCTCCTTGAGGCGCGCGTGGAACAGTACGCGCCGTCGACGACTTGGGCTCGGTCCGACTACCGGACGGTCGGACGGCGAGCCACCCATTGCTCGCCGTCCGCAAGCCCGCGGCTACGGTGGCCGGAAATCGGGATCGGAATCCCGGCGGCGGCGGTTGGAGCGTAAGGACCGTTGCCTCACGCGATCGGCCGCCTCTTTTGCTAGCATTACTGCTTCACAGAAGGAGGCGACCGGCTGCCACTCCTCCTCGCTCCGGACCATGGCCTGAACCAAGGCCCGGCGCGAGAGATCGCCGCCGCCGATTGCCCCCACGAGGACACGGCGTTGCTCTGCCCAAGCGGGGCACACCTCCACCGTGTGCTCTACCGTGTCCTCCGGGCGGTCCACACAGTGGCGACACCCGGGCGTCGTTTCCGCACGAATCCGGTGCAGGAACTTCCCGAACTTACCGTGTCCGGTGAGAACCTGCGTCAAGCGGAAGGTGAGGACGCCGTGAGGTAAAACCACTAAGGAGGTTTAAACCCGTGCTATAATGAATCCATTCTCAAGATTGAAATTATACAAACGGATTTTTTCTCTATGTACGTTATTGTCGATAACAATTTATAAAAACTTTAGGTCTTTAAGTAAAAAAAAAAACATACTTAAATAATATTTAAGTGATATTGCTTAGGTTTGCATTTGACATTTTTGTGTGTAATATATTTTTTTATTTCTGTGGGTAGACTATTAATAAGTCTCGGTAAAATATACCTGGAAGTTCGGTCGCCATACGTATTGTTGGGGCGTTGAGTACGAAGCCTATTCTCAGAAATTGCTCGAGTGCATACAGGATATTCGATTTTATTTATTAGATTAATTAATTACCTACATATTATAAGAGATCGACAACCACAAAGATCTCTTTAGCATCTTTGATTTTAGGATTGGTAACCCTTCCCATTAAAGCAGTAGGAGGCAGCAGTACCATCTGGCCTGCTTAAATAGATGCATTGTTGAAATCTGGTATCTGGTTTGGTATTAGTTTGGAACTTTGAGGCCACCAGTTTACGAAAGTAGACTGGTGCGACGCGACATTAAGACAACTGGTTCTCATAGAATTGATGGCTCGGGTATCGCAAAATCGTAACTGAGAATCGTACTCTTTACTTAAATTGGGCATGAATGTTCAAAAAGGAAGGAAGGTTCTAGACTGACAGCCGCATACCGAAAAATGCAGTGTTGGAAGGCCTTCCACAATGTGGACCGATGACCTGATGAGCGTCACGGGAACCCGATGGACGAACATGACCGTTTGTTGTGGTGACACTAGGGTGAAGCCTATGCCCAACATGGACGTCTTTCGGCTGATAGGAAAATGCTGATGTACTTGACTGGCCTGTTGATCTAGTGGTTAGTGGCCCTCACTGCTATGTCGAAGGTCGTGGGTTCGATACCCACACAGGACAAATGTTTGTGTGATGAGCATGATCATTTGTTCTGTGTCGGGGTGTAATTTTTCCATAATATGTATGTATTTAGAAATATATAAGTATGTTTATCAATAGTCTAGTACTCTTATGAGTACTTATGAGTATACATTTCAGAGCTTGTGTTATCACAAGCTCTGCTTAGCTTGGGGCTAGACGGCGTTGTGTGATAGTTGTGTAATAATGTTATTTTTACTTGCCCTACGAATTTTCGTATAATTAAAAATGTAAAGCCCTATATTCCCGATGTCTCGTAACCTGATTTGAAAGAAAACTACAGACAAAACTATTGATAATATATTCGTTTTTGCTGCTTATGAATGCGAAACCATACAAAGATGATGAGATACTCGAAAGCACCATATCAATATTCAAATATTAAGAAATTAATTTAAGTAAATAATGTATAAAATATAATTGCTATTCGCCTATGAAATAAGACCATTTATCGTAAAGCGAGGTGTACACGAGTATAAAATTTAAGAGATGATTTTCACATTATTTAATAATTGTTTGTAGCTTTAAAATCTAAAGATGTATAAGAAACTTTTTACAAAAAAAAAATAACTGACTTCACTAAAAAAACACTAAAAGAATCTAATCTGTCTCTCGGTATTGTTTGTTTCTTATTTAACACCGACTTCCGAAATTAAAGTTATTTTGATCCTTTTAGTGTTTTTTTTTAAGTGAAGTCGGTTTTTTTTGTAAAATGTTTTTATTTCATACTTTTTAGTTGCGATACAGTTATAAATAGAGTGCCTATTTCTCATGACAATTCCAATTAACACAAACACTACTAGGTTGCATTGTTTTATTATGAAGTTCCTGTGTCTACCTTCCACCTTCCGGCCCCATCATCTGATCAGTTCGATAGTACCTTATAGCCAAAGTGCATCTCATGACAATTCTAATAAGTCCAAACACGGCTAGGATACATTGAATAATTAAGGAGTTCTAGTGCCTACCTTCCGGCTCCATCATCATCATCAGATCCTTCAACGATACCATTTTCAACGTAACTATTCAGAACCATTCATTTATTTGTATTGTCATGGTTGCTTAACTATCTTCATTGTGATATCTATGTGAGTATGAAGTTCCGTTGACCATTTCTGGACTTCTTCATCAGTTCCACTTCATCAAAGGTTACTCTTTGACTGTAAATGCTTATATTACTCGATGAAAATACCAAAATCACTGAATGGTTGCCTATAATATTTGAGGAGTTCCCTCGATTTCTCATGGATCCCATCATCAGAACTGGATTTGTGTCATGCTCTGCCGCAGAGCCACCATTTTAGAAGTCGATCAATCATATCTTAAAATGATGAACATAATTGACGTATACCGTCATTACTGTACGTGCATTAGGTAATGATAAAACAGACATTGATTGTGGCTCTGCTACAGAGCATACTCTCTAGCAGAGCCACACAGAACTAAAATTCAGGAAAGACAAACACTACTGTGTTTTGATCAGGGACCATTTTGGTTACCCATTGAAAGGGTTTTTGATAGGGTTTTGACAAAGTGTTGTTTTAAAACCCATTTCATATTGGTTACACTTATTTACGAAAACCCTCATCAATGGATAACCTCTTCCAAACCCTTTCAAATTGTTTACCTGTATATTCAAAAACCCATTCTTGGTGGTTTATACTTTTTAGCGGTAAGACGTTTTGAACAGGTTACCCCTTCAACGACTGTAACAGAGTTACCCATTTGGACTACAAATATTGTAATTTTATCTCTCGTGCCTTACTTTAAAGTACTAAATTGCATGCATGCGGTAGGTACGCGTCAAGTCGCAACACGTAATCTAGGACCTAGCGACTCCACAGTCCATACACATACGATTATTTTATTGTTATTATTGCAGTGATTTTAAAGTTAATTGTATTTTTTTACTGGAATATTCGGGATTGTTTTATGTATAATCTTGTCTTTTTTACGGAATCATAAATGTCATTGGATCGTCTCACTCATCATTTAGTGCCCGAAGGGAAGGTCAAAATCTATTCTTCCACTCCAACGTAATTTAAAATGATTTTATTTAAAACCCTTTGAATACCCCGACAAACCCTTTCAAAGGGTTATCTGCTTCAATTGGAACCGGTAACATCTTGAACTAGTTAACTTATTGATAGGGTTACCCTAACGTTAGTGTTATGAAAGGGCTAACACTACGAAGAGGTAACATTTTCCGTTACTGTAGGCATACAATCTGTAACCCTTTTGAAAGAATTAACTTATATTCGGGGTTGTACGGTCCCTGGTTTTGATAAAAACTGTTGTACGAACAGTGTTTGAAAAATATCATTATTATACAGCGGTTTTTTCGGTTTTTAATCTAGTAATATTATGTAATAAATAATATGCAAATTTTCCTCGATCATAATATTTATAGTTGTGCGACTAATCACAAATATAGCAATGGTTGCAAAACATATTGCTGACACAAAATATTCAGGCGCTTTTTACGAAAACTTAAAAAGTGAAATAAATAAAACCGCTGTATAATAATGATATTTTTCAACACGTACGCAATAAACACTGTTCGTACAACAGTTTTTATCAAAACACAGTAGTGTTTGTCTTTCCTGAGTTTTAGTTCTGTGTGGCTCTGCTGGAGAGTATGTTCTGTAGCAGAGCCACAATCAATGTCTGTTTTATCATTACCTAATGCACGCACAGTAATGACGGTATACGTCCAGTATGTTCGTTTGACGTAGATCATTTTAAGATATAATTGATCGACTTCTAAATTTGTGGCTCTGCGGCAGAGTATGACAACTGGATTTTGAAAAAAAATGGGATCAATCCGCAAGCATATCCTTTTAAGCGAGACGAGGCCTCCTCCTTTTTTTGATGTCGGTTAATCATTAAAAGAAAGTCTTTCTATCGTAATATTAATTTAAATAAAACTAAATCATAATTATTAAATTGTAAATATTATTATAATAAGTATATGGTCCATGTTTTTGAATTTTTTTATAAATTAATTTATTTTTATTTTTAAAGCATAAAATTAGAAAACGTTTCACTTTAAGGATTTTGTAAATTATCATATCACTGCATTATTTTGTGAGATCAGCAGGGCACGAATTTTTTTTTTTTTTGTTTTGTTTCATGTTTGATTTTAATTAGGGACGCCGCCATTGAAAAAAGAAAAAATGAAGCAAACTGTGCGTTAAATAATTATTTTATTCTACTGCATTTTAGAACAGGTAAATATATGTCAAGATGAGATAGTTTTCAACTTGTAGTAGTCAAATTATTTTGGAAACTGTACTCCTACTAGTGAGGGGGAATGTTACCTTCGCAAAGGATTTCTAGTTGACACCAATGGTTCAGCTGATAATTGAAGTACCACAGTTCAGTCAAGATGGACTGATAGATTTGACATTAGTTTTTTTTTTAAGTTTTGACACTAGAACATACTAAATTTTTAGCGATGATAGAAACTTGCACAGTTCTGTATTTTTCTTATCTGACACGATGAGCGTCCGATAAGGTTAAACTCATAATCGTAAGAGTTTAATGTAGAAGTTCAATTGATAGACCCCTTCTAGGTAGATGTCAATTATGACAATTACGGGCAGCACTGTGGCTTTTTTTTTGACGTTTTGCCACAGTGGGGTCTAAACATGACACCGTTGAATAGTGAGCACACAGTTAGTTAGTTTTGTAAATAGATCGTTCGTCATGGTCTGGGGGTTACCATTCAAAGCAAGATTGTTTCATTCTTATTTCAGTGTGGGTACTAGGCTGGGAGCTATACAGATTGTCTCCCGCCATCTCTTACCCACACTGGAAATAAGAATGAAGTAATCTTACTTTAAACGTCATGGTACAGGTATTAGGCTCGCTCCTAAAGAGACGACCACCACCATGAAAATTTATTTCCTCCATAGACAGGAACATCTTGATCAGGTTAAGTGCTTTGCAATCCATAGCATTTCTATTCGTAGGGGCGTAGCTCATATGGCGACTAAGAAGGTCACACACTCATTACCTAGCAAACTGGCAAGGTAATGTTACTTTTAATAAGGTTATGTTTAAAAAGCTTAGGTTTCATATTTGGACGTATTTTTTATACAAAAGTATGATATAAAGTGCTTCGTACAATATAAACATAATTTAATAATTACAAAGAAGCCTTTTAATTAAGTCTAAGTTTAATAAAATCTATGTGAGAGGTAACATAGTATTTTTAAATTTTAAAGAATATTGTTTTCCCAACTCTTGCAAACTTCTGACGGCAACTTTTGTAAATTCAACAGGTTTCCCTGAAACCTTCAGCTAACTGTGTCAGAAATTGACGCCTATGGTTTACAACTTTCTCTTTGTTGAAAACTTTCGAGTTTCTGTTATGTTGCCAATGTTCATCTTAAAGAAATATAAAATAGTTTTACTACACGTACAGTATACGGTGGGGTTCAGTGGCGTAGCGTAGACTAATCTAGGCGTGGGCCAAGGCGCATTAGCGAGGCCCTTTTTTCAATACATTTTTCACAAAATAGATCGGTACAGAAGTCAATCTCATGTATGTACTTCACTTTTCATACCTACTGCGACGGTCACGCTAGGGTTGCCGTCCTGTCGCGAGGTTCGAGCGCGTCCGGGAGCGGTGGCGCGGCGGCTGAACAGTCCCTATCTTAACCGTTTACTTGCGGACGCTTATCTACCTACCTAACTGTTCTATGTAACATTAAAACGAACCATCGAAATACAAGCAAATACCTATTACCTACAACTTACCTCTTTGAAAGACTGGTATCGCAAAAAACGATAATTCACAATTTAATGTTGAATTTAAACAATTGCCCAATTATGAACAGTTCAAACTACTTTTTTTTGCTCAACAATTACACAATAAAGTTCACAGATGCGCGTTTCAAGTGGATGCACTCGCACTCGCTCTGGTCCGAGCGCTCCAAGATATCGTGTCCTTGAGCAGTGTCTATGTAGGGAAGCTTAGCGTGCCAGTCCCCTTTAAAGCCTTGGAGCTTGATATCGCTTGCCGTCTCTTGATAGAGACTGCTTTGCCCATTGCCTTAAGCTTGGTATGCCGCGCGAAAAAGAACTTTTGCCACCCGTATGCTCCACCGGAGCATACGGGTTTGAAATTTTAGGGAACCCCGATACGGACACGTTAAGTGAGAAGGCTAAGGCGGAAGCGGAGCGAGTTCCCGCGTTCCGGAGTTCCGGATTTCGTGGTTATTTTTTTTTTATTACCTCCCAGAAATAGGAGGCCTCCACAGGGAAAGGCAGGGGAGGGGGGAGGCTCCATCACCCCTACCTAAGCTGACAGTGTTTTGTAATTAGTATTTAGATTATCGTCGTACGTACGTGACGAAAAAACAAAATTGTTAAAAATAGTGTAGATGATACCAACTGTAAACATTCTGAGATAATGACAAGGTCTCTGTATTTTAATGACTATAGGTCATCATCTTCCTGCCCTTGTCCCATCTTATTTGGGGTCGGCGCAACACGTTTTTTTCTTCCATTCTATCCTGTCAACCGTCATACTATCACTAACTTCCTTTTCTTTCATATCACTGTTCACACAATCCATCCATCTTTTCTTTGGCTTCCCTCTTCCTCTCCACCCTTCCACATGTATACTCATAACTCTTTTAGTAACATGTGTTTCATTTCTCCTCCTTACATGACCATACCAAGACAAACGATTCCGCTTCAACTTTTCAGTCACTGGCGCCACTTTCAAACTTCCTCTAATATATTCATTTCTCACTTTATCCATTCTCGTCACACCACACATCCATCTCAACATTCTCATCTCTGCTACATGCAATCTTTTTTCATCCGTCTTTTTCACAGCCCAACATTCTGATCCATACAGTATGACAGGTCTTAACACGGACTTGTACATTTTACCCTTCAACTTGAGGGGCATCCATGGGTCACAAATTGTTCCAGTGACCTGTCGCCATTTCATCCATCCTGGTTTGATCCGATGTGATACGTCCCGGTCTACCTCGCCATCTCCTTGGATAAGCGACCCGAGGTACCGAAAGTCGAAGCAGATTGGTATGGGCGTTCCAGCGAGAGCTAAGGGCATAGGACCGGAGAGACCACCGAAATCGCAGAACAAGTATTCCGTTTTGGTTCTACTCAATTTCAGGCCAACACTCTCCAGTCTGTGCCACCACACCTCCAAACTGTTCTGGACCTCTAGGCCACTCTCAGCAACCAATACAATGTCATCGGCAAACAGCATACACCAGGGAGCCTCTTCCTGAATGTCCGACGTCAGAGCGTCCATTATCATCAGGAAGTGGTAAGGGCTGAGAGCCGACCCTTGATGTAAGCCGACAGCCACATTGAGGCTACCAGTATTGCCCACTGTAGACCGAACTTGGGTACTGCATCGACAGTACATCGCTCGAATCAACTGCACATACTTCCCAGGCACACTTTACTCCTTAAGACCCCACCACAGTACCTCACGAGGTACCCGGTCGTATGCCTTTTCGAGGTCAATGAATACCATGTGCAAATTTTTATGCGCACCTCTGTATTTCTCGCAAAGCTGGCGTATAGCAAAAATGGCATCCGTTGTACCCCGACCACGCATAAAACCGAATTGGTTCTGTGAAATTTCACTCTTTTCTCTCAGTCTTCTTTCAATAACTTTTTCCCAGGCTTAATTTATCTTTACTTATAATAAATCTGTAGAAGTAAAAATTCTGTACATTGAAAATATCAAAAAAAATAAATGGCGGGGGGTGTTACTAGACCGACACCGAACCCAAAAACGTGATTAAAAAAATGTTTGTCTATGTGTCTGTCTGTTTGTTCGGGCATCACGCAAAAACTACCAGTTCGACACGATGAAACTTAGTATAATTATTCTTTAATATTCTGGGCTCCACACTGGGTACTTTTTAACCCAGAAAAGTATATACAACAAAAAACAAACTTAATTTTGCGGTTCAGTTCCTAAACCCGATTACTGTACCAACCGCAAATAATAAGTTTGTGGTAGGTTACGTCACCCGCAGTGGAGTTCGGCTAAGATACTTTAATATTTTATCTTAAGATACAATATCGCTCGCCATACAATTCAATGGACTATCACTCAAGACGAAGATAATAAATAATATCTCATATTTTCTTACCTCGAAAAACCTAATAAAACCATTTTCGACTTCTACACGGACAAAGTCGCGGGAAAAAGCTAGTTTTTAATAATTTGTGACCGTGTATCTGCAATATATAAGTGTCTGTCCGGCTTATATGTAACTTCCAAATTATGACCTTGAACAGACAACATCATTCTCTGTAATCGTGCTGGTACTTTATGAAATGGCTTTTTAAACAATGTTTCTAGTGGTTTATGGTCTGTCTGATTCTACATGTACTTTGCGCCTATAAACATACTGGCGCATTTTGTAACGTCCATCTATAATTGCTAACATTTCTTTTTCCAATTGACAATAATTGGCTCAGTTACTGTTAATGTACGAGAGCCAAATGCAATAGCTTTAGTATCTTGCAATATGACATTACCCAAAGCTGTTGATGAGCTGTCAATTGATAATGTTATATCTTTATTTGTATCAAAGTATGCTAAACATAGACTATTACAAAAAGCTGTTTTTAGCAATTCCAGTGAATGTTTTTGGTTGCCAACCCAGAAAAACACTGTGTGAAACAAAGTTCTCAAGGGTTCCATTAATTTTGAATAATTTGGTATAACCCTTTACAAATAATTGCACATACCTAGGAATCTTTTCAAATCTTTCCTGCATTTAAGTCGTCTTACCAGGATCAGGTGAAATGCCTTTTGCTGTGAAAAAAGGTAATACCATTTGCCAATGCAAGCTCTAAAACATTCTGCAATCTTTCATTCACTTGCTTAACTGACTCAGCATAGACACACAGGTCACTAATAATTCTGCTAAATTCTTCTGATGCTGAACTTACACCAAATAATAATCTCCTGAACCTGTAGCGAATGTTGCATTTTACTTTTTATCTCATCCACAATTGGTAACTAATATTTTGGTTGTAATACAAATTTATTTAGTGATCTTGGATCAATGCATATTCTCAACTTACCACTTGGTTTCCTTACAAAAACTAAATTATTTACCTATTTAGTGGGTTTGTTTACTTTCTCAATCACTCTTATGGACTCTATTTTTGTTAGCTCTTCTCTTAGTTCAGGCAGTAAAGAAAAGGGAACCCGTTGTGCAGCTTGAATAACAGGTACAGAATCTTCTTTAAATTGTATGTTCTCAGCCCCAGGTAAGCAACCAACATCTCCGCCCAATAGTTTACTGTAATTAGTTTTCAAATTTTTAGTTAATTTGTTGATTACATTATCATGGCATGTTATATTGGGATGCTTTCATAAAATCAAATTTCATAGATATCTTACATCCTATTAACGTAGGTACAGAACATCCAATTACAATATACTTTAATTTGTATTTACACTGATTAGCATGCATTATTTCTAATGTACATGTTTCACAGATTGAAACACTTTTCCCATCAAGTTGTACAACATTCTTATTACGAGTACAGGGCTCCATTTCACTACTTTGAATACCTAGTTTTTTAAATAAATCACTTCCTATAATATTGCAAGCTGCGTCGGTGTCTGCCTTCATAAATATCAACTAATTTCTTACCATGAATTCTTGGGTTAATTCTTTGCCTACCGTTACCACACCTATGAAGAAGTCATGATCCTCATTGTTGCTAGCCTCTTCCACAACATTGACCTGTTGTCGCTTGCTTGCTGTTGGTTCCTGTTACGACACATATTGCTGAAATGGTTTAATTTTTCACAATGATAGCACTTCTTTCCATATGCACCTATTAAGGTGTGTTTGAATTCATGTGTTTGTCCACAATTCCTGCAGTTATTTTTTTCTGAATTCCTTTCTTTTTGTTTCCTGATTTTAAATATAAGACTTAATTTTCTGTGTTGAGCTGCTCTCCTGTTCCTATTTGTTCCACATATTTCCTAGATGCATCTCTCTAAGCAGGAACTTCATCACTTAATCAAATATGAGTTTTTTGTCCTTCTGCACAATTAGTTTAGTTTTTAGGTTATTGTACTTTTTGTCCAAGCCCGCTACTAACTAACGTAGACTAATTCAGACGTGGGCAAAGGCGCATCAGCGAGACATTTTTCTTTAAAGAATTCGAAAAATATAGGTATGTACACTACACTTTTAAAGAGTAGTCTCCTGCGCGAGGCCTCATAAATGCGAGGACGTGGGTGAGCCGCTTCACTCACGCCTAGTTACGCTACTGGGAAGAAGAATCGGATCAATTAATATAGCGACACTATGGGCATGTCAAATCCAGCAGACTAGACCTCTTTCGACTGAAATTCTGATGTTTCTCGTAATACAGAAATACTAGATTTACTTAAAGCAAGTTTAGTTAGAAATATTAACTCTCCTACCTGTAGAGGTAAAATTCGATATTGCTACATTCTAGCCACCGCGGTTTCCCAAAGTTTATTCTAGGTAGTTACATATCTACTTTTTTCATCAATTTAGCACTTAATTTGATACAAACAAAATCTTCCAACGCAATCCATACACAATCATTGATTTAACATTCTTACATGACAGCTACCATTTTATCTGAATCGCTTCAGATTTTATTGTTTCACTGTTCGCCTCTGTATTTACAGTATCAGGTAATTATATCAAAATATTTACATCAACTTACAAACAGCAGAAACTAGATTACTTTCTAGAATTCAAGAATGTTAGGTAATAGATTTTTAAATAAATATATGTAGTAAGTAGTAATGTGAAATTCTCAGACTGTTTGAGAATATTATTCTGTTCTCTAAACTGAAAAAGTTATTAGCATTCCTAGTTTCTGTTTCTAAATCTCTAACAGGAACTTCCCAGAAATGTTTTTTTGAGATAGGTTTTTTAATTCATCAAATGAGTTTTACCGTTCTCCGGAGGAGTTAGACTAAGGTACGGTACAGTTCGGCCGACGTACTCGTATCTTGGCGAGCCCGAACTTTGCGCAGAAGGCTGCGCTCGAATGTTTTTTAGGAACCAAATGGTGACAGATTGACTCTATGTAAACACATTCGATCGTTTATTCAATCAAATATCTCTATCGATTTTTATCGATTTGAAATTTACAAATTGTTGTTAATATGAGACGAAATAGATGTAGAAACATAGTGAATGTTGACGTTAGTAAACGAGATTTTTACTTTAATATAAAAAAAAAACTAATAAAAGCTTATTTTCTTAGTTGAAAGACATGATTTAGTTAAATATTATTTTAAACGACTACTAGAATAATGACTGTTTGAGAATATTATTCTTATTCTTTATTGTACACACAATTTTATATAATCAATAAAAATAGGTCAGTTGATGTACTTAGGCGAGCTTAACCTACAACTGGGTTTTCTTACAGATCTAGAAACAAAATTTACAAATTTTGAGGATATTTAAATGTACAATAAAAAAATATGACATAAATTAAATCTAACTTAAAATATACTAAACAGATATGTATACAGCACACTATACATAAACATTATATATACAATAAATAATACCTATAAACATACATATATATGGGTCATGTTGATAAAAAATGTTCCCTAATTCTTCCTCTGAAAACCTCCAACGAAGCTAGCTTTCAATGTATGTGGAAGAGAATTCCAGAGGCGCACAGCACGAACGGTAAAAGATCCACTGTAGCGGCTTGAAGAGTGGGGAGGAAAACGAAGGAGAAGAGAGGATGATGAGCGACAAGGTTTTCCTCTCAGAACAAAACACACATATTTTAAACCTTCATAGAAAATTGAATATAAATAGGTCTAAGTTACCTATGATATTGTCGTTTTTTAAAACAGGTTGCTTTGAAGAGTTATTATATCTCTGGATTGACTTGGAATTATAAGTTAAAATAAATTTTATAATAAAGGCACGTTATTTTTTTCGAAATTAGGTATTTATTGGTTTCTTTGTGTTTTGTATTTTCTGTAATATCGCAGTACTTATAAAAATTTTTGTATGAAATCTTAGAAAACTCGCATTATATTGTGTTATGAGGTCTACCGTGGAAACAATATGTCTCAAGCGGTATGCAATATTTATTATGTATTCGGTCTTAAAACTACTAATGAATGGGATGTCTATTTTTGTTTGAATCACTTACACGTGGGAAATTTTGTCTCGCGAATAACTTTTTTCCTCAGGGCGGCTACCAGACAAAATTTCCATAACGAAAGCTATAAAGCCAAGAACACAGAGTTCTTTTGTTAGAAAAAAGTCGTAGGTATACGTCATTGATATTGCTTGCCTTTTGAAATGCATAGTTTCTACGTTGGAACTATTAATATGAAAAAACTTTTTTGACACAAAAAAACCAATAAATACATAATTTCGAAAAAAGAATAACTTACCTTTAATATAAAGTATATTTAAACTTGTAATTCCAAGTCAATTTAAAGATATAACACTTCAAAGCAACCCGTTTCAAAAACGGCAATTTCATAGGTAAAGACCTATTATATTTTTATAACTTAATTCAAATAGATTTGAAAAAAAATCTTTCAAACAACACCCTCTGACACGTGTATTGGACATCCCTCTTCAGTAACTTCGTAAACCTTCGTGCTTATTCGGCAATGTTTACTCACTTACAGGTTAGCATTGGTGTTATTTTCGTATCACTGTCTCTGTCTTGAGCACAGGCGGTGAGAAAAGTTTTTGTTGTTTGTTTTTATTATATTGTTAAGTTTTTTGTATAGTGTTAGGTTTGTTTCTTTAATTCATAAGTTATATTTGTAGCTTTCTGTCTCAGAGTGTTTTAATATTTATTTTATGTCTACTTTCCCTGTATTAGCAATTTTTTATTCGTATTTTGGTTTAAAAAAAAAAATTGTTAATAACAATTTTTACGAGTATACCTGTGCTAAAGTAAGCAGAGCCTATGTGAGCCTATGACCTGCATTAATATATAAAAATACTAATGGAGAACGACCGACAAAGAGAGTGACAATTTTGTCACCGGCTTACACAAATGTCACCCAGTTGTCACGTCCGTCGTAACGTGCGCGCATCTCCATACATATCCACGGACTTGATAAGAGTGACGAAACAATCACGGTGACAAAAGTCCCCAGTGCTCGCACGTGGCACCGTCTAACACATAGGTATAGTACCTATGTGACAGATTTTTACAAGAATCTTTTATACTATCTGGATCAATTACGTCAACCTCAAAAATTTACCGAAAATATAAACGGGAATGTTATCTCTTTCTACAAGTGTGTGTGTGTGTGTGTGTGTTTAGACTAGTTCGTACAGTCGTACTACGGGATATTCTGTTCAAAAGAAGTTCAAGATGTTATTAATACATTATATTAGAGACTTTTACGTTCAAAAACTATTAATTAATATGTGTATTGTATGTATCGACCGTGAAGTACCCTTATAAATATAATATTTTCAAGAAAATCATAATTTACCTCTATGAAATTAAAGTGTTTTTCCGCATGTTTTAGTAAAATCTTCCGAAGTGATTTTTCATTTCCAACTGTATTAAATTAAAATATGGAAATACCTCCTAACTAAACCAAAGTGTCTATTTCATGATTACCTCCCAAACATAGGATACTAATAACTTCTGGTTTAATTATTATACTGCTTTAATATATTGTTTTATAGTGTTTTACTATAATTAACAATAAAACAATGAATAACAAATGTTTGACTTCTCAATACATTAAACTATTTTTTCTGGTTTCACAGACAGTTAGAAGTTACTGGGACTTTGCCGTAGATATATAGAAATTTGCAGCAACAATTAATATAAAATGCTGCAGTGACAAAATAATAACAAATAATTTGCTTAAATAGTAAATTTATAGATACAGGTAAGAAAGGAACACTACCTCTTTCTCGTTGGCTCGGTACATTTTTCCTCTTTTGCTTGTTAATTAAAAATATGAACTTAATTTCAATGAAAATAAAGTATACTTTAGAGTTTGTAATATAGCTTCAAAATAATCAATTTAGATAATTCGTAGGGTGTATAAGATTCTTGGATTTCCACCTGATCCTTATTGTTGCCATGGTAACTCTTTCAAACCTATATCTTATATTTATGTATATTAAAAAAAAAAAACCTATTTTCCTTGGTAACGCCATCACGCGTCAACGGCTGGACCGATTTCAGTATTTATTTTTTGTTTTTTGTTATTGTCAGGAAAAGTTTCTTATGAAAGAAAAAAATAAAAAAATTGGTAGAGTAAGGTAGAGTAGGGTTTTTTTTTACCTTACTATTTTCCTCCGACGTTATCGGAGTCATTGCTATGCCATAAACTATTTTTAAGTGGTAGTTCCGGGGATTAAAAGCCCCTTTTTCATACCCCTCGCTTCAACCCCTTAATTTAAAAAATATATGTCTTTAAAACTACAACAAATTAAAAGCTGAAATTTTGCAGTGACGCAGGGATTAACAAGGCACTCGACATTCTAGTTTAAAAATGGGGGGTCGTCGCGACAAAAAATAAGAAACCGATTTTTGAAATTTCTGTAATATTTCAAAACCTAATATCTTTGGAGTCTCTTCACCCTTCTTGAAGTTCAAAGCGCCGTCGTGATGGACTCGATGTCTTCTCTCGAACACGCTCAAAGGTATCCTCCGCACATGTCAGGAACCTGTTGCACGTGGCTACGTGCTTTGAGGTTTTTCCCAATTTCCTCCAAGCGCACGACACGGAAAAATCGGAAAACAGCTCCAAAAGGTGGGAGTCAACAAGACGCCTCGTTTGACCACAAAAAATGATGGTGTCACCGATCTATTTCTCGCAGCGTTTCATTTTTAAAGTTGAGGTTTTTCAAATTTTTTTTACTTTTCAGCATTTTTTCGTACTTTTTCAGGTACTCACGTTTTTTAAATTATCAGTAATTGATAGTCCTTATTTTTCTGTACAATTTAGTGGCAAAAACAACACAAATCGGTTGAAAAATACCACTTCTACGAATTTTCGCAGAAATTTTTTGCACGGAGTAATCTTTGGCACGTGTTTACGTCGCTTAAGTTACCGCGGAACCGGGGTAGAGTAGGGTAGAGTAGGGAAGAGTAGGGTAGAGTAGGGCAGGGTAGGGTAGGGTAGGGTAGAGTAGGGTTTTTTTTAATAGCAGTGTGGAAAATCCTCATGCACGCCCCGACTGTAACTGTGCCGGACTCTTACCGGCTAAAAACCACTCCTGCTCTTGCTATATAATTTTTTTACCGAGTCTAAGCCATATATACGATATTTACTTATTGTGTAGTCCTTATTATTAATTTACAATTTTATCCAATGGCACGACGGCCCACTATTTATGTTGGAGATAGAGCTTTCAGAACATAATAATAATATGTACACACTTATTTATATGTATGTCTATTCTCCTTCTTTTTTTCTTTTATCTTTGTCACAGGTTTTTTCTTTTCTTTTTTCTAAATTGAACCTGTCCTTAACAAAGATGGGGCAATCCAAGATCAAATGCTCTACTGTCTCACTTGCTTTGGCACTTCCTGGGGATAATGGACATCTTCGGACCGACTTAGAAGGAATTTCACTGACGGATAGCTGATTTTACAAGGAGTAACTTGGGCTTCTTTTTGACGGAACTTTCATTGGGATATAGCAAATATTATAATGAGTACCTTAAGCTACTTTTTATATTCTCGCGGGAACGGGACGTAATTCCAGTGGTCGGAGGGACTTCCTGATTCTCAGGGAAGAAGAAATTTTAGAAACGGCGGGACCGATTTTGACGGGACGTTCACTGACAGAAAGCTTTTTTATGTGGGTAATCATCTAATGAGTCCCGCTCTAGAACGGGAGAGAGCTTGCCAGACTTTTACTTTTACTGAGAAAATCTACACCCAGGTTCTTTCAGTTGCCTGTTGCGTTCCAGGGGTTACCTATTCAGATGTCCTCCCAGGACCTTAGTAGGCATCGCCCTGCTGGTTCCTACGGTTTTGCTGATATCTGTTTGAGGGACGCGTAGTACACGACGCGCTGTCGAGGATTTGGGCTTGGTCCGGATAACAGCCGGACGGTCGGTCTGCGAGATATACGTAGTCCGAAATTCGTCGTTGATATTACGAGGAGTAACTAATATTTAATTTGTACTCCCTCGAAATACTCGGGAGTTAATTATATAAATCGCTCACTATCGTTCGGGATTAAACTTAGCAACCTTCGTTTCGTTCGGAATTCAACATGCCGCCCGCGACTTAAAGACACTGCTTTATCCCCTAGTTCCATAATCTACTATTAATTCTCTTTGGTAATGTACTTATAACATTTGTGATGGTAGGCTATTTAGTGAACGTCAGAATCGCAGGTCATATTTAGCTTTCAAATTGTACCTAAAAATTACTTATCAATTGATTTTATTTGCTGGAGCAGACGTTCCGCGTCACACCGAGCTTATGACCACGCCGCTGGGCGACACCTGCTAGCAGCGTGGTCATAAGCTCGGTGTTCGCCATCGACTGCAACGGGCCACTCTACAACCAAGTGCGGTACACTATACAGTGAGTACTATACTCTAAATTATCAGAGATCATGATGAGAGAATTACTTATTTCAAAGTTAAAATATTAAAAACATTTAATGTTGATCGTCCATTCTGACTAGGGCTTCCATTACGTAATTACGTAATTACGCTCAGAATTTGGAAGTCCCACAAATACGTAACTAAAGATTTGAAGTCTGTAATAACGTAACTATGGGATAATAATAATTAATTAGGTAACCATTTATTTAGTTCTATAGCTTATGTACTCCATGGGGAAAAAGGCATGGGTTTATGTGTGTATTTACAATTGACCCAATACAAAATCATTTACTTTAGTTTAACCTACGACTTACATTACGGCAACTCTAAACGTTATGAACTTATGTATGACAACACCAAAAACCTTTCAGTGGGTATCCCCCGAATTCCCGGGGCTTACTTTATAACTTCCAATTTGAGTCTGCAAGATTTCATTTCTTAATCGTATATAGTAGAGTTCTGAGCTGCCCCGTGTCGGCAGCTCACCGTTACAGCTCGCATGCCCGTGCTGTCAACGCGGATGGTGCCTGCCCGCACCTGATCGGCGTGGCACCCTCCGGCCCTGACGATGGCGGCCACCACCTCGTCCACCCTGACGGAGTTATCCAAGCCCGTGATGCACATGTCCATGCACTTGGTGGGCCTGGACACTCGAGCCTCCTCGACGTCCAGGGACGCCCTGATCTTTGCGGCCAGGGCGTCTGCGGCAGAGCCACTATCCGCACCAGAGACCTCTAATATACGGTATCCATAACGGTGCGTACGTCACGCCCTCCTTTTCTACATCTGGCTGTAGTGTAATGACTACAGCCTCCATACTTGGGGCGCGAAGTCTAGCCGCCTTAGCCCGCTTCTTCCGCTCCTGTCGCCTCGCGCGCTTCTTGGCCGTCCTAGCCGCCTTGCCCGCCCTTCTTTTGGCAACCACAACCGTCCATTCGGCCCCAGCTGAGGGTTCTTCAGGCAGGGGAGGCGGCATTACATTTTACTGCTCAAGAAAGTACCGGGACAAGGTCAGTAATGCACAAAATGTTAGTTATTCTTCCAAATTTATTTTATCGCCTTCAAAGTATGCTCTTTCAGAAATTATACATCGAAACATTTTTTAATGAATGTTGGATTGGAATCGATTCATCCTCAGCGGCTGTTATGCGATGGAGTTTTAGAAAAAATTCAGGTCTATCGGGGTGGCGACGTGTTTCATACGCGAGTGATTTTATTTCAAATGGTACCGATTGACTCGAAACTCTTTGCCACAGAAAGTTCAGCAACTATCTCTCTCAAACTTGAAAAAAGATTTTCAGTCACTATTTCCTTTACTTTTTACTTACAGTTGAAGACGTTGATAGCCTACCAGACCGAGGCAAATCTTTCATCACATTAGCTCAACCCCTTTTGTTTTTTGATAGGTAGTGAAGATATTTCTTCTCAGAACTTAGTACATATTTTTTAATTTCGTAGAGTCCTTGAATATCTCCACAGTTATCTATAATTTTAAGAAAAAGTATCATCGTATCGTAAAATATATCTAATAGTCACCCAACAATGATCAAGATTATATGCATACTACTTAAAAATCCGAGATCGTCTACAAACATTGTTGTTTTTCTTTGAAAACTACTTCTTTCTCTTCTTGTTTTTGTTTAAACTTACTGATCATAGTATGTAGCAGTTTTCACTCACAACTTTTCATTCTTTTACCCATGATAAAGAAATTATTGTTAAAAAATAAATCTCTGTTACAAAATACTGACAATTGCAATCTCAGACTTTGAAGTGCTTTTGACGGCTGAATAATGCTGCCAATTTAATTTTTTTTTTAATCCTTTTCGCGCTTTCATTAGACACGCTCTAGTTGTTCCCATTTTAACAACTGTTAGGCGTGGCCACGATAGAATATCGCAACAACTGCACATAATTTACCGTCATGATTTAGTTTTATCGTTTAACGACTGTCATGCTAGCCGTTCACACAATCATAGCAATCTGTTGTCATCGTCGTCCTATATGTGAACACCTCCATTTAAATACATAAGCCACGACAGTTAAGACTACACGATTGTCTGTTGTCATGACAACGGAACGTGGCCTTAGTCTGTCTAGGGTACGACGAATTTATTTTTTATTTTATATCAATTGAAGTACCCACTCGTACACTTGTATGGTACTAATGCCTAACTAATTACAGCAATTTCTATAGGAATATAAATCAGTTTTCCATACCTATTGAATTGATGATTGGTGGGATGGGCGCCCGGCACGTGTAATGGATTTAGTCTAATTTTTAAATTAATAATTACCCATAGAATTACTGTCATACTTTTGGGTGTATTGCTGGGATCAATACGTTTAAGTTGAATTCAATCCGGTAAACGGGTGTATACAGATATATTACGGTATACATATGTTTAGTTAGTTTATTATATACGACAGTGAGGGTAGTCCGATCCCAAATGTTATAATTGTGACCATTATCGAATACTGGGTCAAGCACTAGAATTTTTTAGAGCAAGTTGCTGATAGATGTCATTTTTAGAGTTCCGTACCTCAAAAGGGAAAATCGGAACCCTTATAGGATTCCTTTGTTGTCCGTCAGTCTGTATGTCTGTCAGTCAAGACCCTTGATCTCGAGAACGCCTGAAAGTAAATTAAGGAATAAAAAAGATACAGCCGTTTATACTGCAAAACGTATATTTCAATACTCAAAAACGAGTTAAAATTCATAGGGTACTTTCCGTTGACCCACATTCTGAAATTTGACATGAAGCAAGATCTTATAACACAGGTATAAGAATAAATCTGAAAACAGTAAATTAACCAACCAAAGTCACAAAAAAAAAAAAATTTTTTGCAATTCGGAAATTCTTCAAGACTCCATTCGGGAATTGTAGTTTGTACAGGACCCTCAGTGCGCGAGTCCGACTGGCACTTGCCCAGTTCTTTTTATTCTACATATTGAGGTGAACCGAATTTTGATAATTAATTGGAATAATGACCGCCTCTCATACATGAGTAGTATCGTAATGAAGCAGTGGTTAAAGTGCCCGCCTCCTATGCCTGAGGTTGCGGATTTGAAACTGGACTTTTCTAAGTTTATCTCAGACATTACTAAGTCTACAGCCTCCAGCCTCGGGAACCACGAACCTCGGCCTTCTTTTTGTTGTGCCATCTTTTGATGGTCAAACTTTACCGTGCAGCTTCCCGAATGCTGACCAACCGAGTCGAATTCAACGATTGACCTTTTTCTCGAAGTTAGACACAGGTTAATCACAGGTAAACGTAGTCGCCCACAACTTCGAGTGTAGAGTCTCCGATCTTGATAGGAGTGGATGCTACATGAATATTAACAATGACTTTGGTTTTGTCCATGTTCATTTGAAGTCCCACTCTTTCGGAAGATCTACTGAGGTCACCGACCATTGTACTGAGCTCCTCCGTAGTTTTAGCCATTACTACTATGTTTGGAGTAATACACTCGCTATTGACATTAATGCCTAGCCCTCTCCATTTCAGAACCTTGAAGACTTCCTCCATTGCGGCCATGAACAGTTTCGGAGAAACGATGTCTCACACCCCGCTACAAGAGGATAAGTCTGATCCTGAAGTTGGACTGACATGGTGGCGTTTTTGTACAATGACTTCAGCACTTCAATGTACCGATAGTCAATCTGGCACCGTTGGAGAGACAGCAGTTCAGCCCAGGGCTCGATCAAATCAAAAGCTTTCTCGTCATCCACAAACGCTAAGCAGAGAGGCTGATTATACTCCTCAGTATTCTATATAACCTTTTTTTTTTTTTTTTGCCGGGTTTGAAAATCCTCATTGATGTCCTTCGCCTAGGGCAGGCGAAGGAGTATGTCAGACTCTTACTGACTAAAAACCACCCCGGTGTTCCCTCCCACACTTGGACCGGGGATCGTGGGAGCTGATACGCCATCCATGATCCCCAGCTAGTGCCGGCCCGCCTACGCGGGCCACCTCAGGCCCGCGGGGATGTGTCCTCCCCCGCGACATCACATAGGAGCACGCGTGGAACACTACGCGCCGCCGCCTCGGGTCTTGCTGAATGGGGGACGGCGGACAACCCCGAGTCCGCCGTCCATCCGGACCTCTTTATGGGGGTTGGAAGAGGGCGTTATCTGCCCTCCGCCGACGCCCGGTTCGCCTGCTGCGGCACGGGAGAGTGGCCACGGCCTCCCTCTCCCTCTCCGCAGCCTCCTTCTGTGAAATGACGACTTCACAGAAGGAGATCACCGCATCCCACGACTCAGCGCTCCCGACCATAGAACGAGCGACGGCCGGCAGCGACAGGTCGGGGCCCACTTCAGATACGAGGGCACGGTGCTGCTCCTCCTATGCGGCACACTCTGCCAGTGTGTGCTGCGCCGTGTCCTCCCGACAGTCGGTGCAGTGATGGCACCGAGCGTCTGGCTCCCTGTTTAAGCAATACAAGTACTTCCCGAAGCAGCCATGCCCCGAAAACACCTGCGTAGAGTCCTCTCAGCTGGGCCTCCAGCTCTTTCAGAGCGAGGACGAGCGCGCGGCCGGGAACTCCATCCGGTCCCGGGGCAACGGTTTTGGCCCGGAGCCGCATCACGGCCGCCCTCAACTCTGGTTGTGTCATCTCGTGGACCTCCTCATCCTCCGACTCTGTGGCTGTGGGCAAAGCCATAGGCGGCGATTCTATATAACCTGCCGCAGCGTATGTACGTGTTCAATTGTTGTCCACGGTGCTAAAGCCCTTTCGGAATCCGGCTTGTTCCAGAGGCTGGAATTCGTAGCTTGTAGGTGGTCATGGTTCAGAAGTGAAATGGACCTGTAGTTCTGAAGAAGGGCATTGTCGCCCTTCTTAAAGAAGAGTACCACAACACCTCTGCTCATCATTCCTGCTTTTCCCTCGAGTATGACGGAGTCAAATAGCTTCTGAAGGGCCTGAAGGACCGGTTTTTCACCCGCCTTCAGGAGTACAGCCACAATTCGCCCTCACATATAGTATCATATGGCGTCGGTTTATTGTTTTTCAGCTGCTTCAAAGCCATCCTGATCTCGTACAGGCTGACGTCCGTGATATCTCGTATATAGTGTCAAGTCAATCTAGCTCTTGGGTCATTTGCTAGACTTGCAGCGGATTTAGACCAAAAACAAAAAAAAAATTTCGATCTCTCCCAGAAACTACGATTTGATGGATGACTCTGCCATCGTCGGTCTTTAGTTTTGTTAGCTGGCTCTGCCCAATAGACAGATCTCGTGCAAATACTTTGGAGCCCTTATTCCACTCAATCTCGTCCTTAATTCTCTCGGTATTAAAACGGCGAAGGTCGCGTTTCAGAGACTTCGAGATCCGTCAATTTAACCGCCGGTATCTGCAAGTTTCGTCTGAAGATTGCAAAATCATCTCACGCCTCTTCTTAATGAGTAAATTTCATAAATAACTATAAAAACTAAAAAATAAAATTTTGTACGTACACCACATTTTGTATTTTCTATATAGTCATATTAAACAAAAAATATTTCACTTCTAACACGTTTGATATTTATAGAGAATCAACATTAATAGGTATTAAATATTACATGGCTGATGACGCCCCAGGACAGTGCGTCATATAACGTCCTGAAAAAACTATAAAGATTAAAGATTAATCCCATAATTATCAACTAAACATATCCTAAGAAATTATAGTATCAGTAATCAGTCTTGCATTTCTTTACAATTTAATGCCCACATATGCGCCAGTAATTCACGGGGCGTTATTACCCGAACAATACCTTCTACGTATTTCTTAAATTTTCACACATAATTACAAACAAATCAATCTAATAATTAATAATATATGAAATAAAATATAAGATAACCGCCAAAGTTTGAATAAAATAAAGAAAAATAAACGAATGCTTACAAATTCATCGGAGATTTTTTTTTGTTTAAAAGCGCGCATGGACGGCGTCCTTAAGATGTGGTTCGTAACTGAAAAAATGGTGGCGTGATAGCCACCGTGCCACGCCGGCGTACTTCTACTTAGGGCATACTGAAAGTTTCTGCATTCTGATAAATAAGAATAGTTGTAAAACTTACAATATATATATTGTTTTTTAAAATATATTCCCACACAATCAATGCATTCGCTGAAACCACTGTACAAAGCAAATGGACCAGTCTTCTTTAGGGATCTCTTCCATGGCTTTAAGGAACGTATTCACCGACTATTCCGGGCTGGTAAAACGTGTGCCTCTAAGTTTGTCTTTAATTTTTGGAAACAAATAGAAGTCGCAGGGTGCATTGTTCGGGCTATAAGGCGGATGCGTCATCAGCCTTCACATAGGCTTCTGTTATCTTAGTAGAATGCGAGGATGCGTTATCAAAGTGGAGAAGTACATTGTTTTAAGGACGCTTTTCACGAACTTTTTCTAAGAGTGGGCACGGAAGTGTTGACGTACCAATCTGCAGCCAATGCCTTTAATCTTCAAGTGATACAGTAGTGTAATGTCCTGATTTGGCGAAAAAAAAGCAACCATTTGTTGACTAGGCAATCCATTATTAATCGAATTACAGATAAACTAATTCTATTTAAACATTAGTCCCGTTTGTTTCCTTGTAATCTGTTCCTGGAATTTTCCACAAAGCAATGTGAATGAACAAATTGATCAATTTACCTGTCCACGTGTTTGCTTCTCTTGACTTTATCTAATTCTCATCTTGTCACAAATTAAAACATTGTCACAAACATGAACCATGATACTTTACAAGAAGCACGTCACATTCGGTCATATTCTTTTGTCACTCTGTGAACAGGATCGCGGTCGCGTCCAATCACGTATTAGCGTCTATGCAAATTACCACAGACTATAAAAACGAGTTGCTCCGAGTTGCTCAAATTGTGCCACGATGCACAGGCGCGTAGTGGTATTGCCACTTTATATAAATGTATTTGTCACCTTATTTTTTTTTTCCCCCTTACGAATATTTTCCCTATCCCCGACACGCTCTTGGCTGTTTTTTTTTAGTTTAGTATTTTGAATATCTTTTTTTTTTTTTAATTGGTATAAACCAGTGCTTGACTGCGATCCCACCTGATGGTAAGCGGAGATGCAACCATTGATGGTCAGGCGCACTAGTTTATTAAGAGCCTATTCACTCTAGCCTTGAAGACACCTATATTATAGTTGGACGGGAAGACCGCAGCAGGCAAATTGTTCCAGTCCTTCGATGTACACGGTATAAACGACGAAGCGAAACGCTTAGTCCGGACCGTTGAAGTTTCAACAACGTAAGGGTGGATACTCGCCGTTCGTCGGTTTGTCCGATATCTATTAAAACAGCTTGATACTTTTCGATTATTTATAACAAATTGCAATATTACTTACGATATATTATACTTTTTAGGAGATATAGACAATGAGCAGGTGAAACTTCAAATTAACAGAACAGTAAATGCATTGAAAACTCTTGAAATTGAAATATCAACTTCTGAAACACAATACATAGAAAAAATATTTTCAATGACAGATATTTTTCTCCATTCAGACATTTTAGATTTAACAGTCATTTAAGTTTCTATGAGAATATGTGACAGGATGACTAAATTAAATAATATACATTTTGTTGTAATAACACAGGGTGTTTGGTGCATCGTGTGCCAAATTGAAATGGTCGACGGGAGGGGTCATCTGCTATCCTTTTAGACCCCTAAACACTTCTCATGCCCTATGGATAATTTTTCATCGACTTTTTATTGTTTTATGAAAATAAGACCCAAATTCATCATTTAAATACAAATTTTAAAAAATATATAAGGCGTAGACTCTGAATTTTAATTTTATTTAGATGTGTATTGTATTGAGTACTTTTAAATTTAAAATTTGTGACATTAGCTATCTAGTTTTTTTAAATTTACTTCCAAAGTTATGGACTTAAATTGAAGCTGTTCATGGTACAGCTATTTACATGGCTATAAAAGAAAAAAACCAAAAGCGACCGGAATCTTCCAACTCCCCCAAAAATGCTCTAGTTTATCCTCTTGCTAGTGATGTGCCACATACTATAAAAATCTTTTTATAACTTTGTGAATTCGCTAGAATTGTGAATCGAGTCACAAAAGACTAATATTCAAAATTAAGATTTAAAATTTTTTTTTACACAAATGATACTTGAAAAACCTATTAAAAAGGTTATCTCACTCTTATAAGGTAAAATCTGTCTCGTATCTTATTTATCTATCTCTTTATTATTATTCTATCTCTTTTCGTGGGTTTTACTAGAAATAAAACAAATTAAATTGCGTTTTTAACATTTATTTCATAATTTTTACAAATCCTGTTCAAATTGTTGGCCTAAAAAATACAGTAAATGCAGGCCCAACATCTGTTTCGTATTTCGAAAGTCGTTGTACGAAGTTGTATGTCCTCCATAATTGTAATGAAAGCCGTTTCAATGCGTTGTTTGCAAGTTAGTCTTATGTGACTCATTCACAATTCTAGCGAATTTACACGGCTGTTTTGATCGCCTGAATTAATTTTAATAATTCTTTTTTGTTTTGTTGCGCCGTTTCAATGTTTTGAACTAGTACCTCCCTAGTTTCCAACTATCATTTCTACAAATCCGTTAATTTTTGTATTGGATTGTTTTGTGTGTTATTTTTAGTGGTATTATTAAACTGTTTAGAAATAATTGTGATTTTTGTTTTCAATCGTAAGTGTAAGGACACTGGGAAAAATAAAAAAAGAAGGGTCTATCAATCAAGGAAAGTGGAATACTCCCAAAAAAATGCGCCCTCATTGTGCAACAGTTTCCAATTTGAATAATTTTGATGTTCTGTTTGAAATCTTATAATAAATAAATTATATAAACGAAATTTAAATATAGTGTTGAACGCACACTGTGCAGGCAAGCATATTATAAGTTAGGGGATTATATTGAAGATAAAATGCTTGACTCAATGCTGGTCTACCTCCATTCTGGTAATGGAGGTAGACCAGCCTACCTAGGACGCACAAATTGATTAGTTTGAAATTTTAAATCACTGGTGGTGGCGCATGTGTGGGATCATCCTTCAGGTCCCCTTCAAAATGGTAGAGTTGAGTGGTGCTGATATACGCATGTCCGTAAACGGGCGATGGTCGATGATTACCAACTTTAGACCTGAATTGGATGATATGGACATCAGCCTGATTTATGCTCCAGAATAATGGAAAATCTGACATTTCGGATGCGCGCTGTCCAGCAAAGCCACAGTGGGTATTTGAACGATTTTATAAATACCTATAAATGAATTTAATGTACTCAGCCGTCGCATTTTCTATGCAGATTTCTTAATCTTACTTTCTTTCTTATTTTTCTTTCTTTTTTTTTCTTTCTTTTTTTTCTTTTATTTTTCTTTTTACTTTTTTTTTAATCTTACTTTTTTGGTTTTTAAATTTATCAATCATCTTGAAGAGAAGCCTCCTCGTTGTCCTTTGTTTTTTTCCAGCATTTTAAGTAAATAATAAAAACTTACATTTTATCATTAATTTAATAACTGTTTCTCAATTTGAATAAAATATCCTTTCCAAATATATAATACACTTTTTTATTTAACAAGTGCTCAATATTTAACTCTCATACGTAATTTGAGTGTTACAATTTGTCGAATTTCTGTACTGTTGAGTTCTAATGCAATTTTGTTACTGTTTTCAATAAGGCATAGATAGGTCATTCAAACGAATAGAAATATTTCGATGATATCGCACACAATTTTTTAAATTTAAATTTAAAGGTAAGAAACGCTTTATTTCATAAATAAAATCACAAATATATATATTTCTTTTTGGTTTTAGTCATTATTTGTTAAATAAACATGCATCGCATTTCATTTTTCATCAAAAGTATAAACACCGTTTAAGCGGCGTATAGTCAGGGCAAAAAGCTTCAATTTTTTTTTAAATTTAATCTCATTTTTGTTTTGGCATCTTTCGATGGCCAAACTCTAAGTGGCCAAATACAGAGACTTTCATTGTGTCCCACATATTGGTGGATTTTATGTGTACATGAAGTTAAATGTAACTTGCACGACATTATCGTTTACCGTTATTATTATTATTACCGTGTACATGCCAACTGATTCACTCGACAATTTGCCTATTTTCAAAGTAATCCTATGTGAGATCTGTGCAATTGTTGATAGTGGTAGTGTAGTAGTGAACTAAACCTAATACACATTCTCATGAGCTGTTTTTTAGGGAACTAAAAAATTTCTGTACTGATCTATCCTGGATTTATACCGATATTGAGAAACTGGGCTTTGCGGCTGATAACTACACTTTTGTTAGCGAGGCACACGGATGTAAAAGATTGTTGGTTCACTGTGTTGTGTCATTATTAGCGTGTCAAACTGTTGCCAGCTTAGGAATAGAAGATGTATTTTTATCTGACCACTTACTACTACTTTATTGAGTGTGATTTAAATCTAGTGACGCCTAAGTAATCGATGCAAAATGTTCGACGCTGTGACGTAACTTGGGATGAGAGGGTCACATAATGGTGCCAAAAAAAATAGGGAACAAATAAAAACGGATTTTTTTGCAACGCAAAGATCAAGACATAATTATTGCCAAATTCTGGAAAACTACGGGTAGACTGGATACTAAGCCTGGACTACCGGTAAGCGTCAGTGGGATGAACGATCCAGAGGATATTATAAATATGTTCCGGGGGCATTTTATAGTCTCGGCTCCTCCCGTACGCCGATGCTGAGTCATTTCGTGAGGGAGTGGGGCCGGTAGTGTATTTTTCAACTAAGCAGATGAGGAGGTTGTAAAAATAAAATATATAATAAATGTAAAATCACCCGGACACGATGGACTCAGCATCGAGCATTTTAAGTATCTGGTGGTCACCTACCAAGGGTCCAGTACTTATTTTATTCAATGTGCTTTAGTCATTCATACCTACCAGCGGAACTAATGAAAACTTTTTACAAAAAAAAATAACCGACTTCACTAAAAAAAAAAACACTAAAAGGATCAAAACAACTTTAGTGTGAATTTAATTTAACTTTATTCGGTTATATTTTTTTTGTAAAAAGTTTTTTATTTCACACTTTTCAGTTGCGATACACTTATAAACAGAGTGCCTATTTCTCATGACAGTTCCAATTAACTAAAAAACACTGCTAGGTTATGTTGTTTTACTATGAAGTTTCTGTGCGTATTATAAGATTTCAAACAGAATATCAAAATTATCCAAATAGAAAACTATTGCACAATGAGGGCGCATTTTTTTGAGAGTTTTGCAGTCTCCTTGATTGATAGACCGTTCTTTTTTTATTTTTCCCAGTGTCCTTACACTTACGACTGAAAACAAAAATTACAATAATTTCTAAACAGTTTAATAATACCACTAAAAATAACACAATTAAAACAATCTATTGCCGTAACATAATACAACAAAATGTATATTATTTAATTTAATCATCGTTACACGTAGTCTCCTATAAACAGAAGTAAATTATTGTTAAATCTAAAATGACTGAATGGAGAAAAATACCTGTCATTGAAGATATTTTTTCTATGTATTGTGTTTCAGAAGTTGATCTTTCAATTTCTTCAAGAGTTTTCAATGCCTTTACCGTTCTGATAATTTAAAGTTTCACCTGCTCATTGTTGATATCTCCTAAAAAGTATAATACACAGTGAGTAATATTGCAATTTGTTATAAATAATCGAAAAGTATCAAGCCGTTTTATTAGAAATTCAAACACTAACCTAAAAAATAAAATCGGCTAAGAGCATGTCGGGCTATGCTCAGTGTAGGGTTCTGTAGTTTCCCGTCCGTCACAACAAGTGTCCTCACTTAAGAGTTAATGAACGATAGACAACGAGCAGGAACAAATACTACCAATGCCAACGAGAGACCACCGAACAATTCGACAATATAATAGCTCATACCCGTCTCGATCCCATCAACTCAGGTAAAATCTTAACAGCGCAAAGTAGCCCAAAGTACAGCGCCATCTTTCGGGAAATTGGGTTACTAATTTATACAAACTAGACGGGCTATATATGTTGGGTCGACATTGACGGTTGGTTCCAGTTTCTGAAACAGAGACTGCATCCTGCAACACGGCACGCAGTGAGGTTAGTTCCCCCCTCTGTAGACATAATATGCGCGCATGTCATTTTCGTTCATGGAATGAGTCCATTTCAAGCGCTGCATACAACAGCTGGCAGCGGGGACCCGGCTCGGGCAGGTTGGCCCCTAGATCTGAAGGCGTTCGGTGGCCGGCCTCTCTCCGGGCGACGTACAGGTGTTGGCGACGTCTGCGGGGAAAATTACTCGCCTCTCGAACTCGACACAATTGCAGCCGCCGGTGTCGTTCGTAATCCGGGGTCCGGTGTCAGCGAGCGGGGGTGGATGGCGTGTGCGTCGGGCAGCTGCTCTCGTCATCATATTAATGTATTTTCAATACACTTACTTAAAAACTCGCTCTTATCCCACCGCTTTTAGGCACGCAATAGACCGTTTTCAACACTAGTGAAAAAAAGTGCGCGTGCTCTCCCCGCCATAATGTTATTACATTTATAGGCTGGGCGCGCATCGATTCGCCGGTCAACCCCCATTTATTCATTTCTTCGTAAGTGTATTGAAATAGTACATTTTGATACAAGTGCAGAAAGTTTGTCATTGTGACTGAAGTGGAATTCGCACGAGTCGTAGGCGAGTGTGTTATGGAGCCGAAGGCTGCAGTGACAAATCTGCACGTGTATCAAACGACTTTTTTCAGTGTCCTCATACTTATAGAATAAAAAAAGAAGGATCTATCTATCAAGGAAAATGGAACACACCCGGAAAAAAGCACCTTCATTGTGTAACAGTTTCCAATTTGAATAATTTTGATGTTCTATTTGAGATTATATTATAAATATTATATAAACGAAATTTAAATCTTCTGTTAAACGCACACTATGCAGGCAAGCATATTATTAGTTGGAGGATTATATACAAGATAAAAATGCTTTGCTCAATGCTGGTCCAGCTCTACTACCACTAGGGTGTACAAATTGATTAGTATGTAATTTGAAATCTCTGGTGGTGGCGCGTGTGTTGAATCATTCGGTTCCCTTCAAAATAGTAGAGTTGAGTGGTGCTGATATATGTGTAATGACCGTAAACAGGCGTTATTAATTATTAATTTAATTTATTTCAGACCATGTACATTTTGTTAGTAACAATGTTCTTATAGACTAGTGTTAGTAATACACAGAGAAACAAACAAACAAATTATTAAAAGAAAGTAAATACAACAAGAAAGTAAATACAACAATCACTGAGCTGCGCCATCCCATGACATATGGCGCTGCAGTGATTGATGTAACTGCAGTCCAGATGACTTGGGATCATGTTAAGTGTTATAAGTCGATGATTACCAACTTAAAGCCTGAACTGGATGATATGAACATCAGCATGATTTATGCACTAGAGTCATAGAAAATTTGACATTTCGGATACGCGCTGTCCAGCAAAGCCGCGTTGGACTTTTGAACGATTTTATAAATAAATACCTAAAAATTGAATTATTTTACCCAGCTGTCGCATTTTCTCTGCAGATTTCTGATTAATCTCACTTTTTTTATCTGTAAAATTTATCAATCATCTAGAAGAGAAGCCTCCTTGTCGTCCTTTGATTTTTTTTAGCATTTTAAGTAAATAATTATGACAGTTATACTTTATCATTAATATTATAACTGTTTTTAAATTGGCATAAAATATCCTTTATAGATATATGGTTTTTATTTAACAAGTGCTCAATATTTACCTCTGAACATAGGTACGTAATTTGAGGCCTACAATTTGTCGAATTTCCGTAGTCTTGCGTTCGTATGCAATTTTGTTACTGTTTTCTATATGGTATCGATAGGTATTTCAAACGAATAGAAAAATTTAGATGATAATGCACATATAATTTTTTTTTATTTTAAATTTAAAAGTAAGAACCGCTTTATTTCATAAATAAACTTACTAATATTATATTTTTTCTTTTTATTCATTAATTGTTAAATAAACCTGAATCGCTTATTATTTTCATGATTAATCAAAAATATCAACTCCGTTTATTTAGCGTACAGTCAGGGTGAACAGCTACAGATTTTTTTTAATTCGGCCTCCTTTTTGTGCGATCTTACAATGACCAAATTCTACCTACGGTATCATTGGGCACGCTGCAATTATGGTGGTAAGTTCCCTCTTTGAGGAGTGGCTGGAGCGGCAACACGGCGTCCTCACTTGCCGCATGACACAGGTCCTCACCGGACTTGGTAAATTCGGAAGGTTCCTGCATCGAATTCAGGCGGAAGAAACGCCCGGGTGTCATCATTGTATGGACCGCATGGAGGACACGGTGGAGCATACGGTGGAGGTGTGCCCCGCTTGGGCGGAGCACCGTCGTGTCCTCTTGGAGGCAATCGGCGGCAGCGACCTCTCGCGTCGGGTTCTGGTTCTGGCTATAGTCTGGTATGGAAGAGGAATGGCAGGCGGTGGCCGCCTTCTGTGAAGCAGTAATGCTAGCGAAAGAGGAGGTCGCATGCGTGAGGGAACGAATTTCCTCACGCTCCAGCCACGGTAGACGCGGGCTTGCGGACGTCGAGCAATGGGTAGCTTGCCGTCCGGCCGTCCGGTAATTGATCGGACCGCGCCCAGTCGTCAACAGCGCGTAGTGATCCTCGCGCTTCTCAAGGAGATGTCAGCAAACCGTAGGGGCCCAGCAGGGCCGATGTCCGCTAGCTAAGACCGCGGAGAATTTCTGAAAAGGACACCCATAGTCCTAGAACGCAAAGGGCAACTGAAGGACACAGGTGTGGTTTTAGTCAGTAAAAGTCTGACACGCCCTCCCGCTCCGCCCGGAGCACGAGAAGTCATTAAATAATTTCCATACTTAAAAAAAAATACCTACGGTATCATAAGATCCATGGCGCTCTATGGAACATCTGCATGGGTGGACAAACTGACTTCCTGCAACACTGGAACCCTAAGAAGACCTCAGATTGTTATGGCTTTAGGCAGTAGATAGGGACTTGTACCTCATAGGTAGAGAGCAGCGTCACATGCCCGGAGTATAAATGAGTTCATGCAACCCAGTACCAAGTCGGAAGAGTGTGATGAACTGTGCAAATATTACAGCGCCCGCCCTGACCAAATGATGATTATTTATTTATTTACAATTACTTGTACAACGTTACGGAGGATGTCCAAGGCGTTGTACAGTGGAAACTTACAAACTAAAAAATTACATTTAATAAAAACAATAATAACCTAATAACAAATTCATACACATGGAGGTAAATAAAAAAATAAATAAAAAACTAACATATAATTAAGAAATAAAAAAAAGGAAAATACATATACATTACCACTAAAATAACATATCCCACAAAACAAATTAATTAATGTTCACTTATTTTTTATCCATCTCACAAAACCTTAGACATTCACGACACACATCTATCCATCTCCCAGCAAACAAATCACACTCCGGTGTTAGAGTCAGAAGAGCATTAAGCACAGAAAGCGCACAAACGAGCGGTGAGTTAGCTCGTGGCACTGTCTGCGAAAGAGGATTAGCTAACAATCGGTGTGTTCGCGGCCTTAGGTCTTGTTTAGGTACGAGAAGGATATACATTCTCACCAGCTAAGCAACTAATTCAGGACAATGTATGTGTGGCGTCCCACATAGTTACATTATTGTATTAATATTTATATTGTAACATAAGTACAGTACTATGTGTAGGACCCACCTTGTAATACTATTTAGTCTGTGGTATAACCAAAGATTTTCTGTCTATGGTTTCTCCTACTTTTCTGACACCTCGCAAGAACTCACTTTTTGGCGGTTTCGGACGAATACAATTTGCTCAACAATACCGACTTTTATTTCAAGTTCGTTACTGAAATTAAATGGCGTGCAACGCCAAATTGGTGACCCTGAACGTGATCAAGCAAAATCACGAGCGAACTAGTGCTTTGAGATCGTGGTCGGCAACCTTCAACTGCCAATACATATCGCCTGACATCATAGAGGTGGCCCAAGGAATACTCCAGTCTCGGGAGTTGCTGGAGTCGCCAACTAGACCCCTATTGGACATCCTGTGACGGAACTTCGCCCGTAACGACCTACGTGCGAGTTGATGATCGTCGCCAAAGACCTCGCTCGCTGGTACCTACGTCGCAAGGTGCTGCCTGTTGGTCAGTGGGTTATACTTACTCTCCACGAAGATAACTGGTCAGTGTGTGCTTATACTACCTATTTTATATTGCATACAGCATAACAACATTGGTGTTAATAGCGGGTTAAGCTGGTGTTAATTAATATATTGGATACTGCATAAACTATTGATATTTTATATCATATAACATACTGGTGTTGGATACTGAATAACTCATTAATATTGCATTTTGTTTGTACCTCTTGAATGTTTGTTTGCATTTATTTTTATTTTTTGCATATTGGTTGTTGGCACTGTTTACTTTTTAATATTTTGCTTTTGTTTTGGGTTGTGTCTGCATTATTGTTAAACCTTTACCACTCCTGTTTATTTATATTCTGCACTTTCAAATTCATTAATTATCTTGCATGCAGCCTCCTTAATTTTAAAACTTAATTTTCTTTTTAAAACATGACTGATGAATCTAAAGAAGTATTCCATGACCCAGCTGGCTCTGCTGGTGAGCCTGAGACAACAACTACACACCCACACATCATTAACAGAGTTTCTACCCGTGTCCCACCCTTCTGGCCTGACAAGCCCGGATTGTGGTTTGCCAGTCTCGAGGCACAATTTCACATCAATAGTGTGACGCAGGAGTTGACAAAATATTATTATGCTGTCAGTCAACTTGACACAAAATCTGCTGGTGAGGTGGAAGACATTATAACAGCACCACCTTCTCATCAACCATACACAACAATAAAAAAAGCTTTAATTAGCCGTTTCTCAGACTCCTATGAGGAGAAAATAAGAAGATATTGGCGACCGGAAACCATCATCTTTCCTTAGGCACCTAATATCTATAGCTGGCACATCTGTGCCAGAACAGCTTATACAAACTATCTGGCTAAACAGGTTACCTAGCACATATCAGGGAATACTGATAGCTCAAAAACAGGCCACGCTCCAAGATCTTGGCGAATTGGCTGATAAATTAAGTGAAATTGGTCCACAACCCGCAAGTGTCCATAGCGCACAGAAGTCCGGCTCATCAAATGATGATATGGGAGAGCAGTTGCGGGTGCTGCAACAGCAAATGGCCGAATTGACACTCGTAGTTTCCTCTCTCTCCACAAGTAGTGACCACAGACGCCTTTTCAACCGTACTCGCAGCCGTTCACGTTCTCGTTCTCGGTTTTGCTGGTACCATCAACATTTTGCAGCGAAGGCCTCGAAATGCGTTTCACCGTGTAGCTGGTCTGATGCTGCTGCAACTTCCTTGACCAACCGGGGAAACATCAACAGCAATCAGTAATGGCGACATCTGATTGCTCACAGGTGAGTCGCCGCTTGTTTGTTACGGACCGGTTTTCGAATCGTCGATTTCTTATAGATACTGGTTCCGATCTTTCCTGCCTACCGCGACGTCATCACAAAGGCAACACGGAGTCTCTCCCATACGAACTAATTGCAGCCAACGGCACCAAAATCAATACTTTCGGGCTCGTTGAATTAAAATTAAATTTAGGCCTACGCCGCGACTTTGTATGGAAATTTGTTGTTGCTGAAGTAGGCACCCCCATAATCGGCTCTGACTTCCTGGCTTATTATAATTTACTGCCCGATTGCGCCCGGGGAAATTTACGGGATGATAAAACTGGCCTATCTACTAAGACCGAATTTGCATCTTTTAGTCAGCCTAGCATAAAGTTAATCCACTCACCCGACTCTCCCTACGCACACATTTTAGCTGAGTTCTCTAGTGTCTCGCGACCTCCTGGGGCTCCTTCAGACCCCAAACACACCACGGTGCATTTCATCAACACCACTGATGGACCACCGGTTTCAGCGCGACCTCGTCGCCTGGCCCCTCAGAAGCTTCGGGCTGCTCAAAAGGAATTTGAGGAGATGGTACGAGTGGGCACAGCCAGGCCTTCTAGTAGCTCTTGGTCTTCTCCCCTACATCTCGCGCTTAAAAAGGACGAGACCTACCGTCCCTGTGGCGATTACAGAGCTCTAAACGCCCGCACCATTCCGGACCGCTATCCCGTCCGTCATGTAGGGGACTTTAGCCATAACCTCTACGGCTGCACAATATTTAGTACTCTAGATCTCGTAAAAGCTTACCAACAAATCCCTGTTAATCCATCAGATATTTGCAAAACAGCCATTATAACACCCTTTGGACTATATGAGTTCCCCTATATGACCTTCGGTCTCCGGAATGCCGGTCAAACCTTTCAGAGGTTCATTGATGAGGTGGTGCGGGGTTTAGATTTCTGTTTTGCATACGTCGACGACATCCTCGTGCATTCCAGGGACGCTAAAGAGCACGCTGAGCATCTCAGGCTTTTGCTTAGTCGTCTCCAGGAGTATGGAGTGGTTATCAACCCGGCAAAATGCATTTTTGGGGCAAAAGAGGTGACCTTTTTAGGGTATCGCATTAACGCTACGGGTACGTATCCTCCCGAGGATCGCATCCGTGCGTTAGGTGACTTCCCTTTGCCCAAGACAGTACAAGGCGTGCGCAGATTTCTAGGCATGATAAACTATTATCGTAGATTCTTGCCTGGCGCCGCCAAGTACCAAGCTCCCCTAATTGACGCAGTTGCTGCGACCAATAGTAAGGGCGCCAAACCTTTCCCCTGGACGCCTGAACTCCAGCAGTGCTTTGAGAGCTGCAAGAGAAGTTTGGCTAATGCCACGCTTTTATCCCATCCTGCATCCGAAGCCCAATTGGGTCTGTTCACCGACGCATCTAGCGTGCATATCGGCGCGTGTCTACAACAGAAAGTTGGTGATGCGTGGCAACCTCTTGCTTACTTTAGCAAGAAACTCACGGCGAAGCAGGCGGAGTGGCCGGCATACTACCGGGAACTCCTGGCTGTGTACGAAAGTGTTCAACACTTTCGGCACATCCTAGAGGTTCAACACGCCACGATTTACACTGACCATAAACCTCTCGTTTATGCCTTCGTGCAGCGCCGTGAAAAATTGCCACCCATCCAACTTAACCAACTCACGTTCATAAGTCAGTACACCACCGACGTTCAGTACGTTAAGGGTACTGACAACATAGTTGCGGACGCTATGTCCCGCATTGAATCAATATCACTAGAGTCCGATTACGAAGCTCTTGCGGAATCCCAAGAACATGACGATGAGCTCAAAGAGTTCACATCTTCCTCTTTTTCTTCTTTAAAAATGGCGAAGGTCAACGTTCCCGGGACCAATATCCACATTTTCTGCGACACTTCAACAGGTAAACCTCGCCCGTATCTTACTCCACCTTTCCGTCGAACAGCTTTCAACAAACTTCACGGACTCAGTCACCCTTGTGTAAGGGCAACGATACGCTTGGTGTCTGAGCGTTTTATATGGCCCAATATTAACAAAGACTGCCGCGCATGGGCCCAATCCTGTTTACAATACCAGCGTAGTAAAATTAGCAGACATGTTTCATCACCGCTTTCATCCTTCACCAATCCATCCCACAGATTCCGTCATATTCACATAGACATAATTGGCCCTCTTCCACATTCCGGTAATTCCACATATTGTCTTACCGCCGTAGACAGGTATACGCGGTGGCCCGAGGCATGGCCTATGTCCTCTATCACGGCGGAAGAAGTGGCTGACACGCTAGTGACTGGCTGGATATCCCGTTTCGGGGTTCCGAGCACTGTGACGACCGATCAGGGACGTCAATTCGAATCCGCCTTGTTTCAGCGCCTCATGAACGTGTGTGCAACAAAGCGGGTTCGAACGACCAGTTACCATCCGTGTGCTAATGGCATGGTAGAGCGCATGCACCGCCAACTTAAAGCTGCTTTAATGTGCCACTCCCACTCGTGGTCAAAGGCACTTCCACTAGTACTCCTGGGTATGAGGACAGCGCTCAAAGAGGACTTGAACACCTCGTCCGCTGAGCTCGTCTATGGAGAGCCGCTCCGATTACCCGGAGAACTTATCATGCCGACTGGGGAACCTAGGAGCCCAAGTGACGCCTTGGATTTTGTCACAGAGCTAAGAAGCCGTATGGAAGCTCTTCGTCCAATACAAGCTTCTCGCCATGCTCGTCCGTCAACCTTCATTTTCAAGGATTTACCTACGGCGACTCATGTCATGCTTCGTGATGACACTGTTCGACGCCCCCTGCAACCTCCCTATACTGGACCACATCGCATCCTAAGAAGAAGGGATAAAACCCTTACCTTGGATATAAATGGCAGGGAGACTACAGTTAGCATTGACCGTACTAAGCCAGCATATCTGACTCCAGATCCTGAATTGTCGCCTGCAAACCACAATGTCTTACCTCACCAGCCTTTGTTACCTCCTATTCCAACACCTGTCACATCATCATCATCCCCTCCCATCTATCAACCTAAACTGCCGCCAACACAATCAACACCTCCCACTCTCATAGACAGTTCACCACTTCCAGCTCCTGCCACTACCAGAGCTGGTAGACGAGTCAAGTTTAGAGATATTTTAGATTTGTAACAATGACGATTTATTAATCTTGTGAATTCAAGGGTGTATCCTGAACTATTTAAAACTGATGTTAGTTTTAAGGTTTAACTTGTAAGTTCATAAACATATGGCGTTTATAGCTATTTTAGATTGATGTTAGTGTTAAGTATTACAATAAGTTGCAAATGTCTAGTTATAAGTTCTTTAGCACTGTACTGTTTGTGGTATGTGTTTCGTTGTTTGAAGTAGAAACGTTTTTTTTTTTTTTGTTTACCTTTCCTCTCTCCGTAGGGGGGTGGTGTGGCGTCCCACATAGTTACATTATTGTATTAATATTTATATTGTAACATAAGTACAGTACTATGTGTAGGACCCACCTTGTAATACTATTTAGTCTGTGGTATAACCAAAGATTTTCTGTCTATGGTTTCTCCTACTTTTCTGACACCTCGCAAGAACTCACTTTTTGGCGGTTTCGGACGAATACAATTTGCTCAACAATACCGACTTTTATTTCAAGTTCGTTACTGAAATTAAATGGCGTGCAACGCCAAATATGTTTATACAAAGTATAAGAATTTTAAGATGATCCAGTTACGTTGCTATACAGAACAGCAACGTAACGTAACCCTTGGTTTCTAATGTGTTTCGTACAATTCATTGCTAACAGGTAAAACTGTTTTTTTCTCAAATATGATCAACATAGCGCCATCTACCGAGCATTGGAGAACCTACAAAGAATAAAACTTTACTACATTGCCACTAGATAGCGCTGCTATAAAAAAGCTATCTTTTGTCAAAGAAAGTCAGTCACTTTCCAAAAAAAATTAGACCTATCACACTAACTTTGATCAGCTGACTTTGTGGGAAAAGAATTATCTGTGACTTCCTATAAAGTTGTTTATTGCTATGGGCAGAAGCAGTATTTACAATATTACCAATTAACTACCTATTTCTGTTACCCCCTGTATACAAAAATTGTAGGTCAATTGCACTTTCTGTTAATGAATACCATTTGTAGGAAAACCCTTTGTAAATGGGTTTAGATTATCAAACAAAAAGACAGACGCGGTAAGCGACTTTGTTTAAAAACTATGTAGAAAAAAGGTAAGGGCCGGAACCACTGACCTCTATATTACCACCGGAGAGGCTGTTCCATACGTTTGATAGCTAATATTTTGTGCCTATTTGAAGCGCCACCTGCGAACGTCCAGAGAGTTCTCTGGACGCTCGCAGATGGCGCTTTTTTAATTTTTGCCTCAAATACAAATAGCTGCAGAGAAGTCTGAAGTATTTTTTGCATTTTGATTTAATTTCGTTCGAATTCCTGCTTCAGGAATTGTATAAAATCTATAAAAAAGGAGGTCATGTGTATGTCGTGGCCAGATCTTAGAAATTGGTCACTTCATGAAATCGTCAAGTAAAACTGGCCAGCCTCTCTAGCCAAGTTACGATCGTTTCGTTTGCGTCGAACGCCTCGAGTAGGCCACGCCTCCGATTCCTTTGTTCTGACGTCATCTCAACGCTCAGTCACGTAGTCAGACATGACTGACGTCATCTCAACTCTCGGTCACGTAGTCAGACCAAAGGAATCGGAGGCGTGGCCTACTCGAGGCGTTCGACGCAAACGAAACGATCGTAACTTGGCTAGCGAAACAATCGTAATTTTATAATCTGAGATAGATATCTCAAATTTTGTCAGGCGTAAGTGATGCTGTCTGTAGTATAGTTTGGAACCAGGACGCGCGCGTACACGTCACAAATTATACAAGACCAGTACCTACGCAAAATTCGTGTATTAAATCTGCAATTACAATAATTGCAGATTTAAAAATTGCAATACCAAGTATACGCGAGCAGTTTCCTATGGTTACGTTTAAAACATGAATCAGGGGCGCCGACTCTGTGGGTAATCGGGGGCTCGAGCACCCTTAAAAAATAAACAGTGGGTACCAAGCACCCCTGAGAATAGACATCAAGAAACTGATCAGTAATCGCCTTTTAGGATACGTTTAAATTATAATATTTCTTGATAATTAAATCTAGTTTCAATTTTATATAATGGTTTCATTTTATATTTTTATCAAACAAGTATGCATTACTCTTCTCACATTTCGCCACTTTTTGAAGTCAATCAAATGAGCATGAGCACCCATTAGGTTTTCTAAAAGCCGGCGCCCCTGTTATGTATAGAACGTAAATACGCAGCAGCGCTACAAAAAAAAAACTGTAAAATATCTTCTTTTTTTTTCTATAAAGTTTCGTGCTTGACCGCTATCTCACCTGATGGAAAGCGACAATGCGGTCGACGATGGAGCGCGCTTACCTAGAAGCAACCAATAAAAAACTGTGCAATATCTTTTATTTTATTAATAAGGCACACCAACAATTTGTTCACAAAATAAGATTCTAGATTGAGTGTTCAGAGTATGGTTCCGTGTACCTAAACAAATCAATTAAAGGCATGCACATCATTCACATTGGTTGATTAAAATTACAAAATTACATAGTAAGCAATCATTAGTAAAAAGACCTATCACATACCTGTTAACTACACATTCTGTACATATAGCATAGCATAGCATAGTCGGCCTTATAATGTTCCCACTGTTGGGACTCAGGCCTCCTCTCTAGGAGAGGGAACTTGCCGTAATCCACCACGCGGGCCCAGTGCGGGTTGGTGGATGTCACATGTCTTCGAATTTTTGGTTCTAGGACATGCCGGTTTCCTCACGATGTTTTCCTTCACCGTTTTGAGAGCAGTGGTGATGAAATAAATTACACAAAGTAATGCGCCTGGCTGGGTTTGAACCCGTGACCTACAACTCGTAAGTCGGGGCCGTTACCACTCGGCCACCACTGCTCAACTCTGTACATATAATTAAGTCATTTTGTAATGCCAGCCCACACATTGTGTTTCCACCGTATATGGAAGCCAGTTTTTTGGGTTAGATTCGGATTGACGGAGCACCAATAATGGTTATTTCGGCGGTTCCACATTCTATTATTTGTTAAAGTGCTGTCGTCGGTGAAAATCATTTTTTGGATAAAGTCTCGTTCCTGGCTCAACAGCCACCTGCAGTAATCCATACGACGTATCGCGTCTAGTGTTGCCAGGCGGATTTTTAGGCGTCTGGGGACACGTCCCGACTTGCACCTGATCGGGACGCTAAATGTCACTATAAATAAATAAAAAATATGAAAGCCAGTATTATCACAATAAATTAACCTGTATCGCATTCGCATCACTATGTCTGTACATCAAAAATCGCGCAAGTGCGAGTCGGGCTCGCGCACTGAGGGTTCCGTATAAACTTGCGAAAACAGTTCAATTCCCGAATTCACTTTTCCGAAGATTTTCCGAATTGCAAAAAAGTTTTTTTTGTAATGTAATTACTAATTTCAGTTTTCAGAATTTTTTCTATTCTTGTGCTATGTGACCTTGCTTCATGCCAAATTTCAAGATTCTAGTTCAACTTCCCTTGAGAGTGTCGAAATATCAGTTTTTTGCAACATAAACAGCCGTATCTTTTTTGTTCATAAACTTGAAGTTACTAAGAAGTTTGATTTTTTCACAGCTTCAAGGGACCGCAGACTTAAGTATATGGCTTAAATTTCAACTCGATACTTCCACGCGTTCCCGAGATATACGGTCTTGACAGACAGAGACAGACAGACAGGCGGACGGACAATAAAGTGATCCTATAAGGCCTGAAACTGCGTAAAGCGGGCGCCCGCGCGGTTCCATACAAAAGTGCCCGCGCGGGTACCCGCAACGGAGCTCTTTTGTAGGGAACCGCGCGGGCGCCCGCTTTACACAGTTTCAGCCCTAAGGGTTCTGTTTTTTCCTTTTGCGGTTTCCTAAAAATTACACTACGATGGCTAGTTGTCTCTCTCTCGCTCAGAACTGCGTCGTCTTTGTCCGTCACACAGGACCATATTGTCTTCTGCGTAACTCAATTAATTGATCTTCGCTCATCCTTTCCATTATTCCATTCATATGCAGTAAAATGTAATGAACATATGAAAATTTTAAAGTTTTAAAACAGCGGCAATCATTCATAACTTTTTTTTCGTTGGAGCTTGCAGTAAGTGTGGCCTGCTTGGGCGGAGCACCGCAGTGTCCTCGTGGAGGTGTTTGGCGGCGGCTTGCTCTTGCGCCAGGCCCTGGTTTTGGAAATGGTCCGGAGCGAGAGGAAACGAGAAGCGGTCGCCTCCTTCCGCGAAGGAGTTGACCGCAAACGACGAGCAATGGGTAGCTCGTTGTTCGCCCGTCCAACAAGGACCAGGCTCGAGTTGATGACGCGTCTTGTTGCACACGCTTTTCAAAGAGACATCAGCAAAACTGATCGGGCCCAGTTGGGCCGATGCCTGCTAAGGCTGCGGGAACGTTTGAAACAGTGACAGTCTGGGTTCTAGTCAGTAAAAGTCTTACACGCTCTCTCGTTCCACCCTAGAGTGAGAGAAGTTATTGGATAATTTCCCACCGCAAAAAATAAACTTTATTAAAAGAAATATATATTTGTCCCGATCTAAAACCCTAAATACCGATTTGTTTTACAATTTGTCCCGTTTTTTATCTAATCGGACCTGGCAACACTAATCGCGTCACCTGGCACGAGCTCGTGGCTTTCGCGCCCCGTTAGGGGGCGTGGCAGGCGGTGTCAGGGCTTCGCCCTCTGAACAGAGTCCATCCGGGGTCCGTTAGAAAGGACCCGTCATCAGGGTGCCTAACTAGGCTCGGTGGTTGTAGAGCAAATGGCTCTGTGTGAGAAACGTTTACCCCACTTCCAGAGCGAGCCGGTTACGGTTTAAACCACAGGGACGATATGTGTGAGCGGCATTGTATTGTGTTACGTCGCTCAGTGCACGTGCACCGAACAGTTAGCTTGCGCCAACTATTGAGTGCGTGAGTCTAGCGAGTGTATAGAGGCGAATGTATGGTCGACTCGCGTCGTACCTATAGGTGAGAGTACAATGTAGAGTCTTATTGTTTGAGTAGGTCGCGTGTAGACTGGTACGGCCTACTCAGGCGTTAATCCGTGAGGGGGACTCGCTACCCACAATCAAATCGCGGGGGTGTCATCTCGCGTCTGGAGGGCGCGCATGCCAGGGTGCCAGGTGCTTGACGTGGGGCCAAGCTGAAGCAACAGCACGCGCGAACATCCCCTTCGCGAGGCGTCACACAAACTCATCCAGGCTCTCAATCCCGAGGTCACACTGGATGACGTCGTTCCTCGTATAGCGAGGGGCGTCGACGACTCTGCGCTACGTAAGATGTTGTAGCGCGCGGATTCCTTCTCGGCTCGTCTCGCTAGTGAGGGCGAACCATGCTGAGGCAGCGTACGTCAAAACCGGGCAAATATGCGCTTTGTATATGCCCAGTTTGACGCGCGCCGGGAGGCGTTACGAGAGCACTGAGCCGGTTGCGAACGACTCTACGCTGCGCGGTGACATTGCGTGCATGCGATCCCATTGTGAGCCGACGGTCCATGGTCACACCCAGGTACTTGGCCCGGGTCGTCCAATCGACTTCGACTCCCCTGAGTTGTCTAGCGCGCGCTGCATTTTTACCGCCGCATACTTGGCGTTCATCGAGGTGGTAATGTACGCGGCATCGTCGGCATACAACGCAAGCGTTGTCTCCTCTGTTATTGGAATGTCGTCGGTGTAACGTGAGTGTACTGTTGGTTGTCCAGCAATCGTGGTGTAACGTGAGTGTACTGTTGGTTGTCCAGCAATCGTTTAACAGTTCTGGTGAATATCCGCGAATCCGTGGGCTAATACGCGGTAGGATGCTCAATCCTGTACAGTCGCAGGGCCGCAGTACCGTTTCCATGAGCCATGCCGTAACAATAAATCATATTCACGTCCTCGCACGCTGAATAAACATGAAAAGCAATCTTATCTCGCGAAAGGCGCCTACTACTAAATTAATCCTAAAAAGAACACTAACACAAAAACACACAACGCACTCACAATACACCTGCACTAAGCCTACCACTCAAACGCTTTCACTACTACAGTCTACAGTCTATCACACAACTAATAACAGTAATTCGCAACAAAAAAACTACAAGTGCATTCGATGACGCAAGAAACCGAACTAATTACACTTATGTAAATTCGCAATAAATAAAATTCCTACAAATTCGTTTGCAGGGTGACGGAGGGATTCAGACTGTGGGCGCTTTGTGATGCTTTGAGCACAGCCGCGCACCGCCGGTGGGTGGTTTCTTCTTAACTTTCTTTAAGCACGAGCCGCTCGCGTGCTACTGCCTGCTGGCGCCAATGCCAGCCTGGTGTAATAATAAAATGTGATCTCATAGATCTAAGTGTCGCTCTAAATTGGGTTTGAGTTTTAATGGGCTTCAACAGTTTACGTAAATTATTCTGTAGGTTGTCTCGTGATTTCTTTGTTTGTTAATCATTGAACGAGTTAAGCCTAAGTTATTGTCCGTACAGTCGCGTTTAAACGTTTGTTAGCAATAATAATATGACCTAATATTAATAATAATAGGTATAACAAGTGTCTGTAAAATCAAAATAACATTTTTTTTACTTACTATAATCATAACTTAACTATTTATATCATATAGATTTCCATATATTATTTTTTATCTGTGAAATCATCTGACGACTTCTCTTGCTCTAGGGCGGAGTGAGAAGTCGTCGAACGCCTCGAGTAGGCCACGCCTCCGACTCCTTTGTTCTGACCACGTGACTGAGCGTTGAGATGACGTCAGAACGAAGGAATCGGAGGCGTGGCCTCCTCGAGGCGTTCGACGCAAACGAAACGATCGTAACTTAGGGGGCTGATGGTAAGCGATGACGTAGTCGACGATTTAGTGTCTACTGTTGCCGAACTTAAAAAGTGATATAACTTTATTATATTTCATTATATCTCGATACAGTACTTGGTCCACAATAACAAACACACGTGGTTTTGATTCTATTTCACAAACGTTTTCAGTCGCCTACAGATAGGTAAAATTTGAAGACTCGAGATGCACAGAATAATATGTATGTAACAAATTGCAAGTATTTGCCGTTGAACCATGAATCTATTCTACCAAGTAGACTATTACACGTAGCAAAATATTACATTTCCCGCGAAGTTGGATTTTTACTAATCAGTCATCGTAACATTCAACTAAATTACTATGTTTTCGATAGCAGTGAGCGATTTAATGTCCAATACCTTCTTGTTTTGAACTCGGTTCATACTTTATGACAGCCAAAATTGTTTACTCTTTATTATTTATTTCAGTATTAAGAATCAGATCAATCTACATGGCACACACGTCATGAAGTTCAAAAATGATAATGTCTTTAACATTATATGTGAATGATACGTTTCCAGCGTGACAAATATTATACTCAGGAGTAAACTTTCTTGTCAAACATGATTCGCAAGCTTCTTGTAGATGCTTGATACCTTTAGTATTTATTTAAACTTATACATTTATAACTTTTTTTGGAACTATGTGTTTCGATTTCAGCTCTGCTGCGTGTTAGGAGACTGAAGGTTGTTGAAATGATAGGCGACACCAGAAATTGCTTTTAACTTTGAATATATTGTTGCGAATATTACATGAAATAATGGATGAAATCGTATATGGTATAGTGCGTGCGATGTAATGAAAAAAAAATGGCGATTTGGAAAAAACGTTGATGCGTAGCTCTGTGGTAATTGGTCGATGGCATCCGTGGTCGACCAATCGCTGTGAGGTAGATGGCAGCTCCAGTCGTTAAGGCGACGTCTGTGTGTTAAGGCGATGTCTGAACATGCCCCCGGCCTTGGAAGTAGGTACCGACGTCCAACACCTTCTCATCATCTTCATCGTTGAACAGGGGACAGATTCGAGGAAATGCGCGTCTGATGACTCCTGATTTTGTTTGGATGTCAGCCACTCGAGAAATTCTGTCCTTTCCTGGTACTGTTGAGATGATCCGCCCCAAGCTCCATTTCAGTGGCGGCGTGTTGTCCTCTTTGATGACGACCAGTGTGTTTGGCTGCAAATCACGCCCATGTTGCCTCCATTTTGTCCTGGTTTGCATTTCTGAAATGTATTCTTTTGACCATCGTATCCAGAAATGTTGTCTGAGCTGCTCGAGCCTCTGGTAGCGTGTCAACCGGTGAGCAGGGACGTCAGTCAGCTGTGGCGTTGCAGGCGCTGTTAGGAGACGACCAACCAGGAAGTGAGATGGACTCAAAGGAAGGAAGTCGTTAGGATCTGCGGATAAAGGACTAATGGGACGGGAGTTGAGGACAGCTTCAATTTGCGATAATACAGTGCTATATTCCTCAAATGTTAGGTGTGCGCTACCAACGACTCGTAACAAGTGGTGCTTGCACGACTTTACTCCTGCCTCCCACAATCCACCAAAATGAGGCGCATAAGGCGGGATGAAAGAAAATTTAATGTCTTGACTAGTCGCGTATTCAATTAAATCGTCAGAGCATGTGGATAAAAATTTAGAAAATTCGTTTGCGAGACCTACAAAGTTCCTACCGTTATCCGAAATTATTTCATCAGGTTTGCCACGTCGGGAGATAAATCTCTTCAACGCAAGCAAGTAAGCATCAGAAGAAAGGTCACTGACAAGCTCTAAATGTATTGCGCGTGTCACTAAACAAACAAATAGGCAAATATAACCTTTTATCAATTTAGAGCCCCTACCCTTCCGATTCAGTACGAGCACTGGCCCAGCGTAGTCTACACCAGTACGTAGGAACGGAAAGCTTGAAGTGATTCTCTCTTCCGGTAAGTTGCCCATAATAGGAGATAAAGATGTACCTCTCAACCGTGTACACGTAACGCACTCATGGATAGTGCGCTTGGCCAAGTTCCTACCCCTCACCGGCCAGTGGGACTCGCGTATGTTGTACAGCAACGCTTGCAGCGCAGCGTGCTGCAGTCGCTTGTGCTCGTGCCGAAACAATAGCACTGAAAACCAGTGGTTGGAAGAAATTAGTAAAGGATGTTTCTTATCAAAATTAAAATCCGATGACAATTTTATTCGGCCACCGACTCGTAAAATGCCATCACTATCGGCGAATATATTTAATTTGCTTAAATTGTGCTTATTTTTAAGAAATTTGTTACTACCTAATAATTTACATTCTTCAGGAAATGATTCGCGTTGGGACAACTTCACTAAAATCATGCGCGCATTTCTCAACTCATCAACAGTAAAAGGCCCGCGACGAATGTTATTCCTATTGCGAATGTTGAAAATAAAACGTAATGCATACGCACAAGCGCGTTGCATACGATTGAATTGAGAGAATCTCTTAAATGGAAACAATGAAGTATCCATAGTATTAAAAATGCGTGAGTTTTAGCTGGCTTCACTTCCGGTAAATCAGACTGTGCTACATACCTACCTAAGGTAGCTTGACTACTATCAAAATCGAGCTGTCGTAAAAAATCTGGGCCCTCCCACCATAGCGTGGAAGATTGAAGATCTTCCAGCCTGACTCCGCGAGACACCAAGTCAGCTGGGTTATCTTTCCCGCTGACGTGACACCACGGAAGTTCTTTGGTGATTTCGTGAATCTCAGCCGCTCGATTTTGCACGAAAGTTTTCAATGAATTGGGAGCCATGCGTAGCCAACCCAACACAATGGTGGAATCACACCAGAAAACTGTGTGATTAAATTGACAGCGTAGTGATTCGCGTACTTTATTGTATAGCCTAGCACCTAGCAAAGCCCCGCATAGTTCTAGCCTAGGTATGCTCACAGGATTTAATGGTGCGACCCTGCTCTTCGCGCAACACAACCTGACAGACACCGAGGAGTCATGATTTATAGTGCGAACATAAATACATGCCCCATACGCGGATTCCGATGCGTCTGTAAATATGTGTAACTCAATGGAAGCAGGGTTGCTGCCTATTACGTGTCGTGGTACACTTATGTTGTTGAGAATAAGCAGAGAACTAACAAAAGTTTCCCAAGTCCATTTGACGTCACTGGGAACCTCATCGTCCCAGCCAATCTTCATCAGCCATAATTTTTGTAATAGAATTTTAGCTATTATTATCATAGGGCTCAATAATCCTAACGGATCAAAAATCTGTGAAATTGTTGAAATAATATGACGCTTGGTAATTAATTGATTAGAGTTTATTGTACTGTTAAATTGCGTGTTAAAATAAAAAATATTGTTCATATTATGCCAACCTAACCCTAAAGTTTTAGAATGGACATTATCACCTAATGATAATTCCTTAACTAAGTCAGATTCATTGTTTTCAATGTTGAAATTGAACATCCACTTGCGAAGGGGAAAACAACCTGACTTTAAAACGTCTGCGACATTTTTACAAACATCTAAAAGTTGTTGTTTATTATTACAACCCGTGATCATATCGTCAACGTAGAAGTCTTCATTAATGATTCTCGTGACGTCATGATCCGTGCAATCAGCTGCCAGCTGTTTAAGACACCTACAACTTAGAAACGGCGCGGACGCGGTACCATAAGTGACTGTGTTCAGCCGGTAAACATCCAGTGGCTGTGACGGGTCATCACGCCACAATATCAGCTGAAGATCACGCTGATCTTCGTGAATGAGACATTGCCGATACATTTTCTCAATGTCGGCACAAGCCGTGTATTTATGTTGCCTAAATCGTAATAAAATAGACAACAAATCGCCTTGTATCGGTGGGCCTACCATTTGTATTTCATTGAGCGAGATGTCATTGCTAGCTGCGGCACTGGCATCGAACACCACACGCAGCTTGGTGGTGGTGCTGTGCTCACGAAATACTCCGTGATGCGGTAGAAAATAGTTAGGCGTCCCGACGCGATCAACACGACTCATGTGACCCAATCGAATGTACTCGTGAATGAAATCGGCATAAAGGTTTTTATAGTTAGGGTTCCGTAATAAACGTTTTTCGAGGGCAAAAAACCTACGTTGTGCCTGTGAGTAAGTTTCACCTAAGGTATCGGGTGATGATTTAAAAGGAATGCGAACTTTGAACCTTCCGTCACTATTGCGCGTAGTAGTATTGACGAAATGTTGTTCACAAGAACGCTCCTCATCTGTGCGCGTATCCCGATACGCAGACATGTCCTCCAACTCCCAGAATTTGCGTAGCTGGGAATCGATAGACTGAGAAAAATTACACTGAATGTACCTATCATAATGCGTAAGAGAACAAATTGGGCCGGAAACAACCCATCCCAATTTTGTATCTAATAAGAAAGGCCCACTAGGTAATCTTATTTTATTAGAATTAATTAAATCCCAAAATTTATCCGCACCGATTAGGATATCTATATTTTGAGACTCATTAAACTGTGGGTCTGCCAAAACAATATGTTCAGGAATTTTGAGTTGTCCGCTTTGTTGTGAGTGTGTCAAAGCAGGCAACGCTGACGTAATGTTAGGCAAAACAAAACATTGTAAGCGCGTAGTGTATGGATTGATGCGTGACTTTAACTCGATGTCACATATTTGCGTGGATTTTGTGATCGAGTTCCCTACACCACGAATTTCTTGAGTGGACTGTATTACTGGCGCTTGAATTAAATCGCATAAAGTTTGAGTAATGAAACAGCGTTCACTACCGCTGTCAAGGAGCGCGCGTGCTAAGTGATAATTCTTACGATTATCAACTATCTCCACTAACGCAGTCGATAGTAGAACCGGTTTCATAACAGGTGATTGAGTGGACGTGTTTATGTGCGCTTTGTTCGCATAGATCGTAGCAAATTCCACAGTTGAGGACGATGTCGGTGCAGAGGCCGCGGGAAGGGGCGGAGGATGCGCTCCTGCAGCCGTGGCCACCGCAGTCGGCGCCTCATTAGCGTGCGACCCATAAAGTACTACAGATTGATTTGAATGATTATCGGAATGCAGTAACGAATTGTGTTTTTTGTTGCATAATCTACACGGCCCGAACCTACAACTATCTAACGTGTGATCTGAACGTAAACAATTAATGCAAAGTTTCTTTTCGTGAACAAACTTAAGTTTGGAATCTAAATTGAAATCGAGAAATCTTTGACACGCGTAAAGTGGATGATTTGAGTTGCACAATAAACAAAGCCTTTTATTTTTAGTGAATTTTTGTGACTGTTGGCCCTGTGGCTCATTGATGGAAACATTGCAGTGAATTTTAGATTGATTAAATTTAGTGTTTTGTTTTTTAATATCAATATTTCGTTTACTATGTGTCACCTGCAATGTTTCCAGCACGTCAGCTCGGTCTTTAAGAAAATTCAACATATCATCCAGTTTGAGCTTTCGCTTAGATTTGGAATCGCCATTTCTAGATAATCCTTGTGCGCGTTTGTATTGTTCCCATTGTTGTTCAGTGACTGGATTAAATCTAAACAGAATTAGATAGATAATTAATGTATCCCATGCGTCAGTTGGTTCGTCAAGCATTTTTAATGCACGTAAATTCTTTAAGACGGTATCTATTAACTGTCGAATTAGATCTGGCGATTCTTTGCTTAAGTTCTGCATAGTGAACAAAGACATGACGTGATTATGCACTAACAATTCGCTATTATTGTACCGATTGAGAAGTAAATCCCATGCAACCGGGTAATTGGCACTAGAAAATTCTACGGCATTAATTACCAGCTCCGCACTTCCCTTCAATGAGGATTTTAGATAGTGAAACTTTTCTATATTGCTTAGATCATTAGAATTGTGCACTAATGATAGAAAAGTATCTCTAAATTCCAACCAATGCTCGTATGAACCGTCAAAGCTGGGCATAGAAATGGTGGGTAATTTAACGGCCGGTCTGTGGTGATAACTACATTTACTAGAACCGTCAGTAACCTCACTCGGATTTAAAAGACATTCAGCTTGAGATAATAAAGTGTAGTATCTATTTTCCATCAATTCTCTTTGCGTTAATTGCTCATCTACATCGGAAACTGATTCCTCGATTTGCCTTTGAATATCACTGAATTCATCAAATAATTTAGCGGCTCCCTGAATCCGTAATTTAAGATCTACGCGTGTTTGACTAGACAAAGGTCCATCAGCAATATTAGACAAGTAATTTGAGAATTTTGACAATCTACCTTTTACTATGCCACGTTTTTTAACAAGATCCCTAATAAGTGGACAATCGTCGTTTGGATTATATTTGAAAGGAGATTTATCGCGAGGCTTATTAGGTACTGAGATCTCTGACATACTAGGCTGACTCATTTTGGTGGAAAGCAGAAAGAAAGGGTACTCACGTTTGAATGTGACGGTTGCGATGAGAATCTTCGTTGGCAGCGCACAATTTCACACCAGAATTTCACTGAAATTGAGTAAATAGCACGGTATCACACAACTGAAATGGAGATAAATAGGGCTGGGCAGGATGGCTGGCCGTACCTGATATGCGCGTCTTCAGGATATACAGCACTCCAAAGTCCAACGTTCGGCTCGAAGGTCCAATGTTTCGATTTCAGCTCTGCTGCGTGTTAGGAGACTGAAGGTTGTTGAAATGATAGGCGACACCAGAAATTGCTTTTAACTTTGAATATATTGTTGCGAATATTACATGAAATAATGGATGAAATCGTATATGGTATAGTGCGTGCGATGTAATGAAAAAAAAATGGCGATTTGGAAAAAACGTTGATGCGTAGCTCTGTGGTAATTGGTCGATGGCATCCGTGGTCGACCAATCGCTGTGAGGTAGATGGCAGCTCCAGTCGTTAAGGCGACGTCTGTGTGTTAAGGCGATGTCTGAACACTATGTTTTACAGCTCCATTTATAAAATCATGGTGCTTTACTAAAAACTCGTCGTAAAAAAGAAAAAACGGAACCCTTATAGGATCACTTTGTTCTCCGTCCGTCTGTCTGTCTATCGGTCAAGACCCTTTATCTCGGGAACGCATGGAGGTATTGAGTTGAAATTAAAACCATAATTATACTTAAGTCTGCGGACTCTTGAAGCTGTGAAAGAATCTAACTTGTAAGGTAACGAGAAAAAAAGATACTTCGGTTTCTGCGGCAAAAAACGTACATTGCGACACTATCAAGGGAATCAAAATTCATAGGGTACTTCCGTTGACCTAGAATCCTGAAATTTTGCATTAAGCAAGGCCTTACAGCACAAGTACAAGAATAAATCTGAAAACTGGAATTTTATTGTTACTTCATTTTTTTTTTTGCGATTCGGTAATGTGTTTCGAGACTCTATTCCGGAATCGAACTATTTACATTGGTAAGTTTGTACGGAACCCTCAGGGTACGAGTCCGACTCGCACTTACCCAGTTTTTTTTGGGTTAAAATATATAGTTTTCAAATCTTTGAAAAGGTTTTCAACATTTGAACTTGATGTATAGTCTTTGGCATTTGTGAAATATTTGTTCGTAACGCAGCCCCTCAGTGGATTTTTTAACAGAAGTCGTTTTATTGTACTGTTCAACTCCAGTAAGAAATAATCATTTTGATCCAGCCACCTAACGCGAGCCTCCTAAGGTGTTGGTCGAGGCTCTTGGCTATTAAGCCATTGTCTGACACGCATATCGGTACAATGATCACAGGGTCCATATCCTACACGTCGAAAACCTTGCGAGTCAAGTCAATATTCTTAATTTGTTTATCTTTCTCGGCTTTCACGAGGTTCTCGTCATGTGAAACTGAAATAGTTATTTTTATTTTCGAAAAACGTGGATTGTTTCTTAGCTCTTTGGCTAATTTTTTGCTATACTAACAGGCCTAGTCAAGTCAATGAAGCGTGTGTGTGGTGGGTGTAGAATGAATGTTATTATTATTATTTATTTCCTTTATTACCGCCTCAGCCGTCGGTGACGTCAGTCCGTATGCTCACGCGTTTGATGCGTGAACATATATTCTGTACATATTTTTAAATATTTCTTAAAACACATAAAAAAAAACATTACAAAATATGTATAAAAAATAGTAGTCCGACGATATATGTATTATTATTATCCAACAAAAAGTTTGTTTTGTTACTACTTTTCTACTTCAGTGTACTGAGGCAGAACACGTTTCAATTTAGTCATGAGTAAAATTAAGAAGGTCATGTGTATGTACATCCATCCATCCATTATCCATCGCTTTTTTGTGATCATTCGAAATTGGTCGGGTAGCCAACCGTTATCTACATGTTTGGTTTTTCGATTATATTTTTTGTACGCAACATTCGAAGCTGAATTTTCATTATATATCACTTGATTAAATGCACTAATTTTTGGTGTACACCTACACATCTTGGATTGAGCCAGTTTCTTGTATGTTGACGTCAAACTTAGGGTACTGTCGTCTCGACTTTTAGCAATATTATTCAATAACGCTTGTATATGCGCTTTTGGAACTGTTTTATGGTTATAGTAAACGTCTAGCAGGAATGAATACCGTTTTCAGAGAGCTTATTCGTTTTCTCATTAAAGCGCTGTGATAGTTTTTCGATTTTTCAAAAAAGTGCTATTACTCGAAAGTTATAAATATTTCTATAAATCTAATTCTGTCACATATACGCACATATTAAGAGCTACCCGTGTATGTTTATAGCACAGCCGCACATGCAATAGTTTTAGAGATACACGATTCTGCAAAACGTTACTCCAGCTGGAAAACCTGAAACGCACCAATTATATTTTCAGGGCACATCTTTGCACAAGCATAAGCTATCTGCTTATATACAATATTTCTCTCTCCGATCAGTCTTCCAAAATTTTCTTGCTGGGGTACGTTACTCTAGCAGGAATAGTTTTTTCCAAAACCGCAAGACGCACTAATTTTATATGCGGCGCACATTTACAGCAGATTACGCACTAATTATACGTTAGACTCATTTCGCTCTACGTGCAACTTTCCTGCTGGAGTAACGTACACTTTTAAAACATGTCATGCAACACAATATAGTTTGTAAGCATAGTTTGTTTGTGTAAAGTTTGTGTTTGTTTTTTGGCTCTACGAAGACGGTTTGTGGTAATTTTCTGGTTCTAGTTGGTCACGGCGTAGCGATGGCCATTCGGATTTTCGGACGATCCCCATAGCGCCATTTACTAAGCCGTGACCAACGTTAATTTTCAATTGAGTAGATAAGCAACAATTGATTCGCTAAACAGTCTAACACTCGGTTGGCTATTATTGTATGTAGTCAATGTTATCCATTGTAAGGTAATAGCACTTACAAGGTAATGGCACTTTTCATTGGAGTTCCATACATCCAACGAAAAAAAAAACGGTACCTTTAAAGAATTTCGTATCATAAATGTCATCTGTAACAGCCTATTTGCTTCGAACCTACCTACTGAGCTGTTTAAGTTGAATTTGACTTTCTGGGATCCAAACATGAAGGTCTAAAGTAAATAAATGAATGGATCACTTCTGATAAACTAGAAACCAAAATATTTTGCAAACTGTGTCGTGTCAAGTAATAAGGCCTGCTTTGATGGACTCATTTTTTTTTTAATGAAGTACGTTGTAGTTTTATTTCAGTGTAGATATGAGAAAACATGTTTTTTAATCGTCAAAGTTGGTTCTTGTTTGCATGTACTAAGTGTTCATTGTACAATGGTTCGAAAATCCTTCACGCACATGATTGACTTGTATTTGGCTGGTTTTTTATATATTAGTTGGGGTTTCGTAACCAAATGGCAAAAATTATTTTTTTTTTTTTACTTGGCAGTTTCGATTAACAGTGTAACATATTTATATTTTTGGAATCCACTCGTCAAATCCTAGACGACAATCATATGCAACAACAGAGAAAAAATTGATAGGTGTTCATTTATTTATCATACCCAACACATTGCATTTCTATATTTTTTTCAATAGCCTATAATATGTTACGTGCGTGTACGGTGTTGCGTTCAATAGTATATAAACTAGTGTCTTACTTACTTATTTCATCCAATTTACAAGTTAAAATGGATAAATTTAACCATTTTAATAATAATAATAAACGTTTATTTCGGACCTTTCCGTCCATATGTAACACTTACAGCTTTATATAACACACACAATATTAAAAACAACACACAACGAAAAAATTAGAAACAGTTTACAATACACAATTAACCAAAAAGAAACATATACAAAACAAAAAACTACACACATTTAGTGCGGTGAGGGGAAACTGTCCAGTATTCACCGTGTAGCGTGCAAGCGTATCCAATGGTGCAGCAATGGAGAGTCCCACCTGTCCGCAAACACGTTCGCAATATTGTTGCTAACGTTGTTGCGTTGTTGTACTGGTCCTAACACGCGCTTAAAATGCGCGCGGTTTTAGGCGTGATTTTTTTTATTCCAGTAAAGTTCGGTGGCTGTATTAATTAAATAAAATTAAATACTACAAATTCATTAGAAAATGTTACATCCATATTCTATAGTCACTACGAAAGACATTATCGTAAAAACTTTTCACGAAAGAAAACATACAACGTAAGACTAGGCAGTATGATCATAATACCTTAGCCTCTAGGGAAGAAAACAGATTTTTACCACTGTCTCAGAGAATTTTACTAGTTTTATTTTACTGTTGTTTTCTTCACAAATGTATTGAAAATCGTCGTATGACACACGGGAGTAATTAATGATTACCGTTCTTAGCTCTCTTAAGACCCTCGCCACGGCTCGGGTCTAAATACCAACTCGACGGTAATCACTAACGTTTCATACTTATATCATAATGTATTATTATTAAATGCACGAATAGTGGAGCTGGACGGTAAACCAGCGCAATCATCCTACCCTGAAAACGCCACATTAATATTCCAATACCCTAGTGCTTTGCTGAGAAGAAGCCTTTGGAGGTAATAAAAGCACTATTTCCTGGGTTACCTAACTCCTCAAATAATTGCCGACTGAGTCTCTCATTTTCCACAAACTGCAAGTGAGGAATTTGCGTAATGTTGAGCTGGTTGCGCAGGTGTAGCCGGATATTTGTAGGCTCTAAACGTTCTTCACTTAGAGCTGCTTCAATTAAAAGCATTCTTGATGCCATTTTAAGCACTTTTCTTATAAAATCCACACAAACAAAAATCAACTTCAACTTTGGTCTTCAACTCTTCATTAATGGTATTTGTGGAAAAGACATCACAATTTTGCCAATAAAACGTATAAACTGTTAATAGATCATCAAACGCTGGAGAGTACCTATTTAGTGCGAATTAACAGTAAAATTAGTATCTCTGTACATTAAAAGTTCAAAATAAAAGAACTTCTTCGCAGACGCAGACCAACACTATGACCAGACCACAAACTATGGCCTGCACCATGACGTTTAAAGTAAGATTGTTTCATTCTTATTTTCAGTGGTGGTAAGAGATAGCGCTAGACAACCTGTATAGCTCTGTCTCTTACCCACACTTAAATAAGAATGAAACAATCTTACTTTGAACGTCAAACCCCGTAAGATTATGTAAGTACTAAGTACATGACAGAAACTCGTAAGAGTGACAAACTTTGGGTAAGTACAACCTACCTAGGTACCAACGTATTGAACTGTATTCAGTAATCACTAATACTAAAAACACCAACTTCACTCAATCTATTCTATAAAAAATGAAAGAATACCTTCAAGTATCAAATCAAATAATGTATAAAATTGAGCGAACACAGGATTCTATGTGTGCCTGCGATGCACGATGTACGAACGTGTAACGTTGATCTGTTGCGACTTGTAAAAAAATGAAGGAGTGAAAAATGTAAAAACGTCCTATCAAAAAAATAAAAGCCTACTTAACTATATAAGGTAATGTTTATTTCATTTAAAAGACATTTTGACAGAACAACGCGTACAATTTATTACCCTTCAAAAATCAATATTTTCTTTTGTTTTTTTTTAAACGTATCTTCCAATAAGTATACCGAATTTGTATTGCATTCTGTGGACGTACTCTTCACCCGGGTTTATCACTGGACTGGGGAAGTTTTTCTGTAAAGACAAAACGCATGTTATTTTGCGAATGGATCTGGCATTATCAAACATTATAATGATTCCTTCATCTAACATCTTTTCTGTAAATTCGGTAAGTACATGGTGTGCAAAATAAAGAACAGAACTGTCAGAACTAGCTAGATTTTTAGGCAATAACTTTACTAAGTTCAAATAAAGTGAAATTTTCGGAACATTACTAGTCAAGATAGCACGCCATAAAAAACTTTTTCCAAAAAAGAAAATCGACCGACGTCAATGTAAAAAAAAACCACTGAAAAAGGCAAAATAACTTTAATTTGGAAAGTTGGTGTATTCATTATTCAATACAGACTTCCGAAATTAAAGTTATTTTGCACTTCTCAGTGTTTTTTTTTACATTGAAGTAGGCTGTATTTTTTATATGTAAAAAGTTTCTTATTTTACACTTTTTAGGTATGGCACCACCACTAAAAAGTACCCCTCAGCCAAACTTAAATACCTTATAGCCAGAGACAATTCTAATAATCCCAAACACGGATAAGATTATATTAATTTATTACAGAGTTCCGGTGCCTAACTTCAGGCTTCATCAGATTAGTTCGATATATTCCCCCTCTTCTTTCAGTCAGTCATCGACTACATGAATAAATAAAGCAATTTTACTTATTACGACGGTTCTGCTGTGATGCTATGATAAGTTCTGTTCCATATCATCGAAGTTCATGATGAGATCATAACAATATATCTATGGGACCAACTCGAAACCATAACATTTCAATCAAAAAAAGGAATTTCAAAGTCGGTCCACAGTTGACCGAGAAATCGGTGAACATACATTAAATAAAATACATTTAGCCGAACATTAATCCCTTTTTGAAGTCGGTTAAAAACCAAATAAACTAGAAATGTTAGGTTCAGTGCCATGTCTCGAGAACACAGCCACATTCGGGCTCGTAACTTTAGACAAGATCAGGAATAAGAAATGAGCTACGTTATTTAGAAAAGGTGGTTCAGGAATAAGCAATAAGCTTCGTTATTTAGACAAGGTGGTTCAGGAATAAGCAATGAGTTACTTTATTTAGACAAAGTGGTTCAAGAATTAGCAATCTGCTTGATAATAGTCCCAAGGGAACACACTCCTGGGTATATAAAAATAATCCTATGCGTTTAAAAATACATTGTTCGTGATAAATTAGTTTGGCGTTTGAAATTTGAAAGGGGTACGGTTCCTCAACCACCACAGCAATAGATTAACTATTCAGCCCTCGCATATACATAAATAGTTATATATAGGGAATAATGAAAAGGTTTGCTTATTTTCGATATTTACAGACTAGTTTATAAAGAACTTCTTATTTACATTCGGATACATGCCCTAAAATAAAACGCTCAATATTTTATAATCTAGGCGTTCGCTTGCGGTTTGCATAAGCAATGCAAGCTGGATATAAGCATTTTACTAGGCTTTGTGGCCGCTTGATAGGTAAAGGCTTGTCTTTCTACTACTACCTACTAAATGGACGTTAAACGTTCGATTTTATTTTGTAAATACAAGTTTGCATGCACATTACTTGTTATCCTAGTGTAGTGCCTAAGATGGAAAGATTATTGCGTTTGTTGATATCATTATGTCAACGTAAGGAAAATTGTGTATTTCAGCAAACTGTAATACTCACGTTATTAATGGCATCAGGGTAGTTCTGGGGCATTAAACAGAAGAGCCCGTGCCGTTTGTAGACTGTGCCCTGCTTACCTATCAGTGGAATGTAGCCAACACGTTTTTTACCCTGGAAACAAAAAATAAATAAATAGCATATTGAATTGGACATTCCAACCTTTTAGGAAATCAATTTTTCTTAATCTCTCCCGAAAAATATGCTGCTTTGATGTACTTTAGATTTGTTACTTTGATCTAACTAATATTTTGAAGCCCTTTGCAAAACTGCATTCCTCTCCCAAAATAAACAATTAGTGTTTTTTTGCTTTATGGCTTCCTGCGGGTACGGCATTATAAGTCTTATCAGTTAGAAAATAAAGTTCAAAATCACCTCGCTTTCTTCTTCTTCCGCTGCTTCATCCTTTGCACTCGACTTACTGGAATGCTCACTACCCGTTTCCTCAGCTGAATTCTCTGCCTTCTGTTCTTCTTCTTCTTCCACAGGCAAGTCCTAGGTTGTCAAATGATTTATCGATTTATCGTTACTGGTAATCGGTTGAGAATAGTTTAAAGTGCGTATCGATTCTGCGCAGCAATCTCTCAGATGTTGGTTCATGGCAGACGTGTAAACTCATACAGGCTGGTTATCGTTTTTGAAAGAAGAAAGCTAGTTTTAACAAAAAATTATGAAAACTGCTTGCACCTGCTGGAGATGTGCTTTAGCTGTTTGCTTTTAAGAAAAAGTTTACGACTAGATGCAAATGTATAAATGATCTAAAAATTTTATCTAAATATTCACAATATACAATATAGCATGATCGCAATCACTACGCACTTTATCACCTCTATACCGAACTATTTTAGCTATTACATTGAGAGAGCAAGAATTTTTTCTATCAGGAGAAAAGAAACGACGAAACTCGCAGAGTGTGTGGCAACGTTTTTTTTTTTTATTTATAAAGAAAAGAAAAAGAATAATTTATTTACCGTGGCATTAATTAGGGCAATAAATGACACAGTGAATTAAATATTCAAGATATTTTAGGAAATATCATACGCTTACCTCTACTATTTGATCGGGGTCTGGTAGAAGGTTGCCGGTGTAGAACTGCATGCCAGGCTGGTTGCTGTATACTTCAAGCACTCGTCCCGTCAAAGGATGCAACACTCTAAAAATATTAAGGAAGAATATTTAGATCTAAGGTAATTTTACGTAAGATTCCTTAGTAATAATATATTCGTTTGTTTGAACAGCAGTCTAATTACTTGCTTGATTTGCTAAAAGGTAGATTTTTATTAATTTTAAACAGATTATTTTTTTATTTGTAATCTGTTTACCGAATTTAATTAAACATGTAATTTATTTTAATAGTCCATCATATCTTTCACATTACTTAACCACGTAGGTAGAACTATTCGACAACTACTTGTACGCAGTTTATTATTTTTACGCCAATACTTATAACGATGGCCAAAAACAACATTTTGCAGTACTCACTCCAATTTGTACCAACTGCACAATCATGTTTTAAAAAAAACCCAGCTTCGGTGCAAACGAGACACATCCTTCGAAAATACGTAAAACCGTTGGTTTTGCGCCTAATCTCTCTCCGGTCGTGTCGGATTGCCGTGTGATGATGTGATCGGACTATGAGAGTACAGTAACAGAGAGTTCACTTGTATTTGCGCATACATTTAAGCACTATAATATCTCCTGCGTATTTGGCTAATATCTTTTGAGATTGGCCAACGTGATAGAAATTCGGTCGGGAGACTTATTACTGTGGCACATTCCTAAGAATCACCCAGTCCTTTTCTAGTATCTTTTGTACTAGTATACTGTGTAGGGCTGCAGACATTCATCTGGTACAAAGTGTTGGTAAGAAAATGCTCAGCTCACCTGGCTTGAAACGCCAAGTCCTGGTCGGTTCCACGAGTAGTGCAAAAGTTAATATCGTAGCCTCCCATCGGAATCTTAGGCATCATGACCTTCAGAATTCGAGGCACGCGAAAATCGTAAGCTGTGCCACCCACCACTTTCCTTTCACCTGGAAGATCATGGCATGGATTAAGACAACAGATATTAATGCGTACATTTCAGCTACCCTATTAAGTTCTTATTAACAATGCACAGGGAATCCAAAATAGGAAGAAAACCCGTGAAAACAGTGCGATAAAGTTTTTGTTTTCGCTTATGTTAGGATAGGAGTGTGCTCTAGGGTGGCATAGTTTCCTGCTTGATCCCATCAACAATAAAAATGTGAAACAGGAGCCAAGTTTAATATTGTGATAAGGTACGGATATCGACTTCACCGACAAAATAATTGAGATCTAAACGAATGCGTAGACAATCTTGAAAATTATATAAGAAAGTATAGTACACCCGAAACACGGATACCCTTACAGCTGAAATATTGAGCTCCACAGCAGACACCATGCATCCAACATGGCAAAGAGCACTAGTACTAAGAAACGCCAAAAGGAAAAAAGTATCATCTCCATCTCTTGAAAGGTTAATTACCAATAATCAATTTAGTGGACTACCTGTTGATGAAAATGTAAAATACAAATAGTACCACATTAAAACATGCCTAGACACTGACACAAACCATTTTCCGGTAATACTGTCTATTGATACTAGAGTTCTTAATATTGAAAGGAATTTAAAATTATACAACAAACGCCCGGATAGGAATAATATTCGCGAGTTAATTGACGAGAGACTAGAACTTAAAATAGCCTTAAAAACTAAGGACGTCATTCACGCAGCTACTGAAACGATAACCACTGCCATCCAAAAATGTTGCTGGCTCTGCACACCAAAAGCTAACGAGCATCCACAACAACGTAAAGTCTATTCCGAAAGCATACGATTGCATATACAGGAAAAAAGACGACTTCGACGAATCTGGCACACTAGCAGACATCGAAGTGACAACAGAGCGCTCAACAAAGCGACCAGCGAGCTAAAAACGCTAATATCTGAGGCTAATGCTGTCGCCCTAATACGTACTTAGAAGGTCTCTCGCCTACCAAAGCCACGAACTATTCCCTGTGGAAGGCATGTAAAAACTTTGATCGACCCCTATACTACAAACCTCCACTCCACAAAAAAAAAGAATAATGCTCATCAGCCTTCCTTGATATGCAGCAGGCTTTTGACAGGGTTTGGCATAAGGCTCGTACCTCCTGGGACGCCATGGCGGTGCTGCCAGTTCGCGCGACCAAGAAAATGCATACAATTTTATGGTGTGTACCATACCTGGCAATTGTTGGCCACGCAGCCAATCCATACATTTTTTTGGCGTCGTGACCTGGCTACGCCGCCATGGTGTCCCAGTGAGGCACGGCCTTAAGGGGCTGTTATGTAATGTGAAATCACTTCTGCCACATACATATTTTGGAATTCTAAAGTCATATATGTCCAACAGGCTATTTCAAGTCAAAGAAAACAACTACACATCAGATTTCCATGATATCACCGCAGGAGTGCAACAAGGGTCCGTTCTAGGGCCTGTCTTGTACACCCTGATACGTCTGATCTACCACACAACCCATATAGCACAGTTGCGACCTTTGCAGATGATACGGCCTTACTAGCTTCAAGCCCATGTCCCGTTCAGGCGTCAGAGCTCCTGCAAAGTGGATTATATAAAATGGAAAAATAGTTGAGTAAATGGAGAATCGCAGCTAATGTGTTGAAGTCAATGCACATTACTTTTACACTTCGCAAAGAGGACTGTGCTCCAGCTACTCTTAATATACAATATATAAAACCCAACAAAAATACAGTCAAGTATTTGGGATTAAACCTGGACCGCAGACTCACCTGGAAAAAACATATTCAAACAAAAAGAGGTAAACTTAAAATATAGGGGTCTCTACTGGTTGTTGGGTAGAAACTCAAAACTAGGAATCGATAACAAGATTCTCATTTATAAAACTTTGCTGAAGCCAATGTGGGCCTATGGCATTGAACTCTGGTGTTGCGACTCCAATACTAGGGTACGAAACTACATTCTCTAACAGATACCTAATGCGCCCTGGTTCATCAAAACAGAGGAGATCTATGAAATCTTGAATGTGAAAATGGTTAAAGAAGGATCACTTCTTTAACCATTTTCACAACTGCCATGATACCAATTTCAAATCACGTCTCCACAAGCACCCAAACTAGCTAGCAGGACAGCTTACTATTCCTGAAAGTATCCGCCGACTGAAGAAGCGACGTGACATCTTTGACTAGAAAAGTCACTTAAATATGTGACTAATTTAAGGAAGGGCAGGCCCTACAGGGGGCAGCACCCTACAAACCATCCAGACTATATCTCATCTGTTTATAGTCCACATGACTGATTACACGATAAGAATTTAAAAAAAAAAATATATATATATAGGAAAGTTTAACATTACATATAAAACAATTTCTCGTTTTTTCTACTACAGCAAAGTTACAGCTGGTAAAATGAACTGGAACCTCGATGTTATTACGCAATATGTTTCGTCTTGAGTATAAAAAAATAGCGGAATTCCTATTACAAAACTTTAGAATATGAGTTTATCGAGAAAGTTGTAAGAAGCATACCTGTGACAATTCCCTCTTCATCTATGGCTGTATATTTATCAGCATTGATGGTGAAAATATGGTCCACCATCGCTTCCGTCCCCGCATGCTGAAGAAAAAAATCATTTGTTAAGCGAATAAAAAAAAATAGCAAGTGCGAATCGGACTCGCGCCCTGAGGGTTCCGAAAAAACTCACCTATGTAAAGAATTCAATTCCTGATTGGAGTCAAGTTTATTAAAACGCAAAAAAAAAATTGTGACGTGACATCAAATTTTCTGTTTTCAGATTTATTCCTATACTTGTGTTATAAGACCTTGCTTTACGTAAAATTTCAGGATTCTGGGTCAACGGCAAGTACCCTATGAATTTTGATTTCCTCGAGAGAGTCGAAACATACGATTTTTGAGACTTTATGTCTGCCGGCCGTATCTTTTTTGTCTTTAACTTAGAAATTTGATTTTTATCACTCAATACTTCCACGCGTTCCTGAGATAAATGGTCTTGACAGACAGACAGACAGACAGGAAGACGGACGGACAACCAAGTGATCCTACAAAGGTTCCGTTTTTCCTTTTGAGGTACGGAACCCTAAAAACGCCGTCACGGCTGTCGGTCACGAAAGTAATCGTTTACATCAAATAAATGTTATTACATTGACTGTCGATCATGTCTTCGAAGTTATGGAACTTTCATAAATCGATAGAAAAATATCTGACTTCAATTCGAGTGGTGAAAAAAATAATAATTTGCAGATCGCTACGTGATGCCGAAATGAGCAAAAAACTTTTTACTTTGCTGTTTAGGTTGTCATTCAGAAAACGAGATCCTACGAAATTGTCATTCTAAATTATTTTTTAGCATTAAGAGGTCTAAGAAGAGTCCAATAAAGCGTAATCCAAAGACCGTACCAACTGGTAACATCCTGGCTATGAAGGAAAAGTACGTCTAACGTATGCTAAGAAAAAGTTCGTCAGCTACAATAGAATTAAAAATAAGTTAATAAGCTTGAAATAAGCTTGAAATAATGGCAACAAAAAAATACTCAAGAACCTATCTGCGCTAGTAACCAGGCACAGTATACAGTCCATCAAGCTGTTTTAACCGTAGGTATGAACAGAAACTGGGTTATGAAGGAATATCAGCTTGATACATCCATTTGTTCCTGAAAACAAAGTCTACGGAACCCTAAAAATAATATTCACAGACATCCAAAAGAGATGATGAAGATGATGTTACATCTGCTCAACTATTCTTTAATATTAGTGGGGTCGGTGTGAGTGGTGGCCAAGTGGTAACAGCCCCGACTTACGAGTTGCAGGTCGCGTGTTCAAACCCAGCCAAGCGCATTACTTTGTGTAATTTATTTCATCACCACTGGTCTCAAAACGGTGAAGGAAAACATCGTGAGAAAACCGGCAAGTCCTAGAACCGAAAATTTGAAGACATGTTACATCCACCAACGCGCCAACCGCGTGGCGGATTACGGCCCATTCCCTCTCTTAGAGAGGAGGCCTGAGTTTCAACAGTGGGAACATTATAAGGCCGACTATGTAATAACTGAATGCCTTTTTTATATGGAAATACTGGTAAGCTCCAAATACTTAATTATTTCTTTGGCACTCGTCTAGCGTCGACTTAATTGGCTCAGCGCTATTTCTATGGTCGCTTCTGTTGATTCTGGCTTTTAGGAGTTTTATTTATTTACGTACTCATTAAACTTCTTGCAACAAAAAATAACCGACTACACTAAAAAAAAAACACTAAAAGGATCAAAATAACTTTAATTTGGGAAGTCGGTGTTTCTCGGTATTGTTTGTTTCTTATTTAACGCCAACTTCCAAAATTAAAGTTATTTTGATTTTTTTAGTGTTTCTTTTTTTAGTGAAGTAGGTTTTTTGTAAAAAAAAAAATATTTCGCACTTTTTAGTTGCGATACACTTATAATCAGAGTGCCAATTTCTCATGACAATTCCAACTAACCCAAACACTGTTTTATTAAGAAGTTCTTGTGTCTACCTTGCACCTTCCTGCTCCATCATCACATCAGTTTGATATTACCTTATAGCCAAAGTGCATCTCATAAAAATTCTAATAAGCCCAAACACGGCTAGGATACATTGATTAATTGCAGATGTGCGGTGCCTATCTTCCGCCTGCATCATCATCATCAGATCGCTTCGATGATAGCATTTTCAAAATAACTATTCAGAACCATTCATTTATTTGTATTGTCATAGTCGCATAACTATCTTCATAGCGATATCTATGCGAGAATGAAGTTCCGTTGGCCATATCTGGTCTTCTTCATCAGTTCCATTTCACATCAAATGTTACTTTTTGACTGTAAATGCTTAATTTCTCGATGAAAATACCAAATCAATCACTATATACAAAATTACATAATATTTGAGGAGTTCCCTCGATTCCTCATAGATCCCATCATCAGAACTGGATTTTGAAAAAATGGGACCAATCTGGAAGCATATCCTTTAAGAGGAAAAAAATATTTGCAAATCCATTAAAGACGGAGTTCTGAGGTAGCACACATAAAAAAAACATACAACCGAATTGATAACCTCCTCCTTTTTTTTGAAGTCGGTTAAAAATAACAAATCGACTGTCCATATGTAAATAATCGGCATTGAAAAAGCTTACTTTACAGGAGAGCGATTTGAAGTTTATTTATATAATAATAAATATGCCACAACAATCACACAACGCCCCATCGAGTCCCAAACTAGCCAGAGCTTGTGCCATGAGTTCTAGGCAACTGATAAACATACTAATATATTTCTAAATACATACATATTATAGATAAATTACACCCAGACACAGAACGAATGTTTGTGCTCATCACGCAAACATTTGTCTTGGGTGGAAATCGAACCCACGAACTCCTGTATACGAGTCAGGGCCACTAACCACTAGACCAACTGGCCAGTCGAAATGAATATGATTTGACCGTCACACGTTTCCAAGGAAAAATACATAGATTTTAATAGATAGTTAAGATTAAAAATATGTAGATGTCTTCTCGTTAGAGGTGGCGTGGCTTCGGCGATAAGTTATTCGTAGAAGTGCGCATTTGTTGTTAACTGACTCGAATTGGTGAATGAGAGACTTGGTTATTCGACATTCCATGAATGCGGCGTTAGGTTTTTCGTAGCAGCGTGCATCCGTTGTGAAGTGGTTCCTATTAGTAAACATAAGGAGACGTGCTATTCGATTTTACAGTTTTCTGTATCATCTCATTCGAGATCGCATGGCTACGGCGATAAGTTTTTCGTGGTAACGTGCATTCGTTGTTAAGTTTTTCACATTAGTAAACTTACAGGAACTTGTTATTCGATGTTACAATTTTCTGAATTATGTACATAACACAATCATTGAAACAATACCTCTAAGCTAAGCTTAAAACAGAAATAAAAAAGCAAGTCCAGGACCTGTACCATGACGTTTAAAGTAAGATTGTTTCATTCTTATTTCCAGTGTGGGTAAGAGACGATGCTAGACAACCTGTATAGCTCTGTCTCTTACCCACGCTGAAATAAGAATGAAACAATCTTACTTTGAACGTCATGGTAAAACCGCAAGTGTCTTGTGTATGTAAGTTTATATGCTTATGAACTCACACATGATACAGGATTCAGTGTAGTTTACTATGATTGGGTATATCATCATCATCATCATCATCATTTCAGCCGAAAGACGTCCACTGTTGGACATAGGCCTCCCCCAAATGCCGCCACAATTGGATATACTGCGATTGAGGGGTATACTGCTGCCGATTGGGGGTATACTGCGGTATAATTTACCAAAACCTTTAAAAATCGTGTCACTTACATGGCCTGCCAGGTTGAAGTACGGTGAATTGCTCAAATTGATTATAGTAGGCTCGGTGGTGGTACATTTCATTTCAATCTTGATGGTGTTGTCACAGGTGACTTCGAAGGACACTTGTGCCATCAATGTGCCAGGGTAGCCCTCATGGAACCGCTCCGATACGTGGCTCATGATCACTTTCAGGCCGCAGACGTGTGAGCGCCAGTTCACCTGTAAAATATCAATAAGAGAAATAATAAGTCAAAACACACATTTTTATATTGGCCACGTGACCAAACTTCTCGTTTTATAAGTAAGCAACGGGAAAATGAGATAGCCTCTAATTAACTACTTTGTCTTTTTTTACAACGCCAACTAAATATAATTAACCCAAGACTTTACCCGAAAGTCAAATCCTAGGCCTAGAATTAACACAGAACTCTATTCCCATGACCACATACCCCAACTTCACTCATTTCTTCTCATCATATCGGTAAAAGGGGTGGGCGTCATTCTATTGAATTGGATTAGTTAACTAATGGGTTGGTGGATTGGCCGGTGCCAATCCGACTACTAATACACCCTCCTATTTAATTTCATGCATCAAATCCTGAAAATAATAGAGGACACCAGCTCTATTTCTACACTCAAACTGAGATTTCCACCACCTAGATGTAAAAAAAAAATTCAAAATTCAAAATTATTTACTGTGGTACGTACACAGGTAAAAATATAATGTAATCTGTACTAATATTATAAAGAGGTAAACTTTGTTTGTAATGAATAGGCTCAAAAACTACTGGACCGATTTTAAAAATTCTTTCACCATTCGAAAGCTACATTATCCACGAGTAACATAGGCTATATTTTATTTTGGAAAAAAATAGGGTTCCGTAAGATATTAGAGTTTTTCGGACACAAGGTGTAAAAAGTCAACCAGAAAAGTTACTTATTTTGCGTACGCTGCCTAAACTATAAAAGATAGAACCATAAAATGTTCTAATTAATTGTAGATTTTATAAATATCTACCAAAGTGTGTTAGGAGAAACCTACTTTCACGCGGGCGAAGCCGCTGGCAGAAGCTAGTAGTTTATATAGTGAAGTACATCTATGACCCGCCTTTTGGCATACAATTATTTATAAGACTGCTGCAACATTATGTACATTGATATTTGTTTTCTTATTGTTTTTTTTTTAGTTTTTGTATCTTTTACCTATTATGCAAAGTGTGTATGTTCTCGGCAGTTCTTTTTTACATCATATTAGTAATTATCTTAAAACGTAGGACATAGCAGGCTAATAGCTGCAATAAGGCCCTGGTGACCTGTAATACAGGTTTCATAAAGACCTACCACAGGCACCAGTCTCTCACAAAGTTAATTCCAATTTCGCACTCCACTGTAACCCTAGCACTAAGTAACTTGTGTAGAGAAAATAAAGGTAAAACTGTACTATACTGGACAACGAAATAATGGGATTTTTGGGGTTGGGGGAAGGGGGGGGGGTGTTCTATCCCCCGTGAACCCCCTCCCGAATCTAGGAAACGCATACTTTTGGAGATATAAAAGATTGAAATTTTAAGGTTAGGAATCAAAATATTGTACTTTTTATGCATTTTTGGGGGAGATTTGGGGGTTTTAGGGCGGAGGGTCAACCCCTCCCCATGTACCATCCCCCTAAAGTAGCAATTGTATACTTTCATGTATTTAAAAACGAAAAAAATAAATTTTGTTGTCGGAGAGCGCTCAACCATTGTATAAAAATGTTTGTGCACTAAAATAGTTTTCTGGGTGGTTTAAAAAAAAATAACCCTAACCTAACCCCCCACAGTAGCAATTGTATACTTTCATGTATTTAAAAATGAAAAACATAAATTTTTGTTGTATCGGGGAGCGCTCTACTATTGTATAAAAATATTTGTGCACTGAAATATAGTTTTCGGGGTGGTAAAAAAAAAAATAACCCTAACCTAACCACCCACAGTAGCAATTGTATACTTTCATGTATTTAAAAATGAAAAATATAAATTTTGTTGTGTCGGATAGCACTCCACCATTGTATAAAAATATTTGTGGACTGAAATATAGTTTTCTGGGTGGTTTAAAAAAAATAACCCTAACCTAACCACTCACAGTAGCAATTGTATACTGTCATGTATTTAAAAATAAAAAATATAAATTTTGTTGTATCGGAGACCGCTCTACCAATGTATAAACATATTTGTGCACTGAAATATAGGTTTTCTGGGCGGTTTAAAAAAAAATAACCCTAACCTATTGTATAAAAATATTTGTACACTAAAATACAGTTTACTGAGTGGTTTAAAAAAAAATAACCCTAACCTAACCACCCACAGTAGCAATTGTATACTGTCATGTATTTAAAAATAAAAAATATAAATTTTGTTGTATCGGAGACCGCTCTACCAATGTATAAACATATTTGTGCACTGAAATATAGTTTTTCTGGGTGGTTTAAAAAAAAATAACCCTAACCTATTGTATAAAAATATTTGTACACTAAAATACAGTTTTCTGAGTGGTTTAAAAAAAAATAACCCTAACCTAACCTCCCACAGTAGCAATTGTATACTTTTATGTTTTTCAGATATTATTATTTTAGCATTGGACAAACTAAATTCAATTAATTATGTATAATATGTCATTTGGCTATTTTATTTTGTTTATATTATTCGTCATTTTTAATGTAGATTAAAGTAAACTTGCGTTTTGTTAAATATTCATTGTGGCTGTATGAAATAATACCTTTGTCATAATACTACAAACAAGGTAAAAAGTGAACGAAATCTGTCAAAATGGCGTCAAATATTACGAAAAATTATCGATTTTTATCATTTTTTTTTTCTCAAAAACTGTATGTTTCCTAACATTGAGACTTTGTATAATTACTTTTTAGACATAAACCTTTTCAATAAAATATTATGAGCGTAAAACTCGTTGTCCAGTATAGTACAGTTTAGCCAAAATAAACGTTTGCACCAGCAAAGGATATCAAGTTGCAAACCCCACCAAAACCAAGAGTAAGTAGTATTCTTCGGGGTTCCCCGAAGTCTGGCAACTGCATTTATATACTTGAGCATCTGGACAAGCAGCTGAATTGGGCAAAGCACACTGAGTACACCAGTACGAATCATGTGGCAGTGCAAGCACATGCCAGACCGAAACTGCCTTACCTTATCAAAACCAATGTGTCCGCCATGATAATGATGGTGTCCCTTATTGCTGGACAACATGTACATTCTGCCCGAAGGTCTGACTATCATTGTGGCATCTCTGATTATGTTCGCATTCCTGCCAATGGTGGCACCGAAATAAGGATTCCTAGGCTGCAAGTATTCTGTAATGAAAAATATTTTTTATTTATAATACTATTATGTGACAAGTAAGAGTAACCGTAAAGTTTGAACTGATTTCAAACTACCCAATTATAATGTTTTATGTTGATTTATGTTATGACCCATTTAGCTCATAATGTATTTACTAACATCAAAACATTAAAGTTTTCTTGTTACATCATGCATGGTGAAAATAGGATGATTAAATATTATAGAAACCATATCAACATAGAATAGAGTTGTGTTATCGACAGCTCATGAATAAAATTAAAATTCCTTCATAACCATCTATTCTATAACTATATATTATGACCTAGTCCCAGGCCATGATCATAGGCAGTCGATACTATCGTAGCTTAGTGCTATTTCTATATCTATATCTGCTTTTGTTCTTTTCATTTTTAAGTGTTTGTGTGTACATAAATAAATAAATGACAACCCTCCTTACTTATGCCCTTTGTTGACTGCACTATTAAAATTGTTGCTTGTCTACAAACCAAATTAATCTTGGAAATCTAAAAAGCATAGCTTTTTGAAATTCCAAGAGACTAGTTTTTTTTTCTGTGCGATAATCATCTTATGACATCCCCCGCTCTTGGGCGGACCGGAGGATAGTGTCAGACTTTTACTGACTAAAAACCCACTCCTGTTCCTTCTTTGCCTTCGTTCCAGTAGACTTCGACCCTGCTGGGCCCCTACGGTTATGCTGACATCTCCTTGAGGCGCGAGTGGAACACTACGAACCGTCGACAACTTGGGCTCGGACCAGACGGTTTCCGGAAGATCGGGCGGCGAGCTACCCATTGCTCACAGTTCTCAAGCCAGCGCCTACGGTGGCTGGAAATTAAGATCGGGATCCAGCGGCTGAGGCGTGAGGGCCGTTCACTCGCGCGTGCGGCCGCCTCGTATGCTAGCATTACCGCTTCGCAGAAGGAGGCGACCGCCTGCCACTCCTCCTCGCTCCGGACCATGGCCTGTACCAAGACCCGGCGCGAGAGATCACTGCCGCCGATCGCCCCCACGAGGACACGGTGGTGCTTTGCCCAGGCGGGGCACACCTCTACCGTATGCTCCACCGTGTCCTCCGGGCGGTCCAGACATTGGTGGCACCCAGGCGTTTCTTCCGCACGAATCCGGTCAGGAACCTCCCGAACTTGTCATGTCTGGTGAAGACCTACGTCATGCGGAAGGTAAGGACGCCGTGTTGTCTTTCCAGTCACTCCTCAAAGAGGGGACTTACCGCCATAATTGTGGCGTGCCCATCCAAGAGACTAGTTAAGTTTAGCTTAACAAGAGGACTACTCTTGGAAATCTAAATTGCTTAATAATTTGTCTGCCTTTCGCCTATTTAAAAATTTGCCCCATTTTTTGGGAACACAATTTTCACCAATCAATCAAATCAAAATGCAATCAAAAAAATCCAACACAAATGCCATATGATCCGGTCAAGATCTATTGATATAATATAATTTCTATCAGAACTCGTTATTTACTAGTAAAACAATAAAAAACAACAAGGAAAGTACCTTCTAATGTGTCGTAACCAGCTAGAACGTCATCTGGTACTCCTTTTTTGTCGGGAACCGTAATGTTGGTGATGGTTGCGCCATAAGTGATGACCTGCAGATTTCAAGAATTGCATTAGCATTTTCAGTCACTAAATACACTGACACGTCGAGTGGTATATCTTAGACGATCCAATGGCTGTGACAACTATTATGAGTTTGTAAGTGAACTTAGAAATAATTATACAGTCAACTGCATGGTTGGCTACAACACCCAACACAGGGGTGTCATACTAGACACCCCTACACGTCAATTCGTGTTTTTAATCCGCTTTATGCACTAAAAGAAAATTATTTTCTGAGAAAATATGCCGAGTTGCCCATTACGCTATTGCAAATCTTGGTAAAGTGACTGGACCTAACTTCGGTTTATTTTCATAAATATTCTTGAAATCGTCGAGGGTAAGGTTTTCCTAGGATTCATGCTTGACTCGAGGCTACAATAGGGTCCTCATTTAACATCTCTGGCTGGTCGGCTTAGTTCGGCAGCATATGTTGTCAAAAAAATCCGACAATTTACGGATGTAGATACTGCCCGACTAGTTTATTTTAGTTACTTTCATACTATCATGTCTTACGGTATTTTGCTATGGGGACGGGCTGCAGACGTAGATTCTATTTTTATTCTACAGAAAAGAGCTATCAGAGCCATATATAATCTTTGCAGACGCGATTCTCTTGGGAACTATTTAAGGAAATAAACATCCTGACGGTCCCTTGTCAGTACATATATGAAAACATGTATGTTCGGAAAAATATTCATATTTTTACTAATACAAGTGACAGGCACAATTTTAATATTAGAATTAGGATCAACATCCATTCAAATTGGCCTAAAGTACATAGTTCTTTTATAGGGTACTGTGTATAATTTTGTAATAAAATACCACTTGAGATGCGACAACTAAACGAATCCAAATTTAAAACATACATTAAATGCACACTATGTAGACAAGAGTATTATAAACTGGGAAATTATATTCTTAATAAAAGCACTTGACTAAATGCCGGTCCTGCTTCACAGCCACAGCCACTTTTACCTTCAAATTAGTTTTTTTTTAATATAAATTTATAAATATTGGAAGAGATACTATTCCCCTTTTTGTATTGTTGTTTTTGAAATGTTTTTTTTTTTAATTTATTTGTTTGTTTCAATAAAGCTTATGATAATTTATTACCTTTTGTATTTGGAAACAATAGCATTGTATAATGTAGAAGCACTTTTTTTTCAAGTTTTGTGAATGTGAAGTACCATGGAGCATATTTATTAGGTTACAACTTGTTTGACATTACAAGCATGGCAGTTAGGAGTTTGTCATGCTCACTCAAATGTATCCCTGTTAGTGGCACGTGTTATTGGGTCATTTAGTTCCCTTCAGAATGGTTGAGCTGAGTGGGGCTGATGCACGCGTCATGCTCGTAAACTGTACCGTCAGTTGAGACTCGTCATCTCTTAGCTGCCAGTGGCTTAATTCAATTCTTTTTTAAATTTGTTTTTTTTTAATTATTATTACTTATCTATATTGTGCTCACATATTAGAAGCGACAAGAAATATGTAACCAAGATTTATGTAACTCATAAAATGGTTTAAAAGAGTGTCCATGGAGTTTCTTGCACGTTCTTCTCCATAGAGATCTACGCTTTGGAACATGCAATATAACTTAGACTTTTTTTTTGACACATTTTGACAATTCAAGAGTACAAGTACGTTCTGAATTCTGAATTCTTGTCTAAGCTGAATAAAAAAAACAACTGAAAGTCGGTAATCAAATGTTGCACATTTTTTAAAAGAAGAACTTCTTAGGTACCGTGTGAAAAAAGTTTCACTCAAAAATCTCAAACCATGAAGGTTCTATGTCAATTCGAAGTACCTATTACAATTAAACGGCAATTTCATACTTTAACCCCTTTTATATTGTAGGCGCGGGCGAAGTGTGTGATCTTTGCAATTGGAAGTCACAATTTATTATGGGCTTTGCGTTTTTATTTTTAGCTTTGCGTTTCACAGCTATTTAGCATGGCTATTAGCTTTGCGTTTCACAGCTACTTAGCATAGCTATTAGCTTTACGTTTTGTTTTACACCGATTTGATGTTTAAATTTTATTAATAACAATCAATTAATGATTTTTATTAATTTGTTGTAACTCAATAAGTATTTATCTTTAACAATTCAAGAATATATGGAAATAAATCTGCTAATAAGCATATCAGCGACTTTTGGAATGATTTTTTATCTTTTACACGTGAGTAATTTATATTTAAATTAAATAATTTATTCACTATGAACGATGTAGCTGATCATAACAACAGCTTTTTCCTTGTGGTCTTCTGAGAGTTTATTTATTACGGAATTCATTTCCACTCTAACAAAAAAAATCTGATCTTTTTCTCTATTGACCCCAAACATATGCGTATGGTGCTATATGCATGTATCTGGTCGGTCTCTAATCTAATCACTACTCACCTTAAGATGTTAACCATCTATTGAAATCGGAATCTTTTCTGACGCCTTCTCTTCTCTAAAGAGCAATATAACAATATTTACTATTCGACATCGGCAACGATAAGACTGGCAAAAGAGGAGGAAGTGTACCTACCTATTCATGCACTGACGTACGCGCCGACCTATTCTGCAATTTAGTATAGGTCGCATTTTGAGTTTGCTGAATACTTGATAGTTCCTAACCTTTTGTTCAGGATTTTGAGGTAGAATATTACTGGACTACCTGCTATTATAAGTAGGAATTCAGATCTTCCTACGCAAGACAAAAGTGCCTAAGGTAGTACAATAAAATAATTCGGAAATGTTTTTATTTTTTTAATACATACTTTCTCATAAAGGTGATGTGCTTGAGTGCAACAATTATAGAAGAATAAAGTTAATGTCACATACTATGAAAGCCTGGGAGAAAGTTATTGAAAGGAGGCTGAGAGAAGAGAGTGAATTTTCACAGAACCAATTCGGTTTTATGCCTGGTCGGGGTACAACGGATGCCATTTTTGCTATACGCCAGCTGTGCGAGAAATACAAAGGTGCGCATAAAAACTTGCACATGGTATTCGTTGACCTCGAAAAGGCATACGACCGGGTACCTCGTGAGGTTCTGTGGTGGGCCCTTAAGGAGAAAGGAGTGCCTGGGAAGTATGTGCAGTTGATCCGAGCGATGTACAGTCGATGCAGTACCCAAGTCCGGTCTACAGTGGGCACCACTGGTAGTTTCAATAGGGCTGTCGGCTTACATCAAGGGTCGGCTCTCAGCCCTTACCGCTTCCTGATGATAATAGACGCTCTGACGTCGGACATTCAGGAAGAGGCTCCCTGGTGTATGTTGTTTGCCGATGATATTGTGTTGGTTGCCGAGAGTGGCCTTGATGTCCAGAACAAATTGGAGGTGTGGTGACACAGACTGGAGAGTGTTGGCCTGAAATTGAGTAGAACCAAAACGGAATACTTGTTTTGCGATTTCGGCGGTCTCTCCAATCCAGTGCCATTAGCTCTAGCTGGCACGCCCATACCGATCTGCTCTGACTTTCGGTACCTCGGGTCACTCATCCAAGGGGATGGTGAGGTAGACCGGGACGTAACACATCAGATCAACGCAGGATGGATGAAATGGCGACAGGTCACGGAAACAACTTGTGACCCACGGATGCCCCTCAAGTTGAAGGGTAAAGTCTACAAGTCCGTGATAAGGCCTATCATACTATATGGATAAGAATGTTGGGCAGTGTAAAAATTGCATGTAGCGGAGATGAGAATGTTAAGATGGATGTGTGGTGGTGACGAGAATGGATAAAGTGAGAAATGAATATATTAGAGGAAATTTGAAAGTGACTCCAGTTACTGAAAAGTTGAAAGGGAATCGTTTGTCTTGGTATGGTCATGTGAAGAGGAGGGATGAAACGCATGTTACTAAAAGAGTTATGAGTTTACATGTGGATGGATGGAGAGGGAGAGGGAGACCAAAGAAAAGATGGATGGATTGTGTGAAGAGTGATATGAAAGAAAAGAAAGTTAGTGATAGCATGACGAGTGACAGGGCAGAGTGGAAGAAAAAACGTGTTGCGCCGACCTCAAATAACACGGGACAAGGGCAGGAAGATGATGATGATGATATGATACTTTCTCTTAGGTTCCTACCACATTTTATCTGGCACTTATTTAAGCATTGCTTACCTGTACTAACATCCTGTTTTTTGTTTTCCACGTGTACCTCCGGACGATGTCGATGTTAGTGCTGGATGCACATGAGCTCCCCTCGTCTGCGAACTCATATTTGGGCTCCTTCTTTGGCCCAAGCTTTGTTTTAGCATAAACACTTGACCGTCGACGTTCTCCTCGTGGTGCTTCTTTTGGCATGAATCCAAAACCATCCACAATCAATTCTACATCAGGAATCTTTGGCGGTTCTGGCACTGGAAGCCTCTCTATCAATTTTAAACTACCATCTCCACTACCACTCTTGTTATCTTCAGACATTTTATTTAAATATCACAAGAAATTTAGATAAGTCCAAAACTTGAGATTTATTTTATGATATACCAATTTTTATATTTAAAAAATTATTTATAAAATAAAACTACACAAAAAATTTTTTGATGTTGTTTAGTCTTTGTTATTCTGTCAAATGATTTAATAATTGATACATTACATTTCGGTAAAATTTAAAAAAATAAAATCTCATAGGTCAGCAACTTTTTAAATTGAAATCGCCTGTAAAAAGATTTTATATCAAAGAATATTATAAAAACCAGTTGATGCAAACCAATTTATCAGGAAGACTAAAATAGAGCACAACACAAATCAATCCACTATATCAATTATGTACCTACCAGCAGAGTGAAGTCAGCGCAGTCTCATATAATTTTGGTAAACTGGTTAGAGGTAAAACACAAACAAGCAACAGTACGCAAAAAAACAGGCGCTGTTTTTAGGGTGATAAATCATCAAAAATTTCTTCTATATAACAGCCCTGGCAGACATTAGCCTTAACGGGCCTCCTCAATCATGCGGGCATCTCAAAGAGGCGCGCGTGGAACACGACGCGTCATTCTACTACAGAGCTCGGGACTCGAGGATTAGGTACCTCTCGCTCACATTTTCTACAACCTCCTTTGCTAATATTACTGCTTCTTAAAAGGAAGTGACTATTTCCCATGCCCTCTTGCTTTCTACCATGGTCTGGACCAGGGCGTGATGCGAAAAGTTGCCGCCGCCGCCGACCTCCCTCCACCTTATGCTCCACCGTGTCCTCAGGGCGATCTGCACTACGGTAACCCAGGACACATAGACGCTTGGTCAACATTATTACAAAGTCTTCCCGTAATAATAAATATGGTATTTAATTCAAAAACTACATTGAAAAAATTCAACCTTCACACCATTCTTTTAATTCCTATATCCGTTCTAGAATCAATAGATTTACACTAAAGCTAACCTTTTACCATTTAACATTGTCTTTTTCTTTTCCATTCAAGGTTACTATAGACCATGCTTAAATTTCAAATCCATAAGTACTCTCAAGGCTTATTCTACCCAGGCAATTTAAGTTCAGTAGGGCAATAATTACAAATCAATGTCGTCAAGATATTATTTATTAAAATTAAAGTAAATACAACTACAAAGTAAAAAATCCTAGTGATATCTAGTACACTTCTAGAGTTCACATGTGAAATCTATGTTAAGTCGTTTGCGCACTAGGTACAGTACAATACAGACAAACAATAATTTAATCGTCGTTATGACGCAATCAGGCACGAATTTGTACATTGGCAAACATGATCAAACCCAGAATACTTTAACAGTTTGTTTATCGAGGTCCATCGTATCGCTCTTCCACTTTTCAGCTCCGTCCAAAATGTCATTGAGCTCTTCAATGTAATCTACGTCTTTGCAAGGTGACGGTGGTATAATACTTATTATAGGTATTCCTATCTCTTGGAACGAACTCATTGACGAAAACCCACTTTCATCTTCAATAAAATTTGCAACATGATTGTAGTCATTCATCTTGTCCATCGTTCTCGTTTTAGTTTCCGTTTGTGTTTTAATACTTTCTTCTTTTTGGTTCATATTAATATCAGCAAACTCATTTTCCAAACCGCAAGAGAGTTGAGAAGACGATACTATGAACTCTGTCAGAGGCACATCTTTGACATCTACAAACTTATTTGTCAGGCCATTGAAAGTGTCCTCGCTGTCATAAATTGTATTGAGGATAAACGCATTAGTTGTGTCCTCGTCAATAAGATTTAAGGTAGAATTCGATTCGTTATGATCACTGCCTCCGTTAGAAGTGTCGTCATTCTTCAAATTGTCATTACTGTCGTTGCAATTACAAGAGAGATCGGGTATTTTAGTACTGAGTACTGTATTGGCAAGAGTGATCAGTCTAGATATTTCTTCAGTGATCTTTTGAGAACTGTCCGTATCCGACGACAAAGATAATTTGGATTGATTCCTGGAAACCATACAAAAAATAATTAAAGTTAAAATATACTGAACCGAATATATGTATTATTGTAAAGTCATCAGAATTGTTTTTACCAGACACCGTTGTAGTCTTTAAAACCATTCACATTGTTTATGGATTTACTCATTTTTCTGGTGCTTAATCTTTTGCCGGTAGTTAAAGAGTATTCATGTTTGTTAACGTGCAATACGGATCGTGATCGTGGCAAGTCAACGCTGTGTGCGCTTGGCGATGCTTCCCTGTGGGACACCGGCTCTACCGGAGGTCCTGCGTCAGGACCCTGGCACTCAATATGCTCCTTCACTCTGCTCAGGAAACTCACTACCTGCTTAAGTAAAGCTATGTGCATTTGTCTGTTCGCTTCTGTCTGAAAATAAGTTATGTTAACTTGGTGAATATTAATTCACTTTATTATCAAATTGTCATCAAAACACTCGGAGGGAATCATATCAGTTCGCTTATCGCTAGCAATACAAATAAGCAGTTTCAGTTCGCTTTAAATAGGATTGATTTCGCATCGCATCAGTTACAGTAAATATTTTTACTAGTAAAACAATCTTTTGGTGCACCAACAAAATCGCTAGCTTAATTTAATTCTATAGAATACGTAAATGGTTTAATACCTGTGTAAGTTGCCATTTTAGAGTGTCGATTGCCATATTCAAAGCGGTTACTTCTGTGTCTCGTATATTGTAGTTCTTCATCGGCTTGTCCGGGGGTTTCACCACTTCCCCATTTTGCTCCGTACTTCTGATTTTGGAAAGTTGAGGACACTGCTCAATTCTTTCTGGAACCTGCAAAAAAAAAATACATTCTAAAATATTGTTAGTACACAATAAAAGAAACTGTGTCATTGCATGGATTGTCATTAGAATCCAATTAAAGACGGAAGGCGATGAATCACGCACATACAAATAATTTCACTGAACCATCTTAGGGTCAAACATAATAACTGTCGTGCAATTTTGTGACTCGCGTGGTTACTAGATACTAACTATTAAAATAATAGTTAGTATCCAAACAAATATATCTATCCCGTTCAATGGATTGGATAAAATCAAAGACGTACCTATAATTGAAGCTACATTGTAAAGAAACAAACAATACTGCATCCACAATTATCATCAACCATTTGTGATTGTATTTTTTTGTACCGTGAGAGAGGTATTGTGCTTTTCAACCGAATTACGCAAGAGTAGAGTTAGAAAAGAATGATAGTAAAAATACATTGAAAAACGTTTTACAATGGCTATGAACAGTGAACGTTTCGTTGCAACAGCATAGCTGGCCATCTCCCTATAACTAAGTCAAGGTACCTTACTCTCACGTATTCCTAGGAGCCTACCTATGAAATTAGAATATATGAAGTAGTTAGTAGGTACTTTTACACTTAGTGAAAGCACAGATTTTTGAAAATCATGAAATATTCTTTTACAAAAAACATTAGGTATATGAATATTAAAAAAAAAATCAAATTGCAAAACTACTGCTAGGTTTCTGAAGTCGGTTACTAAGCAAATGGTTCCACCAACGGTCCTCTTACCTCTTGTTTAGAATTAGCAAAAAGTTGGGAGCAAGCGCATATGTAGGTGTAAATGATTGGCAGTGTCACAGTCATCCCACGCTTTTGCCTCGATTCATATTGACCTCTATGCGAACAATGAAAGAGTTGTGTTACTTGCTCCCGTTATAATAGCAGTTCTACAAGATTCTAATCTAACATATACAACACTATAGAATGTTGTACATGCGGGAGTATATGCAGCATTACCATACAACTTTTTGTGCTATACAGGGTGTAAAAAGACCGATCACATACCCGTTAACTACACATTCTGTACATATAACTAAGTCATTTTGAACCAAAAATATTGCTGGGAAACAAACTATTTTTTCCATCTTTAAAAAAATTATGCTTTTTATTGCGAGCAATGTAAAGCGCGCAACTGATTGTGCCGGTGTGTGTGTAATAGGTACGTATACGATAGTCGAGACGCGGCACGGCGGCGTCTCGGCGTCGCGCGCGTTTTGCACGGTGCACGGTGTAAGTATTAAGTTCCCTCTCCTAGAGAGGAGGCCAGAGTCCCAGCAGTGGGAACATTAAAAAGGCTGATTATGCTAAGTATTAAGTAGGCTCTTGGTAATCAAACATTTCTGTGTTGTACACGAAATAGGTAGTTTTTAAATAGCCTGAGTACTTACCTACACTGTCCGTCGCTTTAGCTGTCATCCAGCACAGGTGGCCTCTCAACACTAACGAGCTCCGGTTCAAACTGCCGACCTTCCACGCGGAGACAGATGCGCGCCCTAGCCCGCGTGTTTTCATGAACACGCTCCAGGATTCCTTCTTGTGCTGACCGCTGCTTAAGTTCATCAAACACATCAGTAATTTTCTGTCGCATTTCCGCTGCGGTCTCGCAGGGGCGGTCAAACACCCTATCTTTGACGTAACCCCACAAAAAGAAATCCAGAGGGGTTAAATCAGGCGAGCGTGCTGGCCATGCGTTAGGCCCAAACCGTCCGATCCAGTTGTTTCCGAAAAGCGTCGTCAGTTGCTCACGAACTGGTCTCACGACATGAGGCGGCGCACCGTCGTGCTGGTACCACAACCCAAGCCTCTGAACTAGTGGCATCTCTTCCAAAGTGTCGGTTAGGTAGCCAGTAATAAAATTAAGGTAGGCAGGCCCGTCCATTCTCGGTGGCAAGAAAACCGGGCCTAGGATCTGGTTTCCCACGATCCCAGCCCACACATTGTGTTTCCACCGTGTCTGGAAGCCCGTTTCTTGGGTTTCATTTGGATTGACGGAACACCAATAATGGGTATTTCGGCGGTTCCACATTCCATTATTTGTGAAAGTGCTCTCGTCGGTAAAAATTATTTTTTTGATGAAGTCTCGTTCCTGGCTCAACAGCCATCTGCAGTAATCCATGCGACGTATCGCGTCGCCTGGCACGAGCGCGTGCACACGATGGATTTTGTAAGGCCGTTGCCTATCCCTCCTCAACACTTTGTGCACAGTAGAATGGGAAACCATGTGCCGAGCGTGATGACCATGCCGCCTTCGCAATATTTTGGCTGCTGTTCGTACGCCCAATCGTGGATTTTCCCGCATCACAGCGAGAATAGCCTCATGGACCGCTGGTCGTACTTGTCGGCCGCCTCCCAGAGAAATCGGTACTATTGGTTGGTTGTCCAGCAATCGTTGAACAGCTCTGGTGAAGATCCGCGAATCCGTGGGTTGATAAGCGGTAGGATGCTCAATCCTGTACAGTCGCAGAGCCGCAGTAGCGTTTCCATGAGCCATGCCGTAACAATAAATCATATTCACGTACTCGCGCGCCGAATAAACATGAAAAGGCATCTTATCTCGCGAAAGGTGCCTACTACTAAATCAATCCTAAAAAGAACACACTACACCACAAACATACAACGCACTCACAATACACCTACACTAAGCCTATCACTCAAACGCTTCACTACTATCAGTCTATCACACAATATTACACAACTAATAACAGTAATTCGCAACAAAAAATCGACAAGTGCATTCGTTGACATAAGAAACCGAACTAATAACAAATACGTAGGTAAGTAAATTCGCAATAAATAAAATTCCTTTAAATTTCGTTTCGCGGCCTTTTTGATGCTTTGAGCACAGCCGCGCACCGCCGGTGGGCGGCTTTTCCTTAACTTTCTTTGAGCACGAGCCGCTCGCGTGCTATTGGCTGCTGGCGCCAGCACCAGCCTGGTGTAATTACAAAATGTGATTTCATAGATTTAGGTGTCGCTCTAGTAATAAATAATTTCCTAAATTGGGTTTGAGTTTTAATGAGAATTTAGAGGTGGGCTTCAACAGTTTACGTAAATAAAATATTCTGTATGTTGTCTCGTGATTACATTTAAAAAAAATGTCATCAATGAAACAAATAAATGAAATTCTGACTTAATTCTGGGTAGTATTTGTGAAATAGCTAGGAGGTAGTTTTGAAGGCCGCAGTCGGTAGGTAGGTACATGAACACGCTCTAAACACTAAAGACAAGTGGTATCTCAGTTCAGACTGTTGCAGTTGTGCACGGAAGCGTGAGTAGCTTTGATTTTTTTTTTGACGTTGGGAAATTATCAAAATAATCTCGCGCTCTGGTGGAGCGAGGGGAAAATTTTAAGTTTTACTGACTAAAACCCAATGTTGTTCCTCCGGTTGCCTGCTTGCCTGCCATGTCAGGCATCGCTCCTATCGGGCCCCATCAGTTTTGCTGACAGCTTCTTAAGGTGGAACACAACGCGCTGTCCACCAGGGCTTGGTCTTTATCGGACGGAAAGCTACCCATTGCTCTCCGTCCGCAAGCTCGCGTCTACGGTGGCCGGGAATCGCTCTGTAACTCCCGACACACTAAAGAACTCACGCAGGTAAAACGCGCCGCGTGCTTGTTTATGTTTTGAAATGTAAATTAGTTACCTACTAAACATTTTTATAAAGTGAGGTACCTACGACATTTATTTCCAATCATACTTATCAGGATGGCTTCTAGTGCATTAGTCTTACAGCCTTATGCACTAGAAGCCATCCTCACTAGAAGTCATCCTCAAAAATGCCTACAATAATTACGGATTGTAGGCATTTTTGAGGGGCTTATGGCTAAATAATAAATAACAGCCGCAAGGCTCGACCGAAGATTAAGCTACGCTTGCCGAGGTTGGTTCGGGTGATGGGTAACCATACAAATTCCGAAACCCTTTCGGAAACCACGCTAAGCAATTGGTCTCGGCTATCATTCAGTCAACCAAGGCCAAATAGGCAGTCCGGTTAGACTGAAAGGAGACCCCAATAGTAGGGAGAAACCTAAGCAGGTTTTTTTTTTTATTGGGTGGGAAAATCATCTTATGACAAATCCGCTCTTAGGCGGTGCGGGAGATATTTACTGACTAAATACCCACAGATTTTTACTGACTAAATACCCACTCCTGTTCCTTCTTTGCCTTCGTCCGAGGGCCCCGGGTTTCACTTTCACACTACCCGTGGAACCTAAGCAGGTGATGATTAAGCGTATGGAACTTTGTGTGATTTTTCCGATAGCTTTAGGTACGTACCTAATTCAAACATAATAAATGAAATTACGAAATTTACTTTTCCTTTAACATTGTGATCATAAATGCAGGAATCACGTCGTTTCACCTGTTCCTAACACATCTTATTTACCTAGGTACTTAGTGAGGTTTATGTTATGCTTATGTACCTAGTGAGGTTTATTACGTTGTTATTTAAGAAGTTTAAATGTAGGTACCTAGGATTTAAGTTTAGTTTTTAGATAAGTAGAAAGTAACTTTTTTGCGATAGGAAATCATCAAATGTCCCCTCGCGCTCTGGGTGAAGCGAAAGGAAGTGTCCAGACTTTTACCGATTTTTAGTCAGCAAAAGTCTGAAACTCCATCTCTCTCTCTCCGATCGTTGTTCCTTCAGTTGCGGTTTGTATGTATACCAGGGTCGCGTTACGCCCGGGTGTTTCTTCCCGCAGAATCCAACACAGGAACCTTTCAAAACAACCGTGTCCGGCGAGGATTTTAGTCAGGCGGATAGTGAGGTCGCCGTGGCGCGTTTCTAGCTACTCCTCAGAGAGGGAACTTACTACCGCTATCGTTGCGCGCCCAGCGCAAGGTTGCGATTGCGACAGTCGCTGTCTTCATATCACCACAAGATCTCGCCGGAGCTCAGTCTGCCGCAGCGGAGTTTCCCCTCGGCGGCGTTGCATCTTCACGTGTGAGGATTGTTGCCTCCAAAATCCCACGGTGGCAGGTCGGCATGCCGGCTCGCCTCGCAGGAGACCGTGCGGTATCCCTGTATCATTAGGATGGCCATGACCCTTTAAGTCACCTTCAGTCCGAGCGACCGAGTCTGGGGCCCCGTAAACGTCCATGAATCCACGCGGGGTTTATACAGATAAACCCCGCGTGGACCCTCCGGTAGGAGGCGTCTGGATCTGCCAGATTGAGGAAGACCTACCTAATTTCAAAATTGAAACAATAAATAATTAATAATCAACGTTTTTGTTGAAAACGTAAAATCGTAAATTGTTCAATTCATAAAATAAATAAATTGTCCATTCGATCGATCAGCTGAGCGCGTATCGCATTTGTTCGTTGATCTCGGAACCTCGCACGCTAGTGTGCGTGCCACAGCTGGACAGCTGCGTCGAAGCGTGTGTAGTATTTTGTATTCATTGCATTTTTGTAACTTCAAATGCGTAATTTGTTATGAAAAATTAATAATTTTGATAATGTTTGTTCGGAAGAAAGTTTTCTAATTACACTCGGAATACGATTTTGAAAAAAAAAAACATTTTTTTTTTTACTTTGACCTTGAATATCTCTGGAACCAGTGATTTCCCAGGCATGTTCTAGAAGAAAAAAACTATCCCAGTGATGGGTAGAATACGTAGTTTTCGTTTACGTTAAGGGTCTTTTTACACCCGATATACCCACATTACAAAATCTGTATATAATTATTTTTGATTTTCTAAATAATTCATAAGGAAACTTCTGCACTTACGTAGCTGAGTAACAGACACAGACATCCTAAGCAATCATAATGTTTTTTTAAATTAAAATATTTTACTACCAGACAAAGGCTTCAGTACTAATAAAAATAATAATGCCAATTCAGTCAGCCACAATTAACAAATAATTATAAACCTATGACCACAACTTTACGCAGCCTCTGACATAATCAATTCATTGCCAAACAATAACAAGCCCATAGCTGACATATAACTGATGACAATGACGACAAAACAGCTGAACCTTTCAACCAATTTAATGCACATAAACAGGTAGGTACCCGTTATAATTGTAACAGTGGAATTCCACGTAAAACACTGACCTGTAAAATCATAACGGACTCATTATTTGATAAACTATCGTTGTAAATAACTTCAGTAAATTCCAGTGCAGTTGGAAATCTGCCATCAAAGTTAACGGGTATAGCTTTCATCCTATTTACGAAACTGTAGTCATTTTCGGTTCCTTCATCTATGCAGGCAAGTTATATGAAGACTTAAAGTAGGTCACTTTGCCTATAAGAAGATATGAATCTCAGTTTTAATAGGAAATAGTGAAGGACGACGAATAAAGTAAATAGAATTCAAGGTTCTCCCTGTACTTAGTTGAATATATGTTATCTAAACGCGAATCACCCAGTTAGCAAAGTAGAATGCTACCGTACTACGTGTGACGGTTTTTTTTTTTTGCTTTGACGTAAAATACGACAATTATCTCCCGTTCACGCTGTTAACTAAACTACATCTCAACTAGAAGGTACCGTTATTTTGTGTTTGGAATTGACCAAAGCGTTTGACAATGATTCGCAAGAGTTTTATAGGTACTCTCTATATGAAACTAGCTTTTTCCTTTGACCTTGCTGCGTATCTTTTTTCTCCTTCTCTGTCAAATCCATCCAATGGTTGTCCCTATTAATTTTAAGGTTCTAATGTAATTTGTATTTTTGGTGTACAATAAAGAATATATGTATCTATCTATCTATCTACCTGTGGTTTTTGTTATTGGTAACAATAAGTTTGGAATCAAGATCAATAGTCGCATACCTCATCGATATTGAAGCTTTATAATTATATCGTTTATATCTCCTTTTTACACATAGGAAGCACTTCCACTTTCTGCAGTCTACAACGTATTTTTAAACAAACTAACGGTTTCACCGCTTTATAATGTTATTTTAGTCAAGTAAATTAGAATGGCTGCTCTAGATTTGGATAGAAATGTCCTATCCAAGTTATTAAGTTGGTAGTTCCGGTCGGCTTGCGGGTGTCAGGTGGCGGGTGCTGGGTTCCTCTGGTTTCTCAAGTGTCCGGATCGTTGGCATGGAACCGAACACGTGTGATCAAGGCCACTGGGCTACTATTCTCAATTTACAATGTAATTTCCAACATAAATACAGTAGGTACGGAGATTTAATTAAATCCACCAGGGGTCTTGGGGTAATGATCTAGGTCGATGGACAAAGGAAATGTCGGTTACAAAGTCTTCGTTTTCGTTTGTTTTATATATTTATCGGCAGAAAGATTTAGTGTATTAAGATCGATGACAGCTAACATTTTTTTTTCACAAGCGTTCCCACAGACAAAATTTCAGGAGTAAGCCTAGTCCATTACGGCTCATTCAAAAATTGCTACTTTCTGCAGACAAAATAATGGACATAAATTTTAGTAACAGTCCGTAACAAAACATCACACTGCTTACTTCGCCAAGTTCATAAGGTATCATTTTCACCGAGGTTACGTAACTCTGACTCATGGCCCAAAAACTATAGTGCTGTCCGACAGAATTGGCGGTTGCTTGGTTCGGGTTTGTGTAGTGGGGTTAGCGTTTCAATGAGTCGGGTTAGCATCGTGCTGACGGTGAGGCAAGCCCGTCCTGCATAGCCGGCGACGCGTGACGCTCGCATCCGGCCCGAGCCCTCGGAAACATTAAACCCAGGGTAGGGCTCAAAACGCATAAACGGAAAAAGTACCAACAAGCCAAAAATATTGACATTTTTAAAACGATTACAAAAAATAAAACCGATGTGTGTGTACTTGCATATTTCAACTTCATTGCTTTTCACACTTCGAACCCACATACCAGTGTTTCGCCAAACTAATGGTACCGTCTTGATAAATAGATAGATATATCCATTATTGTAAACCAAAAATAAAAATTATATTAGGAACTTAAAATTAATAAGGTGTCGCAATGGGCGGTCTTATCGTCTTGGACTCTTGTGTCGGCAAGACAGTCTTTTTTGGCAGATCAATAGCTGATGAGCTGATTCAGTATATTCTTGACACAATAGCGGTTTAAATTATGCAGATTTAAGTTTCGTCATATTTTATACTTGGAACCATTGGAAACAGTCGTCGAGTCGAGGTGAAAAGAAGCACAAACAAAAACGTAAAATCGTAGTCGCTATTTCAAATAATTGTTTACGAGATCTTGTTATCAGATGGTTTGCTATTAGTCCCGTAGACAGCGCTTTCAACATATTTTAATCAGTTTTTAGGATTCTCTTCTTCTTAGCTTTGGTAGCTTCGGTAGTTGCATGTACAATGGTGCACATAGGACTAAGTGCGGAAACCATACCTAAATAGATAGACTATAGTAGATCTGCGGCAATCCTTCCCATCTTATAGGTAAGCCGATTAAAAACAATATTTTTTTCTATATGTGAGCAAATTAAATATATTATTTTATGAAGGTTAATTTTACAATAAACCCTATTACAGGGGTGCACAGCCGGTGAATCGCCTGAATATAGTAAGTTTACAGTAGGTCGAATCAAGTGTGGCCAAATTGATTCGACCGACTGTAAACTAACTAAATTCAGTGCCCTAAGCTATCTATTGTGTTGTTTAATTGTCCAATGTCGTACCTACTTATATATTAATTTTGTAGTACATACAAATTTAATCTGACCTTTTCATAAGTTGGTATGTATGTGATTTGTCGGATGACAAGGTATTCTATTTCTAAAAACTTCCAGGCTACGAGTGTTCGGTGGCAGTAGGTACTTTGAAAGTGAGTTGCAATGAAAGGCTTCTTGTTAGATTTAAGCTCTAACAACTCTATACTAACCTTCGATTTCTGAGTTAAACCGAAATCTGTCAAAATTTGGCACTAGTAGGGTTAGAAACGTTCTTTACAACAAATGAAATAACACGAGTCAATTATTATACTTTTATGTGATTGACTACCGAAATTATCTTTCCTTGAAGCGTATGTATGTATAATGTAATCTTGAAATACCGTAAGGTATAATGTTCTATGACATAATATCTCTTTTGCATCGTACTCTTTTCGCCACCTCTCGACAGATGCTATTGTTTCAAACACACACATTTGTGAACAACGTATTTAAAACGAGTTGTTTCTTACGTAGTTACTTTTCTAGCTTCATTTATGTCACATTTCTCTGGATATACCTAATGTTGGTACAGACGATAAATAAACATATTAATCCTTTCCCAACCTGTTTTACACTAATAAAAATATTGATCCTGTCTTATCCTGTTTTGCACTAATAAACATGTTGATCCTACCCCATCCTGCTTTATACTAATAAACATATTGATCCTATCCCATCCTGCTTTATACTAATAAACATATTGATCCTATCCCATCCTGCTTTATACTAATAAACATATTGATCCTATCCCATCCTGCTTTATACTAATAAACATATTGATCCTATCCCATCCTGCTTTATACTAATAAACATATTGATCCTATCCCATCCTGCTTTATACTAATAAACATATTGATCCTATCCCATCCTGCTTTATACTAATAAACATATTAATCCTATCCTATCCTGCTTTATACTAATAAATATATTGATCCTATCCTATCCTGCTTTATACTAATAAACATATTGATCCTATCCCATCCTGCTTAACACTAATAAACATACTGATTCTATCCCATCCTGCTTTATACTAATAGGTAGTTATTATCGCCTCATCATCATCTTCCTGCCCTTGTTCTGTTTTATTTAGGATCGGGGCAAAGCATTTTTTTTTTCATTATTTTCACTGACTCCCTTTTCTTTCATATCACTCTTCACATAATCCACTATTTTTTCTTTGACCACCTCTCCCACTCCATCTACTCAATCATCACCTCATTAGCAGAATGAATTTGTTTGAAATTTATTACTTAGCATGAGATAATTTAAGACTACTAAGCTGGCAAAACCACGGCAAAAGCGAGATGTAATTGATATTTTTTTTTTTCGATTCAAGAACCAATTTTTAAAAGGTTAATCCGTGTAACAAAAATATGTAGGTAGGTGAAGTTTGTAGATATCGATATATTAGGTAACATTAAAGTATATCCTACTACGAAATATATCCATAGAAATATAAAAAGCCGTATATGATATCCTAAACTGTAAACTTCAACTAGAAAGTAAACAAAATTAATATTAAATTGTAGATATATCCTGCAATCTGTGTACCTACTAAAAACTCACTCACCTAAATGAAACTAGTTGGTATTGTTACGTTGCGTAGGTGACACACAACCGACCTGTCGCTCCTACCTGACGCAATACTGCGATTTATTAGTATCAACCTAACAGGTACACGAAACACAACAATCTGTCTTCTAGTAATTAATTTCGCACTAAAATGTTTGTTTGAACTGCCCTCAATCAACTTTAAAAATCAGCCGTTAACCTAGAATCAGAGGATCGTTACATAAATATTTCTATGCTTGCTTGCTGGTCATAATTAATGGGTATCATCATCATCATCATCATTTCAGCCGATAGACGTCCACTGCTGGACATAGGCCTCCCCCAAATGTCGCCATAAAGAACGGTCCTGCGCGTCTCGCATCCATCGGATTCCCGCAACCTTCACCAGGTCATCGGTCCACCTTGTAGGGGGCCTTCCAACACTGCGTCTTCCGGTACGCGGTCGCCACTCCAGAACCTTTCGGCCCCAACGGCCATCCGTTCTGCGAGCAATGTGCCCTGCCCATTGCCACTTAAGTTTGGCGATTCTTCGTGCTATGTCGGCAACCTTGGTTCTCCTGCGGATATCTTCATTTCTGATTCGATCACGCAAGGAAACTCCGAGCATAGCCCTTTCCATTGCCCTTTGGGTGACTTTGAGCCTTCTGATGAGGCCCACTGTGAGCGACCACGTTTCGGAACCATACGTCATCACTGGCAACACGCACTGGTCATAGACTTTCGTCTTGAGACACTGTGGTATATTGGATGAGAAGATACCGCGCAGCTTCCCGAACGCTGCCCAGCCGAGTTGGATTCGACGGTTGACCTCTTTTTCGAAATTAGATCTACCCAACTGGATTGTCTGTCCCAGGTAAACGTAATCGTCTACAACTTCGAGTGCAGAGTCTCCGATCTTGATCGGAGTGGGTGCTACATGGATGTTTATCATGACTTTAGTTTTGTCCATGTTCATTTTGAGACCCACTCTTTCGGAAGCTCTACTGAGGTCATTTAGCATTGTGCTGAGCTCTTCCGCGGTCTCAGCCATGACTACTATGTCGTCGGCAAACCGAAGATGAGTGATGTACTCGCCATTGACATTAATGCCTAATCCACTCCAGTCCAGAACCTTGAAGACATCCTCCATTGCGGCCGTGAACAGTTTCGGAGAAATAACGTCTCCCTGCCTCACACCCCGCTGCAGGAGGACAGGTTTCGAGGTCTGGTCCTGTAGTCTGACTGACATAGTGGCGTTTTTGTACAAGCACTTCAGCACCTCGATGTACCGATAGTCAATCTGGCACCGTTGGAGAGACTGCAGCACAGCCCAAGTCTCGATCGAATCAAAGGCTTTCTCATAGTCCACAAACGCTAGGCACAGAGGCAAATTATACTCCTCGGTCTTCTGTATAACCTGCCGTAGCGTATGTATGTGGTCTATGGTGCTGAAGCCTTTTCGGAATCCGGCTTGTTCGGGAGGCTGGAAGTCGTCGAACCTGCGCGCGAGACGGTTCGTGATGACTCTGGAAAACAGCTTGTAGACGTGGCTCAGAAGTGAGATGGGCCTATAATTCTTGAGCAGGGCCTTGTCGCCCTTCTTAAAGAAGAGTACCACCACACCTCTGCTCCACGCCTGTGGCGTTTTTCCCTCGAATATGACGGAATCAAACAGCTTCTGAAGGGCCTTAAGGATCGGTTTTCCACCCGCCTTCAAGAGTTCGGCCGTAATTCCGTCATCACCTGGTGCCTTGTTGTTATTAAGCTGCTTCAGAGCCATCCTAATCTCGTACAGGCTGACGTCCGGGATATCTTCGGTATAGTGTCGGGTCAATCTAGCTCTTGGGTCGTTTGCTAGATTCACAGTGGGTTTTGTGATTGACGTGTACAACTGTCCATAAAAAGCCTCGATCGCTCCCAAAAGCTCCGATTTGGCGGATATGACTCTGCCATCGTCGGTCTTCAGTTTCGTGAGCTGGCTCTGCCCAATAGACAGATCTCTTGCGAACACCTTAGAGCCCTTATTTCGCTCAATCGCGTCTTTAATTTTTCCGGTATTAAAGTGACGGAGATCGCGTTTCAAGGACTTAGAGATCTGTTTATTGAGCTGCCGATATGTGCACGCATCGTCTGAAGACTGCAGAATCATCTCACGCCTCTCCTTCATAAGCTGGAGAGTTTGATCTGTGAGCCTCTTGCTCTTACTTGTACGAGTCTTATAGAATTTAGACCCGACCGTATGGACAGTTTCCACGAACCCATCGTTGTATTCATCCACAGAGCTTCCTAGGCATTCGAAGCGATTTTGAAGTTCGAGCTGAAAGCTCTCGGGGTTTTGGATCTGGATATGTGCAGGACGGAGCGTAGACCTCATCAGTCGTGACCTTTCAAGCTTGACATTGATATTCAATGAGCCCCTTACCAGGCGGTGATCACTTCCGGTTTTCACGCCATTGATCACAGAGACATCATTGAATATTTGCTTCTTTGTGGACATGATGAAGTCAATCTCATTTTTAGTTGCACCATCAGGGCTTTGCCAGGTCCACTTCCTATGCTCACGTTTTCTGAAGAAGGAGTTCATCATGTAGAGGCCCTCCTTCTCCATAAAACTGGCCAGTAGGTGTCCCCGGTGGTTCCTACGTCCAGACCCAAATTGCCCCACTCGCAGCTCGTCACCGTCGCGTTTGCCCAGTTTCGCGTTAAAGTCCCCCATAACCACGGTGAAGTGAGACTTATAACCATGAATGGCCCTGGATACATCCTCATACATGGTCTCTACTTCGTCGTCGGGGTGTGTCGAGGTCGGAGCGTATACCTGTATGACCTTCAGCGAATATCTTGATGATATTCTGAGTATAAGGTACGCCACCCTGGTCGACACACTCTCGATCTTCACCACATTGTTAACAAGGGACCTGTGGACGATAAACCCGACACCTCCTTGGGACTGCTGGTCTCCTTCCCGAAAATAGAGCAGGTTACCAGATTTTAGGATTATCGTGTCCTCCCCCTGTCTTCGGACTTCGGATAATCCCACAATACTCCATCGTAACCTGCTCAACTCCTCTTCAAGTTCGGCGATCTTCTCATCGGACCGGAGTGTACGCACGTTGTACGTCGCCAGGTCCAGTCGTCGACGGTTGATCGATCCCACCCGGAGATTCTTAGCACCCCAGACCCCAGGGCTGCGCCCACGCCCGTCCACGCTAGCACAACCGCTGGAGTCGCCGGGCACTTGGGGCCTGGTTTTTATTGCATTACGCATTTAGGGGGGTTTGGACCATAACCCGCCACGCTGGTCCAGTGCGTGTTGGCGGGTCGCCATAGCCTCGTTTGTTTGTCAGCAGGGTGCACCACGTGCAGGTGAGGTTGGCTTGGATCCCGATAGGTGTTGTTTGGGACCCCGTATACACCCCGTATACATTAATGGGTATACATGTTTGTTTTAATTCTTATGTAAAAGGGGTGAGATATATAACTACGTAATTTGCCTGTAGCGAGATAGAAAGACCTGGAGCCTGACTGGATGTTAGGCGTGCGAGTGAGAGAGAGGGGTGGAGATATACAATTTATATAGTTCCATTGCTTTAACAGTTCTGTTTAGGTCATAAAATGGTTCGCGTTATTAGCTCTCTCCATAGAGCCTCAGATCTTTTTTATTAAAGATTCCATACTAAATATATATATTTGTATCTAAGATCCGGACTAATAGTAGACTAATTATGCAACCTCTCGACAACGCGTGTATGTACAAGATTACTTTTTTTAAGGTTGGAAATCATTTAATGACTTCTCGCGCTTCAGAGTGAAGCGACAGGGCGTGTCAAACTTTTACCGACTAAAACCCACCAGTCCTTCAGTACTCCTTTGCGTTTCAAGAGCACGGTATCCTTTTCAGAAATTGCTGTGGTCCTAGATGTACAAGACTGTCTTTGAATTCAGGCTCCAGCTCTGTATCAACAGTGCAACAACACAACAACAGTGTAACAGTTCAACAGTGGCTTCCAGAGATGGGTTTGTGGAAAAATCTGAATTCCTTAATTTTTTCATCTTCATGATTTTTTACTGGTGCATTAGTGGAAAAAGGGTAACCATGGAACAATACGATATTCTCACTATCAGTTTCACAGTAGGTAAAATATCTTCTGGTATACCTACATCTAACCCAAAATTGCTCTCTAAAGTTTCGGTTTTAATTACTATGGTATTATAGTACCTTTTGCAAGCTCACTAACCCCATTTTGCAGCCATAATCGGACAATAACACTTAATTCTTTTTTTTAATGACAATACCGTTTGTTGGTATAATTGCAAACAAAAGGAAGTGGATAGATACGAACATGACCATTTGTAAAAACATTAGTTTTAAGTATCCTCGTGTAAAACTGTAACAAGATTAACTAGATGCTAAATGAAACGGAACCATAAGGCTGAACTTGTAAACATAGTACTATACACATGGGTATAAGTTAGCCTGAATTTGTTCTTGGTTCACACCAATTGGATGGCTTCTTATTACATGAGACTAAACTGACTCACTAAAACCTACATAAGTTCCTTCATTTGCCCATTGTGTACTAAGGTCATGGTACATTGGGCACTCATGGGCCACGTGCGCCGATCCGCGTCGTTATCCTTACTTTTTATATGGCCACTAGACTTGTAGAGCTACATTAGATCCAAGCCAAGCGACGCCACACGACGCGATTCTACTTACAAAACAGGCGTGGCCCGCGTGTGCGTCGGCCTAATGTAAATGTGTGTAGCTTAACTCTTCCAAACGTTCCCTTAGCCCTGGTCCCGCTGGGCCCCTTCGGGTTTTTTTACATCTCTTGCCTGAGCACTACGGCCAAAACAGGTGTGATATCTGTATGTAGCAGTCTTTGTCATTCTGGAAAAATCCGTATTATCAAAAATCAAAACAACAGCTCAATCAACAGGGGTTTACAGTTTACATCAATAAATAAGGATGCATCGTCGTGTGACCTCATTTAATATCAATGAGGAACTTCTCCTCTGTCTGATTTATGAATAATTCGCTGCCGTTTTGAAATTGAAAATAGTTCTCATTAGAATTTCAAAACGTTTTGCCGTCTGCTATTTGTTTATAAACATATGATCATATATAAGCTTCCTTTGGTCATTTTATTATGCCAGAGACCCGTTTAAGCGTCTCCACTTTTTTAAGAAGTTTTAGAGGTTTCGTGCTTTCACATACCTTCGAAGCTTGCAGCACTGTCTGGCAGCAGGCAAAGGCTTTGATAAAATGATAAGTAAAAACATTTGTAAGATGGAAGCACCATCGCCCGCACCTTATCCTTTATAGCTCACTAGAACCATACAGATGTTTACTTCTACTTTTGGAAATAGGTCACATGTTACTAAAAGTGTTATGAGTCGGTAATACGAATATATGTGGATGGATAGAGAGAGAAAGAGATGGAGGCCAAAGAAAAAATGGATGAATTGTATGAGCACTCCTCATACAATCCATCCATTTTTTTGTATGAGCACTCCTCATACAATCCATCCATTTTTTCTTTGGTTTTAGTAAGAAAATAGAGTTAGAGATAGTGTGATAAGAAACAATGGAAAAGAATCGTGTAGCACCAACTCCTAAAAACACGGGACAAGGACAGAAAGACGAATTGTTACATAATACAGCAAACCAAACATTGCAAAGAAAACTAAAGTACTGCGTACCTACTATAGGATAGTTAATACCTTACAATATAATTCGAATGCAGAGCGTTTTGTCAACAGCTTCGTGCGTATGCGATGAGGCTTACATAAGGTGTAGATAAAGGTGGATGTACACGAGGCAACAAATGTAACACAGAACAATATTGCCCGGGACTTCATTTTTTTTTTATCAACATAGACCTTGTTCAACCTTCTGATGCTCAGATGTATATCGAATGTAGTATTAGGGGTTAAAGTATGAAATCGCCGATTTGTATAATATTGTAACTGATGACTGTTCTTATGTCAAGTTGATGGTAAACTTTCTAAGTAGTATGGATCAAGTCACATCTACGGCGTGTGTGGTGTATGTGGGCACGTGGGGTACTTCAAAACATGATCGAATCCAGCCTTTCAACTGCGGAGGAAGTGTTGTTGGGAAGGGGGTTTCGTTTTAAAATGATTTTTCTACGTCATTAGCGAATAGCTCAGGACTTCATTATATTAATTATTTACTTTAACAAAATATATAACTGTACGCCAGTCGCACATATATCTCACAATACTCCAGATAGACGGGCAAGATCTTCTTCCATTCATCCGCAAATACGTCACAATTAGGTTAAGCATCCCAAAGAACATTTAACGTGGAATTTGCGCGAGGGATAGTTAAACTAAGCACAAGCGATGCAACAGTTCGACTCCCAGAAACAACGAACAATCTGTGCCTCTGATTGCGGCCATTGATCGGAGACAACAGATTGGCATAGCTCGTCGGTGCATGCCGTACAAGATCTTACACATATTAATGATTTGATTTTTTTTTCGTCTAATCTCGAAAGAATTCCTGTACCACAATGGTTCAACAGAAATGACATCCACAAACCCAGAGTTTCTCTGGTTACATTGTTTACTTGGTTTGTAATGTACCCAAAGTTGTCTAGGAGATGGTTAAAAGCGTACATGAATGGAAAATTGATATTGATGCAGGCGTTCCCAACAAGTAGGTTCCAAAGTTAAAGTTTTTGGATATTTTCTAAAAATCAAAGACATTAAATATATATTTTAAATCTCTTTGATAAAAGTATTACGTACCTATTTCTTGTCATAAGATTTATGTATTTGACTCCAACTTACAGTGAACTATAATACAAACAGATTTAATAACGCTGTTCATTAACATTGCGAAGTATGATTCTTAATCGCCTAAATTAATCTTATGCAACTAATAATACTATATGGTCATGGAACGTTAGCTTGTTGTCAATCATGACACCCAGATCCTTCATTCCATTTGGCCTGGTAATGGTCTCATTAATTATTATCACTTTGTAGTTTCAGAAGTGTAGCCACCCCGCCATTGGAAAAAACTAACGCTACGTCGCCGGTCAACTAAAAAACACCAAGTTGCATTGTGTGTCCTGTGTTTTGTCGTGTACCATACCCATCTACACTCTCCTAAGACCAGATTGCTACTTTATGCTTTTGACTTTCTGTTTTAGATTGGGGTGATTAGATAACGGTACGGTAACGGTTGCGGGAGTACGATGGATGCGAGACGCACAGGACCGTTCATTGTGGCGACACTTGGGGGAGGCCTATGTCCAGCAGTGGACGTCTTTCGGCTGAAATGATGATGATGATGATTAGATAATCTTAAGGAAGCAATAATAAAATAAATAACCTTCCTGCACATGCATTTCTTCACTTCAGGTTAAGTTTCTGTCAGAGCCAATGGTTGTAGACAGTATAAATAAAATATGAAAATTTTGTTTTAGTTAAGAAATACACAGGAAGGGACCACAGTTAAGTCTAAAGTATATGAAAACGTAAAATCTGACTCGAAGCGCTTTACTAATAACGTGATAATTATAGTATAATATTTGTGACGCACGACAACCAAGTAGGTTGCTGTATTCGCAAAGTAAGTGTGCGGTTGATAAAGCCGTACAGTTTCATTATGAGCTATACCACCATAATTAGTTCATAAGAGAAACCTATTAAGCTATTGAAAAGGTGAATCAATACTTCTCTTTCATTCTTTCATAAAATACATCAACTAAAAAACGTCAGTGGCATTGCGTGCGCGGGTAGTCGTGTGACTCGTGTGTGATCGGCTTCACTATTCCCCTCACGTTCGCAGTTCGTGTCTGCTTCGTCTGCTAGTATCAGATCCGGTACACCGTCGTTTGTATTTTTAATACACGCAGCATTACGGTGCGGAACTTAGTATAGAGTTTCAAATAAAATATAAATTAGGTACTTAATAAGATTACAATAACCGATAGTCGGTTTAGTGGCGATTGTATTGAAAAATGGATTTGGAAGTCGTGATGGGAATTTGATTTCTGTTCTAAGTGCATCTCTATCAGCTGTTTTGAAGCGGCTTACATAATTTTACGGACGATATTGAATTCGAAGACTTTTCCAATAGTATTTATCATTTTGAGGATCGCCTATATTAATATATGTAGGTACTTAGGTAGACATTTGTAGTCTTGACAAAATCAAAAAGCTCAGATAGATATATATATTCTTATTTCAAGTTAATTTTACATAACAACAATTCAACTAAAACGATCTCAAAACACCGCAATATGTATTAACTCTTCTAACAATTTGGATGTTCAAAAGAAACTAGAGCTAACACAACAAAGCGTGTTATGTAAACATAGGAAGCAACTCGAAATATTTGTTTACAAACACATTGCGAAATAGAACGAAATACTGCGCGCTAAAAAGTCTATCGTTTTCTTTTTGAATGGAAAACCCGTGAAACTGAGAAATATACTCACATGCAAAGTTTTGCACACAACATGCAAACTATTTATTCAATTAAAGATTTATCGATAGCACGCCTTCTAATTATAAGTTGAAAAATGGTGACTTATCATGTCACGATTATTGCAATAATTTGCTCAGCTCAACCACTTCACTTCTACCGGCAGCGTAAATAATCACGCGGCTGTTTACTGTAGGGCTATGAAACCAGAGGAAAAAGTTGTCCGAGAAATTGACATAAGGTCTATGTAGAAAAGAAAAGCCTATGCTTTGCAATAAAGTTGGACTGTGGATGATGATGTAGCCTTTCAATATTTTTTCGAAATTGGTCTTTAGTTGATGTCTCTTGCGAATAGTCTCATTCATAATTTATTTTCATTTGGCCGTGAGCGATTTTTGGGAAGGTATGAATATTTCAGCGCAAATTATTGTAAGATGTTTAGCATGGCATGTTAATGCCTTTCTGTTCTTTTCCCTACCCTGTGTTTAAGTTAGAGCTGGAGAGGGATAGTTTTACTTTGATAAACAATCTTTCGTAACTACGTAGACTAAATCAGTGTGCTAACGGATGCGCAGTTTTTGATGACGACCTGAAACAGACCGTCCAGCGGACGAGCAGATAGTTACATAAAATAGTAGAAGTGGAAGACCAACGAAACGTGACTCTAGAGGAACTAACTATTGAAACGTGGATTAAAAGACAAGTATGGAATAAGACGTGTTGCATCGAGCTCGAAAACATTACAATAAAGAAAAGAAAGTGATGTAGTGTGCTACTGCGTGATATATTATTAATGACTAGCTTCTGCCAGCGGCTTCACTCGCATGAAAGTAAGTTTCTCCATACAAACTTTGAAACCCCATTTCATCATCATAGGGAGTAAATTTTGTAAAATGCTCTCTTTGTGCTCGCCTACGTTATAAAAGGAAGCCTTGTGCAAGTTTTCAGTCAGTTTCTCCTTTTATATATATAGACTAGCGACCCGCCCCGGCTTCGCACGAGTGCAATGCTGATACCGCCGCAACCGCTATGTCCCCGTATTTTAAATCCGTAATATCTTCGATAATATTCACTTACATTACATGCTGTAAAGAGCCATATTGATCGATATTAAATGCACAATGTATTTATGGTACTTAATTGGATAAGAATTAAAGCTGTTTTAAAATCGCTTTGTTAATAAGCCATTATTTCTCGTAAAAAGTAAAGATGGTTATTGTGAGTTTTCCCTAAAAGATAGACATATATCATCGCAGACTTTTTGAAACCTCTAAAATGATCAGTGATTCTCAACTATATTATGCATGTATTATACATATACCTTTCTCTTGAATCACACTATCCATTACATAAAACCGCATCGAAATCGGTTGCGAAGTTTTAAAGATCTAAGCATACATAGGGACAGACAGCGGGAAGCGACTTTGGTTTATACTATGTAGCAATATGTGCTACTTATCGCAATTGGTACGATTGACTGTACTGAATTTGTCCCAAAATTATCAATACTAACTAATCAGATAGGGCTGCGTCAGCAACCACTTCTACATGTACCTAGTGCCAACACTAAAGTTGTCAGACCGTTTTGGCATCTGTCAAAACGGATACAGTTTTAACAAAATTACTTGTGAACCCGTTATTAAACTTTTTTGCACCATTGCAAGCACAGTTAGGAAGCTCTTAGCAAAGCCTAGAAGAAGCACCTATTTGCACTTAAACCATATATTGTTAATATTTGTTCAAAATGATTGACAGTTTAAGGTATTGTACCAACTTTGAGCAAGTACCTACTCTATAGAGGAAGCAATAATTTTGTCATTATATGTGTGGAAGCTTATAATAAGCATTTTAGTTATATTATTGTCATTAGTCAGTAAACTTTTCTAAAGAGTGAAAAATAAATAAAAACAAAAAAGAAATTCTACTGAACTAATTTTTTTTATATAAAATCAGGTTATATTTGCCACGATACAGTTCAAGTTCCCGCTGCTGACCACCTCGCATCATTGGCGTTCGATATCTGTAATCTTTACGTACTTCTGATAGTATCGTATTGCGGCATAATTCCTATAAGTGGGTCAGATTCGCTTAATTTATGGACTTATTTATTCTCTTCAAGTTAGTAAATAATACTATAAGTGTTACTTAACGTGTATTTTTTATGTTATTGCGTTTAGCCAGCTGGAGATTTTACCTGTTGTTCTTGTATATATTTTGTTCTAAACTAGTTTAACTTATTTTTTTATTTTTTTACATATTTAACTTATTTTGTTTCTTCATAAAACAAAACTAAGTCATTTAAATTATTTCAGTATTTTCCGTCATTCCAATTCATAAAAGTTAGTTACCCACTTTCTAGCTGTCCGTCTCGTAATTTGACAAAAGATTTTTAGAAAAATCTTGATAAAAATCATCAATCACTTCACGTTCGGTCTTGGTGATCTCTGATATATTTAATCCCTTGTATTGATCGAGATCGCTTATGTTCAGTTAACAAATTATAATCACATAAGTGCTCAATCATGAGCACATGCGATTCGATTTTTGCGCGACAACTGATCGCGCGATATGATCACCGAACTCCTGTAGAACATAAAATGTAACTATTTAATTAAAACCTACATAAGTCAAAACATTGATTACAATTTATGTAAGTATAGAAACTTATAAATTTCAATAGGATATTCAGAAGACCATGTTCTTTTCACCACCACTGACACCTAAGATCTTATATGACGATATGGCATAAAACCGTATGATTATGATGGTTTCCTATATATGACCGACAGACGTACGATTCGACGATGAACGACCAATCAGCTTCATTTATTTATTTTTGACACTTCAAACAGAATGAAATTTAAAAGCAACTGCTTGCTTGCTCACGGTTGCACACTGGAATATTATTTCTGGAATCGTTGATCCAATCTAAAACAATATCACCAAATGTTGCTAGACACAGCTACGCTTCGCAAAAAGATAATGCAAATATACACCGCTCTTAAATCTTTTTCCACGCTCCTAGCGGTACCCGCTATTCTCATGGCCTCGCCTGCACCAACATAGTTACTCCATGAAAACTCTTTGTGACTCGGTTTATCGTTCACACGGGAAATATTTATAACGCATTATTAATCTGGTGCTTATTATTATGTCGCGTCTGCTTCTTGACAGAAAGATGGCAGTGGTACTGAAGTGATGGTAGGTACGTCAATGATTATTTATATGGGAGAATTGAAAGACAAAGCTGAGAATTAGCGGTCTGAAATCGAGTTCAGTTCGAACGAATACCTTAACACGAATTTCCTGTAATACTGTATATAGAAAAATAGAGTGTATATGTTACCGGCAAAACTCAAATTTTAGGATAAATTAGTTTCGCCTAGGCCAAACCTGCGATAGTCTAAGTGAACAAGCGAGTTCGGAATTTTTGGGTGCCCCGACACGGAGAGGTTAGGTTAGCTTCCGTCTTAGCCTTCGTGGTTATTTTTTTATAACCACCTAGAAATAGGAGCCCCGCTGAGCGGGGCTCCACACGTGTTCGGAGAACTGGTTTGTTTTTTTAGTTCATCCTATAATCGGGTTTGGGCGGTGGCATATATACCGACCGTGGCTGAGTGGTAATGGCCCCGACTAGTTGTAGGTCGCGGGTTCAAACCCAACCAGGCACATTACTTTGTGTAATTTATTTCATCACCAAAGATCTCAAAACGGTGAAGGAAAACATCGTGAGGAAACCAGCATGTCCTAGAACCATTCGAACCATTCGAAGATATTCACCAACTCGCACTGGACCCGCGTGGTGGATTACGGCCCATTCCCTCTCCTAGAGAGGAGGCCTGAGTCCCAACAGTGGAAACATTATAAGGCCGACTATACTATGGGCTACGAGTTGGGCGTCATCAGTACCGGATCAGCTCCTATAAAGAGCAGGCAAAAGGACACGCAGGAGGACACTATTCTAGTCTATGAAGTAACACCACATTTACACTCCCGGAATGAGTTATCTTATGATGAATCTGTATCAAAAAAAGAAGCAGAAGAAACCTCTTTTTTTCTTTCTCCTAAAATTTCATTGGGGATTCCTCATACCACTTGTTTTTTTCTATCCATGTCTTTCAATAACAAGTTCCAAACAAGTTGCGTCTAAAAAACATAACAAGGCAATTACTGGCTGATGGCACCGCATTGCCGATTACCTGTAGTCTGTACCAAATAGACGCAAGTAATCGATTAGGTATCCAACATTGAGCAACTTTAAACAAATTATCGTGCTTGACGACCGTGCCAATTAGGGGCAATATTATTGCGGCTGAGACGTGCTACCTATTTTGTGAAAAACATTTGAATTTTATTGATTCCTATATCTATCTGGTTACCTGATTAAGGATTTTTTTATTCTTCTTTTTTTTGTGCCGATGGACTTGAATAATTTATTTTCTGATCAGTAGGTATACCAATACCATGTTACAATATATCAGGACCAGATTACCAACAACCTGTACAGCTTTATTATTGGCTTCAAATAATGTCTGAAAGGTGCAGGTGGTGGTAGAGGATTGGCAGCATAGTAAGTGTCGCATGTTCTGTGAAGCAACTGCACACTGGGACTGTGTTTGAGATGGGTCGAGCAAGTCTCATTTGGCCAGGTTGTTTGTGCAGCCGCCAACCTGGGTCTGCAGTCGGTTAAGAGATTTCCAGACTTATCACTGCAGTTCGAGTTTAGGGGGCGAAATACCGAAGAGGAGATGAAGAGTGAGAGGAGTTGGGTGTTTTTGTTCTCTTAGCTTTGTGTTATGGAAAAGGAAGGAAATAATTATTGCAACCAAACCTCACATTTAATTTGTAATGATCGAGGAATCGCTAAGTTAGGCAAAATGTTGAAGTAATTAGCTATAACCTAGTAGTGTAGATCGATAGATAGTATAAACCAATTAATTTATCCAAGAATTCACTGTACATTCTCTAGAGCTTGAATCTAAAAACTTGAATACCGTATTTATTTATCCTCAACTCAGAAAACTGCCTAGTCTTGCCAACAACAAACAAGCTTGTAAAGCTTACATACCTACAAGTACTTGAACTCTCGTATTGCTTAAATTGACCAATTTGAGTGTGCATTTTCATCTAGATCATATTAAACTTTGCAAGTTCAAAAACCTTTCCTACTTCCATTTTTTATCTCTAAATAATTCATAGGGCTACGCTCCGCCGAAGCGAGCGTTAAAACAATTTTGTTGTAGGTGCTTAGTTTTATATCTACGAGACAGGTGCGCAGGCGCATGAGTCATCCAGGGCCGGATCCAGGCGAGTCGAGTATGTGAGCAGTGGCCACCCAAGTGAAACAACTTAATATGTATTTATATCAAGAGCCTTGGCATAGAAAGAGTTTACGCTACGCCAACCATCGTTATTTTTCAACAAAAGTGTTTTTCTGTTTTTGGTTTGGACGTAATTGATGGATTGTTGAGTAGGTATCTACCTTTTTGACCAAGAGGTTTACCTAGTTTTTATCGGATTTAAACATGAAAATCATATTCAATCAAAATCGGAATAAATGACTGAAGAAAGTACAAGTAAATAGTAAGAAACATCCGAAACAGGGATCCTTTCTCTCCTGAATCAAGGTAGCAAAAGGACGGTAACGTTGCTAGCAGTTACTTGTTTTAACCCTCCGTGTTCGTTTTCGTAGCCAACGGGAAATTCACAAGGAATTCCCCACGAATAAAATGGGGTTATCGACGTAAAAATAATAGCTTGACTTGAAATTGACAGGACGATGGAGGGTTCCTTTAAAGTAATTCCTATTATCTATCTATTGTTTGTTTTAGTCGCCAAGTTCCCAAGCATTCACGAGATGGTGTTGCAGATTTCTGATTCATAGGAATCTATTTAAATCTAGCAAATCATACCAACTGTTTGTTATTCCAGATGGAAAAATCTAGTATTGCTTTGCCCGACCCGAGAATCAAATCCAGGACCTCGTTCTCAACAGTAGCACTTGACTAAATTACCGGGACAGTCTTCCAAACATCATTTATATTTAATTAAGTAGGTTCAAGTATTCCATCATTGCGTAATAACTGCGTAAGGGTATGGGTCGTCCGCTACATTTAATTAGGTACTTATTTCCCGTCCAAAGTTATAGACAACCATATTTGAATTTAATTAAATACCAGTTAATTTACACTTCTATGTTAGAAGGCTCGCCACACAGGCAGTGAACCATTGCTAACAGCAACCATTAGTTACCAGTAACCACTCGCTGATTTATATAAGCGACTTTTTTGTGGTTAGATGGTTTTACAGGTTTTTCTACGTGATGGAATTCTCGTATATCTACTACAGGGTGCATATTTTACTCAGTTTCGCTTGATTTCACCACACTTACGAAGGTGTAATCAAAAGCATAGCACAATGAGCACTATTGGCACAGAATATCAGGAATCACTCATAAACTAACAGGCTAAGCTTTTACTAACGGCTTCGCTCGCATAAAAGTAGGTTTTTCCATACAAACTTTTGACGCCCGATCTATCCCCTTTTTTTAAGGTGTGAAATCATCTAATGACTTGAATTTTGTAAAATTCTTTCTTAGCGCACGGCCTACGTCATAATAACTATCTGTGTGCCAAATAACAGTGCAATCCGTTCAGTGGTTGGAGCGATGTATTGATAGATCAGTCTGTCAGTAACGGTTGCCTTTTATGTATTATAGGTACTACCTACTTACAGATTTGGCTCTGTGTATAGATGCAGAGCGTGTCTCTAGTCTTTACAGACGCAATGAGCTCATTTTTAAATAACAACAACTGCATGAATCTACGCGGTAAAGCTTCACTTCCAGAAGTCCGGCCATGGATAAGTGGCCATTTTTTAAATTTTTTTATTACTCCTCCGTACCTCGGAAAGCATGTTAAGCGTGGTCACGGTGGTCATTTGAAGATATTTGACAATCATTCAGATTTTCTGGCTATTAGTCTGTGTCAGCACAACTGTCCGAATCCGACTCGGCTGAACAGCGTTGCGCGGTATCCTCTCGTCTAACATACTACAGTGCCTCAAGACAAAAGTCTATAAACAGGGCGTGTTGCTAATGATGACATGTTGCACTGAACCTCATCAAAAGGCTTACAGTCACCCAAAGCGCAACGGAAAAGGCTTTGGAGGTATGCGGAACAGAGAGTCCCGCAAACCTCCGTTGACAAGGGAGGATCCTCCGACCAGACGGATGTTATGTCCGGTGGGCAACTGCTCGATAGATGATTTCGGGTGATTTTTTTGATTCGTTCTATATTCAAATCGCGCGGAGAACTTTAATTGTGCGATGCAGGATTAGTTCTTATGCGATGCCATAGACGTCGCTACATCACTCCCCTCCGGAGATCGGAGATCGATGGTTCTTGATGCTTGCCAGGCTAGTGATAGGTTGGTTTCAATGGGTCAGAACCGAATACCACATCGTTCTCGGTGAATCGGACCTGTCTACAGTGATGCCTCAGTGATTCAGGGTGATGCTGTCCTTGTAAGTCGGGATGAAGCCCCAGTCAGTCGGGGTGATGATATCTCAGTGAGTCAGGATGATGTTGCAGGCTCCAGTGAGTCGAAGTAGTGCTGCTGGCTCTAGTGAGTCGGAGCAGAGCTGTGCGACGTAGTGTTTGACTGCTGGCGTCGACCTGGAGAGGTTTCTTCATAGCTCTTCCTGTGACTGGCCTAAGGTGCGCTGTACTTAGCCAAGATCGCTAATGAAGCTGAGGGTGATGACCAGGTATAACCAGGTAGGCATGCCGGTGGTCAGGAAACCCTTTATAGCCGTGGGTGCTGGCTGTATGGCTGGCTGTCCGAAAGCTTAAGGAAGTATTGATGACGTCACGAAGTAGTGACTACACGAAGATTGAGCTCACGTTTCACTTTGTCGAAGGCCGACCAATTTGAACATATGCGCAACAGAGAGTAAAGTCCCGCCAACCTCCGTTGAAAAGGGAGGATCCTTCGACCAGACGGATTTTATGTCTGGTGGGCAACTGCCCGACAGATGATTTTGGGCTGTTCTAAATGTTCTAATCGCGTGGAGAGCTCTAATTTTACGATGCAGGGATTAGTTCTAATCTTCATAGACATCGCTACAGGGCTATGCTCGGAGTTTTCTAGCGTGATTGCATCTGGAATGAAGAAATCCGCAGGAGAACAAACGTTACCGACATAGCTCGAAGTATCGCCGAACTTAAGTAGCAGTGGGTAGGGCATTGCTCGTAGAATGGATGACCGATGAGGGCCGAAAGGTTCTAGAGTGGCGACCGGACACCGGACGACGCATCGTTGTAAGTCATCCCACAAGGTGATCTGATGACCTGGTGAGAGTCGCAGGAATGCGATAGATGCGAGACGCACGGGACCGTACATTGTGGTAACACTTGGGGGAGGCCTGTGTCCAACAGTGGACGTCCTTCGGCTGAAATGATGATGATGATGACCCAAACATTTTCTCTCCTTGTTCAAAACAAAATAAACATAAACTTTAACTGTTCTATTCAGACAACACTAGCTACTGCAGTATATGGCCTTCCTACTTTTATAGGGATAAAAAATATTGAACTAGCGTGCCAAGTGTTATTAATTTAATTCTAAAAAGTATTCGTAACTCTTTGTTCTTGTTTTTAACTACCAATCAGTTCCGTGTTGCATTTTAGCCAATTATATTTGAGTTTCTGGAAGCACGTTCTATGTTGCATAGTAAGTATTCCAACTAAACAACACACACACACACAGGTTTCCTGTCTGTAAGGAGGATGGGCTTTAATCTACCACGCGGGTGTATGAACGAACCGTGAATGTCACATTTCTTCGATTTATTACAAGCTTTCATTTGTCTTGCAATGTTTCATATTTTTTTAGGGCAAATCTTCCAATTAACAAAAAAATTGACGTGTAAATGTTTTTTCATTTATCATTTAATGGTTTTTCAAATAGTTGCCCCTTACTGAATGATCTATATGGAGAATGGATGCGAGACGCACAGGACCGTTCATTTTGGCGACACTTGGGGGAGGTCTCACCAGGACGTCGGTCCACCTCGTGGGAAGCCAACCAACGCTGCGTCTTCATCAGTCATCAGCGAGAAATGTGCCCAACGAACGGCCAAAAGTATTAAGTCATACGAAAAATCATATGTTAAATGTTGACTATGAATCTGTAATAAACATATATTGTTTTTGTAATCCTATTTACCTAGCCGTTATTGACCTAGCCCTCATATTTCTATATGGAAGAAGTAAACGAAAGCCGGACAGAACAGGCTAACAAAAGAAGAGCATTCATTTATTTTTTAGTTTTCGCCGAACATGTTTCACCCTTGTAATTTTTCACCTACGCATATCGGGGAGTGCAAACTAATCCAACATTTTTAACAATCCGCCATATTGCATTTAGAAATAAATCACCGAGCATGAGCATAGGTAATCTAAATTGAATATGTTTGAAAAATTTCATCTCTTTTCAAAATTCATTCGCAAGAATAAACAAACATACAAACATTGCAAGTTAAATAAAAACTTGTAAAAATGAAAACAAAGGCATTAGGCCACAATCGCTTCGCAATTTGCAGAAAAAATCGTGTTCACAACATTACAACGCTACACATTTGAAAGTGTTTGACATTCCTCAGACGACCTCAACGACGGAAGTGTTACGGTTGTCTATCCACAACTCAGCAGAAACTAGGAAAACGCTCGTCAAAATCGGTAATAATACAGTTTACCATAACCACGCCGTTTTATGTGGTCAAGGGACGTCACGCCTTGTCAGTGACGTCACACCTTCAAACGATCTTCGTCGTAGTATTGGAGTGAGTAGAACGTTAACGCTTATATCAACTCCTAGCCTGGCGCAGACGGGCCGGTGACCTATAATCCGGTTAACCACCCGGCAAAATTAGTACTAAATAAACTGATTGATAGATTCTTAAATTTTCAGCCTGAAATAAAATCATAACATGTTTTTAACGGGGTCGCTTACAATGGGCCTCATCAGATGACCTAAAGTCACTGGTCTGATCTCTAAGCTGCCAGTTGCTATTTTAATAATTAATTTAAATTTTATTTACGTTGTTCTCACATGATAGTAGCGACAAGAAACATGTAACCGAGATATTTGTAATACATAACATGATTGAAAAGAGTTTCTATGGAGTTTCTTGCACATTCTTCTCCATAGATGTGAGATGTTTTAGCATAATTTTTTTTTTGACTGTCTGACTTCTTAACATTTCAAAAGTACCTGTAATGGTTTATTTGAAATAAAATGCTTTGGATCTTTGAATCTTTTTTTAATATCCGATTTTGATGAAAATATTTTTTTGTTGTGGTACCACCACTAAAAAGTACCCCTCAGTCATACCTAAATACCTTATAGCCAGAATGGATCTCATGACAATTTGAATAATACAAAACACGGTTATATTAAATTAATTTATTACAGAGTTCCGGTGCCTAACTTCAGGCTTCGTCATCAGATCACTTCGATATATTCCCCCTCTTCTTTCAGTCAATCACCGACTACACATAAACAAAGCAATTTTACTTGTTACGACAGTTCTGCTGTGATCCTATAAGGAGTTCTGTTCCATATCTTCGAAGTATATGATCAGATCATAACAATATTTCTATGGGACCAAATCGGAAGCATAACCTGGCAATAAATTCAATAAAAAAAAAACATTTCAAAATTAGTCCACGATTGACCGAGAAATCGGTGAAAATACAAAAAAAAAACATACATTCAGCCGAACATAGAACCTCCTCCTTTTTGAAGTCGGTTAAAAATAGTTGGCGATAGCTGTAGGAAAAATAAAAAACCGGGCAAGTGCGAGCTGTACTCGTGCGCCCTGAGGGAACTATCGATGACGCTAGTAAACTGCTTCAGGAACTAGAACCCTTCTCAAACACAGACCATACGGCAGCCTTACATTCTCACTGCCAAGGTCCGTGGTGACGTCCTCGTCCGCTCCCTCCCTAACTTTAAGCAATATCACCTCAAAATAATAATAAAAAGAACTAACCCGGCCCTTGCTATTATTACTCATGGCTGGAGGCTTAAATTTGATTAAATTCGCTACAGAAAGTCCGGTTAAGCAAACGTTAACCTCATAGGTTGTTCTACAAGAACTCATAAAAAGAGCATATGAAAATAATTTTTGAAAATCACCTACTAACAAGTCTAACGTACCTCTATTTAAAACATGCCTTATTTTGTCTAACCGTATGTTAGACAAAATATAAAAAAGTCTATTACAAAGCGCAAAAAATACACATATAAAATACTGTTGCCGTATAGATCTAGCTCCAAGAATATAGATCGCAGATACCCAGTTGTGTGAACCGTTCGTTTTAACAATAGTAACAGTAACCTTGAAAAAAGTCTGGTGAAGAATCTCCTTCTTTCAGCTATAAGAAAAAACTGACAATGGATAGCGTACCGATAGATTGATTTCCGATCGGCTGCGAGAATTTACAGTTTATGATTATCTTATTTTATTGCGAATTTCGTACCTGTCATTGTCTCAATTTTCAAACTTATATTTTAAAGAAATTAATTAATTTTTTGTTTGTTTATCTGTACTCTGGCAGTACGATCAATGTAAATCTTTACTATTGCCGAGTGCTGCTAATTTTTGTCCAGAATAAAGCCCGATCCTTGTGAGTTGAACCACAAGGACGTAGTCACGGGAAAACGCTAGTTTATTTTAACCAAGAACTTTTTATTTTTTAGAAACCAGATAATAACGACATAACTCGGTGAATCGGAGCAGAGCACATTGCAAGATAAACAGATGGTCGATGGGGTCGAAAGATTCTGGAGTGGCGATCGCGCACCGGCAGACGCAGCGTTGGAAGGCTTCCCACAAGGTGGAGCGACGACCTGGCGAGGTTCGCAGTAATCCGATGGATGCGACACACAAGACCGTTCGTTGTGACCACGTTTGGGGGAGACCTAAGCCCAGCAGTGCTAACTAGCTTCTGCCAGCGGCTTCATTCGCGTGAAAGTAGAAAACAATATACTGTACATAACGAGTCGCTTAGTGACAAAACAGTAGCACACAATAAGTAATAGTAGTACTCAGATGAAAGAATTTTTAAAATCGGCTCAGTAATGTTTGAGTTTATTTTTACAAACAAAATTTTGAAAAAACCTTTTCTCTTTAAAATATTAGTATCTAGATGTTACCGATGGAATGCGGAATACGTAACATGCGCATTAACTAGGTAATTAATTTCTACACACTATAGTCTCTCCTAATTTTTCCTTTTGCAGGTCTGCCGGAAGAAATTTCTTTTTGAAAGAAACAGTATCTTTGTACCATTTTTTAAAATAATATATCTTCTTCTGTATATTTGTGTGTACATAAATACTAAAATAAATAAATAGATGACGACTTTTGAACATGACTGACAGAAAGACGGAGTAATCTATAAATGTTAAAGGAGAAACTGATTGACTGACATATCAACGCACTGTCGAAAGTCCTGGGTCTAAGATCAAAGGGTGCAAACGGCAAAGCTGCTGGCAGAAGGTAGTTAATTATAAAGTGTTTAAATATGAAGAAGTTCATCATCATCATCTTCCTGCCCTTGTCCCATCTTATTTGGGGTCGGCGCAATACGTTTTTTTCTTCCATTCTATCCTGTCAACCGTCGTACTATCACTAACTTCCTTTTCTTTCATATCACTGTTCACACAATCCATCCATCTTTTCTTTGGCCTCCCTCTCCCTCTCCACCCATCCACATGTATACTCATAACTCTTTTAGTAACATGTGTTTCATTTCTCCTCCTTACATGACCATACCAAGACAAACGATTCCCCTTCAACTTTTCAGTCACTGGCGCCACTTTCAAACTTCCTCTAATATATTCATTTCTCACTTTATCCATTCTCGTCACACCACACATCCATCTCAACATTCTCATCTCCGCTACATGCAATCTTTTTTCATCCGTCTTTTTCACAGCCCAACATTCTGATCCATACAGTATGACAGGTCTTATCACGGACTTGTAGATTTTACCCTTCAACTTGAGGGGCATCCGAATATGAAGAAGTTGTAAAGAGAAAACAATAAACAAGCATGTTACGCAGCATCATTAATTTATTTATTTAAACTTCATGTACAGTGGTGGTACATAGGCGGACTTAATGCCACAAAGCATTCTCTACCAGTCAACCATTGGGTTAAAAAGACAACACTGTGGTAAATAAATAACAGATATTTTTGCAATAGAATGTAGTATCATTAAATTAAGTGGCTTATAATAATAAAATACGTATATATGCTAATATAATAAACTAATAAATACGTATAAACGTATAATTTAATTCGTTTTCTACACGAACGCAATCCACAAATAGGTATACCTATGATACAGAAATCAAGAAAATTTTGCGATCATTCGGCGGGATACCAAAAAAGGCTTTGGTATTTGACTGAGGGTCAAAGACTCGTAACCATCAAGTTTGATAAGTTGACCATTCTGTATAAATTGATACAGTCATTGATAACTAGTTTCTATGTGGTAGTACCTTCTATAAACGTACAGATCGACGTTACTTCTTATAAATTGCTTGGCTGATACGCTTGTTAACCATCTTCAATTGCTTTGGCGATTTGCGGGATTGTCATTTATTTACTTTCGTTTAAATTATAGGTTTATTATCTATTTAGATTACCACTGATGTGCGTAATCAGTTAGATTATATGATTGTAAAGTGGAAAAAAATGTTTAAGTTCTTATATTAACTAGATAATCTTCAGGCTTCCTGGGTAATCAGGTTTGCTTGACTGGAACATGCGAATTCGTGGTAATTATTAAATTTAAATTCTACTTATAATGTAAAGTTTGATGAAATATTTATTTTAGGGCACACTGACATGGACAGGTCAGGTTAAAGGCTAAGGTCATGCGAGGTTATTTTTTTATAACCACCCAAAATAAAGTGAAGATAATCTGCTACTTTAAGATAAATTTAACACTTTAAAGGATTGTACCCGTTAATGCGCATATTAACGTATTTCGCATTCTAACGGTAACATCTATACTAATATTTTAAAGAGAAAAGGTTTGTATTTTTATTTGTAAAAATAAACTCAAACATTACTGAGCCAATTTTAAAAATTCTTTATCTGAGTACTACTATTACTTATTGTGTGCTACTGTTTTGTCACTAAGTGACTCATAATGTACGGTATATTATTTTCTACTTTCACGCGAGTGAAGCCACTGGCAAAAGCTAGTTAGTACTGCTGGGCTTAGGCCTCCCCCAAACGTCACCACAACGAATGGTCTTGAGCATTGCATCCATCGCATTACTGCGACTCTCGCCTGATCGTCGGTCCACCTTGTGGGAAACGTTTCAACGCTGCGTCTTCGTCTTGAAGAATACATAGGAGCCCGAAAATCTGACAACCAGACTTAACAAGTGATTTCGAGGTACCCAGTAACTGGGTTGTGGAGTGCAGACTGGCAGTAGGATAATGAAAATTTGATGGTATTCAGCTGCCTCGGGTTAGATTTGGGGTGAAGGGGCTAGGTTAAAGCATGCGCTAAGTTGGTTGTCTACTTATAACGACCTTCCTTACATGTTATGAAACAAAGTCCCCACTCCGACTCCGTCGTCTTTCTGTATGTTCGCGATAAACTCAAAACTACTGAACGGATTTTCAAGCGGTTTTCAGCAGTAGTTATTTAAGAGGAAGATTTAGGAGTATAATACATGTACTTTTAAATGAAAGAAGCCGTGAATTTAGATGATTTGTAACATCCGAGCAAACCTGGTGTGGGTCGCTGGTATCTAAGTTTATAAAGTAAGCCAATGAAATAAAAACTTTAAAAGAAGGACTACGTTTTGAAATAAATGTTTGGACAGGCCAATGTTCTGATTAAGGTATACAGGGTACCCTGCCGCCGCAAAAAACATCCCTCGTCGGGAGTAGGGCCGATGTCTACTAGAGCTGCAGTAACGTTCGAAAGAATTAGCGTGATCATGGTTCCAAAGGGCAACTGAAGAAACACAGGAGGATTTTGGCACTCCACCAACACCAGGAGAGGTTAAATAACCTCTCCGTCATGGTATAAGAGTTGTTTCAAATTTAACGCTTTTTTTTTAATCTTTATTTAAAGAGTTTTTTTGCTACTGCCTGCGAATATGACACTCTATAGGAACCTAAGTATACAAAACATAATGAAATAATTATAAGTGTTAGTAACTCCATAACTTGTCCGTCGGTATCGCACAAAACTATATGTAGGTATGATTTTAATTAGTTCCTCCAAGCATAATCAGCCTTTTAATGTTCCCACTGCTGGGACTCGGACCTCCTCTCTCTAGAGAGGGAACGGGCCGTAATTCACCACGCGGGCCCAGTACGGATTGTTAGATGTCACACGTCTTCGAATTTTTAGTTCTAGGACATGCCGGTTTCCTCACGATATTTTCCTTTCCCTTTTTGAGAGCAGTGGTGACGGAATAAATTACACAAAGTAATGTGCCTGACTGGGTTTGAACCCGCGACCTACAACTCGTAAGTCGGGGCCGTTACCACTCGGCCACCACTGCTCCTCCAAGGTGAAAGGAAAACAAGAATAAAATCTAACAACACGCATACTACGATTCTTAGTTTTTATAGATACGATTATTTTTCATAATGATCTCGTTTCCATCATCTGCCGAACCTTTACGCTTTCCAGTCTTACACGATACATTAAATATTACTATTCTTTCTCAATGGTAAGGACATAAATGCTTAAGCAGAGGTAGCCCCGACTTGCAAGTATGGTAATGGGTTAAAAAGCACAACAAACAGGTTAAAACCCAGGCCCACACCGTAGTGTCATTTCATCACCACTTTCAAACAAGTGAAGGAAAACATCGTGAGGAAACCGGCATGTCCTAGAACTAAATTTCGAAGACCGGTGGCATCCACCAACCCGTGGTCCTTCATGGTAGTTTACAGCCTATTCTCTCTCCTAGAGAAGGTCAGAGTCCCAGCTGAGAACATTAAAAGGCTCATTAATAGGCTAAGAATATTTAAATGTTCTAAAGGCATTTAGATCGATTTTCTCATTTCACATAATTGCATACCCATATCCATTTCACGTATAAGAAGCCTAGGTAGATTACAAACTGCCTTGGCGTATCTAATGGTGACTACGTTTTTATTTAAAAATACTAACTAAAATTACAATAACATAAAAAAACCCTACACTTATCAAACTAAAATATGGCGAAAAAATCGCTATCGACTGGTAATGTGCCCAAAAGACTGGCGGCTTTGCCACGCTGTATGGCAATGCTGAGCCCTGAAACCTGAGCCTCTAACTCTGAAAGAGCCAGTTCCTCGAGAGAGTAAAGTTCCTTCTTTGAGAAGGGCAGCGGCTCACCAGATATATCCTGACGGGTAGATATATCTTAGGCTCTAAACACACGCACCACAACTACACCACATCGCAGTGACAAAAATTGGTTACGTGTGAATAGTGTCGCTGCAGCTTCGCTGGTAGCGATGTAGTCGATATCACCCACACAGTTGCGTTCGACGACAAAATGTGGTCAATGTGAATGAAACTATTTATTTTATAAAAAATAGCCCAATTAAGTGTTTTTGTTATAAAGAATCCTCCCTTTTCAATTAAGAAACTTGACACTATTCGAGAGGAACTTCGTAAGCGTCAATTTGCGTTATTTGCGGGAATGGGTTTTCTCTTCCATAACACACTAATTTTATAAAGGCTAAAGACTGTGAATGCGTGTATGTTTGTTACTTCTTCACGCTCAAATGGCTGAATGGATGTGGATGAAGATACCCATTTTTTGACCCTGGAGTATGTTCCCTGAGGACAATTTTCTACATTCAGACGGACGAAGCTGATGGCAACTGCTAGTTAAAAAATACTTATGAATAATGCTAATAGTATCTAATTATTCTATTAATTTAATGAACAATAAGTTACAATTTTAGAATGATATTCTATATATATAAAAGGGAAAACTGACTGACTGACATATCAACGTACAGCCGAAACTACTGGGATTAGGGTCGTGAAATTTTGCATAAGGTTTTCTTTTATGACGTAGGCGAGTATAAATAAAGAAATTTTCAAAATTCAGGCCCTAAGGTTATGAAGCGGGGGTCCAAAATTTGTATGGAGAAACCTACATTTACGCGAGCGAAGCCGCGGGCAAAAGCTAGATTTTTATTATGGAAGAGAAAGCTCATTCCTGCAAAAAACAAAAACTGTCGCTTACGATGAGGTCTACGACATTAAGTTTTACTTTGGCTATTAGCAAAACACAAAACAAAATGTAATAATCTCGTGCCTACAACTTGTATGTACAAGTCACTTGTAACAGCCGGTCGATGACCTTGGCCGTCGAGCTATGAAATTAAACAAGAACAATATTTTCGCACGCGTGCTCTAAGAAATGACTTAATGAGTCATTATCTTGTTCGTGGCTAATAAGCCTATGTATTTTGATAGGTATACTAATTAGCTAAACATATGGGAAGATGTCGTAATGAGGTTAATTTGGTTTACACCCGTTGCGTTTCAAGCGTTGCGCATAACATTAATTTATGTAAACCCGTTTCAGATAAAATTGGTCAAATGGGGTGAATAGAAACAAAACTTCAAAGGGTATTTTCATGATATTTGAACATTTTTTGCAACATTTAACTGGATGGTTATTCTAAAAAGTCAATGCTTTGTTAGAAGCCGATAATATGGTATTAAAGTGATAAACCAAACCAAGATTTTGTTTCTATTCACCCCTGCGTTTCTATTCACCCCGTTATACGGTACCTATAATAAATATGGTTAAGTTCGCTTTGAAAAACCGACCCAAAACCTAGCCGTAATTTTTTATTTTGTTGTTTAAAACTCTTTAAATAAAGATTTTTAAAATGCGTTACATTTGAAACAACTCTTATACCATGAGGGAGAGGTTATTTAACCTCTCCTAGTCTTGGTGGAGTGAGAGGGCGTGCAGACTTTTAATAACCAAAATCCTCCTGTTTCTGCAGTTGCCCTTTGCGAACCGTGATCACGCTAACTCTTTCAAACATTACTGCTGCTCTAGCAGACATCGGCTCTACTCCCGACGAGGGTTGTCTTCTGCGGCGGCTATAAGGTAGGTAGGTAATACCCCTAATCTGAACACTGGCCTATCCAAATATTTATTTCAAAATGTGGTTTTAAAGTTTTTATTTCATTGGCTTACTTAATAAACTTAATTACTTACTTTAACTGTATCCTTTTACACCACGCAGCCAAGATGGGTTTCCTCTAACTGTAACTCTATACACCACGCAGCTGAGGTGCGTTTCTCCTATTGACTACTTTCAGCATTTTCGATTATAAGAAAGCTAATGAGGACCATGAGCAGAAGTTTTCCGCCATTTTTTACGAACTGCCGCGGTGCCTTCTAACTTATTTTATCCAGCTTACTATACTATACTCTTAAGACTTCATATATGTATGTCGATTGAACAAAAAAAACTGGACATTAAACCGACTAAGTTCGACCGAGTTATTACAGTTTTTGTTATAACTGCAACGTAACAAAAACTCCCGCCAGTCTTGTTCCAAACCGGCTAGTTCATATTTGTAGGTAGCTCGATGACAAAATCTTCCAATTTATTTGAGAAATCTGGGCTATGTTGGCTCCACGAGTCATTCTGTATTAACTTTGTTCTAGAACCTGTTACATTTTAATAGATACCTATTGTCATTTGCTTCTGGATTTTAGCTGTTCAAGATGTACACCTTATCCTACAGCTTCGCTTCCATGGTCTGTTTTCATAACCTATGAATATGTGGGTTTGGGAATACAGTCATTGAGCGTCCAACGAAGGAGTGGAAATCCCTGCCGGAGTCCCCTGACAGCTACAACCTAGGCGTATTTAAGTCAACAGTGAATAGGTTACTTATAGACAAGCAAAGTCCATCATCGATCACATCCCCCGTGTGTCACCAATATGCAGACCACCCGGAGGACACGGGCGACTACACGTTGGAGGCGTGCCCCGCTTGGGCATAGCACTGCTGTGTTCTCGTGGTCAGCGGTAACGAATGCTCGCGCCAGGCCCTGGTACAGACTATGGTCCGCATTGAGGAGGAATAGATGGTGGCAACGGTCGCCTCCTTCTGCGAAGTAGTAATGCTAGCGAAGGAAACGGCCGCACGTATGAGGGCACGGACATCCTTAAGACCCAGCCTCCGAGACCCCTACCCCACCATAGGCGTGAGCTTGCCAACGACTGAACTATCACTGAATCTATAATTTTATTTGATATAACTCATCAGTTATATAAAATATAATTATAGATTCAGTAGTTACGAGTCCTAATTTATTTCCTGGAATAAATAACCCAAGACGGAAGAACGGCATAGCTTTTTAGAAAAAAGCAAAACCTTTGACAAACGGATGGACAACCAGACAAACATTGAAGTGATTTTCCTACCAAGGTACAGAAACCTCGGTGTGAGAAGTCTGCGCCGCTCTTTGCCTCTTTATTTTTAGATTATCGACATTAGTAAACTTTCGGTATAGAAAAACCTGCGAGCTTGGTTTTCCGTTTTTACCCAGGTTAAAATGATCCGTGGTCTTTCTTCAGAAAAGAACCATCATAGCCGTAACATCCCTCAACCAATCCCAAATATAATGTACGTCACAAGACATGTCTTATTTTCCCTTCTGTTCAACAGACAACCAACAATGGCACCACATTCTGACTCTTCCAGAAACTTCCAGTTCTATTCCTTAAAAAAAGGGAAGAATTTTCTGTTATATGTAATTCGCATTTGAGGAGAGTTTTGTGAAAAAGATAGGGACTCTTTAAAATGAACAGACACTAACATAAAGTAATTAAACAAAAGGGTGATGTATTGTTATGTGAACAGATTACCATAAAGCAGCTTGACAATAAAAAAAAATAAGTCATAAGGGGCTGTGCTGTATAATGCGCACTTTTGTTAATGTAAAACTTTCTATGAATTAAAGACTTCAGTGCTTTAATATTAAAAACTGATAAAAGAGCTTTTATCGTGTGTTAGTGATACAGTAAAGCAATGTTGTCATTAACACGACCGTGATTTCTTAGTAACATTCATCACGTACCAGTGAAAGAGAGAGTAGGGTAAGTGGAGTAGGGTAGAGTAGTGGTGGAGTAAAAAAAGACACAACTGTCAAAAATGTTAAAATGATAGCCGGGACCAACGGCTTGTTACAAGAGTCTAATAAACACATATTAAAGCATCATTAAACTTTCAAAAGGATGAAAAATAAAAATAGTGCGAGTCGGACTCGCGCCCTTAGGGTTCCGTACAAACTTACCTATGTAAATAGTTCAATTCCGGAATTGAGTCTCAAATATTTTTTCGTATTTTTTTTTTTTGTTACCTTGCAAAAAATATATAGTTTTCAAATTTATTCCTATACCTGTGCTATAGGACCTTACTTTATGAAAAAAATGAGGATTCTGGGTCAACGGGAAGTACCTTTTGAATTTTGAATCTCTCGATAGTGTCGAAATATACGTTTGTGGTGACTGTCATGTGTGTCATGGCGGACTGAGTTTCGGCGGGATCTCATGGTAGAATAGCGACAGCGACTATCGCTCTTTGAGGAGTGGTTGGAAAGACCTCACCGCGTCCTCACCTTCCGAATGACCCAGGTTCTCACTGAACATGGTCAGTTCGGGAAGTTCCTGCACCGGATTCGTGTGGAAGTATCGCCCGGGTGCCACCACTGTGTGGACCGCCCGGAGGACACGGTGGAACACACGGTAGAGGTGTGCCCGCTTGGGCAGAGCACCGTTGTGTTCTCGTGGGGCACTAATGTCTCGCCCCAGGCCTTGGTATAGGCCATGGTTTAAACCGAAGAGGAGTGGCAGTCAGTCGCTCCTTCTGCGAAACAGTAATGCTAGCATAGGAGGCGGCCACACGCGCCAGTGAATGGCCCTCACGCCCCAGCCGCCGGGATCCCGATCCTGATTTCCGGCTACCGTAGGCGCGGGCTTGCTAACGGCGAGCAATGGGTAGCTCGCCGTCCATCCATCCGGTAACCGTTTGTACCGATCACAAGTCGTCGACGGCGCTTACTATTCAACGCATGCCTCAAGAAGATTTCAGCAAACCATAGGTGCCCAGCAGGGTCGAAGCCTACTGGGGCCAAGAGACTGCTTCTGTAAGGAAGACTCGGCCCTACTATAAAAGACATCGAAGGACTGTACAGAAGTGGGTTTTTAGTCAGTAAAAGTCTGACACACCTTCCCGTTCCGCCCAAGAACGGGGGATGTCATTGGATGATTTTCCCACCTAAAACAAAAGACCTGAGTATATGTACAAAATAGATAGGCACATGCCGTTCATTGTCGCAACACTTGAGGAAGGCCTATATCCAACAGTGGACGTTTTTAGGCTGAAATGATGATTAGATAGGTACAGAAGTCAATCTACATACAAAGCACGGTCGAACAACGCACACACAGACACCGCTCACGGACACGATATCTCAGCCCGGTTGGAACCAGTGCGAGGGCGAGTGCCATCCGTTTGAGACACGCGTCTGTGAACGTTTTGGTGCAATAATGGAGCAACAAAAAAAAGTTATAACTGTTCAGTGGACGGTTATTTAAATTCAACATTAATTGGTAAATTATCTTTTTTTAAGCTACCAGTTGTTTCAGAGAGGTAAGCAAGTATTTGCTTGTAGTTTGTATTTGTTTTAACGTAACGCAGAACAGTTAGGTAGTTAAGTACCTCAGAGGCCACCTGCCCCGCACCGAGCGGAGCCGACCCTAGCGCAACCGTCAAGCGTAGGCACGAAAAGTGAATTACTTACATGAGATTGACTTCAGCCCCCCTAGCCAAGTTACAACCGTAACGTTTCGATCGTCTTTTCGTCGGTCGCCTCGAGTAGGCCACGCCTCCGATTCCTTTATTCTGACGTCATCTCAACGCTCAATCACGCGGTCAGAACAAAGGAATAGGAGACGTGACAGACTCGAAGCGATCAACGAAAAGAGAATCAAAACGAATTGGTTGTAACTTGGCTAGGGGGGCCGTACTATTTTGTGGTATATGGTTTTAATTTCAACTCGATACCTCCACGCATTCCCGAGATAAAGGATCTTGGCAAACAAACAGACAGACGGACAACTAAGTAATCATATAAGGGTTCCGTTTTTTCCTTTTGAAGTACGGAACCCTGAAAATTTGTTCGCAAAAGATTAAAAGTGTCACAGACTGGAATTCGAGGCCATCCATCCAGTCACTTTCCGATCGCGATCCGTAGGCGTCTGCCCACTTCATCTGAGCAACGTCTGATAAACTATATTGTCATTCTATTGCTTAGTTTATCTGTCTGTTATCATTTTACCACGGTTACGTGGGAACCGAGTGAACGTACCGTGATGATAAGAGCTAGCGAGTTAAACTTTGTAGAGTTTGATATGCCTACGCGCGTTATTTTCAATGAAGATATTTATCGGCTGAAACTTAAGAATGTTTGGAATGTTCCTACGATTACCTAAATTTCTGTCCGATTATAATTTAGCTGTCTTTATGGCTAGAGTGAATAAAGGGTCTTGACAGACAAACACACAGACGGACAACAATATAATCCTATAAGGGTTCCGATTTTACCTTTTGAGGTACGGAACCCTAAAAAGATTGATTGATATTATAATATTAATAGGTCTGAGAAGACAGTGTACACCGGTCAACATTGCACGCAAAAGTACAATAAAAATTGTAATCTATAAATCCGCGAAGTCTACAGTGTTCTCACATTCATATTAAAAAATTGCAATTGTATTTTAAATTAAGCATACTTATTTAAAAGACCTTCATAACCTACTACAGTATACAGCACGGCGGCCTGACATCTTGAGAGTCTGGAGATCGTCCAGTTGCCTATTTCGGCGAGTATCGAGAATGCTTGATGTATGTATGCCAACGAGGTCAAGAGTGTCAAGATTGTCCGGTCTGCACAAATCAGAGGAGACATGATAATAACGATTTATTAGTATCAGGGTTTATAAATGTATTTTTTAATAAAAATACATTGATCAAAGATTTAAACAAAAGTTACTTAATCACTGACATCGGTGAATTTGAACATAATGGCTACATTATTTATCAATAATAATGGCTTCATCACGGATAGTGTGAAAGCGAAGCCCGGGGCCCCGGGATGAAGGCAAAGAAGGAACAGGAGTGGGTTTTTAGTCAGTAAAAGTCTGACACTATCTCCCGCTCCGTCCAAGAACGGGATTTGTCATGAGAAGATTTTCCAAAAAAAAAATGGCTACATTATCCTTCTACTTCTTCAAATACTTTCACAGCATATTCTGCCCCACCAAGTCAAAAAGCCAATTATCTAAAAAAAAAGTCCTAGAACGCTCTACATCACAAATGGTACTTGAAAAACCCGTAACATTATTGGAATATTGAAAGTAATAATCTGTAGTTGTTACTGTATATGCGAAAGTAAACAACTCTGATTATTTGTTACGTCTTCACGCCTAAGCCGCTGAACCGATCCTAATGGCATTTCATTTTTTTTTTTATTGATATAAACTAGTGCTTGTAAGCAGTGATGCAATCGTTGATTGTAAGGCTTACTAGTTTATTAGGAACCTATTCAATCTAGCCACCAAAATTATAATCGGATGGGAAGACCGCAGCAGGCAAATTGTTCCAATCCTTCGATGACCGCGGTATAAACAACGAGGCGAAACGCTAAGTCCGGTCCGAAGACGTTTCACAAACGTAAGGGTGGATACTCGTCGATACTTTTTATCGTGAGATACTTTTTATCCAAGCCGGTGAAGCTGCAAACAAAAACTGACTGACTGACATATCATCGCGCAGCCAATACTACGGGTACTGGGAGTGTGAAACTTTGCAGAAGGTTTCCTTAATTCAGCTCCTGATGGGATGAAACGGGGTTCCAAAGTTTGTATGGAGAACCCAAGTTTCAAGCGGGCGAAGCGGCTGGAAGCCAGTTTATACATATTTTATGTATACATCGCAATAGTGACGGCAATCGTCTTTACAAAATACAATCGTAATAAAGATACTGCCCTACTAAGAGAATAAGTAGGCTTAGTAGGGTAGTATCTTTATTGGAACATATGAGACGATACCCATTAGATAATTCTATCACCGACCATCAACGTCGCGTACCATGCATTAAACGGAGCGTATCGGGCACCGTCAAAATATACATAGATATATATTCTATATCGATGCACGCAGATGGTAGAACAGTAAGCAGACGCGTCTGATGACGGTTATGCACGGGTATGATACGCCGTTGATACGTTCTTGTCGTCTTAGTACGTAGTTCGTTTAGTGTTTCATGTCCAGACCAGACTCCTAAAATCTAAAATCACCTTAAGCAAGCATGGGGACAAATGGTGGTGCCTTCTCTGTATAAGACGAGACCTTTGCCAGGTAGATACAGCCGCTTGTAGCAGAGACACCCAATTCCTACATACTTCATCACCCATCAAACGTCCCCCAAAACGCGAACTGCAGTAGCCAATCTGGAAATCTCTTAACTGACTGCTCAGGTTTGCCGCTGCACAAACCATCTGGCTAAATAGGGCATCCTCGACCCATCTGAAAAACAGTACCAGCGTGGAGCCACTTCACATGACGTGCGTCGCCGGCTATGCTGCACGTCCTGCACAACTACCTTTCAGGATTCATATGAAGCCAATAACAGAGCCTGAACCGGTTGCCTTATACTGGTCAGAAAAAAATCTATTCAAGTCCATCGACACGAAAAGAAGATTCAATTCTTCTTGCCTACATTTGGATAATAAGGTTAGATAAAGTAAGTACATAATATTTCAAGTACCGATGTATTTTAAAAGCAGTTTCGCATTATTTAACCATTTTCTCTTAAGCCTTTCCTTTCTAACTAGTTCTACGAGGGAGCGAATGAATAACAATGAGTTTTAATGCTTATAACATTTTACATGCTGAACTTTAGGAGCCTAACACAGTTTTGTTTTTTTTTTGTTTTCCAAAAACATTTCGTTAAGAAATGTTATATTTTATTACCATGTCTGGTCCCACGAAGAGAAATAGGTACCTATACTATTCAGCGCAGAAAACTTTCTAAGGAATACAAAAACTTTTTATTGTACACTTAGGTTTAAATGAAAAACTTTTTCGATTAAACCCTTTAAATGTTAAAACACTTTAGAATTCCAACCGTTGATTAAAAAAAAATGTATGAAAAAAAATAAAGCTAAAGACACGATAGTTGTGCCATGAGAAAAAAAAAAATTCGCAACAGGTTCGTGACAGCTGTTACTTAATCGGCGTAACATTCAGAACGACGACCTGCAACCCTAGTAACGCCTTGCCACTCGCCCAGTAACTTGCTCAACGGATAACATTTCTTTTCAAGATGCACTAGCGCATTCGCTAGTGCATAAACCATTGTTTATCATCTTCCGTACGTAACTTAGCTAGATACTCTTAGCTAATGCACTAGAAGTTTTTAACAGTTTTCATTTTTTTAAGCCACGAATATAATTACATATTAATTAGTCTTTTATAAAGGCATAGCAGCGGTTGAGGGTAAATGCATTCAAAATTCTTCGCTTACGATTATGAAGGTTCTATCTTGTAAGCAGTGAGTAGTGCCAAATCACACGGTATTGCGCTGACCAATCGAAAGCAATCTCTTAAATATCACACGTCTCATTACATGCTGCAATTCGTAATACATTTTGAAACTAACCATGGTAAATAATAATAATCATTAGACGCGATCATAAATGATTATTTTAAAGATGTAGTAATCTTGTCATGAGTATAGAATTAAAATTTCGCAATTTTATCTATTCTTATATTTTGTCTTATTTACTACGGATAACCTTACACCAGATCCCACGTACATTTATAAGGAAATACTACACACCGGTACGCAAAAGTAAGAAAGAAAAAAACATTACCTAGTCCTAAGGTAGTGCTGATTTCGCTTTGTTTTTGTGAAGTAACATGGCGGCAGACAAGCAATTATTATTTATAAGCATATAATAAAGTATTTGTACAGTTGAGACAACGACATTTATACGATTTTAATAGCTTTCGCATTGTCTCGTGTATAGTTTTATTTTAATTTTTAAACTTCTGTTTATTCTAATGACTATATCTCTTCGGTTTCTTCTTACAAGAGCCAGATATGCGTTTCTAATTTATTAAAACCTCTTATTATTATAGTTAATGCGGATTGACATATCATCAAATGTTTACGCTTAAACTATTTGCCCAATTTAGCTAGCTACATCTTGGAAAGCAACCATTTCATAAAATGGTCGGTCACTTAAAGAAGTGATTAATTCATAGATCTGGCCACACTGGTCAAACTTTTAGGGATCCATACCTCAAAAGTAAAAAACGGAACCCTTATAGGATCAGTTTGTTATTCGTCTCTCTGTAAGTCTGTCTGTTTGTCTGTCTGTCAAGACCCTTAATCTAGGGAACGCGTGGAGGAGTCGAGTTGAAACTAAAACCTATGAATATCTACTCAAGTCTGCGGTCCCATGAAGCTGTGAAAAAATCAACCATCTAAGTTAAACGTATGTTTTGACACGCTCAAGGGAATCGAAATTCAAAGGGTACTTCCCGTTGACCTAGAATTCTGAAATTTAGCATAAAGCAAGGTCCCATAGCACAGATTTGAGAATAAATCTGAAAACAGTAAATTTGTTGTTACGTCATAACAAAAACCTTTTTCTGTCAAATCAGGAAAATCGACTCCATTCGGGAATTGAACTACATAGGTAAGTTTGTACGGAACTTTCAGAGCGCAAGTCCGACTCGCACATGCCCAGTTTTTACGTAAATAGCTCCAATAAACTTCATGAGTAGCTTGAATATATTACTTGAAAATAAAACTATTTGGCGTATGATTTCACGAAAAACAATATACTTTACGAAAGTGCAATAAATCATTGCGCGTTTTGTAAAATTAAATAAAATCCACTGTTAGCGTAATTATGAATGCGCGTTGTTTAATAGACAGGTGAAGTGATGATGAGCAGTTGCAATAATATACGATCACTGACAAAAACAGCAGCAACTGACGGACAGATTTCATTTCTCATGTTTTTTCTTTAAAAAAACCTTCCGAGATACTAAACTGCATAGTCTTCTAGATTTGATCAAGATTTGAAAACTTAGAAATATACTAATAACAATAATATGTCATTTCGTGTTAGCACCCTTTTTATCTATGTATATTCATAACAGTTTAGAGAGGGGCCAGTCTTAACATAGTCTTGACATAGTTCTTCGTAACCAGTCCAGTTAAGTCTCCCAAAACCATAGACTTCTTTATCTTTGTTTTCTATAAATGACAATAGTTTTCCACCAACCGAGGGTTGTCCTTGGGTGCACTAGCATAACATGAACAGGGATAATCATCGGTTGGTACCATGTTCCATGAAAAGTGTACAAGGGCCTGTGCGAGTTAGTTTCTGCCCCTCGTACGTCTCCTTCCAAAGGCTTAGCACCCCAGGGTCCTGAGATATGTAAGTAAATATATAATTATTATTAGGCACCTTGACTTTTAGTTATATACCTAATAAACTAACTTATATAACGTAATACAACATTTTGTTAGTAAATTCACGTACTTTCCTAAAAAAACAACTTTAGTTCAAAAATCAGAAACGTTTATTTCAAATAGACCAATTACAGGCACTTTTGAATTGTCAAAATGTCGGTCAGTCAAAAAAAACAAGTGAAGCTAAATTGCACGTTCCAAAGCGTAGATCTCTATGGAGAAGAACGTGCAAGGAACTCCATGACCACTCTTTTAAATCATAATATGAGTTACATAAATGTTGGTTATATATCTATTCTATCTATCTATTTAGGTATGTAGTCCTATGTGGACCATTGTACGTGGGCCATGGCGGCCATAACCTTAGGTGGGCTCATTCCAACCAGCCAACCTCTCTCCAAAAACAGATTAGGCCTCTTAGGTTTTTCAGGGCATCAGTAAGGGAGTTCGGGGATCCTAAGGTTCGTATACGTATTTCAGTTACGCCTGTGCAGTCTAGGAGCATATAGACTTGGTTACATATTTCCTATCGCTTCTAATATTCACATATGCGCAATGTAAATAAGTAATAATAATTTAAAAAAAAAACGATTAAGACGTTCTCCAATTATAACAAGATAACACTTTATTAACCACCGTTTCATGCCCTTATAGACCATTGTTCCACATTTCCAAACAGAATCTGTTTCGGCCATGTATTGTGAAAAACAGTTAGGTTTATGGTGTCTAAAACCTCGACGATTAAAACAATGGTGTCCTAATAACGGAATGCGGTGTGATCCATTGTGAAACCGTGGTTCATGTGGCTTAATGAATGGTTTCTAAATAAATTAGGATAGGCAGTAGTGTCACGAGTATTAGTAAGCATAAGCAAATATGAAAAGGATAGTTTACCTAGCTCTGAGAAATCTACAAGTAGCATAATAATATCATACCTCGCATTTCCAGAAACATGATTTTGTAGGTTGGATATCATCCAATGACTTTTTTCGCTCTGGGTGGGGGACAAAGAGGGTCAAAAACTGTTTACTGACTAAAACCAGTCTTCAATCAGTCGCCCTTTGCGTTCCAGGGTTGCGATGACTATTTTGAACATTCGCGTTTCCTTCTCCTAACGGGTTAGGTAAACATTTTCTTTGCCCTCGTCTAAAGGGTTAGGCAAACATTCCATCAATTATGCCTAAGTCGTATTTAATAAAGAGTCATTTTTGTTAAGTGGCCTTAAGAAAAGCTGTTTGGTCATGGTCCTGAAGAGAACCGAGTTTACCATCCTGTTCAAAACATGAGCCACACATTAAAATGCCCCATGTGCCCCCACCTACACCACGTACGCCTGCACTTTAGAGGATTTGATAAGTGCAACCGATGCTGCTATTAACGCACCTGCTGGGCCCAAACAGTTCAACGTGTTCACCATCGAATCGAAAAGAAGAAGAAGAATAAAGAGTGAGCTTATTGCCGAGGATATGACTCCGAGGAGCTACTGGAAATTTCTAAATAGAAAAACCCAGTCACACTTTGACCCGACCCAAGAATGAAACCCCCATACCATACAGCAGTAGCGATTTCGACTAACATATTAACGAGGTAAGTAAGTACAAATAACAGAAACTATTAACGATGAAACACAAATATTTAACCAAAGGCAACTTTATACATGCACACACAACATGAATCCTAGTATAACAGATTCTATCAGGCAAAATACACTCTAAATTAAACTCACTAAAAGCACATAACGTTTAGTACAACATTACCTTTTTGAGGATTTTACTGGTGATCATCTCCTGCAAGGGCAGAGTTATGACAATTTGAAGCGACTTACTACAGTCAACGTAATCTTAAAAGGAACTACAAGATATCGAACTTACTTTTAAAATCATAATATCATGATAATAAGTCTTTTCTAGAGTTTCTTGCACATTCTTCTCCATAGAAAAGGACTGTCCGCTTTGGAATGTGCAATTAGCATTTTTTTTCTAACTGACTGACTTCTTGACATTTTAAAAGGGCCTGTAAATGATTTATTTGAAATAAAACGCTTTAAGTCTTTCAAAATATAAGAACACTTTTAAGAGGGCCCTTCCCCACTCGTCAATTGTCAACATAAGCATGATCTAAAAACTTGTTGTTTCATTCAACGCAATCCAACGCAATGTTTGATGAATTGGCAATGCAAAAAAGTGAAGTAACGCCTGAAAACTCTGTTGGCATTCGGTAATTCCGCCATTCACTCGAATATTTTAGAGCACTTGTTCCAGAAAATAAATGTTTTTTTAAAAACCTTATGTCTTTGGAAATAAAGAAATCAATAATAAATATTCGCAATGTGCAAGGTTTTGTATTTTCTTTATTGTTTTAATTTATGAATACATTATGAAGGCCCAAAATTCAAGCTAAATAGCAGATTTTCAAAGGTCTTTACTGGATTAGTCTTACACAATTTTAGGATTTGATCTGTATAAAACCCTAGATAATATTTTGGAAACACAGGTATCTTGTTGATAATACCTGTGTTTCCAAAATATTTAGAGAAAGATGTATAATAACGTCATAATCACGTAAGAGCGATTGTATGTAAATGTATCTCGGGAAGGACGTCTCGCTCTCAATAGAATCCTTAATTGAATCTCCTGTAATTTTTTTTAAAAGTGTAAAATTATGTCATTGTTGCACAAAATGAACGACCATCATAACCTGAAAAATAGGTACTAACAATATTACACTAAGGAGAGACCTGTCTAGAGATATCAAAGATTGTGAGCAGTTTAGTAAAATACGTTGCCCCACATTAGCGACTGTACTCCTGTATCGTGGGTACGCTCACAAACATGTAAACTCATATATACCATTTAAGAAACCCACGTAACACATTGTAACAAGATTAAGTTAATTAATAATTATATGTAGAGAATGCTCATAGATAGTCAGAGCAAATTCAAATTCTTCCTTAAACGTCTTACCCTATTGAATGGTCTGAAAATGTCATACAATAGGGCAAGACAAACTGTTAGAGAGTTGTATTGAAAGAAAGAAAGAAAATTATTTTATTTGGCACGCATGGATATTAGTATTGATGATTTTAATTATTTAAATTTGTACGTAGATATTACGGCCGCCAATGATATTTTAATCAACATCCAACTTGACTTTGACCTGCAAAATAAAATAAAAAAGTTATGTCGATAACGCCTTAATGTAAACTTATTTTAAGTGACCCTTTTTTTACGTGTAAATAAAAATAAAATTAAAAATGAATGAATGATTTAAATAAAGCTAAAAGTGGGTATAACATGCAAGATGTGTCCCTGTCTATAAAAAATCTCGATGAATTGGCGTACTGCCAGTTAATCTGCAGGTCAGACGAATTTCTAAATAGCTTTATGCGCTTCTGCTGTCAATCATCTGACGATGGTGACCACATATCTAGTTGATTGACTAAGCTGAATGGAAGTGTTTGTCAATAATCAATTTCGCTGGTCAAAATACATTAGATTGTTTGTTGTGTTTAGTAAACAAACTATTGTTTGGCGTCGCATGTTCTATACCACTGCAAGTTGGTGAAAAGAAAATTAATTATTTGACACTCGAGTTGACTGAAAATTTTTGTACACTTCGATATTACCTAGCGTATCCCTGCCTCTCGAACTGTTTTCCTATATATTCATAGGTAGGTACATACTCATATTCATAACTAGGTTCTGCCTGCTGCTTCGCCCACGCGATAGTGGGTTTATCCGTACGAACCTTGGGTTCTCGTTTCATCACCAAAGGGGGTGAATTTCGGTAAATCCTGTCCTAATGTTCGCCTACGCCATAAAAGGAAACCTTGTGCTCACACTCCTTATTCCAGCAGTTTTTTGCGCGTTCATATGTCAATCAGTCAGTTTCTCCTTTTTTATACATAGATTAAGTATACTCAATTACCTAAATAGAGCTTTTACGTACATGGATTACAATAACGCCTCGTCGATCAGGGGGTCGTAAACGCGACTGCTGATCCCTAAGCTCGATTCCAATGTCTTGTTTATTTTTAGTGTGAATATCGTTCAATGACATCTCGCGCTCTTAGGCGGAGCAAAAGGATGTATCAGACTTTTACGGACTAAAAGCCCACTCCTGTTCCTTCTTTGCCTTTTTATACCAGGGCCGAGTTTTCCTTTCAGAAGCGAACAGGCAGAAAAACAGTAATGAAATTTGAGCTGTTTTTTTATTATTATTGATGGGGTTGCGCTTGACCAGTATCTCATCTAGTAGTAAGCAATGACGTGGTCGATGGTGGAGCACGCTTGCCTAGAAGTAACCTAATCACTTTTAAGACCCCCAGATTGTTGAAACACAGACTCCGGCAGGCAATTCCACTTTTTAGTTGCAAGCACAATAAATGTATTCCTAAACGTTTAGAGCGTATGGGTGGGATGTCCACCATGTACCGGTTGGGCATCGCCGTACGTCTGGTGATCCGGTCATAGATCAGGCTTGACAAAATTAAATTAAGCAATAACGACGCATGCTTCCCAAAATGCCACCTATTACGTGAGTTTACTGAGTCTCTGGATCTGGCCACTTACTATAAAATGATGAAAAAACGATTATAGAATTCGAAAATGGAACTCTTCTCGAGCATATTACTTTTTAATTTGCGAGACTCATTTGTTTTTTCATTGTGGCGTCTTTTCGAAGATTGTGTGTTGCTATCAAAATATTTTTTTATGATTTTCGTTGTGGGTTAAGTCAAAAAGAGAGTTGCCAGAGACTTCAATTGGCTTTTGGTGATTAAGCACTATGTCGTAGCTCTGTGTATTCGTGGTTTGGAGAATTTAGACGTGGAAGTGATCATCTCTATGACGAGGTACTTATGTAAAGGTCGGCCGGCAACTGCGGCTACAGACTCGAATATTGACACTGTAAGATAACTTATTGAACCTGAAAAAAAAAATACTTGCCAGCAAATTCGTGCTTTGTTGCATTGAAACGAACCAAGTGCAAAACATTTCACATGTACACCTGAAGGTTCGACTGAGTGGGTCTTTCCTTTTGAAGATTTGCCGACGAAAGTTAAGAAAAGTCCAAGTGTTTGGTAAAAAAATGGTTGCTTCTGTTTTCGGCAAATCAGAACATTACACTACAGTATCTATTGAAAATCAAACGAAGGTAACTGCAGATTGGTACGTCAACACTTGCTTGCCCAGAGTTTTAGAAAAAGTTCATGAAAAGCGTGGCCGAAGCAATGTACTCCTCCATCACGATAACGCATCCTCATATTCCGCTAAAGTAACAGAAGCCTATTTGAAGGCTTCAAATGTGGAACTGATGACTCATCCGCCCTACAGCCCGGACCTCGCACCCTACGACTTCTATTTGTTTCCAAAAAATAAAGACAAACTTAGAGGCACACATTTTACGAGCCCTGAATCGGCGGCGAATGCGTTCCATAAAGTCATTGAAGAGGTCCCTAAAGAAGACTGCTCCAACTGCACTGTACTGGTGCAACAGTGGTTTCATTCGAGAGAATATACTTTGAAAAACAATAAATGTATCGTAAGTCTTATATTTAGTCTTATTTATCAGAATCCGGAAACTTTCAGTATGCTCTAAGCTCTAAGCTCTTCACCCAATTACAGGTACCTTTGCCAAATCCAAGGCTTGTACCTAGTCACCTTAATAAAACAATACTGAGAATTTTAAAACTATTCTAACTCAAACAACAGTTTCAAAGAAAAGCCGTAACGGCACTACCCTTAAGCCCTACGGATGTACATCCGTTTAACCGTGGGAAAAAAAACAACCCCTCTTCACCGTGCAATTGTAATGAAGCTACATATAAAAGAAACATAGTAATTAACACTTCTTAGTCGACATTTACACCTTTTACCGTTTATTGGACAAAGGTCATCAATGTCTGGATGCCAGCTTACATGTTAACGTCCATCTTTGTTAGTTCCATTTCAACAAAACCACGGGCGGGCTGTATCCTGCGATTGTTGTATTCATTATTACTTGTGTGGCCTTTTTCCAATTAAGATGGGATCGGAACACATCGAACTGAATATCTGTATTTAACATGGCGCGCTTTTTAACACCACCGTTGTTCTCAAAACGGTGAAGGAAAACATCGTGAGGAAACCGGCATGCCCTAGAACCAAAAATTTGAAGACATGTGACATTCACCAACCCACACTGGGCCCGCGTGGTGGATTACTGTTCATTCCCTCTCCTAGAGAGGAGGCCTGAGTCCCAGCAATGGGAACATTATAAGGCTGATTATGCTTGTTAACACTTGTCAGTCTTTCGATCTTCTGAAGACCCGAAATACCATTCCCAACACCATTTTGCGCACAATGGCCGGTGGGACTCACGCAGTCGTATAGTGATTTGCCAGCAGTCATCGGACCTGCCACTTACTGTTTGTGTGATCGTTCAATTTGTTACTAACACTTGTTTGTAAGCTCGCAATTGTACTTACACAAAAAGGTAGTCGTAAGAAGGTCTGAATTGATTATTATTACTTCCTTTATTTCACTTACATAAGCATATTAGTTACATTTTTAAATATTTCAAAAATAAAACATATAAAAATATAAAAGTAGCAGTATCCCACCGGTATCGGGAACAGGGTCTAAACTACCGGCAGTCAGGATTCCAGAAAAAGGAACCTCCTAACTATATGAGCCGTGTCCAGGAGTACCACTTTCTAAATCAAGTCCTTGATCCAGTCGCCTAGCGCGAGCCTACTAAGGTGTTGGTCGAGGCTCTTGACTTTTAAGCCATTGGCTGACACGACTATCGGTACAATGATCACTGAGCTGAATTATTATTCCATTTATTAAATTACTTACACATATTAATTACATTTTTAAATATTTCTTAAAAAAAAAACATTAAAAAAACATTTAAAAATATTATTATTATAATGACTGTCAATGTTCCTTTGACTTTTGTGTCAAGCACAAGCTCGTACCAGCTTCTCCACTCGCGTGAAGGTAGCAAATTATTCTAAAGAAACATATTCTCAAGTCACATCTACCCTTGTACCAAACATGCAAATCCATTCAGCCGATTGAGCGTGCCCCATAATACATGCTAAAGATTCCCTATGCATACATTTTATAGTGTAGCCTTAATTAAAGGCTGCCTCGGCTTGCATTAAACATATAATGAATATTAACATTTTGTTTGACGTTGTGCCAACAGATAAAAAATCTAAATCTAGATTTAAGTAAGTGAAAAAGAAAAGGATAATATTCACTTTTCACTTTTGTGATAATGCCTTAGGCATGACAGACTTGACTTTACGCAAAAGAGTAACCAATGTACACATTTTTTATGCACGATATTTTTTTTTCTGTTTTCTTGATAGGTTCGCGCTTGACCGCTATCTCACCTGATGGAAATCGACGATGGAGCGCGCTTACCTAGAAGTAACCTATTCACTCTTGACTTAAAGATTCCCGGGTTGTAGCTATCAGGAAACACAGATTCCGTCAAGGAATTCTAATCCTTAGCTGTACGCATAATGAATGTGTTCCCAAAACGTTTTGTGCGTATAGGTGGGATGTCCACCATGTACAGGCGGCGCATTGCTGTACGTCTGGTGGTCCGATGATGGAACGGGCTAGGCGGAATTAGGTTATGCAATTTATTTTTTCTTTTTCATCTTATTGTAATTTGTTTATTATAATAATTATTATTGTAATTATCTTTAGAAGGACAATAACTGTTAAACAAATAGCCTATGACAATCGTATTATATTTTTTATTGCAAATTACCATTTAACGTAGGCATTTTACAATTTAAGTTTCATTGAGGTCTGAGGAGCATGATACGAGGAGCATCGAGGTTGACATTATGCTACAGGATAACTAACTGATTCCACATTCAGGACTTAACACATACTTGGCACCTGCATTCAAGGTTTCTTTAAGTCTGTGCCAGTCATCGTTACACTTGAAAGAGGTGATATATGACATAATTAGTAGTAACTGTAATTGCGTCGTTATTTTAAGTGAAGCTCTCTTAAAAATGTGTTTCGTAGGTCGATTTTTTTTTAATAATATAATCTAGTGCTTGACGGCGATCCTGGTAAGGCGCACTAGTTTAATAGACGTCTGTTCACTGTAGCCTTGAAGGCACCTAAATTATAATCGGAGGAGAAGACCGCAGCAGAAGAGAGTTCTGTATTCTATCGGAATCTGCAAGATAGCATTATAAACATCATCAACATCATTCTCATTCTCCTCTTCCCAATTCATCCAGGATCGACACAGCGTGTCTTCTTCTCCTCTTCTCCCATACATTCACCGTCAGCTTAATAGTCTTCTTCTGCCTAACTATATCATCTTTCACACAATGCATCCACCGTTTCACACAATGCATTTACCATTTCTTTGAAATTCCTCTATTCCTATAACCATTAATATACTCAAAACTTTACAGCGAATACAGGCTGCTGGGAATTAAGATATTTGCGAGCAAATCCTAACTGCTAGGTACATGCTTTAGCCTTTACGGCAAGTCAAGCGGCAAGCCCGACCGGCATAGGCACCCAGTTCTCAACGGCACAATAACCGACGATACATCTTCCATTTCCCACATCCCACAAAAGGAGGATGGTATGAAGTACGAACAATGGATTCGCTATCATCCTTTCTGATCGCGAGAATTGTACTCACAATACAACTTCCGACCTGGAAGTAGCGGGTTCAGTTTTTCTATTCACATATATATATGATAATGTTTTTTCTTGTTACCTTTATGAAGAGTCTTTCTTCCAAATAGGTGTGTAAAAGACTTTGGACCTCTGAACTATATATATCGTTACATACTTAGGTCATTAAAATTTATAATTTTATAATTAATAACAGGTTGAAGATCTGCAACGGGTAATAAACTTTTGCTATTCTATATTGAAAAAAACCTTTAAACCTTTCGAATACCGTTATTAGAGACACAATAGAAAGATAATGAGAGAGCGAACGCCGGTGTTCGCTTGGGGTTTATTGAATTAAGGTCCTATTCTCGTTTCTTGTGCTAATTGTGTAAATTCATGGCAATCAAAAGAGAAAAGACATTGTTAGTTGTTATCTATCTGAAGTGTTTTTTTTTTAACTAAGAGGTAATAACAGTACCTATCTAGTACAGAAATCTTAGACGTGTCAAACGGCTTACCATCGTAAATAAAAAAGAAGGTAAAAATAAAAAGGTATATTACCTATTATTTATTACAAAATTATCCCACACACAAAATCGCAATACACAAAAAAATGAATGTTGATCGAAATAAAATAAGTAGGCAACTAGGTTATTGGTTTCCTTTAATAATAAGTGATAAAAATTAACAATCACTTGATCGAAATACCATTTGTGGGTAAATTAACATTAGTAGGTATTTCAACATACAAATTATTCAATAACAGCTATGCATTAATTCGTCTTCAGATGAATCATTTTTGTTTGCACCATCACCGTCGGTATCAGATCGACAATTATGGTTTCTCCGTGAGGTTTATAGCAAAGAAAATTCAGGAAAAATTTCAACAGAAAAGCGGGAAAATCTTTTTTAGTGGCGAAACGGAGTTCGCCGGGTTTGCTAGTAATTTTTAAATTCTTATATCCATAACCGAAACTATCCGAAACTTGCGGATAATCCGAAATGTTTTCAAATCCGTAACCGTATCCAAAACCGGTATTCCTATAACCGTGTCCGTATCCAGATCCGACATGTCCATGACATCGCTGGATAAACGAACTAAGCCGATACCGAAGGTAATGGAAACTTTGTTCTCAATTACATTATATTACAATCGACAACGAAAACTGAACCTAATACGTTTTTATTACGCGCTTATTTAGTTATGCCTTTATTAACGACTATTAAGTTTTTTTATTTATACGTGATTTTGAACCGGAAATGGGTACTCGCTCGTTCAATCAGTATTTAGTTAATTAAAATAACGTGCATATATTTCAAAGTAATTAATTATCGAAAAGACATGGTCAAAAAATGTTTATTGAAATATATCCGGTTATAATGATTGCTGCTTCTTTATTAAGAAAGAAACACTCATTTTACATAGTTTATTGGAATAACAAAACATCACGCTTGTTTTTATCTAAAGTTTAGGAAGAGGTGCAGAGTACCTCTTTTTACCTTACTTTTTCTGACTAAAACACACCTGTGCCCTTCTGTCGCCCTTTGCACACCTGGACCAGGGTTACTCTTTTGAAAATATCCGCGGCCCTAGCCGGCATCAGCCCTACTAGTCAGCGAGTGACCCATTACTTGTTGTCCGCAAGGCCGAATTGCAGAGTATCTAGGGTACAAAATTAGATTACGGGCTGCTGTGCTCCAGACTGTTTCCAAGCTCTGGACTGAGTAATTTCAGAAAATTTTAGCAGCCAGCATTAACGCTCGCGACCACTGGGTCAACGCGGCATTCTATTGGAATTTTAACGTCATAAGTACAAGAACGTATTTGTTGGGTTATCTAAACTACTAATTCCTGCATCATTCCTATTTTCTTTGCTCCTAAATTTATTATTTTAAACGTCTCTAACAAGTATTAGTTCCCAACAAAATTACAAATCTACCAGTGACGACCGCATGTCAAATGTTTGCTTTATCATTGGCCGCATCATCAATGAATAGGGATAAGATGTTATGACAAAAGAAATAGTAAGTACTTACCTACATTATGTGACTAAGACATAAAGCAAATCTTTAAGTAGCGGGAGGCATGTTAAATTCTGAATGAAATGAAGGTTGCTAAGTTTTAATACCGAACGCAGTGAGGGATTTATGTAATTAACTCCAGAGCCCAGAGAGGGTGTTAATATAGAAACCTGAGTGAAGTGAGGAATTCAAGCCGTGGTGGCTTGAATTCCTCCGGCCAAAGTAAGACAGCAAATTTAAAGACAATATACTGAAAATAATTACATATTAGAAAAATATAAGTATTATTTACAATTCCACATTAACTATAACTAATTAGAAATTTATTTTCAACAATTTAATTCACTTCTTTATAGTTAAAGAACTATATTTTCAATTTACGCACCCGCTATTTTGTAATTTTTTTTTAAACTCAACAGTTTCAAAATTTTATTCTCGAGCTTAACCCAAAGCCTGCTACGGACCCTCACATTTATTGTTTGTAAAAGAGGAAAAGAAGAAGGCTCAAGGCTAATAATATCGTATAATCAAGTTTTTTTATTAATAATAATAATATTCCACAACTATCACACAACGCCGTCTAGCCCCAAGCTAAGCAGAGCTTGTGTTATAAGTACTAGACAAATGATAAACATACTTAGGTATATATGTCTAAATACATACATACTTACTATAAATAAATTACACCCAGACACTGAACAAATGATCGTGGTCATATCCAGCACAGCAGTTAGGGCCACTAACCACTAGACCAACAGGCCAGTCAAATCAAATATTAAAACGTTGCATCATCTATAAACAATAGAACATATTCGCAACAAGCCTGTTACAAGTGTTACAACCGTATTACTGAACCATTGCAAAGTTCTACTGTTTTGCATCTCAAATCGCTTAAACATTGCAAGAAAAGGAATTAAATGATCCAACATTGCGTTACGTTATGGCGCAAAAAATGCAACTGCATGGTAAATATATTGAGTCTAGTTGATGTGTAGGTCATCAACACCTTAGTGTAAGCTCATTTGGCATATTGATTAAGTCGTGTGCGTGATAAGGGTTTAAATTTAACAAAGAATATTTTAAATCGAGAGCTTAGTTGTTTGTATCACGCGCCGCTACGATCGGTCCAAACGTGAACGTATTGGGATTAGGAATGAAAATAACATACAGTATTGTATTATATCATCATCATCTTCCTGCTCTTGTCCCGTGTTATTCGGGGTCGGCGCAACACGTTTTTTTCTTCCACTTTGCCCTGTCACTCGTCATGCTATCAATAACTTCCTTTTCCTTCATATCACTCTTCATACAATATTGTACTATATAACAACAAAAAAATACAGAACTTTAAACCGCTTAAGTATAGAATTTTGCAAAGTGCGTGCGTGTGTTTGTTGGTGTGACTGGGTGAGTCATATATTATCCTAATTTATCCTAGGCTGATATTGTGTTACTTTACACAGACTTGCGAGCGGAGCCGCGGGTGAAGCTAGTTGGCTAAAGTTTTATAACTGAATAGACAGAAATGTGTTGCTGGGGAGTTTGTTCTGCTACTTTTTCTCCCGAGCTCAAACACTTGGAAGTAGTGAATGAAGGGGTGCGTTGTCTACATAAGCATTCAAGAGAGTTGAAATGCTTTCCTTTAATCGACTTTCGTACCTTCATGTAGGAAAATCCAGGAAAAGCGAAAATTTTATCAGTCTAGGGTCGTTTAGGATCAGTCACATTTGTAACACCGTAATCATGGTATTAGCTCGCCAATACCGTGATTAAAAATAGACCAATATATATCCGTGATCACGGTATTATGGGATCTCGGAATACCGGTATTGAAAGCCCTAATGTCAGCAAATCGTAGGGGCCCAGCAGGGTCGAAGTCTAGTGGGACCATTGGTAAAGTGAAAGTGAACACCGGGGCCCTGATACAGAGGCAATGAAGGAACAGGAACTCTCCCACTCTACCCAAGAGCGGAAGAAGTCATTGGATGATTTCCCACCATAAAAAAATTATATATATTCAGTTCAGTCGAAATACGCACATAGCAGACTACAACCAGGGCAAACGGTTAGGTAGAATATTACATACATTTTGATACAAGTACGCAAATGTTGTCATTGCAGCCGAGGACAACTCTAATTATCGTATTGGAACCGAGAGAGTGCAATGACAAATGTCCACGTTTATCAAACGACTTACTCGAAAAAAAAAATTAATGACATTATATATTTATTAACAATATTATCAGTAATTGTTCGCGGATTCCTATCGGAGCGACGAGGTCGTGGGGCTGCCCACCGGGCGACCAGAGTGGGGACCGTCCTAAATAGGTTTGAGCCAGCCGAAGCATTTTTCCGCACTAGTACGAAATATACTTCATTGCGTACCTAGAAGCCAATTTTGGAATAAGTCTTTTAAAAAGTATTAATAAAGTTTTTCCCACAGGATATAGGTGACACCTTGAGCCACATTAAGTTTCTACATGATCACTTTCAATCTTACGTTTCAAGTTTATTCTCATGCATAAAACGTTATCATCATGTTCCATTATTTTCGTCATTTTTTGTCATTCAACAAAAATAATGATATGTGATATTACCTACTACTCGTTTTTTTGACCGTTAGCTTCATATGAACAAAGGTATCATTACGGTGGTCGTAAGGTCACTGGAGCAACAGTAAAAGTAGGTAAAACCATAATTTCGATGTTTATTTTTTTACAAACATAACTCTTAAATTCTAATCGACCCATTTTTAAGGTTCCGTAGCCAAAAGGAAAAAAACGGAACCTTTATGGATTCGTCATGTCTGTCTGTCTGTTCGTCATTATGTCACAGCCACTTTTTTTCCGAAACTATGAGAACTATACTGTTGTAACTTGGTAAGTAGATGTATTCTATGAATCGCATTAAGATTTTCACACAAAAATAGAAAATAAAAATTTTTGGGGGTTCCCCAAACTTAGAACTGAAACTCAAAAATTCTTTTTCGTCAAACCCATACTTGTGGGGTATCTTGGATAGGTCTTCAAAAATGATATTGAAGTTTCTAATATCATTTTTTTCTAAACTGAATAGTTTGCGCGAGAGACACTTCCAAAGTGGTAAAATGTGTGTGTGTCTGTAACTTCTAAAATAAGAGACTGATAAAACTAAAAAAAAATATATGATGTACATTATCATGCAAACTTCCAGAGAAAATTGGTTTGAACGAGATCTAGTAAGTAGTTTCTTTTTTAATACGTCATAAACCGCAATTTACCTTTCAAGTTTGTACGGAACCCCCAGTGCGCGAGTCGGACTCGCACTTGCCTAGTTTTTTTGTAAGAACTTGTTTCATTTTCTGTATATAAGATTCGCAAACTAGTCTTTATGTAACAGAAAAACAAGGACACAGATATGATGATATGATGATTAGAATTAATTGATTTAATTTTATTACGAGGTAAATAAATAATTACTACGTATGCTGTTCTGTAATGATACAAAAATTTTCCCCTGTTTAACTCAAATTGGATAAGTTACAAAAAATCGTTAAATTAATGTCTTATTTCTTTTGGAATAAAGTTAAATTTCCATCCAAAGGTAGGGTGATTGCGCTGGTTTTCGTTCAATTATCGGAGTAGCTAGCTTTGTGACATGAAATAAATATCTTGAAGTATCTATACATAATGTATCGTAACTATTTGTTTCTATTGCTTGTATAGTCTTGTTTAGGTTAACATCGCATGACAATATATAACTTTCAAGCCTTTTTTTAAGTATGGATTTCGCTAGTTTTCGTTAAAAAAAATTGGTTTTCATCCGAGTGTGAGCTAGTTTTCGACCACAGTGTAAAAAAGGAGTGTAGGCTATTTATTAATTAAAAAACAATTTATATATACTTTTACTTAATCAGCAACATATTGACTATTTAGCTTCTGTATATTCTCTCTCTATCTTTTAGGTATTATTTTTTATTAGCTCTATTAACTGTCCCAGCCTTTGGTAAGTGCCCCGCTTCCGCGAGACGTAGCGTGATGTTATTTAGCTTATAGATAATATTCGTCATGAACCTGGCTAATGCATACAGAAACATTTCTCCAATTCGTCTTGTAGTTCCAAAGAATAGCACGCTTAAACAAACAAAAGACTGTCGCTTTATTATATTACTGTTTAAAATAAACAAATTAACAAAAAAAACTTTTCTGTCAGAAATATGTGTCACAATGACAGTGTACTGTTATCTTTAATTATTTCTTTTAAGATTTCAAAGAATAACTATTTCTTAATTTTCATCTACCCCAGTTTATGGACGAAAACTAAAACAACTTTTTCAAGGTATTTTTTTTTTAGTTTTCTTCCACGTCCTTTTAATATTGTTTTATTTGCGCAACACTAACAAAGGAGTGGACAAAACCAAAATATCTAATCCATTAGCAATAAAGATCATCATCATCATCTTCCTGCCCTTATCCCGTGTTATTTGGGGTCGGCGCAACACGTTTTTTTCTTCCACTCTGCCCTGTTACTCGTCATGCTATCACTAACTTCCTTTTCTTTCATATCACTCTTCACACAATCCATCCATCTTTTCTTTGGTCTCCCTCTCCATCCATCCACATGTAAACTCATAACTCTTTTAGTAACATGCGTTTCATCCCTCCTCTTCACCTGACCATACCAAGACAAACGATTTCCTTTCAACTTTTCAGTCACTGGCGCCACTTTCAAACTTCCCCTTATATATTCATTTCTCACTTTATCCATTCTCGTCACACCACACATCCATCTTAACATTCAGCAATAAAGATCACATTGATAGAAAATATTCAGTATTTTATAGGTCTGTTGAAGTAAAATAACCATAACAAATATTCACCTAGCTGATTGTGTTTCCGTCCATGTGGACGAAAACCAAATAGTTTGCAAACTTGGTATGCTAGTATTAGTCCACTATATCCATCTAAGATATCTAGAAAAGAACTATAAAAAATACTTTAAATTGAGTTTATTATGCTTATAAGTAGACATACGTGCCAAAAATATTCCGTAAAGTAGCTTTTATCAGTAATTAAACTTGCCATGAACATTTCTCGTCCTAGCTCGAAGGCTTCCTCAAGGCATGGTTGCGAAGTGGCCACAAACATTATTTTTTTAAAATTCGCTAATTGTCTAATTACATTTTCATCTTAGTAGAACTGTTGCTTAAACATTAGATCGCAAAAAGACCAAACTTGCGCGGGAAGGTAGGTTTTGTATTTTGCAAGTTTTACGCATATGTTTGTAGCAGCTTAGCCAAATGGAAAAGTGGAACTGCACGGTCCACCAGTACAACCACCCTACAACTTTAAACAAACTATTATGCTTCCTGTTACACGATTTATTGCGCCGGAATCACGGAGTTCTGCTCCGGTTTAAATTGTGTGGGAATCGAAGCCACGCCAGTCGTAGCGCTACTAGCTACGGCTACGACACTAATATTCCCGAGGAGTCCTCGATTTAAATCTATGCTACAGGGACTACGACATCTCTACGAGTGCTACGGCGTAGCAGTTATTTCCTATTTATTAATTTATGACCCCTACCTGACCATTTCATTGGGTCCTTACGGACTATGTGAAAGATAAAAAAAAAAGAAAAAGGGTGACTATTTGAGATGATGACTAATTATAACTTAGCTTAACTTTAAACACAGCTGGTGAGTAAAGTGGTGCTAGTTAGTGATGGTGTGTGATACACATTATTTTGTATTGTATAGAAGAAAAAGACATTCGTCACAGATAGATGTAGATACCACTTAAGTAATGAACTATTACTGAAATTAATTCTGGTTATTTTATGGATAACTGCACTTCATTCAATTCAATTCAAAATACCTACTTTAATTCATTAAACTCCAAGCGAACGCCGGTGTTCGCTCTCTCATTGTCTTTCTAATGTGTCTCTCATTACGGTATTCGAAAGGTTAATTCTCATACGCCAATGGCACATTATAAAACATCGAACCGTGTGGACGTGTGAACGAGCAAGGAACTCCACGGTCCCATTTTTTTAAAGTATATTTTTAATATTTTAATACTTGCTTCTGTGCAGCTTCACCCGCTTATGTTTCTTCAAACTTTGGGCCCCCGTTTCATAGCTATAAGGGGCGTTTTTGGAAAACCCTCTCTTAGTGCTCGCCTATGTCATAAAAGAAAACTTTGTGCCAAGTTTCAGCTGTGAATTGATATATCAGTCAGTGTGTTTCTCCTTTTATACATATAGATTAAATTAAATGGGTGCAAAGGAGACGATGTTCCGTAAACTTACGTATAACCGTAAACCACTTTTTATATACTCTTCAAGTCAGACAGTTTAGGCAACAAGTAAAAGTATATTACCTTACTCTAAACTATGATTCTATCGCCATTTTTGAAGTCTAGCAAAAACTTTATCGTGCTGGTAAATTGTCTCAAGAAAAATTAAACATGATATTTATTTGAATACACCAAACGATTAAAAACAAAACTTAGGTAAATGGCACGATAAAAATTCATGGTAAAAGTACATGCCCGAAATGATTGTAAACAAACACGCACTTCTTAAAGGAAATGCAAATAGTTTATGATTCAGAACCCGATAGCATACATATATAGCTAAATACTTTCACCTTTATTACAAAAAATCGCACAAATAACGGCACCTATAAAAAAGGTAAGTAAACATTGAGAGCTTACCTTGTCAATAGTCTCTTCGCCAGATGTTCGCAGCTTCACCGAATTCTGTCTCTTCGTGACCACGGACCTCGAGGAGTACCGGTGCGACAGCCTTCTCGCGAAGTTACTCTTAAAGTCTTCACATCTCATGATGGACTCCACTGGTCTGCTAAACTCCTGGTCCAGCGGGCCGGGAGCCTCGTCAGCATGTTGCATGAACATTGTTGTTTACAAAACACATTAACAGTCATTATATACGAGCAACTTCATTGAATAAAGATCGCAGTTGAATTTAAAGTGAGGATGGTTAGCGCGCGCGCAGCTATGCAACCGCTATCACTTGCGGTGTGTGTGGGACTGACTCTAACCCACCTGTCTTGTTTACACACCTTAGGGACACTGCGCCTAGAAAGATAATTATAATCGAAGAAATACCCACGATCCAAAAAAATAATAATACTCATATAACTATCATTATCTGCAGGAAACTATAGTTTATATTTCAATTAAAAAGAATATTTTGAAATTATATTGTAGTAAATTGATTTAATATATAAAATGTTGCGTTTAGTGACATCTAGTGATACATACAGATTTACGTAGAAAGTAAAGTAAGCCTTAGTACATAACTTGCTTAATAGATGGCGCTTTATGAAAGCATACTCTAATGTTAATAGTAGTCACTAGATGTCATTATTATACTATCAAAAAGTATTCATTTCGATTATGAAACCTCCGTGGTGGTTATTATTTCATTTTTTTATTTGACATTGTCATTGATGTTTTCAGATTTCATAACCGGATCAAACCCAAAACCTAAATTATGATAATAGAAAGCTTGGAAACATGTTAAATTTAAATGTTTTTCGGCCATCCGCCACTGATCATGGAAGTTAAAGAAAGACCATCAGGTACCTATTAAATTTAACTTAGGACTAGTTTTTAGAATTATAGGTAGGTACTTAGATAATACAAAATAGGGGCAGGTTGTTGGACATCCAGGGTCATCATCCTTAGAGGATTCATATCGATGTGCCTACTCGAATGAAAAAATGTTCATACATAGCGTAATTTATTTAACTATTATATTAATTTCTGTTAATTTACAGTACCTACTTATTATACCTATAATTTTTTTGGCCTATTACCTATTTATCTATATTGCAAAGTCTCCTGTCCAGGGTGTTCCTTAATGTACTTACCTATAAATGGTGGTCAAACTTTTCTTTAGATTAATTAGGTAGGTAATACCTATTGACCTGTTGAATATTTATTTTTTCGCTTTTGACTATTCTGTAAAAACATAGGCAATACTTAGGGGGCGTCCATAAATTACGTGAGGTGTTTTTTTGAATTTTCTGTCCCTCCCTCCCCCCCTGGTGAGATGTCATGAGATTTTATTCAACCGTGACGTGAGATTGGGGGATGGGGGAGGGCCCCATCCCCCAATCTCACGTGAGATTTTTCTAAATGTGGGTTTCTTACGTAAACGCGTCGGATTGTTGTTGTAAACAGAAAAAAAATTACTTCGTGTTTTTATTTACGACTAGTTAAGACTAGTTATCAATATTGCTGAGAGTTATAAGTGTAATAAAAATTTAACAATAGAATACTTAAATCGTAACTACTGTGTTTAAAAAAAGAATATCTACTCTAATTCAGTCCATTACTTTGTTTCGAACGAATTTGTGAATGATGTTAATCGTATTATGATTACGCTTAAGATTAAATCTTAAGCATGTACAATCTGGATTAAATGGACCAAAATAGTATTTTTTTTTTTTTGTTTCAATCAGAAAAATAATTGCGTGATATTTGCTGAGACCCCACCCTCTCTCCAACGTAAGATTAGATGAGATTTGACTCGACCCCCTCCCCCCCTTAAACATCTCACGTAAATTATGGACGCCCCCTTACTTATTACAAAGCTTAATATTTTTAAATAGTTGTATCTTTTTCATCATTCACGCAATTGAAAAAAAACACCGAGATCCCTAGAACCTAAGCTAAGTAGGTATAAGTCTGAAATTGCCAACCTACTTTGCAAGCCTGATGCTAATGGTCGTGTAATATCTTCATGAGAAGATATATAAGCTTTTGTTCCACAGTGAGACTGTTACCGAAATGTATTATTGATACAAGCAGGCTACACTGCAATTTTTCAACACTTCCGCTTAGTACTTACAATATTATGTCATGTTTAGATATCACCATTTTGCCGCCAATACTCCTGACAGTCCAAGCTCTAAAAATTTTAAGAATAATATCATTGAACAGATAAATACCATAAAGGATTACCATTTATGATTTAAGTAAGTATATGAATGAATTTGTTTTAATTTGGTATAGTAGTTGTATTTAAGGGCCTGGCCACGTTACAACGATGCGGCATCGTTAACGTGAAAAGAGCAGCGCGGTGCTGACCACGGCAGATTTCTCCGTCGTGCTAACTAATTTATGGTGCCATACCATGTCGAGCGGGTGCTAATGTCGGTGAATTAAGCCTACCTACTATCGACAGACGCGTAGCTTCATAAACGCGTACTCACATTCCATTAATAACCGTTTTGTAGACAAAGTTTCATAGATTTGTATGTTACCTTCACGTATTAATGATGAGTACGCGTCTATGCTGCCACGCGTCCGAGGACAGGAACAGGAGCACAAAATAGATAGGTACAGAAGACAATCTCATGTATATACTTCACTTTTCATACCTACGCTCGGCGATCGCACTAGGGTCAGCACGTCGCCCTGAACTGTCCGAGTGCGGCCGGTCGCGGTGATAAATGCCTACTTAATCTGAATTGTAAAAATATTACATGGCCACAAAATCATCATCTCTTTTTCGGCGCAGGGCCTGTTCTGTGTTACGTTAAAACAAACCGTCAAAATACAAGCAAATATCTACTTACCTCTCTGAAACGACTGTTAGCCTAAAAAACGTCAATTCACTGTTTAATGTTAAATTTAAACAACCGTCCAATGAACAGTAGAATGAAGTTTTTTTGTTGGTCCATTTTTCCACAAAAAGTTCACCGACACATGACTGAAACGGATAGCACTCGAGCTCGCATTGAGCTGAATTGAGCCGAGATATCGTATCCGTGAGCGGTGTCTATGTGTGCATTACTCGAACGCGCTTTGTATGCAGATTGATTTCTGTACCTATCTATTTTGTGACAGGAGGCCTTAATCTTCAACCAAAGGGTATTGCGACGTAGCCTTGTCGTATATTTACACGATGGTACGGTACGACACCATATTTATGTATTTGCACGAAGCGGCAAGGGCAGGCTCTCACGAAGTGAGTTTGGGTTATCATAGTAGTGTTGTGTTGTTGTTGTTGGCTGTGTTATGTTGTTGTGTTGTACATTACGTTATTGTTGTTGTTTTTGTCGGTTGCGTTGTTATTATTGCGTTTCGTATGTAGCTATTAGGAATAATTCCTGTACCGTGGGTTCAGGACTTCACGTGTACATTTTTACTGTGTGCGTAAACTATTTTCTATAGTATCGAACACTCCGAGCATACACACACAATGAAAAAAGTATATGTGAACGGTGAACCTAGGCACAGATACAAGATGAAATCAACCCGCCTTGGTCAGTTTAAACACTTATGTATAATTTAAGTCATTTCTCAGTGCTGGCTGTATTCACAAACCCTAAGTAAGTGTATGATAATTGACAGCGTTGGTCAGGCTCTCATCGGATGACGGCTTCGGGAGTCTGCCGGACGCTTGAAGTACATACAGAACTAGTCGACGTGGGAATACCTATTTCAACCCTTGGACGATAGTTAGTAGTATAATATCCTTATCACAGATACCTGCCTATTTTACAGTGAAGAGTCGGTGTAGTTAAGTATTAAAAGTCCCATTTAGCTTGATGCCAATATTGGTCTGATTACAGATTCAAATCATCATTCTATGACGCGAGCCTGATACTTCCTGGCCTGTCTGCTCAACGTAACCGTATAGGTAACAAGTAAGAAAAGTGACATTTTGAGAGCCTTAACAGTGATACAGCCAAAATGGGACTGACATATGCTATCAAAATGTCACTTGAACAATTCCAGACGGTTTGTTATTTCGACATTCTCTATGGCTGGTAGAGACTGTCACAATCTACAAACTCTGTAGACACCTGAGGTCCTGGTCACTCATACTCGTAATATTAGCACTCTGCAATTTTGTTGATTTCCTAAAGGATTTTCAAAGAATTTTTTGCGTTTTCAGGGCTGTACCTATTGTAAAGGCCTTGTTGGCCCTTTTAAGACTATATCGGAACGAAAGTACCTCAGAGCTTGCTAATGAGCTAAAAGCCACTTACTCTTTATATTGTTACTGAGGTTTTTATTTTTCAATTTTAGTATTTTATGTGCAAAAAAAAAAAGATGACGAAATCTCCAAATTTCCCGCCAAAAGCGGACGTTTGCAAGAGCTTCGACTTGGTGGAGATCGTGTTCATATGTGTGATGTTTACCTTCGTGCTGATCTTCCTGACGCAAGCTGGCCGCATCCTGAGTGCAGGATTTATACACAATTCCAGGGCACCCGGAGGAGCTTGCGAGGTATGGTACATTATTGACTAGTCTACACTGTCTTCACACACTCATACCTCCCTCATTTCCAACTGTATAATAGAAATACTGTAAAAATCTTTTTTTTTTTAATGGTATCTAAAAATAAATAAATAAATCAGTCAGGTCTCAGTTGCCTTTTTCTAGCAAAGGGAAGGAACACAGGTGGAATTTAGTCGGGGTGCTACGACATAAACTTCCCCGTGTACTTCCACTTCCACTGACTGTATATCCCTTATAGATACGTCCGGAGCAAACGCCAGTCCGCGGGATGGTGCACCCTGGGAGGCAGCTAACGACTCCCCTTGGTTACTTTTGCTTAAGGGATCTTGATGTCCGCCAGCGAATATTCTGCCCGAAGGAACACTTCAACTTGCTCCAACGCGCTTCTCTGCTATAGCAGAGGACACAGTGGTGAAGTAAGAGCGGGCTCGGTGGGCAGGTTGGATGAAGACTTGCTTTTCCTTCTGCCACCGTTAGTCTCGTAGCCTCAGAGATTGTCCAAGGTCGTGTTTCTGACTTTTGATGGAGGTTGGAGGGTCCTGGCTTAACCGCCCGGGCCGCGAGGAAGACAACCTCTGAAAAAATTGCCCCAAACCTACAAGCGGCGGCGCACCGTGAGGGAGGTTGTTAGCTTGACTAATGGGTAGCTTAACTAGTCTCTAGTGTGAACCACTATCTTGAGCCAGTATACAAAGTTTTAACTCGTGGGAACAGCAATGGAATCTCAGAAAACTTCAAGAAATGACGAACGGATGGAGAAAGATGGGCGGTTGGAGTCCAACGCCGCATCGAAAGGAAACTCGAGAGTGCTCGGAGTATGAGGAAGTGGTTTTCGGTAAAAACTTCAGTTTTTACGGAAAACGTGGCAAACCGTGGGACGACCGTCCTCCGAAGGAGAGTTTGCGGCAGCCCGCAAGATCCTCTCCAGCAGTCGGGGTGCGAACCGAGTGGGTGGAAGAAGGAGGGGGCTTAACTCCCAAGAGGCTGCTGAGCAAACCGAGGGTGGGGCGCCACCCCGCAGTTACCAGTGTTAGAGCTTTAGAGCTGACCCCTCGGTGTCGTCTGGCAGAGAGCCAGACGCCGGGGAAGACTACACCGACGAGTCACGCAGGTTGCTCGGCGTGCTGGTGGTCGACGCCTTGACAGACACATCAAGGAAGAGGGAGAAGTGCTCCAAGAAAAGGGGCATCGCCCAGTTCGCGGCCTCTTTCTTGGAGGCTATGGACGCCTGCTTCGAAAAGAGGGTCGCTAAGCTCCGAGCTGAGCTCTTGGGTGCCCAAAAAGTTGACCACCAAGAGGAAGCACCAAAAGCGGGACGCATGCAGGAGCAGGGGCAAAACCAGCCCCAACCCCAGCCCGAGCCGGAGAACCAGCTGCTGACGCTGGTGCGGCAGGAGCTGGCTGCCCCCGGCAGCAACAGCAGCGGCAGTAGGAGAGTTCCAGCAACTGTCCGTGCTGTATCCCCCGGTCGCGGCCTCCGGCCGGCGGTGTCATATGCCGCCGCTGCCGCAGCTGCTGCGCCCAAGGCGGGCCCGTCGGGACAAGCCGGGCGCAGGGCCGTGGCATCGGAGCCTGCGAGGTCGGCCCTGGCAGCCAAACAGCAGCAGCGGCAGGGATTGCCTGCTCCACCCACAAAGGGTAAGACGGCACGTGCCGCTAAAGTGGTCTTGCCCTTGCTGTGACGGCGACTAGGCCGCCCCTGCCGCACCCCGCCCCGCCTGCAGAATCCTCGGCCGAATGGATGATTATCGGTGACAAGAGAAAGGCAGTCAAGGCCACGTGGGGCACCTCGTGGGGGCCTACTACACCGTGGAGGTGGAACGCAGTGACAGCTGCTTCCAGTGCAATCAGCCCAGTCACAAGGCAATTGAATACCGTGCAACGCCGCACTGCTAGGGGAGACTGGGTTGAGGACCTGAACGGATCGGTGACCCTAATTTCGTCGGCCGCCGCCGGTACTCCATTCCTCGAGGCCGTCACAAGAGTGTGGGCCTACGAGGCAGCACGGTTCGGGGACATTGCATGGGTAGGCGTCTACCTGTCCCTGAACAGAACTCTCGCTGATCTCCACATCTCCCTTATGGAGCTGAATGCCGTCATCGCTGGGTTTGGTTCCCTCTCCGTGGTCGTTTGCGGGGCCTTCAACGACAAGAACTTGGCTTGGGGTTCCCGGTACACGAACCAGCGGGGTCGGATGGTGGAGGATTGGGCTCTAGACAGGCCTGGTCGTCCTAAACCGGGGTTCTGTCCCCACGTGTGTGCGGATGCAGGCCGAGTCAGTGATGGACATATCGTTCGCCAGTCCTGCTCTGTTATCGCGTGTCGCGGACTGGCGCGTCATGGAAGGGGTGGACACGTACTCAGACCAACGATACATCCGGTTTGAGGTCTACGCCCAGATCTCGACTGCGTCGGTCCTAAAGACCCCGTATGGTCCGCGTTGGGCGCTGAATCAGTTGGACCTGGGAGCTCCTCCTGGAAGCCGCGACGGTACAAGCCTGAGTGCAAGCACCGAGGCAGAGTGGTTCCGGGACGCCATGTCGCAAATCTGCGACCTGGCAATGCCTCAAGTCCGGCCAGGACCTGCCCGGCGCCAGGTGTACTGGTGGTCGCCAGAGATTGCAACACTGTGCAATGCGTACAGTGACGCGCGGCGCCAGTATGCCAGACACTGCAGTCACCGCATCCGCCCGCCGGATGCGGAGGCCAGAGAGGCGGAGCTGTACGAGGGATACAGAGTGGCGAAGCGCTGCACCCTTCAAGCCGAAATAAAGCGGGCCAAGTTGGAGGCCCGCAACGTTAGGCTGGGGACTCTGAAGGGGGACCCGTGGGGGGGTGTGGCTAACACTCTGTTCCCTGCGCAAGGGGAACACTCCCCCGCGCATGTATCTAACGCCGACCATGATGGTGACGACGACGGCAATGCTCCAGAGGTGACTTAGATAGATATGAGTGTGGCGGTACGAAGGCTGAGTGCCAAAAATAACGCCCCAGGACCCGACAACTTGTCTGGGAAAGCCTGGGTTCTAGCCATGGGGCTTTCGGGTGTCGATTAAGAGGGCTCTTCAGCAAATGCATGGAGAGGGGTCAGTTCCCGCTTCGCTGAAAGACGGGGAAACTGGTCCTTATCGCAAAGCCGGGGCGCCAAGCAGACCGTCCATCCGCGTATCGGCCCATTGCGATGCTCGACGAGGAGGACAAGCTCTTTGAAAGAATAATTGCAGACCGCCTTGTCGCGCACCTAACAGGGCGGGGCCGAACCTTGCGGACGGCCAGTTCGGCTTTGGCAGGAGGCGCTCCACGGTGAAAGCCATCATGCGCGTGCGAGCCCTCACGACGGAGGATGCGGTGTCCCAAGGTAGGTGTGTCATGGTGGTGTTTTTGCCTGGAGTAGCATTAGGAGGGCACTCCGATATCACCAGCTGCCCGACTACTTCGGTCGTGTGATCAAGGCCTACCTGTCGGACAGGTACATCATCTACCCTGGTCACCAGGGAGAGTGGAAAAGGCAAGAGATGTCGTGCGGTGTTCGGCAGGAATCGGTACTAGGACCGCTCTTGTGGAACATCTGGTACGACTACGTGCTGCGCGGTGATCTTCCTAACGGGATCAGCGTGATCTGTTACTCAGACGACACGCTAGTCCTAGTCGCAGGGAGTCGTACCGTGTGCCGGCCGAATTAGTGACACGCGGGGTTGCGATATTCGTTGATAGGATCCAGTAGTTGGGACTCGAAGTGGCGCTGCACAAGTCCGAGGCCTTGTGTTTTCACGGCCCTCGGAGCGTGCTGCCTTGGCGCTCCCAATAAACGGAAGGAGAAGTTCACAACGGCGACGGGTCGACGATGAAGTACCTGGGACTAGTCCTCGACAGCCGGTGGAATTTCGAGGAGCTCTTCCGCCGACTGGCTCCCAAACTAAATCAGACTGGGGCTGCCCTCAAGCGGCTCTTGCCCAACCTCGGGGTTCAGACGCCTCCAGCCGGAGGGTCTACGCTGGCATCGTCTGGTCCATGGCCTTTTATGGAGCGCCGGTGTGGGCGCCGTCACTGCGAAAGCGACCGGCAGCCCAGCTGAACGCGTGCCAGAGGCTAATGGCCATACAGTTGGTGCGAGGATACCACACGGTTTCTCACGAAGCGGCGAGCCTTCTTGCTGGTCTGCCACGGATATGTCGATGACGGGATCTGGAGGCAACAGTCCTTGCACGCATGCACGATCTGCGCGTGGAGATGCAACGCTGGGGCGAAACTCCGCTGCCGCGAGAAGTCGCGGCCTGGCGGATAGAGTTCCGGCGGAATCTCGTGGTGGAATGTCGACAGCGACTATCGCAACCCAGGGCTGGGCACGCCATAATTATGGTGGTAAGCTCTTTGAGAAGTGGCTGGAAAGGCAACACGGCGTCCTTCCGTATGACGCAAGTCCTCACCGGACATGGTAAGTTCAGGGGGTTCCTGCATCGGATTCGTGCGGAAGAAACGCCCGGGTGTCACCATTGTATGAACCGCCCGGAGTACACGGTGGAGCATACGGTAGAGGTGTGCCCCGCCTGGGCAGAGCACCGCCGTGTCCTCGTGGCGGTGATCGGCGGCAGCGATCTCTCGCGCCGGGTCTTGATACAGGCCATGGTCCGAAGCAAGGACGAGTGGCTGGCGGACGCCTCCTTCTTCGAAGCAGTAATGCTAGCAAAGGAGGAGGCCGCACGAGCACGCGCGAAGCAATGGCCCCCGTGCCCCAGCCGCCAGGATTCCGATTCCGATTTCCGGCCACCGTAGATGCGAGTTTGCGGACGGCGAGCTACAGTGTAGCTCGCCGTCCGACCGTCCGGTAACCGTCCGGACCGAGCCCAAGTCGTCGACGGTGCGTAATGTTCCACGCGCGCCTTAAGGAGATGTAAGCAGTCTGATTCTGAAAGGAAGACTCGGCCCTGGTATGAAAGGTAATGAAGGAACAGGAGTGGGTTTTTAGTAATTAAAAGTCTGACGCTATCTCCCGCACCGCCTAAGAGCGGGGGATGTCATTGGATGATATTTCCACCAAAAAAAAAGGTGGGATTTAGTCGGTAAAAGACTGACACTGATCCCTCTCACTCCACCTAGAGCAGTAGACATTATATATTTCAAGTTTTCACACTCTCAAAAAATAAGGTGGAATAGCTTGTCTGTCCTTCTCCGAAACCAACGAAGACCTAATGTCATCGAACCGTGCACTATCTTTTGTCGTTTTATGATTGCCTATGTAATCAGCGATACAAAATATTTTTAATTGAATCCTAAGTGCACAGCCAGATTGCAGCGCGGTGCAGGGAGCGGCGCGGGTGCGGGAACGCATGCTTTTTGCCTGTCCGCAGTCGAGCCATCTTAACAACGCACGCGGTTAGCTCGAACTAGTTTGAGTTGCCCGCTCCCGCGTTGATGCCGCTCGCACACTCACTACAGCCACTTGTATGAACGAGCTATGGCGTGAAGAGCCCGCGCGCGTCACGCGCTCTCGTGCTCACTATGGACACTCCAAAGAAGTTCTTATGTTTGAGTTTTCCGCGCCGCGCCTGCGTTTGCAGTCTGGCTGAACACACACTTAGATCATTTAACTAATTTTTTTCCGCGGTTTCGCTCCTTTGGTCTATCCTAACCTATACAACTATAATCACGCTAAAAATAAAAAAAGTTTTTTTTATACATCAGAAGTAACGCAAGCTGTAATTTATTAAAGGGGAGGTTTTTAGGATTAATATTTCCAGATATTACCTTTTACAATCTTACGAGTATAAAACAAACGGCTGAGCCTCTTTTTAATATTTAACTATGCTATTTTGCTCAGACATGACAATTAAGAATCACCACATCGACCAGATCTCCTACCAGGTGAGATGATGATCAAACGCACAAGCAAGCCTTGTAATAAAAATCCTATTAAACTGAACAGAAAAATTGACTGACTTTGTTATATTTCATTCCATAATAATTTATATTTTTAATTTCAGCAGTAATAATGGGAACGAAAGATTAGTAATCAAATAAGATAAACCTTTACGGATGGCGTCAAAAAAGTAAGCGTCATGATTATATGAAAAAATATACATAGAGTACGGATAAGATGAGAATATCTTATATTTAATAGGTATCTCATCTTTTATGAAACTATAGCTGTATTGACAGTTATCACTTGAGTTGTATTTATTTATTTATTTATTGGCACAACAACAGCATTACATACACAATTTTTTGTGAAATTAGTATTAAAATTTGGTCACTGGTATGCAGTTGTGTGTGAGTTGTACTTAAAGAGCTTTTACTATAGGGTCCCATCGTAAGGGTTAAAAAGAACTCTTTACACAAACCATTGTTACAGGTAACCAAAAATAATCTGTAGATATAGCACTAACTGACAGAACAGTTGCATTCAATTTCTATCATCACAAAATAGCCATAGGTAGACCAAAAAGTCAATAGAGTTTTCTTCGCTGCATAGGTACACAACGTTCCCAACAAACTACGTAAGGTGAGACGTAAATTGTGTTCACACTCAACACTACTCACCAGAACTTTGTTGGTGTGCAACAGGAACACCGGCCAGCAGGACGTGACTTGCAGTGGTGGCCTACGTGGAAAACGCCTACCAACTGACTGCCCCTCACCCAAGTAAGCTGCTGCACACAAAACTTAGCCAAAGTGATGTCAAGGAAAATACCGGGGATTAAAAGACCCACAGGCAACTGCTTGTGCGGAGTGGCGACGATGGTAGAGCCAGGGCCTGAGGGCCCCCGCGAGACCTGTAACTGCGGAAAGATGACAAGGAAAATAATAGTGGCTTCTAAACAGACCAATGGCATCTGTTGGTGCTGTGATCCTGAGCAGATACCCCACTCGTTAGTGTCAGAACACTTACACATCGTGGACATAAAAAACCGCTCACCCACATCTGTATACATAGTGACATTAAAATTCGCAGATTTCGCCATTAATATTACTCACGCACTGGGCCCGAAAAAGTTGTGAGTAATTCAATAAAAAATGTTTCAAACAATAGGTAGCACAGACAGCCGACTTACAAATGGTATACCGAAAACTGGAATGAGTGAAGACGGTGGAAGGAAGCACCCTGATTTTCCAACCAGCGTTCGTGTATGATCAGATGTATGAATATAAACGAGTACATATGAATCATCGCAGGTGGCTCCGTAGTTTCCGCATGCTCCCAATAGAAAAAAGGCACGAGTTTATGTGCTTATATTTATTAAACTTCATGTAACATAAAGTACAAAGGCGGACTTAATGCCTTAGGCATTCTCTACCAGTCAACCTAGGGTGGTGAAGAGTATATTTTTGTGTGTTCGACCGCTTAAAGATTATTTCGAAAAAAATCCATACCTCTCTTTACAAATTCGCGTTCAGGACTTAGGCCACAATAAAGTATGCATATATAGTCATATCCCCTGCCCTTATGCCCTGTTATGTGTAGTCACAACGGGCCATGAATAACGGAATCCTGCGAAAAATCTATTTCCATATTGTAAATTCTGCCTACTCAGTGCTCGAATGAAAATATGCTTATATGCTCTATAGAGCACGGAGTTTCTGCGCCGGCAATGACTAATCTATTATTTGTGCCTGCGCATGTAGCTTTCAAGTTTGGAACTTCAAAAAAGTCACGGGATAACATTTTCAATGAGTATTGGCCATCATTCCCGCCATCGTTAGCAGTATACTCTGAGTACCCTAACATGGCCAACAGGATGCACGACAATGCAGGATGGTACCTGAATACGTATAATTCATGTAGTACCTAAGAACTAGGAAAGCAAAAAGTGTGTCATCTCTAAGTGAATCTGAATGGCAGTTTCTTTTTAAAACTCGATTTAAACTGGAATACGAAGCCGTATTCACCTCAGACAAAAGTCTGTTTCATCCTTTAATGTGAGCCAACTGGGCCTCGAACGTTACTTCACTTTACCTTTTCTAAACTGACCATTCCAATAACGTGTAATCACAATAATAATTAAGAGCAAAGTATCCCTATCAGTACGGCCCTTTCTACTTCACCATCGCCTTCGAATAAAACCATTGTGAAACACCTCTCGATCTCCGTAGGCGTTTTGTAATCGTGTCTAACGCAAGCGGTCCGAATTATTTTTTAACTGTACAATAAGATTGGTGTTATGATAGTTACATAAGACGTGACGTCAGCTTGCGACGGCTTTCCGACATGGCCTAATAACACAATAGAATGACGAGAAGATTGGTGAATGAGATGATGACTTATGCGGGTTTGATTATTTCTATCGTTTGGTCATGGCCGTCAGGAAGGGGCACTAGTAGGCGCACCTCTCCGGCTTTCAATAAAACAGACAAAATATTCAAAATATAAGAAATCCGCATTCATATTTTAATTATTAGAGAACTAAGCGTATCCGTGGCGAGGTTCAAAATGTTTCGAACTAGCTTTACTTGCTTTAGCGTCCTTCTTCTTTAGTAGGTACCAAAGCATTTTTTGTACAAATTGACGAAAGTGAATTCCATCTCTGTATTTATGGGCAAAAGAAAACCTATCATATTCAAAAAGAGGTCCTGACGACGCACCTCTCTGAAAATCTCCGCCGGCGCTATGTTTTACTTGTTCGATGGGTCGATATCTGGGATATCCAATTCAGCGAACGACATTCAAAGTAAACGGCAGAAGGTTATATGAAGAACAAACCATTGGTTTAATTTAGGTATATTCTTGTTGTAACCTTTGCGGATAGCGTTTAACAAATCGAGGCAAATACTATATCCAAATATCCTCGTAAGTACTCAGACCCTCTGACTCACCATCTGCAAGCTTAGACCAATTACTTTACTGTTAGTGTTCCCGCCAAATGCTAAGTACAAAATGTATGGCATTAACATTACCTGTGACATCAACTCTCCGCAGGTAATATCATTGCCATACATTTCGGCTGGTCTGGTTCTAAAGCGACTGGCTATGAAGATGTTGCATTGATTAAATATGACCCATTTTCACTTTTAGTCAAGTTTGCTACGAACTTGCTGTTTATTCTCTCTGAAATACTATTCTGTAATTATATTTTTATCGTTACCTTATCAATAATTAACGTAAATTTGCTTGTGGTAATTGCATTGATCTTGGGCTCCTTTCCTAAATGAAGCGAGCAAACAAACACGCGGGCCCAGTGCGGGTAGGAAATATCACAACATCTTCAACTAAACCAATTATCTTTGGTTAATTCGTATTTTATTTCAGAGATACGACGTCGCTGCAGCAAGATTACGGACAAGAGACGTATGTACAATTAAACAATTACAAAATAATATCAAACCCTGTCATTTGCTTCAGAACTACAACATTTATGTACGAGTATAATCATAAAAAACATAATCGTGTAATTTAAGTAAGTAATTTATGTATTCATTATTAACAAGTTTTCGTAACAAATTAATTTTTGAATAGATATTTGTTTTAAAGTATTGATAAACTTACATTATGATTATTAAAAGAAAAACAGTTCAATTGTTCAATCATTTCCAGGAAAATACATAAACATAATAATATGTAGAATATAAGTATGTAATGATATTTATTATTGACTACCTACTATCCTACATCTGTATCCATGTTTCTTTACTAATACACGCTACGTGGTCTGATCAAGATTTCCATTATAACTATATCAAATATTGCAGTTCTAGACTGCAATATTTTCTTGACTCAATTTATCTATGGCATTACCTCGCCTTCGAATTTCGTTTCAAGTTTAAACAACTTGGTTCAATTTGATCGCTGAAAAGTCGGTTATTTTCTTCTTGGATGTTTCTATTGTATATCGAGTATCGATTGAGTATTTTAAAAACTCGCCCCTAAACTAGTCCCTCAAGCTTGAGCATGCCACAGTCGCGGTTAGTACCTTCAATGAGGGATGGTTACTGATTACAGAAGTGCCACGGCGTCGTCACTTTTTGCCTAACGCTGGTCCTCACCGGACATGGACGGTTGTGGACAAACGACCCGAGGAGAACTCTTTTTCGCACTAGAGCGGAAAAGTATCCCAGCGAGCCTGGAGCTTGGCTGGTCGCCAAGCAAGCAGCCCCCACTAGTCGCCTGTCCACCCTCGTTTATTTATGTCTTCTTAAGTGTATTGAAAAACGTAATTTGATACACGTGGAAATTTGCACTGTAGCACTCGGCTCCATTAACTCTTTGCCTGCTGCTCGAAAAAATTCCACCTCGGAGTCAATGACAAAGTTTCTTCACTTGTATCAAAATGTACTAATATCCACTAATAAATACCTAGGAGACATCGTTCGTAGCGCCCTGTCTCTTCAAATTTTAATTCTAGGCTACCACTTCTTTCTAGTCTGACTATTGCTGAACGGCTATTGTCAATATCTGATTTCTATACGACAAGCTGCTACAAGCTTTTATCTGACAATGAATCGAAAGCTTTACCAAAAAAAGTTAAAGAGACAATTGAGTTATTATTCTCCACATTCAATTATTAGCTCGATTGTTCAATGCGTCGAAAAATCATTTTTTAATCTCGTATGTGAAAATGGCTGGTATTTTTAGTAGGTATATATTTCCAGAAGTCTTTCAAGAAAAGAAGCAAACAATTTATAAAAGAGCAGAAGACCAAGGCCCTATCGTGTCCGTAGTAATGAGTTGTGAACATTTTGGTGTAATTCAATTCTAGATCCATAAAATTCGTTTAGTCCTGCTGTTGTTTCAAGTTTTTGTTATGCTTTGTTTCATATCTCTTATTTCGTTGTCGGTTTGTTAAGTTTTGGTTATAGAGATTTACACAAATTCGATAATTCTTCAAGTTATAGCCTAACGACTCGCCTTGGCTACATTTCACCACGCAGACCCAAAACGGGCTGGTGATTTTCACAGCGTTGTCGACAGTTTTTGTCTAACTATATTTGAATAAAGAATTCGAGATAATTGTTACACTTTTTGACCTACGTAACTAAGTTCAAATTCTATTGCAACACATACTTTTTGTAAGGTCTTTTTAATAGAATATCTACTTAAAATTCAACCTAAATAATCGAAAGCCAAAGTCGATACCTATTGAATTGGTGGCGATGCATTGAAATTATCTCGAATTATTAATTCAAGTATAGCATTTTATTTCAGTTGCGTGGATCCGCCGTCTATGGCATCATATGATCGACAACCAGCAGATCGGCCCTTAGCAGGCCGGCAAATAGCAGGCTGGTATGTACGTTTACTATATTACAAATTGTGGTTGGGTACCCTTCCGCATTAAAACCCCTTAGAAAAGAATATAACCAGTTGATGACGCTGTTCGCTCATTCGTTTTGGAATAAATAACACCAAATTAATTAATTTAGGTATTAAGAAAATATTGAATTGAAAATATTTGATCTTGTATTCTTATTATTCTTGTCAAGAGAAAAATAAAGTCCCGTATCGAAGAAAGGAGCCTAAATTACAAATGGTTCCAGGACCTTTCATCATGATTGCTAGGTATATTTAAGTACATCGGTTTTAAGAACCCATAACGAGTTTTTTTCATATTGCAAAAGATTGCATAATGCGATTAATAATTTCAAATTGCTTTTTAAGAAGATTTGTGAAGTTTTGATTCGTACTTTTCAGTGGAAAAAGCAGTATCGTCAGTGATTTCTTTGATTTTAACTATGATGGAAATCTACACATATTATTCATTGCTGGAGCCATTACCCTGATCGTCCTATTTTTGTTAAGGAAGATATTTCACATGTTCAAGGGCAGACGACGACGAAGAAGAAGAAGGTCAAGATCTGGTAACTCATGCGTCTGCAGATCTCGGTAACTAAGTTTAGTTTTCGTATGTCTTACCTCAGGCTTTTCAGAGCCCGTGAAAACAACAGCTATTACTTCGTCCGTTGTCTCAAAACTTAAAGAGCACGCTCTCAAAAACCTGCGTAGTCTCTAACTTGATCTAGTAGACCAGTATTACCTGGTACTGTAAAAACTCGTTTTAGTGAAATGGAAAATATAAATTCAAACTGATGTGATGTGACACTACTTCTACGAGCGAGTGTACCGCGGCGATACTATCGTCCTACCATTACAATTCTATGAAGGTAACTATAAATATCTCCACACGATAATACTATCAATCGGGCGATGCAACCCGCTGGTTGCCTCACCGGTTACACTGGTGTCGGTTGTTGGTCACGGTTGCCGGTTGTCACTGCATTCAACGTCAACGACCGCGACGGGTCACAACCATAGAACAGTGAAATACAGAGAATACTCTATTTTCTATTCCGTGTCCACGACATACTCGCAGCGCACACGTGCAAAATTTTTTCAATAAAACAATAGGAAATATGAAACAAAAATTATTTTATTTATATAGAATACTACCCATTTGTAAAAACAATACATAAATTGGTAGAAAAGCAAACGAGATATAACGATTAACAAATCGCCTCTTTGTTTCGACGTTTATTTATTGTGGCGAAATACATATCTGTCTCTCTAACCAAGATGACGTTTTTTATGGTGGTGATGATGAAATCTGACGTCAAATTGCATGTCGGACTTCTCTTTCTTATTTGTAGCTTTGAAACTTTATAACGTTTTAGATCCAAAAATTATGTAATTTTACAAATAAAATAATTGCGTAGGTATTCTATTCCCTAATTGTACAAGGCTCGGTGTAAACTCGGCAATTCGACGCGAGTCGCTTCCATAGTAACAGTAGGTAGCCTTAAGCGGAAGAATGTTCGTCTCGTGCGAGGCGGAAGAATGTTCGACGATTGTCGCAGAGCAGTCTCGTGGCGATACTCTCGCTCGTAAAGTTGGTGATATCTATTAATTTTGTGAATGCTAATTGAAACAAATGAAACATTCACTCAGTGTGAGCATAGATGAGAAACCTGGAAACTGTTCCACCGACGTCACTTGTCGCGTGACTCCAGGTAATGTCATTGACGTACATTTTCTACTTGGCGCTTGGCAGGAACGCTAATAGAAAAGTAATTTGTCTGAGCCTACTGTACCTTGTGAAAATTAGTTTTTCTTTCCATTAAATGTTCAATATAATATTATTTTTTAAAGGGAGTGCATCCGCACCTGATGTTCAGTGTGGTCACCTGTGCTGGTGGCTAAAATAAGCTGTTATAAAACTTTGATGTTTGATCTTGTGAATTGAGCAACTCTGACAGGTTAGTAGTACTTACAGTGTATAATACGCATTTTTTGAAGGTTTAACCGCACCAGCGAGAAAGAGAGCCGAGGTGATCGACAACATCGATCACCTCGTCGATTCCGCCGCCTGCGATCGCATCCCCGCTCTCTTTCTCACTCTAGTAAATGACTGTTCTAAGTGATACGAATCACGAATACGATCCGTCGAGGATGTTACGGCTAAGATGTATCTTTTATGAATAAAAGCCACGGATCAGTTTAACCTGGGTAGAAGCGGAAAACCAAGCTCGCAGGTTTTTAACCGACTTCAAAAAGAAGGAGGTTCTATGTTCGGCTGATTTTTTTTTTGTTTTTCTCCGATTTTTCGGTCAATCGGAAAGGTTATGCTTCCAAATTGGTCCTATATAAATAAGTTATGATCTGATCATGAAAGTCGAAGATATGGACCGGAACTCCTCATAGGATCACAGTAGAACTGTCGTAACTAGTAAAATTGCTTTGTTTATCCACATATATCCACATATTTCTTTCATAATTACGGACGGCCAACTCAGAGTTGCCAAGTAAACGGTTATTGCATCTGTTCGCAATATTTATGACAATCAAAATGTGGGCGACCTTGGACAACAGGACCCGCCACAGTAACAGCATTGCGCGCCCCTTTGTACCTATACTTTAGCATGAGCTCAGCATAACGCAATCAGCTGATCAAAACGGACGATGCCCATAGTAATTGTGTTTGTAAGTTCTGAAAAAAGCGAATCAATCATTGTGATGGAGAGTTGCACTAACACACAATGTGTTGTTTCTTCATTTGCTTTTGCCTGTCCTCAACTTTGGATACTGTGGTCTTTGGCAGAAGAAAAAAGGCCATATAATGCCAGCAGGGGAGGTGAATTCGCGATATCTTTGAATAATTATCAAGTCCCATTCGACCAAAATCTCATCTCTACTCAATCTTAGATTAGCACCCCAAATGTAGATTTGATTGTTAATTTAATAACATAAGTTTAAAATATACCTACTGATTACATTACAGATTGGAGCAAAATTTTTGAGCTACATGGAAGAAATATGAATTACTCCCTGAAACTCAAATACACGTGTAACTGAGATTTAAATAATGCCAGTAGGTATTTCTTTCTATATTGCAATATCTCTATCTAGACTTTTTTTTTTCATTTAGAATAATAAAAAGAAACAATTAAAGTTAAGAATCTACATAATGTTATCTGTAAAATTATGAACAAAAATATAAACTAAATTGTCATTCAGAATCTTGATTAAATTTTCAAGGCTTATATTATTATACTTTTTAAAATTTTGAGTAAATTATGAAGTGTCAAAGTTCATGCAAAATAGTACATTTTCAGAGGTCTTTACTGGATTCACAGAACAGATAAAAGACTGGTTTAGTGTTACACAAATTTATAAATTGATTTCAATAAAAGCCTAGATAGTGTCCACAAGATTAAAAAATGTGTAATAACGTCATAATCGTGTTAGAGCGGTTGTATGAATAACAGTAAAAGTGTATGTCGAGTTGCATCCCCTCGAGTTTAATTCAGCTGTTTATTTACAGAATGCCTGGCAGAAGTCGCATTCATGAGACGAAGCCGCCTGGAGTGCCGATGTCCACACCCGAACACTATCTCATCATTCTTATTGGAATAGCCATACTATACCTTTTTGGAGAAGAAGATAATCCTATAAACTAAAAAAATTCAAATGAATACAAAAATATTATGTGATAATCGAATTAAATTATTTAGTTATAAATTGTGAATGATTTTCTTTTAGATTTTTTTCTTTGATAGTATCAAACCTTTCATCATAAAACAATTACATTTGGTGGAGGCAAATACATAGGTTTGTAATTGATCGTACGCAAGCCTACTTACCTAAAACGTACCTTTACGTTCACCGACTCTTCTTTATATTCAGAGTTAGTAAGTTTTAAAGTAATAACTTATAGTACACTCATAACATAAGCAAAGTTTTGTCTATAGGAAACGAGCAAGAACGAAAAGGTGGCATAAGCGGACAAAAAAGAAACTTTCCAGGCCTGTCGTTGCCAGTCATTGCTGTCATCGACAAAAGATATTAAAGTAACTGGCAAAATTGTCGCACAGATAAAAATATTCAATATATATGTTATTAAAATAACGGTAAGTATTTCCTGAATTAGTTTTTTATGTAAATAATGTGTCATATTGTTTATTTTTCTGCTGTTATAAAACAGTGTTTGACTGCAATCCCACCTGATAGTAAGCAGTGATGCAAGCATTGATGGTGAGGCGCACTAGTTTATTAAGAGCCTTTTCACTCTAGCCTTGAAAACACCAGGATTATAGTTGGACGGGAAGACTGCAGCAGGCAAATTGTTCCAGTCCTTCGATTTACGTTGTTAATTCTGAACAATTCCCCTTCTGGCAGGCCTATCTGGTAAATGCAAGCACGTCTGTGCCTTAATTTATTACATAAATTTCCCAAAAAGTACTAAGTCGAAAACTATACTGCTGCATATGTAGTATTTTTAGATGGGAGCCAGATATTACCTTTGCTGAAATAAAATTGTTTGAGATTATGTTTATCTAGAGACACTATTTGTATTGAAAAATAACTACAAAGCGTACTTATTTTAACAATAAATCATTACATTAGATGCTAAATTCTACCAGCGACATCGCCCGCGTAAAACGTAGGTTTCTCCATACAAATTTTAGACCCCCGTTTCATCCTTTAAGGGGTGAATTTGGAAAAATCCTCTTTTGGTGCTCGCCAACGACATAAAAGATAGCTTTGTGCAAAGTTTCAAAAACATAGAACTTTTATACAAACTTCCAACCTCCGTTTTTCAGGGGTGGAGTTTCTTAATTCATTAAACCCTGAGCGAACGCCGGCGTTCGCTCGGTCATTGTCTTTCTATTGTGTCTCTAATTACGCAACTCAAAATGCGTTCTTAGCGGATGTCTACACCCTATAAGGAACCTACCTGCCAAATTTTTAGTTTGTAGGTGTATATATAATATCTGAGATTTCGTAATTAATCAGTGTGTGGTATTTCGCTCTTCTATAATATATAGATTTTTAAATATACTTTTGAAACTCAACTTACGTTATGTTTCTTTACTGATTTTTTTCATTTACGTTGTTTTTTACAAAACCATGGCATGTTAGTACTATTGGTCGAAAAGTAATAAAATTTTACATCAAATGTTTTATGATTATTTTTCTTTGATGTATTGGAGCATCCAAAAATGTAACAACACATTAGATGTAAAATACGATTAGTATATACATGAAATTTCAAAATCGAATAAATTGTTAGGGTAATTTTTTCGGATTTGCACCACCAGGCGGCGGAGCCTTTGTCGTGCGCAGTCCCTATACTAATATTATAAAGATTACAACCGCTAACTTATTTTTTTATTGCTACGTGTAGCTTTGGAGATACGAGATGTCTCAAAAAGGCAAAATAAGCAAATTTTAAACATTTAACTACATTATTTTATAGGTAAGAAAGCAGCTTCTTTTTTGTTTTTTTTTTTCATTATCATCATCATCATCATTTCAGCCGAAAAACGTCCACTATTGGACATAGCCCTCCCCCAAGCGTCGCCACAACGACTGATTCGAAGCGTCTCGCATCCACCGCACTATCGCGACTCTTACCAGGTCGTCGGTCCACCTTGTGGGAGGCCTTCCAACGCTGCGTTTTCCGGGGCGCGTTCGCCACTCTAGAACCTTTCGGCCCCATCGACCATCCGTTATACGAGCAATGTGCGCTGCCCACTGCCACTTTAGTTTGGCGATTTTTCGGGCTGTGTTTTTATTTATTTCGGGCTATTGGTTCTTCTGCGGATATCTTCATTCCTTATGCAATTACGCAAGGAAACTCCGAGCATAACCTTTTCCATTGCCCTTTGCCTTCTGATGAGGCCTATTGTAAACGACCATGTTTCAGTCGGATTAGACGATTGACCCCTTTCTCTCTTTTTTTTTACTATATGAAATGTTATAATCCTCCCGTGTGGTACTCCAACAGTAATCTGTCACCATATTATGCTCATCATAGCGACCTTGGGACCCATCTTCTATTATTTTTTTATTCAGATGGAAGCGCTCTGCATTCTTGGCTGTAGATACCAAGACAAAGGAAACTTGTCCAAATGGCTGTGTACTTTTATTCTTATGTTACAACCAACATTTTTAACGTTATCTAGAAGTTTATGAATTAATTCCACGTAATTTTCTGCTTTTTCATTTCCTAAGACATTTTTGACGACATTGACGAAAGATTTCCAAGCCGCTGATTTCAAATTATTCATTAAAAATATAAAATCGTTATTTTTCATAAAAGTTTATATTTTAGGCTAATGAGGCCTAACTTAGCTATCCTAATTTCGGTAATTTAAATAAATAAAAATAACACTCATAAAAGTGTTTTTATTTTTTATTCTGACCAAATCATAGGTACACCGAAAGTCAATCGTGCTAGTATTATAACTTGTACACTGTCTTAAATATTCAACACACAATTTCCACTCGATATTTTGTACCCACGAGAAATAGATTTCAAAACAGACAAAATACGCCTTTAGAGTAGATGGTTTTAATTTCAACGCGTGGAGGTACCGAATTGAAATTAAAACTTCAATTCGGTACCTCCACGCGTTCTCGAGATAAAGGATCTTGACTATTGAGGTACGGAACTCTAAAAAGAAACATATATAAAAATTCTTATAAGAAAAATAATGAGATTAATTCATCAAACACGTGCCCTTTCTGTAAAACCTTGACCCGATGAGAGAATGGCTTTCGTTTGGCGTCTTTGACTTCGTGTCGTCACACGGGCCGCGCTTGTAACCAACGCGTGTAAACATATACAGTAGTCGGTTGCGTCTGTGCATTCAGTAGAAAACATCTGAGCGACACGGTAATTACAATGTAGTATGAATTGCTTAGCGAGTTCTTGTGTAAACTACTTGTATTTAGAATACGTTGTAGGTTTAAGATGACAATAATTCATGAGGGTTACAGGTAAATTCGAATTACAAAATTAAAAAGTTACCTTTGTTTTTTTGTACAATTTATCATCTTAACAAAATTCGGACGGAGCCTGCCAAAGCCAATGCTTACCAGGGCTGCAGAATTGTTCAAATGAGTTACCGCGGCCCTAGAACTCAAATGGTGACTGAAGGAACACTGATGGGCTTTAGTAAACTCTTCACACACCCTCTAACAGAACTCCATCCAGAGTGAGAGAAGTTATTGAAAAAAAAACCAGCCAAATGCGAGTTATGTGGGGCATACTGAAAGCCTTTAGAGCCAGATCCACATTCATTAACAGTTTTAAGTCCGTATACATCATCAATATTGCATACGATTTGAGTCACATTGTTTCCACGGTAGAACTCATATTACAAAACTTCTCACAAAAAAAACACTAAAAGGATCAAATAACTTTAATTTCTGAAGTCGGTGTTTCTCGGTATTGTTTGTTTTTTATTTAACACCGACTTCCGAAATTAAAGTTATTTTGATCCTTTAAGTGTTTTTATCGATTTTAGAATCGAGTCTGAAAGATTTTTCCAAATCACAAAATAGTAAATATTTTGTGACGTACCTAACAACGAAACAATTTTAGACTTTTTCCTTTACTTGTGCTATGAGGCTGCATCTTGCTGAATTTCAGGATTCTATACCAACAGGAAATACCCTATGATTTCCTTGCGAGCCTCAAAACTTGCGTCATAAACGGAGCATACACGGCCTTATAATTAGATTGTGAGACTTAGAAGTTCATTATTTCACTGCTTCAAGAGGTAGCAGAACTTCTTTTTTTGGGTGGGAAAATCATCTAATAACATCCCCCGCTTTTCTGCGGAGATAGATGGCGTGTCAGATTTTTACTGACTAAAAACCCAGTCCTGTTCCTTCTTTTCTATTGTTCCAAGGCCCTGGGGTTCTCTCTCGCATTACTTATGGCCCCAGTAGGCTTCGACCCTGCTGGGCCCCTACGGTTGCTGACATTTCCTTGATGCGCGCGTGGAACACTACGCGCCGTCGACGGCTTAGGCTCGGTCCGGACGGTTACCGGACGGTCGGATGGCGAGCTACCCATTGCTCGCCTTCCGCAAGCCCGCGCCTACGACAACGGCTGGTGCGCGACGACTATTGCCTCGCGCGCGCGGCTGCCTCCTTTGCTAGCATTACTGCTTCGTAAAAGGAGCGACCAACTGCCACTCCTCCTCGGTCCGGACCATGGCCTGTAAAAAGGCCCCGGCACGAGAGATCGCTGCCGTCGATCAATGCCACGAGGACACCGGCGCTGGCCTGCCCAGGTGGGGCACACCTCTACCGTATGCTCCATCTTGTCCTCCGGGCGGTCCACACGATGGTGATACCCGATCGTTTCTTCCGCACGAATCCGGTGTAGGAACCTCCCGAACTTACCATGTCCGGTGAGGACCTGCGTCATGCGGGAGGTAAGAACACCATGTTGTCTTTTCACCACTCCAGCCACTCCTCAAAAAGAGTACTTACTCCCATAATTATGGCGTGCTTAAAGCGAAAGCATACCTGAGTATTTGATGTTAATTTCAGATTAATACCTCCACGTGTTCCTGAGAAAAACGGCTATGACAGACGGAGAACAAAGTGAGCCAACTGAGGTACTAAGCCCTAAAAGGTATCTTAGGCCGAGGCATTCAGAGGGAATAGTATTTTATTACCCCTAGCTTCTGCGAGCGGCATCGCTCGCGTGAAAATCGCTTTTCCATACAAACTTTGGACGCCCATTTCATAAATCTTTTCTTAGTACTAGCAAACGTCATAAAACGAAACCTTGTGCAAAATTTCACGCTCCTAGGCCCTGTAGTTTCGGCTGTGCGTTGATATGTCAGTCAGTCAGTTTCTCCTTTTCTACATATAGATAAAGCACTGACTCATCTCATAAGCTGATTGCGACCCAAAGAAAATTTATAAGAACTCATTTATGACTGTTAATATGAATGTAGGTCACTGGTTCACAGCACCTTTAGCATGACATAACAGTGCGGCGCCCGGCCTTGCGGCTGCGCAGCCCGCTTGATTCTCTATAGGGCACTGTAATTAGATATCACTATCTCTTTCTATCGTATTATGTAAAACCTATTTTTTCAGAGTAGCTGATACTTTTTCATGGTTTATTATGAAACTTAATCGAAAAGTTCTTTTGCATAATTTTCATATTGAGTGGAAAATGTTAAGCAATGCTGTTAATAAGTGTAAATAAACTGTAGTATTGTCAATACCTACCTAAAAGTTTGAGATAAATTATCGCACTGAGATCGGTCAATAGTAAAGTAGCCTTAGATTGTTCATTTGTTTCTATTTTAAACGTAAACAGTTTATTGACCTAGGTTATTTTGTAATTTCTACTCTAGCTTGAATTATTTAACAGCTGCATTCATTGCCAATGTCTCAGTAAAAAGAACTAAACAACTGCATTTCATTCACAAATTGTGTATTGCTCAAACCTGAAATACATAAAATGATAATGGCCTTAGAGTGAAACTAGTTTTTTATTTGTTTTAGTTAGTGATCTTTTGTAATTTATTGTGCGTCTATTCGGATGGAATAAACATGTTTTCTTTCTTTCAAAATGTTTTAACAGCTCGTTCTTTTTTGAGACCACTTATTTTGTTAAGATATTTTGAAGAAAATATCTAATGGATCCACAGTCACTAGAGTCGATTACCAAGTTTAAGCTACGCTTGCTTTTAGGTCTGTGAGAGGATGGGTGCTCGTCTTCAAATCGGAACTCCTCCATGTCTCGTCCTGGCGGTTATTTGTAGATTTGACAGTCGTTATGAATAGTCGTTAAGAATAGTGAAAAGCTAAGAAATCTGTGTTACTCAATCGCCCGGTTGTGGAGGTTAGGTTGGCAGTCACTCCTTGTAAAATACTGATATCAAGCTGCATCCAGTTTAAAATGGAAGCCGACCTAAACATTTTTGAGAAAAGGCCATTTATCTATTATTGGCAGATTATAGATTCCGCAACTAATTTGTAACCCTGTTGGTGAGCTTACGTTTAAGATAATAGGAAATATTCTATTACAAAAACAGTCATTAACGCCAATTGGTACTTATTTCGAAGACGTTTCATCTTTTAATAAAATCAACAAGCAAGCTAATTCTTTAACTGTGGACGTGAAGTAATAATTGCTGTAAACATGTAAGGCTTGTGTAACTGAACGTACAACTTTGCAATTTATTTATTGCTCTGAAAATTTATTACGCATAGGACCACTATCCACTCAGTGACTCTTAAAGTACTTTCACTATCAGATCCTTTGTGGCCAACACGTGACTACCTGGACAGCTCTGTACAAATATACCATGTTAATTTTTTGGGAGTTGCAGGTGGGGCTGTATGAGGGTTCCTTCTATTTGGCAGAATCTTGATACTCCGATTTTTATTTGGCATAACTCACATGGCATAATCTTATTTAATCGAATATTTTTAAGGCATAAAAATTATTTAGCATAACTTTTGTTTGGCAGAATATTTACGTGTCCGAATTTACAATGGCATACTTTTATCTTGGCAGAATTTTGTTTCGCATAATTACCTTTGCCATAATTAATATTATGCATAATTTTGTTTAGCATAACATTTATTTAGAGATACGATTATTTGGTATGGGTGCATATTTGAACATCAAAAATTAAAATAGATGTATCTTCTTGTAAAAATTAGTGTTCAAAACATCAAAAACTTATAATATACTTATGGAATAAAACTGATAATTTAAATAAAGTAAATTTATGCTGTCGAATGGTTAGATAACCTACGTGCAATGTATTTAAAATCGAATGGTCTGCAAAAGTGACATAGAATGTTCTAAATATAGCATGTATTGGTAGCATTTTCAATATTAAATTAAATTTGTGTCATAAAAAGTCAATACGTTGTGCTACAAAATTTTGTGACAGAAACGAATCGCTGCGAAACCGAATTTACGCAGTCTTGTCTGCCCTACCCCTAGAGTGTAATTTAAACCCGCGTAGGCGCGGAGGGGTAGGGCGGCCCGCGAGCTGAGGAGCAGGTGGTTTGAAGGCCCGCCACCGCGGCTGAGGCTGGCCGGCGAAGCCGCCCAGCAAGCCGAAGCTGCGGTGGTGAGCGTTAAAACCATCTGTGACGATAAGCTCGCGTGGCGCCGCCCAAACCCCGCAGCGCCGGAGCCGTGACAGAAACAATGCTTGCTGCATGCATGCTGCATGTTGCATGCCTGCTTGCATGCTACATGCATGCTGCATGCATGCTGCATGTTGCATGCCTGCTTGCATGTTGTATGCCTGTTTGCATGCTACATGCATCCAAGCCGACAATATTTTTGTAATTAGCATTTAGGTTAGCGTTTTGATATTAGTAGTAATATCATGGTGTATTCTTGTTTGCATGTTTGAATGCTTCTTACAAGGAACTGTGAAGTGAACATGTGTGTGGCGAAAAAAATCAGTTCTGCCTTTTAATGACTATCGGTATAAAATGTATGCCAAAAGACGATTCTGACTGTGAATTTTCTGCGATATGATGGTTCTGCTTTTTAATTATTATGGATATAAACATTATGCCTAAAGATGATTCTGACTAACAAAATTATGAGTTTTGAATGTATGACAACTGAGTGTATGCGAAATGATTTTCTGCGAAATGAAGTTTATGCTATCCGTTATTATGCAAAACAATATTATGACGTAAAAAGTTCTGCTATAAAAGGTAGACCCGCTGTATGATGCTGGGCAGGAGATGGATGAGGCATGTCCTGTGGAAAAAGCTCTTGTATTTGGGACGTGTAGAGGGCTAGATTTGTATAAATTAAAGTTTGAACCGAGTAAGTTTGATGGTAATTTTTTAACTCCCTCGTAATGCCCCGAGCATTCTGAGGAAGTCAATTATATAACACCCTCACTTGCGTTCGGGATTAAATCTTAGCGACCTTCTTTACTTTCGGAATTCAACATGCCGCCCGCGCTTTAAAGACACTCATAATGCTACCTAAACTATTAAATATTTTATATTGAATATATAACCTCCGATGAGGTTCGTCGAGAGCGTTCTCCGATGAAAGCGTCTCATCCCACTGTCACTGGGAAGATGGTTTCTCGGGCAACGCCTTGTGCGGGCAAGCCACTTTTCAGGCGTTCACGCCATCGGTCAAGCACGGCACCTCACAGTGAACCAGTGATGGAATTAAGATACTTTCGGTTAACTGTTGAGTGCTGTGGACCGAAGACAGAAACGTACACTTATACTAGAAATTTCGCCCGCCAAAACGGTTGGGTAGCGTGGATTGTACCCACATTCGGTTATCGAGGGCCACATTTAAGATGGACGTTAAAGCGGATCGAATGGTTTGATCAATTTTGTCCAAGAGATGTGGTTGTTTATATAAAGAGGAAGAGCGAATAAAATAAGTATAACTTGGAGCAAAACAGCAATATTTAATAAGAGTGAAAGCCGAATGTAAGTTAATTTTTGAAAGTCTATTTGAAATATCGTCGACACCTTTAATTTAATTGCCAACGTATATAGAAAAACTGTCTTTCAAAATTAACCTAGGAGGTGCAGTGAACAGTTTTCTAAAAGGTTGCATTGAATTTCTGAAGTATCGATTGTCTGTCAGTATTGTCAGAAACAAAAATTTCACATTTAGAATGATTGAGGTCAAGGTCGATGGATTGAAACTGCTTCTTCAGAAATTGTAAATCATTTAAAACAGCATTTACGTCACCTCCCAATGTTCCATTATCTAAATACCACACGATACATTTTGAATTTAATTGTTGAATGATAGGATGAATAGCCAAGCTGAAAATGACTGGCCCGAGAGGGCCACCTTGTTGGCATCCAACTGCAGATTCCAAAACATTGTCTTTATATAATAATTTTGATGGATGCCTATAGCATTGCCACAAAAAGCCAAAAATATCTGGAAGTTCTTTTTTGCTCCAGCCAACAAAGTGTCCCTATTAATAGAATTAAAGGCGTTTTTAACGTCAACCTTGAGAATGACCTCACCGTTATCAGAATTCAGGAAGGTAGCGAGGACATGTACGGCAGCCTCACAGCCCCTTCTTGAAGCTAAGCCAAGCTGTAGGGGCTGGAATTTGTTAGTCAGTGAGTGGGTATAAAGTTTACAACAGATTTTGGCTGCCGTACGCCTATAGGTGCATCCGACAGCGATAGGACGAATGCCACCATCTTTCTTGCACAGGGCACATAGATTGGCCCCGTAAAAATCATCGACGATGGCATTGTTCACGCCGCCGGAAAGCATAAGAGTGACTAGAGCCAGAAGTTCCTTCAAAAGCGACTCACCAGCTTCCCCGGCGCCTGAGCTTAAAAGATCCTTTAAGTGCTGAGGAGACAGGCCCTCGAGGCCACCCGTGGATCCGCTTCTGAAAGAGCTCACGGCTGCAAGTAACGTAAAGTCATCCGCACGCACTGGGTGTTTACTCTCCAGGGCTGAAAGTGTATCTGGGGAGTAAGGCGCTACCACATCACTGCTGAACAGTAACCTAACCGCTCCCCTGAAGTCACCCTCGCTTAATTTAGATTGCACATCTTTATGTGAGCACAAACCTTTCTGGGAAACGTTATTAAAAGCGGGTAAATTTGGATCCAAAATATTAGTCGAATGGTTGCAGCTGTCCTTAATTTGGGTTGTTAATTATTTTTTTGTAGCAAAACTTTTTTTGATCATGCAGAATCCTATAGGGAAAGGTAAGTAGTTCCTCCCAAGCACTTTGTGTATTCTCCTGGGTTGCAAAACGGACGCATCGTGCTAAACTCAGCGCAACGGACCATCTCGCGCCCCGGAAACTCTCTTTAATACAGGGTGTTGAACTTTTTAAATTTTGTTAAGGTTTTCCAAAGTGAATCCGAATATGTGGATGTTTGGAATGTGGCTGGGGGTACAAAGGTACACTATGTGGCTTTTGAAACTTACCATAGTGAATATTCAACCCCCTTTTGCCTTTAAAATAACGTGCTTGGGAGAGCTCCACTCAGAACAGAAGAAGTTATTTTGTCGATTTCCTAAAGAAAATAAACAAAAACGGTGAAACAAAACATCTGTACCAAATATCCTTTCCATACAATCTACGGTAGTAGATTTAGGTAGTATAATATTTATATTTATGTACCTAGGTACCTATATATATTATACTAGCTTCTGCCAGCGACTTCGCTCGCGTGAAGGTAGGTTTCTCTGTACAAACTTTGGAGCCCCGTTTTACCCTCTTAAAAGGTGAATTTCCAAACATCCCTTCTTAGTGCTCGCATACGTCATAAAATGAAGTCTTGTGCAAAATTTCACGTTCCTAGTCCCAGTAGTCGGCTGTGCGTTAATATGTCAGTCAGTTAGTTTATTCTTTTATGTATATAGATATAGGGACCTATTTATATTGGTAGGATACAAAACTAAAACTTCAAACCGATAAACTTTGGGTGGGTACCCACCCAAAGTTTATCGGTTTTTAACTTTAAGTCTGACTGACATCACTATCTTAGCATATTCGTGTGAAATAACAAGCTCCGTTACCGAAACTATCGGATATATCCATAACCGTAACTGATGTAAGTATAAGTTTCGGATAATCCGAAATAATTTCGTATGTGTAACCGTATCCGAAACCGGTATAACATTTTTCCTATTTCCGTATCCAGAACCGACATGTTCGTAACATCCGTACAAGACATCATAACTTTATTTAGTACATGGATCAGTCTAGGTGCAACAATACACACATACATACTCGTAGATATGTTTCAGTTCAATGTAATTGAGAGTCTTCTGCACTCCTAAGATATTTACTCCTGCTGAGATATTCCAGACAGCAGCACTACTACCCAACCCAGGAATAAAACCCTAGAACATTTGTTTAGCACTAGAGTACACGATAACTGGATAAGGCAGTCGCATTACATTGCATGCTTAAGATATAATTTTCGCGAGTTCATTGTCCTCAAGTTAGGTACTTAGTGTTAACTTGAGGCAATGCAAAGCCTAGCATTTACCTAAATGTTACTTGGCTCTTTAGAAAGCAATGCTAATTTGATATTAATGTTTTTTGTCGCAAACTATTGCATGTCCAGAAAAAAAATACATCGTCGAGTAATTTCAGCCTAATTTCGAACACTGATGTGACCTTAATCGTTTACGCTACGATTTTTGTTGTCATTTATGCAACACTTGTAATTCAAAAGCATGCCTAAACAAAATACAGGAGCCGCCAACTTTTGACCGTAACCGTAGTTTAAAGTATCCGGCTATGGTAAGCACCACAGGAAATACGTTTGCTTAAGAAGTAGGATACAAAAACCTCAATTTTAAAGTAAGAAAGTATATTGATTATTTATGTAAGGTTTAAAAATATTCTTAACTGCATTAACTTGGATGATTTTAGAACGGAGATAAATTATGGTAAAACCAGCCTTGAAGCAATTTAATGCGAGCAATCTAATGAGTGGTTAAATAGGCTTAGCGTAGTTTAACCTTTCGAATACCGTAATTAGAGACACAATAAAAAGACAATGAGAGAGCGTACGCCGTCTTAGGGTTTAATGAATTAAATGAAGAAACAAGGCAGGATGGTCATGGACCAGCTGAACAAAAAGCGAATGCTGCTTATATTATAGCTAGCAAAGGCTAGACAAGCAGTGTAGGACGAAGTGACAATAATAGAAAATAATTTATACTTTTAAATATTTGGAATAACATTTGGTTTTGGAGTTCCTACTCTTTTGGTATAAAAGAGTCCTACCGGAAAACTCCTAACAGATATACAGTAAGTGTAATTTGGAATAAACCAAATGTTGCCAGCCCCTGCAACATTCACTGAAAACCGCAGTTATCTAAATATCTGCTGCGGTATAGCGCAACGACCAACGATCAGCTGCAAGCAAAATAACAAGCCTGCCAGTGTTCGCCATCAGTGTTCGCTCGCTCTCAGTACGACGTATACGTGCCCTTTGTGATTTTGCACGGGAAACTGACAAGTGAGTTACTTTTTTAATTCATTTATGGCCTAAAGTTTCCGCGGGAAAAGTGACATGTGACATTTTTTTATTACGGTTTAAAAAATCTCTTTTTGAACAGTAAGTTTTTACGTGGAAGTATAATATTGTTATTGAATTTTAAAATATTTTATATTACCAATTATTTTATAACAATCGATTAATTATTTATGGAATGTTAAGTAGGTAATAAAATAAAGCTGTGCGAATGAAACATATTATGTAAAAATATGTATTGCCAATGCGATTTTCTTTCTGTGAATATAAAATTCATTGAAGTCTAAATTCTAAATTAAACTTTTTTGAGTTCGTTGCTGAGCTGAAGTTCAAATCTTGACACCATTCGTCTTCATCACCATCTCAAAAGTTTACCATGACATAAAAAAATTGAGGCGGTCTTATTTATCATGTCTGGGCTGTTCAACCAACCTGTAATTATTGATTTTGAAGATAGATAGAAGAGTACTTGACACTTCAATAATTTGTGCACCCCTTTGATCCACTGCCTAGACGCTTAACCTAGCCCTCACAAAACGACTAGCGGTAGCTTTACTGTGAGCTTTATGCCACATTTTTACAGCCCAAAATCAAACCCTAACTAATTTGGAAGTCATAATAGTTGTTTGATCCACAAAGGTGTGGCCCGACAGGCAACATTGCAGATAAAAGGAAAATATTTATAAATATCATTAAAAACTACTATGATCCGGTGATTTCTATGTAGACTTATCAGCTTTTACATCTCTCTTAGTTCGGGCACATAAAGCTACATAATACAAACTGAAGTGACCACGTATTCGATGAATTTATATGAAAGTCTTGTTCTTCATCCCCGTGCGGTGTGCTAGCCAAAGAGGAATTTGCCTTAATGACACACTTGTTAGCACGAGTATAATTTTTTGATCTTCTTGTGGTATCGTTAGTAAACAGGAGGGCCCTGGTAGGTACTTTTGATATGCCTTCCCAAGAGCAAAGGTCTTTATCTCAGCGACAATCAGCATCAGATGGAAGTATCTCGTGTTGCCATCTGAAATTAAGCTGAGCAGATTCCATTTTAGCGTAAACATAAGCAGTTTTAAAGTGTATATGGTTACCTACACTTATTTTATTATCTCGCATCCATCGGACTCCCGCGTCTCTCACCGGGTCATCGTTGCACTTGTGGGAGGCCTTCCAACACTGCGTCATACGGTGCGCGGTCTCCACTACAGAACCTTTCGGCCCTATCGACCATATTTTCTGCTAGCAATATACAATATACCTGCCATTAAGTTTGGCGATTCACTGGGCTATATCGGCAACCTTGCTTCTCCTCCGTTGTAGCGACACTTGAGAGAGGCCTATATCCAGTAGCGAACATCTTTCGGCTGAAATTATGAAGATGATTTATTAAAGGCAAATGATTACTTCCAAATCTCTCGAAAAGCTTGTTCCGTACTATGGATTGATCTAAGAATATTTAATATAGTACTTGCTTGACAAGCATTAAAACTATCTGAACGCTTATGTAACTGCAGTAAGGCGAGAGTATATTACAAAATATTACTGCTGTTGAGTTGTTTCATAATTTAAACAATTAGCACCAGTATTATAAATACTAAAGTGATGTGAAAATTGGTTTGGTTCGTTGTTGCGGTTCACCTACAGCAGTTATTTTAATGACGAGGTCTCTGAAAAAAGTTTTTCGTAGGTACTTCTGATGGGTATATTTTAAGATAAGTTTTTACCAGTAGGTTTTCCCACGTTACGGTCAAACGTAATCTTAAAAAAAATTACTATCTACTGAGATATAAATTACCCAATTATAGACTGGTCTAGTGGTCAGTGACCCTGACTTCTATGGCGGAGGTCATGGGTTCGATTCCCACCCAGGACAAAAATGTTTGTGTGTTGAGTACGATCATTTGTTCTATGTCTGGGTGTAATTTATCTATCGTTCGCGCGGGGTTTGAGTGGTTAGAAATATATAAGTATGTTTATCAGTTGTGTAATACACATGAACATACAGTATAGTAGAATGTGTATGTAGTTGCGGTACAACACTATACTATAGTAAACACCTGGTATTCCTGAAATAATGGGCTGACGGAGATGTACACCATATCACCAGACCATTTTAAGACTAATACTTACCTATTGAATTAGTTACGACGGAAAATGAGACAGATCCATGATAGATAGACTGCTTGGCTTAGTCTATTTGTGGGAAATGAGGTCGGCTATGCTTAATTTGAGCAGTGGTGGCCGAGTGTTAATAGTCCCGGCTTACGAGTTGTAGGTCGCGAGTTCAAACCCAGCCAGACTTTGTGTAATTTATTTCATCACCACTGTTCTCAAAACGGTGAAGGAAAACATCGTGAGGAAACCGGCATGTTCTAGAACCAAAAATTCGAAGACATGTGACATTCACCAACCCGCACTAGGCCCGCGTGGTGGTTTACGGCCCATTCCCTCTCCTAGAGAGGAGAAGTCCCAACAGTGGGAACATTATAAGGCCGACTAGCCAAGCTATGCCATGCTTAATTTAGGTCTAATTTTTCTATCCAGACCTCAAATTCTGCTAGCTGCCAAGAACAGCGTCAACAGAGAAAATAATTATGTACCTAATATAATGCTAACGTTCTAGTCGCGCCCTGAACTATATCTACGCTCTTGTCTATGGTAAGTCCTACAATAGGACTCCTAATGAGTTTTAGGGAGATTTTTTCAAGTGAAGTTTTTCTGCTGCTTCCAAGTAGATTTTGTTACTTAAAATTGGTGTAGTTTTGTATCTCAAGTGTCGGGGCAACTGGACAATTTATGGAATCAATGAAACAGGCCCGATCTCGCTAAAATAGAGCTGACTAACTCAGAGCAATTTTTATGACAAGGTGGCCTTGATATATTTGCTGCCAAACACTACAAAAACTTTAGAATGTGTACATCCATATTCTAATGGTAAAAGCCAAAAATATTAACGAAAGAAAAAAATTGAACTCCCAATCCTGTTAGTGCTGTACCACTATATCTACATATACCAATGTGGGTTATCATAATTTCCAGTAACTTGAATGTGGAGGTCAGGCAGGCAGTTAATGTTTCATGTACAAAACTGGTCTTCAGCATTTGAGATGCATCTGTTGCGGCCGGAAGCCAACCCTAAAATAGTAGGGAAAAGGTTCGCCAAATGAAGATGACCCTATGAATGAGGAGTTGCGCAGGGGAACTGGTTCTCTGTCATTTCAAATCGATATCGAAATTATGTAGGTATTAAAGTAACATTTCTGTGTGATACCTACGAAAAGTTTACATTTTGTCAGATCAACTTTCTACTATTAGGCGCGAATTGAAAATGGACACAGTATCTGTCGAAATTATATTCTGTCGTAATTTCTGTCCGCAGATTGATTCTACTACCTACTCCGATTGCACTTTAGTGTAGGCTCGAATATACTTGATAATGTTCCAGCAATGTATGAACGTTGATCAATATGTTTCGTTTATTATCTGAGATTGCAAGCCGTCCTGTGCCAGAAACGGTGACGCAACTGAAAGTCGGTGATGTTGACTCATCGTGTTTGGTTTTGTTAAGGAAACCTGTTATTGTATGGATGCATGGTTGGTGAACTATCTATATTCTTGAAAGTGTTATGAGTTTAGGGCACGGATGAGTTCAAATTGACGTGTAAATGGAAATATAAGTGAATACCCCGAAAATCCATTTCTTTTGAAATATGGAATGAAATAGGTCAATTTAACTTGTACTAAAATCTAGTCATATCCGAACCGCACTTAGAACAAAAACGATTTCGATAACATAGGTACTAGGTGCCAGTCATTCATGAGCAATAAAATATTGTTCGTCTAAGTATAGGTACGACAATTTTTTGTAAAATGACCTGTTTGATGCTTTTTTTGACATTGCTTTATTTATTTACACGAAAAACTTATTTTTTTTTAAATACTTAACTAACTGTAATTACAGTAAAATAAATAATAATAATACTGGTTAGGTAATTAAGACCAAATTGTCATACACTTATTTGTTGGCAGAAGTTAAGACTGAAAAGGGGATAATTACTTACATTATTTTCTTGCACGTGACTATACGAGTAATTGTGACTCTAAAGGTTGAGGAAGTCGTAGCGTTTACAAGTATAGATACCGGCACGGATCTTGAGCGCTAACTTCTACAGTTCTACTTGCGCAGAAGTGAAATATCGGGACTCTTTAGTGGTATGAAGAGAGATGCGAGGGCGGGGAGTGAAATCCTTGTACAGTGATTGACTCGCCGATATTGTACGATGCACAAAACGATCCCCGCTCTTTCGCCGAGCGCTCAAGTTTCGTGCCGCTATATATAAGAGCGTTGAAGAGCCTTAAAAAGTTTTTTTATGGATGCAGCTCATCCTCCTGGTAGGTATAAGGAAACTGTGAAAACTGTTATCCTTAAAGGGTGGGCTATTATTATAGGGTTATAGTTTAGTTAAAAGTTTGTTAATCACAGCTAAGTTCTTACAATTACTATTTTTACATTTCATTTAAGTAAGCAGGAATTATAGCTACTTAAATACTCAACCTAATTAATTCTCAAATATCCTGAAAAAAACACCGACCTAAAAGTAGGCAATTGAGGCAATTCAATTTAAAAACTCATTTACGAGAACATCAATAGAGTAACTACTTTAGACTTAATATATGGTGATATAGGTACGTCATAAATTACAATGGGTAGGTACTCGTACAGCTTGAATCAAGCCACGTGGTTGCGGCTCAAGCAGTTTCGCAAGCCACTCAGTTCTACCCTAATTACATTGACACAGCTTATGTAACACCATACAATTACTTAGAGGAACAAATTTATGTTGCACTGGGCCAAATTGCCACAATGTGAAGCTGTTGCAACAGATACTTAGTTCTTGATGTCAACTATTGATAGTAACACTTTTACTTACGCTACGTCGCTTGACAAATATAGTAATGATGATAATTAGCGATTTTTATCACGTGTTGAGTGTCCCTGGTACAGGCCACTTTACATGATGAAGTATTATTATATAATACAATGTAATACTAGCGGTTACCCGGCCTGTACCACTATCTTAAAAAATATATACGAGTACCTACTTACGTTTTGTTTATTTGTTGGAAAAAAAAGAATTTTGTATTTTTTTAATGGTTTTACCATCTCGCAGTCGTTTGAATGGTTTCAAAGTCTTTAATAGCCATAGAGGTAGAAAAAACTTGTGTGCATTTTGATAAGCAAATGATAAATTATCTCCTCTTATGTGGGTTGCAGAAACCTCCTTTCACACATTTTTTTAATACAAGGTCCCAGTAATCTTACACACTAGAAACAAGATGGTGTCATAATCTCATAACAAAACTTATTCATCAATGGGTGACCAGCGACCATGAACTCAAGTTATGTATTTCTTCGGTGTTAAATGTGTTAATGCAATACTATTGGTACTAAGTATCTACCAGAAACTGTGATAAATTGAAGCAGTTTTAGGAAATTGATATACGTTTTTAAAGTAGGTAATATGTTTGGACTCCTAATAAAATATAACCAAAAACAACTGATGACCTGGTGAGGTCAACAGGAGCTCGCAGACCTCACCGGCCATCGACTGATCGCAAGACCAGTTTGAAATCATGAACCAAGAGCAAATGTTTTTTTGAACATAGCCTAATACAAACTTCACACTCCTCCGTTCAAACACGTCAAAATTCGAACACGACATTTCATTCGGCAACATTACGTTTGCGTTCCTATTACAACACTCACGAAAATTAAAATATCGTTGCTCAAGTCGATGGCGGTTGCCTAACCGAGTCTTACGGGTACTCGAGGGCAGGGAGACAAAACGATCAGCCGATAGTTACTTTGCTCTTGCTACACGATTCACGAGGATGCTAAGTTTTGCAAGTCTGTTGAGAAATGACGGATACTTGAAGGATGGTTTTATTTATTTAATATTAGGTAGGTATCTTCTTTGTGCATTGTAGCTCTTGATCTTCATAGTAAGGTGTTTGAGGCACAACACGCCTGTTGTATTCTTTGATCTCCATCAGCCCGTTACTGTCCCACTGCCGAATAAAACTTTGATTTTCAGACTAGCTGTCCCTCGTTGTTTTACCTGTGTCTTTGGTTCTGCTCTTCTTCCGTGTATTGTAGCGTGATTCAAATTAAAAAATTCGAAAACGGGTCAATGACTGTCGCAATTAGAGCATCCGATCCCGCATCGAAATAGCGATTCCGCAAGCCTGCGGGATTGAAGTAATCCATCTTGCTGATCCTGCGGAATTTGCGAGATTAAGATTTTTTAAATATTTTTTTTATGACTACTTAGTAATATACAAAAAACCGATCAGGACCCTGGTTCAGGCCATGGTCCGGAGCGAGACGGAGAATGGGAGGCGTACGCCTCCTTCAGCGAAACACTAATGTTAGTTAAGGAGATGACCACATGGGTAAGGGAACAAATTTCCTCATGACCCAGCCACCGCGACCGTAACCCTCATTTCCTGTCTACCAGCCATGGCAACCCCACATTTCTGATCCCGCAAATGCGGGGTTGAGTTTGCAGGATTGGATTTCCTAATCGCAACACTCGCAACCCAGTGATCGACCACTTCGTCGCTTACTATCAGCCGAAAAGGTAGTCAAACGCGAATCTATCAGTTATAAAAAGACCCTCGTCACCACAAGGCCTCTTAGGGTGCGAGACCGTGGGCGAGGGGCCGCTTCGTCAATGCCTAGCTACGGCATGATATTATCAGAATCGGAATCAGAAACATTTATTTCAAATAGACTCAACTTCAACTCTTCATTAATGGCATTTGTGGAAAAGACACCACAATTTTGCCAATAACACGTGCAAACTATTAATAGACCATCAAACGCTGGAGAGTATTTCGCGTGAATTAATAGTAAAATAAATATATATCTCTAAACATCAAAGTTCAAAATAAAAGAATTTCTTCGCAGACGCAGACAAAAATTATTCAAATAGACCAATTAAAGGCACTTTTGTATCGTCAAAATGTCTGTCAGTCAAAAAAAAAACAAGTGTAGCAAAATTGCACGTTCCAAAGAGTAGATCTCTATGGAGTTCTTCTCCAGGCAAGAAACTCCATGGTCCATTCAGATTGTTTTTTAATCCAACTGGTTGCTCCAGATATTACCGCGTTTGAACAAACAAAAAAACAGTTCCGATTTCTTATATTAGTATAGATTACTTTTAGGTGTTACTGTTCTTACAAAATATAATAAAACCCATATTTATAGATAAACTCCAAAAGTGTACTAGTGTGTTAGTGTTCCAATTGTTGAGCTCAAATAACCAAACAGGCATATACACCACGAATTATAAACCAGTTATATTGGTTTAACTTGAAACTTTTGACAGCGAAACCACAAGTCATTGAAGCCAGTAGATAACTCTCTGAGTCACCTATAAATACAATATCTAACTACCTAGTCAAATTAGACACTTTTTTTTTGGGTGGGAATATCATCTAATGACAAATTTCGCTCTTGGGCGGCGCGAGAGATAGTGTCAGACTTTTACTGACTAAAACCCCACTCCTGTTCCTTCTTTGCCTTCGTCCCGGGGCCCCGGGTTTCACTTTCACACTACCCGTGGCCCCAGTAGGTTTCGACCCTGCTGAGCCCCTACGATTTGCTAACATCTCCCTGCGACGCGCGTAGAACAATACGCGCCGTCGACGACTTGGGTTCGGTCCGGACGGTTACCGGTCGGTCGGACGGCGGGGTACCCATTGCTCGCCGTCCGCAAGCCCGTGCCTACGGTGGCCGAAAATCGGGATCGGAATCCCGGCGGCGGTTGGGGCGTGGGGACCGTTGCCTCACGCGATCAGCCGCCTCCTTACTTATATTTGCATTACTGCTTCGCAGAAGGAGGCGACCGCCTGCAAACTAGCTGCACTTATTGCAAACTGCACTTATTGTCCCTACTTACCAAGTAATACGACATTTATTTACTTTTTCGAACTAAAGATGTCGTATAGAATGCTATCTCTAACCTAGCCAACGCCAATGAACAGACTATGTCTACCTGCAGACAAAATATTTAGACTTAGACCTCGACCTTGTAGAATTCTTTAGGCCGCCGTGCAGTAGCGTGTCGGTGCGTAGTATTATTGTTATTTGTAACTAGCTTTCTACCAGCAGCTTCGCCCGCGTCAAAGTAGGTTTCTCCATACAAACTTTCAACCCCCGTTTTACCCCCTTAGGGGTAGAGTTTCATAAAATCCGTTCTTAGCGGGTGTCTACACACTATAAGGAACCTACGTGCCAAATTTTAAATTTGTAGGTGTTATGGTTTCTGAGATTTCGTAATTAATCAGTGAGTGGTATTTCGCTTTTATACACCACTAATGTTTATTTGGTACAAATACTTAAAGGGTTTATTAGAAAAGGTCTTGTTATAATTTAAGTAAAGTCTCAATAAATAATTTTCATAAACAGCAAAGTTATGAGCGTTTGTTCACATCCCAAAATATCACTCAATTTATGGAAATATTGTACATGCTATTATAGATCATGAATGCTAGTAACAATTGTTATGAATGATTGATTTAATTATGAATTAAACAATTATGACAAATTTACGTGGACAATTTTGGGATTCCGTTTTTTTAACTTTTGACTACACAAATATGGTCAGTAACGTCTAGCCCTATTTTTTTGAACTAATTAAAAAATAGGGGTGTATATATAAATTGTTTGTTTAAGATACATTTTGCATATTGTGTTTCTTGTGTACGTACTTACACATATCTACACACCATGAAATAGCCACCAAAAATAAGAAATAAGAGTCCACATTAAAATTTAGTTATAATATACAAGAAAAGTCACCGTATTAAATTCATTCCATTAAATAATTTAAACCTAGATTATTAGATTTAGATTTATTTAAAAAAGTAATTAAAGTCTATAAAATGCGTGGCATTAAGTTAATTATTCAAATAATATAAATTAAGCGTTCCACTCTACATATGACCGATATATCTTGACCGCGCTCCGAAAATCTAATAATTGTAAGCGTCAGAATGACCGGTGATCACTTTATTGTTGGTAAGTACTTCGTGTAATTCTTGCACACAGATCTTCGTAGCATTGCTTTGTATTTCTACGCCAACTGTATTCTTTGTAGTGGCCCATTTGAACAACAGCAGGTGAAATAAAAATATGGGATTAAAATAAAGTGTTCAAATTGTTGATAAGGTATTACTCCACAAATAAATAAAAATAATTGTTATACGTATTTAAAAAGAAGTTTGTTTTATTACAGAAAATAAAGCAATAAGTAATACCTTACAAAATTTAAGCGTACATTTTTTTACACGTCAATCACGCTGCTCTCGTATTTTTAACAGGCGCAGGGGCTTTTAAACCCGTAAGTCGTAGTTAGATATAATAGATTATAGAAAAAATAAACAGGGTCTCCAATAAAAATTGTGAAATAAGCAATTTATAAGCAATTTTTGGTCTATGTACATTTCAGTAATTTCACAAAGAACTACTACTAAACTACTTTACAGAGGTTGACCGGCCATTCTGATGGCAGAATGGCCGGTCAGCATCAGCAAGCAGTTTTCTTAAGGAGAGACTAATGTTGTTGATGTATTTTCGATTTATGGAATATCCGACATTGGTGTTGTTGAGCTTCTCGGCGGTGAATCTGTTAACATAAAGATTGAAGTGACGAAGCAAGGTTTAGTCTATGGAGTGGGGCAAGGAGTTACCTTCTCCATAGGCTCAATAGCTCAATCTATAGTCAGAAGAGGTCACGACTGACCAGCCGTGTAGAGCTTACAACATGTTTTTAGTTCTTGTAGGTACCAAAAATCAAGGGCTGTTTTCCGTAATCATTTTTTACCAAGCACATCATAGGATACCTTATCGAAATCTTTTGACAGATTTAGAAAACAGGCATAAAAATGAGTCTTCCTATATATGTAATGACGAATAGTATGCTTAAGGCATAGAACAGCCGTTTCTATTGACAGGCCCTGCCTAAAACTAAACTGAACGTCAGACAGCTTTATGTCTTTGCCACAGTCGTAGCTAAAAAGCCTATAAATGCTATTCCAGATGAAACACCAGTTTTATTTCTGATTATTCATACAACCACGGTCTACATACACTAGTCGAGTACACGACGTTACGAGTACCTTAAAAAATATACAAAACATTGCAAGAACCTCCACCTGCTGCAAATACTCAACACTAATTCCATCGTATCCTGGTGACTATACCCTCATATTCTGGAATAATTATGTTCAAGGTGGTGGTGGTCACGATGCAACTGGAATAGCATTATAGGCATTTTAGCTTCACTAAAGTGAGATAAGCTCACATCGTAAAGGATGTGAGCTAATACATCCTAAAGGACGTGAGATAGTTACGGAAGCTTCACACAAAATTGCAATCATAATTATAACGTATCCTGGTGACTATACCCTCATATTCTGGAATAATTATGTTCGAGGTGGTGGTGCTCACGATGCAACTGGAATAGCATTATAGGCATTTAGCTTCATTACAGTGAGATAAGCTCACATCTAAAGGGCGTAAGCTAGTTACAGACGCTTCACACAAAATTGCAACGATCATTATTACAACAACTTTATGCCCTTAATAGTGACTTAATGCCAGGATAACGAGGTAACTTGTACAAAGAACAACGTCAATTTTGTACCTGTATAGATCGTTTAATTGCCATCTTTAATGCAAGCTAGGATATTTATTTCCTGTGAAAGATTCTTGCAGGTAAGCAACATCGAAACTTATCCTGTCAAGCCACAACAGAATTGTATCAAACTTGTAGTAGCAGTGTAGGTTTAGGTTTCTAAAGTCATTAAAAAAACTATAAGGTCTAAACAATTATTAATTTAGGTTACGTGTTAGGTATTACACAAAATTGGCAGTGAGATGTTCCCAGCAGGCGTGCTGGAAGAATGGGGGCGCCCATTCTTCCTCTTTAGGGTTCCGTAGTCAACTAGGAACCCTTTACAGTTTCGCCAAGTCTGTCTATCTATCTGTCCGTCCGCGGATAATCTCAGTGACCGTTAGCACTAACAAGCTGAAATTTGGTAACAATATGTATATCAATCACGCTGACAAAGTGGTAATAAAAAGTGGAAAAATAAGTTTTATTACCCCTACACGTAAAGTGGGGAGTGTTTTATTTTTTGTGGAGCTTTAAAGCGTCTGACAGAAGTTTTGGTCCATGGAAAGTGTCTGACATTTATGATACTACTTTAGAATAATATTCTTCAAAACATATGATAAAAATCAGCCAAAAAAAATTTAAGTTAAGTAAGTCATATTTTTTGTTCCCGTTCTCACTTGGTACTTGCCCAGGAGCCCCAAGGGTGAGCTCCACAAACCCAACATTCAAAGCACATGAGACGCTACTTGGAGCCTAAGGTTTCATCCATGTGAAAATAAGTTATGCCAGATCACTCTGACTCACAAATAGTACAACAACTATCTAAGTAATGTTTTTTAGTTAAGTTCGGGTTCTTAATTAAAAAAACTATATTTCCATATATTTTTTACAGATATTCAAACATGTCCAGAAGAACCGAAAAACGTTTTTTGACTGAAACTGACGAGTACCAGTGCCCACTCTCTGCCGATACCCAGAAGATAGCTGAGGATGAACTGCGGGAGACCGATAACTCCAGGTCACAGGCACTCACAGCACTGAGGAGCTGGATGGAGCAGAACCCGAAATTTTCGGCTATCAGAATGGGTAAGCTGCTTTTATAAGCGGAAAGAAGAAATACAGAACAACTTTTTGTTTGAAAATTAAATGTGTTAGAGATTGCAAACAAACAATAAATGATTCAACAGACAATATCAAACGAACTGCGGGGTTACCATGACGTTCAAAGTAAGACTGTTTCATTCTTATTTCAGTGTGGGTAAGAGACAGCTATACAGGTTGTCTAGAGCCATCTCTTACCCACACTGGAAATAAGAATGACACAATCTTACTTTAAACGTCATGGTATAGGTCCTGAAGAAATCAGTGCATTTAAACAAGTAAAATTCGTACATACTAAGAAAAGCTGGCAACAGACACGAAAGTTAAGTAGCAGACTGGCAAGAAACTGACTGACAAAATAGTAGGATATTTTGTTTTTACCTGTTTATGTAATGATGCTAATTCTTTTTCCATATACTTCCTCGATAATTGACTCTTATCAAAGTTGCGCACATTTTTAAGGTTTTAATATATAATAATAATTTAAATTGTATCTATGAACAGATATTAGGTATACATAATATATATTATAATAAATCTGTAAAAGTTTTTGGTTGTGCGCGCATCACGTAAAATGTAATAAATCGATGTAGATAAATTTTATACATTAAAATTGTGTGTAACTTGATATATTACTTAGGTTTTGTTTCATCGCAATCGGTTGACTATATCAGGAGGTAAGAAGGGCCAACTAGTCATAAATAAACATGATTATTTATAAAATACTTTGCTTTTACCAACCTGAATTCTAAATATTTCTATTTCTTAGTTTTTAATACTATAATACCTATGGTGATTTCATCCACCTTTACTTCTCCTTCAACCTGCAAAGGTTTAGCACGGGGAAAAATAAACAAATTTCTTATTATCTTAATAATTTGTCTTTGTAATTGGTGTTACTGGTGAAAAAAAAACGAATTGTGTGGCAGAAAATGCATAGATAGCAACTTTGGAAAATTATCTACAGTGGAAAATGAACAAAAATTGTTTTGTCATTTTCAGAGAAAGTAACTCTTCGTAAGTGTTTTGAAAACGTAGTTTGATACACGTGGAAATTTATCACTGCAGCATTCACTGCGGCCTTGCTTGCATCTCGTGCGAATTCCGCCTCGATTGCACTGACAAACTTTCTCCACTTGTATCAAAATGTATACATAAAACACATAGCACAATGTACACATACATAATTATCTCCAGATTCCAGCTTCTTCCTCCGTTTCCTTCGCGCAAAGAAGTTCAGCGTTCCGATGGCTCAGGAGGCTATCGAGCGGTACATCCTGCTGCGTCAGTCTTGGGGCATCGCCTTCAACCAGCTGGACTACAAGCTGCCCGTCATGATGGAACTGCTGGAGTTGGGGTTAGTAGTGTCTTCAACTGCTGTTACCTAAGGTTCCTTTGACTACCTCTTTGGTCTAGTGCCAATCATCATCTTTTCGGCCTGGAATCAGTCATTGCTGAGTGAAGTCCTTCTTTCTTTTTTTACCATAGTTTTAGCTGGAAACTATTGCAGTCAGGATGCGGGCCATTGCGCATAAAAATATCAACCTGTTTTAAGTTTTAATAAATAAATGAAATTTGAACGTTTTTGAACGTTAGCGGTGAAGACCCCGTAATGCTTGTCCTGCGAGAATGTTGGAAAGGGTTACCGTGGCCCTGGAACACAAAAACAACTGAAGTAACACAGGTGGGTTTGTTAGTAAAAGTCTGACAATTTATAACATCATCTTTTTTTTCGTTTTTGTCTTTATTAACACGATGGAGCTTACGGTAGAAGTGTGCCGTACTTGGGCGGAGCACGGCCGTGTCCTCATGGCAGCTTTTGGCAGCGGCTCGCTCTCGCTCCGGACCCTGGTTCTGGCCTTGGTCCGGAGCGAGAGGGAATGGGAAACGGTCGCCTCTTTCTGCATAAAGGAGTTGACCGCAACTATGAAGCAATGGATACCCTCACGCGCCAGTCGTCCCCGAAGATGTCCCGGGCGTCGGGAATCACACAGTGATTTCCGTTCACAGTAGGCACGGGTTTGCAAACGACAAGCAATGGGCAACTCGGCTTTCGCCTCGTATTGCACATGATTTTCAAAGAGATACCCTCAAAAAGATGCCGGTTAGTAGGGCCGATGACTCCTAGGGCTGCGGGAACGTTTGAAACAGTGACTGTTGCCCTGGAACACAAAGGGCGACTGAAGAAGTTTGGATTTTAGACAGTATAAGTCTGAAATGTCCTCCCTTTCCACTCTAGAGCAGGAAAAGGCCTCTAATGACCTTACCCACATCAAAAAAAATACCAAAATTTAAAAAAGTGTCCCGATTTAAAACCCTAAATCCTGATTGATTGTTTGTTTTACCATCTACCCCGATTTTTATCCTATCGGACCTGGCAACACTAGCGAGGACCCACTTCACCCATGCCTAGCTAAGCCACTGCAGGCTGCCAAGGCGGTGGAAACTCGCTTGAAAGTGTCTCTGCTGTCTTAGTACTCGAGGGCAACTGAAAAAATACGGGTGGGCTTTAGCCAGTAAAAGCGTCACTCACTTCGCTCCATCCAGACCGACAGAAGTTGTTTGCTGATTTTGTTCTTTTATTGGGAACTCAAAACAACACAAAAAGACTGAAACATAAAGTACCTAACAGCTGTGTTGTAAGGTTATTATAGACTTAATGTTTTGTCTTTCTTTTCCAGATACATATTTGTGAGTCCGTTCAAGGACAAGCTCGGTCGCCGCGTGGTCATTTACAGGCCTGGTAGATATACAACCTTATGATAAATCATCAGCGACTCAAGTAGTATTCATTTTATATTTATTATTTTTATTTTATTCCACAATTACTAGTATATATTTATTGGTGGCGGTGAAAATTAGCACATCTGGCTTGTCTTGTTAGCTTTTATTAATAAGTTCAGCATAATAAGTAGGTAGGTATTGAACAGCGTTCGCACTGTACAACCTCATCCTAAAGGTTCCAGCAGTGCGACGTCCTCTTCTGTTTGATAGGGAATTGATCCACAAAGCAAAACCTTGATATATATATTAAATACTTAGCTTCTGCCAGCGGCTCCGCTGCGTGGAAATAGAACATATATATGCCTATGTCACTTAGTGATAAAGAAGCATTATACTGGTGAAAAAAAGTTTATAATCGGCCCAGTAGATTAATAAAAATACAAATGTGTCCTCGTGATTATATGTAGGTACTTTGCCAGCAACTTCGTTCGCGAGAATACTTATTCATTTTGATTAGAATTTCTACCAAAGAAAAAACTCTTTAAAATGAAAAAAAAGAAACAAATAATGAAAATCTTTTTTATGTACTTGTTTTACTACCTATTTATGCTAGGTTTCAAGTAGGTAGGTATTTGGTTTTAAGGAATAAAATTTTGCATATAAAGTACTTCCCCCTATTCAACCCCTTAAAATTTGGATTTTCAAAAACCCCATAGTGCTCACCTACATCATAAAAGGAAACTTTGTGAAAAATTTTACTTTCCTGGTTCCAGTGGTTTCAGCTGTGCGTTGATGTCAGTCAGTAGATAGTATATAGATTAGTAGGTACCTAAAGATAAACTATCGCTCATGTCTTATATACAATTATTTATCTAAGTACTTATAGATGCTCGATAAAGTAAAAAAGTCATCAATAATTCCTACACTGGCCACTAGTAAGGCAGTTACTTAATATCTTTTAGTTACATAACTGCATCATTCATCAACTTTTGGCGTTGGGTTACGGCCTTGAGCTGCACTTTCTTAGGTTATTTCTTAATAATATCGTCATGTGGAGGTTTGTTCCAATAATCGAATATCCAGTGATCGGTGAATGATCGAGTTGCAATGCCGCTCGTATTGTCACATTAATCTTAACATCTCGCCGCTTTGTTAATGTCGTAATAACTATTTATTGCTTGTAACCATTTAGCACAATGCTAAGCCTTGACACTTTACACTTCATTTACTTATTTGCACATTCATCAGCAGACTTTTAAACGGAAGAGTACAATCATGTTAGACCTCACCCCTAATTTGTTAGTTGAGTTCAAAGCGTACCTACTCGACTATCATCATTTTTTTAAATTATGTTGGAATGAGAACAGCCTCAGGTCATGCACATTCTTGGACACTATAAAAGCTCTGTGGTCAAACACGTGCTTTTTATACAAAATGCGTGCATTCGGATGCCAGAACAAGAGAAACGAACAAAAAATCCCTATATGCGCGCACAGCTCCTAAAACTCGCCTACTTATTGACCAAAATTCCCTCAACCTTTGCAGGTGTGTTCGACCCGTACAAGTACACTAACCAGGATATGTGCCGCATCATGGGCACGTGCTACGAGACTTTGCTGGAAGACGAAGAGAACCAGGTTCGAGGAGTGGTGCACTATGCAGACGGCAGCGGTGTCAGCTTCCCTCATCTTACACTGTTCACACCTAAAGAAGCTGTCAGGATTGTAAAGAATGGAGAGGTAAGTTTTAAAGAATTTTAGGCAAAAGTCTCATACTCGGCTGAGTTGAGCATTATAACTTCACGCTCATTTTCGCCGAAGAGTAGGTAAGACAGAGTTGTAATTATGTGCACATAGCCACCCGCTGATCTCTGCTTAGTACCTCAAATGTGCAACTGGATTTATGCCAATCTGTCAATATGCCTGAGTCTGCCAAGTAGTCTCAGGGTTTATCGTGCCTCCACCATCCATCAGTTACAGGAATAACTAAGTTTGTGGAGGTCAGATAAGCAGTATTTTGCAGCATCCGGTTTTACTGGAAGCCAACCCAAATATTTTTGATGGTGACTATTACACTTAAGCTTTTGCGAAGGCCTGTTTTATAACGACACCTTTGTGATTCACAGCGCACGCTGCCCATGAGGCACAAAGAGATCTACGGCGTCAACGTGCACCCGACGATCAAGTTCGCACTAGACTTCGGAATGGGTCTCATCTCAGAGAAGATCAAAACGAGAGTCAAGCTCTACAGTGCTCTCGAAGACGTGGAGATTGACAAGAGTCTACTGCCTAAAGAGTACGGCGGCACCATGCCCATGAAAGAGATGATCAGTAAGTATTTGCGCTGCTTTATTTCGTTTAGTAGATAGGGCAAATGGGCATAATATGGGTTGACAAAATAGAACTTGTCAGAAAGCTAGAATGCCCATAATAGAGCAGAAAAATCTGGAAGAGACATGCAAAGGAAGTTTAGTGTTCAATCCATCGTTGGTTGGGCCAATATAACGGATCTTCTCTTTTCTTCATGATATTTATCATATACTTTACTTTGTTTGTTTAGGTCTATGGAAAGAAGAGCTCGCAGCCAAACGCGACATTCTTCTTCTAAATGACAAGATGGCTGTTAGACTCGAGATGTACAGCGAAGCGGCGCGTGAAGGTGCTATATCTGCGCTGAAGGCAGGAGCAAACACCTGCGCCGGCGCAGATGCGGTCGGCGACGCCATGCGAGGACTCACCGGCAACTTCAGAAAACTTGAAGTAGATTGATCTTGTTAACACTAGAATTTAGACTGATTGTTTTATATTTTTAAGTAATTTTTAGCTCATATGTGATACAGAGCTCAATTCTATTGAGCGCCAACTTTAAAATGTTGAAGTGTGGGTAGCATACTATAGAAATAGTTTTTTTTAATGTATTATTAGTTTTAAGACCCTTTGGTACAAATGAAATAAGAAAAAAAAGAGAGATAGAAGATTTTCATGACGCTTTCTATTCTCACGTGATAATAATAAACTTTTTATATACAAACGTTGTTTTAATAAAAAGCTCTTATAGTTTATTAAATCGTTTATTAAAAAATCCATTTACTACCTACTTGGTAGAAATTAATATACATGACTTCCACATCGTCAGGTACCTAACAAACTCATACAAAATGCAACTTTTAAAATTTATATAATAATATGGCACGTTATTACGTGATGACGTCACTGAACTCCGACCTAATTGATCGTTATTATGTTATTTAACCACCTCTTACAAACAATTGTACACTACCCTTATACAAAGGCTTTGGTTTCTTATTAGCACTGCTTACATGTAAATCTAGATTGTTTTTAATAATAATAATAATAATGTTTATTTAGAAAAACTTAGACACATGTTACAAAAAAATTTAACAGGCAAATTTAGGTCAGTATATGTGGTGTAGTCATCTGTAGCCGAAGTAGGCTAAGTTATCACTTTTGACAATTACAGTGTTACCTTTGGTATCTGTTGCTATATTTTACAATTCTAATTACTGTTTTGTTTTTATAAAAGTTTGTTAAAAAGCATCTAAATACTATAAGGAGCTAATGTTACAGCAGTGTTGTACCGGACACGTTAGAGTACTGTCGATATTTAAGCTACTTGCAAACTATCGATTACATGTGTTCCATCAACATCATTAAACATTTTCTTCGGTATTAACTTTGAGTTAATATTAAATAAGAGTAATATATAAACACATTAATTCATCAGATAATACACAAAATACTATGCTAAATTAAAGAGTAGATAGGAAATAAAACTCGAAGCTAGAAGCGAAAATCATACAAAAGTAACATTCACCACACTACTATTAGTCTGCAAGCGTATTACTATTAGCCTGGTTTCGCTTCAATACCAAGCAGTATTTCTTCTTCTCAAGCTAACACTATTCTTGTTTCGGTAATACACCTACAGATGGGGAGAATAAGAATACAGAGAGTGAATATAAACAAAACTTTGTTAAGATTAGATTCATATCTGTTATATAAAAATCCATATCAGTGTTTGACAACGAACTCCTTGTAAACGGTCTGACCTATTTTTGTTTTCTTTTTTGTGTATTTTTAGTAGGTCTGAGAATAGGTTGAAAGCTATTTATTTTTACTGTCTGATCCCCACCAGCTATTTTTTTTCTTTGTTAATTTATATGGCAAGACAAAGTTTGCCAGATCAGTTAGTAATTATAATTTAAGTAGCTACTAAAAAGGCTCGACTCACTGCCATATCGTCACCCAACTTAAACCTTTGGTGTGCCCCGCCTGGGCAGAGCACTGCCGTGTCCTCGTAGGGGCGATCGGCAGCAGCGATCTCTCGCGCCGGGCCTTGGTACAAGCCATGGTCCGAAGCGAGGAGTGGCAGGTGGTCGCCTCCTTCTAGCAAAGGCTGCAAGCGTACGCGCGAGGCAATGTCCTCGCGCCCCAGCCGGATTCCGATCCCGATTTCTGGCCACCGTCGGCGCGGACTTATGGACGTCGAACAATGGGTAGCTCGCCGTCCGATCGTCCGGTAACTGTCCGGACCGAGCCCAAGTCGTCGATGGCGCGTATTGTTCCACGCGCGCCTCTAGATGTCAGCAGCCGTAGGGGCCTAGCAGGGTCGAAGCCTACTGGGGCCATGGGTAATGCGAAAGAGATCCCCAGGGCCCTGGCAAAATGGCAAAGAAGGAACATGAGGGGGTTTTTATTCAGTAAAAGTCTGACACTAAAAACTCCCACCCGAAAAAACAATCCCTTGAGGTGTTGAAAAGGGGTTTCGTGTGAGTGAAACCACGAGCATAAGCTACTCAATTCATAAATTGAAGTAATTAAATGCTGCAAACCTTAATAACGTGTAAATTTTAAATTTTTCTTTCTATTCACCCTTGCATTCCTATACACATGTAAATATTTTATAAATCACTTGACTATTAATTACTCTTTTTTAGCAATTACCTTTTTCTAGTTTTAACCTATGGTTGGGTATAAAAATTGTATTTAACAGTTTTTTCACAACTTCATTAGTCTGTAGCAACCTAGGAGCTATGAACAGAGCATTAAAGCTGAGCCCCACATAATATATCATTAAATTAAATAATGTTATAGTCAATTTCAATAATTCTCGATTAAAGAAACAATATTTCATAAAAGATAACGCGAACTTGTCATATCTTTACGAAAAGCATTAAAACTTACATCAGGTATGTCAAAACACAAACATGAAAGAATTTCACAGTGTAAATTAAAAATATGTATTTATATTTTTGTATTCTATGCTTACAATACGAAAGACAGGTTAGCTATGTAGCGACATCTATCGCGTCACATAAGAAAATCCTGAATCGCGCAATAAAAGTTCTCCGCGCGATTAGAACACATAGAACGGCCCGAAATCATCTATCGGGCAGTTGCAGCCCACCAGACACAACACCCGTCTGGTCGGAGGATCCTCCCTTTTCAATGGAGGTTTGCGGGACTTTACTCTCTGTTCAGCATACTTCCAAACTGGTGACCCTCGACAAAGAACGTCAGCGCAGCCTTCGTGCAGATACTAACTCGTGACGTCATCATCACTTCCTCAAGCTTTCGAGCAGCGAGCCATACAGCCAGCACCCACGGCTATAAAGGGTATCCTGACCACCAGCATGCCTACATGGTCATACCTGGTCATCACCCTCAGCCTCATCAGCGACCTTGGCGAAGCACACTGCACCTTCGGCCAGTCACATGAAGAGCAATGAAGAACCTCTCCTGGTCGACGCAAGCAGTCAAGCCACTACGTCGCACAGCACCGCTCCGACTCACTGGAGCCAGCAGCACTACTCCGACTCACTGGAGCCTGCAGCATCATCCCGACTCACTGGGACAGCACCACCCCGACTCACTGGGGCATCACCGCAGACAGTTCCGACTCACCGAGAACTATGCGGCATTCGGTTTCGACTCACTGGAACCAACCTACCAATGGCCTGGCACGCATCAAGAAGCATCAAGAACCATCGATCTCCGATCTCCGGAGGGGAGTGATGTAGCGACATCTATCGCGTCACATAAGAAAATCCTGAATCGCGCAATAAAAGTTCTCCGCGCGATTAGAACACATAGAACGGCCCGAAATCATCTATCGGGCAGTTGCAGCCCACCAGACATAACATCCCGTCTGGTCGGAGGATCCTCCCTTTTCAACGGAGGTTTGCGGGACTTTACTCTCTGTTCCGCATACCCCCAAAGCTATATTTAAATTTGAGCATTTCTGGGTGATAACAGCTAACATTTGGCACTATTATCCTTCATATGAAATTAAAAGGTCATAATACTGTGTAGTTGCTTAAATCCTTATTTGAAATTATGAATGGTCTAATCTTAGTTAGACCTCTCAATCTGGCTATATTCAGCGACTGACATTTGTTGTAATAGGGAATATGCATGCAATTTTTTTATTTATTAAATTATTAATCATTTTTAGATCTAGTAAACAAATATGAAAGATTTTTTAATATACCTTCATCAACAACTGAGTTATAAACTTTCAGAGCTGATAATAAGAAAGAAATCAAAGTCTAAGTCCTTCACGCCTACGGTCGCCACAGATAACGGCGTTTTGGCGAGAGAGAGACTTTGAGAGAATTTGTTTAAAATTGTTATATCTAGTTTGCTTTTCTACTGATTTTGATATTGTTTTTACAGTTAGTATTGTATTTTTGAATATTTATTCATAAACTGGTTGAATAACATTCATATTCTCTATTCTGATGTACATAGCTCGCGTACCTGTCGCGTTCTCTCTTATAGACAACTATCGAACATCAGTTTGGATGAATTGGGTACTTGACTCTATTATTTAATTTCACTCGTTAGATGTGTTCTCAAAACGTTTAGTGCTAATGGGTGGGATGCCCACCTTATACCGGTAGCCCATCGCGGTACTTCTGATAACTTCCGTAACTGGCCGTAACTTTATACATCACAAATAATTTATTTATTTTTTTAATACGTCCAAAATTAAGTAAGATATCAATCTTTTAAATCAGGTGGAAGGTGAAACTGTAAAATAACAGAAAAAGGATGCACAAACTTCATTCGCGTGGTTAAGTGCGTAGTAAAGAGCGAGCGAGATGTTCTTGCACTTTTCCTCAAACAAGTATTTGGTAAGCTAATTGCTGCTTCATTTTATAACCAATATTTATGCGGTTTTCAAAAAAATATATAATGTTTTGTGTTATTTGTTGTTTAGTACAAAATACTGTACCAAAATAAATACAAGCAAGTACCCAATTATAAATTTGGTTTCTGAGAGTGCACGATCTGTATTTTTTTTTCCAGCTGTAACCCACAGATTCAAAGCAGAAGAATAGCTCTTTACACAGCTATAATTTCTGTTCAGCCTTTTTATTCCAAAGTACAGTTAGTTCGATCAGTTACAAAAATATAAACACATGAGCCGACCCTCTGGCAAGGAAAGGATCCGAGACACCCCTACACGGAACGGAACCCTTCATAGGACTCTCACCAAAGGTCATCCACCAAGCATTGAAAAAGGTTGCGTTAGAGATACAAAGCACACACAGGCGCAACACAACAGACCAGAAGCATGTAGAGCTATTTCTCAAAGACATAGATAAGGCTTGGACCCAAAAACTATGGAGGTACAGCAGATCACAACTCCGAACAATCACAGGAGTCTTCACGGGGGACTATGCCACCAACAAACAGCTCCACAACATGGGACTAGCAAGCGACCCGACTTGCAGGATCTGTGGAGATGCAGAGGAGAATATTCTATACTTGCTGTGCGACTGTGCAGCACTAGGCTCCAAAAGACTAAGGAATCTGGGCCAACCATTTCCAAGACCAGAGGGCTACAGGCTCAGCCACATCAAGGCCATACTGGGACTCATGAAGAAGGTGAATGGAGGGCTAGGGGTTGAGTAGACAGTAGGGGCATAGCACAAAAGACCCCGAATGTCGAAGTGCTCTGGCCTAGGACCAGCCCTACAACAAGATAAGATCTTGTGAGTAACTTCTTAAGTGTTGAACAAAGTTATTGAAAATCAAAGGACAACAATAAATGGAATAAACGAAGGCTCCCGCAGTTAGAGCAACAACATGCAAACATACGTTTTCATAATTATTTTGTCGCAATGTCTCGTCAACGCCAGCATTCGTTTGTTCTAGAATATTTAAATACACAAAACGTCTTTCTAAATTGGCACAACTTACTTTATTAAATTAAAATACCTTATAACATCAGTTACAATTCCGTAATAACGATATAAACTTATATATTAATTAGGAATCCTTAAAGTAAAGTGTTAATATTTGTAATAGATTCTATGTTAATAAAATTAATCTAAATTCTCTAACAAATGATAAATGAGGCTTATCTTAAGTAATGTTTAGCAAAATGCTTCTTGGCACTTGTTTTGGCAAACACATGGGTGTGAAACGGTATTGTATTTAGTGTAGTAGGCTACTCGGGATGACGAGAATGTAACCATACATAACATTGCAATTTATGGGCAATATTTCCACTAAATATCTACGGCTAAATGATCTCATTCAGTTCTAACATGCAATAAAAAATATTTTATTGCATGGCGTACAATAAAATATATTCCTTACTAGAACTGTTTAAAATATAATTTGCAATTTATCAGATGGTTAGCTTAAGTCAATGTTATCAGGCACATGTATTGTATATTATGTTAAAGTAATCAGTTCTTAGTACAAATTCACGGGTTATCTACACTGTAATTAACTTTTCGTGTTCGATTTAAGAAATACATTCAAGATTTTCTCTAAGTTTTTAACTAAATGTCTGATGACCTATGACGAGGATTTTACTTATAATAGTACAAAAAGTTTGCAATATTATGTACAAACATAACAAACCGTTGGATACACAGTCAGTTACTTGTACGGAATTATATTTTTATTATTCGTTGTTTTCTGTTCGACCAAACTACTTGGAAATTGTTGAGGTTTTGGAAACTATATATGATACTACACGAAACTTCTATAAAATATTGTACCATATTTTATGTAAGTACTAAATATTTGGTATCTCGTCTACAATTAAACAGTCTATAGTAGGTTCACGATTTTAGAATGTTGTTACTAAATAACTTTCGAATAAGGATCACATTATTTAAATCATATCCGTGTTTGGCATAACTTTGGTTTACATATGTAGGTACGATTTGGTGTAAATCGTGCGATGTGAAGTACACGCACATATAATAATTACGTCATTTTGACGTATTAATAACAATAATATTCTTTACTAGCTTTTGTCCGCGGCTTCGCCCGTTTACATAAAATATAACCAATGTCACTCAGGAATAAAGCAGTTTTTTAGCAGTGAAAAAATTCTAACAATCGAACCAGTACTTTCAGAGATTACCTCCTACAAACAAACAAGCAAAAAAACAAACTTTGCCTCTTTACAATATTAGTGTAGAAAATACTACGGCATAACAGAACCAGCAATGTATGGAGGACAAGTGGCAAATATTGATTTTGATTACTTCAAGTACTTATATAGGTTTTTTATACACCATCTCATTTAGTGAAAACTGTATTCAAATCGACAAACTAATTAAGAAGATCAAGCTTAAATATTTCTGATACTTTACTTTGGAACTGAGTTTACAGTTTTTTATTTTTCGTACAATTCATAAAAAAAACTGTCTACATGTTACTTTCTCCAGACTGAAACATGTTTGCAATCAGTTAATAATGTAACGATAACATATAAAGAGAAAGATTATGTCTCTTTCTCTTTATATATCAAATTCTGTTATTAGATTCAAAAACAATATCTTGTTTTGATGTATTGTTAGTATAAAATTCGCAGTTTTTCGCAGTTTAGTCACGCAAACTCTATATAACGTTAATTGACTTATTTGTTCAATTTTAATGACACACGTAGTACAAACAGCGAATTCATGTCACATATCTAAGAAGTCAAAATTTCATAAATTCAATGTGTTTTTATTTGCACGGATTTCAGTAACTGTCTAGTATTGTAACAGACACAATTCCGTTCAAATTCCGAACTGTGTATACATTTAGTAATGCGTGTGGTGTTATTTGCTTAGAGGGTAATCTCGCAACTCTCGTATTTACCGTTGTAGTTGCTCAGTAGAAAAGGCGTAGGAACTAAGTCGACGCCGCGGCGACGCAGGCGACGGTTAAGCGTCAAGGTTCTATCGTGCGCTGACACCGTCTCTGTGGATATACAAAATTTGACGTTCAAAGTTTTCGTTTTTAGGACAAAATAACAACATGGTGGTGAATGTGCAATGCTGTTCTCACTATTTTAAAATATTGTTATTAAAGAGAGTAATCACCAGTAAGTTACCAGTTATGTTATCTAGCAGATTTAATATATTGTTGTATCACAAATTCACAAGTCAAAATTGGGCTGACTTATAGGTGAAAAGTAGATACTAGATGCAAGCGTAAACTGTCGTCGACAGGATCTAGTGAGCAGCGAACATAAATCCAACACCATTTATTTTAAAAGTAACAAGAATTAGAACAAATAAATATATAAAAGGTGAAACTGACTGACTGACAACGCACAGCCGAAATTACTGGGACTAGATATGTAAATATTGCGCAATGCTTCCTTTTATGATGTAGGCGTGTACTAAGAAAAAACTTGAAACTTAGTACAAAGTCTAACCAAAATGAATATTAAACTTTCATTATTATTTTTTCAAAACCACCCTAAAAACAGTGTTTCGCGTCGCGAACGAAGTCACTGGCAAAGCGCTAGTAATAACTATGTCAACTAACCTAGCCTGGTAGCTCTCGGCAGTGAGTAGGTGTCCTTGGGTCAGACCCAGTACTGGTTGCGCCTGAGCATGGGGTTCGCGGGCGCGACGCCGGGCGCTCGCACAGGGTAAGCAGTCTCGCTGGCTTCGTAGCTACTCCAGTCTTCCGCCTGTAAGGAGCCGTACTGATTGTTTCGTTATTATTGAAGCACACAGATATATAGCTTGAATCATCATCAAAATTTCAGCTAATAAACGTCCACTACTGGACATAGACCGCCTCCAAGCGATACCATTTATCTTGTGGTAAGTCTCCTAATGCTATGGCTTCTAACCTTTAGAATTAAAGACTAGTGTAACGGGGGGGGGGGAGGGCACAGAGCAAGTACTCCGTGGGGGGAGGTGTCTCATAAGAAACAGTTTACCTGGAGCAAGTGCTCCGTGAATTTTGAGGCAAAAATTTCACTAAATTAAGGTCATATTATTTTCTACAGTATACAACATTACGGCAATAAGAATTGTTTTGACTTATTAGTATATTTAAGAGTTATTAGTGTATTTTTAAGAGGCGCAAAGTTTAAACCTGCTGATGTTGCCCAAGCCATTTATTTTAAAACATAAAGCCGAGGTAGGGCGCATGCTTTCAAATCATGCGTTACTTTGTAACTTATCAATAAATCACATTTCCAGATGTGCGGCTCAACACCTGATTTTTCACCTTCCGCATAGTATATCCCGACAACATTTTTCAGGTTGACGATCCATAATGCAATTGTCGAAAGCAAGTTAAACTCAGACCTCTTATTCATAAAATAAATAGTAGCAATAAAGTACATAAAAATATGCCCAAATGAAAGAAGTATGGATAATCTGAATGTTGTATACTTGCTCTATCTCTACTTCACATGATTTTTAATAAAGAGCGATATTTTTTTAAACCTTTTTTGTTTTGTAACCTAGAAAATTAAACAGGTGTAACTCACATCTGTATGATCATCAGTCCCATACGGGTACCTCGCATTGAGGTCTGGCAACGCTGCGTCAGCAAGCGGCGTTACCTTGCAGGCGACGCTGCCAGCTGAGGGGAGCGGCGTGCTGGCACCCGTGTGGACTGACTGCTCTGATGAGACATAGCTGCAAGCAACAATATAACAATTTTGGCGTACTTAAGAATTAAGTTCCCTGTCATTTAATATCAGATGAGAATGGACCAAGCTTATGTCCCCAGTGTTTCAAGATTCCCCTAGCACAAGCACCTAACATTGTTATACCTACATTAGTTATCTAAAATCCACATAATTTTTTACCCAATTTAAATAAAAATAATCTAAATCTCTAGTCTCACCGTTTAATAGGCGGTGTGCCCTGGGACGGCGACGGCATAAGATGGTCGGGCGGCCTCGGCAGCGGTATGGGGGCGACTGCACCCTGACTCTGCCCGTGTATCTTTACGAGCGCGTTTTGGTCACGCATGAGGTACCGTCTGCACTTGAGGAGACCGAAGATGACGATGATGGCAAGGATAGTTCCTGATAGAGCCATGAGGATCATCATGTAGTAGGATGCCGCCTCGCCGTTTGCTACCTGTAAGTGAGATGGTTTATGTTATCCTTATCCTATATATCTACATAATCATTATATAACAAAGTATGTCTGCTTGTTCACGATAAATATATATATTATAGATTATAAATAACACTAACAACGAAAAAAATTGACGCGGCAAGTCAATTTTTTTCGTTAATATAACTAAACTTATAGATGGGGAGGTATATAATTTCTTAAAAAACTTCATAGCCTTTATATCTGTCACTGATTTTTGAAATGTACCAGTGAAAACAAATGTGTTCACATAAATATGCGGATCTACGTTTTTTGTTAAAAAGGATAGATGAACATTGGTGTACCTTCTTTTCCATAATTACATTCGCTAGTTCGTTAGTAGTAGTTAGTTTAAAGTATGGTAAACTAACACGTTATCATATGACATATTAGAAATGGCTTCTTTTCCCAAAAAAAAATTTTTTTTTGCTTTAGATTCTTTCGTACAATTAATACTTTTTAAAGTAGATATGTCGCTCTTTCTAGAGTAACATCTAAAGAAAACATGTTTGTATTGTCTAATGACAAAATAGCTATGAACATTGTATATAAAGACATTCTATAGAATATTTGGTATTGTATGTATATATCTATATCGCTAGTTTACAATAAAATCAAGTCTACACTTCGCTTGTGCAACCCATACATTGAGCTATGGCTTATTTTTGGAGATCACTAGTTAAAATCCTTAAAGTTCATAGGCAAACTAAAATGTGTATTGAAATAAGTACTCACTGGAACACCCTCATGACTTTCCGGATCATTTGGCCCCGGCAGATTCTTCTTCTGTCTGTTTCCAATAAAGATCTTCACATCACCAACAGCTGGTTGAAAAATCGTCGCCGCCAGCAGAAACCTGAAGCTATCCTCGTAACCATTCAATTCGCTCACTTTCTTCTTAGTCACCAAGTATATGACTCCAGCTTTGACGTCCTCATGAGTGAAATAAGCTACTTCCCTCTCTCTAGCACTAGTCTTTTCACCAGAACTTCTTATTATCTTCTTCAATGTTCCAAAACGCGGTTTCCTCAATAAGGTATATACAGGATCACTAGCCGTTAGTTTGGCTAGTCCACTTGCATCCATGGTATTCAAAGTAATCCTAGCTTTTTCTACTTCTACTCGCAAGTCACCCAATGTCATTAATGGCTGTACTATAACTTCGATAGTGAATGGTCTAGTTGCGTTACTGTTGTGGACATAGGCAATAAGATCGAAGCTATCATTTGCAGTCGTCATGTCATTCTGCATGTAAATCACCACTTTCTCCATCAAATCTTTGTGAGTAAAATAAGAAACTGGATTCCTTCCGACGTAAACCATTCCGTGGAGAGGTTGACGAGTGATGTTGTAAAGAACTTTTGAAATTCTTGCGTTTGTGTCCACGTATATCTGGTCCGTGGTCACAGCTGCCACGTTAGACCCTTGTTGCAAGAATATAGGATGCAGTGACGTGGCATTGAGGATGACTGGTATGACATCTATTGTGAACACTGTGTAGGTAGGCTTAAACTGTCCATCCCAAACTCGAAAATAAAACGTAGCTGTTTGTAACATCCCAGAATGTTCGTAGATCACTCTTTCGTTGTTTATATCATCTTGAGTGAACTTATTTATCGAATGTGCTTCATCTATTGTCTGATTCTTATCCAACATCACCATTCTACCTTGTGTCGGTCCGCTGATTATGTCGTAGTAGATTCCTGAGGGACCCGTGTCAGCATCTTCGGTCAGCAAATCATTTTTAGTAATAGTATAATTTTCGCCTTGAACAACTTGTATTTGTGGCGTGTCCGTCAGCAATCTAAACGGTTGATCGTTGACTGGAACTATGTGTATTACTATACTGACATTACATAACAGTACATAGTCGGGTAGTAAGTACAAAGACATGTCAATTTTATCTAATGTGGTATCAGAATCGTCGTGTTCATAATTGACGACCCCGCTTTCTATCTGCGACTGTGTTACTGACGACATGAAAGGTTTTAATTCCCCGTGCGAGGGCTGCGACCACTGCGCCTCAATCTGAGGCTGCCTCACCCCCGCCTGGGTCTCTAAATACATGATAACATTACTAACATTAACTTTAATAGGCACTTTGTCTCCTTCCTCTACTTTAATCAGGGGTATATTGACGTATTTAGCGAGTCCGCCTGATGACACAGATATATCTATGTTGAAGATTTGATCTGTGAGTGGTTTAGCGAGTGGCGCTTCGACTGTGAAAATGAAGGAATCGTTTGTATATAGATCTGAGAACGGATGTGTATGCTCGTAGAACACGACGGTGTTGTTAATATCTTGTTGGGTGAACTGCTTTATAGACCTGTGGTGGCTGTCTCCGTTTAACATGATTAGTCTTCCAAGTGTAGGGGCTCTATCTATTTTGTATATGATAGTTCTCGTTGGATCAGAGCATTTTGACATAAGCATGTAGTTGTTCAAAGGCTCTCTCATGAGCGGGAACACGCGTAAGTTGTGTTTTCTCGTCAGTTTGAGAGACACAGACTTGGTGGTTATAAGGAAAGTTATTTTAGCGAGCTCGTGTAGCCCATCTGTGACGTTGAAGATCATCTTGCCTTTTGTGCCGTCTGTAACAAATAGTAGGATAATTGAAAATAATGAAATAAAACAAAACTTGGTCTTAACTTAATCTAATTGTCGCAAGACAAGGTATGGTCCACAGGAAACGGAGCAGAAGTACCCCAGGTAGAACTACATATATATTGGAATTATACTTGTGAATTTTTTTAACTCTTTGCAGGCGTTCGGCGAAAAACCGATAGAAAACTGTTTCAAATCACACTAATCCTTATGATAAGTATAGTTTGAAACAGTAGTCTTTGGTTGGTAAGTAACGAAGCGAAAATAAAACTTCTCGGCATACTGGACCGCCCCCTAGATACAAGTTTTGTCGTAACAGTTAAATAACGTACAACGACGCGTATGGTGGTCTGAAAAGGTTTAAATAAGACTTACTCTTATGAACAAACACGACTCTAGCGTTGTCGATGTCTGCCTGCGTGAAGTGTTGCACCGCTGTATCGAGATTTCCTTGTAGAGCGATGTACCCGGACACTATGTCCACCACGCGAACTGTCACATTCTCTGGTGGCGTGTCGATGTCGTTCACGTCTGGAAATGAAGAAATATGACGATCAAACCGATCGAAAACATGCGATTTCATTTGGTGCAAATCTGATACAAATAAAAGATACTAGACTACGTTCGAACGCTGGTATAGATTCCAGTATGGTGTATGCCAGTCGATCGACTTCACCTGTTATTATTAAACGTCGATATTATTATTATTTTATTAATAAAATGGATTAGAAAATTGACTAATCTAAACCAAATCGATGATCGGCTCCTTTTCATTAATTACAATTTCTGGCCGATTATGTTAACTCAATGTGGTTAATCTCATCTAGTTCAATACTAATCCAGTCGATTGACCGAAATCTTAAATTGCATTCTTGGTCTTTTATCTCAGATAGAGAGTACCCTTATCTACTATGAATACTGAACTTTCAGCTACAAATAACTATTATTTACTTTAGCGCATGAATGATCAATTTTCTTTTTTTACTTTACTTACATAATTCCTTGGTGGTGAACGTGAAAGTGCCCCCCTCCCATACACACAACCCAGTGTTAGCAGCCACGATAGGCGGCTCGTCGTTCACGGGCACGATATTGACGTGCACGTAAAATGGTTCGCTCTCTTTACTGTTTTCCGTCGTGGCGACGACCTTGAACGAGTCTGAAGATTCTTCTGAACCGTCATTTATGTACTGTGGAATAGTGTAAAAATTTTAGCATGTTAGTATCAAGTTTAGTCTAAATTATTCTAAAGTCATCAAAACTAATTAGAAACAACCATCTACTAGCACGCGTCCTCCGGAGGACCAATGCGAAACATGAAGTTGAATCTGTTTGATAGTGCTTTTGAATCAATAGCTAACTTGATCAGACTTTTTTATAATCATTTAATTCAACTTTTATTTACGTAAGGGTATCAAAATCAAAAAGCAAATACTAATGTAACAAACCAAGAGGCATTTTATATCTACCTACCTGAATATTTCCAGAATTAAGTTTCAACACCGGCAACAGATTGAGTTCCTGGTCGGTCATTACAATTTTTCCATACTTCGGTTTCTCCACCACTTTATACGATACAACTTTTCCTCTATAATACTCTGTGACTGTTCTGAATAAGTCTGGCTTTAAGCTAACCGCTTCGCCTTCGACCACCGTCAGATTAACAGCATACACGTAAAAATGTTCCGGGATGATGACAACGTTAAGTTCAACGTCCCGAAGCCAAACGATTCCATTAGTCACGTCCATTCGTATCCTGTCACGCGTTCGATTAACCCCAGATTGGACGTAAACCAGACGGTTTGCGTTGATGATGGACTGGTCGAAGACTTTGATGTGGACAGGCTCCTCGTTATAGTTTTCTAGCTCGAGAGTGCCTGGCGTGGTTGTGATCTCGAGCCAACCGTGGTAAGGCCCATCTATTATTTGGTATACTATGTTTGAAGGTTCGATTTGAGGGTGCATCACCTTTGAAACAAGGAAATAAAAGTTTAGTTAAAATAGATGGTTAAGGTGATTGCTACGGGTTGTTCGTGGCCATTTTCCCGCTAGATGGCGCTGAAGTCAACATTTTCAGTTTTATTTTGTTTTGAGTGTAATTGAAAAAATATTAAGTCACAGAAATAGTACAGCGTAAATCGGACATTCCACTTTATCGAAGTTAGTCAAATTATAGTCTCAAAACCCATCTGATTCGCCATTTTTCGAAATACTAATATCTAACTCTGCTTATAGTATCGTTTACACACACATAGACACGAACGACTACTTTAAAATCTAACAAAATTACCACTAGATGGCGTGCATTTAAAAGTTATAAGCCTGGTTTCTGTAGAAATTATAATTATGTCTGGGGGAGTACCTGTTATGATTATATTATAAAAATAAAAGGCGGTATTTCAGGTGTAAACTATTTAATTGACCTCTAATTTTGTGAATCAAATGAATGTCAAGAATGCATAAGACAGTTTTATTTTATTACCTTTTATTACATTATTTAAAATAACATATATTACAACTAACAATTATTACAAGTAATTATAGAGACATAAATGCTTGATACATGACCATTTACTAAAAAACAATCTTTTTCAAAATTAATTACACACCAGTACAAGACAAACGCAAGAAACTCTATTTCATAAACAAGACAACAAATTTAAAACACAAATTAGAATAAGAGATTGCAACCAAGAAGGTGGAAAAATGTTTGATAATATCTAAGCATCCATAATCACATTTTTATTCTTGTAAAACTTAAACATAACTAACAAATGGTTATACATATCTGCTAAAGTATTGTTTTAATTGTAAAGGAAATAAAAAAGCAACAAAGTTCTTTTCATTCACTCTATGATTGTAAACATTGATAATGTAGATTCTAAACATACAATTAAAACAATCATTTGATCCTGAAGTTCTTGTCCGGAAAACCACCACTTAACAGCTGCTGTGAAAGAAAATGACTATACTTAGTATATTTTGTGTGTAACTTTTTATGTGGATGTTGAAGAACAATTTTCCACAAGAAAAAATTAATATAGATTGAAATTTATGGAAATTATGAAATAAATAAAAAAGAGTAATAATTTAGTGTACCTTTCATATCTATACATTTCACATTTTTTTGACCATGGTTCAAAATGATTTCTGGCAGAATACAGTATTTCAAAAAGTCTAATGGCTTTGGCATCATATTGCTAATAAATTCATTATCTCGACAAACTTCTATAACTGTCTAAGGTTCATTGACTGAAATAAAACATTTGAAGTAGCATTTATCCATGTTACTGACACGCATTCGTCCTTGAACCTGAAATAAATTTAATATTATAGTAAGAGTAATTATCATGCTAAAATATAGTGGACATGCAATAGAATTATAAATTTTATTAATTCTGCTAACCATTCTTCACACCATATTCTCAATTGTAGTTCATCAACATCAATTGGATCACTCGGTTCAGGTCCATAATTCTTGTCGTTTGTGTTTTTTTCTCTTCAAACAAAAAATTGTTTGAGTGTTGACAAATCTTATCGTATTCTGCTCTGTTCCTTTCGCTCTATGTATTTTTTTAAATGTGTTCCTGGACTCTGTGTGGTCTGCTTTTTCCATGCAGTCTTATACCATTTGTGTCCAGTAGCAAGCGATAGCCCTGAAAATAAAATATAATTTTACTAGAAAATATGAAAAAAATAGATAGAAATTATATCTATGTTATGTACAATATAAGTATAAGGAAACAGTACTGATAAACATAACATTTCTTTTTGGTTCCAACTTCTGTTTGTTCTAATAGAAAAGTAAATGTTTATAGTATTTACCTGCCACATGAACACGTTGGTACGATCCCCCTTTACCTAGATTAATTCGTTTTCCTCAGCTGATTTTATTTATTACGCTCATAAAGTTTTCTGCCACATTTGTCGTCTCATTTGACAAAAGGCTTGCCTTCAAGGCAATTTTTTCATTGGTGGCATAAATCAGTGCCCACACTTCTGGAGCATCCTTTTTTTAGATCTTCTACGAAGTTTCCTTCCTTGTTTTCAGTTCCATTGACATTGCAATAATAGTCCTTGCAGTTCAGTCACTATATAATCGTTTGAATGCGCTTTTCACTCTTTTTGACAATTTACGGACGCCTGAATATTCGTGGCGTTTGGTACGCTATCTTTCTCGCAGCATCAGACAGTAGGAACCAAGATGTAAACCTAAACTGAAATACACAAAAACAAATGATATATACAAGACAATATGTTAGGTACTTTTATAAATTCGGAATTCGTTCGAAATGCAATCTCATGTCATGCAAAGTAATGTCCGTAGATAATACAGAATATTACAAATATTGACGTTCCAAATTACGTTCAAAATTACAGCAGTAAAATTTTACTTACCCAAATAATTTTGATATAATATTGATTGACAATTAAGAAAATAATATCTAGTGGGGATAAATCCCTGCAGAACAACCATAAATAATAAATCATAATCCATAATTATATGTAACGGAATGCACATTATGACGCGATATAGTTTTACTTGGTACATACCAAGTAAAACTAATGTTTGTTTGTCCATCGATAACTATTTGTATTACTAATCTGAAAAAAGAATATGACAGGAAATATATATATTTAAAGCGACTTATAAATTTGATTTACATATGATAGATAATATATTATAAAGTAAAAAAAAAAATATATACTTGATATTAATTAAGTATAACTTCACGAATCAGTTAATAATATCGATTGGTGATTTCTATGAGAAGATTTTAGTTTGTAATAAATAGCCAGCTAAACTCACGGGCCGACTTGCTAATACCACCGAAAGATTGGTACCTACTTTTATTTTAAAATAAAATTGCGTCTATGCAACTTTTACTACAATACATTGCTATAATTACATTAAATTGGAATGAAATACATACAAGAAATATTTGTTCGAATCTATGAAAATGCATAAAATTCAAAACATACAAGAAATTCCGCGCGTAAAACCTATCACTGCACAAGCCTAGAGCTTCAAAATGTATTTTATTACAAGTCAACCGAATTATCGAATCGAACGAAGTTTGGCAACGGTTTTTCTTAGAAACATTACGGGTCAAAGGGTCAAGTAGGAAGGAACTAGGAAGTACGGCAACGTCGCGTTTTGTTTCTCGTAGGTTTCGTTTGACGAAATTGTTGCTAGTAACAATAATAATAACTAACGCTAACAATATTTGACAACAACAATGTTTTATGTTTTCGTTTATGATAGTTAGTTTTACGTTATTATAATGCTTTTTTTAATGGAAACCATTATTATAAATTTAGTAAAGATTTTTCAAATTTACAATATCGGTTGCACGCCATCTAGCGTTAAGTATTATAATCTATCGCATTCATGGCGGCAAGCTTGGTTGTCAAATCGCACTCACACTAGTAAACAAAATGTCTAATTTTGCCCGGTTTTCTAGACTGTTTTTCTCAATATATAAAGCAAATTATTTACCAAAAAGGTGCATGCGGAACTATTTCATTGTAGAAAAGTGATAAAGTGATTCGTTTTGAGCAAAAAGTGTCTATGTACGGAGTATAGTTCGAACGAAAAATGTATGAACAGGCCAGCGGAACATTCACCTTAAGCAGTTAAAAGAAATACATAATTGAGAAGACCTAATTTTACCAGTAGTTATTACATAGACAAAACTAAAAAACAGTTAAGTTTTGAATCAATGGTTCAATTATACGTTAGCCCGTATTCGGGTGCTCGAATGATTCCAAGTTAAGTCAAATTAAGTGGCGGAATTAAGTCATGCAATAATAGGGTATTTTACTCTATATGATGATAAATCTAAAAATATATTATTAAGATAGCTTAGGTAAAATGCAGTCGGCAAGTGTTAGTTTTAGTTCATAAAATAACAAAATAAATTTTAAAAATTAATTCTAAGTTTTCTGTTTTTATTATCTGTTCTTTATCGCCATGAAATAGTAGCCACCTTGTAATAACGACGTCATTCGGCTGCAAAAACTAAAGTAACAGCTTTCAACAAAACTAACAAATGCGCTCAGTATGCAGATTTGTTTACATAGCCAACTGACATCACGACCAGAATAAATATGGCGTCCACTGCTTTCTACATTTTCGTCGTTTAGGGTACTTAGCGGCTGAATAGAAATTTTGTGTTTTTTTTAGTAGTTTATTAGCACTATAGAATCTAAGTGAGACACTTTTCAAAAATGAGTGTAATAACCTATTACATAACTTAATTCCGCCACTTAAACCCAAATGGTGGACGCACAAAAAAAATTTGGGATAAGATTGTGCATACTAAGAAGAAATGGAATTACTCATAGCTCAACATCATTATCAGGTGGTATATTGGTAAAGTGCGAGCATAGAAATAATAGTAAATAAATTACCTCCAAGATTTCCTTAGTAACATTCACACTGGTAGATTCTTCGACGACCAGAGCCAGGTTCGTGGTCACTCTGAGCGGCTCCCAGTAACTAGACGGGAATATCTTTATCAGGTAGACACCTTCGCCCCAAGTGTCGAGGCACATCACTTTGAACCTGAGAACGATATTAATTAGAATTGACTTATTGGTATTTCTTTACGGAAAGGACAGGTTGGTGGTAGAGGGTTTTCGGTAGTTTCTGCGTGACAATAAGGCGTGAGTTTATGTATGTGCTAGTGCGTGAATTTCCATTAGTATTTTTTCAACGGCTGCCTGAAGTCTAGATTAGTTCCGAGATAGCAATACGCTCGCTGCTGTGACAAGAGTCTTGAATGTAACAGGCGATGTTGTTTGACAGCATTGCCAGTCCCTTGGGGGGATATGAATATCATTTAGCACGATGATTTACTTGGATTATATGAAAAATTTTGGAAATGCTGTGATCTGTTCTAAAATATATAAATCTCATAAATTTAGTTAAAATCTTACCTGAACTGATCAGTAGGAGTCTTGGGTTCCCTGTGCCTGTACGCCACTCTGCCCGCTGCCACATCCAGTTGAGTGAACGTGTACGCTCCCTGTCCCTCTCCAACCTCTATAGTTCCGTGTTTTGGCTCTAAGTTCACTTCGTAACGAATGTCTTCTTCTAAACAGTTCATATTTGTGTCAACCTGGGGATAAAAGATAAGAAAATAACGTTAAATCCATAGATACCTTGGCTGCGTGATTCTTTATAACCCATAACCTCGGCACTATTTGACAATCACTTAGATGTCCCGCCGACAATTAATTGCGTTTGCGCACGAGTTACACATTACGTTAGACTAATTGCATGTTGATTCATAACTTGTGAAGTGTATTAAGTTTAGACACAAATATTTATACAGCATAAGGAACTAAGAAATCATAACTAAATATGAAAGAAGAATACTAATTTACCTGCATATCCCTGGATGTAATAACAACAGCTTTCCCATTCTCTACTATTGATCCATTAGTCGGATACATCCTTATAAACGGAGGCGACGCCTGTATCTCCAGGTTCCCATTAACATCAAACAGTCCATCGGATATCCAGAACGCTATCTTTCCGTACTCCTTACCTTGGTGCTTGAATAACACTAGGTTCTTATTGATATCGTCCTGAGAAAACTGCGCGATTTGCTCAGAAGGGTTGTCGGCCCGAAATATTCCACCGTTTGGAGGATCTTTTATGTAACGTTGGACTGTGTAAATGATATCGGAAGGTTTCGTATCCAAGTCTGCATCCGTATAGCTCAAATCCCGAGCAGTGATGAGTCTTGCCCCGCCGTGTACGATGTGGAATACGTTATCGTTCACCCGCACCGGGCTATTATCGTTCTTTAATATTATATCGATGTGAAACACTCCCACGTATTGAAAGTCTTCTGGCTCCGGACTCAAAGCCATGAAGTGAAACGAATCGTGTCGACTCTCAGAATCGTCGTGTGCATAATACACCCTATCAGAATTCAGTTCTTCAAGAGTAAAGTACGTCGTATTATCCCGCATTATTTTCAGGATATCGTTGATCACTTCGATTTTTCCGTGTTTGGGGAGATGTGTGATGTTGAATATTAGATTTGTGACCGCATCTGTGCGGAAATTGAGATGTGTAGCTGGGATTACCATTCTGGAACCCTCTGTGACTTGAAGGCGTTCTAAAGTTGTGTGGACTCGACTTTCTGTTCGGTCTGATGTTAGAGTACCAGGGGTGTGTCGTATGGTCATGACACCTGTAATGTTTTCGCATTCTGTTGCACCCACGACGAAGGTGAACTCGTCCTGAATATGCGAATACGCTCTTCTGTGCAATCGGTACCACAGTTGATCCGTATCTATATGCTGTTGGGTAAAGGTGCTATGCATTTGCAGATGATGCTTTCCTGCAGACAGGTGCAATATGCCGTATTTCGGAGACCTCAATATCGTGTATACAATTCGATCGCTTGGCAGTGTAAGAGGGTTAGTCTTGAATGTTAGATGTTGAGACGATATGAAAGCCTCTCTCGTGTTGTTAAGTACCAGTTCTTCGTTCACTGATTGGTATAATTCGAGTTTAATAAACGTTAATCGAAAATCGTAGAGTGTGTTCGTTCGTATTGAGCCGACTGATGCTTTGAACTGTGGATAAAGAATTTTGTTATTTAATAGACACGAAACAGATTTATCTAAGGATTTAGTATAAATAGTGATCGATCGCTTTGGCCGTATATTTATAAAAAGTGTAGCCCATTATGGTGCTTGCAAATTATAGTCAATTTTATAGATCAGTGCTGACGCCTCTTAAAGCACGATAAATAGCGAAACAGACGAAGAATTGCGATTGCAAAAGTGCGATATCGATCACTGGTTACAATAGTACTTAGCATTATTTATGTATAACAATTGCTAGATACTTTTAACGCTCATTGATTTGATTTTGTTCAATCATGAGCACTCTGCGATACTCTTAAGTAATGTTGCGTTACCTTGAACTCGTCATGTGAAGGGTTCCCAAGTAGATGCATGTACCGCACCCGGCCAAATGTGATCATCTCACTGGTGAACGAGTCCACGGTTTGCCACGTACCGTCCAGAACTCGAAGACGTTCTACCACGCCGAACTGAGGCGGCTTTACTATGTCATACCTTGAATAAAACAAAGACTATTTTAGTCCTCTTATCCATTTTCAAGTATTTTGTCCCAATTAATAGGAGAATTGCCATTAAAACGAAATGAAGATCCTTTGCGATTCGGCCGACCCTTTTCTGGAGAAACAGCTTTATAAAGATTTTCAGCTCGAGATCTCCAAACTATATTGATTGTAGAAATTTTGAATATCATATTTAACGAAATGAAATTAAAATATAGATCAACACCAAAAATCAGTAAAATTATTATAGCGATCTATCAATAATGAGTGCAAAAATAATTTTTTACGGACGACGATTGCAGTCTCTCAAGTGACATGAAAAGATTTTCACACCTAAAATCACTTAAATGCATAAAATTTTCTAAGTCGCACGTGACCTCTCACGCTGTTCCCAGTTATTTTATGTACAACTTGCTCGTTTTTAATTTATTGGTAGTGCATTTTTTACTTCACCATAATGCTGGTTAAAGGTCGTGTGACGTCACACGCACCGTATGGAATGAAATTATTCTTGCAAGCACTGCTTTAAAGTTTCTTAACTTTTTCATTTGTTAAGACATTATAATGATTCTTTCATAGTTTTGTTACAGTTTACTTAAATTTTTCATAATTAATTTATTAAAACAATGGAAGTTATCCATTTAATGGCGCCTTTGTTTTGTCGTTTCTATACTTCCTAAAAGTCGCAAAAATAATATTCCGTTCAAGAATAAATCATTTAGAGGTTGCGAGCACAAATACATACAAACGATGCAAATGAAACTTTAATGGAAGCACAAAATAAAACTCACGAACGACTATGTCGGTTGTAACGACCGTTTAGAAACTTTTAAACGGTTGTGATATAAAATTATTATGGCACTCACTTGACTTGCACATTAATCTCGTCGGCGTTGGTAGTGAAGGTGAGGTTATCGGCAGAGATGATGGCGTAAGAATTGTGCACTAACTGCAACCCTGTGTTGTTTACCAGCCGCACCTGTAACGGCACTATTGATATCCGTAGGATACCTGGGCCGCTTGTTTCTATGCCGTCGGACACCTATGAGAAAGAAGACAACACGAGTCATTAATCACAGATACATTTCACATTCCATACAACTGCCTTTACGTGATTTTAACGTTACTAGCTGGTTCTAGCGGCTTATTGTAGGTTTCTTGATACAAACTTTGGACCCTGTTTAATCCTTTTCGGGGCTGAGTTTTGGAAAAGCCTCTCTTAGTGCTCGCCTACTTCATAAAAGGAAACATTGTGCAAAATTTCACGTTCCTAGACCCAGTAGTTTCAGCTGTGCGTTGATGTGTCAGTCTCTCTTTTTAAATACAGGTTTTTTTAAGCAGTGCGCAAACTAGACATGATAAACTTGCACACATTTTAATAAACATATATTTTTTTTTATTTTGATGCGTGTTAATGGTAAAAAAATAAAGTTATTATCGCTTACGAGACATGTTTACTTAGAAACTTATTTTAACTTATTTTATGGTCTATCGTCTGTTGAGCGCGTGAGTAGCGATCAGCTGATTCGGTACGGTCACTGACCGCTATTTTTAACAATTTCGAATTAGTTTTTAAGTTTAGGCTATAAAGTTATTTGTAAATGTAATTCCAATTTTTCTTTTATACTTTTATAGGACCGTCAAAAGTAGAAAATAAATCATATTAAACAATTTATAATCCATTCAAATTAAAGCATGTATGTTACTTACACATGATACAATTCAGATTGAAACAATTTATTGCCTTCTGGGGTATTTAAGATATTGGTATCAACTACTTATTTACAATAATATCCACCTACTCGCGTCGTATCGGTCTCGTGCATTGAACGCTTATAATTTTATCGATCCAGTGTGGAACGTACTATTTAATGTAGTCCATCGACCATCAATTATGTTTTGAAGCGATGTCATGATATCGACCGATCGATGCCGATCGACCGGAGTCTTCTTGCACTTTTATGTTAATGTTTTGTCCAAAACTTATAACAAGATACTTACTTGTAAAGTCAACCTTAGTGAAGTTTTGTTGAGCTGTTTATCATTAGTTGTGCCGTGCACGTAGGATATCACTCCCGAGTCGATGTCCTGTTGCGTGAACGAGTCCACCGGCTGACCCGACATCTCTATATGGCCGCTGTAAAAAGAAATAGAAGTTACAAGATCGTGATCAACAGTCGTAACGTATTTTATAGATAAAAAGCACAGAGCATTGTCCTACGGCGCTCCAAAATGCGATAAAAATGACCATATCGCGAATCGGTCCAAATTTCAAACAATAACCCAGGTTTTGAACGTTTACCAGAATCTATAAGTGCTAACATAGCACACAAGTTCAAATTCTGCCCAGTTACTTCAGTGGATGTGGAGCGAACCTTTTTCATTTATAAAAATATTTTAAATGATTGGAAGACACAATCTTCCGAACACAACTAATAGATTGTTTCAATTTTATTAAATTCTAATTCCTCACCTGTTAGCTTCATTCTTCCCATGCAGCACAGTATACAGGAGGTCTTCCGGTGCTGTATCAGGATCTTCAGCCTTCAATATGTCGGACGTGATCACTTTACGAGTTCCCTGTATTATATGAGAATGTCATGTATTAGAATTATGAATATCGTCACACACATCAGAAGAAATGGGCGATACACCCCAATAACATACTGAATATGTGAGTAGATAAACAATATGTGAAATCAACCGAGACACTCATTCAATCTTCCAATCATTGTGATCCATATTATATCATTTATCATATTATAGCATCTCTTCAATTATAGCAGGTCCATTGAATTGTAATAGAAGGCAAACTTATTGGTTATTATTGGCACCTGGGTTTATTTTCTTAAAATGCCTAATTGACTGAATCAGAGTATCGAACCTTGATGACGTAGAATACATGTTCCTTTTGTTATCTATACTATCTTCACAGACCAAATAAATAAGTAAAAAATTAAGTTACTGGGTTAAATTAGTAAACTAAAAATACTCACACAAATAAATTAAAGGTTAATCTGCTGTGTTTTCGGCGTTTGTGGGATAAACAATGCATGCAACTACACAAAAGCAAATAATAAAAATTATTTGAAGCTCTGGATTCATTCTGAAAATAATAAAACAACAAATAATAAACAAAATATTTTTTTTGTAGAACACAAAATAATCTTTTTGACCATATAACATAGAGCAAAAGCATCGGAAGTATTATGCCTAATAACTCGTAACAATTAACATTAAATCATGCTATAGGTAACTAAAATCATGCAATGCTTATTCAAATGCTAACTAAGGACAGTCAAACAAACAAATATTTCATAGACTAGATTTTTCGAAGCTATTAAAATCAACTAGTCTCGCAAAAATCATTAATCCGTCCGATTCGACAGCTATAAAAAAGCTGTGTAATGATAGAAAAAAAATCGGTTTGAAAGTCGAAACTAATACATATACCTGAAATCCTATTTCCTACTAATATTATCAACGTCAAAGTTTGTATGTAAGAACGTATGGATTTTTGCTACTCTTTCACGCAAAAACTACTAAACGGGTTTCTATGAGACTTGGTACACGGGTAGACCATAATATGTCCCGGAATAACAAATAGAATACTTTTTATCCCGGGAGTATGTTCCCTTAAGGTAATTTTCTTCTAACACGCTGGTAGCAGCTAGTATATAATTTTCTTCTAACGCGCTTCTAGCAGCTAGTATATAATTTTTTTTTTAACACGCTGGTAGCAGCTACTATATAATTTTCTTCTAACGCGCTTCTAGCAGCTAGTATATAATTTTTTTTTTAACACGCTGGTAGCAGCTACTATATAATTTTCTTCTAACGCGCTTCTAGCAGCTAGTATATAATTTTTTTTTTAACACGCTGGTAGCAGCTACTATATAATTTTCTTCTAACGCGCTTCTAGCAGCTAGTATATAATTTTTTTTTTAACACGCTGGTAGCAGCTACTATATAATTTTCTTCTAACGCGCTTCTAGCAGCTAGTATATAATTTTTTTTTTAACACGCTGGTAGCAGCTACTATATAATTTTCTTCTAACACGCTGGTAGCAGCTACTATATAATTTTCTTCTAACACGCTGGTAACAGCTAGAATACAATTTTCTTCTAACACGCTGGTAACAGCTAGAATATAATTTTCTACTAACACGCTGGTAACAGCTAGAATATAATTTTCTTCTAACACGCTGGTGGCAGCTAGAATATAATATTCTTCTAACACGCTGGAAGCAGCTACTATATAATTCTCTTCTAACACGCTGGTAGCAGCTACTATATAATTTTCTACCAACACGCTGGTAACAGCTAGAATATAATTTTCTTCTAACACGCTGGTAACAGCTAGTATATAATTTTATTCTAACGCGCTTCTAGCAGAGTATAATATTTTTTGGTTCTAACACGCTGGTAACAGCTAGAATATAATATTCTTCTAACACGCTGGTAGCAGCTACTATATAATTTTCTACCAACACGCTGGTAACAGCTAGAATATAATTTTCTTCTAACACGCTGGTAACAGCTAGTATATAATTTTATTCTAACGCGCTTCTAGCAGAGTATAATATTTTTTGGTTCTAACACGCTGGTAGCAGCTAGAATATAATATTCTTCTAACACGCTGGAAGCAGCTACTATATAATTATCTTCTAACACGCTGGTAGCAGCTACTATATAATTTTCTACCAACACGCTGGTAACAGCTAGAATATAATTTTCTTCTAACACGCTGGTAACAGCTAGTATATAATTTTATTCTAACGCGCTTCTAGCAGAGTATAATATTTTTTGGTTCTAACACGCTGGTAACAGCTAGAATATAATATTCTTCTAACACGCTGGTAGCAGCTACTATATAATTAATTGTACATTTTGCATTCTTGTTTAGATTCTTCATCATATTACAAAATTATTCTAAGAATATTACATTCGATAATTGAAGTAATGATTTTTGCATTTGTTACAGAATTTATGGCCTTCCCTAAATGTTAATCTCGCTGAAGGCTAAGATTTTTATAGCCAGACAAAAAAATTTTGTCTCGAGATTTGGAATATGCGCACACAGGAGCGACAGCGGCGCGACTTTTTCGAACAATTTGCTACAAATAGATGGCGATATTTGCGTCCCCAGCTTATAGACGAGCTCGCGGACAAGTTACCCAGCTCTCGCGTCGCTACATACGTGCACTATTAAACAATCCCGTAGATTTGATGTGTGAAACATTAGTTGCGGATACTAACATTGCTCATGTGTGCTACCTCAAAAAATTAAAAATATTCCAATTAACTAAAAATACCTGAGTAAGCCTCAACACTTTCCCTGGCAACAAATTCAGTACTGGGGGGTCGTTGACCGGGGTGATGTTGACATGTAGAACGAAAGTGTTTCTTCCTTGAAGGTAGCTTGGTAACGTAAACTTCGTCTCTGGTATCAGTTCCATATCGAGTACGATCGCATCTTGATGGTTTTCGGAGCCGTCGTGGACGTAGCGGACCTGCAATGGAGGAGATTAAATTAATAAGCTATACGAAACCATTTGGGTTATATCAGCCTCTATGATAATAAATGTTATAATGATATAGGTTTTAACGCTCAACTAAGACCGCGGCTGAAGTAGCTGCGTGACAGTGCGTGACGTTATGCATTGGCCAAATTCTATCATCTTCTGTCAACGATAAAAGTATTTTACTTTCCCTAAAAAAATTACTATCAGTATGAGAAGTATCCTAAGAGGACTTGGTTTAAGACATAGGTAACGGAAATCATAGCTTATCCGTGTTCCAAGTTTCATCAAAATGCGTTCAGCGGATTAGACGTAAAAACGTAACAAATCGACAGGCAGATTAAAATTAATTAAAATTAATTATATAATTCATTAGTATGGATTAGCTCTTTGACTGAGACTACAGAGCGTGTATTTTTTCACAGAGCTTTGAACTTGTTTCTTTGAAAATATTTAGAGTAATCTATGATAGACACTATTTAAGACAAGCTTTTTATTTAGTGTCTGTAATCAAATTTGATCCACTTCCCGGTTACCGATTGAGCTGAAATTTCGCATGCATGTTGCTAATCTGATCATGGAACCGAAAGGTATATATAGGAACTCAGAAAACCCTATCGTGTTTGAGCTTTTTGGAATGGTCTCGGTGAGTATTAATTATATAGGTATATACCGCGCTATAAAAGCTTGCTATAAAAATAAATATTTACATTGAAAACTTGTTCTCATAAAATATTTGAGAAAAGTTATTTTCTTTTTCAGGGTGGCAATTAGATATATATCAAGTTTATTGGTTTAGCCATAAAAAATGGGACAAAACGGACATCTTCAAAAAGGGGGTAACAATATTTGATATATGGATAACAATATTTTATACTTTTTTTATAACAATATTCTTGACTAGGTTCTGCCCGCAGTTTCACCCGCGTGAAAGTAGGTTTCTGTGTACAACCTTTAGACCCCTGTTTCATCCCGTTGGGGGCTGAATTTTGGAAAATCCTTTCTTAGTGCTCGCCTACATCATAAAAGAAAGCTTTGTGCAAAATTTCACGTTCCTAGGCCCAGTAGTTTCGGCTATGTGTTGATATTTCAGTCAGTCAGTTTCTCGTTTTATATATATAGATAAAATTATTTGTGTATTTTCCTTTAAAAGATTATATTTTAATAAATGTGTCTATATACTATCTCTTACCTTATCTCTAGACAAGTCAAGCAGCGTAAAGAACTGTTTAGACTTGCTCTCTCCTTCAATAAAATTGTACTGTTGTGAATTTCGTTGCAGCGACAGGTCTACAGCTATCCTGCCGTGTTGCGGCGACTGCGCGACGTGCAACACTACGCCTGAGGGACGTACGCCGTACTTGTGGTGGTCTAGGACCACGTCTATGTTCTGCGTCGTGATCACTGAGACACCTCCTTCTTGTACGGTCAGAGGAAAGAGGGCGACTAGTTCTAGCTCACTGCTTGATTTGGAGAATACCTTGGGGATAAAATTGAATAATTAGTTGGAGTTTTATAAACACGATTTATGGCGTAAGGATCAATAAGAAAGTACGCTACAAAGGCGTTAAAAACGGTTGTATGGAAATTATTATTTCCATACAACCATTCTTTAGTGATTACATTTTTACTACACATCTTTCTCCAAATATTTTGGTATCACAAACCTCTTGTGGATATTATCTAGGTTTCTGTCGAAATCAAAACATGAATTATTGTGTAACTAATCCAGAAAATATATTTACAAAAGCCTTACGCATTTAATCTAGATTTTGAATGACGAAATTTTTATTCAATACACTTTTAAAGTTTAAAAAAAAAACACGTGTTTCCTGGAACAAGTTTTGCAAAATATTCGTATGAGTGATGGAATTACTGAATGACAACAGAGTGTTTAAACGCTATCTCTCTTTTTTCGCGTTGCCTCTTTATCAAACATTGCAATGGATTTCATTGGATGAAGCAAGCTCTTAAACCATGCTTACGTTGATATTAGACAGTGCTTAAGAGGGCCCTTCCCGATCTATCTAAAGAATCGCTACTTTACTTGCTATCAAAATCATCGCGATTTTGTGAGGACGGCTGCGATTCATTCGTAGATATAGGTTTTTAGTATATCCTCTTTTTGAGCGTACTCTAATAGAAGAAGCTAGAAGTTTCAATATAATGTGATGCATCATATAGGTATCATCATCATCATCATCATCAAATATATAATTAGACAGGATTGAGTACAAACAACTCAGCCTCATGCATTCCACTTGATATAGCGCTCCCAATTGCAAAGAGTGCGGATTGGATCCCTCTCACGCTTTCCATCACCTCCTGCGCTTGCATTCCCAAATTTCTATATTCTCTATATTCTACGATCACGTCGATTGCTTTACTGGTCCTCCTACATCCCAAGGGACTTCCAGTTAACCCTTTTGCGATTTTAGGTTTATAGAGAACTAGAGAAGTGTTAATTTGTGAACTAACTTCACATTCTGTGTCCTAGTGGCACCGCTATACATATTTTATGGGTAATAAGTTCTCAAGATAGATCTACGAACCTTATACTTCTCGGCATAATCAGGATTGATGCACAAGTCAGTATCACATTTGCAAGTGAAGTGATCAACGCCATGTTGTTCGCAAACGCCTTGAGGTACGCAGGGCGGGTTCCCGGGGCTTGAATGACAAGGATACCACCACACGCACTTAGGGCTGACGCCATAGGTAACCACGGCGTTCGGTAAACCGTAGACCTTTTCGTCCACTTCTATTGGTTTGATGCAGCCCTGGAATTTTTCGTATAGGTTAGAAAGCTGTTTTACTTTATCGTACCTGCCTAAAATTGTTTTTTAATTTTTAAGTGCTCTCCAGTTAGAAGTAAAAAGTTGCCAGCGTTTTAATAATAATACATTCTTATGTAACTCACCCCCCCTATTCGGGGGCAAGAGCCCACGAGAGATAAATAGGGGGCGTGAGTTTCATTAGAGCAAGCACACTAGTGCTTGCTCTAATGAAACTCACGCCCCCTCTCCTCTAGCTTGTCACCCGTAACTTTGTACCAAACAAAAAAAAAATAGGGATCAAGATTCAATATTGAATCTTGAACTAGAATCCTATTTTATTTTTCTTTTTCAAATAAACCTGTCAATAAAAAATAATGCCAAATGTACATTCCAAAGCGTAGATCTCTATGGAGAAGAATGTGCAAGAAACTCCATAGACTTCATCTACATTATACAATACTACAATATTTACGAATTTCAAAAAACATTAAAAAATAATAATTTTTAAACTAATCAATTTGTACACGCTAGAGGTAGGTGAGCTGGACCATTTTTTTTGTGCATAATTTATGTTATTGTACACTGACAGCCCCAAATCTTTTCCTTTCATTTCAGTCCATCCAAAGGTTGTCTGGTAGAAATTGCCCTGTGCAATAAGACCACCTATTGTGCACTTATTTTTTATAAATGTGTGTCCTGTAATAAGTTAAGATGTGCAATAAATAAATAGTTTTGTTATTTTTATATTTTTTTAAGTTATGTGCCATGTTTGTCGTAAATAAACCCTTTTTCGTTTATCTTGAATATAATCCTCCAACTGATAATATGCTTGCATGCATAGTGATCATTTAATACAAGACTTTATTTTCGTTTCATTGAGTTCTAATATTTGGGGAGGTATTTTATTATAACATTTCAAATAGTACCTCCATGAAAGAAAGGAGCCACTTTGGCCAGTCTGAAACCTGGTTGAACTAATTGGTCCCTATTTCTTACAACATAATTATATCCATCGCCTCATTTGCTAAAAAGATGAAAGTTTTTACTGGTGGAGTTGTGTTTCTGTCTGTGTGACAGAAACACATTTTAAAGCTTTTGACTTGGTGTGTTATAACAAGCTGTGGCAGAAGCTACAATGTGAAACAGATGTGCCACATGAGATAGTATCTTTGCTCCGGTACTGGTACAGTAAGCAGCAGAATACTGTTACTTGACTGGGTGTGCAGTCGGACGTGTACAGGTTGGAATACGGAGTGAGGCAAGGGGGTTTATCCTCGCCACGCTTTTTTAACCTGTACATTAACGGGCTGATCGCTGAACTCAGCAACACTAATATTGGTTGTTCGATAGACGAGACGGAGTGTGTATGAACAACATAAGTTACACGGATGAAATGGTGTTGATGTGTCCATCGATCAGTGCCTTAAGTAAACTTTTGCGCATATATGTGTCATATGCGGAGACCCACGGGCTCAGGTACAATGCTAAAAAGAGTGAATTTATGTTCTTCAAATCTGGTATCAAATGTTACTCTTCTGTACCTCCTATCACTCTTTGCGGCATTCCTTTAAGAGTGCAGCAGTTTAAGTACTTGGGCCACTGGGTCTCTGACGACTTGTGTGACTATATGGACATTGAGCGAGAGCGCAGAGCACTGTCTGTCCCGTATAATATGTTGGCTCGCAGGTTTGCACGATGAAGTAGACCTGTGAAGGTGACACTATTGGCATTTTGGCAGTCGTTTTACACCTGCAGCCTGTGGGCCAACTTTACGCAGCGGGCGTACAGCGCACTGCGTGTGCAGTACAACAATGCTTTTAGGATACTGTTGGGGCTTCCACGGTTTTTTAGTGCTTTGATTATGTTTGCTGAGGCGCGGTCGGATGATTTTTTTTGACCTGAAGGTGTTATCCGAGTAGTGGGACCTGTGCCTGTGCAGCTTCATATTAGCGCTTCTCCTCGTATTGTTTGACCATATTGTTTTTTATTGTGTGTATTAATTATTATGTTTGTCTTATTTGATATGTTAGTGTGTATTATTTCATTTATATTTAATTTAATTATATCTATGACATTTTGTATTTAATTGTATGTAACATTGTGTATGTAATTTTAATGTCTATGTTTGTAAAGTTTTATTTGGCTTAATTTTAATTTTGTGTAAATAAATAAATAAAACATACCATAATACTAGAATCAGCGGCTTTAATTCCCTTGGTGAATGCTCTCTGCTGCTTTTCACTCTCTATGCCACCTAGGTAGAAGGAGTCTGACAGATCTAGATAGCGTGTGCCACCACTTTCGATCCGCGTGTGCATTGCTATGTTATCCACGGATAGCTGTAATAATATTATAGCATTATGTTAAGGTACAAACTTTATTGGACAATGTTCAATCTTGGTCAATAAGTACAGGTCGATTCAAACATAATGGCGGCATGATGGTAACTGTTTCAAACGGAAAGTTTGCTGTTTACATGTGTATGAAAAAATAAAATATTTGTAAGATTGTTACACGCATAAGCATAATTTGATTAACCTGTATTCCCACAGCTAGAACACATGCTTTCCCATAGTTGTTATGACTAGCGGACAGTTTATTGAAAGCTTGTTTTAAAAAATGTTTTTTTTTTAAATATTATGTTGTTCTTTGCAATATGATAATTTCTATTCGCACGCGGAGACGGGACACAGTCGCAAATGAATCGTACGAACTACTGTACAGTTTGACAAATCATGCTGAAATTTTCTAGCATAACGCGCGCGAAGCCGCTGGTAGCAGATAGCTTGTAATATTATTAAGTATGGATTTGGTATTAATGTGATGTTTACTTTTATACGTAACTAGGGATCGAACCGCAAAATTAAGTTTGTTTTTTTTTTGTATATACTTTTTCGGCATAAAAAGTACCCAGTGTGGTGCCCAGGATATTAAAGAATAATTATACCAAGTTTCATTACAATCGAACTGGTACTTTTGGCGTGATGCCTGAACAAGACAGACAGACAAAAATTTTTTTAATCACATTTCTGGGTTCGGTGTCGGTCTAGTAACACCCCTGCCATTTATTTTTTTGATATTTTCAATGTACAGATTTTTTTTTTTTAATGATATAAACCAGTGCTTGACTGCGATCCCACCTGATGGTAAGCGGAGATGATTTTCACTTCTACAGATTTATTATAAGTATAGATTTAGAAACTACGATTCATAGATCGAAATCAAATATTGGGATTAATTTTCATCATAATTTTGGCCACACGCTCCGCTGGACACATGCCAATATCGGAAATAATAGACAATTCGCTTGGGATATGGTTAAAATTTTAAAATATTTGCTACTTTAAGTCGCACGGGTACATCGTTGTTATATATTATATAACAGGAATATATTATCTGGATATTTTTTCAGGTTGCGCAAAATCATCGAGCTAAGCAATAAATCAATAAAGTGGTACATAGCAATTGCATTATATATAATAGAACTTTCGCAAGATCAACATCCTATTCACACACACACTTCACGCATACTCTCCTGCATACTTAGAAAAGAAAACAGATTTATTCACTCCAATACATAGGCTAGCTTACACTACGGCGGAGTATGTATTTACATAGTACCGTTCACGTTCATAAAACCTTTTCAATGAACGCGCTTTCATCCATCAAGATTACGTATGTGTTTATAATTATACCGAAAGTTTTATAATTATTTGTAACCCAAAATATCAACTGATTTAAGGTTAAGTTAAAAAAAAAACTTAAGAAACATGATAGTGGTTCATTTCAATTATTCAATTGCTTGGGACGATTCGAAAGCAACATCGCAAAAGCTACTTTTAAAACTTTGCAAAAAAAATATGTTTGCAGTAATAACTTTATCGCAAGCACATTTGATTTGGACAGAATGTTGTTTTCTCCAATATTCTGCCCATTATTTTCAATATTCTCCTTCAAACTATTTCCTTACCTTCATCATATCTCATTGTAGAGATACAATGAGACATTTTGTTCCTGTTTTATCATATACCTAAGACCAAGATTGTGTCAAAAAGGATCAAAATCACATCATTTTACTTTAAAAGATATAACCAGTCTCAAAACTTTTGTGCTTTGCTATTAATTTTTTTGTTTTGTCACATTTATACTCAGCATGCCTTATATATATTTATTGAATCTCACCTCTATCATGGATGGGTAGAATGAAAGATGCATCTTGTGCCACAGCCCATCATTGACCCTGACAGTATGTACTATCTGACCCCGCGCCATTTTGACACGTATCACCCCTTCCAATATCTCTACAGCCAAGAAGTCTGATCCTCGACCACCACCAGCGTTGTATAGAATTATAGCATTTTGGGCTATCGTTTTAAATTCTATTTGCCACCTGGAAAATTTGAAATTAACATGTGATGAATATAGTATAAATCTATCTCTGTGGTGTGGTTTCCACACTCAGTCCTAGATGGACCATTGTATGTGGGCTATGGCGGCCTTTATTCTAACCAGTTCACTTCTTTCTAAAATCAGATTAGGTCTCTCAGTTTACTCAGGGCGTATTTGGATGACCCGTCCGTAGCATCATAAGCAGCACGTGCGCGATCGTTTCCTCCGACTCCATTCATGCTCTGCACATAAGACTATCCCAGATACCCATTGTGTGGAAGTGTTACGTTGTACATAGTACATCTTCGTGAGAAGTCTTAGTTATTTTGTAGAAAATTTCACCATGTAAACTTTGGTGAAGTGAATTGATCCAATCTACATGAAATTATAGTTGATCTCACTCCAGTTATGTGCCTGGCCACTTTATCACGGTGCGGCGTCGTTAACGTGAAACGTCGCGGTGCCTGACTGCGGCACATCGCTGAGCCGTGTGATTAGGCTCTAAGTTTTCATAATCAGGTATTTACCTGCAGATACTAAGGTTAGGCACCGTACTTCAAGCTTACTTCTCCCAAATATTTAAGGCGAGATACCATTACAGAATAGTTAGCATACTACTGCTGCTAATTATTAAGAATAAATAAATAGCCTACTTACTTTCCTCCAGCCCTGGAATTTATCCTCGGCAATATAAGATAGGCTCCTTCATCTACAAAGCTAATGTCGGAATTGAGGTCGGCATCGAATTCGGGAGCACAGTTCCATGTTACTCCTTCAACATGCACTGACCCGGAGCGACTGCGAGCTTTCTCTATGATCTTCACTCCATTGTAATATACCTAGAAATATAATAATAATGTTCATAACAATATTCTTTTTTTATATTGATCCTATCTTCTGCATTTGAGTGAACGCGACATACTTGTTAAAGGATATTACAAGATATTACTTACATAATACCTGTTTATTTAACAAATAGGTTTTAAAAAACACTTTTACACGAAAAAAATTTCGTCAATTAACTTACGGCAGCTTGTCCTAAATAGCAAGATGCACTTCATTCAACTTTTTCAGCCACCGTTCATGATCCAGCTTTGTAAAAGTTGTTTTTTTTTTCTAAGGTGTTTTGGATAAATCTCTAGACGTGCATATTACCATTGCATGATAAACATACTATTCTATATCAATAATAATATCTAAAATACTCACGTCTTCCATGCAGCCACGAAAATTCTCCATATGTCCCAAAAAGAGCTCCGAGAAATCGCCCTGACCGCCCAGGAATATACCAAAGTGAATGTTCAACTCAAAAAAGCGGCCAGGCAGTCTTTTCTTTACTGATATTTCATCTACCTGTAAATAATGTTAAACTATCTAAGTAAATATCGATGAGCAAATAATATAGGGGGCCGTCGACCTCAACTTTACGAGTTGTGTCTAGCTCAAACAAGACTTTTTTCTTGATCAACATTAAAGCTGCCCCTCTAGCCAAGTTGCAAGCGTATCGTTCGCGTCGAATGACTAGAGTAAGTAGGCCACGCCTCCGATTCCTTTGTTCTGACGTCATCTCAACGCTCAGTCACGTGGTCAGAAGAAAGGAATCGGATGCGTGGCCTGCTCAAGGCGTTCGGCGCGAACGAAACGATTGTAACTTAGGGGGGTAACAGTGTACACATTTCGTGTGTAGAAACGACACAAATTCTTGCATAGGTCAGGCGACTTTTCTTAACGTGTTTAGCCCTCAATGTCTTATTATTAAATTGTAAAAATGGTGCACACGTGCGAAGCCGGGACGGGTCGCTAGTATTTTTATAAATTATAGCCTATGTTATCCAAAACATAATTATTTGAATTGATTGACACTAAATTACATAAAACCAGTGCAGCAGTTTGATCGCTTTGATGGAATTAAATTTATCCACCTGTGCAAACCCTAGCCCTAGATACTTTGCATTTTGCATGTTCTTTCTTTAGAAGTTTTATCTCTGGCTACTCTGTGGTACATCTGGTTACACATAGATAAGACAGGGGTGACCCCTGCCCTTTTATCGACATATTTAAATAACGTTGGTCAGGCGGGAGCCATAGTCCATATAATTTTATTCCAAAGTTCAGTTTTGCCAGTCAAATTAATAGTCCATTATCTTTGTTTCTATATCCCGCAGTAGTTCTGCACCAACCAGGGGTTGTTTTTGGGTATACTTGCATATTGCATACAGGGAAATCATAGGTTATTACCTCATAACAGTCATAACATTTGCATTCGAAGCGTTTAACGGCGCCTACTTCGACTGTGAGTTACATCTGTTACGCTTTTCAGGAAATTTAAAAATATCAAAGGACATAGGTTTTACCTTCATGGTAAGGTTAGCCTCCCGTCGGATGATGCTGACATGATGCCATTGTGAATCATTCAGGTGTATGCCTTTAGGAGACGACAGTTCACTCTCACCAGCACCAAGATTTATGTGAAGTTTCAGTCTGCCACTTTCCAAACGAATCTGCAAATAAATTAGTGAAGGAAAAGTGAAATAGATATATAAAATATTATAACAATGATCAAGATGTAAAGATTTAAAGATAAATATTAGAATCATTTCATCTTAAGATGTATCTTGCCAAGGTACAGTTGTAGCCGCGTTCGAACAGCTCATTGACTACAGGCCTGTATTAGGTTATCAAATAACGCTGTTGCTTGTTTAACAAAACAAACCTTTATCAGTGGACAATATAACTATTTTGCTATGTGACCAGAAATTGTAAACGTGCCAAGACATTAGGGGAGGGAAAGCGCCAGGGTATGTTATGATAGACGCAATTCTGTTGAAGCACCAATCGAAGAAGGGAATCGCCCTAATCACAATAATTTTTAATGCATGCTTGAGACTATCTACCCTGCGCAATGAAAGATTGCACGAGAAATCATGGTGCCAAAGCCCGGAAAGCCTCCTCATGAAGCTGGATCCGACCGACCTATCAGCGTTCTCCCAGTAGTTGGAAAACATTGGAAAATAATAATATTGAACAGTATGCTTCCATGACTAAATGAAATTATTCCTGAACAACAGCTTCGCTTTCGTAAGGGAATATAGAGAAAATGCAATACTCTAATAGCGCAGCTATCTTTCCAGATTTTGGTCAAGGATTCGACAAAGTTTGGCAACAGGAGGCCCTCTTATACAAAATTAAGAACATGCTCCCACATACTTACTTACATATAATGAAGTCATACCTAAGTATGAGTAACTTGCTTTGCTTGTTAGCAGCTTTGAAGTAAAATATGACAATGAGAGCTCACAGCTTCACAGGTCAGGGAGGTTCAGACTGTTCAGAAGCAACTGTCTCGTTATTTATCCTGTATTAGCCTACTAAGTCCCTATCTGGTTTCAGACCTGGCCATAGCACTGTAACAACCCTTATCAAAACAACTGATGACATAAAACTGGCTATGGAAAATAAATGTCTAACCATATTGATTTTATTAGACTTCAGTAGTGCTTTCAACTCAGTTGATTTTGACATCCTCTTAGGAATCCTTTCCTCAAGTAATGTTTTTGCACCGGTAATTGAGTGGTTTAAATCTTAACTTCAGGGTCGCTTGCAGTCTGTTTGATCTTATGAGGATTCCTCTGAATGGTGTGATTTGACTGCGGGTGTACCTCAGGGTGGTGTCCTCTCTCCTATACTTTTCTCAGTTTTTATACAGACTCTCACTAAGGTCCTATCTTCTTACTATCATCTCTATGCAGACGACTTGCAGTTATATCGTCATTTTAAACTCAGTGAACTCGCTGAGACTATAGCTGCCATCAATGATGATGACCTTGATAATATCAACAAATGGACTAAGTCCTTTGGACTCTTACTGAATCTAACTAAATCTCAAGAGCTCATTATTGGTGTTAGATATATGCTTAGTTCAGAAATCAGAAACGATTATTTAAAATATACCAGTTAAAGGCACTTTTGAATTTTCAAAATGTCAGTCAGTCAAAATAAAAATAAAAAGTGAAGCTAAATTGCATGTTCCAAAGCGTAGATCTCTATGGAGAAGAATGTGCAAGAAACTCCATGGACACTCTTTTAATTCATATTATTATAAATTAGATAAATCTTTTTTTTAATACATAAATTTATTACATATTTTTTTATTTTCTTGACAGTTTATTGGATCACCAGTCGCTCCCTCCATTAGTGTATGATTCTGTGCTCATATTATTCTCTAAAACTGCTAAAAACATTAGCGTGCATATGGACACTAACCTCTTTTGGGAGGTTCATTTGCTGATGTGAGTAGGAGGGTCTTTTACTCTATTCAGTCTCTTAAACATCTCCAAAAATTCCTACCATTTCACACTAAGGTTACTCTTGCTCAATCTTTTCTTCTACCTCTCATAAATTATGTGGATGTCTGTTATCTAGATGCTACGGAGGTTCTCCTAACCAAATTAGAGCGACTGCAGAACTTGTGCATCTGATCCATGTTTGGCCTCCGCAAATACGACCATATGTCGGAGTATCGAACCAGATTGAAATGGTTGCCGATTCGGCGTTGGCGAGATACCCATGTCCTATCTCTTCTCTACACTATCCTACATAATCCTAACTCTCCACAATATCTTCGTTTGAACGAACACTTTAAGCACTTCGTCCCAAGGGGTAAACCCTGTCACACTGCCAATTCTCTTCTTCTTTTTTACCCCATTTCACACTTTTAGCCATTATGATGGGTCCTTCTGTGTCACTGCAGTGCACCTGTGGAACTCTCTTCCACACTCGCTTCAAGAGGAAAATTTAAGAGCATTTCCTTTCACAATGACATAGTCTATATATATTATATATTATATGTTTGTAATATATTAGTATGTTTGTATTTATGTATGTAGGTATATTTATGTATTATTTTATTTACATTATTTATAATTTTAAAATTGTACACTGGATCCTACCCTCTATTGTGATCTCTCTCTATCACTCAATGGTTTGCTGCAAGACAACTCAACTGTGAGTTAAGCTCGCCTATGTACATGAACTATATATGTTATCTACTTATTTTATATGTTGTTTTAATGTACAATAAAGAATTAAAGAATTAAATGAATTGCAAATTGTTTCATTACCATGCAATAGTCAGTTTTGCCAGCTGCAAGAAGAAGAAGGGCATCGGACAAGTGTGTGCGGAAACGAAAACTCATATCAGTCACACCTTTGGCTTCCTGTAGAGGGTATGAAATGTAACTTGCTCCATAGAAGGATGCTGAAACAAAAATAAATTGAACATAGAATACATCACAAAAACTACATACAAAATAGAAATAGTATATTGCCAGCTACTCATGTCTACCTTTTAAAACCAAATAATATAGTGGCATTTGCTGGACTATAAAATTATTGCATAGATATTTATTTCTAGCCTGCAATACCAAACTCTTTGTTGATTGTAAAAACATAGTTTACATAATAAAACTCGCTTAAGCATGAGCGTGACATGGTCATAGGAAAGTAATGACACACCTCCAATATAGATTTGATTGCATGATCCCCTTACACATCACAGTAATAGCCATGAGCAATAAGACCACCTATTGTACACTTATTTTTATGAATGTTTGTCCTGTGATATATATAAAGAATATACCCATGCACATAAACAGTAGTAACAATTTCCCCTTCCCTTTTGTATGTCAAATAAATCTAAATATGCAATATATTTTTATTATGTAAAAAAAAAATACAGTAGGTAAGCTACTGAGCTTTTTCAATAATTACATTCTTCATATTGATTCAAAGTATACAGATACCTTGAATGAACATGAAGAACAAATATCCCTATTTCTAGTTATGATAAGTACAATTTAAGTTAAGTATATGATTACATTCACATGGAACTATATTCCACAACCAAATGTACAGTAAGAGGAAGGTGTGCAACACCTCTTTGAAGTTACAAGCTATTCCTACCATTAGCCACCCATTAGTGGCATGAGTTGGCAGATATAAATTGATCAAAGTTAATTTGAACACATTCCTGTGTGTTGTTATTTATTTTGACTCAAACACTTTCAAAAAGACCCTAACTACTAGAGTTCAACATACTGAGCAGTGATTATTATCACAACATATGAACTAACCAGAACTGTTTTAATACAAGCAGCAATAAATAATTGTAGTTAATGAAAATAATAACCAGCGGTAGTCCAGGAAAAATACTCAAAACGATGTTTACACATTTAACTTTCATTAACATTCGCCAAAAAAGCAATCTGATTCAAGTGAAACCATTAGAATGTACATAAAGCAGTCGTATTATTATTTTGACAGCTTGTGTTGTTGCTTACCTTTATCATACGCTAATCCCATACCAACGAAGGTTAAAATTAGAAAAAGTTCCATTTTGGATGGCTCACACACAACTCAGATACCAAAACTAATTACGCATCTAATAATGATCATGGTTCACCTAACGCAGTATTTATTTGTCGGATAATGCTAGCGGTATTCAGTACACCACGTAGTACAGGCGTGGCGTCCTTATGAAATTAAATAATGCATAACAAAGAAACAATATCAATGGACATGTTGTTCATTTCATTATTATCTTGGCACTTTGAGATTATTTACTTTAGATTGTATTCTTTTGTTTTCATTATTAAATATTACTCAAAAATTCTAAAAGTATTAAAAAACCTTGACTGTTGAAGGTTGAAGACTTGAAGTGTATTGGTTGAGTAGTTCACAGAGTAGTTGAATGAGTTACTTTACTTAATATTACTCTATGGTTAGTGAGGAAATGGTGAGAAAGCGTAATGCCTAGCTTAGACATGGGTCCGGCCTTGGCCAATGACCAAAGTACCAATTCTCCACTAACGCTTGGTTGCCATTGTCGCACAGTGAGCGATATCTCACTGCAAAGTTTTCTATTCTTGCATTACTTGATTAAACTTCCCTGAATTTAGGAACGCCTAAATATCGGACCCTAAATTTAAGGAGATGTAATGCCGCGTTTACATGTGGGCCCAGCCTCAGCCAATCACCATCCCTAGCCAACATAAAAACGAAGTGTTGGTTATGAAATGGAGTGAGCTGGCGCCGATCCGGGCTAGTGTCGGTTTTTGGCACTGACTTATAAACCTAGATATATCTCAATGGTTTTTGGACACAGATCAAAGGAGCTGGCGGCCGGCGTTTGTGACGTGTTTACATGTTGGCCTGCATTCAGTGTCGCTCGTATAAATAATATTACTCTATTTTTTTTTTCCTTTTAATAATTAATGAAAAACTTATTACAAAAAAAAAACCAAAGTGTAAAATAACTTTAATTAACGTCGGCAGTCGGTATTTTTATAATAGTTTTGTTTTTGTTTTTTTTTTCTCCTTTCCATCGACAGGAGAATATGGCTTAGCACTCTTGTGCATCCGCCAGTGTCAAGTTGTATAAAGATATATTTTATTTCAGGTTGGGTATGAAGAGAAAGGTAGGGAAGCATTTAACGCGAAAAGAAAAGGTAAAGGAATTTGGAATAACACGGATACAGGATCAGGAATGTATAAAAATATATTACAAATTTAGTTATTAAAAATATTACATAAATAAAAAGGACAGAAGCTTGTTGAAATTCTAATAAATATTTATATATGTTTACAGACGAATATTGTTATCATAAATATAATCAGAAAGAACACTATATATGGAGGAGTTAATGGAAGACAGAAGAGTTTTTATTGATGTAGGGAAAGGGACACGGAGGGATATCATTATCAAGCTATTTAAAAAGGAAGTACGGTCATGATTCGGACAGGAAAAGAATATATGGTTCAGATCCCCAAAGCCATGTCCACATTCATATTGAGGACTATCTATAATATTGAAGCGCGCAAGGTGCGTTGGACAAGTAGTATGACCTAAACGCATTCTTATTAAAATGGTTGTCGCAATTTTGCCAAGTCTGAGAACAGAGAACCAAGGTTTACATGGAATTTGTGACTGAATACTAAAGTAGTATTTCCCTTTTAAACGGCTACTTTCTGCCCAAACTCTATCCCGGGAATCCCTAAAATAATGTCTAGTAAGAGTAGCCAAGTCCTGAGTATAATTTTTGAATGGAACAGTATCTCCGCTCAACACAGCCTCATTGGCAAGTCTATCAGCTTTTGCATTACCATTTATACCACAATGACTCGGAATCCAGACAAAAACAACAGAAAAGCCCTTCACAACACAGTCGAAAAGTTTACTTCTAATATTTGCTATAAGAGGAAATGGTGGTTTAGATTTAAAAGGATATCTCAGGAGCGCCTGAAGCGCACTCATGGAATCAGTTAAAATTAAACTATTTCTAAGTTTTAAAAGTAAAATGTATTCTACGGCTTTAAGAATACCAATACATTCTCCAGTAAAAACAGTTGCTTCAGGTGGGCACTTTACCTTCTGAACAATATTATACTGTGCATGATATATTCCTACCCCTACAAAATCATCAGATTCATGTTTGGATGCGTCAGTGAAGATATGATGCCACTCAGGCCAATTTCTTTGAACAATAAAATTAAAATGTGGATTATATTACAATAAAATTAAATAGCGTTATTTTTATCAATATCTACAATGTACTTAACAGACGGCGTATTGATCAAGGCTTCGAATTCAGTGTTAAACAAATCAAGTTTTGGAGACCGGTGTGTGGGTGCATGAAATGATTTAAATCGGATATAACTTTTAATTAAACAAGGAAGAGATTTGTGATTCCAATAGTTTGATGAGTCAATTAGATCAGCAAGTGTTTGAAGTTTTTGAATTAAAAGACTATTAGTAAACTGTAAATCACGGAAAAACAATCGATCAGCCAAAAATTGACGTCTTAGACTAAGCGGAGGTTCGTTACACTCAATTTGTAATGCGTTAATAGGACTAGATTTCATAGCTCCAGTGATTATTCTTAAGGCCATTGATTGGATGGAATCCAGTCTCCTAAGGGCAGTCACGTTACAAGGCTCCAATAAGAAGATTCCATAATCAAGAACACTTCGAACCAGAGCATTGTAAAGAAGCTTTAAGGAAAACGGATGAGCACCCCACCAAACACCTGATAGACACCTCACCAAATTTAGAAGTTTCTGACATTTGTTTAGAACATAATCACAGTGTGGAATACCTGTAAGTTTAGAGTCCAAAATGATACCCAAAAACTTGACCTGATTTTTAACTGGTATTTCATTATTGTCACAATCTATAAATATCGGAGGATGAATACGCTGGCGAGTGAATAAGACTAAAGAACTCTTACTTGCTGATATGCTCAGGCCATTTTTGTCCATCCATACTTTTAAACAGGCTAGAGAGTTAGATAGCAGAGTACAAAGAGAACTTGATGAACTACCCGTAACGTACAACACTAAGTCATCTGCATATTGCAGGATGTTTGCTGAATTTTGAAGTGAGGAATGTAAATCGTACGTATAATTATAAATTAAATAATATAGGGCTGAGAACTGAACCCTGTGGGAGACCTTTCCATACTAGCCTGCTGTCATCTTGTGTTTGATCTTAGTTAATTTTTCTACCTGAGAGGAGGTTAATTATAAAACAAATCAACATTTCAGGGATGTGAAGCTTCTTTAATTTTTCTTTAAGGACTCTCAGGAGAACATTGTCATATGCTGATTCTAGATCTAAAAATACTGCGAATACTGACTGATTTCGAGAAAACGCAACTCTAATGTCTGTTACCAAAGTAGCCACACTATCCAGTGTACTTTTGCCTTTTCTAAATCCAAATTGTGATTCTGGTAAAATTCCGCGGTTTTCGATAATCCATTCAAGACGATTTTTAACTAAGTTTTCAGCTACTTTTGCAATTACGGGTGATAAAGCTATTGGGCGATAAGATGAAGATTCTAATGGTGTTTTACCTGGTTTCAAAATGGGAATAACAGCTTGAGATTTCCATGATGGAGGGATTTTACCTGATAACATAACTTTATTAATTAAGTCTAAGTAGTATTCAAGTGAAGATTCATTTAAATTAGCCAGGAATGAATAGGGAATACCGTCTTCCCCTGGAGCAGAATCTTTAACTGAAGTTAGAACGCCCTGTAACTCTTGCATTGTGAAAGGAGAATTAAGTGGACTTTGGTTACGAGAGATAGGAGGAATGTTATCATAAATAAGATCTCGCTCTGGAACAGATGGCGGAGCAAGACGATTGAGAAAAGAGTTCCTTAAATTTGGTGGAATGCCAGAGAAATTAGAAGGAGTGACTCCGTTTCTGAATTTTCTTATATTTTGCCAGACAATAGAAGCGTTGACATTAGGAGTGATCGAAAGGCAAAATTTTTTCCATCCCTCTATTTCTTTTTGTTTTGTTTTCGATATTTAGATTATTTTAAAATTAAAGTCATTTTGCATTGTGGTTTTTTGACATGGTTGAAATACATTATTTTTTGTCTTTTATTTATTTAGGGCCTCCAACAAAGACTTACCGACAAAGACCGACCGACCTTACGAAAGACAGTAAAATAAAAAGAAGCAACTATGACATTCGAATACGAAAGACATTATTATTGAAAACATAATTCGCATGAAAACATAAACGAAAGTTTAGGCGATATGGTGGAGCGATTTTAGCCTTTCCTAGGGTGTATAAAAAAAAATTGAACTTTTGAAGAGAAGATAGCAAAGAGTATGTAAAGAGGCGGGACTCCCATAGAAAAAACCGATGTATGAAACAGACCGTCTCGATCAATAACAACATAACAGAATTACAGAACTGTTGCGGAGTACAAACTGCCAACATAATGACATTACTAGTGATGTACTGGATTGTGCAAAAACTTATCGATATCGACAATTTTTCTGAACGGGAATTTCTTTATAATTTCAGGCAATAAAAAAAATAAAAATTCAAAACTCAGATTGTTTTAATACATATTTATTCATCTTCCTGCCCTTGTCCCATCTTATTTGGGGTCGGCGCAACACATTTTTCTTTTATTCTATCCTGTCAACCGTCATACTATCACTAACTTCCTTTTCTTTCATGTCACTGTTCACACAATCCATCCAACTTTTCTTTGGCCTCCCTCTCCCTCTTCACCCATCCACATGTATACTCATAACTCTTTTAGTAACATGCGTCTCATCTCTCCTCTTTACATGACTCTTTACATATTTATTCAACAAATCATGCTATTTATTTATTTGGTAAGTTTAGAAAAACAAACGGTTACACAAAAATGGCAATAAACATTAACTTGAGTCAACAACACAAGTTTTCTAGTGACTAACATATATAACTCATCTCAAAACTACTGAACCGATTTTAATGCAACTTGCACTAATGATTGCACTTTCAAGACAGGTGATGTTATTCCATCTATTTTACGAACTTTCTGTTGGTGGTTTTTTATAATAGTTCGACTTGATTTAAGTTTCTTTATTAACTTTCGCTTCCGACGTATCATCGGGACAGCTTGTCTCTTGACGTTTTCTTGGTGTCATTAATGGTGCTGGAATATAAAGAAAATCAGTGTTAAAAATCAAGTTATTAAGTAGTTACAATCTTAAATAAAATACATATACTTACTAGGACTACAAAATCTTTTTTTTTTAGGTGAAGGCAGATTAGGGACTGATATCGATGTAGAGGGTACTATAGCAACGGGTTAAAATGTTATTTTAATGAACATTATTCAAGGACTATTTTTTTTAAATATCATATTAGCTATCTACCAATGAATGCCTCACCGAAATCGTTCCAATCCGGAGATTAGTCTGCACAGACAATTTTACTATAAGTACTGTATACACTTACATACATTCAGCAAAAGCTGTTATTTTGACATAACAGACGTTTTAATTTTATCTCATTTATTTTACTGGTTTATTGAGATAAAAAGACTTAGACTTACATTTAAATATAGAGAAATTTCAATTTTCAAAATGAACTTTAAATAATTGTAACTTTTATTAAATAGTATTTTTATATCGTAGATGAAAAAAGATTGCATGTAGCGGAGATGAGAATGTTGAGATGGATGTGTGGTGTGACGAGAATGGATAAAGTAAAAAATGAATATATTAGAGGAAGTTTGAAAGTGGCGCCAGTGACTGAAAAGTTGAAGGGGAATCGTTTGTCTTGGTATGGTCATGTAAAAAGGAGAGATGAAACACATGTTACTAAAAGAGTTATGAGTATACCATGTGGATGGATGGAGAGGGAGAGGGAGGCCAAAGAAAAGATGGATGGATTGTGTGAACAGTGATATGAAAGAAAAGGAAGTTAGTGATAGTATGACGGTTGACAGGATAGAATGGAAGAAAAAAACGTGTTGCGCCGACCCCAAATAAGATGGGACAAGGGCAGGAAGATGATGACTGACCTGGACTACATGAGCTCCTTTTTAAATTTACTGGTCCAAAATAATCTAGCTTTTATGTTGAAAGTTCGACGAAAATAAATAGTAATTATTTTTAATTTATTATTAAAATTATGTAAAAAATATTAATTAATACACAACAACGCTTACTTGGTTCACATAAACTCTGGTGGTAATTATGTTCCTTTTGTGTAACTGAAGATAATCCTGTAAACATAAATTATATAATTACAGCAGAGGTCTGCAATATATTGCGAAATCAGAATGTGCTGTACATGTCTTACCACTATATAGAACTGCACGTTATCAGTTCTTCTGTCTGGTAATGGTTGAATATAATGTAGTGGAAATTCAACTAAAATCTCATCAGATAATAGTGTATGTGAGATTTTCAAACTCCGAATAGCTTGTTTTCTTCAGTTGTTTTTTTTTTTCTTGAAATTCCATGTCGCTTTGACCCATTGTTTACACCTAAAAAGTTTTTTTTTTTTTTTTATTGGGTGGGAAAATCATCTTAATGACATCCCCGCTCTTGGGCGGAGCGGGAGATAGTGTCAGACTCTTACTGACTAAAAACCCACTCCTGTTCCTTCGTTGCCTTCGTCCCAGGGCCCCGGGTTCCGCTTTCACACTACCCGTGGCCCCAGTAGGCTTCGACCCTGCTGGGCCCCTACGATTTGCTGACATCTCCTTGAGGCGCGCGTGGAACAATACGCGCCGTCGACGACTTGGGCTCGGTCCGGACGGTTACCGGAGGGTCAGACGGCGAGCCACCCATTGCTCGCCGTCTGCAAGCCCGCGCCTACGGTGGCCGGAAATCGGGATCGGAATCCCGGCGGCGGTTGGAGCGTAAGGACCGTTGCCTCACGCGATCGGCCGCCTCCTTAGCTAGCATTACTGCTTCGCAGAAGGAGGCGACCGCCTGCCACTCCTCCTCGCTCCGGAGCATGGCTTGAACCAAGGCCCGGCGCGAGAGATCACCGCCGCCGATTGCCCCCACGAGGACACGGCGTTGCTCTGCCCAAGCGGGGCACACCTCCACCGTGTGCTCCACCGTGTCCTCCGGGTGGGCCACACAGTGGCGACACCCGGGCGTCGTTTCCGCACGAATCCGGTGCAGGAACCTCCCAAACTTACCGTGTCCGGTGAGGACTTGCGTCATGCGGAATGTGAGGACGCCGTGAGGTCTTTCCAACCACGCCTCAAAGAGGGGACTTACCGCCATAATTGTGGCGTGCCCAGCACTGGGTCGCGACAGTCGCTGTCGCCATTTCTCCATGAGAACTCGCCGGAGCTCTGTCCGCCATACCGCGACTTGTTGCGGCAGCAGAGTTTCGCCCCGGCGTTGCATCTCCATGCGCCGTTCGTGCATGAGTGCAAGGACTGTTGCCTCCAGTTTCCATGGTCGCTGGCCAGCAAGGAGGCTCGCCGCTTCGCGGGAAATCGTCCGGTATCCTCGCACCATCCGTATGGCCATGACCCTCTGGCACGCGTTCAGCCGGGCCGCCGGCTGCTTCCGCAGCGCCGTCGCCCACACCGGCGCGCCATAAAGGGCCATGGACCGAACGATCCCCGCGTAGAGCCTCCGGCAGGAGGCGTCTGGACCCCCAAGGTTGGGCAGGAGCCGCGAGAGAGCAGCCCCAGTCCGATTTAGTTTGGGAGCCAGACGTCGGAAGTGCTCGTCGAAATCCCATCGGCTGTCGAGAACGAGTCCCAGGTACTTCATCGTTGACCCGACGCCGATGTGGACTCCTCACACCGTTAGCTGGGAACCCGGTGGTGGCGCGTTCCGAGGGCCGTGGAAGCACATGGCCTCGGACTTGTGCAATGCCACCTCGAGTCCCAGCTCCTGGATCCTGCCAACGACTGTCGCGACCCCGCGTGTCGCTAGTTCGACCGCCGCCTGGTACGACTCTCCCTGCGCCAGGACCAGCGTGTCGTCTGCGTAGCAGACCACGCTGACCCCGTCAGGGAGGTCGCCGCGCAGCACGTAATCGTATCCGATGTTCCACAAGGGCGGCCCTAGTACCGATCCCTGCGGAACACCGCACGACATATCTCGACGTTCCCACACCCCCTGGTGACCAGGGCAGGTTATGTACCTGTCTGACAGGTACGCCTCGACCACACGACAGAGGTAGTCGGGCATCCGGTGATACCGGAGTGCCCTCCCAATGCTACTCCAAGGCAGGGAGTTGAAGGCGTTGGCGATGTCCAGAGACAAGTGAGTGTTGAATTATTTTTACACACAGGCGACCTTTTTTCGAATTAATATTCATTCATTCTGTCGTCTTACTGTAACATTACATGCAAAGAAAATTATTATGACAAAACATACTAATTGAGAAACTTTGATTTTATTTCCTTATATCATTCTCAGCTTATAAATGTCCTCTGCTGATCATTGGCTTCTCCGGTCATTTCGAAACATCGATGTTGGTAAATACTGGTTAACTGCCCAACACTATGTTACGTTTTGTATGTAACTAATGAGATTTTAGTTCAATTTCCACTTCATTGTATTGCTAGCAGTCAACCAACCGTTACCAGCCAGAAGAACTGACAATGTGCAGCTCTCATATACCTAATAGTAAGAAGTGTATAGTAAATTCTGATTTCATATATTGCAGAGGTCTGCTAATTATATAATTTATGTTCACAGAATTACCTTCAGTTATACAAAAGAAACATAACTACCACCAGAATTTATGTGAACCAAGTAATAGTTGTTGTTTATTTATTTATATTTTTTTACCAAATGGTCTAGCAATAATATATTTAAAATAATTACTTTTAATTTTTTTTAGAACTTTTAACATCAAAGCTTAATAATAAAAATACATTCATTCGAACATAGAACCTCCTCCTTTTTGAAGTCAAGATATTTGTTTTCTTAAACTTACCAAATATATAATTAGCAAGGGTAAATTAAGTTCGTTAATTAAATATGTATTAAAACAATCTGAGTTTCGAATTTAAATTTTTATAACCTGAAAATAAGAAATCCTCGTTAGAAAAAATTGTCGATATCGATAAGTTTTCGCACAAACCACACGTCACTAACTAATATTATTATGTTGCCAGATTGTACTCCGCGGACTCCGCCATAGTTCTGTAATTCTGTTAGGTTGGTATTGGCTGAGGATGCTTGATTCATACATCGGTTTTTCTATGGAAGTCCCGCCTTTTAAAGCGTCAGCTTAACATACTCTTTGTTAGCACAATTTTACGTAAATAATAAACATTCAAAGATTTATGAACCACGTATAAACTTGGACAGCCACTTTAAATGAAAGTTGTAATATCCGCAGTCGTGATTGTTTCAAGGAAATGGAAGAGCGTCGCGGATGCACGACGGTCCGACAAATGGATGGATGGTGCAGTTTCTGGAACATCATCAAGACCTTGCTCTTGGACGAATTAGGTCTAAAGAGGCTCGTCAAGTTGCAGCACGCTTATGGAATGAGTGTGCGCTAAGTCTCAACGTGGAAGGACCTGCCCGAACAGGAAAAGAATGGTCCAAGGTGAGAATCATCGAGGCAGATAAAAGTGGATGTTATACGCCGAGGGTTCCTAACTAAAATAATATTACATTGTTTTATTATTTTTTTAGGTATGGAATGACTACAAGGTTAGGGCAAAGTTATTAGCATAATTGCTACCCAATGAGCTACTGGTGGTGGGCCCAGTAATGCTCCTACTTTGTCACCATTGGAAGAACGGACAGCCAATATCTTAGGCAGGGATGTTGGTCCACTAGTTGATTTTAGGCAGGAGCAACTTGCCTCAAACAATGTAAGTAGGCGTGTGCAACTCTTTACTGAACCAACTCACTGTTCTGAAATATTGTAGTGTTCTGAATGATTAGGACAAAAGTCATCATCTTCCTGCCTTTATCCCATGTTATTTGGGGTCGGCGCAACACGTTTTTTTCTTCCACTCTGCCCTGTTACTCGTCATGCTATCACTAACTTCCTTTTCTTTCATATCACTCTTCACACAATCCATCCATCTTTTCTTTGGTCTCCCTCTCCCTCTCCATCCATCCACATGTAAACTCATAACTCTTTTAGTAACATGCGTTTCATCCCTCCTCTTCACATGACCATACCAACACACATACACATACATGATTAGAACAAAAGTAATGTTTTAAATACATCATTTGGAACAATTGGAACACCGAAACACTGACGATGAAGTGACAGGAACTGCTAACTGACATTTTTGTAATTTTACTTTTTTACATAGATAAGACTTTTGATAATCATTTGCGTGAGCTGGTAAAAGCAACTAACTTTATATCTTATTGTTAAAAATAAGATTAATATTTTTTTTTTTCATTGCAATACTCTCTAAGGCACAGTGCAGATTTTTTCAACAAAATTGCTTAAGTTAATAAAAGAGACCACTATCATGTTAAGCTAATTTTAAATTGCTACTTTCAGAAAGAGTCCGAAGGGTGCAAGAGGCTCCTCGGCGGCGAGGTGTAGAGTGGACCTGGCGTGACGCATGCAATGTCCAACACAAATGACAAGACAATGTAATTTTGAATTCTAAACTTAATTTTGAATTCTTAATGCCATTCTTTAATTTACAAAATGTTATTTATCATTTCAGCAGCCAGAAGTGCATTAGATGAGTGAAGAGCAGCAATCCTTCATATTGAGGAGATGCGGGCAGAGGCTGATCTTAAATACTCACAGGCATTCTGCAATTTTTAGTCATTCAGACTAATTGCTGAAAGCATTTACAGATTTAGCTAACAGGTATTACAATTTTTTTTTTTTTATATAATTAATATTTGGCTTTATTTATTCATTTATTAAAACTTCATGCAACACAAAAGTACAAAGGCAGACTTAACCTTTTGAGTAGCATAATTAGAGGCACAATAGAAAGACAATGACCGAGTGAATGCCGGTGTTCGCTCGGGGTTTAATGAATTAATCTTATTACTAAGACATTAAATATATATTACTAATATACAGGACATAGTGAACAAAGTCCTATACTTATTATCTAGTGGTCATAAGTCACTTAGTCTAGTATCACACCCCTACATGTCAAGATGTTTTGTATCCGCTTCATGCAGTAAAAGAAAATAATTTACTGCGAAAATATGCTGGAGCTGCGCATTATGCTATTGCAAATCTTGTTATGGTAAAATGACTGGACCTAACTTCGGTTTAGTTTCGTAAATATTTTTGGTATTTATGCAGTAGAATTATTATTATTATTAGAATTCAATCATTTTTTTAAATAGTTCCAGAACATTTGCTGATCTTGTGATAAAGCCGTCTATTGCTGAAAAGCTTAATTACACACTGAGGCTCTACCACAAGCTCATAACGTGATCCATTTGACAACCTAAACTGAACTGTTAAAGGGATGGAGCTGTACGTCCAATATGATTGAGCTATATAGGATGTATAGCTAGCTCCATCCCTCATTTTCGCTTGTTTTACTGACATTTTAACTTATGGTAAAGTCCTACCAAGCGATAATTAAATTTATATAAATTTGGACAAATTTGATTCACGTGTTTGCTATTCAAAGCCAGATAGCGTCACTGAGGACATGGATGATAGCTTTTCTAAAAAAAAAATCTGATAACTGCTCTATTGTATCTCTGTCTTATTTATTAATGTAGAGATAAACATTTACTGGACCAATCTTGTTATGGTTGTTTGCTATTTCACATGGTTTTATGAAATAACAACTTACTAAGCATTATTTGTCAGGATAATCATAACACTTTTATTTTGTTTCAGTATGGCCAGCATAACCACCCAGATTAACATTATTGTTAGTTATTAATATTATTGTAATTTAATCAATAGAATTATATTATACCTAAATTAATTTTGTTTGGTTCTCCTGAATTTGAAATTTATAGACCCCTTTGCCTTTTTTCCATCGCGTCTGAATAAAACTATGTTATGTGATAATGTTTACATTTGATCATACTTATTTAATAAAAACGACTTTATTCACAAACAGTATCTACGAAAAAATAGGATAGATTATTTATTAAGAGGAATAACTTGCAAGTTTACACAATAAGTGCAGCCTTAAACTAGAACAATAATGGGATTCAATAATAATTAGATCTAACCTGAACCAGGATAAACCTGTACCTCAGGTATCTTAGGAGCTAAATTATTTTATTATTTATGTTAATATTTGCTAAGAATACACTTAAACATTTAAGAACTAATCAAAAACCATTTCAATGAAAAACTAACTTACAATACAAAATTACAAAACAAGAATCTGTATACATATGAAAAGTAGAATTAATTAGGATAATCGGTTTCTCTTATTAGTCGAAAAGTAGAATTAATTAGGATAATTGGTTTCTCCTATTAGTCCATAAACGTTGAATGAGCGCCTGCTGTCTTTGGCGGCCAAGCTCTAACTCGCTAAGAGCATGAGCACCGCGTCGCCGCTCTTACCTGGCATCATAACCGGCGCCCTCTGTCAGCTGGCGCTCACGACCTGCTTTTTCTGCTGTTAGCGGAGTGTAGGGGATACGAGCCCTGTGTGCTATATTATGCAGAACACAGCATACGGTCACTATTCTTGCAGCAGTTACTGGAGTGTAATGCAGCTTTCTATCAACCAATAAGCACCTACAAGGACAAACCCTTTTATTATTATTTATTTATTTCGAACACAAATGATTCATAATTATGTCAACTGTTATAATAATGGTATGATATCCAAAGCATACCTAAAGTGAGCTTTTATAAAACCTAAACAACATTTGTGGCTGTCAAGTGCAAGTCTTGGTAATATTGTTCCGGAGGACAGGTATCGGCAAGGATCTTGAGCGCTGACTGTTAATTGCGCCGAAGTAAAATATCAGGTCTCTTTGGTGGTCTCTATGAAATGAGTCCCGGGGGAGGGTGCAGGGTTTGCATCGCATCATAGACGTCACGGGCTTGCGGACGGCGAGCAATGGGTGGCTCGCCGTCCGATCGTCCGGTAACCGTCCGGACCGGGCCCGAGTCGTCGACGGCGCGTACTGTTTCACGCGTGCCTCAAAGAGATGTCAGCAAACGTAGGGGCCCAGCCGAAGGCTACTGGGGCCATGGGTGATGCGAAAGAGATCCCCGGGGCCCTGGAAATAAAATGGCAGAGAAGGAACAGGAGTGGGTTTTTAGTCAGTAAAAGTCTGACACTATCCCCCGCTCCGCCCAAGAGCGGAGATGTCATTAATGATTTTCCCACCCGGAAAAAAAGAAAAAAAAATCATAGACGTCACTCGTGATTGGTTCACTACGGTTGCTGCATGTACCTAACGACGACGAGTACACTTCCGTGCCAGTAAATTGACTCATGATCATCGATTTTGTTTTTATTATTGGTTATTTTATTAGTGGTTATTATGTCATCAAAAATGGTTTAGCCGAGAACGCATAACAGGCACACAGAGAAAGTTCCTTTCAAAAGTAGGTAAAATGTTAGGAATTTCTTCGTAGGGGTGTTACAAATCTTTGAAATTTTCGTCTTTGCTACAATATAAACAAAAAAACAAAGTCTTTATTTCTTAAAAAAATAGTTTTCATTAGTAGGTGATTGGAGCCTCTTAAGCAAGTAATGCCTATATTAGGAGCCTCCGCTCTTCCACATCAATATACAATTATTTATATATATATATTTTAATAATAAATTAGGATAAAATGCATGCTAGTGTGTGAGGGTGTGTTTGTGTGTGATGGTGCGTGTATGTGTGTGTGTTTGTGCATGAGTTTGCGGGTGTATGAGTGAAAATGTATGTTCGTGTTTTATTTTATTTGTTGTAATAGGGCCTCAGTGTCTGCGTAATTTAGAGTTTTTATCCAATCAGTAATATTTTTTTTACACTCGTGTAATGGTTTGTTGTGTATATACATATTTCTATTTATCTTATTATAAAGTTGACATGACAGTTTATTGTACTGAATAGCAGCAAATTTAGTTTTAGTCTGTGGAACCTTGGCTACCAGATCTTTCCGTCTTCTTGTTGTTGTATTTGGATCATATGGTAGATTTTTGTGTTTTTAACTTTCTAACGGAAAGTAATCCACTTTCCTGATACAGCCTTTCAGTAGGGTATCTAATTCGTTTAAAATACATTATTTTTATAACGGCACGTTGTCCTCGTTCAACATGTATAAACTGTGATTTTGCTGCACCACCCCATACAGTGATACAGTAGGCTATTACAGATTGTGCAAGAGCGATATATATTTCGTTTAGTAAATTTCTGTGAGAGTGTGATTTCTTTTTTATATTTTTGGGAACAATATGACTTAAAGTTTTAAAAATCTACCCTAACTTCCTAATCCTCCCAGTGACATGTTCAACATGAGAGTATCATGATAATCTGTGGTCAATAATACACCTAGATATTTTGTTTTCAAAACTTTACTGATCGTGGGACAAGCGCAATTATTATTTGAAGTTTTATCACATGAGTGTACTTTAATGTTGAACAGTTCATCTGGTTGTGAAATATGTATACCTTCCGGTAGAAATTCTCTAAAAGATAATGAAAACTGTATGAAAATCTGTTGCATGGTTAATCAGTAAACGGAAAAACAGACAGAGAAACACAGCGACTTTGATTTAAACTATTTATGTTTTTTTTTTTAACTTTTACCTTCAACCAGATTTAAGAAGATAGCAGGTAAAAGAAGAAGGAAAATAAAATTGGTGTACATTTTCTTTGCCATAAGTGTACGATGCGCAAAGCGATCCCCACTCTTTCGCAGAGCGCTCAATATCCGTGCCCATAACCATAATGTTGTATTTTTGCAAGATTTTCACTAAGAATCACTAATTTTTTTTCCAGCCCTTCGGACTAGAGATTATGGCGAGCACTCTTGTGCATCCGCGAGCGTCAAGTTGTTTATCGATAGGGTTTTATTTTGGGTTGGGTGTGAAGAGAAAGGTAGGGAAACATTTAACGCGAAAATAAAAAGAAACGGAATTTAGAACAACATGGATACAGGATCAGGAATGTGTAAAAATATATTATAAACATAGCTATTAAAAATATTACTAGAAATAAAGAAGACAAAAGTCTGTTGAAATACTAACACCTATATATTTATACATTTTTACAGACGGATATTGTTGTCATAAATATGATCCGAAAGAACATTATATATGGACGGGTTAAAAGAAAAAAAAAGAGTTTTATTGATGTAGGGAAAGGGACACGGAGGGATATCAAACTATTCAATAAGGAAGTACGGTCATGAATCGGACAGGAAAAGATTATATGGTTCAGATCCCCAAAGTCATGTTCACATTCGCATTGAGGACTATCTATAATATGGAAGCGTGCATGGAGCGCTGGACAAGTAGTATGACCTAAACGCATTCTTATTAAAATGGTTGTCGCAAATTTGCCGAGTCTGAGGACAGAGAACCAAGGTTTACGTTGAATTTGTGATTAAATACTAAAGTAGTATTTTTTTGAACGGCTACTTTCTGCCCAAACTCTATTCCAGAAACTCCTAAGATAATGTCTAGGAAGAGTATCCAAATCCTGAGTATAATTTTTGAATGGAACAGTATCCCCACACACTAGTCCCATTAGCAAGTCTATCAGCTTTTTCATTACCATTTATACCACAATGACTTGAAATCCAGACAAAAACAACAGAAAAGCCCTTCACAACACAGTCGAAAAGTTTACTCTTAATATGTGCTATAAGAGGAAATGGTAGTTTAGACTTAAAAGGATATCTCAGGAGTGCCTGAAGGGCACTCATGGAATCAGCTAAAATTAAACTATTTCCAAGTATTAAAAGTGAAATGTATTCTAAAGCTTTAAGGATACCAAGATATTCACCAGTAAAAACAGTTGCTTCAAGTGGGCACTTTACCTTCTGAACAATATTATACTGTGCGTGATATATTCCTACCTCTACAAAATCATCAGATCCATGTTTGGATGCGTCAGTGAAAATATGACGCCACTCAGGCCAATTTCGTTGAACAATAAAATTAAAATGTGGATTAGCGTTATTTTTATCAATATCTACAATGTACTTCACAGATGGCGTATTAACCAGGGCTTCGTATTCACTGTTAAAAGTGTTAAACAAATCAAGTTTTGGAGACCGGGGTGTGGGTGCATGAAATGATTTAAATCGGACATAACTTTTAACTAAACAAGGAAGAGATTTGTGATTCCAATAATTGGATGAGTCAATGAGATCAGCAAGTATTTGAAGTTTTTGAATTAGGAGGCTATTAGTAAACTGTAAAACACGGAAAAACAATCGGTCAGCTCAAAATCGGTCAAAATTGACGTCTTAGACAAAGCGGAGGTTCGTTACACTCAATTTGTAATGCGTTAATAGGACTAGATTTCATAGCTCCTGTGATTATTCTTAAGGCCCGTGATTGGATGGAATCCAGTTTCCCAAGGGCAGCCACGTTACAAGGCTCCAATAAGAAAATTCCATAATCAAGAACACTTCGAAGCAAAGTATTGTAAAGAAGTTTTAAGGAAAACTGATGCGCACCCCACCAAACACTTGATAGACACCTCATCAAATTTAGGAGTTTTTGACATTTGTTAAGAACATAATCACAGTGCGGAATACCTGTAAGTTTGGAGTCCAAAATGATGCCCCAAAACTTGTGTTCATTATTGTCACAATCTATAGATATCAGAGGGTAAATACGTTGGCGAGTGAATAAGATTAGTGTACTCTTACTCGCTGATATACTCAGGCCATTTTTGAAAGTCCAACCTTTTAAACCGACTAGAGAGTTAGATAGCAGAGTACAAAGAGAACTTGATAAACTCCCCGTAACGTACAAAACTAAGTCATCTGCATATTGCAGGATGCTTGTTGAATTTTCTAAGTGAGGAATGTAAATCATACGTATACAAATTAAATAATATAGGGCTGAAAACTGAGCCCTGTAGGAGACCTTCCATACTAGCCTACTGTCATCCTGTGTTTGATCTAAGTTATTTTTTCTACCTGAGAGGTTAATTATAAAACAAATCAACATTTCAGGGATGTGAAACTTCTTTAATCAGGAGAACATTGTCATATGCTGATTCTAGATCTAAAAATACTGGGAGTACTGATTGATTTCGAGAAAAATCAACTCTAATGTCTGTTACCAACGTAGCCACACTATCCAGTGTGCCTTTCCTAAATCCAAATTGTGATTCTAGTAAAATTCCGCGGTTTTCGATAACCCATTCAAGACGAATTTTAACCAAGTTTTCAGCAACTTTTGCAATTACGGGTGATAAAGCTATTGGGCGATAAGATGAAGGTTCTAATGGTGTTTTATCTGATTTCGAAATGGGAATAACAGCTTGAGATTTACATGTTGGAGGGATTTTACCTGATAAAATAACTTTATTAATTAAGTCCAAGTAGTATTCAAGTGAAGATTCATTTAAATTAGCCAGGAATGAATAAGGAATACCGTCTTCCCCTGGAGCGGGATCTTTAACTGAAGCTAGAACGTAACTCTTGCATTGTGAAAGCAGAATTTAGTGGACTTTGTTTATGAGCATGGCCGGATCTACTTAATGGCTAAATGGGCTGCTGCCCAGGGCCCCAGGGATATAAGGGGCCCCCAGTTTTCATTAAAAACAATCTACAATACGGCTTAATCTATTTGACAAAACTTGTTTCAAAACAAATATAGTACTACTGTTTAATTATGGTAGCAGTCATTGATATCGCTACTGACATGGGCGGGTCAATGGTTTACAACCGCTCAACGTGGTGTTCACGTTCGACCTGTAATCAAAGTATTTATTTATTATTTACTTTATTGTACATCTCATAATGTGGACAGGATAAACATTTACAAAAAGTAAGTGTTCAATCGGCGGTCTTCTCGCACAGGGCAATCTCTTAAAGAAAACCACAAGACGAAGTATATTTAGACTTTCAAGTTAGCTATGATCTCTTGTTCCATTAGGACGACATTTCTACAGTGATCGGTCGTTGTCGAAAATGTACACTTTAGAAAAAATATAAACTTATTTTGGTGGGTGGGCCCCCAAGTAGTGTTAGCCCAGAGACCAACAATTTCAGGATACGCCTCTGGTTATGAGAGATAGAAGGAGGAATGTTGTCGTAAATAAGATCTTGCTCTGGAACAGATGGCGGAGAAAGACTATTAAGAAAAGAGTTCCTTAAATTAGGGGGAATTCCAGAAACATTAGAAGGAGTGACTCCATTTCTGAATTTTCTTATATTTTACCAGACAACAGAAGCGTTGACATTAGGAGAGATCGAAAGGCAAAACTTTTTCCATCCCTCATTTTTTTTTTTTTGAATAATTTACGTGCTTTCGCCAATAAAACAAAAACATACAATTTTGAAATTATTTTCTGACATGTTATTTTTGTTTTTTTTTTTCTGCTTCCTTTCTGGCTTTCACTACTTGGGAACATTCTTTATCCCACCAAGGAGGGAAGGAATACGACCTGACGAATTGGCTGAATTATTTAAAGGGAAAGTTTCATCTGCATCTTGTATAAGTGCATTTGTAAAATTATTATTACAATCAATAAGATCGTTTGAAATATTATTCTATAATTTATCCCATAACTCATCCTCACCAAGTTTAAATTTTAAACGTGGCTGCCTCGGCAGACTAGGAGACCTGCAAGGATGTGTGGGCGATATAAGAATTGGAAAGTGGTCACTTCCATAAGAAGATGGCAAAGTGCACCATATATGAGATGAAGCTAAGTTAGGGGTACAAATGAAAAAGTCTATTGCACTCAAATTTCCTTTTGTTCCTGAATGTCGAGTTGGAGACCTATTTAAAATACAAATATTATGTTGGTCAAATATGTCTAACAGTATGTCACCATAATAGGATGAAAGAGTACAACCCCAAGAAATATGGTGACAGTTGAAGTCACCTAAAATTAAGAAAGGACGAGGAAGAATAGATACAAGATTGTTGAATTGTTGAAGAGCTGACGAAGAAGGAGAAGGAATGTACACAGAAACAATACAAGTATTATTTATTTGTGCAGCTACCACAGAAAAATCATTAAATACGGGAAGGGATAGAGGATAGTAAGAGACAGTATTTCTGATGAGTAAAGCAGCCCCTTCATGCCCATCAGACCTGTCATCTATTAGGCAAGAAAAGCCATTGATTTTGAAAATGAGCCTGGCTTTAACCAGGTTTCCGATATTGCAAATAACGAAGCATTAAATTTATTTAACAAATAGATAATTTCGTTTTTTCGAATATTACGAATTTGAATAATATCTGATATTGACATCATTTTAGGATCTGTGTTTAAGGCACAGCCATTTTGTGGATTCGGTAAACTATATTAATTAAGAATCTGTTGGTGTTTCTCACGATTGTGACCTTTACCTGGTTTGGGGGGAGTTCGACGTTGTATATATATAAACTGTTTTTTTATGTGAGCTATGTGTAGGAGAATGTTGTGTATTTAAAGATTGTGAGACTGGGTGAGCGTATGTAGTCACGGGAGATATATTTTATCAAGAAAAAATGCACCGGTCCCCTCAAAGTTTTCCGCGCTTTCCTCCAGAATTATTTCACAAAAAAAACGAAACACTCCAACTAGCGATGTGTGGAGTACGGCTTGACTCGAGTCGGACTCGATTCCTGCTTCGCACTCGTATACTCCAGTACCAATTTATTTTGAATCGAGTACACGAGAGTCGATTCCAGTACTCGAGTCAGGGAGAATTGATTTTGTACTCATCATCATCTTCCTGCCCTTGTCCCGTGTTATTTGGGGTCGACACAACACGTTTTTTTCTTCCACTCTGCCCTGTCACTCGTCATGCTATCACTAACTTCCTTTCCTTTCATATCACTCTTCACACAATCTATCCATCTTTTCTTTGGTCTCCCTCTCCCTCTCCATCCATCCACATGTAAATTCATAACTCTTTTAGTAACATACGTCTCATCCTTCCTCTTCACATGACCATACCAAGACAAACGATTCCCTTTTAACTTTTCAGTCACTGGCGCCACTTTCAAACTTCCCCTAATATATTCATTTCTAACTTTATCCATTCTCGTCACACCACACATCCATCTTAACATTCTCATCTCCGCTACATGCAATCTTTTTTCATCCGTCTTTTTCACAGCCCAACATTCTGATCCATACAGTATGACAGGCCTTATCACGGACTTGCAGATTTTACCCTTCAACTTGAGGGGCATACGTGGGTCACAAGTTGTTCCCGTGACCTGTCGCCATTTCATCCAACAACTTTCTCCCAAGCTTTCATAGAATTGATTTTGTACTCGCGGACTCGATTCTATTAGGGAAGTCCCAACTGCCTACTCGTCTACTAATACGAGTCTAGTATTCAAGTTAGATTGACTCGCTCCTGCTGTAGTACTACATTCGTAGTTTTAGATTTGAGACACCTTTAAATCTTCAAAATTTTAATGTGCATGAGTTTCGATTTAAATTCTTTACATAAGCTTATAGATCAAAAGAGGTCAATTTTACTCATTAAAACGATCTATGATCTTTTTAATAGGTAAAATTACCTCTTTTTGTTACGTCATAAATTAAATATAATTTGATCTTTAGATTTCTGGTTCCTAAGTATGTCCTTAGTATGTTCTAAAGCGTTAGCTTTACATCTTAGATTATATACCACTAGATGTATCTACCGCGTGGCCGCACATGAGACAGCACTATAAAACTTCAATGTTGCTATTACGGAAACTTTTCCCTAAATATGACCAAAAACGTGCGGGTGTTTCATTGTAACAACTAAATTAATGTACTATAATGAGTCGCATAATGTCATTCATATAATAAAGAGTGCAAAATTATTTGTATTATTTAACATATGAAAATTGCCAAAAGGATTCTAATAATATTAACACTAATATTTTAGTAAAACAATCTTGGAACATGATACTAAATATTGTTACAACGCAGAAGTAAAAGTTTGATGGTTTGTTTGAATGAAGAAACTAATCGCAGAAACTCGAGAGGTCTATTTTATGAAATATTTTTGTCTCGTTGTTTGCACATTGAATTGAAGCTATAGGCTAAATACATTTCAGTTTGAAGGAGATGAAATAGTTTGGGTAGGTAACTAATATACTCATATTTGTATATATTATCAGCCAATTGTGCAAAACTAGAAAATGATCAGTTAAAATTAATACCTAGTAAAAATGCAGATGCAGACGATCTCAATTCTGCGCATCTCTGTCACATGTATTCTACCCACCCGCTGAGTACCAACTACCTCATACAATCGGTGAGGTCTCTCAGAGTTGAGTCATATAAAATATATTTATTTATTGAAAATAAAACCCACAAAGAGTTATTAAAGTTTTATTGATCATTATCATTAAAATATAAAATTACTATTGTCCCTTAAACAACACCAATTTGTTGTGAAAATTTCTAATTTTTTCATTTTGGTTGCTTACGCATTTATTTACAAAATGAATTCTGACCTCAAAATATCTATATGCAATTGCCTTTAACAATAAAATCAAATGATTATCAAAGGGACTTTGTTCGGATATGTGTTCTCTTAAACTGGGAAATAAAGGTTTGCCTACAAATTTTTTTAGCACGATTAATATCATTTTAGGCATCATTTTTTCTTTGCCTAGAAACGATGGACCGTGTTCGGCCAAAAAAGATCTTAGAATCTTTTCTGCAAATAAACAGATGTTTACCACATCCTCAGATGGATAGTGAAGGCCTCCAACATCTTTAAGTAATATAAGTCCACTATATTTCTCAAATGATATTAAAGAGGCAAGGCATTCTTCACATTTTATTATTCTAAACATTTTCGATACAATGAAACCAGCAATATATTTAGTGACTTCAGTCGAAAATTCTGTTAAATTATTGTTCGCCAAATAATCGTGTGTAGCTGGAACGTCAATATCTTCTTGAAAACGCAAATCTACCATCTCATCATCTACATCATCAATTGATATTAATCTATTTCTGGTGTTATTAATTTTTCTATTTATTGCTGATTTATTACAATTTAAAATATTTATTGAATCAAGGGGTATGCAATTTCCAGTTGATATGTTTTTTAGCTCACCGTGAATCAGTAACCGTTTGTACGCAGATTGAAATTGTTTCGCTGTTGGATTATTATTAAAACCACCTTTAGATCGGATGGCACTAAAAAATAGTTCTAAATGGTCTTGACTAAGTTTATATGTGGGCAAATATTTAAGATTATCTGATACTATTAAGTCCTCGTAAATAATCTGCAATGCTTTAATACAAATCAACAGCCCAATAAAACCAGTCTTTCTCCCGGAAATGAGTACTAACTCACCATTCTTAAAATGTAACCTATTAAGATATGTTTCAAATTGTTGAAAATATGAGTTAATGAAATGAAAGTTATCTTTACAGATAGGTTTTTTAAATTTATAAGCATACAATTTGCGACTGTTTAGTATGTCAAAAACATTGTTTAATTGAGTGATAAAATTGATAGTAGCACTGGCATCAATGAATTCTTCTAACTTTAATACATCTTTTAAAAAAGAAAGAGAATCAGCAACAGACTTACTGAATGTTTGCGTAGCTAATCGAACTTTCATTATTTGTTTTTTAAATTCTATGTGACTTTTCCTCAATTTATTTCCTAAATGAAGTCCTTCAGACTCTTGCAAACTATGCAATTTTTCAATATATTGCCAAGATATAACACTATTTTCATCTAAAATTATATTTTTTTCCGCTAAACAATTCCTCACCAATTTAATCATATGGCAAGGATCAGGAAAAATTACAATACTTTGACCTTCGACTGTAATTCTAGGGTCTAAATTATTTAAGCTATCTAATTTAGCTCCTAAGTATTTTGCCATTGCAAAATTTGCAGGACAACCATCAAACGTCACAGAAGCTACTATAATACTGCAATCACTTAACAGGCTGATACAATTTTTTAAAAGAGCGCTTCTTTGTTCCCCATTCACACCATTTGTGAAAAAATATCCAATCGGTAATTTCCATCGACCATTAATAGCTGTAACCATAAAAACAAGCGCATCTTTAGCTAACGGCCTATGTATTTCTAAATTGTTGCCTATGTTCACATAGCCAACTGATTTTTTTCCATCCCATTGAACATGTTGCCTTATTGACATTTCATCTAAACTAACAGCACAAATAATTTTTTCGGTGGATTTTTTGGTTAATAATTTGAGTGCTTCAAATGCCTCTGTGGTAAAACCTGGTTCACAATCTACACAACAATACCATCTGTACAATGTTTTCGGATGCGGTAAACATGTGTCAAATTGATTTCTAACAAAATTGTAGGCTTTTGGGCTTATAAAATGCAAACATAATGCAAATTTTCGCAATGAGTTGCAATATTTTCGGGGACAATTACTTTTATCCACCATTCTTTTTAAAAAATCCGCATTTGTATTATCTATATTAGCTAGAAGATCTAGATCTTCACTGTTCATTTTCATTTTACACTGTAGCTCTGTTAATATAGTCTGTAGATGGGCGTTTTTCTTCATCAATCGACGTTTGGCTTCTCGTATCGCTCGTAATTTAAGCAACCTTTTTGTAGACAGTTGCTTCGATTTTTGCAATTTTAGTTTTAACAACTTTTCTTTGCGTGGTGTTGATGGTGCAGTCTGAAAAGCATTTGAAAAATTATATATGTTTTAGTAAACTATAAAGATGTAAGATATAAAGTACTATAATAATATTGTTAGAGGGTTTTAAACATGGCATCTTATTTAGGATGCTCTTGCCGTTTTCGATTTTTTATTCTTTAAATTGTTTTTACTTTTTGTTGATTTTAATTCTTAATAATAAATTATGCATATGTACCATGCACAGCTTCTTTCGTGGGTTTCTTGGCGATATTGTTTTATATTTCCCTTTTCTAGTAGGTGTAGTTGCTGGTTCGCTTATTGGCTGAATTTGGTCTCTCATGAAATCTTGACTAGAATGCACTACTCCAGATGAGGTGGATGGTACTACACTTATTGTTTCCATCTGATCTGATGAAACAACAGGAGCCTGTAAAGAAATTTATAATATCATAAACGTGAAGAATGAAGATATCCGCAGGAGAACCAAGTTCGCCGACATAGTCCGAAGAATCGCCAAATCGAATTTGCAGTGGGTTCTCGCATATTGCTCGTAGAACGGATGGTTGATGGGGCCGAAACGTTCTAGAGTGGCGACCGCGCACCGGAAAACGCAGCGTTGGAAGGCCTCCCACAAGGTGGACCGACGACCTGGTGAGAGTCGCGGGAGTGCGTTGAATGCGAGACGCACAGGATCGGTCGTTGTGGCGTCGCTTGGGGGAGGCCTATGTCCAACAGTGGTCGTCTTTCGGCTGAAATTATAAACGTGGAGTTGATGGTACAGTCTGTAATGCAATTAAAAAATTATATATATTTTGGTAAAGTAGAAAGTTGTAAGATATAAAGTACTATAATAATATCAAGGGTTTTGAACAGGGTATCATTTAGGATAATCTTAACGTTTTGGTTTTTTTATTCTTTAAATTATTTTTACTTTTTGTTGATTTTAATTCTTAATAATAAATTATGCATATGTACCATGCACAGCTTCTTTCGTGGGTTTCTTGGCGATATTGTTTTATGTTTCCTTTTTCTAGTAGGTGTAGTTACTGGTTCGCTTATTGACTGAATTTGGTCTCTCATGAAATCTTGACTAGAATGCGCTACTCCGAAAGAGGTGGATGGTACTACACTTATTGTTTCCATCTGGTCTGATGAAACAACAGGAACCTATAAAGAAATTTATAATATTATAAACTTATATCATTATTGTTTCTTGCTATGCTTGCTATAAAAAACATTTGATACATATATTAAGCAAAATACACTTTTTTCCATTTCATTTTCTTTTATAAATTATATAAAAACTAATTTCAATATGTTTATTGTGTAAAAGAAACTAGTAAAAACAGCAATAATAATTGAGCATTTATTTACTTACATGAACATGTTTTACAGGGATGGCTTCAGGATTTATTCTTTTCACTTTATTTACAATACTAATTGCATGATTATTGAAATGAATGGAGCAAATTTTTGAAGATTTCTTCGGCTGCCAATTCTGCCTACCGGTAGCTTTAATCCAAACTTTTCTTAAATTGATATCCTTAGGAAACCTAAAATCATATTTTACAAAGAAATTTAAACTTATCAGAGGCATTGATAAAAAGTAACCTCAGAAAAAGTGAAATTGTAGTAATCAACTCATAAGTAACAGGAGCAGTCTCAAAATCAGAACTAAGAAATATACGGACTACATTTTGTCCCACTTGATTTTAGTATGCTAATGAGAAGGGTTATTATATAGTAAACTGACTCAGAAAATATAGTTCTACCATATTTTTTTTTATCTAAGAATAAATGGGGTGGGAGGGTAAAAAATAGTTAACTATTCTCAGAACTACTGAATATACAAACAAAATTTCATAAGAATCGGTCAAGCTGTTTCGGAGGAGTTTTGTTTCTAACACTGTGACACGAGAATTTTATATATTAGATTAATATGAGGTTTACAATATAATTCAAAGTAATCTGGTGAACAAAATATTTATTTTTTTCAATTTGATTTATCTATCTACTTGCAGTTTTTATTAAAGAGTTAGGGGAAAAATAGATGACAAGGTATGGGAACACAACGAATAACAAGTTATAGGTTATGTGGAAAGAAAAATAAACAATATCGCTTGAATTACGCATAATTTTCACCGAAAGCCATGCAATTACATAACACAAATGTATTTCTTCAATCAGTGTATAATAACTATTAACATTTGCATACTTACGAATGAAAAGTAACATTCTCATCTTCCTTACTTTCCGTGCGGCTTTTGCAGCCTAAAATACTGCACCCTCCCATTATATAGCACACAAAATGCACTAAACACTTAACTATTGGAGTCTATTTCTCATACACACACAAAAACTATTACTATAAATGCCGAAATTATTTTAAAAACATAAAAACTGACTCGAGTCGACCTCTCAGTGACAGTGACAGGCTTTTGTTTGGCTAACTTTTCAAAGTTCGCCAAGCAAAAAACCGGCACGCCGTATGAGACAGAGCATGTTATGTTTTGTCTCAATTTTCGAACTTATTTCGTATAAATGCTTCTCACTTCCACACTTCCCTACAGTCTCATGGCTATATCTAGTGGTTTATAATCTAAGCTTTACATACTCTTTGGTATGTTCTATGGTTCTATGGTTAACGAACGAGACCACTGTCAAACGTAAAAGTTGATGGGGGAGTTTTTTTTTGGCGGTTTTTCTTCCAGTGAAGTTTAGTGGCTGTGTGGCGTCCCACATAGTTGCATCATTGTATTAATATTTATATTGTAACATAAGTACAGTACTATGTGTAGGACCGGTGGGTCCTACACATAGTACTGTACTGTTGGTTATACCACAGATTAAATAGTATTACAAGCTGTTGTAATACTATTTAATCTGTGGTATAACCAAAGATTTTCTGTCTATGGTTTTACTACTTTCTGACACCTCGCAAGAACAGACTTTTTGGCGGGTTTTGGACGAATACAATTTGCTCAACAATACCGACTTTTATTTCAAGTTCGTTACTGAAATTAAACGGCGCGCAACGCCAAAGCTGTTTTAATTATTCGCAAATTGATTCCTAGTGGATATTGTGATGTAAAATTGGTGTAGTACCGTTTTGTATCTCATTTGTCGGCACAACTGGAATAATATGTGAAATGTATTTAAAAAAAATGTAAATGTATTAAAATTTTGACGCTCTAAAGGGGTCTGAAATCTAAAACGAATTCGAATTAATTCGAATTAAAATGAACCCGTTCGTGCGGTAGTACTACACCGCACGAACGGGTTCATTTTAATTCGAATACTAGACTCGAGTAAGTTGCAGCCTTCAAATAGAATGGAGACTGCGAGTACAAAATCGATTCTTTCAGACTCGAGTACTGGAATCGAATCTGGTGTACTCGAATCAAAATAAATTGCTAGAGTACGCGAGTCTGAAGCAGGAATCGAGTCTGACTCTACTCAAGCCGTTCTAGGCAAGTCGGCACATCGATACTTTATTATTATGCCCTGCATTCAAAAATGAGGTTAGAGTTAACTTTAATGACATCATCAGGGTAGATACTCAACTCCAACTTCAACTCTTCATTAATGGCATTTGTGGCAAAGACACCACAATTTTGCCAATAACACGTGCAAACTATTAATAGACCATCAAACGCTGGAGAGTATTTCGCGTGAATTAATAGTAAAATAAATATATATCTCTAAACATGAAAGTTCAAAATAAAAGAATTTCTTCGCAGACGCAGACAAACATTATGACCAGACCACAGACTATGACTATGTACATGAAAGAAACTCGTAAGAGTGGTGAAAAAGAGAAAAAAAAAGAAAAAAAAAGGAAATAAGTAGTTACAATAGTTACGACTTAATTTTATTAATTTCAATAAATTTGCATAGTTTAAATATAAAACTAGTAAACACAAAAGGAAGAAGACATTTGACCGAGGTTGGACGAGGAATATGAGTAGGAATGATTTCATGAAAAGAGAAGCGCAATTTAGGACAGGAGAAAAATAAATGGTCCACGTTTCCTTCATCCAAACCGCATTCACAAAGAGAGTTATCCTTAATCCTAAGTTTGGCCAAGAAATGAGGGGTGCAACAATGATTAAAACGTAAACGACAAATAATATTGAGGTAGTGATTTTTTATCCAATTGATATTTGAAAAACCACGGTTTGCGGGGAATCTCGGGTTGTATATCTCCATAAAATTTACCCTTAATGGACTTAGAGATTTGCCATGCCTTGGACCAAGATTTAAACAAAATTAGAGGAAGAGTAGAACAAATGTCATGGGAATAAATCTCAGAGTGGGCAAGAGAGCCAGTGAGAACAGCATTTTTGGCGCATGAATCAGCTGACTCATTACCAAGAATACCGACATGACCGGGAATCCAAGCTATGACGACATTAATACCAAGTTCATGACATTGAAATAGCAAATCTCTAATTTTTAAAATTATAAGGAATCTTGACTTAGATCTGAAAGGATTAGATAAAATGGCTTGAAGGCAACTTTTTGAGTCAGAGAAAATTATGGAGTTATTTAACTTATGAGACAAAACAAATGAAATGGCTTCGAAAATAGCAATTGATTCACCTGTAAAAACGGATGTAACAGATGGGCACTTATAGTTTAAAATATTTTTTGTATGAGGAATCCAAACAGCAACTTCTACAGGGCTATCATCGGAGACTTTGGAAGCATCAGTGAATATAATATTCCAATTATTATAATTCGAGGAAACTTTTTGGACAAACATCTTATGCGGTTCTAAGGTATTTTTGTGAATTCCAAAGTCCAAAATAATCTCCGGATAGAATACTAGGGCATTATAAGGCACCGAGTATAGATATAAAATAGGGCTTTGAAAAAGTGGGCTAGAAAGACGAGTGAATTGAAGGTATGCACGAAGAAGACAAGGAAGTTCAATATTAGAACGACGACTACAAGAGTCAAAGATGGATGATAATTGGTCCAGCTTACCAAGGAGGGGAAGCTCAGAATTTTGCACAAGTTTAAAAATAAATCTATTTGCCAGAAATTGTCTTCGAATCGAGAGGGGAGGTTCAACACACTCAACTTGCATGGCATTTATTGGTGACGACTTCATCGCCCCAAGAATAATCCGTAAACACTTTGATTGGATTTTATCGAGTTTTTGAAGGCCAGATTTGTTACAAGGATCTAATAGGAACATACCATAATCAAAATGACTACGGACTATAGCATTGTAGATCAGTTTTTGAGAATATGGGTGAGCACCCCACCAAACAACAGAAAGAGAGCGAAGAACATTAACGTTTCTTTCGCATTTTTGTGAAACAAAGTCTGTTTGAGCAATACCTGATAATTTTGGATCTAACCAAACTCCTAAAAATTTAACAGTCTTTACCTGAGAGATATTTTCACCGTTAACTTTAATGTCAACAGGAGGAACAAACTTTTTTTTTGTAAACACAACTACAGAGCTTTTAGATGCTGATAAGGACAAACCGTGTTGTAGAAGCCAATCAGATAGATATCCGAGGGCGGAATTTAGACGGCTACTAGCCTCATCTAGAGATTTTCCAGAAAAGTATAAAGCTAAATCATCAGCATACTGCAATATTTGACAGAATGAATCAGTAGAAAAATGTAAATCATAAGTATAAAGACTGAATAGGAGAGGACTCAAAACTGAACCTTGTGGTAAGCCTTTCCAGATAGTCTTAGGGAGAAGAGAGGAATCTTGAGTTTTAATAGAGATGGTTCTCTCCATCAATAAATTACAAATGAAACGGACCAATTTTATAGGAAGGTTCAACTGATGCACAAGTTTATCCCTGAGCACCGGGAGTAAAACATTATCATACGCTGAGGCTATATCCAAAAAAGCTCCTTCTAAAAACTGCTTACTTATCAAAGAAATACGAATATCAGAAATTAATATACTAAGACTATCCATTGTGCTCATACCTTTACGGAACCCAAACTGGGATGAGGGCAACAAGTTCCTATTTTCCACAAACCACTCAAGTCGATGTTTCATCATATGTTCTGCAACCTTGCACAAAACAGACGACAAAGCAATAATAGGCCTGTAGCTATTTGGGTCTGACGGGTTTTTGCTAGGTTTAATGACCGGAATTATTATTTGATGTTTCCACGGTTGGGGAACCAAACCGCACTCAAAAAAGGTATTAACGAGATCCAAGTAATATTGCTTTGTACTTCTTGAGGCGTTTTTCAAGAATGAGTAAGGGATCCCATCTGCACCAGGAGAGGAATCAACAAGACCGTCAAGTGCCATTCGAAGTTCAGAAAAAGAGAATGGGGCATCAAAATCACTTTCGGAAGTGAGAAAAGCCGGAGAAGAGGGAAAGGAGTCCAAATTTGGAACTGAAGGCGGAGCCAGTTTATCCGAGAAAGATTCGATCCAGGAAGAAGGATCGTTAGCTGAAATATCAAAAGTATTACAAGAGCCTCTATATCTTTTGATTTGCTTCCATACTAGGGAAGAAGGGGAACAGGGAGATAAACTTTGACAGTAGCGAAGCCAACCATCTTTTTTCTTTTTGGAAAGAAGTTTCTTAGCAGTGGCGGCTTTTCTTTGATACACTAAGAAATTTTGAAGAGTCATTGAATTAGATTAATTAACCTCTGCTATTTTCCTTTCCTTGACAGCTGAAGTGCATTCTGAATCCCACCAAGGAGTTGAAACTTTGAATCTGTAGGGTTTTTAAGAGGAAAATTTACATCAGCACTAGAAATAATGGAGTCTACAAATTTCGAATAGCAATCAACAAGATTGTTTCTGTCAGGAGGGGGAAGAGATGGTAACTTATTTTCTAGAGAATCTGAAAAAGAAGACCAGTTTGCATCGTTTAATCTATACTTAAGAGAGGGATTAAAATTACGCATTGGTACTACTCTGTCAGAGATAGAGACAATAATAGGAAAATGGTCACTACCATAAGAATGAGACAAGATACTCCAGGAAAGAATGGAAGCAAGAGAGGCAGAGCAAGCTGTAATATCCACAGCTGAGTTAGGGTTTTGAGAAGGACGAACTCTCCTAGTGGGAGAACCGTTGTTAATAACACATAGATCAACTTCATCAGAAATTTCAAGGAGGGCCCGACCGAAGTAATCATCATGGCTCGAGCCCCATGAGCGATGATGAGCATTTAAATCACCCATAAAAATTATTGGAGAGGGTACTGAGGAAAATATACATAAAAGGTCTGGAATTAACCTAGAATGAGGATGAGGGGGTAGATACTCTAAGCTTGTATTTTTGAACACGAATGTAGAGTTCAACTGTCAATGCCAAGCAAGTGTCATTTATCTTTAAGGTACCTACTCTAGTTATAAAAGAACGACCCTGTCCTGCGTTCAAAAAAAACCAGAGTAGGGTAGGGTCGTTGCTCTAAGGCCGCCTGATTAGGTTTCCTGATCCGGAAATCAGATTCGGAAACCTAAATGCTCTGTTTACATACAAAATGTTCAACAAGGCGCACACGTTCTTATTTTTTCCTAACGGAAAAAATAACATTGTTTATGTAAACAGAGCGTTTAGGTTCCGAATCTGATTTCCGGATCAGGAAACCTAATCAGGAAACCGAACGTTTGTGGCCGGCCTAACCGTTCAAAAATGCTTCGAGTTGCAACCCAGGGTCGTTCTTTTATAACTCGAGTAGCTACCCTAGACACCACCTAACACCTAACTCTTACTCCGAGCAGGGTAGGTTGGTGTAAGCGGGAGGAATGACAGTTGCTTGGCATTTACAGTTGAACTCTTTCTTCGCGTTCCAAAATGGTGAGAGTCGAGTATCTACCCTGTAGACGACATTAGAGTTAGATTTTTGAACGCAGGGCTGGGTTGCAACTCGAAGCATTTTTGAACGGTTAGAGTAACGACCCTACCCTACTCTGGTTATTTTTGAACGCAGGACAGGTGTCTTTCGGTTTAGTCAGATCTGTTTTTCGCGAGTGACAAAAACATTGAATTTATATAAAACGCGTGATATCAGTGAATCTGTGTAAATAAAAATAAACATTTTAGAATATAAAATTGGATAATACCATCTATTATGTGAGTGTTTAATGAGTAGTTAGGAAAATTAAATAATAGTGTTTATTGTGTACTAGTGCAGCGAGTGAAAAATTTTTAACAATGAACAATTCTGCCGCAAAAGTGAGTAAATAAACCTCGCACGTACTTTTAATATTGCTATTTATGTATATTTTTGGAAATGAAATGGTTTGTTTTTTTTCTGAAATAGGTGGGAGAAATATTTCGGGAGGCTGGCACAGCGTTTACCAAATTATCTGAGATGACTCTGATGTTGCAGCCCACGGACGACGCAACACCGGGGTAAGTTTGCTAGACTATAATCTTTCCCGTCAGAAATCGAAGGCAATTATATTTATTTTTTTAATTTGGTAGTCACGTGTCAGATAAATTGGGGGTGGCGGCCGGCGGTAGCCGCTATTCTACGGCGCATTTTTCCGCGCCGCGCATGTTTTCAAGCCCTGATAAATCAATAAAGAAAGAGCAAAGATCTTTTGTGTGTTAATGCGGATAGACGTGTCCCGCAGCATTCTGCGTCTTCCCTTCTCCAAATAAACAGTGTTTGCTCTTAGTGTCTGTGAATTCTATAAATAGGTAAATAAGAAACATCGTTTAGCTTATTGTTTATGATTTCAGTTCTCATTCATTGTTCACAACAATAATATTTGTTCGTCATCCCTTCAAGCTGGCATTCTACTATTCTAGACATTGCATGTGACCATTTTATGATAATAATTATAAAACAGTCTCATGCAATATATAGAATAGAAAATAATATTGTAGGAGGAAACTACTCAACAGATAAAACAATAGGAAATAATTAAAGATGAATAACTGTATAAATATTTAGGGTATAATCAAGCACAACTTTTAAAACAAGGGCCATTAACCTTTTGAGTAGCATAATTAGAGACACAATAGAAAGACAATGACCGAGTGAACGCTGGCGTTCGCTCGGGGTTTAATGAATTAAAGATAAACTAAAAAAAGAATACAGTAGTAAAATACATTTGTTATGTAAAATGCATCTTTCTAGTAAAAGTTTATTCAAATCTATAGATACTTACGTGGTACCAATACTTACTTATTCTTTTGGAGTAATAAAATGGGCAAACACAGAATTACATAGTCTCGAAGTAAAAACAAGAACTATGCTGACACAACACAGATATCACCACCTGAAATCTGCAATAGAAAGAGTTATATTGCTCAGAAAAGAAGGAGAAAGAGGATTGATAGAAATTTCACATTTTTTAGAAAAGACAAATAATCTAAAATAACTAGCTTCTGCTAGTAGCTTCGCCCGCGTGACATGAAGGTTTCTCCATACAAACTTTGGACCACTGCTTCATATGTGTGATTGATATGTGAGTCAGTCAGTCAGTTTCTCCTTTTATATATAAAGATTTTTCTGGTGAAAGAAAAGTACCAGTAACTTACACAAATCAATTATATAAATAGATAAACAGTATACACCACTGAAACTTAGCAATGATGATAATATTGAGACAGTAGATAAAGTGCAACATATAGAAGAGATAAATAGAAAATGATAAATATATATATATCAGCAGTCTCTCCAATGGTGCCAAATTGACTATCGGTACATCGAAGTGCTGAAGTCTTTGTACAAAAACGCCACTATGTCAGTCCGACTACAAGACCAGACTTCGAAACCGATCCTCTTGCAGCGGGGTGTGAGGCAGGGAGACGCAATTTTTCCGAAACTGTTCACGGCCGCAATGGAGGATGTCTTCAAGGTTCTGGACTGGAGTGGATTAGGCATGAATGTCAATGGCGAGTACATCACTCACCTTCGGTTTGCCGACGACATAGTAGTCATGGCTGAGACTACGGAGGAGCTCAGTACAATGTTTGGTGACCTCAGTAGAGCTTCCGAAAGAGTGGGACTTAAAATGAACATGGACATAACCAAAGTAACCACGGTAAACAGCCATGTAGCACCCACTCCTATCAAGATCGGGGACTCTACACTCGAAGTTGTGGACGACTACGTTTACCTGGGACAGACGGTCCAGTTGGGAAGGTCTAACTTCGAGAAAGAGATCAATCGTCGAATCCGACTTGGCTGGGCAGCGTTCGGGAAGCTGCGCGGTATCTTCTCGTCCAATATAACAGTGTCTCAAGACGAAAGTCTATGACCAGTGCGTGTTGCCAGTAATGACATATGGCTCAGAAGACTCAAAGTCACCCAAAGGGCAATGGAAAGGGCTATGCTCGGAGTTTCCTTGCGTGATCGAATCAGGAATGAGGAGATCCGCAAGAAAACCAACAGACATAGCAGGAAGAATCGCCAAACTTAAGTGGCAATGGGCAGGGCACATAGCTCGCAGAAGGGATGGCCGTTGGGGCCGAAAGGTTCTGGAATCGTGACCACGTACCGGAAGACCTCCTAGAAGGTGGACCGATGACCTGGTAACGGTTGCGGGAGTACGATGAATGCGACCGTTCATTGTGGCGGCACTTGGGGAGGCCTATGTCCAGCAGTGGTCGTCTTTCGGCTGAAATGATGATGAGTCTGCAATGAGCAACAAGCGACCGAACATTGGGCTCCGCGGAGTACTGCTTCACCATGAAAACGCACCCGCACACTCAGCGCTCAAAACGAGGGACTTACTGGACACCACACCGGTCCCTCCTTACAGTCCTGATCTGGCACCGTGTGACTTATTTTTATTTTCTTAAATAAAAAATCAGCTGAAAGGGATACAGGCTTCATCGCCGGAAGACGCACTAGCAGCAGAGGTGTCTGCAGCGGACTGGGAAAAATGTTTCGAAAATTGGTTCAGACCCATAAAACTTTGTCTAGAGGCTTTTTTAGTTTCTCAAAACTTTCTGAGTGTCCCACGTATATTATTTTTTTTATATTTTACTCTGTGACGCCATTTACAAATTCTCAACTGTTTTTGAAAAAGCTTGTGACAAGCACGGGAGTACGTTAGGGTCATGTATGATTGTGCTAGGTGCATATAGTTGGCTATACAGTTAGTTCTGCGTAGTCCAACTATAAAGATACTATTGGTCGAAGTGGTAGTTACCAAGTCCACTAAGGGTGTCTTAAAAGAAAGAGTATGCCTATAAATTGGGCTCTTTTCCGTTGTTATAAGAGCTTAATATTCCGTTATAGTCCTAAAAATTGTGGTTCCAGGATAACTATAAGGGTTTTATTTTTTAAAGTATGTTTTAGCAAGCAACAATGCTTGGGAAAAACATACTTTTACACAACGCCATCTAGTCCCAAACTCAGCAGAGCTTATGGTATGTGTACTAGACAACTGATAAACATACTTACATGTTTCTTAATACCTACATATTATAGATACATTATACCTAGACGCAACAAATGATCATGCTGCACTCACACAGTATATTGTATTAAATTAATGAAATTGAATTTTGTATAGTAGCAAATTAATGATTTTAATTTGTAATTCTAGTATTTTATCATTTTGTACTTAATTTTTATTTCATTAATTTCGCCATTTTTTATTGTCTAATAACTTTTGCAATTCTGCTTGATTGCTAATGACTACTATATAATAAGTTTTATTATTTGAGGGGCTGTATCTGGACTGAGGGCCCATTTTTTAAATCCTTATAAAACGAAACAAGATTTATAGGGAAATCACTTAAAAATAAGTAAAACTTAACCTACGTAAGAGTAAATTGATTTTTATATTTTGTATAGGAGAAAATTTTGTAAAGTGACCATAATGTTTATCGTACATATAGGTACATTTTGTAAAGTACAGTCTAAAATTCATATATTTGCAGATATTACATCAACATCAGTATTACAATTATAATTTTCTCTTAAAGTATACCATTTAGAAGAACGGACGATATGTTAAAATTTAGTTAAAAAATAGTAATAAATCTTGATCTACTTTGTGTTAATCTATGAAGTTTATTCAATAAAGCCGAAAATCTTGGGCCCTCATTTCAGACGTTTCAGTAAAATTCAATTCTCATTTACTTTTAAACGATTAACTTTTTGGTCATTATTTCTTTTCTAATAATTCATAAAGGAATTAAAATATATTAAAGTCGTATGTATGAATTTCGTCAGATAAATTCAGTTTTTGTAGATTCTTCATACAAGACATTAATGAATTGAGGGTCCAAGGTAAACCGCTATAAATCTGTAATGTTATAATCTGCAGATTTGAGAATTTATTTTAATATTTTAGAAATTTTTAACTAAATTCCTAAATAATAATTATTAACCCAGACATCGTACTTTCCGAGATTTAGACTATGCCTCATTCTGCAAGCGTCTGGATTGAGGGCCCACGTTATTTAAACTTATCAGTTTTAATTTACGTTTTAGAAATTTATAGGTTGTTTTTTAAGTTTTGTTGTTGCATTAAGTTTTACTAATTTTTAACTGAACTCCCTATAAATCTTGTATTGTTTCATAAGGATTTAAAAAATGGGCCCTTATTCCTATATACGAGGGTGGATTGAAAAGTTTGCGGCCTAACACATAAATACTTGAATTATTTAAATGTAACTGACCTCATTCGATTAGTTTACTCTCTGGTTGTCAAATTGTAAAATTCTATCGCAATAGCATTAACTGTGTTTAAATTAGACTAAATTTTGTGAGCCTTTGTGCAGCGTTTTTAAAGAATGGAGAAAATTGAGCAACGTGCGGTCATCAAATACCTGTTTAAAAAAATTTACTCCAAAAGAGATTCACGAACATATGTCAACAACATTGGGGGAATCTGCTCCGTCGTATACGACTGTGAAAAAGTAGGTTGCTGAATTTAAGCGTGGACGAGAGAGTATTGAAGATGATCTTCTCTCTGGCCGGCCTATGTCGTCTACGACTGAAGAAAACATCGGGAAAATCTGTGATCTGATATTAACAGATCGGAGATTGACCATCAGGGAGATTGCAGACACTATTGGCATCTCGTATGAACGAACACAAAACATCATAGTCAATGAACTTGGATTTTCTAAGGTTTCTGCGCGGTGGGTACCCAGATTGCTTTCAGTCGAACAAAAACGAATACGCCTCACGATTTCTCGCGACTGTTTGGAAATGTTTGAGGCTGATTCACAAGATTTTTTGGCCAGATTTGTAACAATGCATGAAACTTGGGTACACCACTACACCCCAAAGTCAAAACAACAATCCAAGCAGTGGAAGAAACCTGATGAACCGACTCCAAAAAAAGCCAAAACAATTTTGTCAGCTGGCAAGGTGATGGCGTCAGTTTTTTGGGATGCTAAGGGTGTCATCATGGTGGACTACCTTGCAAAAGGTGAAACTATAAACTCGGCTTATTACTGCACCCTCTTACGTCGCTTGCGTAAAACAATTAAAGAGAAAAGGCCAGGATTACTCAGCAAGAAAGTGTTGTTCCATCAGGATAATAAATGATAAATGATATTTATTTTGTAAGTAGGTTTAAAAAAACACTTTTACTCGTCAATTTTTTTTTGTCATTTTAAACTAGATGAGGCCGGTGTTTCCTAGCTGACTACCCTGAGAAGAAACACCGAAACAAACTCAGGGGTCAAAGTCTCTTTTAAAGTCCATACAGTTAATATGTAATGGTCAAATCACATGAGAACAGTGCAGATTTGTCTGAGATGGTCTTTTGAAGAAAGAACCATACAGATTTGAGTGGACCTGTCCAGTCAGTGCAAGCATTTGTCAGTATTCGCAAAGCTCAACCCAGGACTACTAAGGAGCTTAACGACTTGACGAACAATACCAAGGAAAGGACATTTGGGTAGGCCGCAGAATATACTCAAATTGCCAGACATACGTTAAAATTACTGAAAAGGGAAAAAATAGGCAATCAACATTGTTCTCACGTTCACAATAATAAAAGTAAATATATAATTTACAAAATGTAATTTACTTAATAAAGTAAATATTGATGTCAAAAATAAAAATAAATAAAGTCAAATTGCAAAATAAAAATAATCTACAATATCAAATTGTAAAATAATAATAATAATAAAGAGCACAATTGAAAATAAAAACAAAAGAGAAAAATAAGACAACAGTTGTAGTGCGTAGGAGCAGGTCAATCCCAAGCCTTTTCGTCCTCAACATAGTCTTTTATAGAGTAAAAAGCCTTTTGACAAAGTTTTCGCTTTACAAATGTTTTGAATTTATTAAGGCTTAATTGTTGAGTGCACGCGTTCACACGTCTGTTGAATCTATGCCTTAAATTCATGATTGTGATTTTGAATTATTGCCCCATCCCGCCTATTCCCCTGATTTGGCACCTTCAGACTTTCATTAATTCGTAAACCTAAAAAAACACCTTAGAGGTCAAAAATTTTCATCAAATGGGGGCTGCTGACTTTTTTGAAGGCCTTAAAGAAACTTTTTTTATGACCGGTATACATGCGTTGGAAACCAGATGGAAGAAGTGCATAGAGTTAAGTGGAGATTACGTGGAAAAATAATTTTTTTTTGCTTATATTTTATATTGTTTTCTTGCTGAGGCCGCGAACTTTTCAATCCACCCTCGTATAATAATATAGCCTATATATCTGTTGCAAAACTGTAAATTTATTTGAATAAACTCATTATTATATTTATATTATTCCACACCAAAAAATGGCCGTGCTCACAACCTCTCGCATAGCAGGCAGGCCCACTGACTACTAGACCAACAGGCCTGTCAAGTTTTATAATACTGTATTTTTTGTTTTTAGATCAAAATGGAGCGAGGAAGAGGTGGAGATGCTACGTGGCTGCGTTAACCGATTTGCTGTTGAATTAAACAAGATAAGCCAGCATATAAAAAATAGAACCATGTGAGTATTACACACAGAATTACTTCATTTCCTTTTCACACACACATATTTTGCTATAGCGTTATTATTATCTGTTAGTTGCTCTGAATGTTAGGTTAATTAATGTGTTATACAACTTATTTTATTTCATCATTGTTCCTGCGAATAATTTTTTAAGAAATTAATGTGATAATCGACTCAACATATAAGTTTGAGTGTGAAAGTCACCCGCTGCCTTTTATATACTACTTGGAAAAAACATTTTTTGCGATTCGGAAAAATCTTCCTAACTCAATTTGGGAATTGAACTATTTTCTTACGTGAGTTTGTGCGGAACCCTCGGTGCGCGAGTCCGACTCGCACTTGCCCGGTTTTTATGAGTTGCATCTCTTTAGCTACTTCACACCCTCTGTAGTTTGCAGGGTGTGGTTGACGCATTTTGGCTTATCTTGCGGGGATTTGGTACAGTCGGCTGTAAGATGCTTCCCAGTACATTTCACATATTTTGTTTTTTTTTTACAGTATTTATGAGTAGTAGTAGTATATGGTCATACTCAAAAATCCAGAACTTATTCCTCAATGTGAGAGATACCTTGCATATGCCTGGGTGTATTTTATTTTTTGCACCTTAAATATGTATTGTTACAAACGTGATTAATTAAATACCGGTTTACTAGCAGAGAACTTTATTCACCACAAACAATAACAAATTTGTCCAATCAACAATAATCCATATCACAATGTACACTAGAGTTCCGTTTTAGTATCGCTCAGCTCGTTAAGAATTATCACTTCACAGACTTAGATATCGCTCTTGTTTCGCAGTCGCAAACAAACCGACTCACTTCCGGTCGGGAGCTCGTATTTAATTGCGAAGCCAGGAAAATTCGAGATACCGACGTTTCGTTTTTTTAATAATAATAGTGGTAGGTACTTTATTGTGGACTTTTCTAGAACTTGCCAGGCGTGGGTACGTACTTCCATTCTAGATGTTTCTTATATTTAATTCCATAGATTTTATTGTCATCTTCATTATAGAAAAATAAAACGACCATATTGAGTAGTGTTTTACTCTTCCAGCTAATTTTTTTTGGTCAACCTTTTCTGTTTACAGCCCTTACGTTGTAAGGTCATCTTTAATACGATCCGGCTCACAAGAAGAATGCAATTATTTCACCATAACTGTTTTTGGTCTAGGCTAGATTAAAAACACCACGACACGTACCGGAAGACGTAGCGTTGGAAGGCCTCCTACAAGGTGGACCGATGACCTGGTAACGGTTGCGGGAGTACGATGGATGCGAGACACACGGGACCGTTCATTGTGGCGGCACTTGGTGGAGGCCTATGTCCAGCAGTGGACGTCTTTCGGCTGAAATGATGATGATGATAGACTAAAAAGAGTTATGGTGAAAAAAATTATTCTCATATGTGAGTGCCAGTGGTAACTTTATTCAGTCAAAAAATTGGCAATTGCTCTATAAGAGTCTTTTGATTTGGCGTTGACTTTCACACAATCCCTTTATAATTTTGGCGGTGAATGATTCAGCTGGTTGAGTTTCAATTAGTGAGTCGTAGAACGTTTGTTAGTTCTTGACACCCTCTATAATGATTGGTGGCAGGGGAGGCACTTTTTTGACTGGCGGCGGTGGATTTACTTTTTTGACTGGCGGCTCTTTCGCATATTTTTGTTGATGGGTCCTTGTTCCGGGTTTTTGTTAAGGAGAAAGAGACATGTTAAGCTTCCTTTTCTTCCTGCTTTTGGCCCTAATCCACTCAGTTTCTTTAGCGAGTTCATCCTCGTCAGTACAATACTCGACGTTTTCTTTTCGGATTAAGCAAATTTAATGTTGCTCTTAGCCAGGTCCTTCGACTCAATACGTTTTTGATCCTTAGAGCATTGATTTTCTTGAAGCTTTTCAAGTTGTTGCTGGAGGCTTTGTACCTTGACCTTTAAGTCATTAACACGGACTTCCAGCTGTTCGCTGATTTTTTTCGGAGTAACTGCCTTTCCAGATCAGTTTTAATTTTAACCGTTTTTGCACTCACTATAAGGTAAGTTAAAAACTTCATGTATAAGATAATTACTTAATTGCAGTTATTTAAACTATAATTAGTAACAAGGTTATCGCGGAGGCCTTGATAAACCGTTTCGCTCTTCCGTGATGATGGCGTTTTTGCAACATCAGCAAATTACTCTAAAGTACAGAACGCGCTCGCGTATTGCACACGTCCGTTCTCGATGTAAGCCAAACACGGAACGACGGGTGCGGTATATGAATAAGAAGTAAGAATCTTTCTTTTTATTTTCAACAACTCATACTTAATCCTATTAACTTCACCTTCGGCAATTTCTAGTTTTATTCGTCCAAGCGCTGTATTGATTCAGTATTTATCATATAATAAGCTAGACAGAAAAGATTGCAGATGCAGGGCGCAGTTAGGGAAAATGCGGTAGAGGGTGCAGGGGCGGGTTTTTTCTTTATCTCCCGCAGTCCGCACGGTGTATTGATCGAGTACTCATATATGAATTTAAATACTTGTAGTTAGGTTATGCGTGGGTGCAGTGCGCAGTTAGGGAAAATTCGGGATGGGTGCGGCGTCGGGGGAAACAATTCTAGAACATCTCATTGCGCAGGTGCGAAATCACCGCCGCGCGTGTTATTGATCTAGTATTCGTAATAATAACCTAGATAGGTAGAGATAGGCATCCTGAAACAGACCCACTGCGCATGTACAAGACCGCACCCTATACTGCAATGCCTCCCGCCGGCCGCGCCGCACCCCGGATCCGGACCTCAGTCGCATTAGGTGTACCGATGCGCTCGGACGCATTACACATTAACTTATATCCCGGGCCGGGGTGAGACTAAACAAACATCATGAATGCTACGGGCGCATCACATTAGTAGAGAAACAACTGAAAACTCAGGAGGTTAGTGCTTTCCTTTGTTTTTCCGTATTAGATATATTTTTTTACCTATATTTAGGGACAAAAACGTATTGGATCAAGCAATAGCAGGTTTACCTCTCTTTTATGTCTTATGCATTCCATAAGACTAAGACCTTTAGCGCGGGTTTTCTTCTTCGGAAATCTAAACAAGTTATTAAATTGTGATTTAGTGCTGTGAACGGAAGTGATACGATGATATAATTAAGGTTATGTTACGAAATATGTGTATATAATAGATATATATTATATTTTTGTTAAATTATGTTATATCTATAGTGAACAAAAGTGATGTGATGATTTGATTACATATTAATTCTATAGTACCTAGGTACTATAGACTGTGAAATGTGGCGTGGTATAATTTTATTATTTCGTGTCTTGTGTGATGTGTCTTAGGATGTGATAGACATAATGTGTTGATATGATATTAATTTTACATTTAATGTACGTGGTTGTGACGTGGTTGATCGAGTGTGTTAACTAAACAAATAAAGCCAATGTTATTAATTTTCCAAAAAATATCGTACATCAGCAATCGGCAACATATTTTCTCTCCCCCTCGCAACGCGCTGTATTGATCTAGTGTTTTCACATAAGGTGAATAGGTCAGTTTGCGTGAGTGCAGTGCGCGAGTAGGGCGAACGCGGGGTAGGTTCCAGGGGAAGTTACTCCATTGATTTGATTTTTATACAAAAATGATAGATGGAGATGCTATCATATATCTAGCATATATGCCATAGGTGGAGATGCGGGGGCGGTGTGCGGGGGGATGCTGTCTATTTAGAAAACTCCTACTGCGCAAGTTCAGAGCTGCACCCTGTACTGCAATGCCTTCCATCATCTGCGCCGCAACCCGGGTTGACTGCGATCGCATTATGTGTGCCGATGCACCCGTACGTCACAGTATAAATATGGAACAGTATAGAAAATAAGACTAGTTGATAAAAAAATATTTTATTAACTAGGCTAATCTACGCTCCATTGAAGCGATAGGGTTGTCACTGTTAATGTTTTTGATATTGTTTGTTTTTATGAAAATTAAATTGAGTTCTGTAGTGATCAATCAATCAATCGAATTGAAGCAACTAGTATACAAATAAAATTTAAATTGGAAATCTCATGGCGTCGGGTCGATTAACCTCAGCAAAAAATATATTATATAGATAGTTTAAAATACAAGAAACAGTTTAATATTGACACACAACAACTTTTAGATGTTTAACTTGTCAATAGGGCCTAGGGCGTAACCTTTTACAAGTTTTGGCGAGAACGTAGGCGAGCCGCGGTTGGATGAATTCGTTTCGTGCGCTCTACGGAGTGGGTTCATGAGTGGGAGTTTTCAAGTGTTTGCCACGCATTTTCGGTTTGAGCCGTACTGCTTTTCAACCCAAAAATGTATCTGATGAAAAATTACATAAAAAATACCCTTATTCCTCATAAATCACAAATTATTTCCCTCTAAATCTTGTTTCCCTAAAATAATAACGTTAATACTGAAAAAAACTTTTTACAAAAAAAAAAATGTAACCGACTTCACAAAAAAAAACACAAAAAGATCGAAATAACTTTAATTTCGGAAGTCGGTGTTAAATAAGAAACATACAATACCGAAAAACACCGACTTCCGAAATTAAAGTTATTTGGATCTTTTAGTGTTTTTTATTTATTTATTTATTTATTTATATATACTTTATTGCATACCCAAGTTACAGATTTACAAATTAAATTGTAATACAATATAAAACATACAATTGGCGGCCTTATCGCACTCAGCGATTTCTTCCAGGCAACCCAGAATGGATAGAGATTGCCTGGACACAAAATGGGGTTGCACTTGGTGCAAATATAAAAGTAAACAAAAACTTAATACTAAAATAGATACACATATACATACATACAAAATATAAATATATAAGCAAGAGAAATAAGTGATCACAGTGACAAGTAATGATCCTTCACAAGCCTTTTAAATACAGGCAGTGTTTGCGCACGTTTTATTGCCACAGGCAAAGCATTCCATAGACGAGCGGCCTGGACAGTAAAAGACTTATCCAGGAAAGTAGTCGTATGGATTGGCATTTTAAGTTTCAAGTTATCCGATGACCTAAGAACTTTCATGTGGGAGTCGCAAAGAAATTGGAACCGTTGTTTGAGGTAACGAGGGGTAGAAGGGGAAAAGAGCACATTATACAAGAGGGAAAGAATATGCGAAGGCGGATCGGCAACCACTTGAGTTTAACACGAAATTCAGAAACATGGTCATATTTACGCAAACCGAATATGAACCTTATACAAAAGTTTTGAAGTCGCTCAAGTTTATCCAGTTGTACTTCAGAGAGGTCAAGATAGCTGGCATCAGCATAATCAAGGATAGGTAGAAGAAGAAGAAGAAGTTTTTTTTTAGTGAAGTCGGTTATATTTTTTATGTAAACAGTTTTTTACAGAATAAGTACCTATTTCTCATGACGTTTCCAATTAACTCAAACACTGCTAGGTTACATTGTTTTATTATGAAGTTCCTGTGTCTACCTTTCACCTTCCGGCTCCATCATCAGATCAATTCGATAGTACCTTATAGCCAAAGCGCATCTCATGGCAATTCTAATAAGACCAAACACGGCCAGGATACATTGATTAATTACGGAGTTCCTGTGCCTACCTTCCGGCTCCATCATCAGATCACTTCGATGATACCATTTTCAACGTAACTATTCAGAACCACTCATTTATTTGTATAGTCATAGTCGCTTAACTATCTTCATTGTGATATCTATGTGAATATGAAGTTCCGTTGACCATTTCTGGTCTTCTTAATCAGCTCCACTTCATCAAATCATCATCATTTCTTTTTGTGTAAGTAATACGTTTTGTCCGAGTTTTGTTAGGTAGAGCAACTTAGTTTCTTAGTAATTTGTTTTTGTCTCTATAGTACTTTCATACAAACACTTACTAGGTGTGAGAAGCAAATTAGTTGCGGAGATAAAAGTTTCTCGTGTGCCCTCACTCTTAATTATTGGTTTTTGTGATTAGAATTAAATGAACAAATTGTGATTTAGTGCTGTGATGATGTAATTAAGTCTATTACAGTTTTAAATGTCATATTATTTCGTTTTTTGTTATAATTAAATGTGGTAATTTATTATTGAGTGTCGTTATAAAAGTGATACTTATTTATCGTGTGGTTATTTAATGTTATGTGTTGTGCTGTACTGTGATGTGATATGAATATTAAACAGAATTATTTTCACATTTAGTTTGTAGATGATATTTCTGATAAGCTTTGTGATACGCTTGTCATAAACAAGCGTACTTATTGTGTTTTATCAATAAAAACCATATTTACCAACAATATCTTATTTTATTTACAATGAGTGATTGAAGATAAATAATCAATCGCCTCCCCCCTATTCATTCTCGTCCATGTTTCTAGATTCATACAAAAATTCTATTTATCGCACATTAAATATTTTTTTCCAATTTTTCATTACCTTGGACTTCAAAAACAACAAATTCGATTCAGCAATTCTCAAGTGATGCGCGTAGTACATGAGTTACGTATTTTCTATACCTAGTCGTGAATCCCTAAATGTTATTAACTGCGATTTATTGCTTTAGTGTTTATACAAATCTAGATTGGAATTGATAGATGCAATGCGCATGTAGGGAGAATGCGGGAGAGAATTCACAATAATTCGATTTAGTTATCATATAATAAGCCCGTGGCACGGGTAGCGGAAGCAATCCCATTGCGCAAGTACAGAGTCGCATCTAGTAATGCAACCCGCCCACCCTCCACCGCGATCTGGATTGATTGCAGCCGCATCAAGTAGGTACGCCAATGCACCTGGACGTTCACCACATAAATTACACGGCTCTAGACTAATATGTGCTACAGGCGCTTTGGTAGCAAAAGACGGCTCGAAATATGTTTTCAGTTTAACGGTATACCATCTGCAGAGGTTTGCTATCTTGCCTAAGGTTTGGTTCCTTTTGTACGGGCTTTCTGATTTTATAAGCATTTCTTTGTGATCCGTAACAAGAATGCATAAACAATCACGGTATACTTAGTAGTTTTGGGACTGAAGTGACGTGACTGTGATGCGTTTGATAAACTTACGATTATTTACTAACTTTGACGCTTCGTGCTGTTTTATTTACCATCATTCATAAAGTTTTGTTATAAAAGTGTTTGTGTATAGTCCGGTGATTTAATGGAAGGTCATTTTTTTCAAAACACAATTTAAAATTTGAATTAAAATAGCTTCATCAATTTTTAACAGATATTTAAAAAAGACCATAAATATCAGCGCACGAGCGTCGCTTATTCAGTTGCCCAACAATATTCATCATCACGCTGGCGCGCCGAGATTTGAGATATTTATTAAAAATTGACAAAGTTATTTTAATTCAAATTTTATATAGTCAGTTTTGAAACACATGTTCTTCTATTAGAATATGCTATATGTGACTCAGGTTGGCTGGACAAATCTTCAAAATAGCTTGCATTTAACTAGGTCAATAGGTCATTTTATGTGTCGGCTAAATACCCTTATTTCAGAATTTGTGACGCTACAGAATCTTAGATAATTGTGCTACATAAAACCTACAATATTGGTTACCCTACTGCAGTGTTTGTATGGGGAAATTTAAATGGTCAATATCTTTGAAACTACGCAAAGTTTCTCTGTCACAATTTCAGGTTATCATTATCGTCCCCGTCACAACATTTTGAACACATTTCGAAGGTCGTAGATCATCAGGCAGTGGAGATACATGTGTCCAGCCATCTTGAACTCAGGTTGGCTGGACATTAAGTTTTTATTGATTTCTCGTAAACCCTTACATGTGACGCCATAAATCAAATGTTATTACTGTCACACATTGCGTCACCAAGTATTAGTAAAGGAACCATATATGAAAACGCCCCCGTTTTTGAGATTCGGAAGTGCCAGCCATAAGTTTTATACGTAAATTCAAGATGGCTGGACACAGATTTTTGCATTTTTCTACTAAACCACTGTACTTATCACAAAACTTTTAGCTCGGTGCCCGTCACAAATTTATGTGACGCCCGTTGATATGCAAAAAGTCGTCAAAATCACTTCCGTTACCGAGATTGAGAGACCAGCGAAAAGTGGTTTTTCAAGATGGCTGGACACGTTTTCGATCGATTATCTAAGATTCTGTAGCGTCACAAATTCTGAAATAAGGGTTTTTAGCCGTCACATAAAGTGACCTATTGACCTAGTTAAATGCAAGCTGTTTTGAAGATTTGTCCAGCCAACCTGAGTCACATTATGCTATTACTATAATGATAAAATTAAGTTAAATCAGTGCAAATGATAATTTTAATAAATCATCAATTTATATAAACGGGTTTGAAAATCATGGTTTTTGGGCCAAATAGCGCGTAATTCGGAATGAACGCTCTTAATACAACCACATTGGTATTAAGTAGTTTTCTGTTATTCTCTTCCTATTATTTAAAACTACATTAACCTTTCGATTGATTGAATTATTTCATAAACAATTTTACTTTGTATCGAATGATAATAATATGTGAATCTACCTATGAATCTATGTCAGCAAATCGTAGGGGCCCAGCAGGGTCGAAGCCTACTGGGGCCACGAGTAGCGTGAAAGCGGAACCCGGGGCCCTGGGAAGAAGGCAACGAAGGAACAGGAGTGGGTTTTAGGTCAGTAAAAGACTGACACTATCTCCCGTTCCGCCCAAGAGCGGGGATGTCATTAGGATGATTTTCACACCCAATAAAAAAAAAAAACCTATGAATCTATACCTATTACAAAGCAAAATAAATATAGTTGTTACGCAAATTACAGAATTGAAGTTTGAGAACATAATATAAACAATAAACAGAAATTATAAGTATAATAAAAAAGTACTTTCAAATAATATTTTACAATTTCACTGCTCCTACTGCTAACTCTAACCGTCGGCAATTTCCGGTTTTATTCGTCCAAGCAATGTGTTGATTCGGTATTCATCATATAATAAGCTAGACAGAAAAGGTTGCAAATGCAGAGCGCAGTTAAGGAAAGTGCGGCAGGTTTGTTATATTAGAACAAATCATTGCGCCGGTTTTTTTCTTTATCTCCAATCCGCAGGGTGTATTGATCTAGTACTCATATATGAATTTAAATACTCGTAGTTAGGATATGCGTGAGTGCAGTGCGCAGTCAGGGAAGATTCAGGATAGGTGCGGCGTCGGGGTCAATAATTCTAGAACATCTCATTGCGCAGGTGCGAAATCACCGCCGCGCGTGTTATTGATCTAGTATTCGTAATAATAACCTAGATAGGTAGAGATAGGCATCCTGAAACAGACCCACTGCGCATGTGCAAGACCGCACCCTATACTGCAATGCCTCCCGCCGGCCGCGCCGCACCCCGGATCCGGACCTCAGTCGCATTAGGTGTACCGATGCGCTCGGACGCATTACACATTAACTTATATCCCGGGCCGGGGTGAGACTAAACAAACATCATGAATGCTACGGGCGCATCACATTAGTAGAGAAACAACTGAAAACTCAGGAGGTTAGTGCTTTCCTTTGTTTTTCCGTATTAGATATATTTTTTAACCTATATTTAGGGACAAAAACATATTGGATCAAGCAATAGCAGGTTTACCTCTTTTTATGTCTTATGCATTCCATAAGACTAAGACCTTTAGCGCGGGTTTTCTTATTCGGAAATCGAAACAAGTTATTAAATTGTGATTTAGTGCTGTGAACGGAAGTGATACGATGATATAATTAAGGTTATATAATTATTTTTTTATTTTTTTGAATTATGTTATATGTATAGTGTGAACAAAGGTGATGTGATGATATTATAACATATTAATTTTATAGTACCTAATATAGACTGAAATGTGGTGTGGTATTATTTTATTATTTCGTGTCATAAAGTTTTGTTATAAAAGTGTTTGTGTATCATCCGGGGATTTAATGTTGTGCGTTATCACGTGATGCAATATTGATTAAAAAGTTGTGGTATAATTTATTTGTAATTTTTTACTAGTGATGACTGTTGATGCAAAGTTGTATATTTTGTTAATAAAAACTATTGAAAATCTGTGTGATTTCATTTACAAATTTTACGCGATCGGAATTCCCGTTGACGACACACCGCGCTGCCTGTTTTCAGTAGGTGAAGGGTATAATGTAGGTGTGTTTATTTGGTAGAGATGTCTGGATTGTGGTAAGCGGGTAAGGCAAATACGGAGTGTGTTGCGGGGGAAGATACAGGACTCCGTAATCACTTCCATTGCCCATGCTCGTTGCCGCACACAATATTAAAGTCCTGCCTACTGCAACCTGCCTTTACCCATTGTCATCAGGGATGCGTTCATGCACTCGAACGTGCATAACCCAATTATGCGAGTTGGTTGCAGTAGATCTACAATGCATTAAGGCACATTAGTATTATGTAGTTTTTTGTAATTCTCTTCCTATTATTTAAAACTACATTAACCTTTCGATTGATTGATTTATTTCATAAACAATTTTACTTTGTATCGAAAATTCATGATAATAATATGTGAATCTAATATCTATGAATCTAATACCTATTACTAAGCAAAACAAATGTAGTTGTAACGCAAATTACAGCACTGAAGTTTGAGACCATAATATAAACAATAAACAGAAATTATAAGTACAATAAAAAAAGTACTTTCAAATAATATTTTACAATTTCACTGCTCCTACTGCTAACTCTAACCGTCGGCAATTTCCGGTTTTATTCGTCCAAGCAATGTGTTGATTCGGTATTCATCATATAATAAGCTAGACAGAAAAGGTTGCAAATGCAGAGCGCAGATAAGGAAAGTGCGGCAGGTTTGTTATATTAGAACAAATCATTGCGCCGGTTTTTTTTTTTATCTCCAATCCGCAGGGTGTATTGATCTAGTACTCATATATGAATTTAAATACTCGTAGTTAGGATATGCGTGAGTGCAGTGCGCAGTCAGGGAAAATTCAGGATAGGTGCGGCGTCGGGGTCAATAATTCTAGAACATCTCATTGCGCAGGTGCGAAATCACCGCCGCGCGTGTTATTGATCTAGTATTCGTAATAATAACCTAGATAGGTAGAGATAGGCATCCTGAAACAGACCCACTGCGCATGTGCAAGACCGCACCCTATACTGCAATGCCTCCCGCCGGCCGCGCCGCACCCCGGATCCGGACCTCAGTCGCATTAGGTGTACCGATGCGCTCGGACGCATTACACATTAACTTATATCCCGGGCCGGGGTGAGACTAAACAAACATCATGAATGCTACGGGCGCATCACATTAGTAGAGAAACAACTGAAAACTCAGGAGGTTAGTGCTTTCCTTTGTTTTTCCGTATTAAATATATTTTTTAACCTATATTTAGGGACAAAAACATATTGGATCAAGCAATAGCAGGTTTACCTCTTTTTATGTCTTATGCATTCCATAAGACTAAGACCTTTAGCGCGGGTTTTCTTATTCGGAAATCGAAACAAGTTATTAAATTGTGATTTAGTGCTGTGAACGGAAGTGATACGATGATATAATTAAGGTTATATAATTAATATTTTTTTTTTTTTAATTATGTTATATGTATAGTGTGAACAAAGGTGATGTGATGATAATATTATAACATATTAATTTTATAGTACCTAATATAGACTGAAATGTGGTGTGGTATTATTTTATTATTTCGTGTCATAAAGTTTTGTTATAAAAGTGTTTGTGTATCATCCGGTGATTTAATGTTGTGCGTTATCACGTGATGCAATATTTATTAAAAAGTTGTGGTATAATTTATTTGTAATTTTTTACTAGTGATGACTGTTGATGCAAAGTTGTATATTTTGTTAATAAAAACTATTGAAAATCTGTGTGATTTCATTTACAAATTTTACGCGATCGGAATTCCCGTTGACGACACACCGCGCTGCCTGTTTTCAGTAGGTGAAGGGTATAATGTAGGTGTGTTTATTTGGTAGAGATGTCTGGATTGTGGTAAGCGGGTGAGGCAAATACGGAGTGTGTTGCGGGGGAAGATACAGGACTCCGTAATCACTTCCATTGCCCATGCTCGTTGCCGCACACAATATTAAAGTCCTGCCTACTGCAACCTGCCTTTACCCATTGTCATCAGGGATGCGTTCATGCACTCGAATGTGCATAACCCAATTATGCGAGTTGGTTGCAGTAGATCTACAATGCATTAAGGCACATTAGTATTATGTAGTTTTTTGTAATTCTCTTCCTATTATTTAAAACTACATTAACCTTTCGATTGATTGATTTATTTCATAAACAATTTTACTTTGTATCGAAAATTCATGATAATAATATGTGAATCTAATATCTATGAATCTAATACCTATTACTAAGCAAAACAAATGTAGTTGTAACGCAAATTACAGAACTGAAGTTTGAGACCATAATATAAACAACAAACAGAAATTATAAGTACAATAAAAAAGTACTTTCAAATAATATTTTACAATTTCACTGCCCCTACTGCTAACTCTAACCGTCGGCAATTTCCGGTTTTATTCGTCCAAGCAATGTGTTGATTCGGTATTCATCATATAATAAGCTAGACAGAAAAGGTTGCAAATGCAGAGCGCAGTTAAGGAAAGTGCGGCAGGTTTGTTATATTAGAACAAATCATTGCTCCGTTTTTTTTATTTATCTCCAATCCGCAGGGTTTATTGATCTAGTACTCATATATGAATTTAAATACTTTAGTTAGGATATGCGTGAGTGCAGTGCGCAGTCAGGGAAAATTCAGGATAGGTGCG